>OZ018306.1:0-1440625 GCA_963969485.1 Nomada goodeniana | reverse complement strand
TGTCTGAGAGTAAATGGGTTGCGCTCGAAAAGAAAAAGAAAAGAAGAAAGAAAGAAGGAAGAACCGAGCAGGTTGGAAACGCCGGGCCAGAGAAAACGGAGCTGTCCGACCAGTTCGGATCACGTTACCGAATTAATTCAACCGTTCGAATTGTTGGCGAGGCTGTCCAAATATCTCGCGTTCCTTCAACTTTCCCCGGTTCCTCTTTTCGTCTCGGCGCGCCGCGGAATATTTTAATAGCGAGCGGATCGGGAATAGTTCTCGTTTCGTTTCCACCGATTTCGCCGAAACTCGAAGCCGAAGTATTTTCCTGCGATTTCGCCCGGTCCAACTTCGAGCCCTACTGAACAATCGTTGAATAGCTTTATCATCGACCGCCGGTAGGCCGTTTTTGTCCCCGTCGAAACGTCAACCCCCGGCGGCGTGGAACGGAAAACGCGAGTGCAGATGAAATGAAAGGGGCGAGATAGCCGTTGAATTACACCGAAACGAACGTTTCGATGCGGCGATTACTTCTGACGATAGAGCACCCTCTGCGAAATTGCCGTTCAGGTGGCAAAGCTGTTTCCTATTTTTTTTATTTTTTTATTTTGTCCTCTTTCATTTCACGGTTTTGTTTACCCCGGCGCAACGGACGCTTCGAAAACGAATAATCGTGGCTCCCCGTTTTCGACTCCGCTCGCGTTCTCGGGTTACTTCATTCGGGGACATTTATCCCCCGACCCGATGATCGATCTCGTCCGCGATATTCATCGCCTTTATTCTTATTTTCGTTTTGCCGCTTACTGGTCACTCTGCTTCTCATCGAGGAGGGGGGGTGGGGGGACGTTCGAGGGCGGAGCGACGCGAATATGATAACGCCGACGAGCGTTTCCGGCGAAGTGGTGACGTTTAATTACCCCAATTAATTTCCGCGACGTACGCGGAATTTTCGTTGGAATTTTACGAACGGAATGATCGATCCCCGTCGGGCCTAGAGTTTTAATACGTCGCCGGGGACATTATGGGGGAAATCGTCGGGGGAAAACCGGTCCAACGTTTCAGCGCGAGAATCAAACGAATGAATTTATGCGAAATTAAAAACGATTAATGCGAAAAATCTGGCTCGCGTTTAATTCCCCTGAAATTCACCTGCCTCTCGGTTCGATTCGCAAGGACAGCCGTGTACACCGCGTCCCCGGCGTACGAGGGGGGCGTTACGTGGCGCGATGTACAAGGAACGACGCTCAATTTTATCGTTGAAATGAAAAGTAACGACGTCGGTTACGATTCTCTTGCGCCGCCCTCTCGATCTCACGGCGCTCCGGCTCGTCGCAAATAATCCGATAAATTTCGCGCGTTTCGAAACGGCCCCGCGATGTTTATCGCCGGCCACCGGGTATAAACGAGAACGGCAATGCCCCGCGTCTAAAGTGGCCAACGCTCTTTACACGCCCGATCCATCTCGTTATCGTGATATATTAATTAAACTGAACAATTCCGAACGATTTATCATCGCCCCCCCCCCTCCCCTCCCGCCCCTCTCGCGGTGCTTATCGTGAAAATTTTATCCCGTCGGCGAATATAAAAATTCACCCCACATGCTCGAACAAACACGGCTGATGGAACGATTCATTACTATCTCTCAGTAAAAACATCGCCGAGGGAATACACAGCATCCACCCCTCGAAACACCGGGAAAGATCAAACTACCCCCTGCAACAGCTATCAAGAATTAAACGTCCGTCCCCACTTTCGTCCTCCGAAAAACGGGGGATACTCGATTCTCGATAATCCCAATGAAAGACGTGTATCTTTGTTGTTCGACTTAATTCTAATCTCGCCGATACTTCGTTTGTTCGATTAATTCATTTATTCGGGGACAAGAGGTTTCGTGTTTGGGGATTTTCTTTTAACCGCGAATTAATTTGCAATTTTATACGAATTCTTTGCCATGAAGTCGTTCTATACTTTTTTGGTTTCGTTAGTTTTTTGTTTAAAGTAGCATTTATTATTGAAATCCGAGAACGGTTAACGATTCGTCAGAATCGTCGTCTTGCTTCTCGTGTTCTCCAATTATTGTCCTCCACGTCGGACTTAAGTCGATCTGTATTAATCCGCATAACTTAATTGGTTCGCTCAGCTCACCGAGTTAATCCGAAAATTTCGTCAAGAATCCTCGCTCGTCATACGGGAAAGATTAAAGAGGATCGCCCGCGATCTCGTTTCGTTAATTAAATCGCACGATATTTTCGTCGACGCGTTCCGCGAACAATATCGGACGAATAATTGCGAAACGGCGCGGATTAAATGAGAAACCACCTCGGGATTTCAGCGTTCAATTCGTCGGTGATTGAATTCATAAAATGTCGATGTCTTATCGCCGAAAACGACCAACGAAATAGTTCATTCACCGACCGGCGGACGTTCTTATTTCACTATCCCCTTTCCACGAAGCTGCTGCATTCGTTCATTAGCTATTCGCAACGAAATATCGCGACAAAAATGCGACGCTTAAACTTGAAATATTCCGCGCTGGACGCCGGCCAAAGCTTCTATTTGTCATAAGGCTGGCGTTATTCCCGAAAGTGAGCCACTCGATCATCACGAACCTCATCCAATGAAATTGCCTGATATTCTTGAAAAAAAAACCCCCAAAAAAGACGGCTTCCACAAAAGCGTACAGACTAATAGGCTTGGATCAGGTTTGCGTTAGGTTTGATCTGGTTTGATCAGGTTTGATCAGGTTTGGGTAGGTTTGATCAGGTTTGGTCGGGTTTGATCGTCGATAAACGACGACCAAGTAAATTTCGTTCTCAGATTTGAACTCGATAAAAAAAAGAAATTAAACAATAATAATCTCGGAACATTTTCCCAGCAGCTCTCGGCAATTTCCCCGTCCCTCTCTAAGACTTCGTCCAATTTCCCACACCCAGCCCCCCCACCGCATCCACATTACACGGGTTCAGACAGCTTCGAGCGCGAGGCAGATTCATATTTCTCCACTTGACATTCTGCCCTTTTGTCCCGCCTCTGAGCGCCGGGTGAAAAGAAGATTACGCGAAACTCGTGCTAGATCCCGTCGAAACTGTGCTGCGGGCCGCGACCCTGCGCTCCGCGTCGCCCGCGACCCGACGTCAATTTTTTGCAACTTTCCATCGACAACGGGACCGGAACCGCGAAACTTTCGACGGACGCGAGGCCGACGGGGGCAGCATCGAAAGCAGGACCGAGGGTACGCCCCGAGAACGTCTTCGACGAGATTCTTTGGGGGCGACGGGAGAATTATGTACGCCCGTTTTGGCAGCGGGCGTTCGGAGAAATTATCGGCGTGTATTTAAAGTATTCTCAACAACTACTGTGCGCTCGGGGTGAAATTTTTCTGTGTCCGTTTCGGTCTTTTTTCGCCACGCGTACTGTCGCTGTTCGAAGAAGAACGCTGTCGACCCTCGTCCAGGACTGTCCGAGGAGTATTCCGTAATTTTTTCGCGACCCGGAATAACGAATCGTTTAAGGGCTACGGCCGTTCGAAGTCACCGTGTGAAACTTTCACGCTTAATCGCGTGCAGCTCTTCCCGGTCCCGGAAATCGTCCAGCGAATTTCCATAGAAATACCGCCGCGGATCGGGACACGGATACAGAAGGGAAAATCCGTCGTTAATCACGGACGGCGTTACTGGCGAGGCGGATTTTCCCTTCGATCCGTCGCGCTCGATCAGAAAGGAACGGGAAAGGAGTCGCATGCGCGTCAGGCGTGCGAACAGTGTGTTGTGCACTCACGTGTGGTGAAACTGTGATCCCACCAGTCGGTCCGGCACAGGTAAGCCTTCAGGTCGTCCGCCGTGCGTGCCACTATGACCACCGGTGGCGCGACCAGGGTGCGGATGCTCAGGAACACGCTGAATATCATGACGATGATCCCAAGACGCTTCAGCAGGCTGCCGTCGGTTATTTTCACCGCTTTCGCCGACTTCACGCGGAATATCACCGATATACTGAAAGCAGAACGGACGAACGTCAACGACGGACGACGACAATCGAGGAACGGGACGAGCAGAGGGTATTGCGAATTTTTTCGGGATGGCCCGTGTCCGGCTAAAGGTCCGTGAACGCCTGGACCCGTCTTTGGACTACAATTTCCGTCGGAGTTATTTAAGAAAGGGCGACTGACAACGCGGAGACGCGAGGCGGAGCATTGTACGTATCCAGGGAAAACGGACGAAGCGGGCCAGGAATTCAGCGGCTCGGTCGTATCCCTGGGTGGAGGTTTCGAGTTCAAAGGATGCGCCGTTTCCGGGAATGAGATCCATTTCCAGAAGAGGTATGCGGCTGTCAGGACGGCAAAGGAAGGAATACAGAAGCGGAATCGGGGAAGGGCCATTTTCTCTTACGGAAGGGAGCCAAGGAAGCGAACAGGTCTTTGGCGATCTCCTTGGGGTTCAGTGAACGGCGCGTCCATTAGCAGGTGTACCGAACGGTTGTATTCACGTCACGGTTCCTGAGCGAAGTTTTAATACAGATTGAGATGCTCCTGGCAGAGTCGACGAGAGCTCCACACTCCCATCGGTCTCTGCGGGACGAGAGAAAGGGACGAGGACCAAAGGCTGACGTCCTCCTTGGAATGCTAGGGGAATTGGTCCCTGTCGTCTGACCGAGGCGGCCGTAAGAAAAAATTGGCCACATCCGACGAAAGACTTCGACCTGTCCATGTGTACTCAAGTGTTCCAAGCTGAAGCTTTGCTAGATCTAGGGTCCCCATAGGGTCCTCAGGACTCTAGGGTCGGTGACGGTCTTTCTAGATCACATTTTCCTCGTTTCGTCCTCAGAGCCGGTCCACCAACAGGCCAGCCCCGTTCTCGGTTGCACGATATGAAACGGATTCGGATATGAAACCGTTCATTTGAACGCGGAACGTCCGCGATTAACCGTGCACCACCTGAGCTGACCTAGTTGTCGCGATCACTTCCAGGTTACACTCCGGGGCGATCGAGGAAGTTGTCCGCCAGAGCGGAAGAGTGGGGTGGTCCCTTGGGGGAATTCGCGTCTCCTCTGGCAAGATCAATGTATCCTTGACGCGAGGCAAGGACTGGCTCGTCAACCATCCCGGAGGATCGATAGATTTTACGAACGATACTGTTGGACGCTTGGCGACGCTGCGATGGAACTTGGTCGTCCTTGTTCAAGGCGGACTAGTCTTTAGGGCACGTCGATTAGTGCGAAACAACGGCGAGCAATTTTCCGACGTTTTCCGGGAAAGCTCGAGGAAATATCTCCGGGTAATCGCAGACCAGGGTAATCGGGACTGCTGTCCGTCATGCAGGACCGTGTAGATTTTTGGTCGTCGGTTGTTTCGTTGTTTCGGACAAAGTCTTTTGAGAAACGTATTCCCACGGGTGCTTTGTATTCTGCTCGATCGACGTATCGACGAAGTTCCAGCGGCGACGGAATACCGACGGCGATACAGGCGAACCCTTTGACGGAGCCGGTTCAATTAGTCTAATTAATCAGCCGATAGTTTTCGGGCGTACCTGTCCCGGTGAAAGGAAAATATGCGTGATGCGAAGTCGGCGAAGATTAATGAACCTTTAATTATGAGCCGGCGGGGAATAATATTCGCGGGCGGCATTCAGGGGACTTTCATTCACTTTCAACTTGGTCAAAGAGAGCAAAGCGAGTTGGAAACTAATCTTGCCACGGGGCTGAACACTCGAATCATTCGGCCGCAGCTCTGTCGCGACTTGAATGAATATCTCGCCAAGTTTTCGGCCACTCCGCCGTCGATACAACAAACAGATCGGCGATCCTTTTCGCTGAGGCGAAATTAAAATGCAACGGAGATCGAATCGCGCTCGAGATTGATCGACGACCCTTTCTAAATTATAAACTAACCGGCCACGGAATCGTCGGAAGTTCCGACGGAGACTTGGCCCCGAGTTCGAGCATTAATTAATTCCCGGCGAGCCGTGTTTCGGGAACTTTATTAAGTGCCGGATCGAATGGAACACGGAGGACGACGCGAACAGCGTAATCAGGGACGAGCGATGCGAATTGTTTCGTTTATAAACGAAGTTTAGAAATTACGTAGGTCGGGACTGCGACGCGCTGTCGACAATTTATGAACCCGGGGAGAACTATCGGCAAACCGGGAAAACTATCAGCGACCCGGGAAAAACTATCAGCGACCAGGGAGAAACTATCAGCGACCCGGGAAAGACTATCGGCAACCCGGAAAAACTATCAGCGACGCGGAGAAAATTATCAGCGACTAGGAAAAACTAGCAGTGGCCTGGGAAAGACTATCGGCAACCCGGGAAAACTATCGGCGACCCGGGAAAGACTATCGGCAACCCGGAAAAACTATCACCGACTCGGAAAAACTAACAGTGGCCTGGGAAAGACTATCGGCAACCCGGAAAAACCATCAGCGACGCGGGGAAAATTATCAGCGACTCGGAAAAACTATCAGCGGCTCGGGAAAACCTATCAGCTACTCGTAAAAACTATAACCGACCCGGGAAAAACTATCGGCAACCAGGGAAAACTATCGGCGACCCGAGAAAGACTATCGGCACCCGGAAAAACCATCAGCGACTCGGAAAAACTATCGGCAACCCGGAAAATATATTTCCACGATCCCGGTAGAAAAATTATCCGATGCGCAGGCGAGCGTGTACGTCACGTTCCAGAGGAACCTCCCGCGTCCTCCGCGGACCCTCGCACAGACTCCTGGAACATTCTTATCGGCTCCCAGCGAAATCGAAACGTGCCGTTCACAGAAATTGGCCCCGCTCGCTATATCCCGGCCGTGAAACAGATCGATCTCCGTTCCCGCGGTAGGGGTAGGGGCGGGGAATGGGAGATAGGTTTATCACTTCGACGGTCGAGCGGTGAACACGGGGACAGGAACGGCGTGCTCGCGTCTCCGAGCACTCCACCCTTCGAAACGGGAAGCACCGGTCCGACCGGTTCACGAATTCGACGAGCGAACCGCGGGCCCGAGCTTCCCTCTTACCCTGCGGCGGAACGATTGAGAGAACGGGGACGGGAGAATGGGGTGCCGCTAGTCGGAGGCAATCTTTGTCCCGGAATCTTCGCAGCGACGGAAATCCTGCAACCGCTCGAACACGGCGATCTCGTGGGATGGGTCTCGGGAACAAAAAAAAAAGAAAGAAAGAAAGAAGGCGATACGTTACACGCTGGTTGACCAGCAATCGTTGGAAACTACTGACCTCCTTTTTTTCTCGCGTTCCACCCCTGCGAGACCCGGCCCCAAACTCGCCCCGAACTCTGCCCCGCCCGGGGTCGATCGGGCTGATCCACCGAACGAGAAACGTATTGAAGGGGGATGAGAAGCGCGAGGGGAGACAGGATAACGCTCTTAGGATAGTGGAAAACGATTGTTTTCTTTTCCTCTAATCACTGGAAGGGAGGGAGCCAGAGGGATGGAGACGGGGAAATGGAAATATGGAAAACTTTCGCTCGCGGAGGACGAGTCGGAGGCCCGTTAGATCCATCGGCGTTCGTGGGAAAATTATTCCGTCTGGCGGAAAGCTCTCCCGGCGGAGGAGAAAAGCGTTTTTCCTCGCGGGAGGAAAATTTCCGTCGGGAAAGTTTCGCTCGGTCGCGGGCAATCGTTCGATCGGGAAATTAATTCCGGGAGAAGCGGAAAATCGCGTCGACGGTCGCGGAAAAGTCGACCTCAGAGGGTCGTTCAGTTCTCGCGAAAAATCACGCGAGGTATCGTTTCGGCCCGCGCGAAGTAATTACGAGGTCCAGGAAAATTAGTTTCGCCGCTCGGTGGAGTTCGTTTCGGCTGCGATTAAACGCCATTTCGGCGTTTTTTTTAAATATCTCGGATCGTTCGCGCGTGTAATCGCACGTCTAGCGATCAGAGGTCAACGCAACCGTGCGGTAAACCTCGGTAACCTCGTCGTGCACGGCTCGCGAGACGCACAAACAAATTCCTGACGAGACCCGGCGCGCGACAACAGCACCTCCTTGCCGTCGCTCGCGCGATACAGCACCCTTACTCACCGCCATGTTTTCAGCATCAGCGCGCCGTAGGTCAAGGAGAATCCAATTTCCCGCAGCCAAACGCGCACAGTGCACGTTATCACATTCGGACGGGGGTACATTACTATTGTCTGGAACAAAGAAATTGATACCCTATAGTTTGAGCTACCTATAGTTCACCGTTACCCAGCGGGGAATCCTCTCGCGAAAATTCAATTCTCTCGCGGCCACGCCGTTTCGCCGTTATTTTCGTTATCGCTGCCCGCGAACACTCCGCGATTATTGAAAACGATTCGCCAGAACAACATTCGCCCGCGAACATTCGCGGCGGATAGTTTCGTATGTTTGCCGGGCCCGGTCGAAGGGTGCGGATACGTTGCAGCAGTTTCGAAACGGTCGGGAAATATTCGACGTTTCGCTGTAAATAATTCGTGGTATTTCGCGGTCGGGCTTTCGAAATTAAGAGGCGGCGATGAAACGGGGGATTTCCGCGAAAACGAAACCGTGGGCCATTTAATAGGACGCGATATTTGTTCTCATTTCTATTACCAATCGATAACTAGTTGTCGATCGATCCTTTCGAGGGGCAGATACGTCGTCGCGTTCGACGCTTTCGCGGAACCGTTTGGCCAGCCACGTTGGTCCAGCAATTCGGCAACGTGATTCGACGCGCTTGGAGAAAAGTTTTGCATTCGTGCGCGATGGAAAGAATTTCGTTCGCGTTTCGCGTTGATTGCCCGTTACGGGGCTAGTAATTTTCACAGAGAATAGAGGTTACGCGTGCAACGTAACACGATTTCCCAACGATTTCATACTTTCCCCGTTATTTTCATCTGGCTTTCGACAGTCTATACGAAGCGTATAATCCAAACGTCCGTTACGCCGCACGCTTTTATAGATTTTGCTCTTCGTGTTATACGGAACGCGTCCGTGTGACGAACATTAAATTTCGCCGGTGAAATTCCACGATGGAACCCGCGCACGTCCGATCATTTCACGAGGGACGTGAAATAAAAGTCGCGTCTTCATTTCATGGGACATTTTCGGGCCACTTTTCCTGAAAGCTTCTCGCCGCTCGCGGCGGTAAACATTATTTCTTCAAAAGCTTCGCGAACTTCGTGTTCGCTCGTGCCGCGTAATTTGTCGCACATTAACGCCACTTACCGTACAGTATATGAAAAATGCACCGAGCACGATGACGCGCAACAGCACCGGACTGGCCGCCCTCACCACCTGAAACAGAGGAAAATCGAATGAGCGTCGCGGGAAGAACAATGCGCCGTCGTAAACGCGTCCAGCCTCGGCAATGGAACCGACGGGCGTGATCATTCGATTCCTTCCTGCGAAGAACGCGAACGTCGCCGAACGTTTGATTCGATCGGGCGAAAAGCGACGGAGGCATTTCGTCGGGGTCAAAGGGCCGCGACGAAATATACGGAAACGTTGTTAACCGACGGCTCGATCATGTTTCCTTCCTTTCGATCGGCTGAAAGGGGGAACGGCAACGAAAAAAAGGCAAAAAACTACCCCATTCGACGGCCGAAACGAACAACGATTACTCCGCGGAAAGTCGAGCGGAAGCACGAACGATTTACCGGCGGCACAAAGCGGAGCGAAGAAAGGGAGCCGGACCCCGGACCGATTTTTAATTGTTTGTGAGTTTCAGTCGACTGAGGCACTCGGTCCGCCCCGTCCCTGGCACAGTTTATGCAAGAAATGGACACATTATCAGAAACTGGGGGTGGGGGAGGCCGGTTTGTTAAATAGGAAATCGGAACTTCTGGAATTGTATTCGACGAGCGGCAACTAAACTCTGCAGTCGATCTGAACTTCCGCGGGACAATGGAAACGTTCCATCTACACACTTTACTACCCCCCCCCCCTCCCCCAACCCTTGTCCCCGGCGGGGAAACGTTTTCGTTGGAAAATCCAACAAGATTTTGCGGCTCGAATCAACCCCCTTCGTTCCCCCGGTCGCGTCGTATCGAGAAACGATTCTCGTTTCGTGCTTAATATTGTCCCGTCCATTAGGTCGCCACCTCTGCCCCTTTTTCCTCGACGTGCGCTGGTGGTTTCGAAAAAGTTTCGCGGTAGAAAGAGGGAATTGTTCGGCATGGGTGGAACGGGAGGACGAAATAAATTGCGGGGGATAAGATCGCCGAGGATTAAGGGTCGGGTTGCCGTTTGATTGCGGTTAATTTAATTTAAAGTCGCGAGGAGCGACGAATAAATATTTATAGAGTTAACGTTCGAATACGATGTCAGTGAAATAATAATATTTCAATTGTTTCGACGCAACAGACCGGGGACGCGTCTCCGGCCGAACGTTATTTTAATAACAATTATTAACACGGTCACGCTGTTAATAATTTTTAGCGTAGTACGAGATAATAACGGGGCCATAATTGTTGCAGTGTTATCGTTGCGACGTAATTATCGCGGAGCAGCGGATAATATTTCAACCGTGCGCGCGCTTCTTAAAAAGCGGACACGCATAAGCACCTGTCTGGGCGAAAACCCGCGCAGAGATAAGGGCGGGCGGAAAAGGGGAGGACAGTTTTTCTCGGCAGGCCAACGGTGTGCCGGCCCTGCGCCCCAAGAGGCGAAAACAAAAGCGATCCAAGGGAAACCGCGAGTCGAATGGCTCGGTGTGCCGAATCGGAATTTCGATTTTCCACGGGGAAGGAGTGTTAAATAGTTGTGACAGGTAACGTAACGTAAATACACACGGTGGCCCGTAAATACAAATGGGGGGGGTAGCTGAGATGATTCTGAACAACTTTTTCCTTGACCAAAATATCGTTTGAAGCATCGTTCTCGAGTTATTAACCGAAAACACTGGCCAATGAGAGCGCACGTAGGGCGCGCGCCCAGGCCCGTACCTCTGTACCGCGCTCGGTCGTTTAAGGGCGCATCGAGGGCACTCATTGGCCAGTGTTTTCGGTTAATAACTCGAGAACGAAGCTTCAAACGACATTTTGGCCAAGGAAAAAGTTGTTCAGAATCACACCAGCTACCTCCTTACCTCATTTCCCGATGTTACGGTAGTTACGGGACACCCTGCATACATTATCCCTTTAATATCCACGGAAAAGTCGAACGCTAGCCCCGTCACTAATTTCGGAAGTATTCGAGAACCGCGAAGGTCCGTCGAACATTCGACGCTGAAATGTAATCTGGAAGAACGGGCAGAGGAAAGTGCACTTGAACGAGGCATAATGAGGAAATGCCGCCTTAAATACGACGCCCGGGAATGGAAACATATTTAATCAGCCGTCGGAGTTCAAGAAGGGATGAGGGTGGGTGAGTGGGAGGAGGGAGTTGGCCGTTAGGAGAATACTTTAATGAAAATTCAAGATCGCGAGAAACAGCGAAATATTTTCCAGAAACACCGCGGACAGGAGAGGACACTTGAATAAGAAAAAGGAGGGCTCTCGAAAAAAAACGGCCACTCGAAGGAAATCTCCGAAGACAGATAGAGATAGAGAGAAAAAGAGAGAGAGGAAGTGTAGAAAGCGCTCTTCAAGGGGTTGGAGGGGTTGGGCTCGGTACTGCGAAAAGAGGGACAACGCGCAATCGAATAACAATATGTTAATAAATAATTGCCATGCAACTGAGAAACGATCGGCCCCCAACCCATCTCGCCGAAATTTGTCGCGCAAACTTTGTTCGACAGTTTCCGGTTCGTCGACGGCGCCGTAACGTCATCACGTTCGCAAACATTCTCGCTAATGGACACGGACGGGGGCAGTCGTTACGAGCGTGCAACCTGACCGAGCACCGAATTCGTGGAACCGCTGCAACGTGCACCGTTGTTATTTAAATATTTGCCGCTCGCTCGACATTTATTTGAACGGGACCAGCCCCTCCTCCCCCTCGCGCCCCCGGCGAACGTGCGCCACGCACGAAATTCGAGTGGCTCGTCCGCTGGAGGAAAACGTGGAAACGATCACGGCCCTTCTGACTGGCGATATTTTACGCGACAGGCGTCGATCGTTCGATACCGCCTTGAGGCGAAACGAGCCGCGGCGCGGAGAAGAAATTAGCTCGCGTCACGGCTGCAGTGGTAGGAGCCCGTCACCAGTCAGACCGGGCGAGTAGAACAGCGGCGAAATATCTCCGTCAGGCGAGATTTCGCCCGTTTCTCGAGGCAACGGTTCAACGTGACGCTCACATTCATACAGCTATACATACAGGCGGGCGATGCCGGTGTTGGGGATTTTTTGATTACCTTATTTACATCGGCAAATTAACGTGCGCCTTTCGCTGAAACTCGGAAGGCGAATTCGACCGTTTCTCGGGACCGCGTTCGAACAATGTAATAATTATGAAATTATGAAATTAACAATGATTAATTCGCAATTGAATGGAAACGAGGGGAACTGAGAGCGTTCGTTAACGGAGTGAACCGCGTCGTGACGATTGTTCCCTCGGTCGACAATCGACAGGTGCGTCGGTACAAGGTAAGTCGAATTCCGCCGGGGTCTGCCTCGAGGCCATCTATCAACCCCTCAACGCCCGCACATCCCCCCCGTTCTTCGAAGGGCGTACAGCGTTCCAAAGGGGGGGCGAAAGTCTCGACGCGAGAAATAACGCCGCGGAAACAGCGGCGATAGTTCTCTGCCCCGGAGAAACGAAACGCCGGCAGTTTGTTTCGCGTCGCCCGAGTGCGCCCTGGTGCAGAGCGTCGCGAGAGTGCATTCAAACGGCCGGCCCCGTCGACGGGAAGTGCATTATGCACTTCAAGGAAACGTGGCCGCGGGAATTTCGCCGACTCTCGTTTGAAAACGTCGACCGGTAAACGCGACTAAAACTCTCTAAAAAATAAACTATTGGCGAATACCATTGGTCGACGCGCAGATTCCTTCGAGAAATATTCCCTCAGAGAAAGAAAAAGAGAGAGATTGACCGGCGAATTTCTTCGAAGGGGTTGAAAGGGGTAGCTGGTCTCGTCGAGTGGGCAACCTTGAAACACGATATCGTGGATGTCGCGGATGGTCTCGAAATTTTTCGAAGCCCGGAACACGTTCGAACGGCCTGGACGACGCGCGGGCCGTCGAGGACCCACCCCCCCGCCGATAACGTTAATGAATCCGCGGGGGCGGAGGGGCGAAAGAAGGGGTGCGAATTAACGAAATCACTTGTTGCACGGAACGGTGGGCGGCGTCGTTGATCGCCGTCGCCGAGGCGAGCTTTTCGCGAATTTTTCTTTTTCCTCCCCCTTCTCGCAGGGGAACGACCACCCCATTTCCCGACGGAACCCGGGTTACGCGAGAGTTCGTTTCTACGTTTCGCAAGGGGGAGGAGATTAGAATATTTTTCGCGAAGCGGCGACGTCCGATCGAACGCGGGTCGATACCACTTGCACCCTTACCAAGAAGCCGGACGCGTTTTTCGCCCTCAATGAATTTCGAAAACCCCGCGGGTGCCGTTAATCGAGAAGCGAGCCTGAAAATCCTGTTAAAACCGACGCAGTGTTCGTTAATTCCACCGAGTCGAGTACGAACGACGAACAAAACGAATAAAACGAATAAAATGAATAAAATGAACGAAATGAATGAACCCGAATGTACATTGCTGTAGGAAACGAAAAACAAAAAACAAAAAAACAGAGGCAAAAAATGGGGGAATATTGTTGATGCGCGGAGCAGTCGTCAATAGGCGCAAACGCACTTATCGACGGAGGAACGCGATCCTTTCATCAACGGAGGCAACGGACAAAAAAGCCGCGCTCATTACGGGGGCATAAAGTGGCCGCGTTTATTGAGAGGATATACCGGCATCATCGAGCTGCTCCTTTGTAACGAACACACCCCCCGGGGGAAATAAGGGCGGAGGGTTGGCACGCTAATACAGATTGGATCGCTGCCGTCTCCACCCGTCCTTCGCGAACTATAACCGCGCCCTCAGTTTTTTTTCGCCCTGACTTTCCAATCCACCCTTAAAAATCGCGATCGACGCGGCCGTCGAACGAAACCTCCGCGTCGTTTCGATCCCGTCTGACCTCGGTCGAATCGAGGACCGTTAGATTAATCGATTCAATCGAGGACTACATAATAGTCAGAAGCGATACGATTATTCCCGGTTAGTTCGTCAGATTCACTGGAATAGCGGTTGTTTGAAAGGCACAGCCTTCGCCACGGTCGAATCCTCCAGGAACAGCGTTAAACGATAAAAGAGTGATCAATTTACGAAGGGTGCCGGAATTTCTCGCGACCCCCGAAGATTTTGCAATTCGTAAGCTAGTCGGTGTTCCATGTCACGTTATAAATAGAATTGCTCTCATTTCACGGCGAACGATGTGTCGGTAATCATCCCGGCTCCGCTTGTGCCGTCAAATTGACCCCTCGACGACGACCAGGAGGATCCGTCCGGTGACCGCGAAGGGTCAATCTATCCAGCGACGGAGATAAAGCTCGGTCTGGTTGCCGTGATATCGCGTTTATATTAAGCGACGTGCAGACGCGAATATTGCGCTTATATGGTGAGCCTGTGCTTAATGCGACCCTTGGTTACATCGAAGAAACTCGTTAAAAGTACGAGGTGGACGGACGGACATGCGTTGCACGGTGTTTCGCGGTTTTAAGGACGACGTTATCGTCGACCGACGGAGACTTTTTCGTCACGAGCAACGAGATTTTAACTCGCGCCCCTGTGCAACGCTCGGGGGCCTTAACGGTAATGATATTTGCTGGAATTTATAAATAATTTGTTTTAAGAGAGAAGTTCCTTTAATAAATACCTTCGATATCCGTCAGTGGACTATTCCAAACAACGACCGTCTTTACGAAACGTGCAATTGCTCGCGGATAAATTTTATACAGCGTAAAGTACGCGTCCCATTTTTAATGCGTATATAAAATTTGGAGCGGACACGGGGTGGCGGATATCGTAAGCGTTTCGCGAGGAAGGACCTTTTGCGCTCTTAAAACGCCGTTTTGCCCCACTGTGCGTCGGTCGTTCGTCGAATACAGAACAAAAATACGACCGATCCTCGAAGAAATTCGAAGCGGAGACCGGCCAGCGTCGGCCAGCACGCGTCGAAGACGGTTCATCGGGGAGGGCGACGAGGAACGCGATCATGTCGGCGTGAACGTCGACGGAGGGAAGTACGCGCGAACGGTTCCCACGGCAGTTCACGCGTCGCTGAACCGACGAGGAAATCGGCTGGCAGGCTGGTGATCTCGCGCGGATCGCCAAGCGGAAAATCGGAGAATCGGCGACGAGCGACGTTTCTCCGTCGAAACTGTCTTGGTACAAAAGTTAATTCACAAAATGTTATTTTCATACAAAGAAAGGCTTGCAAAGAGTTAGCTACTATTTTTACACGGGCCCGTTCATTCGATCTTGGGGACAATTAACGGATAATTGGACGATTAAATAATTAAATAAAACAATTAATTAAAAAATAATTAAAGTACAACGTCCGATCATGAAATTCGTTTCGCATTGAATTTCGCAGTGCCAGGTATTGTCTCTAACGGGCTAAATAATTAGCACAATTACGCAATATTATAGAATAGATGTAACTAAAAATTAAAGGGGTCTTAAATAAATATATATATATATATATATATATATATATATACATGACATGGCGTCATTGACATTAACAATCATTCGAACGATCGTTAATCGTCCCAATACCGCGGTGTTCCAAATGGAGCAAGCCGTTTGTTATTATTCTCGCGCATTTAAAAAGGCATTTAAAAAGAGTACGTACGTACATTGATCTGTCTTCGATTAAAGTTTGTTGAACGCGTTGATTGAACGATCGAAATATGCGGCACGTTTATGCAACGCGGCATTAAGTCGCCGAAATTTCCTGCCGCGGACGCAACAATTCATTTCGGACAAGCCCACACGGACGCACAGACACACAGGTGCGCGCACGTATACAGGGACGGCAGGGGGCGAATTCGAGGCAGAATTCCGCAACTTGTTGCGTTTTCCGCACTCGTAAAGCGGTCAACGTTGCAGATGCGATTCAGATTTCGTCGGAACTGCGCGGCCGCGATGTGTTATTTTGATTCGACGGATTTTTGTTCTGCCGGCCCGATGCCGCGAACCCACCGTAAACAGTTTGCGACCGGACCGTACGATTTAGTTGGACACAGCGAGACTTTCAATCGGAAGTTTGTTTAAAAGCTGAGGATTAATGACAAGAATTTTACGCGACAAAAAATTCCATTATGCGACGCTGTTAGAATTAACGGGCCGTCGGGATTATTTCGCGGCTATAATTCGAGCTTGCGCCGGCGATTTTAATTTCGCCGTGAGAAAAACCGCGCTCCTCTCGGAAAATATCGCAGGCGCGTAAAAAAAAAAAAACGAAAATGCGGAGCACTTTTTCGCGAAAAAGTTTCCCACGAATTTGCCCGACGACGGTATCCGTTCGAAATGATCAAAATTAAAACGAAATCCGTGATAGTGCTCGCTAACTTTTGCATTCGGAACTGAGATGCGTAGTAGACAAACGAAAAAAAAAAGGTTTGCGGGTAGGAAGAAAACTGGCGGAGATATAAAATTGTACGGAAAAAGAAACGATATACAAATGGACAAAATAAAAATTTAATCGACAGAGAGATCGGGAAAGAGGGTTAACATTTGTTCAAGACCGAAAGTGATTCACGGAATGAATTATTCAAAACCATTATTTCGTTTTTGTAAATCGAAAGTAAATTACCAGATTTTGTTGATTGATAAAATCGACGCAGCTGAAACAAAAGTGCGTACGTACAGTACATTTGCGACGAGTACTTTTATTTTTCGTGGCGAAAGAATGTCGACGACTTTCGCGATTATTCGACGCTTGTTGTTAGGGGTTGGTTGGCAGGGCCGATCGTTGGAATTGCGCATCGATTGCCCCGATTTCGTTGACGTTCCGTTTGCTTTACGACCGCGATATTTTCGGTGGAAATTGCCGCGGCGGATTGTGCCGCGATATTTAAATGACAATCGGTATAATTCGAAAGCCGGGTCTATAGAAATTCGAAACGAAATTTAATAACGGCCGGAAATGACGAGATTATTCGAAAATTAATAGGATAAATTGAGGAGCGTCCCTATTGAAACGAACATTCGGGAGCATCGCGAGCCTGATGCAAACGCGGCTCACGCGTGTAAATCGTTGTTCGAGGTATCGACGTTTCTCGGTAACGAAATGTGTGCAAACAGCGAACGGAAGCGAACCTCGCTCGAACCGCCATTTAAACGGATAATAAGGAACGCTTAAAATGTGATTAAAGTTTACAAAAGAACGGAGGGGGAAACGAAAAAAAAGGGAAACGAGAAGAGGTGGATAATTGGTTCGAGCCGCGGTAACCAATTTAATAGAAGTTAGGTCCGGGGCGAAATTAGAATAGTTCGAAGATAAGGGGGGTTCATAATCCGTGTGGAAATCTTATCAGCGTCGGCTTGGCGAGGAAACTCCGCCAGCGAAGTCTCGCCGGAAACAATCCTGTCTTTAGGCGATTCGTGTAATAAATTCACGTAACAACTCGCGGCGGTGGCCGCAGGAAGGTGCCCCGGAGCTTAGGTTTCGGCCCGTTTCCGGTTAATTAAAGGGGATTTATTATCCCGCGGCTGTTCCAGCCGGGCAACAGACGACGTCGCCGACGCGGACGATCCCCCTTGACCCCGCTTGAAATTTCCGCACGGAAATTGTCCCGCGTTGGTAACAATTTTTGTCGCGCTTTGCGGGGACGAAATGAATCCGGAATGCAGGATCTCGTCACGACGCGCAGCGGGGTGCTTGGACCGAGAAATCGGACAAAAATATTGTAGCGTTGTTTGTAGGCTCGAGGTAGTAATGTGGTAGGTCGTTGAAATCGTCTCAACGTTAGGTACAATGTTATGAGATTAAATGTAAATTTTAACATTACTTTATATATTATATAATTTTTACTGTTTGAGAGTTGTTTTATGACAGGTTCAGGAAAACACGAGTATAAAAAGGTTTGTCTGGTAACGAAGGCCGTCGATATGATCGGTTACCATATGCGTGTAACATAAATTAGCTATAAAACGTGAAAATCGGAAGTTTTGTTGCGGCGTGATCGGAAACCTTTATCGAATGCAACGACACCGGAACGAGCTTTCGAACATGCTAAATACCACAACGAAATCGTTAATGAAATCTCGTAACCGTAAAGAAACGTACTGAAATATTGCTTACTTTCAAATATTAATAACTGTACAAGTATATGCGCTGAAAGTGTAGCATGTACCTACCTGAAAAGCTTCCGTAACGGCAGGATCTACCTAAATGCCTTAAAGGATTCGTCAATCGCTGATAAGCAACGATGTATTACAGAATGGTTAAGAAAGCACGAAAATAGATGCGAAAATAAAATCACCAAAAGAAGGGAGGTTACCCAAATAAAAATGCTGGATTTTTTTTCCGTTCGAGAATGAAAAATTTTCAACGACAACCTCGCGAAATCTGAACCCGAAGGAATGATCTCGCAGTGTACCCGAAAGCCTTTGAGCGCTCGACGATCATAGGGGAATCCAGGAAATCCAGCGAAACGACGACCGACTGGTCGATTCCCTGCTTTTAATTTCCGGCTACGTATGACGTCCTCCCGCCCCAACACCGCGACGCGTTATTTTCCAAAAATGCGACCAGAAAACGGCCAATCATCGAAACCGTGGATTTCGGCCGGCGAATATTGCCGGACGCGAAACAAGTTTGCGTCCGGCCGTTGCTCGTCCAGCGGCCGGCTTTTTCTCTGTTTAATCAAGCCGGCCGGATTGGCCGGGTCAGTATTCGCCGAGCGGAAACGTTTCCGTTATCGTTGCAAGAGCGGAAACCGGCAGGGGTTTCAGCAGGATCGTCCCGGGTTCCAGTTGGGCCCGGCTGTCATTCTGAATCGCGGGGATTGTGGATCGTCCTAACCCTTTTGACCGCGGCGACTCGGGATCATCCCCGTGGCCATGTATTTGTCCATGGTGCGAAGCGTATACGCCCGAGGGCGCGGTAAAAGCCGACGCAATTACGCTAACGCGAGGACACTTGGACCCTGGACCACTTCTTCGGATCAAGGTGGACAGGTAAGTCCTCTGTTGATTAATTTGCCAGGCTTGCTCGAGCCACCAGGAGTCGTTCATTAGCCGCAGGACTACAGAAGGTGTCTTTGACGTTGGACGAGGCCCTGATCCGGAGGATCGTCAGGGATAGCAAGTGAGTTCGAGACGACAGGCGTTCAGACTACGAGACTTAGAGGGGATTTGTCAGGTGGAAGGATTAGGGGGAGTTCTACGGTGACTATTGGTCTCTAGAGGGCATGGTTTTAGAGAGACAACGCGTCGAACGTGAACAGCGCGGATTTGATTCGTGCACGACGCAGCTGGAAGCGGATACACCTGGGGGAACGGTCGCGACCACTTACCTTCACGTTTCCGTATTTCCAGGTGAACACGGCGACAGCAGGCAGGCAGGCCATGACGCAGCACTCCAGGATGAGGATCGCGGTCCTCATCAGCCAGTTCAAGGACACGACGCAGGGCGAGTCGTCCTCGCACGACTCGCAACCCTCCGCGCAGGGCAGGCACTCGAACACACCCTCGATGTCGTACTGGCTCTCATCCCCCTGTAAACGATACAGCGTGAACGGTAGCGAGGCGGATGGACGGGGGTTGATTCGCGTCGAGCCGAATTTTCCAACGGAAACGGCACCGTCGAAGGGGGTGGCGGTTCCGCGATAAATTACGAACAGGTACGCTGTAAGGGGGAGATAAAGAAAAAAACGTTTTCTTAAGCGACGAAAATTAATTCCGTAACGAGTCGCACGAACGACTTCACCTTTCCGCCCCAGTAAGGGATGAAGCTTCCCCTTTAAATCGTTTAAAGGGAGACGACGGAGTTCACGATCTACCCGTCTCTGTCTCGCCCTCGCTGACCTATACCCCTAGTGCGCCCCCATTGAAAGACGCTGAATCGGCGCGGTTTTCTTTTTTTTTTTTTGCTACCCCCTTAACCCACGCCTACGCGCTCGCAGGAAAGGGGTGGTTTTACCTCGCGGTATTTCGACCGCGCGCGTCGACGTTTCAACCTTAGGTTCCCGTCTGGTGAATGGGGCACGCGTGACGATTTCAGATGCAACCAAATTTTTTTCAACGGAACGGGGGTTGGTTTTTTCTTTCCTCGTGCAAGCAAAATCTCCCGGGAAAATGTTTTTCTCGCTATTTCTTTCCTGCGCAGAAATTTCTCTGCGATCTCGTTCCCTCGACCCGTTGATATTATTAATAAAATTTTTCAACGCCCCTCGAAAACGAACCACGCCACGAGCTGACGGGAAACGCACGGCAACTTTCGGGTAAATCGCAGCGACCGCAAATCACGACGTCGCGTCGTAAATCGTATTCACGATCGGGACTTAAGTTCCAACGGATTTATCGCGCTCGTAAATCACGGGACCCCGGGGGCATTATGGTTTGGGATATTAAGGACAGCCGAACTGAGCCAATTTCGCGCACCCTAAATCAACGTTATCGCGCATCTAATTAAAAAATCCACTTATTTTCGTTCGAGGAACGATTTTTCCCGTTCGAATCGCTCCCGTCCGGTTGAGTTTTCCTTTAGGACGAACAGCGATCGGAAAGGAGCAATTGTACAAAGCTAGATATTGGGTTCTGTACAGTCGAAACAGTTGATTATTCTTGATCTGTTGATTATTGTTAATCAGGCCCGTGTGCACAACGGATCGTTGGCCGACGGACGAATCGAATGTGCCGTTACAGCGTGCGCGACGATCAATTCACTTTTAAACATGAACGACGCTCGTCAATTACCCTTGCGCACAATGCAGCCCCGTGAATTACTGATCGCAGCGATTCGATAACCGTTGCGTCGTCCCTCGAAAATAAATACGCACAAATTGAGTATACAACAAATGCATGAATTAAAACGAAATACGTTCCCCCGAATCGTTCAATTAATTATTTTCGCGACGAAGCGGCGATTCTTCCACGCGAACTCGACTAGGATCGACGGAAGCGCGGAACGTTTCGCTGGGATGGAAATTTACGTAATTCCGTGCAGAAACGAAAGCGTCGTCTGCCGACGAAATCCGCGTCGACGATAAGCCGTCGAGGATTCGACTCGCGTTTCCCTACGTCGCGCGGCGCCTCCCGCAACTTCCTCGACGATAGTTTCACAGTGATACGGCAACGATGCGCTCGTTGTTCACCGACGGTCGACGTCGACGCAGCGGCGACCCGATGCAACCGCGTTCCCCGTAACTGCGAACGGCTTTACTCGGTTCCGTCGACGCAATAATTATTGCGATTACAATCGCGACAAACTTTCGTCGGTTGCGACGAAAGCGAATTCCTTCGTTCGAACCGGTTCGAACCGGTTCGACCTTCGAGATCTCCGTTCATCGATCATTTTCGTACATCCAGCAGGTGTTCCGCTGCGCGTTGAACGCTTCGTTAAGGGTCCTGGAGAACCGGGGGCGGTTGGCTCGCGATCAAAGTCCCGGAAACGTTAAGGAGAGAGAAAATCGTAGGACCGGTCGAGCCTGACCCTCCGTTCGTGTGAAACACACTTCCGCGAGAGACGGAATGGAAATGCCGTATTGAAGAGTCGTGGAACTAATTGAGAATTACCGAACGGGAGGTTTGTCAATGAAACAAACAAGCGCATACACATATTACACGATTAATTACGCGTTCCGACGAACCTACAATTATTTCGTCGCGTCGTCGCGTCCGTTAAACGTCAAAGGCGCGTCGAAGAGAACCGGAACCAATTTTTCCCCAACCCCCTCCCAGCGACACTCCACGAGCATCCCCTCGAGCGCGGCGAGAAACGGGTGTTCGCTCGTTTATTCGAAAGTCGACGAGCTGGAAATCCGATTTCCACGAGGGGATAACCGGTGCCGGAGGATCGCGATTATCCCTTTGAAATTTTCTCTCTCTCTCTCTCTCTCTACGGTTCCTCGCGCGTCTTCTTTTCTTCCTTTTTTATTTTTTCTTCTCCCCACCTGGCCTCGAGAAACTGCCGTTTGTAAATTCAGCGGCGACGCGACGATCTTTCCGCTCGCTGAAACCGCGGGTGAGCGGTAAATAACTCCAACTCTGACGCACCCCCCCCCACCCGCCCCCCTGTGCAGAAGGTACGTAGCAGGGTTTAAACGGGGGGTGCGGGGGATTGGTTTGCGTGGAGACCGCGAGAGGTTCGAAGCGCACGAACAGGCACGACGGAAGCGGACACCGCGCGCCGCGACGAATCCGCAACCTTTCGGATTCGCTGGTGAAACGGGTCGATCATTGTCGCGGCGCTTCCATCCGCGCGACGCGAACATCCGTCGCGAGGCGCGGCGACGATGCAACACCGCGTTTCCGCGACGATGCGACAGCGACTACGACAATAATAAAGCGGCGACAACGGGACGGCGGACGAATGCGGCCGTAACAGGCGATAACGATAATATCGTCGATTACGAAACGGGGATTAAAAATTGAATGGAGCACGGCGGATCGGGCGTTCAAGTCCCTGCCACGGGCGACCCGATGGACGAATCGGGGACACGTCGCTACGGGGCAAGCGACGTTTCCGTTTGGAAAGATCGATGGGAATCGGGCGAGCGACGGCGGCAGTGGAATCGGTACGCGTACGGTCGGACAAGTGGAACAGGTCGTGCGGTTACGAAAGCGTAAAAACGCTAACTAAATTCGTGGCAGCGTCGTTTCACCGATTAGTCGTTCACGGGTGGAAAGATTTCGGGCAGTCGTCGAGTTATGGAACGTGAATGGAATTAAAGATTCTCCGGTTACAATTATTCGACCAACGATACTTGATCGTTCAGACTCGTAATCCGTTAAAAACTTTTTCGTCGATATGGAAATAGTCCGACAATGTGATGTAGAACTTAACAATTAAGCTGCTTAAGTATGTACAAAATTATCTAACAAATTTAAGTTAAACAAATAATTACTGAAGAAAAGAAAAAAGGGCCCGTTAAAAAATTTAGCCTATACATGGAAGAAACTATGCCTAAAATTTCGTACATACCGAAAGAGATCGAAAAATTGAATTCACTTGGCGTTTTTACGGCTCCAGTGGAATGGAACCGTGCGTGGTCAGACGAGACAGCGCACCGGTGGTACAAGTCGATCGTTTCCGCGAGCCGTCGTTGGAATCGAAGCGCGCGTAATTATCGCGATAAATTAGTAGAACAGGCAGACGTTGGGTCAGACAAACGGGTCATCCGCACAACGAGCAGCTGGAAGAACGGTGCCTGGACTTCGAGGATCGTCCCGAAAACGGGTCAGGCCCCGGTGGAACCGGACCGTCGCGCATCGACGGTCTAGCGACGGCGAATTAGTGCGAAGGAACAAACAAGAGGGACCAAGAGGGACCAGGAACAATGGGCCCGTTCTTTTCGTTGACGTTCCCCGGGTGACGTCTGCTCGACGCGTCCCGCCGTTGCCGCGTCGAGGACAAAGCCGGCGTTCATTGTTTCGTTTATCGTCGGGGCATTATTTCGTCGGAGCGGAACGACGCCAGGGGGGCTGCAGGTGTACGGGCGACACGTGGCGCAGGTGGGGTGGACAGGGAGCGGAGGGTGGAATTATTGTGCTCGTTCCCGGCGTCGCCGTTACGACGACGGTAATTGGGGGGCCGCGTCGAACGGCGTTGCGTCGCACGCCCCTCGAAATCCACCGTATCTCGAGAGGCTCGCTCTATTTCCGGACGATTTCCAGGCGGAGGAAACGCGCGTCGCGCGATAAATCCGCCAGCGTTCCTTCGAGGAAGCTCGCGAAGCAAACGGCTTCGTAGTTGTTTCCTCGTTCGAGATCAAAGTAGGCTAATCCGCGCGGCTCGAGAGAAATTAATCGCCCTCGTCGACCAAGGAAGGGGTGAGAACAAAAATGACCGGACAGACGTTTCTTTCGCGCGGAACGAAGTTCCGTGGCGGGCTGCCAGCGCGAGTAAAAGTTACACCAGCTGGCGGATCGTTGGCACGGAACGTTGCGATAAGTGCGAGGAAGATTTCGAGCGGCTCGTCGTTCCGTCTCGAACCACGGCGGCCGTTTTTCTTTCGGTGGAAAATTTTTCGCGAAGACGGCCGA
Organism: Nomada goodeniana; assembly: GCA_963969485.1. Lineage (NCBI taxonomy): Eukaryota > Metazoa > Arthropoda > Insecta > Hymenoptera > Apidae > Nomada > Nomada goodeniana. The sequence goes on along the minus strand of OZ018306.1, from coordinate 1,416,550 downwards.
CCGAATCCGGTGTTCGTTAAGTACGGCCGTTTGGAGGTCGAGCGACGGCACCGACGTATCAAGTCGTCTGTTCAGCCGAGAGTAATCTGGGCACCGAGCTGCGCCTGATAGATAGCAGCCGGCGCTGCCGAACCACTTGGAAACCTGTCCACGGAAGTTGAGACTCTATTAACGTCAATCTCGGGCTCGTATCGAGCATTGCATAAATCTCGGCCACGTTTCCATCACGGAACATACCCCATGGTGATTCATAAATCATGTTCGTCCGACAGGGATCCCCCCCTCTTTCGGTGTGCAACGCCCGAGCGGGCGCCATTTTTCTCGGACCCCCTGTATAAGAGGCCCGAGGCGCCGACCGATAGGCCGGTCGATTCGTTCGTTCTTTCGCGCGAGAATGGATATCGGCGGCGACCGGTTTCGCCGTGAGCCTAACTGTCGAGCGGAGTGACGAGTTCTGGTTGACGGGCACACCTGTGTACGACGAGAAGAAACCACTCAAGATCCACGAAATGTTTAATATCGATGGAACCTTCTACGCCGCACTGAATTTTTCACGGAAATTTTCTCAACCACCCGAAATTTTCCACCGAAATTTTCACCACCCCTCTACATTTTCCACCATAATTTTCTCCAACACCTTAAATTTTTAACCGAAATTTCCACCTAAATTTTCTCCACCACACTAATTTTTCCACCATGAATTTTCCACCTAAATTTCCCCCATTACCCTAAATTTTCCACCTAAACTTTCACCCCCATCCTAAATTTTCCACCTAAACATTCACCACCGCCCTAAATTTTCCACCTAAATTTTGTGCGCCACTTTGATTTTTCCACCATGATTTTCTTCACCGCCATAAATTTTCCACCTAAATCTTCTCCGCCGCGTAAAATTTTCCACCTAAATTTTCTCCGCCACGCAAAATTTTCCGCCTAAATTTCCTCCACCGCCATAAATTTTCCACGATTCCTGTAACATCCAAGAGCGCAACGATAATTCGTTGGACTTCTCGCGTCGCCGAGTGATTCGCGAGAAATGAATAGGGGATGAAAAATGGGAAAACTAATTTCCCGCGTACCACGTCGCATCGGGGACACGCGTGGGAAGTAATTGAAACCGATGGGGGCCCAACGGTTCCCGTGGCGACACTCCACTCCATCAAACATGGAGTTATAGGGTGGCTGAATCCTTTTCTCCGCGACTTATCGCGTTATCGACGACGAGAACGCGGGAGGAAACTCGGCGACGTCGAAGGTATCAATCTTTCTGAGTGATACGGGACGAATGCGCGATCGGACGTTTCCCTGGGAACGAAATACAACCGGATTATTCTGACGAGGAGGTTGCCAGTGACGTGAATCTCGAAAAATCGGGAAGAACGTTTTTCCTCTTTCCTTTGTAATTGGAGAATCATCGATGGTTCGGATCGTACATTTCAGCTTTTTTCTTTTCGCGAGGGAGACGCGCCGTACAGTTGTACGATATTTCCACGGCGGAGAAATTGGCTTCGAAAGAGGGGAATGAATAAGGAAAATTGGAATTCCGACGTGAACACGTTGCCGGATCAGCCACGGCTGACTTTTTCTTGATTGACGTTGTACCGAAGGTAAAATTACATCCGCGAGAAAGTGCAGGCAAGAAGTGGGTCACCCTTTTTTCGCCGTGCCGGCCGATGCGCTCCACAGTTCGTGACAAGTTAATGGAGAAATATGAAAACGAACGGAACGAGGCACGAATGTTGCCCGCGAGAGTAGAAAATAATTCGCGTGCGTCCAAGGGGTTTCACGGTGCGCGATTGCCTCCGTGCCGTTCGAGCATCGACAAAGATCTGTAACGACAAGAAAATACCAAAGAATGCGCAGAATTCCTCGAAACAACGCAGCATAGGAATGCGAAACAAAAACGAACAGTTCAACGTGATGCATTAACGTTTCGAACCCGGTCCTGGGACGGAAATGCGGAGCACCATCCCCCGTTTAATTCCCTCCCGCACCCCTGTCGCCGTCGCGTCGTGCCTTAAAGGTGCCATTTTTCGAAACGGCGCTGCGAAACACAAACAAAATCACCCCGCTAGCAATGCTCCCGTCCCAACAGTTTCCAACCCCATTAACCCCAGCGATTTCCGCTCGACGTCGCGTGCAGCGTATTAAAATAAGCCAGGCCGACTGTTTCTACGGCGTGCCCGGCAAGACTGCAGTTGCCATTTCTGGTTGCCGGTGCGTCGAGAGGTTAATCCTTCATCCGCTGTCACGGGGAATATTAATTACAGTCAAGGACGAGCCGCAATGCTCGCCTTTCGCTGGTACGAGACGCGTGTTCGCCAGTCATTTATCAGCAATTACGGCCCGGCCGTGGCAATTTCGCCACCTGAACGAACGTCATATTGCGTATAATCGCACGGTCACGATCGACGATTCCCCTGCCGATCGCGGCCACCGTTGGATCTCCTCCGTGTTATTCGGGGCAGACCTTCGTCTGGCCTCAAAGGCCAGACTCGGACGCGCCCGGACGAATAGCGGTCTTTCAGGGGCAGGGCGACCCGGGTCGGGTTGGGTTAGGCTTGGTACGGGCGTCTTTCATTTCACGAAGGACACGTGGCGGATTTGTTGGGTTTCTTTTTTCTCTCGGGCTGTTAAAAGTTCATTGCTGTAATTAGATCTCTCAGGTGGGAGACCCTTTTCCTACGATATGAAAGCGTGTTTTATTAGTCGGATTTGGGTTAGGCAGTGTTGGGAATCGGTAATTCTGTGTAGACCTTTCGTGGCGTGATATTAAGTCCTACTCGTGGGTGAGATTCAGGCCGGGCTGTATTAAAATCCCTTTCGTGGGTCACGGTTTCGAAGGTGAGCGTGGCGGTAAAGTTTAATGGAACCGACGAGGCGGACAACGTAATCGAGCAATGCGTAACAAAATACCGTGGACATATACGAAGATTCGGATGGAATGGCCGGAATGGTTGCAACGAGAATTGTTCAATTTAAAGTGCGTTGGCTCGTCGGACACAAAGTTCGAAATAGGATGGTTGAGAAATGTTGTATTTCATTTCCGGGAAATTTGCTTCTTTCCTCGGTCCGACTTGCGGGATCACCGTTCCGAAGTTCTGGATAAACAGTGAAGCGGCAAGTGCCGTCCAAAGAGATTCAGGTGTTGTTTGGTTGGCCTGAATCTCGACGGCTAGGTTGTCGCTTAATCTGACCGGAATCACTTGGAAACTCCACCGGCTATGAGTCAACCTGCACCGTCGAACGATTCCGACGATTCCGGTGAATTTTACGCGAAAAGAAGATTTTTCCGTATATATCGCGAGGGGGGCGAATTCGCAGGACTCACCATCATCAATTTCTCGTATTCTTCTTCGATGACGGTGCCATTGTAGTATCGGCTGGGCGACTTCACGTCCGGATAGTAAAATCCCCGTTTGCACACGCATCGATAGCTTCCGCGGCGAAATCCCAGGCCCGGAATGGCGATGCACTGTAATCAGAAGCGGCGATTGAAATACACACGGGGGAACGTATCTGTTGCAATTTCTAGACAATATTAATCTGCCAGATACGAACGGAAATAAAGAAAACATTGCAAAGCACCGGAATCACATTGCGGACACGGCAGTTTAATAGCATTTCAATCACGAGGAGGAAGACAAGTTTACCAACCTCGGTGGTTCGCTTCTTGCATTTGTCGCTGGCGGCGAATATATTCAATTGAGTGGATCCCAATGGCAGAGGGCACTGATCGATGTCCAGTCGTCGCAGGTCGATATCTATACCGCTAGTTCCCCTGAAACGAAAACGAACGAGCACGCGTATAGCTTGCAATTATCGTCCATGGGAAGGAAGCAAAAAAGTACATTTCCGCGCATTCAGCAAACGGCGACATTTTTGGTGAACGTTCAAACGCGGGCCAAGTGCAACATAAACACGAGACACGGGATCAAAGGCAGTGACACGGTGAACTGACATGGAAGAAGCTCGATCGAATCGGTAATTGGCCCTCTGTGCGATGAAACGTTCCGGAACAATCATATTTGCTCGGCAAACGGTCTGACGCAATTAGGTACCATTATCATAGGCGGGGGTTGCTTCACGAAAAGCCACCAGGCACAAATTAAACCGATCGTTAAATATATATATATATATATTAACAGGCGCGCGCATCGTTAATCGGCAACAATGATGTTCGCCGGGTAATTTACTATTATCATTATTATTCGCGACAGATGTCGCCGGCGAGATAAACTTTCGAACGTAAAACGAGGAGCGAATTAACGACGGGAAACTTTTTTTCTTCGACACCGTACGTACAGGGAATAACTGAGCCAAGCGGAAAATTCGATTCCGCTCGAATGCTGACGTGATTACGGTACTTTCAGCGCTTCTGCGGCGGTCCGATGTCGCTTTCGTCGGTCGCCCACTTTTGTCTTTGTTGAGGGTGGAACGAATATTACCGCCCGCCGATACCTGTCCCACCCATTAGCCGGGCGGACCGCGTATTCCGCTCGCGTGGGCAGATTGATCCACGTGCGTATCGTGGCCCCCGATGACGCCACCGCAGGTACTTTATTCGAGGGGGCGCGTCACCGTCATAATCGGCACCATTCAGGTCTTTCGTCGTCGCTCGAAAAAGGGGAGACAACGAATTGACGTTTTTCGATGATTACGAACGGCGACATAGGAAATGTAAATAATTTTCGATGTTCCACCGAGTCGAACAATGAATCCCTTTTGAACGAAGACAGGGGACCGCAGAAGAGTCTCAAAATTGTGTGACAATTAATGAATTTCCGTCGGAAACAATGCATAATCACGTTTTCCTTCGATCATTCGTAATCCAGGCAGATTGACTCGATTTCACGAGTTTCCGTGCTTCACGAGCTTCCCCGTGGAACCCTTCGGGACGATTCGTTTACGCAGAAGGAGCAGGCAGCAACACCCGTGCCAATTATCGAGATTCCTGGTCGAATCTCGATAATTCCACTCGCACCGGACGAGGGTACTCCAGGTGAACGCGGGGATAATCGAGATTACGCGCGAGGTTCCAACTGTCGAAAGAACCCCGTTGATGACACAGCCAGGCGGGATGGGGTGTGTGTGTGTGTGTGTGCGAAAAGAAAGGGGAACGGAAGAAAAATAATTGGTAGAAAAATTTCGTAGAAATATCGAGGCAGATGGCTCGACGACAATGTCAAAGCAATTGTGTTAGGGAAAGAGAACGAGCGTTGCTGAAAGCCCCGCGACCGTTGCTAATAGACGCTGAAGAGAATAAATTGCCCCTTTGTACTCGTCGAACACTTGGTGCATTTCCCGGGGTGTAACGAACCACTACTCTCAATTTTTCTCAGACTTTTCAATTCGGTGCGCGGCAGTCAAAAAAATTAAAAACCGATTTTCCCCGTCGTTCTCCGCGTGGCGGAGTTAATTACGCGGCGCGCTATCATCTATTCTCGATCGAACAACTGTTCCATGTTAAATATTTTTACACCATTTAGAACATTCCGAGTGGTCGAACGAGATTCGACGAGAATCGCGGAATCATGAACATTCCCGCGAGGTGTCGCGGGAAACAATGAGAGGTTGGAACGGCGTCTTTCAACGGTAATTAACAAATTAATCAACAAACGCGACGCTCTTTCATTTGACGGAGGCGTCTAATCTTGGCGCGACGGTCGTCCCGCTGTTCGCTCGCGGTAATTCCAGCGCGAGCTTCCCACGGCTGGGAAAATAACGAAGGGAATTGTTTGCGACACGTCTGGCGGTAAAATATTCGCCGCGGGTCTCGGCCGAGGGAAACGTAAATAGGAGAGCGAAGACGCCTTCTGCTCGGGGGCGCCTTCTGTTAAACGGCAAACGAGAAGAGAAACAGGCGGAATAATAACGAGGGAAACGAATGGCCGGCTTTTTCCACGGGAATAAGTGTACCGTCGCCGTTGGAACCGTTTCCACGATACACACGGTGGCCGGGACGGGAATGTTTTTGCCCGTTTACCACCGTGCGCGTCGAATCCGGCTGAAAATCGCGGCGGAGAAAAACACCGGTGGATAATGACGGGGAAACCGGCGAGCCTCGGCTAATTGTTTCGGTCGATTAAATCGACGGCGCGGCCCCGAGACGATTCCGGGCAACACGCTCGCAGTTAAGCGCGACGATGATAATGGCGAAAGGAGAAACACCAAATATTCCCCGCTCCGTTTAATTTAACGGCCGTCCGACCACGCGCCGGACCTATACTACTTAACCGCTGCGTACCACTTCCAATTAGCTCGCCGCTTCGCGATCCGGCGAACGTTTTCGTTTAACGGCCGCGTCGCGCCCCGTCCGTCGGCGATATTTTCAGCAGACGAGTGAACCGTCGCGCGCCCTGAATCGAATTTACGCAGCGGCGGAGGAGGGGCATTGCTCGCGACGATATAAATCAGACGGTGGTGGTGGGGGGGAGGGGGGGGGCGGTTATTTACGGCGTTATCGTTGCCAGGTAAATATCGTCGAACGGGTACCGCTTCCGGTTCGCCAACAGCCGAACCGTTACCCCTTACGAGCATCGCCAAGCCCCTAGAACCCCCGACCGAAGTGCTCGATGAAAAATGCGATCGTTAGCGTCGCGTTAACCGAGTCGCGTCCGGCTCCGCCACCAATAACGCGGATAAAACCGACGGTCCCGGGGCCCTTTCGGCCCATTTGCTCGCACGCCTCGGGGAAATTAAACGGGCGGCGAACGGCGACACGATACGAGCGGACTCCTCGTTGAATCGGTGGAAGGGGGCGACAACGTTCGCTATTTAACCCCGGTTCGATTCGAAATGACAAAGATGTTTTCCATTGAAATGAAAAACATCCTTTTGCTGGCAAATTTCCGACAGCTGGTCGGCGAAGCGATCGTCGAGGTGTAAATTGGCGTTTAATTATCGGAACGACCGTTTCCCTTAATCGGCGGTTGAATCGTTAACGGGTCATCGTTCCTGTCCCGTCGAATTTTGGGGAACGGGGGGGGGGGGCTTATTAACGCGCGACGGCGAGTGTTTCCAGTTGTCGTGGAGCGGCGCCAGGACTGCCAACGGACGGACGGTGAACACCGCGGCGATCTTGAAAGCTTTTATCCCGCGACGTCAACCTGCCACAATCTGTTTGCGACCGCGGCCATTCCGCAGCCGCGGGATCAGACTTCAGCGCGCGCCGTGCCAGCTTCAGCACGAAGTGTATTCGACGGGAATTTATTCGCGGAACGACGAGACCGATTTGACGGGGGGGGGGGGGACATTCATGCGGTTGATACATTGAGCCACGGTAATTGCGTCTGACTGCCGGTCGACCTGTTCCACTTCGACGTGGAAGAGGATCATTTATGAAACGCCGCCGCCGTCGCGAAAGTCGTGTCGCTTATTCAGTAATGGGTTCGATCCGGCGAGGAACGACGATTCAACGCGTCACGCGTCCGACTACGAGGCGACCCGTTTCACCAGGCCGCCAAGAAGACAATATATATCGAAAGGAACGCGCGCCGGGGACAAAGATATCAGAGATTTCGTCGCGTTCGATTATCGCGAATTTAATCTCGCGATCGTTGCCCGAAGCGGAACGGGACAACGCGACGCGAAGTGCCACACATATTTTTGCTTGCCGGCGTGGTTCCCCGAGTGCCCAACGGCAATTCTATCTCCGAGCGAGTTCCGGGGAACGTCGCCGCTTCAAAGGGAAACACGCGGAGCTAATCTGACGAAAATTTTTCATATCTGCCCGGAACGGAATGCCCGCGCCACGCGGAAAAAGGGACGAGGAGCCGATGCACGGGGTGGTCCGCGCGGATTCACGAGAAAGTTTTCTGCGCGGAAGCTGCACGGTTTCGGCGGACGCATCGCGCGAGTGTATTCGTGTTTTTTTTTTTTTTATATATAGGTGGAAGCGTTTCGGAGATGTTCGAAGGTCGACTTGGTTTTTCTATAATATATATATATTTCGTACGAAAATATGGAAGCGAAAAAAGTATCGAGCTTCATTACCAGACCTAGTAATTAACGAGCAATTTCGCTTTATTCCTTGAAAATGTCTAGCTATGTAAAAAAAAAGAAAATGAACGCACCGCGTGATGTAGCCCCTCGAATCGAGCAAACTTTTGTACGAAAGACATTTTCGGAGAGCGCACACTTTGGAAGTTATCGAGGTGCGCGATTTGCGTTGGCCACCCTGTATACGACGAACGTACTCAGAGACGGCACACCGCGGAGGCGTTTCGAGATTTATTTAGCACAAAAGGAGACAAGAGGAATGGTAACAATGTACAGAATAAATTCGCAACGCCGATACTGAGGCAAATAATAATAATAATAATAATGAAATTTAACCGATACGATGAGAAACAATTTTAGTCGCGATAGAACCAGTTAATAATAACAACGCAGTTAAATCGACCGACTGCGGGTCGAAGTGATTTTTTTTTAAATCCCCGGTCGGTTCGTAGGTGAATCGAGGACGAATTAGAATGGAAAGACGTTAATACGCCGGGCGGTGTACGCGGGCGAACGAGGCCCCGGGATCGCAACCGGCGCGCAGCAGCGTACGAGAAGAAACACAATAAATGGGCGAAACCATTGAAGTGTCGAGGCCTGTCCAATCCGGCTCGAATTTCGCGGCGGCCGACGTTCCGATTGAAACGCGAACGAAACGGCAGCCGGTTATTTCGATTCGCAGCTCGCCCCTCGATTATTCGTCAATTCCGCGCTAATCCCATGGAGCTTCGATTCACCGGGAAACAAGAGAACTCGGACAAGGGAAAACTTATTTTCCTCCGATTTCGTTTTTCGCGATTCGCCATCGACGGGAAGCCAGATCAAATTCTTTTTTTGTTTTCCCTTTTGTTGTTGTATATATATATATTTTTTCTTCTTTCTCTTCCTGTTGTTTTGTTTGTTTGTTTAGAAAACAGACACGATTCCACCTGGCAGGCGCTATCGCAGTTACGCGGATGGAAATCCTTCCTTCCCACGGAACGATGATTAAAAGCGGAAATTAAAATTCATCATAATTATTACGGTGGAACGGGCATCGACTTTCCGCGAAGCTAAGCAACAGCCAGGAGGCCCCGTGCTGTCCGTATTAAACCAGGAAAAATAACAGGGAAATACAGGTGCAATTAAGCGTGTTGCATCGCGCGACAGGAATTTTCGTCGCGGATGACGAGTGCGTCTTGCGATACAGTTCCAATGTCCGACCAGGCACAGGGTTGTTCCACTCGCGCGACCGCGGCCAATTGAACGGACGACGAACGTCGAATTTCCGTGGCGACGGACACGTTTGACCCGGCCGTTCGTCGAGGTGAAAACGGCGTTCCACCACTTGCACAACCGCGGCCAATTAAATTGATACGCGGAGCCTCGATCTGCGTATTTGCCTCGCGCGTCTGACCAGGCACAGGGTCGTTCCACTCGCGCGACCACGGCCAATCAAAGTGCGATACCGACCGCGTTTCGTTTCGTTTGTCTGACCGGTGCGCGACCCGTACCACTTAAGCGTCCGACAACGACCGATCTGTTCGCCCGCTCAGGCGGACAAGTCGTCTTGAATTTTGTCTCGCCAGAAGGGGAATACGCGCAACGATGGTCGGATATAAATCGGATGCTGACCCCCTCGGAATTAAGGGTGGCTCAACGAGGGGATTAATTTTGCAGCTCGAACGGGAGCTCAGGATTTAATGGAACGGTGCATTTTCGATTTCAAGGCTGGCACGGGAAAGTACGAATTATCCGATTGAAATGATCTTGCCCATTAACCGAGTGACACAACGTTTCTCAACGTCGCCGCAGTTGTGGGAATTCCCCGAAACGTGGCAATAAAATTCGTTTTCTGCGGAAACGATATTTAACAATATTTGTACGACAATGTTGATATACATCGATCGTGAATCATGATATAAATCGAAACGATAAATTGACATTAAAAGCAACTGCGATATATGTTATTTGAGAAAACATTTTTTTTTCATTTTTCCTTGTTTTTGACTATAATAACATTTGCTGTAATAAATTTGACAGTAATCCTTGATTTTTTAAACTTTCATCGTATAGGTATTTCTCAGCGCGATAAGCACTGTAAATTAAAGAAATTAAAACAAACTATAAAGCTGAATGCTGATTATTAACTTCTGTTATACCGTTTTTCCCGTTACTTTAAATTTTTCCACGCGTACAGTTTGATTTTATATAACGAATCGTAACGTGTCGTATATGCTACTGTACAAACGCTGTTCGAATTGTTTATAGAAAACGTGACGGGAGAAAATTCGCGTGACGCCAAGACGTATTCTCGTAGCAGGGGTAGTTCGCGGCGAAGGGTGCGAACAGAAACCGGAAGATCCGTCGAGAACGAGGAAATCGCGCGAGCTCGACGATATCGGACGTCGAAGATATTGTAACTATTGACGGGAGGCCAACGGCTGACGGAGTTCCCGTCGACGATAGAAAAGTTGAACAACTCGTTCGCGATATTTTCGCTTAACAGCTTTCAGGCCCCGCAACCCTTCCATTCCTACCCTTTTTTGAGGGAAGCTTAATTCCACTGAGTCGTTTAATTAAAAACTTGCCAGCCTGGGACAGTTTCATTACACGTCCCCCGATTTCGCGGTGGTCGACGAGGGGGTGGTTTCTAGCCGCTGGCTAAGGGTAGTTATAGGTATTCTTTACGCAGCTTCAGATACAAGGGCGGCGATAACGAAAATGGAACCACTATTCCAAATCGAGCAAAAAAAAAAAAAAAAAGAATCGTCGAATCCCATCGAAATTCGAACGGTCGCATTCGACGCGACGAGGCTCAATTAACACGAAAAAGGGCAGGGCCGATCCGCGTGCGCCGTTTCCGCGCTCGACGACCGAATAATGCAATCGCTAATGACAAATTTACGTCGGCACGAAATTTTCAGCCCTCGCTACAAGCGGCTTCCTTTCCGGTGGGCGGAATCGAAACAAACAAAGCGCGTCGAAACGACGCGACAATAGATCCACCCCACACACCCCCCGCGCGCGACGCTCCTCCTCCCCGTGCCCCGGCGAAGCGCACACGAAAGCGGAGCACGAAATTTCCACCGGCGTCTGAGTCTCGTCGCCGGTTAACTCGGTTAGCCGAAACTCTCGGGAAAGCCCCGTTTTAGCGACGCGAACGTCAATTAATATCGTCCTGATAGAACCGCGGAGGGGGGAGGGGTCACCCGGCGTAACAACGAAACGCGAGGTTAGCGAATGAATTGACAAATCGTCGACGATTCCATGCGCGATGCTCGAAACGGAATTCCGGTTGATTTCGTTCGAAGTGGACCACGTTTGCGGGGGATGAAAGTGGTGCGAACAGATCTGGTGGCGCGACGAGGGGTTTAATAAGCGACGCGAGCTCGATTGATCAAAGACAGGGTATACATTCCGTCGGCTGAAGTGGCAACGCGAGTGCGTCGCACCGCCTCGTCCGACTATACGCGGACTCGCGCTACTGGCGTCAGCCCCTGACGCACGGCAACCCTCGTCGCGCCTGGGTATGGATGTCGGCCCACCTGTCGGGCCGAATGGAACTTTGTTTCGCCTCGTTCGTCGAGTTTTGCTACGGTGCTACATCGCGGCCAATGGGCAGCAACTCGCGCGGCCGACGAAGCGTTGATTTACTCTACTGATTTCCCTTCATATAACGGTGACGTTGCGCGCCTCGCTGTCCACGTGGCCTGTCGTCTTCGTTTAGGCTATGCATCTTCTCTTTTTTCACCCCGCCTGGCTAGTAAATGTAGAGGCAAGTTTGATTGCGCAAGGCTGGCCGATCGTCGACCCGTGCTACTGGTCCGTATTAAACACTTCTTCACCTATTCTTTTTTTCTTTTCCTGCTTCGTCGCCGCCCGGTTTTCCACTTTCGCTTTACGCGATCGATCCACGTTAATCGCCGCCCAATGTCGAGAGTTCGCGTCGCTCCACTTGGCGCGGCCGAACTTCGCCGCACGCCGACCCATTCCACTTAATTCAATTCGTTCGCACCGCCCGAAAGAACGTAACTTCCGGCATCGCCTCCGCTGTGAACCGTTGACCCGTCGCGCTTGTCTTGTCGTTTCAAGACAGTTCAATATTTTAGAGCTTACCGTTCTGACGAAAACGCGCGGCCGAAGCGATTCGATTGATTCTGTGACCTTCGAATTCGTTCCGTTTGAAGTTCAAGAGGATTCACCGGACGATGTGAACGAATTCGAAATAATTTCGTAACCCTTCCCCGTCACGCGCCGCTGAAAAATCGAATTACACGCCGAAACAAGCTCTACTTCTATGTCGGGAAATCGTCGAACAAGTTATCGAGCGGACGCGATTTACAATTCAGGAAGTTTGTCCGTGTCGAGTAATTATTGCCCGGAAGAAACATAAAGTTAGAGAAAGCTCGTAAATACGATCGCATTATCGTCCAAGCGAGTCCGATTGATTTCGAGGAAAATCGAATCGCCTCGTTTCGTCCGACCTCGCGGCCGTTAAGGTCGGGACCGTGAGATGGGCCGCTGATATCGTCGGAATTTCGACGGGCCCCCCCCCCCCTTCCCTGGTAATCTTTTGACGGACGGCGGTTCCAAGCGCGGCGATAAAATTCTCGACGCGATAAGCCGAACGATGTTCGATAACGATTGACGGGATCGTCAGTCTGCGGCGTATATCGACCGCGTGCACGCGTCGAACAACGGCCTCTGAGTCTCCGAGAGCTCCACGACAATGGTGTCGTGAAATCGTGCGCGTCGAATAAAACGAAGAAGAAAGAAGAGACACCCGCCAGGGACGAGATTTTCCGCTTGAACGGAGACGAAGCGATCGTGCGACGACACGCGCGTAAAAATAAAAGAGAGAGAGAGTTTAGTTTAATTGAAAATAATCGAAACTTCCCCGGGCAAACGGCAGAAATAAAAAAAAGAGCAAGGTAAATAATTGCTTTAAACAATTCAACAGATTCGCGACGGAAAAATCATCGAATTTTTGTGTATTTAGAAACACATAGTTATCGTTTCACTGTGATCCCATTGTCAGCGATAACCGAGTCATTTTATCGTTGGATTAATATTTCGAATGAAACGGCGCAGCTCTGTTTACTTGAACGAAACACACCTTTTTCCTCCCGGAAAAGGCAACGTTTACTTTTCGCGATAATCGTCGGGCGACGAACGAAATCGCGATAAGATCCCTCGCCGAGTTTTCATATATATATATATATATATACATGCATCGGGTGTCCATTAATTTTTGTAGTTAAACGTAAATTAAACAGAGACTAGCCGGAGGTACAAAAAAAGAAATCGCGGAACGGCATTTGTTTGCAGAGATTCGACCGTTCGCTGCGATCCAATATCCCGGAATCTAATTCTCCCGGAGCAACAATCCAATCGCGAAAGCTGCCTCCATTCAACGCCCGTAAAAAGGAAGCGCGGCGCTTGCCAAGGTAAGAAGAAAGGGACGAAAAAAAACGAAGAAAGCATTCCAGCAAATGAAGTATATCTCTCGGCGAAGCCGATCCCCGCGCGAGCTCGATCTTCTCGAATCGCGTATAGTTAAAAAAATCACGGTTCAATTTATGGCAAATTTAAAATCCACGCAGAGCTGCGCGAAATCGCTGTTGCAATGGCCGAGGACGGCGGTAAACGCGAAACCGACGGGGATGAACGCGACGGGACCAGTCAAGCTGCGCTCGAACCGGAAGTCAAGAAACGATCGAGAAGGCATGTAATACGGCTGCCCCAGAGGCGTCAGAACGAAAACGGCGTTCGCTACAGACGCGACAAACACGGTGTCTGGAGGGAGGTCATCGAGGGGAATTTCCAGCAATCCAGTTAGAACGAACGTTTTATCGCGAGGACGCGGCCGATTCGTTCGCGCCGCAATGTTAAACGCGAAACGCTGGTAACCAAAGGAATATGTCACCCGCCCTTTCTATCGAAGCTGCTGTCGCAACGATTCTCGCAATAATTATTATTAACGCACAATAACACGCACAATTCGCGTGAGATAGTGTCGACTCTGGATTAAATGAACGGGCAGTTCAAAGCGGAAGTTCGACGTCGAATTAATAATAAACATCGTTCGTCGATGAAAGAAATCCGGTGGTACGAATTCGCGAACGTACTCCGCCGCCCTTTCGTAAACGCAAACCGGTTATCGACTTCGGATGTCCGGGTACGCGTTCGAATCTAAATTCGCGTCGTAACGAGCCGCCTTCTCGCGGTATAAAGCAACGGAATGATAAGTGGCAGCGACAGATGCGGGGATTCAACGAAACTGGCCGAGAGCCAAGGCGTGTTTAGCCACATTCCGTTGAGATCGCCGGAGCTGCGGGGCCGCGAATGTGGCAACGTTGCTAATGCCGGGGGAAAATCTTGCCGCCGTACAACTCCGGCTGAAACGATTAAACGGACGATTCACAATGCAGACTTTTCGTTCGAAATTATCCGGACCGCTGCATATTGAAAAAGAAATGTCGAACGAAGAAATTATAATAAAGGCGTTCCATTGTGTAAAATTTAATATTCTCCCCACCCTCTCCGTTTCCGTGTTGCCGGACACTTTTGCAACTGTTTTCGTGATAATTCGCCGTTCACTTTTGCCGTATACGAAAAGAATCGTAGGGTTTTGGTCCGTCGCCGTTCCATCGGAGGCGGCAAGTGAATTCTTAAACGCGAGACACCTCGAGGATCGCTGGAATTTCTGGGAGAATGCGCGGAAACGAAATCAAGAGGGACGGACGTGACGTCTGGTGCCCGTCCGCAATCTGAGCCCGTGAGAATAAAACGGAAAAGAAATATCTTCCCTCGTTAATCGTCCGCCGGAACGGAAGAAAGGAGACCGGAAGAAACCCGGTTCGCTGAAATTCCTCGGCCGAAGTGGTGTCGAACGACGAGCAAATTAACGCGTTTCGCGTTTGCGCGAGCGGCTTAAGCCGATTCGACGAGGGCAAAACGATATCGTCGCGAAGTCGAGAGAATTAAGCCGGTGTTAATCGGGGACAACGGTGAAACGAAGCATTCCAGGCGGATTCGACGATAACGTCAATTACCGTTATTATTATTTTCGCTTCAATGGGACAGCGAGCGTGCCGCGTAACGAGATACTGCGCAATTATACAATATCCTGACTAGCGGTGAATTCACCTCGTCCCCGACGACGATGCCATCTACGCTTGGCTTGGTTCGCGCGAAACTGTCGCATCGGACGTGACTTCCGGGAAACGAGTCCACTTTGACGGCGGGCCGGCGATTACGGAGCGAGACGCAACCAGAAACGGCTAGCGTCCCCCGGTGAAATTATAAATTCCGGTCGAGAACGATTCGGTTACGCGCCAGAAGTTGACAAATGTGTCTATTTTAATTCGCGAGATGAGAGGGGCAACGAAACATTCACCAAATTCTTCGTTAACGATTCGCCGCTGTACCAAAAATTCCGGCCGCGAAACGCGACGAAAAAGTCGCGACACCTCGCCGAGACGAATCGTCGAATCTCGCCGTTTCTTCCCTAGGCGATCGCCGCGCCGAACGGAGCGCCGATCCGCGCTGGTTCCCCCGCCGGACGCTCCGCGAGATGGCACGCGACGAATTCCCTAGACCGATAGGGAGGGGCGCCCGCGGAACGAGCGAGAACGGACGCGTCACGGCGATCCGCGCTCCCGTTCCAACGTTGTTCAGGAATTCGCTTGGACGGACGTTATTCGGCCGCGGTGTGAATGAGCTGGCGCACGTGGAACGCGACCGCAGCCGACACACTCGCGTTTCAATCAAGCCACCGCGAGCCCGGAAATCACGCGACGTTGAAATACCGCCGGCCCCCCGGAAGCCGGCCTCGCAGACCGAATTCTCGGCTCTGTCCCGGCACTCTCCTTCGTTTTCCCTTGGACCGCAGCATCCCCGTGCGATACACGCGTTCGTGGCGTCCGTGAAAATTGGACAAGAGGCGTGGAACACGACGCGCCTGGCAACGTGACGGAGGGCCAGTCGTTGTTGACGAATATCGTAAACGCGTTCGCTTCGACGTTCGATTGGGACACGTTGCCACTTGGTCTCCCCCCCCCCTCTACACAATTAGGGGATTCAGATGACCCTTGTCAGCGACCACACTGATCGATATCCGTCGTACCCCGGCAAGATTGACGAAGACGATGCGTCAACGTTGGGGGGGGGGGGTGTTCCCAGGCGATTCGAGAGATTGAGTTGGAAAAATGGCGCAGGGATTGCTAGGAGATGAGAAAGCAGACAAAAAAAAATTAGCTTTCGCTTATCTCGAAGAGGGGTGCATTAATTAGAGGGAAAAGGTTATCAATGGGATATTCGATACAAATTCGTTCGATTGCTTCGCGTGGCAGAACGTTTTCTCTTGTTTGTTCTTTTTTTTTTTTGCTTTTTGTAATTGATTGATTGTAATTAATCAGTCGTCCGGAAGGCGGGTCGCTCTTCCATAAATTGTTACACACCGATACACCCGGGCACACCGAAACGACTACTGCTCGCCGTGATATCGATTCACGGCGATTTATTTACTGGGGCAAACGGTTCTACGGTTTTTCGATTATTCGTCGGGCGTTGTTTTCGTTATTAAAAATTCGCGCCGTCCCCGTCGACTCGACTTCCGTTCAAAGCTTTCACACGCGCGCCAAAGGGTCACGATCGAATTGCCACCTAATCGACCTTTCCGGCTCGCGTGCGCCCTCCCTATATATTACAAATAATTGGGAGATCAGAACCGGCTGAAAATCGCGTGGCCCCGGCGCGACGGCTAACACGCCGATTTAAAGATAAAAAGTGGGAAAATAATGGACTGTTATTTTCACGCCCCGAAGCCGGCCGTAAATTGGTCGGCGCGAACAGCGGGCGGAAATAAACGGGGCGAGTGTCTACGAATGGAAGCACCGATAAACGCGTTCCCTTGGAAATTAAAATTAGAGGTTACGGGCGCGAAATACACCGGCGAGGGATAGAAACAAAAATCGTTCCCAGTGCGAGCAATACGCAACAACGTAAATTCCGCGCGAGAATTCCAGCGTGCCGCGACGTTGCAGCCAAGCGGGTACCGTAAGCGTTAATAATGTAACCTGCAGCGCGCCACACTAACGTCCACGTGGTGTCTATGAACCGCAGGAACGTCGGACGTATATTATTCTAAATTCGCCCGGTGCCGTCGCGAACGTTCCTGCTTCTGATAAATACCGCCGATAAAAGTTTTCCAGCGGATCGCTTCGCTAGGTTAGCAGAACGAAGTGTAAACGCGAGTGACGGCGGGGTTAGGTTCGCGTCCACTGACTAACGCACTTCCCGGGTCGCTACCTCAATCGTCGTCAATCGTCGACCGTCGACAAACACGGCCAGCGTAGAACAAACGACGTCTCGTGTTTACAGCAAACAGAGAGTACGGAGCAGGGCGTGTCTACGCACTTATACCACGTACCGACACGCTTGAACGTGGCACGAAACGCGCCGCCGGTTAATTCAACGAGGTAGGACACTTACTTGAAGAAGTAGGTGTCGTTCACGTAGCCGAAGAAGGGAACGGTGTACGTCAGCATCCAGATATTACCGCCGCCGCAGTCGTAGTAAGGCTTCGACCACCTGCCGTCCTCGTATCTAACGGCGAGTATCTCGTCCTCTTCCCTCTCCGTGTGGGTGGTCTCGTTCAGGGTGTACGTGTGGAAACCTGGACAAGAGGGGACCGGTGAGTGCCACTGGCGAAAGACGCCGCCCAAATGGACCGGAGTGTTCGCACATCTGGAACGATATGGCGTATTTTCGTTGCCCGTGCGAGATGTTTATTTACTTTGCCGGTGGCGACTCGAGCAATCCAGACGACGGGAACAGCCGAAAGGGGGAAAGGAGAGGCACCGGGGTCAACAGGAGCTACGAAACACAACACGTGCGAGTGGAACGTGCGAGTGGAACGTAAGTAAAGCTCAAATGCGTTCCGCGATGCTCTCGAGGTTAAGTGGCACGTGGCCCCGCTTCTCGACGTAAGCGTAACCGTGATCGATCGGGAAGAAACGTCTCGCGACTTCTCATTTCGCATTTCACCGAAATACACGGCGGAACGGCGCGGCGTAATCGAGGGGGACAGAGGGGAGTCGCGTTAGAGCCGAGAGGTCTCCGGTAAATCGACTGGGCTGTACGGTAGCTGCAATAAAGCGCAGCGTTCTCAGTTGGCTGGT
Organism: Nomada goodeniana; assembly: GCA_963969485.1. Taxonomy (NCBI): domain Eukaryota; kingdom Metazoa; phylum Arthropoda; class Insecta; order Hymenoptera; family Apidae; genus Nomada; species Nomada goodeniana. The sequence goes on along the minus strand of OZ018306.1, from coordinate 1,398,383 downwards.
GAAGTGAGCGGCGTAGGTCAGGTTTGTACGCTGGGGGAGGTTAGCGTCGCGTAAAGCGAGGCGAACGAATGGAGACGACGCTGTCGGGATACCGGTGCAAATAACGTCTCTCGCATTTCAGGCTTAGAACGAAAGAGGGAGACAAGGAGGGGCAGCGATAAAACCGAGGCAATTTCTTCTGGGACGGAAGCTCACGGCAAAATAAGAACGTTATCGGCCAGACAGAGCGGGAAACGAAAGCGGCTGAGGAAACAACGTCTTCGACGAACGTTATTTCCTTCATCTGTTTCCGACCCTCCAGGGCAATTTCCCCTCTGATCTCTCGCTTCGTACATTCGGCCGCTACGCGGACTACGATCGCTCTCTCTCTCTCGCTGGCGATCGCTCGTAGCGCGCAGTTGTTCGACGTTCTTTTATGAAGCCGATCAGACGGCCAACCGTGACGGATTTATTCGCGAAGGCCCGCGCAACCTGATCGTCGTCCACGAATCGTGACGGACCCGACGGACGGAGAAATTGGCCGATCTGTTCTTTCTTCTCGCGCGAGAATTTTTTTTGTCCGATCGATTCTATCGATAGCCGCGGTACACGGTTATCTCGTTTGTCGATAAAACGGGCGGACGATTAAAAAGTTTATGGAAAACGCGAGCAATAAATCACGCTTTATCTCCGCTCGCGATTTTTCACCGGTCAAATTTTCGTTTCGCCGGCAGCTCGGGGCGCAAAACGTTGTTCCGAACGGTTCACGAATGACGGGACTGTACAGTTACACGCAGAAACGAAGGATGCACGCTGAACGTTCCGTGTTTCGCCGATCCGTTCGATGTTTTCGATTGAATTCTTTCCGGACCGGATCGCTTTGTTTTCATTGCCGCGAGGTTTATTACATTTCGAGAAAGGTCGGCTTGGCTGAAATTAACCCTCGCCGAATCTCAGCCGAAGGAGGATCGAACTGGCCCTTCGCTTCGCTTTGCTATCCTCTCGACGGAAATTCGCAGGATCTCGCTCGTTCAACGGTTTCTGAAGTTCGCGAGCGAAAACCCCTCGAGTGAATTGTTCCGGTTTGAAGGAATCGCGATGCGAGAAAAATCGAGCAAGTTACCGCGAGTTACATTCCTCGGGTTAAAACCGAAACTGCCCGTTCCTACGAATCTGGCGAATTAAATCCCTTAATTCGATCCAGGCTCATAGACTGGAACACGAGCGGCCCGATAAGCACGACGAATCGTCCATTGTGATAAATATCCGTTCGCGTCGTCCGCTAGATGGCGGTATTTAGTTGAGGCCAGAGAGCACAATGGAGCGTCCCGTCGTCTCAGCGGGGCTGTAAAGTGAAGGGGCCGTGGGATCCGCGTGCGTCGCCGCCATGTTGGCCGAATTAAGTAGAAATCTGGATATACCGTCCCGCGACGTCAGTTTCCGCCGATAACGAAACGATATCGGCGCCGCCTGTATCCGGCTTAAGCAGGATCTCACCGGGCGTGTATCCGTATCGCGAAATTGGAAATGCGCCGTTCATTTCGTGCCGAACGGGCTTTTACTGGCCGCTTTCGTTTGCAAATGCCCCGGACCGGCCGTTCTAATGCGAATTAATTAAAAGGCGAACGCGCTCGGATTACCAATCGACGCCGAACCTCTCCGCTCGAAAGAAACATTCCGCGGCGATTAAAACGGCGATACGGGGATATTTTTGATTCGGGGCCGGTATCGATTGGTCGCGAAGGCGATAACGCAACTGGGTCCGAAGAAACCGGCCGGAAGCTTGGATATTGTTTGGTAAAAATTTATTAAAACGTAAATAATTGCAGCAAAGTATTTATTTCGATGATCCTGGGTATTTTTGGTCCTCGAGCTCCGCCTTCGTGCAGTTGGAAAAGGGCAGAATAATATTCTTGGTACGTTGCTAGGCCTGTCAGATAGATCTAACAGTGGAGCCAACAATAGATTCGGAGATTAACCGGCACAGTTGGTATCTTGCTTTTACGATCATGTTTATGACCGCGCTGTTACAACCAGCCTATTATTTCTATCTTCCCTTTTCTCTTTTTTTCTTTTTTTTTTTTTTTTTGGCCAGATTTCGATGGGTCCGCTATTAGATTTCTGCCTGGCCGAACAGCGAGGCCGGGCACCTCAGTGTCGGAAAACGAGGTTAAACATATTTTGTGCCTCGGACATTCTGTCGTTCACCAGTCAGTTTAACGTTGCAGCCTGGGGATAATCGAATAAATGCTGCGCCCCTCCCCTGGCTTGCTGACTGAAACTCTTTCCTAATCGAATCTGCCAGCTCTTTCTCGAGGAAAAAATCGTTAAAAACCTTTCCGCCGATAAATCGTCCAAGAGAAAAGAGCCCTGGTCCCCTGTCGAACCTTCGATTTGGAAGCTTTTCGCGCGAGTCAAGATAGGAATTTCGATTCTTTTGGTTTCCAATCCTTACTGCGTTGTGAACAGTTTTTATTCGCGTGTTGCGTTTTTGCTGAAAAATATCGCTTTCGCCGAACGTAGTTCCACTTTTTTTGGAAATTGTCCTCCTTTTCTTTCCTTTGTACATTCGATCTAATTCAAACGTAACCTCGCTTAACGACGCTCGTCCTAAATAGCGATATCAATTCCCATCAGCTGGACAGTTAAAACCGACACACGGCCCGAGATATCTTCTTATATATAGCCCTTGACATTTCACTTTTACTCCCGTCACTGATCCGACGACCCGAAACGACGAATCTGGGGATATCGATGTTCGCCAACGACCTGGGAATCCCTAACCTCTTTTTCTTCTCCCACTAAATCGTCTAGGGGGAGTAGCTCGCCGTGGCGGACTCGTATCTTCGCGGACTCATCCAGTCGGAAACGTCGATCCTCAGGATTTTCCGGTCCGATGAAAAGTTACACGCGCGGCCAGAGTGCCGTACGCGGCGTACGCGAACGATAAGTCCATGGGGTATTAATACGAGATACGTGCGTCTCTTCCGTCGATGCGAAACGGATTTGTCAGGCGTGCACGACCGGTTGCGGTCGCGCAGGGGCGAGCAGACGAAAGAAAGAAAGACGGGCAATCGTGTTTCCGGATGGATAAATGGGGAAACGAGTGCAGGGACTTTCGGGGACAAATCTGCGGGTAATCGACGGATTTTATAATACAGAGGACACGGGTGGAGATAATCCCTTACTTTTGGCAGAAGGTCGACCGAATCGAATCAAGTCGCGACACTCCTCTTACAGACGGACAATTTGGGGGGTCCGAGAAATCGAAACCCGATCGTTGATTCGTGCAGCGGGATATCTCGTTTCTGGGGTATTTTTCCCCCATTAAGCCACCGGTGCTCGCTACGGCGAACGATCGATCGATTATCGCGGCACCTGAATTGTTCGCCGAGGAAACAATTCCGTGTTGGAAGTTCGCCGGGCGCATAAGGCCCTCCGCCGGCTCGAAGGATGGCTTCCATTGTCGTCGAAAGCGTGTCGGAAGCGTGGCTGTTTAAAGCTGAGACGCGCGGCGGGGTCGGGGCCGTTTAAACGCGCGTTCCGTCAATTGTAACAACGCTGGAAACAACTGACTGCAGTTGAGCGAGGCAAATGGCGAAATAATTCAGATAACTCGAAGTCCGATGAATGCGAGGTGTTCAAACAATACGGATTAAGGCGCCGGGGGGCCGGGCTGCGCAAACTTGACCCAAAAGATCGGGCCACGCTGGCCGAGACAAGAACTACAGAAGGCAATAGTATGAAATGTATATTTAAAGCTAGAATTAACAATCCAGCAAAGTCGGTAGAACCGCCGGGCAGAAAATTCTGTCGCGAGCCCGAAATATCGTATCCCAGCTGATTCACCGGGGGACCCCCCCCCCCCACCTCTCAATCATCAGCGTCGTAAAATACTCCCGTGGACCCCGCAGTCCGCCACGACGGTAAACAAGAAAGCCGAGGATAAAATGCCGTCCAATCAAGATCCGTCAGTGTTCACGGTGTGTCCAGCAATTCGGAACGAGGAAACAGCTTCTTTTAGCGGGGCAACTCGATTAGGCTGCATTGCCGGTAGCAACGGGCCAACAGATCTACCCCCGTCGAGGGGAGCCTTGCAACATTGGAATCGTCTGAGGTCCGTAGCGGCGGTTAAGCACGAGGGTGGAGTGGGGTGGGGGGGGGGGGTTCCCCCAGCAGCGGACGAAGGTAATAATTTATGTTTTCCCCCTCGAATACGGCAAGCAATAATCCTGACCAGTCGGCCGCGGCTGGAAAAATAGCGTGGGGCATGACGGGACATCGGGAAAAACAGCAGGTGTATTGCTGCGGTGTGGGGGAGGGGGGTTGGTTGGTTGGTTGGTTGGTTGTTCGGTCGAAACGGGTTGCAATCCTAGCAGGACGAACTGCATTTAACGTCGACACGCGATACGAATGCCCAAGGGATGGATCAACAATTCTCGTAACGTCGCACTGACCGGGGAAGGGTGGTTGGGGGCAGAATTATTCCTCGATCGTACATTTCTTCGAGCGCTCGAATAAACCCACCCCATGTACGAGAAACGCGCGGCACGTGGTCCAATGATGTCGTCGATAACGTCCCGCGGCGGAGGGCGGGGGGTGGTGGTGGGAGGGGATGAAATGTAAATTCGAGAAATCCAACGAAACACCGACATCGCCCTCGTGCCCGAAAGAAACACCGTGGGCCGTGGGTCGATATATTGGGGGACGGTGTCCCCCATGGCGTTCGGCGAACCGCGGATCAGGTAGCCGGATTCTCAGCGATCCCGAACGTTCCTGGTTCGATCGTTCGGGGGACACCTATTTCGTGGCGTATCCCCCGCCTTCGACCGGTCGTACATCAATTAATCCGTCAACGGTTGCGACGGATCAGTAAGCCTTCGGGCGCGACTCATTTCTCGTGGATCGTGTCGTCTCGTCTCGCAAAAGTTAAGACACAGCGGGACAGTAATTATAAAGAATGGCCGTCCCCTCTACGTGCCCGTCACGTGACCTCGTCACGTGATGTTCTGGCGAATTGCCTACCCGCGGGCGTTATGGTTAGCTTAAGCTTAAGGAAGGAATGAAACTGTCACGAGGAGGAAGTCCAAGGGGAATGGAAACGATGCTTCTGGATCGAATGTTCACGATTTCTCGCTTTCCATAAAGCGGTCGTTATTGTTATTTATAACACCATTACTTCTGCATTACGGGAGCCCCGTGGTCCTCGCCGAGGCTCCTGTTTCTTCCCCCCCCCCCCCCCCCGGGAACGTAACAACCGTTTGCGTTACACTTCGAGGCTCATCAACCCAGCGCCGTGGCCGTTACTATTGTTATTCATTTATCGTGCAACGGCCGGGTAAAATTGTATTTTTCGAATCCCGTCGCACGGAACCTGACGAGAAAACACCGACCAGGCTGAATGGAACGGGGATGAATACTTTTCCCGTGCCTTCCAGCCGACCCGACCCTTGTTTAGACGGTTTATTGCCAGGTGGCCTTTCTCTCCGGACGGTTCATCGATAGCCTCCCCTACGAATCCACCAGCGATCGCCATTGTTTATAGCCCGGCCGGATTATGCAACGCACAATTGACCCAATTACCCAGAGCGACGATTATGCGACGCGAGTTGTTATTTCGTCGAACCGGCGAATCGAAGCCGCCGCTACCTTCGCCTGGAACTACGTTTCCACCCTGTGGGGACAATCGATATTTCTCGACTCGTCCTTCGAGGAACCGGGAAATCGATGACCGCTCTGTCGTACCGAACACCTTCGTCCGACACTCGGACTGGGTGTACACGTGTCGCCAACCTTGGAACCTTCAACCTGGCCCTTCGAGTAAGATTACCGGATCCCGCTTGGATATTCGAGTGGAACGATCGTTTTGCCAGCCGATGGCTGTTTCGCATGACGAGTCAGCCTCGGTTAGGACCGCGGGACGATGATCGAATTCGCTCGTAAATTACACCGTGATTACTCCGTGTCGCGGGGCCGTGATCGTCGTCGAAGGACGGGCGACGAAGAAAACGTTCGACCGGTAATATTAATGGCGACACTCGAAGGTGGGGAATGTTCGCGCGATAAGTACCCTTTTACGAGCGACTCGATTACCCTCGTATCCATTTGTCGGACACCATTATTCCGAGAGAAGTTTCAGCGAGAAACTGCCGCGAAGTGCCGCGGGACGACAGCGGGAATTTGCGAGAATCTTTCTTTCCTTCCTCGCGAGTGGATTCTTCGAAGGAATCGAATTCTTCGCAAGGCAGATTCTTCGAAGGAATCGAATACCTCGCGGCAACTTCGAGTACCCCGTTCGATGCGATAAATAAATAAACGGTTACATAGGCCGCCCGTATTCGAGTTGACGGACAAATAAATTCCTCCCTCGTCGAGCGACGATTATTCGGAGAGCCGTTGAGAATTACGCGAAAATCATTTGTGAATTGAAATTGAAACGAAGCTTCCCGTAATTGATTTTCGGCGGAGTGTTTCGACTATAAATAGTCCCCTGACATTTAACGGATCACGTTTCCCACGAACGAACAACCTTCAAAGTAAATATCCACATTCTTCGAGTCATTAGCGTGTCGGGGAAATCAATCTCGATAATTATCGTTGGCTATGTACAACGATCCATGCGAACGTCAGCTAATTCCGATATTCCGTGTTTCTGGCAAACTGGGAACGTTGTTGCAGCGGAGAATTCATTTATCCGACTGGCTGTTGCGCCGCGCATTTCGTTAATTTCGCCGAAAACCCCGGCGACCACGAAGTTCACGCCAACCATTGAATTTTATCGAAATTCCATCAACGACGGTGATCGCGGTAAGATCGCGAATTTATTACGCGTGATCGTTACCGGGGTAGACAAATTTCGCTGCCCACCGGACAGCGTGCCGGCAGAACTCGAAGATTTTCGTCCATTTTAATTAGCGTCAAGATTGAAACGCCCGCGGGAGAAATAACAATTAACCATTCTCCCTTTGCCACCCCGTCAACGTCATCGAAATGAATTTTCCACCCGGCGCAAGCTGGATTCCACTGAAATTAACCGCTACGTAAAAGCGCGCTGTTCTCGCGAACGAAGATGTCGCGGAAGCGTCGATAAACATGCAACGTTTAATAAACATCTGGCGAAAGCAGCGACGTTCAACGCTTGGGGAATATTGGAACGAAACTAGCTCTAAATAACGTCCGTGTTGGAACACCAAAGGGAACCACCGATTACCACATGTGTGCAAATGGATATCGGGACCGGGTATTTCCAGCGCCCAGTGGCGATCTGGCGAACTAACGACGGAACGGCCGATCGAAAAGTTCCCTATTGAGGAACGCGCGGCGCCACTTAAAGTGAATAACACGCGACCGCGGCCGTACAGTCCACGGGAGAACGCTGCGCCTTCAATGGGGACAAGTAATTCACCTATGAAGCGGGTGATGAATCGTCGTCGGTTTCGCGACGCGACCGAATCGATCCCGACCAAGTGGAACGAGCTCCGTGCACTTTGGTGGCTAAAGCACCGTGAAAAGTCGGCGAAAGTGGAAAGGAAAACGCGGACGCGAGTTCACTGGGTTACTCGGTGCGCTCGATGACGGCGGATTGATTCGATTGAACGGCTAGAAACGTTTTGTTTCCGTTCTGGTCTGTTATACGCATAGATGGCGCGCTATCCGATGCGAAAGAACAGCTTTAGGTTGGAACTGATTTTTAATAGCGTAATATTTTCAGCGAATTCAATTACGATACGTATACACCTATGTACGTGTTTCAATATAATTCGGAATGAATCACGGGCTCTGCGGGATCTCATATTCCGACGGCGAGAAAATAATGATAATAATAATGAAAGCGGGAGATATCTCGACGCGAACGGTCCGGGATATCCAAGAGGAAATTAAAGTACCGCGGTGCACGGGATTTTTCCCTAGCTGTGGGATATTTTAAAATTAATACGCTGCCGCGTAAGGCAAACATTGCACACCGCGGAAGGTTGCCCGTTAAATATTTGATTTCCTCGAATCGATACATCGTCGGTGATCTGTTCACCGCGGATTTCGTATCGCCATTGGTGTATTTTGGTAAGAAACGTCCGACGTCACTTAATTCCTGTCATTTACCACATTTCACGCCATGGTGAATCCACGGCGGTCTACGGGGCCGTTCCAATGGCAAGCACAGCGACTCATAGACTCCCTACTGGAAAAACAGTGGACGGCTGGATTGTCCCTAACGCTCTTTTCTTTCGGTGTCCCTGGTATTATCGTCGGGAATCTAACTAGGCCCGGGGCCGACGGAACGATAAACACACGGGACAGGTTCGACGGTTTTGTTGAACGAAATTGAATCTTCCAGTTCGATATTATATTACACGCTGGTGGTCGCAGATGAAACAAAAGGTTAGGTTCAAATCGAGTTAACAAATGGGTCGGAGGAGGCCGCCGGAATCGGCCCAACGTGGTTACATCGAGGTAAAACGTTTCGTTTCGAATCTTCGGTCGCTTTTGTCTGGTTACTTTGGTTCGCCCGCGTTCGACGTTTCGTATATTGGGTCTCTTCTGTCTATTTCATTACGGATACCTCTTTTTATTTGGCGTGCCGGGTTCGGGGTTAGGAAATGCTGGCTACTTCCGTCGCTCTGGCCCACGTGATTATCGGTGTATCGGGGCTGCGGGTCGACGATAACGAGCCCAATTAATCGGACCATTGAGGCACAATTAGCGAACTCACTCGTATTTTTTGTCGCTTCTTCTTTTTCCCTCTTCTCGTTTAGAACTCCCCGGTCCGGCGACCGCGAGGACACTGGCTCGAAGCTATCTATCCGCGCTTACGTGTTCCGCGTCGCATTAACGCCTGGCTCTCGTTACGGTCCAACGGTTTTTCCGTGCGTTCGTTAATTGGCGCGCCAGCGTCTTCGAAACTCAATTAAAACAATTTTGTTTAACCGGAACGAAACAGCTCGCCGGTAAACGCAATTACCTCGCGGACCTTCGCGCGGAACTTGGCACATTTCGCTTTCGAACATCCGCAGGATATTTCCCTTCTTTCCCCTTCTTTTTAAACGAATCAATTAAATCGCCGATTCCCAATTAATTCGATCCGCTGTCTTTCCCTGACCGTTGTACCCACACGTAATATTCCTTTGAAGTTTTCTCCGTCCAGGGTTCGACCACGGAACTCCGATCAGGTTTCCCCGTCGAAGCCGACCAATTCCTCTCGCCGCCCGTCGATAATTATGCGTCCCGGGAGAACCGTCCGGTTACCAGGGAAAAAGGAGCTCTTTCACCTCGCGGTTCCGTCACGTTCGACGGCAAACGCGGAACGAAAACACTGTGCTCGCGTAAACAGACGTCGAGGGTATTCGTTCGTGTTCACGGTTCACGTTCGTGGTTTCGTCAGGCCGGTCGGCCTTCTTTCCGTTCACCGTTGTTCGACGTTCCAACGCGGCCCGGACGGGGCCGAGCGGTCGCGGTCCGTTGGCCCGTGTTTGTCCAAGATGTTTACAGAAACGCTCGAACTCGTCTCGTTATAGAGTTCCGTGGAGTTCTCCCTTCGGACTTGTCTATTGATATTGCGTCCGCCGGCTCCGAAGGGGCAGGCGGTTCTCCCGTGGAAACAATTGGTCCTGGCCGGGCGGAGTATTTGCCGGGCGAATTTTCTTCCGGCCATGATATCCGGCGAACGGCGAGTCGAGGCTGGGTCACGGTTAATTGAAATTCTATTCTGTCGACGGGATTGCGCATATTTTTTCGTTCGTCTCGCCCACTCGACGCTCTTCTCTATTCTCTATTCTCTATTCTCTGTTCAAAAATCGCATAATCGATTACAATCCAGCGGTATCATCGACGCTGAACTCGACGGATACAATTGAAACGTTCCGCGAAAATCGCGATCGCTTCCGCCGAATATAATTTCGATCGAGAACTGTTTAGCGCCACCGGTTCCCGGGGAATAATTGAACGCTCGTTTCAATCGCGCCGGGTTGTTAACAAATTGCGCGCGATCATTCGGGAACGAACGGTCGCGGCGTAACGTTCGAAACGGTCCGGCGACAAGCGTAAATGAAATACCTTTGGGGGAAAGAATTAATATATTGAGCAACGGGAGCGCTTGGACAATTGATCGACGAACGGCATCGAGAGATTGTACGCCCTCGGAAAATAGCGGCCGCGCGGCGAGCCCAAATAATTTTGCCCACCCCCTAAGAAGAACCCACGGACCAGCTGTTCCTCGAAATCGACAGCGGGATAATGGAAACACGGGTCGAACTAGGTCGCTAATGATCCCGGTGGTCGACGCGGCCCAAAACACGCGTGAAAGGAAAAGAAGAACCGTTGCGAATTTTATGGAGATGAATGGCTCATGGGGGCAGGGGGACGGACGAGAGCGGGGGCACAAATGGAGCCCGGACAGAGGAAGGGGACCGCTCGAGGAGAATTTCTCCCCCCCCGGATTGTCGGGCAACGGAAATCGCGGCGAAACGATTCCCGTCCTGTATGTTTCTTTCTGCCGCCGCGCGATCATTCAATTTCGACAGACAATGAAGTGGCCCATACGGGAAGCGGAAGTAATCTGGATGCCGGTCTTCCATTAAAATCTGGGTCAGCTCTTTACGCCCCCGGGGATACCGAGGTTTTCAATATCCGCGAATGGAGATGGCCTGGCTGGGCGCGAAATTAAGTCACCGCTGCCGGGGAATTGTTTAGCGGCGAAGGGAAAGAAAAGGAACCGCTTATATTTTAGATTACTATTACCGTAATCGACGCGATAAGAAATAATTCCGATGTAATTCCACGATAGGTCGCGCCGCGACGCGAACGGGGCAGTGCTTTCTTTCCTTTCGTCCGTTGCTACCGAACAACAGCTGACCCGGTAGTGTACGTTTCGTTCGCTCGTTCTCGCCGCGGGAGATTGATGGAAGGGTCCATCGGAGTGTTATTTATTACTTTCCACCCGCTAAGTGGCCAATAATGGCCACCGTGAACCACGAAGGGGGCCGCCCCGTTTGTGTTACGGTGCCCGCCGTCTGACCATAGCTGATCTCATTCTACTTGCCTCGCCCGTCCATGGTTCTTTTCGCCGTTACGCCGTTCGGAACGAACAGAGCGACTGCGGCGAAACAACGCTAAATAGGAATGTCGTAGCGACGTCGAGCTGCTGAAACGCTGCGACGTTCGTGAATCCTCGATATAAGCGAGATACTTCTACGCGATGTAAGCGAACAGTTTACACACCCCCTCGAGGCGTCCAGAAGTTCGCTTCGAGATCGGTGAGCTAATAATAAAACTAATCGAACGGTGGAACGTTGCCATTTCTCATCATTTTCGTACGAAACTTTTACACGGCGTAGCCGACTATTTTCTGAGTGAAATGACACCAAACACGATGTAATTTGGACCGTATTTACTAGCTTAATTAACGGTAATAAGATTTTGGTACTAGCTTTCTTATCACTAGACATACCTTTCCGCGGTCGATACTTATTGCCGTTAATTAAGACGCGAAATATAGTCCAAATTGTATCGCGTTTCGTGTCATTTCAATCAGTAAAGCGTCAGCTATGCTGTGTAAAAGTTTCATAAGAGGAGCATGAGAGATAAAAGAAGTTTCTTTACTCGCCGTCCTTTTCTACGTTCGACGTTGTTTACAAATTTCAAATTTGTTCAGACCCGAACAATATAAAACAATATAACAATATAAGCTTTCGATTACATCGATGATTCGCTGGTACTTTCGCAACGGGCGTACGAAAACAAGTCCGACGACTTACCGCGACTGAACTGATCGTTGCTGGCGATCACCTTCTCGGCGTTCTTCCTGGCTATGTAGAACCACTCGCTGCTGTTGCTCAGGTACTTGTACTCGATGGCCAGGTCCTTCACGAGCACGCCGTCCTGGTCCTGGAGGCGATGAGCGAACGGGCAGTAGAGCCAGCGGTCCCTGTACTGCAGCTTGTCGTAGCAGTTCCCGGCGGCGAATATGTCCTCGTCGAACTCGACCATGGACAGGATGCTGGCGTGCAGCAGGTACTCGGAGGACAGCATCACATCGGGCGCGTACTTCCACAGCCTGGTGAGCATATTGGCCCTGTTCACCGCGAGGTTCGCCTCAAGACGGAACCTCTCCTGAGCGTACTGGTCGACGATGCCCTCGCCCAAATTGAGATCGGTGCCCGCGGTGCAGTTCTCCCCGAGGAGATGCTGATTCTCGATGATCCTGAGGAACCTGGTGACGATGTCGACGTGCACTGGCTCTTTGCTCGACTTGCCCTGAACGCCGGACCTCTCGTAATCGTCGTAGTCCTCGCGGTCCGAACTGTTCCCGCCGATCACGCTGTCGTACACGTCGTACTCCTCGAGGATCGCCATTTCCACGTCGTCCAGGTCGGCCCGGTCGCCGTTGGGCGCCCCGTGTACCACGTGACCGTAGACCTCGGTCGAGTTCGCGGTCGTTCTGTTCCCCAGAACTCTCGACCTGTTCCTGGCGAACACTTTCCTCAGCTTGTTCAACGAGTCGCCCTTGTGACGGACCTTGCCGTCCTTCCTTCGATCGGACCCTGCCTCCGACAGTCTGGTCAGCAGTTTGTCCAGGTCCACCGTGGACCGTTCGTCGATGGTCCCCGAGGATCTAAGGTCCTGTCCGGTGATCGCGTTGGGCGACGAAACCTTTGCACCTGGCCTGTCCGACTCGAGGACCTCCTCTATCCGTGACACGTTGTCCGCCTGACGGCCGCTCTTGCCGGTCCCTCCAGGTACGTACGAGGCGTCCCCGTCGTCCAGCTTCGCCTGTCTCGCGAAGTGACCCCTGGATCGGCCGTGTCTGATCTGGGTGGCTGGCCTCTCGATGGCGGTCTCCAATTTGTCCCTGCGATCCTCGCGATCGTTTTCCCCAAACGCGGGCCCGGCTACGTCGCGCACCTCGGGCCTCTCGGCCAGCCTGCGCTCTATGAACGACGGTCGATGGGTCTGCTGGTGACGCAACGGTTCCCTGGGCCTCTCGATCTGCATTTCCTGGCCGGAGGTGCCTGCCAGGCCCGCGAGCCACAGCCAGCACGCGACCACGATCACGTGCCAGACACGTCGGACGCTCATGTTGGGTCAGTGCGCGGGCCCATGGGATGCAAGTCGCGTCATCAGGTCGTTGATGCCTGCGCTCGATTGGGTCCCGACTTGGGCGTCCTCGTCGCGGGCACGCGGCGCGACATTTTCCTTCCGTCGTTCACGCTACGCCGCGGGCTTCGTCACATAATCGTTCAGCCGTCGATGGCTACGTCGGATACTGCGCGGTCGACGATGGACTCCCGACGATCATTCAGAGGGCGAAACTCGACGAACGAGACGGATCGCATCACGACTCCATCGTTTCCCGTTGGAACGTTCGACATCGACGTTACGGGAACGTTCCGGGCGCGGGGCATCGCTTCCAGCGGACGATCGGGCGCGTTCTCGTGGTGTGCTCGGAGCGTTCGCGAGCGATGGGGCGGCGTGCACGACTCGCGCTCGCACGCGGCGCCAGACTGAAGGGCTGAAACTCGACAACCCCCGTGGCCGACGGGACCGCGCTGTCCCGCGCATGCCTTCGGCCGGCTGATTCCGTCGGGATCAAGCGCGAACGGCGTTCTCGACGGCCGCGTTACGCGCCGCGGCACGCCATTATGACGATTAGCGGACCGAACGCCGCGGAATTATTCTCGAAGAGATCACTTTGTGGTCGCCGCGGTGACGAATACGGCGTTCCCTTTTAAAGCGACGGCGCGGTTCTCGCGCTTCGTCTCTTCGTACGACGAAACTCGCCCCGCGATACAAGAATACTTTTCGCCGGGGGAGCTGGCAAACCCGGGACCGCGTAATTATTATGCGGAGGTTCTCTTCACGCTAATGCCCGGACAACGTCTTGGGAGTGAATTTCTTAATTCTGCAAAATTCTCGCCCGACCTCGTGATTCCGGGCCGCTCTTCGTGAATAATTTCCGTAAACTTTCTGCCGTAACTCGCGCCCCCTTTGGTCCCCTAGGTTCGATTTGCCAGGACTTTTGCCTATCCACGAGGTTTTTAACAGAACTCGTACGCCGCATTGCTTCGTACTCGACCACGCTTTTCAATTAACCATCGGTTCCCCCCGTTAACGACGTCTTGCCCCCAAGACGAACGAATACACCCCAAAGAGATCTCTTTACCGAAACAAAATAAAACGAATGAAACGTGGATTTCCAGCGCTCGACTTAGAAACCTCGTCGGATGCAAATCAACGTGCGCAAGGCTGTCTCGAACGGACGAAAACAAAAGCATCCAAGGTCCTCGACTGTCGGACGATCCTTCCGCGTGCACATCACGCGGCTATAAATAACGCTCTCCCACTAACAATCGCGAGAAACAAACCAGTCCGACGGGTTTCCCGCGGTCCCGAAGGACGAGACGTTCGTTCGACGCGATCAGTTTGCGCCAGGTGCTCGGGCAACGTGCCGATCCGAGCGTCACCGATCCTACCTGAACGCGTCACGTCCGCCGCGAGCGACGATGGGCTACCTGGAACACTTGTTGCTGCTGACGTCCGTAACGGCGATGATCGCCGCCCCGATGCAACAGACGACGCCGCCGCCGTCGACGACGCCAACGTCGTCGACGACGCCAACGTCGTCGACGACGTATCTGATACCGAGGGCCGGCCAGCACAACATCATCACGTCGCCGTTCAGGAACTGCGCGCCCGGATACAAACGCGACGCGCAGAACGTGTGCCGCGAGATTCAAACGTTCAATTAGTGAGTCACGAGCGTGTTCTACTTTTACGGTCGTTCTATTGAAACCGTTGCCGGGCCTCGCGACGCGGATAAATGTTTCGCCGGTTGGGGATCGTCGACGCGACGGTCGACTTACGCGATACCTCGACGAGTATCGATCGCCACCGCGTGGAGAAAGCGAAGGGCGCGGGGGTAATTCGAATGTTTGGTGAAAACTCGAGGGATCGGGAAACGATTTTAACGGGAGGGGGGGGGGACTGTTAACATAATCGTTGAGCGAACTCTAATCGCGAAAGCAGCGCCGCGTTTGAAATCGAAGACGCGCAACGAACCGGACAGTCGGAACTACGTTTCGTTTAACAAAAAGAATCGAATTCTATACGCGGCTTCGACGAATTATTCTACGTAGGCGATAATAACATCTCGGAAGGGATTGAATCGACGTTCGCCAGTTCGTGAATCTTGCAAAATTGTGTTTCAGAGATGTCAACGAGCCCGTGCACGTATTTTCGAACGTCGAATTAACCAAGGGTGGCGCTCGAGGCGGCAGTGGTCCACGAAAACCTGCCACCCCTTATCGTCCGCCTTGCTTTTACCGACGAGATAAAATTACCATGGGTCGCGTCGATAGATTTCCATATAAGGGAATAGTGGATTATCATGGTGGGAGATGTTGCCAACCGGTGCTGCGTGTTGTTTAAATAAAATACCTGTACACAAAGCTGTTTCTCGTTTCATTTGTCGGACGATTAAATTCAGCGTCGAACGCAAGAAACGTGATCAAAAATTGTACGCGGTCAATTTACACGCAACAACGATGTTCAACTCGCGTAAATTGGAATTGTGAATGTCGCACGGTTATCCGGTGAGATATTAATTATTGGATAATTCTACTCGCGCCAGTGGAACGAGCCTATGCTCGGGCCAGCCATGGCGCCCCCTTCCAGCGCCATAAGCAACGAATTGGGGCGTGCCACGACGAGGACGTACTACTTGCGCCGCAGTGAAACGCATCGACGTCGAATTTGTAACGCCGCGCACTGGACTGAACTAAATTTCGAATCGTTCCGAACCACTTTTAACGCATTTTCAGCGCATAAATCGTTCGCAGTGTTATTTAATTCTGTTTGCGAACTTTAATCGCTGCCGCAAACAATTCGTTGCAGCATTTTTCTTGTAAAAGAATTAAAAGAAATAATCGACGGGTCGTCGCGAATATTATCATCGTCGTTCGAATTTCGTTAATCGATTCATCAGCTCAGAAATGAATTGTGCTCCGCTCGAACGATTGATCCCAGCGCGTCGGTAGCTGGTGCCATCTGTAGGGGACACGGTGGACCAAAGCTTATCAGCGAGCCCGTTACCCAGACTGCATTATTAACCGCGGTGTCACGCAGATCGTGTGAAGAAAAGACGGTCAAACTCCGCCGCGGTGGCAAGAAATCGCCAAACGATGAAATAAAGTCGCAGTCGAACGTGTCCAGAAAGGAAGTTACGTTTCCTTAAACGAAAAGCGGAAACACTTTGCCGTTCTCGGGCAAAGATTGAGCGTGTCACTGCGAGAGCATCGCTTCCGCGACGTTTTGTAGAAATTTGGGAGGCGTCGTTTGCAAACGATGGTCGCGAAACGTGACGCGTGGTCGTTAAACTTTGGACGCCGAGCGAGTCGAGTTGAAAAGTCGATTCGAGAAAGTCTGAATATCATCAGGCGCGATAAATGAAATAACAACGAAACGTGGGAATTGAAGGGACGCGTACGAAATTGTAAATAGAGGAACGTTCGACAATATCTATTTATTGTTCGAGGGAGCGTCGACTCAGCTCGAGAAAATACGAAAATAAAACTGCGCCGTTTGCGATTCTGCGATGCAAATATATCCGCGAACCTATGTCGCAGTTTAATAGCACAACAGTTTACGATTTCGCGACAAAAAAATTGTGAACTTGACGGTGTGACGCGAACGATGACTGTACGATTGTCAGTGTTTCGAAGAGTTTCGCGTTGCAAGGAACGCAATCGTGTTGCGTCCACTCGTGGCACGTCAATGAACAAATTATCGAACGGTCATAATTTGGACAATTCCTCGAGATTAAAATCGATCGAACAGAGCGTTGAAATATTCGCAGGAATCTTTTCGATAAACGCTCTTTCGGTGTAATAAACAAATTGTACCAAACCGAACGGAACGATCTTTGACCCGTGTATCGCGGGGTAAACAAAAAATTGGGTCAATCTAATCCGTAAAAATGATAAGACAACTGTTTCCTCGTTCATCGGCGTGTCGCTCAGATAACTGAACGCGACCGAAAACAAAAACAAAGCGAGGACGATTAAAATACAATTTAATCGGTCATCGAAAGCATCAACGTCGGGATTAAACTTTCGAATAAACAATACTGTTTACCTCTCTCGAACGTGTACGATAATCGAACAATCTCGACCGTCAAGTTTTCCACCCTTCGCAAGTGTAAATAAACATTCGACGGTCAACAAAATGAAACGAACCTTAAAGGGGGAGAAAAGGAACTAATTTCCAAATTGGTTTGCAATAAATGACGAATTCGCGGGTTAATTCGCCGACAGATATTAACGACAACGATCGGGAAAAATAGCCCATAGTAAATGCAATGAGCAGAAGGTATTTCCTTCCCCGTTTCCGAAAATAGCGCGATTTGAAACACGGGTTTTCCGCGACGCGTGTAGTCGCGCAGACGTTTGACCCCGGCACGGCATTGACCATTTCGCAGCCGCCTAATTTCCATTTGTTGCGCAATTGATGCAATTAGATACGTCAATCAACGAGATAATGGCGTGGCCGCGATTGACACCGGCTAACAATGCGACGGTAAACCGGCTTCAAACGGTTCGCTGAATGGATCGTGCGGACTAGCTGCACGCCCAAAGGGCGGACGAAAATTTCGCGTCGCTCGAAATTTGCATTTCCCTATTTTTAATAACGCTTCCAATAACGAACGTGCGATCGTAGATATCGTTCGATTGATACGCGACGAGGCGAACGAAACGCGATTCAGCGAATTGTCGAAAATCGTAACGATTGGAAATGACATTTTGATCAGTCACGGGTTCCCCACTTTGTTAATATCGTTCCGCTATTGTATGCAGGCAAGCAAGACATTGTAAATAAAGATCCATACGAAAACAGAGTGGTGCAAACAATTTTTTCAACAGTTACAAACGTTTGTACGCGGAGCATCGTGCCGTGCCGATACTTATGCCCGCCACCGTATATACCCTCGCTAAGGCAGAAGGAAACTTGTAGGCGAGCTTGTAAACTTGTCAACGTCGGACGCAGCAAAAAGGAATCGCAGCGAGACGCAATTCGAGGAAACCGAGGCGATCGCAGCGCGATCTCGTTAATTATCAGCGAGACAATGACTCTAACGAAATTCGAGGGATATACTGAATCGTTTCGCTGAAGGCTTATTTTCCGTCGCCCAAGAAGAGACGTTAAAACGCGCGTTACACAAACGTATTACAGGATCCGAATATTCATAACGTATTCCGTTCAGTGTATTATTTGTCGCCCGGGCAAGACCGCGACGCGTTGGAAAACAATTCATTCCTGCTCGTCGTTCGGCCAATAAGTATTCGTCGCGATTCCGCGCGAACGCTCGTCTCATCGAACCCACCTTGGGAGAGTTTCTTCGCGGAAGGCTGCGTCGTCGACGAACGAGCTCGAACGACGCCCGGCGGACGGTTTCCGCGAAGATCAATTTTTTTTTCTTCCTCTCGACGCGCGACAAAAAACGTTCGCGGAACGAGCATCAAAATAATCGTCGCGCGAGACGAGGCCAGTCGAAGCGTCCGACGAGCGATTGTCATGGGTCCGTACCGTGCCGCGGACAATGAGATATTGGGAAATTATTCGATGCCACGTGGTGAGCGCGTGCGACACGCGAAATTTCTAATCTAACAGCGGCGGAGATAACCTCACCGCTCGAAAGTTCCCTCGATTACCGCCGGAACGATTCCCGTGAGATCTGTCGCAACGGACAAATTTTCCATCGCGCGTCGTCGGGGCAACAATGAAAAGTGAAACGATGGGGGAACAGTGTTATGGGTCGATTTTGTTTGGATATTAAATTCAACGATTGAGATTCGTTTCTTTTAACTTTTTTGTTTGTATCTCTGTGTTTCACCGTGGAACGCCGAAATTAAATACTGTGCATACATCATGAATAATGGTAATAATCATAGTAATAATAGTAATAATAATAAATTAAATGTACTACCTTTACTAGCTGAAATGAAAACAGATCATCAGAACGATAATATAGAAATTTGATACATAGAATATAGAACATAGAAACAGAAATTTATCTTAGAAATTTCCAGCGCACCGTTGAGTATTCGTCAAATTAAAAGAACGGGAATGTACGGAGGCATGAATTATATATGGCTTGCTGCTATTCGCGGAAAATAATGAATGTTTGTGTAATGGACTACGAGACGCGAGAGTTTGTCCGCGAAAGGCAAAGTTTTCTTAGCCGGTGCACGTCGATTCCCTTCGAGCACGATAATTTTCTGCCAAGGTCGCGGCGACGAGTCAACGACAGGAAAAATCGAACGTTGTCGCTTCAGACAGGACGGGTAGGCTTGTGGAAAATTAACGGCCGCGGTTTCCGCCTTATCTAATTCGATATTGACAACGCCGGATCCAGAGGAGACACTGGACCGGATAAATCTCACGACGAATTTACAAATCCACGATTGCCTATCGCTGCAAAGGGCCGAGCGATCGAAGAGTCTTTCCGTTTCACGGTTTCCGTTTCTGAGCTGTTATTCGCGTTGCAAAGTGACGCGCTTTTATTTCAGCAATATCGACTGTGTTTGTTTCGATGCTCGCCGGTCCCACGAAGTTTTCCTGACAGCGGCCGTTTCGAATAATTTGGAATAACGACGTCATGCCTGGCGAACGTGATCGCGGAACAACGTTGAAAACAGTTTTCGCGAATATCGATTTTTGCGGAAACGCTGCGAGATAGGAGATTCTATGGAAGTGATATGTTGCATCCGAAACGCCGATTGAAGTTGGATGAAAAATGTTATTTTCGGTCCTGCGCCATTGCATTTCGTTCGCGGAAAATTGCGATCAGTCGGGGATTAAAGCAACGGGGAATCAAGCAAACATTGCTCCGTTTCGGTTATTAATGAAATCAGATTTCCGACCGATTCGGCCGCGAAAGGAAATAATATTATTGGTAATTGATTCTTACGTGGCTGACACTAAATTCCAGCGTGTTTTTGTGTCTTTGTGTTTTTGCGACGCTGCGGAGCTTCGCGCGACGGTGGAATTTTCAAAGAATCCTCCGTTTGTTAATGCGAAAAACATGTTTGCAAAATGGCGGATAAATACCGTCACCGGACGAACGATTAATACGGGACGAAAGGTATTTCGCGAAATTGCAGTAAAATCGTCGCCGCGAAAGTAATGCAGGCACGCGAAAATATTTCGTAGATTTATTACGCGAACATAATGATACCACGAGTGCGCATGCGTTAGCGATTCGTATGCGTGCAAGAAAGAAGACGAATGTAATGCACTCACCGAAGCTGCGAATCCTACAATTACTTCAACTAGTTCAACTCGTCGCCATCTGTCAGCCAATTGGTTCCCGTCGCTTATTTTTTGCTCCGTCGAATCGCCCCGATGATCGTATGAAACCTGTCGAGACAATTCGCAACGTGAATTACGAGATCGGCGAATTCGAAATGCGAAGCGACCATATGGCGCTCTGTGCACGCGCAACGATAATCGTCCGATACACCCGAAACATTAATTGACACGTTGTACAAACCTGCAGGAATAATCGGTGAATCTTCGTTCTCTCGTCGAAGCACATTCTCATTAACGGGCGAGCCACTTTTCCGCACAATCGTCACCAATTAAAACGAAACTTCGAACGAACCGTCAGAGCTGTCCGCTTGCAATGGCCGAAGGTCGACAGCGCCATCTGGCCCGCCGTTTTTCAAACGGGAACCAAATTCAAAACTCCCCGCGCGACACCCTCTCTGTTCTATCTCGCTTTCATTTCTCTTTTCGGCGTCAAATGGATCGAAAACTGAACCGACCAGGCAATAATATTATTCCCAAACATGTCCCAAACTCGCTACCAGGCAAGTGCGCCCGTCATTTCTATAATTCCAAAATAAAAAAAAAGCGAACCGTCATGGCGCGCAGTATTCGCTCAGGAACGTCGAAAGTAATATCCGCGGGCAAGAGGAAAATCAGCCTCGGCACCCGCGCGACCGTGCAACGGCGTCTCATTTATTCTTCAATAAATATCAGCCGAGCGGCTTCGTTCCGCGGGTGCTTGAAATTCCTGGGCACGTGGGCGGCGACAGAAATGCGACGGAAGGGGTTAACGCGCGCCCACACACACTCACGTTAGTACTGCAAGTACATCGATGCACCGGCGATTGGTCGCGAGACGGAGGCTCGGCCGGACCGTTTAAAAATAAATTAGCAACTACGTGCGGCGTCGATGCACGCGAGGCAAATCGAAACCGGCCAGTCCACTCGAGGAATTCGCACGCCAGCCGGTCAAGCCGTGTGCTCCCCTCGGGTTCCCATACTCGCGGCATTCGTCCACGAAGTCGTATCACGACCGCCGTCCGTCGACGGTCGGCCGCGTAACGCCCCGCTCCGCTGTTAACCCGTTCTGCACGGGGAATGACGCGCGACCAGCGTGTAGCACGTGTGCGTAATCTGCGCTTTCTACGCCGTCGTGCCCGCGGAGATCAATTCCAGCGTTATCAACGCGTCGAACGCGCGGAACGGACGAGCCGTGCATAACCTAGAAATCGTGCGGAGCCGTGCGACGTAGCAGCAGCGTGTCCCGTCCCGCGTTTGCCGCTGGTTTTTAACCTTAATTCGATCTTGTTCGGAACGCGCGTGCCGTACGATTTGCATATTGTCTGTCCGTCCTCTGGCTCCGCGCTGGACGTGCCGTGTGCGTGCGCTTGCGTGCGCGTGTGTGCTCGTTGCGTGAGAATTAATTTACTCGGTGGTTCGCGTCGAAATTATTCCTCCGTGGTATTTACGATGCTAGATGAGGACCCGTGACGACGGCCTTTTAACGGCGGCTGTGGATCAGTTACGAGAGAGGATTTGTTGTTTCGCTTGTTGCGCAGCGCTCAGGATTAACCGACCACCGAGATGCGAAGCCGTGGCGCGGAATCCGGACCCAGAGAAATGATATAATTAGTCCTGCTGGTCGTGCGTGCGTAAGTAATGTCTGCGACCGTTTGATTGCACGTCGCGGCGTGCACCCACTCTACGACGTGCTCGTCATTCTCATTTTGTCGTTTGTCGCACGTTTGTTCGCCGCGGGCGCGAGAATTATGCGTTCCTCGTTACATACATTTGCGTTTTCAATATCGCGGGGTACGCTTGCGAGCGAGCGGTCCGGCGACTCCGATGCGTGCACGTATCATATGTAAATTGAACGATACGTCAATTGCGTAACGTCATTGATAACGCGAGAAAAACACGTGGACGGTTTATTCGACGTTTTTTCGCAGAATATCTGCGCGTAAATATTTTCACGACGCGCACGGATATCTCCGTGTTGCCGATGTGTTTTTGCAGCCTTCGGTTCGTACGAATTTAGAATATTTATTGTTTACCCGAGTACGGTCCATCGCGATAACCGTAACAGCCGTCCTCGGGTCTCGCGTTACCCTAACGATGATGCCCCTTTTCTAATGCTCCTCAGGTCAAATGTTAACGATACGTATATCTGTGCGATATATAAGTCATGCCCGGTGAGAGAGAGTTGAGGTGAAATGTTCCGTAGTCTGCCGGACAGGGTGGCGGGGCTGTATTACGCCCATGGCCTGTTTTGCTCCTCTCATCCTGTCGCTGTTATCTCGTTGGCGATCTCGATCGTACTGCTATGCTGGTTAGTAGCACCTCGTCGAAACGGCAGCTCGTTGGATGCGGCTGGTTACAATTTGTTCGTTGTCTGTCCGGTCAGCTATCCGTTGGTCAATTTGCCGATGCCCGGCAACGCGCCGAGGACCATAATCAATCATACTAACGTACCTGAAAACAACACGGAGAACTCTGTGTTCTATGTGCAACAAGTGGTATTAAGGGTCGGCGTCATACCATGGTCGGAGGAGCTGACAATGATGGACGCTTTCAGGGGTCCGCTTTACGAGGTGTTCAATCTGTTAGAAATAATACAAAATTACCAGCATCCCGAAACGTAAGTGTGTTAACGTTGCACGGATGGACATTCGAGGGAGGCTGGATTCTAAGGCTTGTCGTGTCTTGCAGATTGAAGACGCTTGGGGAAGTGTGCTTGCACATTGAGGCAGTTAAGAAGCGGAGCGGGAAGAAGTCAGAGGTTCTGCCGGAGTACAATTGCCTGGTCCTTTCCCCTGCGAATTTATGGCAACGAAGCATCGAGCTCTACGCCCAAGATACCAATCTTATAAACACTATATATTCGTATCAGGTAAGGATCCGTTGAAATCTAACATGAACGTAGAAATTGCAATGCAACAATTGCGTGTTACAGAATCTGCAGAAAGGGAAAATTAGTTTGGCAGAGATCATGTTCGGGATGAATCTCAAAGAGACAGGAATAAAGCGGTACCCCATTCGACATAGGCAGAGGATTCTTCAGTACGCCGTGACCATTTACTTACAAGACTACGATCCTGAGTGAGTAATGAAATATACAGACAGACCGGGGTGATTGCAGTTCTGCGTAACCGATATCATTATCGTTATTGAACTTTCAGGTTCACGAAAGGGTTGCAGAATAGATTGAAGAGCTACTATCACCTTCACCAAACGGAAAGCGACAATGCGACGAACCCGTCGGCAGAGGAAACGTTGCACATATATTACCCCGGTGAATTCAACTACAGCGATTTCTTCCCGCTAATGATGACGTTCTTTGCCCTGTTCTTTTACGTGTACTTCTCAGTGAGAAAGATCGAACTGATTAAATCGAAGATCGGCATAGCATTCGGCGCTACAGTTACAGTGATGAGTTCCCTGTCCATGACTGTGGGTGTATGCTTTTTTTTTGGCTTAACTTTAAGTCTGAGCGGAAAGGAGGTGTTCCCATATTTGGTGATTATCGTAGGGCTGGAAAATGTATTGGTGTTGACCAAAAGCGTAGTGAGCACACCGCCCCATCTGGACGTAAAGATACGCGTTGCCCAAGCCCTGTCCAAGGAGGGCTGGTCAATCACAAAGAACCTGCTCACAGAAGTAACGATCCTGACGATCGGCCTGTTCACATTCGTGCCGGCCATTCAGGAATTTTGCATATTCGCCATTGTGGGGCTGGTGAACGATTTCGTCCTGCAAATGGTGTTCTTCTCGACGATACTCGCTATCGACATTAAAAGGACCGAGTTGTCCAACGAGACGTCGAAGTTCCATTTGACAAACATACCGACGGCGCGGAAACAACAATTCACGACAACGATAACGAACAGAAAGCCGAATATTTTCCGCTCGAAGTCGCATCCGCGATTGAACGGTTTATCCAATGGACCGACGAACGTGATCGCCCCGAACACGCAGAACACCCTCGCGTTAGGAAAGATACCGAAGCGTTTACGTTTGGTGCACTTCTGGGCAAGGACCAGGATATTTCAACGTGCCTTCATGGTATGGATGGTTGTATGGATCAGCATGATAATCTACAATTCCGGGATCGTCGAGCACGTTATACACTTGAGCGACACGCTGAAGACCGAGTCCGACATCGACGGGTACACGGTGGACAGATCACAGCCGTTGAACAATTACGTCGAGTTGAACACCGTGATGCCAATATCGATGCCGTCGGCGACGATAGCGCCGGATCATTTGAACAAACAGGTAACCGAACGGAATTCCTAACGATCGTTTTCAATGGATTTCTAACGAACCTTCTTCCAAAACCAGGATGACTTAACCAACAACGTGACGGAGGAGTTGAATAAACTAAGACCGGTCGACTTTCCGCCCTGGAATCGTTTGTCGTTGTATCACTGGTCTTCCATTCTCTCGATGTACAACATCTCGGCGGCCGGCGGTCGTATCACCGTGCTGCCCACCGTGAAACTGTCCCACGCGGTCAGTCCACAATTGGCGAAACAGATCAGCAATCCGAACGACGTGCAGCACTTCCAGTGGCAGAGTCTCGCCACCGCTGCCCTGGACCCCTTGGATTTCTCAGGTACGCGCGCGACAGTCGAAAAACTTGGCGACTATAGTTGGTCAACCCCGGTTAAACTAAACGATTTACCACCGTCTAGACATGGAGCTGCCGACCAGATCGGAGGGTAGAGGTTTCAACGCGGACGCCCCGTTCATCCCGTCCAGTCCAATGGAAATATTCCTTGCGGCGGTGCTCTGTCTGATCAGCGTCATCGTTGTCGCGTACACGATGGTCGTCCTCTACAGATGCATCTGCTCGAGAAACTACGCCGAATGGCGTGCCAGCTGGTACCAGCCGGAAAAGGCCCACGACTCTGCAACGCAGTTGGTCCTGGAGGCGCTGCCCCTGGTCCTGGAGGGGCACACGCAGGAAGTGGAGTGCATCGCCACGGACAGCAACACCATAGCCAGCACGTGTCTGGCCGGTCACATCAGAGTTTGGGACTCGACGTCCGGCGAGCAGCTGGCTCACATAGACAGAAAACTATTCTTCGGTAGCCCGCAGAAGCACGGGAACCACGCTGCACAGGACGCGGACGAGCTGATGTCCGATTACGAGAGCGGCTCGCCGCCGTCGAGGGGCGAAATGGAGACCACCAACTCCTTCGGTTACTACTCGGCCGTGCACTGCGGAAAGTCCTCGCCCGGTTTGTACAACGCCCACAGGGGGCAGAATAACAACAGCAAGGGGCACCCGATGGGGAACTCGTTGGACCACGATTATCATCAGATCAACGAGTTCGGCTTGGAGAGGAGGAGGAACGCCAGGAGGAGTTTGGACAACGCCTACGATCTGCCCGACTTGAAGTCGGCCATAAATATCAAGTTCACTTCCATGAAACACGCCGCCCCGTCGCAGCGGAGCTGCGACAAGGGCTTCGACTTCGGTGAACGGTACAAGCACCTGTTCGACGAGCACAACCGGTCCATAGACGAGTTGCAGAGGTCGGACAGCGCGGAGCAATTGTGCGTCCCTACCGGAAGATCGAATCCGGCGCCGTTGACGGACAGCGCTCCATCGTTGAATGCCGACAGGGCCGTGCGGATCAACCACGCGGTGTCACCCATATGGTGCATGGACTATCAGGAGAACCTCATAGTCGTGGGATGCGCCAATGGGAGTTTAGAATTCTGGGAGGGGACCACCGGCAAATTCAAGGTGAGCGTTTGAACCGGTTCGACGATTGAAGGGTCCCGGGGAAAGCGAACGACACGATGAACTGTTGTTTCAGTGTTTGTTCGACGACGGTTCCGGTCTTGGTATCTCGGCGGTGAAGTTCGTGGGCAGCAGGGTCGTCGCCGCGAAATTGAACGGGTCCATCGACTTTCTGCAGCTGGAGAGCTACAGCGAGGGCCAGCAAATTGATTGGGGCTTCACGTCGTACAGGCGAAGTAAGTTGTCCGGGTAACGAACGCCGAACGTTTCATCCCCCTGATTAGTTCTTTACACAAGTCTCTTGCGTTAGCCCACGTTAGAACCGGGAGCGCCGGCTCGCCGATGGACATAAACAACGTCACGCAGTCGGAGGAGGACCTTCGTTGCATGAAAATTGGTTCGCACAAGGCGCACCAGCAGGCGATTACGGTGCTCGACAGCGAGGGCGGTCGCGTTTTAACCGGCAGCCAGGACCACACCCTCAAAGTGTACAGGTAAGCATTTCCATTGATCCCTCGTTGATCGCGTGGCGTCTCAAAGCCTCATTTCTTCTCGTCGTTTCGCAGACTGGAGGATCAGTTGCCGTTGTACACGTTGCACGGGCATTGCGGACCCATTTCCTGTCTGTTCATCGACAGGCTGAGCCCGATGACTTCCGGCAGCGGATCTCAGGACGGCCTCCTGTGCGTCTGGGACCTCTTAACCGGTGCTTCTTTTACTTCTTTTACTTCCACTCGCGATGATTTGAACAGAACGCAGCCATCCGTGAAAGGCGACATTCTTGTGTGCGTACTAATTTCACCTTTTTACAGGTATGTGCATGTACAGTATACAGGCCCACGACGGCGCCGTGGCAGCCATCACTTGCTCCGTGTCCTATGTGATAAGCATCGGCACCGACGAAAAGTTGTGCGTGTGGGAACGTTTTCAGGGACACTTGCTGCACGCTCTACCGGCGCACAGGTCTGCGTACAGTTTACAGCTGATCATGTTA
This sequence comes from Nomada goodeniana, assembly GCA_963969485.1. Taxonomy (NCBI): domain Eukaryota; kingdom Metazoa; phylum Arthropoda; class Insecta; order Hymenoptera; family Apidae; genus Nomada; species Nomada goodeniana. The sequence continues at coordinate 1,371,342 of OZ018306.1, read as the reverse complement.
ACGCATCATCTGCTCATAACCAGCAATCAGGTACGCGCATACCTTACGACGCTGTTGTCTGTTGTGTCTCAATAGAGGCAATTATTTCCCTATATCCGCACGCTCACGACCTTGCCTTACTTCCTCCACGCCTCCAGGTTAAATATATTCCCGGCATATCTAAGCAATTTCTATTAATATCGACGAATCTTACGTATCGCATACATATACATATATATGTGTATATATATATGGAGAGAAGCTGCATTCCGATAACGTGGAAATTCCAGGGACTGCATTATGCATGCAATTCAGTAATCGGAGGATTACAAAGCGGTTTCCCTATTAAAATGCCTGTGTCAGTAAAACAATTGATAACCGTGATCATAATACCCGAGAAATGGGAAACAGGATATTTCTTCCCGTCTGCATTCCCTCGTTCAATTGCATCCTACACAAATCCTTCGCGCGATAAGGGAACAAGTGCCCTCGCTAATCGTCCACAATGATATATTTTCAGGGATCGCTGGTAGTGTGGGACGTGAGGACCGGGGAGCCCGTGCGCGAGGTTCGTTTGGGCCACAAGGATAGTTGTATTTTCATAAAACAGATGATAGGGTTAAGGGATAGCGTAGTCTGTGACTTCGGTCGGCAATTGCGGATAGTCAGGTTCCCTTTGGTCTCCGATAAGCTAGACTAAGATACTGTACATGTCACGACGTTGTACATAACGATTTATCGATTTCCTTAGTTAAATTTTAATACTTGAAGAATGTCTGCGGGGGATCTAGATTTTTTACACGATGTACATTTTACATTTTAAACCGTCACGCGTGTATACAGACACACACGCACCACATACACGTACACGTACAGACACAGACATTTAATAGGACTTTTTTTTTTTACATTACGGACCGCATCACGGTCGCGCCTTAATATTCCTAATGAATTCGACAAGCAGTTCAGAGTGAAAATGATGCAGACGAACGAAGAGACACGCGAGGATATATATATATATATATAAATATATTATTCTCTATTGAAAATAGAGAGAATCGAGCGCAGGTAGGGTCTCTCAGGTGGGCCTCCGAATTCATTCTGACCGAGAGAAGGAAATGGCTGTGCCTGTACCTCGTGGCATGCGTTCCCTATCGCGACGGGTCTCGTTTTAATGGGGGTACGTCGTGATCCGTATGACGCCGCCGTTCATTACCCTCCCCGTCTCTAATTAACGGTGTCCAACGAAAATATCAAATCTGCAACGGCGGACGCCGCATTCGTTTTTTCAAACCGGTGCTGTTGAACGCGAGCGTGCACTGGACGTCCGACACTGCGTCGCGGGAGCAAGTACGCGATAATAACGATAACGACGACAATGCGAATATTTAATCGATTCCGTGTGGGGCGAGCGACGCGTACCGGAGTACAATCGATTTGGTATCGTCGCACGCAACCAACGAGTGCCTTCAATCCCGTAATTATAGTATTCAGCCGGACGAAATGAACGCGGGCCGTTGCTGCAAAGGATCGCGGACGACGTCGAAGAGGAGACGAAACGGAGCGGATCTCGTTATGGCTGTTCTTGAACGCGTGGTTAAATAGCGGCGCAAGGTGAGCGCGGATTCGCACGGAGCCATTTTTAACCAGGTGTGATCGTTTTAATCCGTAGTTGGTCGCGTTTCAAGGGGTCGCAACTCGTTAACGGAGGTGACCGTTAGAAACGAACGTGCCCGCGTATCAGAAGAAGAGGAAGAAGAATGATTACGAAGAAGAGGAGGAAGAGAAAGAACGTTTAGTCTTGTTTAGCTTTAGCGGTCTATTTTTATAAGGAGAATCGTTGTTCTTGAGTGAGCCGAGATGGGTCCTATTTTACAGAAATATTATATACATAGATATATATTAGATATATATATGTATACCGTCGATCATCGTAGAGAATTTAAAGAGTGGTGGGGGAGGGTCGCCGCGCGCGATGACGGGCAAAGGAAAATCCTGGAAGATTTTCCACGGGTGAAGTACCAAAAGGGCGACACGTTCAAATCGATACGATGAATCGAATCGTAGCCGGAGAATCGAGCTCCCCGATTTGACATTGCGCTCGCGTCGCGGGTCAATTTTCCAGGTGTTCGAAATTGTTCATCGTTGATCTCGCGGTATCGTCGATGGGTGTCGCGTGAATTGACGCGTCAACGAACAGTGATCTGTAATGCCTTTAGACTGAACTGTACGACGATCAACAATCGACAGGCCCGTTTTATTTTCCGATACCGCGTACCGTACGGTTGCCCGGCCGTCGATCGGTATCGAACGATAGGGGTATATATTTTTCTTAACCAAAGTTGTGAATCGTAACGGATCATGTCGCGCTTGTAGCACGTAGGAGGAAAGAGGAAAAGAAAACGAGAGGAGAGTGCTTTCAACGGTGCAGTTGGCTGGCTAACGTTCGTTCGGGACTCCGCGTGATTTTTATATTTATTTAATTAATTTAACATTGTGCAAATGTGTCGTAAACCAGATATACCGTTCTTAAATAAATTCTCACATTTACTAGACCTCGTTTTACCACCATGCTTTCATCCCGCAACGATTGATCCTTCTAATGCAAAAGAAAAATGAAATGAAATGAAAATGAAAGAAAAGAATCCGCCGCGATTAAAGTCTGGACGTTTCAAGACTGATAGAGAAATTTCCGTAAATTTGTAATCCTGCAATTAATTAATAACGCCACGTTTTATATAACGATGTAACGTAACAGAGCATTATTATAATACGATCCATGTGCGATGGAAGTTTCCTATTTAGAGGGGGATTATATCGTTGATACGCCCGCGATAAGAGCCGATCGCTTTGGCAACGGTGAATTAAGAGATGAATGAACGATATTACAGTTGGTGTATAATTCCACGATCAGACACCGTCCACGTAATACTGGATTGCAAATGTTAATCTATCGAGTGTATCGAGTGTATCGAGTCGCAGCCACTATTCATATTTGCATACGTTTGCATAAATCTATTATTATTATCGCAACCGGGGGCCATATTTTCTGATTAATGTTATTCGCTTTCTCCATGGTTTACACCCTCGGTGACGTACAAGCGTGGTATTAAAACGAGAGTAATTTATTCGAGGTGTAGCAACGCACGTGCGCATACCAGGCGGAAAATATTTAAATAACAGATGTATTGTTGTTATTAATGTCGAATATTTTCTTCCCGCGTACGGATTATGATGTTTCGTGATCGAATGTAAGTGATTAATTTTGACGGGACAGACAGCTAAATGTCTGCGTTAATTTTCCTACGAAAAATAAAGCAACGTTTGCTTCTGGACGTATTACGAGATAATGCAGAATCCAGCTTTCACCGCAAGGTGATCGGCCCGCGACGCTTCTAGGTGATGGAGAGATTAGTCATTGACGTGGGACATAAGAACTTTAATTAACATGTGAATTATAATTAATCTTTGTGGAAAACAAATAGTCGCCCCCCCTCTGCGTTGACCTCAATGTAAAGCACAGCTTGGTATCGCCGGCAACAGCTGGAATTAATTAAACGCTTTTTTTTCGCACCGTCAGAAGTTGTCCAGCGTGCCATTAACAAACGGCGACAGGTGTTAACATTAATTAACACCTCGGTCGTTACCCCGGCAGCGAACGAAATCTATTCCGATTGCCCAACTTGTTTCCATAAGGCCCCGTCGCGTCAGTCAATCGGCTTCAATTCCGCGCCGACAGGTGTGACAATTTGCTCATTGACACGAACCACTACATTAATCGGATGTATTGAGACGCCAACGTATCCCGTTCATTCTCAAACCCGAAGCAGCGACTCGCGACCAGAGCAAACAACTCCAAACAGCGTTTCACGTTCATTCCCAAACGCCCAGATTGTAATTTGCAGGCAGAAAAAACTCCAAGGCTCCGCCACGAGAAAAATTTAGCCGGAGGACGATGTTCGGTGTCCCTCGTGGCCGTTCAAACTTCTTCAAACAACTTCAAACAACGTCAAACGCGGCGCTCGGCGTTCCCCCGGCGACCGACGCGGCCCAAAAACGGTCCCCCGCCGCTCCCACCGATCTCGTCGTGATTCGGACCCGGCGCGTGTCCCGGTCAATCCGCTAAGCGGATTAACGCCGACGCGCACCGCGTTTGCCACCGAAACGCGACTAGGTGCGACAGCCCCGTGTCGCTGCACGCGACGGATGGTTGGGTGGGGGTGGGGGGGAGGGGGGAACCGATCACATGTACCCGGTACACGAAAGCCGTTGTGCAAACGCGTTTAGTGGTGGAGGAATCGGAAGGTACACTTAAGTTGGCCGCTTTCGTTGGCCGTTTAGTGCGTCTGACAACAGCCCGGGGCAGGACTACACTCCTCTGTCGGGCCATTGTTCCGCCGTTGCTCCGCTATTGTTCCGAGATAGACGACGGTACGGCCGCGGTGAGACGATGAGGAACGGACGAGGATAAACGCGCGGCATTGTTACCACGCTGTTGTATCCGCCTCGTAGAAGATAGACAGGACTTCGGCAGACGAGTTTTCGAGAGATGTCGCCCCTATTTCGCGTCTCCGATTGACTATTCCCGGCGATCGAGGGTGACAGGCCGGTTAAGGGGCGGACCGATCGGACTCGAAGGAAGATCTCGACGACACCCGATGATTCTCGCCTCTCTCGGGGAGAAAGGAAGCTTGGCGACCCGACAGCTTGAAGGCTATCGAATTGCCCGACTGGCCTACGCGTAAGTTCGACGCGGCGCGGCAAATAAGTTCGGGAACGTGAAAGGATAGCCTGGACGGAATCGGCGGAGACCGGCGGCTGTCAAGGGGGACCTTGGCCGAAGAGAAACTCGGGTAACGCGGAGCGGCGAAGTTTGGAAACTGCCGGTGGAGCAGAAGATAGCGCGAGCGTTGGCAATCGAAAGTGTTCGATTTATAGACAGAAGGATCGTAGACGAATGGAGTGACGGTTCGAAAAATAATTGCGAACGCGCGGAACGAAGAATGCGGGTTTGAGGAGAAGAATTTCGGAGAACGGGAAGGCAAAAGGGGGAAATCGAAAATGGCACATCAGGCTGGCGTCAACGGCACCGCCAGGTTTGTAAACTGCTCTCGCTTATTTATTTCTTTCTTTCGCCCCATGCAAGATTAACACTTGTCGCCATTTCGTCGACGATTCTCGTCGCGAAGGATAGGCTGGGCGATCGGCAGGGAAGAAAGGCGGCGTTAGAAAAATTCAGCGATCATTGCTCTCGCTTGTGTTTGTTTCGAGCGAGAGCGGCGATTCGTCCTGCGCGCAAATATTTCTCTCGCGAGAGCGAACGACTATGTTGCCACCGTCGATTCGTCGCAACGCTGCGAATTTTCTTTAACGTCGCCCGTTAACAGGATTTTCTTCGTTTGTCGATTGCGCCTCGAACACCGTTGCATTCTACTTTTGCATTGAACTCGTTCGATGAACTTTACGGGGACGTTTTTCGTTGCTGTTGGCCTGTCGGGTATCGTCGAACGAATTTCGCGCGACAGCGAATAAAATTCTTATCGGCCCGGGCCGTTTCGACGCGCGTTTAATACCGCTTTACGCATAATTTCGTCGGTTATCTAACGTGACCTGCATTTGCCGGCATTTTTCTTTGCTTTTCTATCGTGGCGGAGGTAACTTCTTTTTTTCATCTCGTAATTCTTTACCTTGAAACGAGAAGGCGGCAGTCATCGCAGAAGAATTTCAATGGAAGAATCAATCGAACAACATTTTCGCACCGCTTCCTAAAAGTGATTATATTAGAGAAATATCGTAAATAATTTTTGCGATCGCATCGTTGGAGATCAATTTCAAACTGTATAATTCTATGTGAAGCGATAAAGCTTAAGAACGAATGGGACGATTGACGAAAAAAGGAGGAAGAATTTTCGTAGCAATGATAATTGACACCTTCGGCCTTTTGTTTCCCACGAACGACAGGTACGTTCTCCAGTTTATTGCACGCCATTACGTAATGCAGTAGTGTTTCCTATTTCGCACCGCGTAAATAATACGCTCTACCATGGTTATAAATATTCTTTGCTTCATCCGTCGGCGCGAACGTATTCCTTCGCGACGTTCATCAATTTCCGTGAATGCACAGCGAGAAGATTCGAAGATGCTGCCGACGAATGAAATTAAACAAAAAAGAAAAAAAAAAAGATAATAGGAAAGTTAAGAATAAATTTCGTATTTCCATTTGTTCGAGGGCCCCGAATCTTCCCTGTTCGATTCCAGCGTTTTTCCGTAACCGACGTTCCGATTTAAATCAATCAACGAGCAAAACTCTACGGGAAACGATACCCGCGTGAAAATGCCTCTACGATTGACCGACGGAAATGTGATACTGGTTTATTGTGAGCGAATGCCATTACACGCGGACCTTGGATAATTCTTTTCATGCGGTCGGTGCTTGTCTCTTTGGTTTATGCCCGTGGCTTGTTCCGCGTCGATTCTCCTAACAACGTTACTCGTACCTGGATTCGTTTCGAGTAGACCGTAATTCGTATCCGTCCGTTTCGGAACAGCGTTCCGACGCTCGTCGAGACGGTATTGAAAATCGAAAATTCGTTCGACAATGAAACGGGAAGATTGGCCGACACGCAGAAAGACATTCGTTATCGGTTCGACACGAGCAGGAAAAGTTGCGCGTTCGCACGAACGTTCTATTACTATCCGGCAATAAATAAACATTCGCGGAAGATCGTTTCGCAATTGTCAATGTTCCGCAATCTTTGCGAGCTGCTTCGCTAAATGAATTTATTCCCTTTTTTTCTTTTCTTTTTTTTTTTTCAACGAAATATCGTCCGTCTGTATTTAATTTACAAACGTCTGTAATTCGCACGAGAATTGCCGCAACAGAGATAAGGATAAAACGAACGTGAGAAATCGCGGACAAATTAACACGATTTTCTAATCGATTCGCGTTTTCGCGTGGTCGAGCGAGAGGAAAAAAAACAAAAGAGGACGAGCATTTATTCGAACATCCGTCAACCTCGGGCGAAATCGTTTCTTCCTCTCGTAATTAATTGCGTAATCGTTAGAAAACGTTGATCGCGCGGGTGCGACGTGATTGGTCCCGTAAAAAATAAAAAATAAACAAAAACAGAACGATACGTTTATATTCTCTTCCAAATTAAGTTCGTCGAACGAAAATAATAGATACAACTATTTCCTCGTAGGAAATAATTTCCCGGCGGTATGATTTCGTTGATCCTCGATCTATCGTTCGATCTTTATCGCCGGATAAAACTGTCGCGAACGACAGTTAAATAAACAATCGATGGATCAGAAAATATATTTCTAACGAAATGAAAGATCTCTTCCATGCTTCTGTGCCGGCTGGCCAGTAATTCGCAATGACGAATTGCACGGCCGCTTAAGCGGCGGAAATTCTGTGTCGCGGTACGAGTCACTCGATGTACCGGGTGGCCCAATAGTCGCGGACGCGATCGCGATCCTGTTCGCATATTAAAATTCAATCTTTTTCGAATTACAGAGCGCCCGCGTCGCAACCGTCGCGATCAATAAAAATCCGTTCAACTCGTGATCCCTCCTCAGCTTCAGCGCGACTTATTGCCGGCGTTCGTTCGATTAGAGAGATCGATCGTTCGCGGTTTATCGGCTCTGTCTTATCTCTGTTTCAATGTGCAACGCGAAAAGAATCGTCGTTGGGCATAGTTGCCGAGATTATCATTTTTTTTTTTTTTTCCGTAGAATTTTAGTTAACTGTGCGGTCGATGTTTGTCGAGGCTCGTGTTCCCTTAATCGGCGATAAGGAACGCGTGTTACCGCGAGCGCCTGGGGAATGTTAACGATCTATCTGGCGAGGCGAAAGCGCAAGCCTTGATTCTACAGGGTAATTCAAAGTTACGGTCATAGATCTTTTTGGGGGCGAGATTGCTCATTGTCCAGAATATTGTCGTCGTTGTTTTTCGCTTAAAAAATTATTTTCGCAGCCGCGTCCCGGACGAATTAGCAACGACAACGATCCGATCTTCTTCTTCTCTCGAGACACTGTTGCACGTTCAGTGGCAATAATCGCCACGCTATCGTGGACGTCGAAAGATAAGAACACGGGGGTTATTTCCTCTAATCCTTTAATACGATATAGCATCAATTCCACTTGCCGCTCTATCTTTCCACGCGGGTCTTTTCCTCTCGCGTGCGGCCACTTCTATCGCGGTGTGACTCGATTTTACGATCCGGGAATCTTGATTAAGAAACACGCAATTACACGCGTCGGGGTAATTATTCCTTTCGGGCCAATTTTTCTTTATTATTTTCAATTGCCAGCTTCGCCCTATTTTTTGTTTTTTTGTTTAACAAAGCAACGTGGTCGGGCGAGACAATGACAGTTACAGTTGTTGGTGCAACTGCCGGGTAGCAAACTTTGTCGTCGTTTCGTTATCTCACGTTTTGCATTTCTCTGAGATAATATTAGGAAGGAATGATGAGACTTCGTAAGAGCAAACGTTCGACGTCTCTTCCGGCCAACGTTGTTTGTCTTGCGGCTTACCATTAGACAACAAGGCTGCGACGTATCGTTAGAAGGATGATACTCGGTTAACACAATCGATCAACTCGAAAGTAATTCTCAGGGTCGGTGTAATTTCCTGCGCAGCCTTCACATGACATTTCGACGGTAGCAATCCGTTAATTGGCAGGAAATTGACAAACGTATTAGAATCGTGTTTGCACGGGGAATTAATCCACCTGTCCGGGAACAGGTTTGGGAAGATCGCTACCTGGAGTGACGCAAACCTCAGCGAGCGTACATCGACGCTTATGTAATATACGACTGGTGGTTCGTAGCCCCGATTCCTTTCACGTCGAAAACAACCGTGTCAATGACGAAAACGCTACGCGATCGTGAATCACGCGATGAAACAAACGGTCCGACGTTTCTCTAACGGAGACGTCGCGAACCGTTGAATCGAAAAGAAGAGCGCGGCGCATTTCTCCGCCCCCGATGGATCATCATCGACACGCGTTTCAGGAACGACGAGAAGTCGTCGCGGGGCGGATTCGACGACACCCCGGAAGCGTGCCCGACGTCGAGGTTCCGTCAGGCGTTGCCGCAGTTCTGCGCGGTCAGCGCGAAGAACCTCCTGTTGATCACGTTCGGCTCCACCCTGGGCTTCTCCACGATCTTGATCCCCGAACTGCAGAAGCCCGACGCGGAGATCACCGTCACCCTGGAGGAGATGTCCTGGATCAGTAAGAACCCTGAAACGGCCGCAATTGTCCTGGTGATTTGGACGATACTTTAAAGCAAGATAATCACGTGCATAATCACCGGGTCGATTGAGAAATTCCTGTGACACTACTAACAGGCTTGAAACCTCGTCGTAACTCTTGACTAGGTAGCCTGAATCTGTTCCTGGTCCCTATTGGCTGCTTCGTGAGCGGTCCAGTGTCCCAGCTGATAGGACGAAAGAAGACTATGATGCTGACCACGGTGCCCTTCATAGCGGCCTGGATTATATTTTATTACGCCAGCACGGCTGGCATGCTATTCGCCGCCCTCGCCCTGACGGGCCTTACCGGTGGACTCCTGGAGGCGCCCGTCATGACCTACGTGGCCGAGGTGACACAGCCTCACCTGCGCGGCATGCTGTCCGCCACCTCCAGCATGTCCATCATCATAGGGATCTTTACGCAGATGCTGGGGGGCAAGCTGGCCAATTGGAGGACCGTCACCGTGATCAACCTGGCGTACCCGGTGATCTGCTTCCTCGCCCTCTGCGTAGTGCCGGAGAGTCCTTACTGGCTGGCCGGTAATTGTCTCTCTGTAGTGCGCGCAAGTAGTCTCTGGAGAACTCTTAACTGGTCCGACTTTTGCAGGTTGATATTGCACAGGCTCCTGATGGTCTACGTAAAATATTAGGCGTAGTCAATTCAGAACTCTTAAAGGTATTAAGAATTAAAGTTTACATACCTTCTATGCGATGTACGTATCTTCTAGAAACGGAGAAGACTCTTCAAGCAGATTCCATTTTTCGACTTTTTATCGTGTTTGGTGTCGTGTACAATGTCGTTTAATTTTTGTGATTCGTGGACGTTGTCCGAATACGCGGTCTAAATGAAATCATGAATGAAAAATAAATAATTAAACCAGTAATCGAACCTGGGACCTCTACCGTACAAGCCATGCACCGTCTCACCCGGCTGCCAATCGTCTTGAAACTTTTTCTCTATTTATAGAAGGTATGGACGTCACATGGTAGGTATTTAACTTTGACTGTTAATATCCTTAAAGTCCCTCAATAAGTACACCTAATATTTTACGTAGACCATCAGGAGCCTGCGTAATATCAACCTGCAAAAGTACAGTAAAATTCGAGACGACCCATTTGAGAGTCTTTCCTCGTCAGTCAGAGCTGGACACCTTGGTCCAGCTAGAATCTTTCGATATTATTAATGCTAGAATATAATTGTCGCGAGTGTCGGACGCGACGAAAGTCACTGTGCCAACACTGGGGCCACAGGTACAGCAGCTGACAATTTTCCAGCGAAAGGTCGCCAGGAGGAAGCGGAGCGCGCCCTCTGTTGGCTTCGGGGTTGGGTCAGTCCGGCCCAGGTTAGGTCCGAGTTCCAAACCATTTGCCAGGACGTCCGCAAGCCGGCGGAGTCCAAGGAGAAGGTCTGGCGGTCGTTCGGCAAGAGGACCTTCTACGCGCCCTTCCTCGTGGTCACCTGCGCGTTCTTCGTGGCCGCGTTCGGCGGATCCGCGACCCTGCAGACCTTCGCCGTGGTGATATTCGCCAGGCTGAACGCGCCCATAGAGAAATACACCGCGGCCGTCTTCCTGGGCGTCGCCGAGCTTCTTGGAACGTTGATCTGCGTGTTCGCCATACACTTCACCGGCAAACGTCTGCTGAACTTCCTGTCCATTGGCGGCACCGGTCTCAGCTTTTGTCTGGCCGCGATTTACGGCTACCTGAACGAGGGCCACATGGTGGACGCCAAGAGTTACACCTGGCTGCCGACCACGCTGATGATTGCGGCCGCTTTCCTGTCCCACACAGGCATCAGACTGCTCCCGTGGGTCCTGGCCGCAGAGGTCTTCCCTGTCAAGGTAGGTCCCTGGCTTACCGACCGCGCACTCTTGATTTTCCAACGGTATTAAAAGAAATTTTTACCCCCGGCCAGCTTCGAAGCAGCGCGACTGGAGCCGCTGGGTCCATCGGGTACGTCTTCACCTCCGTCGCCAATAAGGTGTTCCTGTACATGGTCAGCGGGATGTCGCTGGCCGGCACGTTCCTCTTCTACGCGTTGATTAATCTAGCCGGAGGGATCATGCTTTACTTCATACTGCCGGAAACGGAGGGCAGGACCCTGAAGGAGATCGAGGAGCACTATGCAGGCGTTCAGAGCTTGAAGACCAGGCCGAAGAAGGAGGAGCTACCGTTCAAGGAGAAATGGGCGGCGACCAATAACGCCCTCGTCCACGACGACACCGAGAGCAAGCTGTGATTCTACGAGAGCTTGCCGTTGCGAGTTTACCGTGCGATTCGGCTGATTGTCATGCCTCTGTCGTCCGTTAAATTTGTACCGAAAAGGTGTTTGTGCGCGATGCGTCTTCGGAGGCTGTGGAGAACGTTCGTAGGAGAATCGTCGTTTTCTCGTCGACTTCGTTGCGCTACTAGTACGCGTACTGGTACACACCAGTACGCGTACAGAGAGTTTCTTTGTAAATATAAGATCGACGCGTTCATTTCGTACTATGCAGCGGGACGCTTCCACGAGAATGTGTTCACGGCGATTCGTCGAGTAAGGTGTACAATAAAATAGAAATTATTTTGAGGCCGCGCGTTGATCGTTCTTTGCGACTGTTCCCTGCGGATTTGTTTTACCCCTCGTCGAGAAGAAAGGTACGCGATGGATGTGCGTTTTAAAATTTGTTGTAATTTTATATTTAGACAAGTCGGTTATTATTGTCGAGCACTCGGTATTTTCTCAGCGAGAACTGAATTTTTCGTAGCCGTCGAATTCCTCGATTCGGATCTTCCTGGCTGTTGCCTGGCGGACGACGAGCGGAAAAATTTCTCGGCTACTGGCAGGAAACTCTTGTGCCGCCAAACGTTGACGTTATCGACAATTTTCTCGACGACTTCCGGTATTTTCAAACGTCTTACCCTTCTCCTGCGGGCCGGTTTCCTAAGAATTTCATGCCTCGCCCTGGTCCGTGACCTGTGCAGGTCTTGACACTTGCGTGAACTAAAAAAAAGGAAAGCATTTTAAAAGATCCGATCACGCGCTCGCGGTGGAAAATTTGTTCAACAATTTGCCTGAAATTCGCCTTCCCGAGTTGTCGTTCTACTTGCCCAATTTGTTCCTCGCAGATGACTTCCGGTTCCTCTACCACCTTCTCTTTCCCGCAACTACTCGACTGACCAGGGGAAGCATCCTGCGACATATTTAACACGCCAATTTTGCCGCCGCGCGAACGTTCATTATAAAAGAAATGTATATGTGACGAAAAGACGAGACGCAAGACAAACAATTTCCCGTCGCTATGGTGCCAACTTCGAACCGAGATTCGTGGCGAGAGAACTTACCGTAATACAGGTATCTACCATAAAAAATTACCCGGGACGCGATCTTCCATTTCCAATTTTGACGAAATTCTTTCCCAGTCTCCGAGTTCATTGCTCTGCCTCTCCTAGTAACATTCGCATTAATGGTATACGCTGAAGGACACACGCAACTTACCCCACGGTCGGTAAAATAGTGCACCACGGAGCTAACCAAGGCACGTTGCGAACGACACAGGCGAGGTATGTGAATTTTTACATATCGTCTGTGTTAAAAGATTACATAAAACGATCTGGCTTATTACGTTAGGAATTGTGATTTAAATAAAGTTCAAGCAAGACAAATATTAGTTTCGCGGAAATACTTTACTTATTTTATAGCGTAACGAACGTTACAAACATTCTATCACACAGCTGTGTTTATTATTAATAATAAATATATTTGTACGCCACTATTCGACCAACATCCGTACTGTAACACTCGTAATGTAATGCATTCAGCTCGACGCGATATTCAAAAAACACCCGCCTTAAAGAAAGAGCAGCTCGCCTCCCCCTCCACCCGCCCAGTGACCAGCCAATCAGCGCAATCTATTTCAAATATCTGCCTCCTTCGCCCAGGGGATCTCGTAGTGAATATACGTGCTCGGAGTGTCCGTCGAAATAAGGTACGTCAAATAGTCTAATATATTCCTAAAGCCGAGCAAATTCTACTCATTTCCCCTAAGCTTTCAATACTTTCTCTGTTAGTATCAACGATTATTTTTCGAGAAATCAACGAACTATCGTGCAGCGATCGAAACCACGCCGCGTGGCGTGCATTTTCTAATCGACTCGTGCTTGCATATACGTGTATCGTCTTTTGCGTATGCGTACACGTATTTCAGCCCCGAATTCCATTATCTTGCAACACGTTGTGCAGTTTCCAGCGATATTACTGTAACATTGGTGATTCTTAACACACTCGCGTCCGATTTCAGTTGGATTCCGTTCAACGGCGTCTCTTTCGCTTGCCACGAGAGTCGTTCAAAATTTCGCGGGTAACGTGGCGCTGCCCTGCAGAATTACGCAGTCGCGTAATGGCGGCCGGCCGTGCCGAAGCGTCGAGCGATCTGGTTGACAGGTAAGCATTTCCCGAATTTCTTCTCGTAATGAGTGCATCGAGTTGTTGAAATACTGGTAATACATCTCGATTAAACTATTGTTATTCGTGCCCGCGTATAAATCTTGCGTGATACACAATTGCGTCGCGAGCGTGCGCCAAACGCGTGCGATCTGCGTATACGATTTACGTAAACGATCTACGTATACGCGTACATATATCCGATTTCAGCTCTCGATTCTATTTTCTCGCAATCTATTCCACATCTTCCAGCAAAATTATTACGATGTCGGTGATTTTTCACGCATTCGTCCCTAATGCGAATTTCATTCTGCTCTATAGTGTGCCATTAGTGGATAGCGTCCCTATAGTTTGATTCGAGATGACTGGCGCGAATGCGCAGTGGCAAAGCGACTACCCGCCATATTGTCAAATCGTCGTCACGCCGCAAGGTAAGCGTTCCTCAAATTTTTCGTTAAATAAGTCGAATTTTCGCAATGTATCCCAATTAAATTATAATTCATGCCATGGTAAAACTTGTATAATAGAGAGGCTGGTTGTACATAAGTAGTAACGTAATACGAGCAATTATTCGCGATTATTTCTTTCTTCGATGTATCGCGATTATCATTACCTTCGTGCACGTGTTTAATTTCTTTGTTGTTCTTTTGTTTAGGAGTATGGAGAGAGCTGATTATATGGAATAGAGTAAGCAAATAGCTGCAATGATGCCTATAAATTCAGGGCAATAATAAGGCCTTCGTATGTGAGCATTTTAATTATTTTCTCCTGTTGGTTTTATACGATCTGTGACTGGTACTAAGATGAAACAGCAACAGTTGAAATATTTATAAAACGCAATTAGATTTTGTATACCAATTGCAATTAAGTGATTGCAATAGGCAGAACTATTTTGCACATTTTGCATAATGCATATGTTTTTGTTTTATATTTAAAAACATATGCCATACCTTAGTGCATTTGTTGTTACATTGTTAATCTTGTGTATTTACATATTTCTAATGCATATTTACGTATTTCTATTGCATATTTACACATTTTTCATGCATATTTGTATATTTACATATTTGTAATGCAAATTACATATTTGTAATGGATATTTACATATTTGTAATGGATATTTACATATTTGTAATGCATATTTAGATATTTCTATTGCATATTTGGATATTTTTCATGCATATGTGTATATTTACATATTTGTAATGCAGATTACATATTTGTAATCGATATTTACATATTTGTAATGCATATTTAGATATTTTTATTGCATATTTAAATATTTTCCATGCATATTTGCATATTTACATATTTGTAATGCATATTTGCATACTTACACATTTCTAATGCATATTTATTTTTCATAAATATCGCTGATATCGTACACTCGATAGTATGAACAATGTTTTCTTTGTTTCGCAGTTTTTTTAGTATTTCCAGAGCAAGTGGCTCTGCTTCAATTTTCATTCACGCTTTAGCTACACGCGATTGTCGAGTCAGTGTTTTCCACGTATTAAATATTAATACTATTATCAGGGCACCGGTGCTCCTTTTCAATTAATTCAATCGCGAAAGTAGCATCTCAAATTGTTCGCCGATACAATTTACGGTCGCGTGCACAGTCTTTTATTTTTATCTTTTTCTTATATACGCTGTCGGAAGTAGAGTCAGTGCATCACTGAAGGGGATGTTTTACGCGTCACTGATACAGTGAAAAATGTAAGTATATTTTAAACAATTCTGAGTTTCTTATGTAGAATTAAACTATGTAGATTGAACAGTAGATTTTAATGTTCTTTGCTTTCCTGTTTAGTTACAGTTTCCACACTTCCTGACGAATAAATTCAATGGAGCTGCCCCGGCGATGTTACCGATTTCTTCCACCAGTACTTTCTCTATTATTGCAATCAACGAGTTGGTGAGTCGCATGCGTTTTGGTTCCTCCGGTCCCCAAACATGCCGTAGGACGATTGGTCCGAAACGGCACGGGTGACTGGTTGTATTTTTTGGTAGATTTGCGAGCATAGTGACCACGGATATAGTTTTTATATCCGTCAGTCGCAACAGTATTGTCTTGTGTACTATTTCTTATATGAGGATAGATCTGCCTTCTTGTATGCCGCGTTTTTCCATATAAAAAAGATGTAAATGTTTGATCAAATAACCATTGTTCATGTAGTTTCCTCTACTTCAGTAAAAAACATATGATTACATTAATAAATACATTGCAGAAATGAATATATATATTGAGGACTTTGTATATTAAATATGTAATTGCACTTATAATCAATTGAAATTTGTTTTCACGGTTGAGCAGTGCAGAAGTCGGATACCATTCGACTTCACTACTGCGAGTGTTTTATGATTGATGTGATCATATATTAAAATAAATAAATATAATTATTCGTATATTAAAATCAGCATTGAATATGCATAGCCAATGCTGGCATTTAATATTCATTTTCATATGCTATAGTCGAGTTCTTTTCTTATGAAAGTTATTACGCATTATGTACAAGAAGGCACTTTGTATATGGGTTGATTCTAAAATCGGAGTAGCTATGTTGAACAATTTACTTCAATTGAGGAATCACCTGAGGCTTGTTTAATAGCATGTCACTTTTTCAAGTAAATATTTAATTGCATTTATTGGTTTTTATTGATACTTTATAAATTAGAAAGTCGAGTCACTTTTAAAGAGATTGATAATAAAATATATATATTATCAGCTATTGAAATTTTACGTGTACTAATCATCTTTTTAGATCAGGATTTTCAGGTTTAACCCTTTCCGTGTTCATTGTCAGGAACTCACTCACGTGCCCAGGTGCTACATGGGTGAGCGAGAGGCAATGGGCACGATGAACATATAGTATTTAAATTTATAACAATGTTGGCGGCTGACATTTGCTAGTGCACCGTGCACGACGTATTTTCCACACTGTGTGTGTATGTGGTTAGGCCGTGGAATTGCGTCGGCTCGGGAATTTCATAACAAATTATAATACTATGATTTCATGAATAGCAATATGTTTTCTAATTGCAAATATACGTTGAATGCCATAACGAATTATGAAAGTATGGCAACGAATACAGTACTATACAAACCAAGTGTACTTAGTTCAAAGAAACTGTACAATATATTTTATCATTCGATATTTTATGCGAATGTAATGCACAAGCATATACGTTTACGCACATTTACGCAATGGTCGCTAGCCTTTGTCAGCCGATTTCAGGAATTGGTACGTACCCTTAGAGTGTGAATGATTGTATGCTAAGCTCGGGTGTCGGAGTCGTCCCGGGACGTCTCTCTAGTGTAGGCCCTTGCACCCGGGTGTTTGAGTGAGAATCGTGGAATGAGGTGTGTTTGTGTGACTGCTTTGCCATTTTTTAAATATAGGTCTAGGTAGGATAGGTAGTATACCTTCTGGTGTGCCTGATAGATATAAGTAGGTAGGGCCGGGCAAGTTGACACAGTCTCTGATCGGGTAGGCGGTATTTCGCGTGTTCAACCTGTTTCAGGAAATTTGATTCGAAAAGTCGACGGCGAAGCTGCGGCGCGAACGAAAATGCGTTCGCCTCTGGTTTTGCCTATCGACTTTTCCAAGTTCTCGCGTTCGCGGTCGCGATTTGGGTCCGAAACGAACGCGCTACGTTATGCTCGAGACTGCGCGTGTAGGCGAGGACCGATTACAGTTTTAATCGTAAACTTTACGATTTTCCGTAATCGCAATTTTTACGATTATATTTAGTCGCGATTCGTCCACGCGTGTTCCGTTTAGCTACGCGGTTCAGATTTTTATTTTATCTTTTTGTTTGTTTGCGAATAGAGTCTCGAGCCTAGACTAAGTTTCAGCGGGCATTGCGCCCGAAGAAAAGAAGAGGCTAAAAGCTGAAGAGGCCCGACAAACTGTCTCTCAAGAGGGCAACTACCAATGGCTCTGCATCCTATGGATGGAGAGCCATTCTTTGTTACTATTTCGTCACTATGCTCGCTTTTGCATGCTGTAGTTTTAGTCTATTGTTTCCAGCACTCATCATCGTATTTGGCATATCGCGATTTTTATTAGCGTAGCGTACTATTGAATACGGGTTGAATTAGAGTTGCGGATTAATATTAATTCCGGTTTGAAATAGACTTGCTTTTATATTAAATTATACTTGCGATGTGTTCTTTCTTTTAGCGTTGCGATAATAATTTTCGTGTTCCTTTTCTACACAGGTTTTAATTAGCACTTACAGTGCTGCGATATTTTTTCATTTCCGAATATTTTTCTTAGATTTTCACATAGTGTTGCGATGAAAAATGGTCGCGTTTGTTAAGTAGCGTTGCGACCACAATGAAATGCCCAAATTGGTTACTGAGTCACTAAAGACAACTATTAAAGTCGTACAAAGTGATTGTTTCAATGGTAGTCTTGGTAGATTACCATGACTTCTCCATTATTACTACTGATGCGAATTAAAAATGGTGGATGCACTGAATTACTATTCTTGGTTTTTTTATTGTTGTTAATTGTATATATACGAAATACTGCATTAGAAATAATGAAACACTATACGCCATTGACTTTGCAAGTACTGCAGTCAATTAGTGTTGCGAAAAAAAGAGACAATCCACTCACGGGTTTGAATGGTTCTTATAACAAGTGGACGATAATTAATAGTTGAATGCCCATCTGGCTATTGAATTTGTTTAACGTTCTAATTTATTATTCTTTTATGCCTTATTATTAATAGTAAAAACGAATTGTTTCATCTTAGTATCCAAGTAGATGTTTGTATTTGTTATTTATAATTGTTATTCAACATATTTGCATTTTCGAAGAACATGCTCCTTTTGTATTACTCTACAATTTTTTTCACAATTACTATTCTCATAAACAAGTCTGTTACAGAGTTATTAAGCTAACGGAGATGTCAATAGAAAAGAATATTACCTCAAGTGCATTAAATGAAATACATTGCAATATGTAAGTAATGAGAGCTTCATAAGTGATGTTGCATTCATCAAATAAATTGAAGGAAATCATATGAATTAAAGGAAATGATACTTGCTTTCCATTTGTCTACTTTTTCGTAATTATTAATTCAATAAATGACTTTGTTACAGTTTTTTCGCCGGTCAAATGCATCGATTCATCGATATGTTGTTTTAAGTGTATAAACAAAGTATAAATATTTTCAGAGTTAAAGTGGAGTTTTATAAATTGAAGCAATAGGAAACATTATTTAATACGAGTTAAAGGAAACGATAGAAACAATTTCTCTATAATACCTAAGCAATACTAAATTCTTGTGAACTTTGTTCTGTTTCAGATTGCACGATCACGATTTTAATGAAAGAAGATTCATCATAAAATGTCCCTTCCCCCCTTCTTTGTATCCCTTTAGATTTTCAATTGGGGTAGGCTATTTCTAAATAACGTTAAATTGTTTCAGGGTGGCTGATTGTAAACTAAATTATTTTTCAGATGGGCAGTCAACTTTCAAATTAATGTTTTAAGTTGATATGCAATTTACCTTAAGTATAGATAGATTTATTTCAACTACGTACATGCATACTAATTCGCATTATAATCTTTAAATGAAAATTTCGTTTTCAGCGTTCGCCATAATTAATCATTTTAATGCATCCCATTCACTTGAACTAACTATAAGCTAATTAATTAAGCGTATTATAATCCTTATTTTTTATTTGAAAATGTTTAACAGAGTTTTGATTTGCAGTTTGCGTCACATATTATTCATCTTAATTCATTTGACCTGCTCGAACAACGTATGAACCGTTTCATATGATAATCTTGAATTTTTTAACTGATTTGGGTTTAACAGAATTTTTATTTTCAGCTTTCGTTAATAATCATTCATTTCAATGCTTCCTTCCGTTGTTATTTTGCGCAACGTTTGCATATCAAGCGTTCTGCAAATGTGCATCGGAAGGAAGCAGCGTTCAATTCGTAAATAACAATTTCTTTAAACGAATGTTGGTTAGGGCCCGCGCGGGTCTCCATTCGCAGCAACCTCCTCGTGGTGAGACCTGGCTAACCGATGTTCTTTATCATACATTTACCAATTCAATCGCTCGGTCTTTTCACGTTACAATTGTTGAACGTATGACAAAGACGTCGGGCAAATCGGCTGCGATTATAAAGCGATTATAAAGCGAAAAGTTTCCAGAAGATCGGTGTAACGCGATCCGCGTTAGGGTATATCGCAGAGCTAAAACTAATTCAACGATGAAACTTTGCTATTTCTCATCCTTTTCTTACAAAACTTTTCCATAGCATAGCTGACATTTTTCTGATTAAAATGACACCAAACACGATATACTTTGGACTATGTTTACTGGCTGAGTTAACGGTAATAAGTTGGTATGTTAAACAGTGTACTGGTCCTTTCATCTTTGTCGATTGTCACACTTTTCTGCAGTCGAAACTTACTACAGTTAATTAAGCTACTAAACATAGTCGAAATTATATCGTGTTTGGTGTCATTTTTATCAGAAAAATGTCAGCTATGCTATACAAAAGTTTCGTAAGAAAAGGATGAGAAATAGCAAAGTTTCATCGTTGCATTAGCGTTGTTTCCAATCGTTTGTTGCCAACACTTTTCGAACAATGTACGAAGTATTCTATTAAAACCAAACGTTCGTTCCCGAGGCTTTCGCTTTAACGGAGCCACTGCTGTAGTTACAATCATACAATGCATTCCTCCGGCCCGATTGACCCTTACCGTTCCCATGTAACTCGCGACCTTACCAACGGATTACAGTACGCCAACGAACATCGGTAGGTACGACCCTGGTCACGGCGGTTACGTCCAGACCCGCTGAACGTCCAGCAGCTTAAACCCTGTCGTCGCGAGCTCGGTTAAAGCAAAGTCCAGTAATCGCGACCCTGTGAATCTGCGCTCGTGAAAACAACCGAGCGCAATCGTCGCGTGAACAGGATATTCCCGGGATCAACAAGTGGCCCCCCGCCCCTGTGTACCAGCTTCCGCCGACCGTTACGAGATGTCAGCCGGGTTGCTGGCGGCGCAGGCGCGTAACCCCCACGGGATTGGCCTGCGTACGGGCGGGGGGTCCGCCGAAATGGTCGATATTTTAGCTATAGCGGGCTACAGTGGCGCGAGGCATCACCGAGGCCAGTCCAGTCTCTTTAAAATCGTCGCGAAACAAACCCCCCCGTTGTGCTGTCCGTGTGTAAGCAAACGCGTCGTGCATTGGACCCACCTGGACACGCGTCCCCGTCGTCAAGTGTAACAGCCCCGTGGCGACGTTCATCGCGGTGCTGCACCCCCGACTGTTCGGACCGTGAGAGGATCAACCGTTTCAGGAGGTACAACAGTTCGAATGGAACGGGAAGGGTGGCGAAAACGAACGAAAGAAAAGAAAAGAAAAAAAAGAGAGAGAGAACGGAAAAAGAACAACCCGGTCGAACAGGACAGGAAACCGTCTCGCCGATACAGAATCGTGGCGATATATAGTGTGATATAATTTCGAGGCTAAACACATTTCTGCCCGTACAGCCGCGCAGTCCGTCGATAGACTGCTTATTGATTTCTCTCTGTCTCCCTCTGTCCATCTGTCTGTCTCTCTCCCGCTCTCGCGGTTTTCCACTCTCACGCCGGAAACCGTCGAGGGGGGGGGGCCCACCGCCGAGCGGACTTTTCACGCACTATGCCCTGGCATCTGCGATCTTTTCCCCATTTTCCCCATACGGTGTACCCGTGCGTTTCTAAACCACCATCACCTTCACCCCTCCCCCTGGCTGTAGTCCCGGAACCCTGCCACCGTAAGTGGACCGCCCCGTGGCGTGACAAGCACGGTTCGCCGTGAAAATTTCAGTGAAAATCTCGGCGCGGTCGGGACGATCGGTCCCTTGGGGCCAGTTTCGGTGAATGTCAGCGACGATTCCGTGCGATCCTTTCATCGATCCTCTCTTTCTCTCTCGCCCCTTTAACGCGCCCCTTTTGCGAAAGGGACGTCAGCTGTGATCGCCGCGTCACAGTTTAAAGGGCAGACTCGTCCGGAAATAGCAACGGGTTAAACGAGGATGTTCGTTACGGATTGTCTATCGATTCGTCGTGGGGCAGATTGACGCGAGATATCGCCGCCGGGACTTCGTGGTGCACGCTGTATCGATTCGTACGCGTTCTCTCAGGATCGAGATACGTCGAGCATATGCACGTACGTATACGGAGGCTCCATCTCTCGTCCACGTTCATTCTGTCATTTCAGACCGCTGAAATCGAAACTGTGCGACGCGGGGCGCGGGTGTCCGGGGGTTGGTAAAATCGATCTTTCGAAAATATTTGCTCCTACGCCGCCACCCCCCCCCCCCACCCTCCTAGACCAGAGCGTCGACGGTGCTGGCCAGCACCGTTGCGCCGCAAATTACCCCATGGGTGTAACGTAACAGAGGAGCCCCGCGGGGAGGGTTCTCGGTCCTCCTCAATGACGTTTCCGCCATTTTAACGAGAATTTCGCCGCTCGGCTCGCTGGATCATCCCCTGGAACTCGAGGGACAAAGGGTGAATGGGAAATCGGTTTGGCCTGACCACCGTTGTTATCGTGTCCGCGTGGAAACGGTGGACACCAAGCGTTTCGATGGGCATCGTTCTACTTGTGAATGGACGGGATGGATTTCCGGAAATTTTCAATCGTAACAGGTCGGATCTGCGCAACAAGTAAAACCGCTGCACGGGCTTCGCAAAATTTTCACAGCGCCGTTCGCGGCGAACGTTTTGTTCCTCCTCGATCGATCATGCCGAGCGGGGGTATAAGGCCCGACCCGACGAATGGGCCCCGACCGGGACAAAGGGCGAAGGGTGTTGTGACGCAATTGTAGAAACCACTGTCGCGTCACTTGGTTGCCCGAGCGAATCAATTCCATCGGATCGGTGGCGATTTTCGAACGGCGTTTTTCTGGGAGAAGCGTGCCGGCGTGACTCGCGCTCATTCTTCTCGGCGAGCCGAAGAAAGAAACGCTCGTGACGCCACGTTATCGCACGCCGAGGATGCAGCTGCGCGCGGCACGGGCTAAACGTCGACGTTAACGTGCCAGCAGCGATACGATTATCGCGAACCTTGTCCCACTTTCTTTCGAACGACGTTTCGTGCACCGTGCGTGGACGATCGATATGTTTTTTACACCCCGAAGTTGGTTCCCGGGGTCCCGTCAAGGTTCGACAGGTTGTCGAACCTGGGTCATATTCTCTCGGTCGACGATCCTCCTACTCGAAGAAAAACTTCGGTCGAAATTTGTCACCAACATTATTGTTATCATTATTATTCGGCCACGAAAAAATGACAACGCAATTTTTCCTGCGTCTTCGGTCGCCGTCATCGTTATTTATCGGTGGGTTCGCATTTATTTCGCCCCCGAAGTCGAGGAGCCGGGCAGAAACGATAAGGACCTGAGATCCGAGGGAAGTCTTTAGTCGTCGCGGCGACTCGGGCGTGAAATCGATAAGAACCCCGCCACCCCCTCCACTCCGGTGTAAAAACAGAACAGAAAAAGTTCGCAATGTCGCTGCCTCAGCGCCGGGTATATTTATAGAGCCGACGTACCTGAAATTTATTCGCGACGCGTAGGTGCGCGATGGGACCACCAGCTGACTCCGCGGGGGGCACCCCCCCCGGCTTTCAGTCGGCCGATTTCGTTTAAATAATTTCGCCGTGCAACCCTTTCGGCCCGTTCCTACCGCAACTCTGAGCACGGTGCTCTTCCGTTATCGATCTCTCGCTCCCATTCGAACGCGACGCTGTGGCACGTGGCCCCCTCGCCTCGGCGTCCGCACCTGCCGTCCGGAAACAGTCACGAACGACGAAACCAGCTGTACTCCCGTTGGTATACGGGGCCAGGAACAAAGACCCGCAGCTCTGCGGCCATGGAAATGTCGGCCGAGCACGTGTCTCCGCGGCCCGTGTTAAAAGGACGCCTCTGTTAGGGGGACCCCCCCCCCGGGTGAAAATAGATAAAAGGATCGCTCGCATTCCCGCGAGGTGAGTGAAAGGTACGACAATTTCGTCCGCGTAAAACCTGAAGGGACGCGTGGCGATTGACGAGATGGACGATCCCATTTGCGCGACCGTTTTTCTGTGGCGAGGATCGATGAACACACGGATGCCACTTGCAGCCAATGACACGCTGCGAGGCAGCAGCCGCGGGAACGTGAAATGTAGAGGGGAAGAAAAAAACGTACAAAATAAGTTCGGAATAAAATGGCACCCGCGCGGTACCATTCTTGGTCCGCCCCTGCGCTGGCGTATCAAGAAACCGCGATACCGTGGAAAGAACGATGACGAGGGGCGAAGGGCGCCGCAAACGTGGCAAGACTGTCGAGCTGGGCGAACGCTCGGCCGATTTTTTGCCCATTGTCACGCCTGTCGCGACGTACGCGTACCTCGAACTTCGATCCTGGATGAAGTGTTGCTGTAAACGGCGCGAGTGAACGATTATTCGCGGGGCCCTTCGTAGAATTCGGGCCGCTTTGCGCGAAGGACATGGGGGCAAACGATCGACCAGGTTGCTCGAACAGGCCACGTGTCAAGGACTCGGTCCTAGAGATGAGGACGAGGATGACCCGATTGATGTCCATCGTCGATATCACTCCGCGCAACGGACTTCCGGTACCGGCAGTCGAGAGTTGTCCGAGAAACGTGCGATCGAAACGATTCGGAAAAATTCTGAAGCCTTCCTTCATTTTTTGGGGAACCACAGAATATGGCCCCCCTACAGATGTTCGCGAGAATATTTATGTACCGAGATTTCTTGGCGACACGGGGACAGATGTTTCATTCTTGGCTCTGTTTGCAGATGGCGGGCCAGGATCCAAAAGTTCAGAAGGAGGCCGCGGATCAAAACTTCGATTACATGTTCAAGTTGCTGATCATCGGCAACTCCTCCGTCGGCAAGACTTCCTTCCTCTTCCGTTACGCGGACGACTCGTTCACGTCCGCCTTCGTATCGACCGTGGGCATCGATTTCAAGGTGAAGACGGTCTTCAGACACGACAAAAGGGTCAAGCTACAGATCTGGGTCAGTACACCGACAAATCGGTCTCATATAACCAAGCTATCGCCATTTTCCCCAATTATTTTCCAAAAATTCTCCGCTCAATTCCATCCCCGTAGATTTTAATGGAGCGTCGAAACTTCCCCATGGTCCGCTTCCGCGAGCTGTTTGAAAGCGTTGCCCTCGAAAATTTGGCGCTTCAGTACAAAAATATAAAAAAACTTTCTAATTATAGTGAATCAAGGAAAGCTATTTCGATATCTTATTATGTATGTTGTAAACTTGTAAAAGATATAATTGATTCTCGTATTTCGTGTACGTATTTTCGTATGCAGGTAGTAATGTTTAACTTTGTTAAACCGTACGTGAGTATTTCTCGTTCGTGCTCGTTGTGGTTTCCAACCGCGACGAGATTTCTGTATCGACGGAGGCATGAGAACGCTGCCCGACGTTCGCCCGACGAACTAAACGAATTTCTTTCCAGGACACCGCAGGCCAGGAACGATACAGAACGATAACGACGGCCTACTACAGGGGCGCCATGGGATTCATACTGATGTACGACATCACAAACGAGGAGTCGTTCAACTCGGTGCAGGACTGGGTCACGCAGATCAAAACGTATTCGTGCGACAACGCCCAAGTGATTCTGGTCGGCAACAAGTGCGACATGGAGGAGGAGAGGGTCATCACCACCGACAGGGGTAAACAGCTGGCGGATCAGCTGGGTGTACAGTTCTTCGAGACATCGGCCAAAGAGAACATTAACATCAAGGTAAAAACCGGGGCAACGGTCTGGTTCGTAGCGACGAACAGCATTCTCTTTTTGAGTCGCAGGTCGAGGGCACATCTCGATATTTCATGGCGTAATTCCGAGTAATTGTAGGGTGATCTTTGCGCCATTTACATCGACTGTTTACCCAGTCCATTATCCCGAGCAGTGCCGTCGTAACTGGCGAAGGACGGAAGGGTTGTGCGCGAGGCGTCCACCGCCGTTAATCACCACTGCGGAACCTGGTCGAAGCCATTCGGCACTGACGTATCGATTTTTCCAAAAGACGAAACGCACACAGTGCCCCTTCGACTTTCCCCAGTCATCATCGACCCACGGGTCGGTCGACGATTTCGCTTCGCAAATGTTCGGTCGCGTTTCTACGGACCAAAAGCCCCCGCGAAATATAACAATACTTCAATACTTCGGCTGCCTTTCGGCTTTGCGGCCACTTCTTAACTACAATTCTCTGCTTACATCTATCTCTTACTGTCTAATTTACGTATTTATAGCTGGGGCGATTCTGAACAATTTTTTCCTCGACCAAAATGTTCTTCGAGGCTTCGTTCTTCAGTTATTAACCAAGAACGCTGCCCAATGAAAGCGCCCGTGTACGGTTACATCGTGGTTATCGAGAAAAGCGTACGGAAAATGTTACGCCGTCATTCATTAATAAGAGATAAACTAGTTATCCTTTTAATCAATCGCCCACGACTGTGGTCGTTATTCGTGAATCACGAATAATTCCACATTATCCTCAATTTGAAACGATGCAACGTTTGCCGCATGCTTTCCTCTGGTACCCTCGAAGCGCCCGTAAAAGAGCGAGCGCGGCAGGGAGGTACGGCCCTGGCCGCGCGCTCCGCGGGCGCTCTCATTGGGCCAGTGTTTCTCGTCAATAACTCGAAAACGAAGCGTCGTACGACATTTTGACCGAGGAAAAAATTGTTCAGAATCACCCCAGCTACCCACCAAGCATACATTTTATCTTTCCGCCCGGGTTCGAGACAAACCAACGCCAGACCGCACGATCGACTTGTTCGCAGGCGGTGTTCGAGCAGCTGGTGGACATCATATGCGACAAGATGAGCGAGTCCTTGGACAACGATCCGACCCTGATCGCGGGCGGCGGTGGCCAGGCGAAGGGTCAACGACTCACCGACGAACCGACCATTCAGGCGGGCGACAATTGTAATTGCTAAGAACGCGGCGGGCCGTTCGAAACGATCCGCGCGATCGCGACGGAAGGAGGAGGAGGAGGAGGAGGAAGAAGCGGAGGGGGATGGGGCGGCAGAGGAGCAAGAAGAGGAGCACGAGAAGGAAGAAATATATTGGAGGAGAGAACCGCGTGTATGCCTGTACATGTTTGCGTGAAACGTGTGTGCGCGTGTGTGTGTGTATATGTGTCGTGCGTGTATACGTGTGTGTGTATGGGAGAAAGAGGAACAGAGGGAGAGCGAGAGAGGGAGAAAGGGTGGAGGAGGAAGGTCGCGCGATAACGCTGGCGCTTAAGCACACATTTGTTCGTTGTTCCTTTCGACACACACACACACACCCCCCCCATCCCCACCCCTCCCGTTGTTCCCGGCCGTACTTCGTCCCGCTCTTCTTCTTTCCTCGTTTCTCGATCGATATATTTATATATGTGCACATAAATACGTATAAATAAATGTGTTCGGGGCGAACCGTGGCCGATCGTTCTCTGCGAGCCGGTCGAAACGATTCACACGTCGCCCTTGTACGATTGATTGCAACAACGATATGTGTAGCCCCTCTCGGGCGTTCGACTTTCGCGTCGAACTTCGACGTTGGGAATCGATTCTCCGGTGTCGGGGTACGATCGCGTGTAAGAGGGAATATATAGATAACTCGCGACTCGCCCTGCACGCATATATATATATATATATATATATATAAATATGTATGACGGTTGTAGCCTGATTACGCGGAGGTGTCGCCGAGCTAAACCGAGGCCTATCTTCGAGCAGGCGTTGCGTTTTGTTTTTGTTTTCTTCCTCCCGGTTTCGAGGGAGGAGCCCCGGCGGTCAATCCGAAGCAACGAAAAATGCAGGATCGATTGTGCTCGAGACCGAACAATATATTCCTCTTCCCTTTCCTTTCTCTCCGTTCTCCCTCGAACCGTCCCCCCCCCCCCGACGACGTCGTTCCGAATGCACAACTTTGAGAAGCAACAAGAAAAAGAAGAAAAAAGAAAAAAAGGAATAAGAAAGAACCGTCGAACTCGAAAGGCTCGTTCGCGTAGCTCGGCACACCAGAGACGATGTGTTGATAGAATTGTTGCGACGACTGAAGTACGTTTAGATCGTCAGCCTGCGCGACGAGAGCCTCCGTCTTCCATTGCGAGACTTTTCATTTCTCTTGCCTGATTTTTCTACCCGCCGATGGGGGGAAACCCCCCCCCCTCTCTCCCCCGTTGGCCCGATCGATCGAGAAGCGTGCGCGCGCCTCGTCGGACGAGTCTGTGTACAGAGATGTTTAATCGACATAACAATAATAATAATAATTGGGGGAACCGGAGAGCCAGGTGCGTTCAACCGGCTCGCGGCGATTCCTGGGGTGACGAGCCGCGAGGAATAATTCTGCTCGCGTTCGCTGGACGATCGAGCGTCGCTCTCTCGATCGTTCGATTCCCGGGGGAAACGAGAGCGTAGTCGAGGAGGCGATCGATCGAAAGGGGCGAATTTGCACGCGGGACTAACCGGACCCAGGGAATGCGGGAGTCGGAGGAAGAAACGGGAGCCGCACGTGGCGGTTTTCTTCCGGCGTTCGAGGTGTCTCGAACGATCCGCCATTGGTCGAGTACGCAGAGGAGCGACAACAGGGTGCGTCGGTATATTTGGCGTCAATTAATCGCTCGAAGCGGGGCGAACGACAACGGAGATAACTAATAACGAACGACGCGCGCGTCCGATCGGCTGCTTCAGTCGTTGCTCGGCGTTACAAACCTTACTAGGCAAGCTGCCCTCTGTACATAAAGAAATATATTAAAAGAAGAAAAAAAACAAACAAACAAACAAAAAATACCTATATATATATATATATTATATATATATATATATAAAAATATATATAAATATATATTATTGAATCTGTAATGAAGTGTAATGTAAGCGTTAACTTATCCGTGTGAACTCAGATGCGACTCGAAGATGACGTCGCGAGAGCAGCCTGGCGCCACCGTATTAATCGAGAATTCAGTACGATGCGGAATAAAATGGGCATGAGGAAGAGGGAGGTAAAAAAAAGGGAGAAAAAACGTACGAACAGAGAGCGAGAGAGAGAGAGAGATAGAGAGAGAAATAGAAAAAAAAGAAACGATCCGTCTATCGATCGAAGAATTGTACCGGTTGTATCGTCGATCAGAACGGGGAGAAATAAAATTGTGCTGTTAACGTGGAGGTTTGATGATCGACGGAATCACGAGTCTGTCACTGATCCTACCTCCGTTTCGAATTTTATTTCGCTTCTCGTTTCATGAAGCTCTCGACAAGTTTGCAACCTCCAGTGATTTTTTTCCCCCCTTTCGTTCATTATTATTTTGCAGCGGCGCGCTCGAACTTTTACAGGTAACCGAATATCGATGCGAGAGGAGGCCGAGACGATCGCAGCGCTCGGAGACGCCGCCTGGGTAAGAATCGAGTCGCGATCGATAGTCGATATTGATTGCACGCGATAATTGGTATTAAAATCGTTACGGCCATTGTGTTGAAGGTATCGAAGCCTGTTCGCAAAATAGTCAACTGCGGCTTGCTTTGATAACGAGGAACTCTTGGAACGACCGTTAACGAATTGCGATATAAATAGAAATGATGTGCGAATGGCTTTCGCTATTGAATACCGTTTTCGATTAACAGCAGCTAATGACGAAACGATTCTTCTGGACAAAGTTCCCGCGGAACTATCGTCATTCCCTTCTTCGTCCGGGCAATAAAAACTCGCAAGGAGCGCCGTTTTGCGAACGTTGAAACTCGTTCGACAAACTTTCGTAACGAAATCGAACTTTTCCCCGCGTCAGATTTCGAGAGACGGAACGCCCGCGGTTGGATCACGATTTCGCAGGCGGGTCAAAAGGGTCGGCCACCCTCCGACAGTTTATCGACTCGGCGGACGCGTCTCGCAGACTCTCGACTTCTCGAGGCACGTTGCAGCGCCACGTTCCACGATTCCACCACGCCTGTCACGGGAGGACATACGCGTCCGTCAAGCGGACACTCGAAGCATTTCGAGGTTTCGCGAGGGGCGCCGAAAAAGCGTCGTTAAATCTGAACGCCGCCCGAACGAGCGCCGGGATAATGAATTATTCGAAGCGATTGGATTCCCCGCACCCCGTAACCCTCGGCAGCCTCGCGAAATAATTGCGGACGGAAGGGCGGCTCAAAGAGAGTTCCGTTTTCGTTGCCGGGCGAAATCAATGGGGGCGAAGAAAAAAATCAGAATTTCATCGACCGTCGCGCTCGTGAATATTAACGAACACGTCTGATGAGGCGGTACAGGCTGGGTCAAAAGCGGCGCTTCGAATAAATCATCGCCGCGCGCGCCCCCTTGGATAACGGGCGAATGTCGTTCGAACATCTTCTCGTCGCGGCGAACACTATCACCGAGAAAAAAGGTGGCGCGATTCAGGTGACTCGTTACATATACTGCTTGGCAATACGCATCGATTTGATTGCGCTGCTTCCAACGTGAGATTGTTATCATTATTGTCATTCGCTCGAGCGTGTTCCTCCGATTTGCTGCATTGACGAACGAAGGTAAATTTCTCTCGCCGCGAACGAACAAAAGGGCGACGGGAAAAACCAGCCCCGCCCGAGGGAAAGGGGGGCACTCGAACGACACTCTCGCGTAAGGACCGTACTCGACCCTGCACCAAGTGCTTCCACCGGACCCGGCTACCCTCTCGGAAAGTCCCCCCGTCGCGTGCGAAGAATTCACCCCGCGTCGATCGCGCGGTGGCATCTTTAATAGCGGTGTCATTTACCGTACGATTCGCAGTGAATCTCGTTTTATTACACGACGGACACGAACCCTGGGGCACGGGGTGGGGGGGGGGTTGTGGTTCAAGGGCGGGACGCGTACGAGGGGTGGAATCGAAGAGGGGCTGAATTTTCCCGGAGCGAATTAATACTCGTTACTTCGTTTACTTTTAGACGGCGAATCGACGTCGTTTTTCCTTTTCGTTTCCACGACAATTGACGGATATTATATCGTCCGGTTCTTCTTCGTCGCTCACCGCCCTCACCCCTTTTTATCGCCACCCCCGCCTTAATCGGTAATTCGTCGAACGTCCGTGATCCACGAGGTCCTAACCGCGCCGACCAATGATCATTATTCTCCTTCGTCCCAGCTCCCTCGCTAAGTGCATCTTACGCTCGCGTTCGAGAATACACACTCGTGGAAATATTCATCCCTTCCCGTCGCCGCTCTCCCACCGAGCCGCTGTTTCCCTTAGGTAACGCGTGCCGTCGACACGAGAGCATCGGAGTCAGTGGTGCGCGGGCCTTCGTGGCGCGAGGACGTGCGCTCTGCTCGACATTTCCGCTTGATACTGGCGCGTGTTGCGCGTCGACCTTCGCGGCGCGAGTGCGTGGGTACAACGGAGGGAACGCTGTCCCGGGCGGAGTTCTCCCTTAATCGAACGGAAATCGCGATACCTGTTGGATCGAGCGTCGACCTGTTTCATGGTGTCCTCCCGCAGGGGTTGTAGGTGTCCACGGGGGGCTGCGAACAGGACACGTCGTTGGAAGGGGGTAAGTTCGCCTTACCTCGATGGTTCCTCGTCCCTCGCACATGTTTCGTACGGTTGAATCCGAGCAACGCCGCGGAAGAAGTAGTCGAGAGTACTTGCAAGCACCCCGTTGCCTTTGGGGGGGCGGTTGAATAGGGTTGCGTAGAAACGACGGACCGAAATGGTTATGGTGTGACAGAGTTGGTGGATCAGCATAATTGATTGACGTCGGGTAGACAGTTCTGATGATGATTAATGGCTGAATTAACGTCGAATATTCGACTAATTTCCATAAAATTTCGCTGCTCGACTTTCTCCGCCCCTCTTTCACGTTGCACTTTGACACCGACAAATCTTGAAAATACTTGGAAGAACTTGGAAGAACTTGGAAAATTTCCGACCCGTACCAGGCGATTCGATTGTTCGTTAAATTGCATCGACGCGCGCTCGTTTGTTAAAAGAGAATCGGCCAAGGTGGCGAAGGTTTAATGCCAGGTGTTCGCGTCGATCCTCTTTTATTTTAGAGGTTGCACCGTGCCGACTGTACGCGTCAATCCGCGCATCCCTTTAATCCGCTGTTCCTCTTCGCTGGTCGAGTTTTCCGTCAACGAAACGAAACGCCGTCCCCTGTTTCGAAAGACGAGCAAAGCGAAATCCAGGTAAATTATACAGGTTTCCTTTCCTCGTTCTTTATCTCGTCTTTCGTACGAATTCCGCCCGTTAACTCCCGTTGTCGGCTGATTATTAATTAATCGACTGTTCCTCGCGAACAATACACGAACGAATCGCAACGACGGTTTGAAAGAGTATCCATAGGGACAAAGAAAAGATATCCCAAAGATAAATTCCTGCTGCCTCCTCGATCTCCCTAGATCAAGACTCGGATTGAATCCATAGTCCCGCCTGCTTAAACCAACGAGTCGAGTCTCCTTGTCCATCGAAGACACAAAATTCAGCTGTTCCTCTCTCTCTCTCCTCTCTTTATCTCTCTGCTGTATCAATCTTTCCCAGATTACCCAGTTCGGTCGTGCATTCTCGGTTTCGGCTGCACAGTGCTCGGATCAATTGGACCGTTTTTTTCTCTCCCCGACAGACAAATCCACCCTTTCCGCCTGGCCAATCCTTTCAGCGTGTAACCCGGCCCCGCCGCACCGCATTAATGCCGTCTGTTTGCACCGTGACATCCAATCGCCAGCGTCGCCGATAAGAAACCGACCGTTCCGCCGAGTTCACCGCGTGCCGCGGAGATTAGATGGCGTTTGGCCGAGGTTGATCTGCATGATAATCGGACAACGTCGGGCTTCCCGGCGATCCAACAGCCGTATAAATTAATATTTCTAAGTGGAGCGGTCGGGAAGACCCGCTGGTGCTTCCTGGAACAGCCAACGGGGCTCTCCCCTCTCTCTTTCTCTCTCTCTTTCTCTCTCTCTCTGGTCACCTTTCGCTCGAGTCGTCGAGACATAGAATCAGCATACCTCGGTTTCGAACTGGCGATGCACTGGCCCCTCCGAAGTCTCTCGGCAGTTTGCTCATTTTCCCTTTCTTTTATTCGCGTGGGCATTGTACGTTCTTGTTCGTTTTTCTTTTTCTTGCGTACAGCTAAGTTTGAAACTTACAGCGGGCAATAATTTTGTAGAATGGTGGAACGGATTCGCCCCTATGGGCGTTTCAGGGTTAAAGTCGGAGGGCAGCAGCCGGTGAATGTCGTGTGACGAGAATCGAGGGGGGATTTCTCTGCTTTGACGGGAATGTTTCAATTTATCGGGAGATAATCCGGGGCGTTAGGTCCGAGGGTCAGACGTGAACGGTGTTCCAATTTGCTTCGATAATAATCCCAGGGACAGTCGGTCCCGATAAATTCGGCGTGGACACGCCGGAACACGCGAGACCCGCCCACGCCTCGCATTCGAAAATACAAGATTCATCTTTTAATCCTCGTTCCCGTGGCTTCGCGTCGTTCGCAAGACGGCCTTTGTTTTTAACGACCGGATCGGCGTGTCCCCTCCTCAGGTCGCCCATCCAACGCGGCCCCCTCTACTTCTCGGGACGCGCTCGTCTGCCTGTACATCCTCCGCTAATAGACCAGCTCTCTATTTATAGTCCCACTCGTTCGGACGCTCGCTACGGAGTGCTTAACGTCGCCAGTTTACAGCTGTCGCCCGAAGCTCAGCCTTTCCTTCAATCTTCCCGGCCGTTGCAATTTCGAAAACACCACCGCGCTCATAATAAACGTCACACCCCTGCTCAGACGCCGTCCGTAGTCCTCTCCGGGTCTCCGTCGGGCGCTTTCCGAAATACAAGTCTCTTCCAAAATGCCTCGTCCCTGTCGCTGTTTCTTCCCCCCTCTCCGTTCCTATTCGCCCGCGATCCAAGTCGGGGGACACCCCTCGCGAAGACCGGCACAGTTTCCAACCCCTTGGCAACCGGGGACCGTTTCCCCGGCTCCAGCAACGACAGGTATTTTTGTTGCCCTGTAAACGCCATTCCGAGAGTGGGGGAACGAAAGGAAACGTATGTCGGAATGCCGGGTCCCGTGTCCGTCCCCCAGTTCGCCCGCAGCAAACTTGCACACCCCTTCGAATAGCTTTTCCGTGTTCCCTTCGACCCTCCGTAGTCCCCACGCGGGCTTTCGTCGATCCGGGATCGCTGTCGGCCACTCCCTTAGCCTCCCTGTCGGCGTTTCGTCGCCTGAACCGAGGGTGAACCGCGGAAGCTCGAGGCCGTTGCCTTGTCCTGACCTGGTCCGGGACGCCTCGTGAGCATAACGGTCGGCCGCGGTGGAAATATTTGCGTCCGCGACTGAAAAGGGATCCCTCCCCTAGGATTCGTTCCAGCCGTCAGGACGTAGAGGTTGGTTCCATGGCCGCGAGTCTCGATATTGTCCTAGACCCAACGGCTGAACTCTGAGGACTCTCGCCGGCCAAAGCCTTGGTCGATCTTCCTGCGCCGAGAAAATTATTTCCGCCATGCGGAATCGTCTCGCCGTAACGTACGTTCGAACTGCCGTCGCTTTATATCTTCCGGTCGCGAGCTTCCACCGGGTAGGACGGGGCAATAAAAGGGGACGCGATTCAGCTTGGAACCCTGCCACGCTGTTGTACACAGAGTCTCTGGTGTTTTTCGAGCGATGACGCGCATTCTTCGATTCGCCACGCGATTCGCGAACACGATACGCCAGATATTGCCAAGTTGTCCGAGGAGAACGGTGAATTGAATTAATTCGCTGGTCGGCGCTCTGTCTTACTGGCACGGACCATTGAGGGGGGGTCCCCCTTGGGCGAGGCGGGCTCGTACATCGAGCCGGCCACGAGGAGCCCGTCGATATTCCTCCGTCGATAAATCATGCTGTCTCTGCGCAATTAAGAATTAATCCCGACTCGAGATTAATATCCGGGTGGGGGGGGGGGGAAATTTGATAAGTCCCGATTATCCTCTTGATCGACGGTGAACACGCAACGCCGTAACGGTTTCATTTCGTGTCGATCCCGGATTAAGCTTCGCCAGACGAATACAACCTACACCGTCGACGTTATCCACTCGGAATTTTTTTCACTTTCGGCTTACCTTTCCGTCGGTTCACTTCGGCTCCCCTTTATCTTCCACGCTCTTATTTTTTGTATCCGTCGTTGGGTCCGCTTTATCTCGTTTGGTTTTTATTATTCCTTCGCTTTTCATTGTTTCTTCGACTCGTTGTTGGCGACTTTGTGGCACCCCGGCGGAAGCACGGGTTTCAGCGCGGACAGATATTTTTTATCAGCCCGCGTGTGTTTGCGCGTGGGAAACCCTCGCTAACGATTGGGTTTGCAGGATTCGTTTAAGTCGACCGTTCGGCCGCGGCGATTGTTGCACGATTTCGCTTTTTAACGAACACCCGGAGACCGGACGCGTACGGTATTAATAAATCCGTGAGCGTCGGCGAACAATGGCGAATTCGGGGGGGGGGGGGAGCCGCGCGAGCGCTGCAACAAATCGAGGCGAGTAGTCGAACAAGCCGAAACGATGTCGCACCTTTTCGTCGTTCACCCTGAATCCGTTCCAAATTTTCGGTAATTTTGGCTGTGCGCGAAGCTAGCCCAGTG
Organism: Nomada goodeniana; assembly: GCA_963969485.1. Taxonomy (NCBI): domain Eukaryota; kingdom Metazoa; phylum Arthropoda; class Insecta; order Hymenoptera; family Apidae; genus Nomada; species Nomada goodeniana. Next base: position 1,336,059 of record OZ018306.1, on the reverse strand, counting down.
TTCCCCTCGTGAAATCGATCGAGTAGAACAGCGCGAAACGGTTAATGAAATCGCGCTCTGCATTCCGCATTCCGCGGTAGACGAACGATAAATCGAGCGATACGTTAACCGTGCACTCTGCGCGAAAACTCGAAAATGAAATTAAGCGCGAGGAAAATTGCAACGAATCGAAATTCACGAAATTACGCTTTTCGTCCTTTCTGCACGATCTTCGTTCCGAACAAATGTGAAAGCAGTGTCGACATCGAACGGGCGCAGAAGAATCCGCCGATGTATTCCGGAACGTATATTCCGAGCGTCTAATAATATGCTGATCGAATCCTTCATCGACACCCTGCACAAAGTGGCCGGAACATCCCTCGCACGATGCCAGCACCCCCCTCCCCCTCCTCTGGGGGGCCCGTTTTCGCCCCATCGAATCTCCTTAAAGGCTGTGCGAAGATCCCGTGGCGATTCTCCGTCGGGAGGATTAGCGACGTGCCTCCCGAGGGTGCGAATGGGAAAACTGGGAACGGCCCGTCGCCTCGAAACGGCCTGTCGTTTCCACTTGCAAATTGGCCGTGGATTAGCATTGCAAAGTGGCGAACGGGTCCCGCGGTTCGGCTTCCGGGATCGTGTGGGGTGGGGAGACCCCTTGGGGTGGGGGAAGTTCGCTTGCACGTGTACCAATCGGCTCCGCGCGGTTTCGGAAACGCGAAATGTCGCGCTTTGACGCCGTGCTCGACGTGCTTAATAAAGCGTGAAATTCGACGGCGAATGGACGACGTAGTTGGGCCACAGCGTTGCCAACCTCTAGTCGTTCCGACGGGCCGGGCAGACGCTCTCGCGCGGCGCTGCGTCGTGGAACGATGCCGCGCTATTGCAAAACGGAATTTAGTACGGAACTGTCAGAACTGTCGCTAGTTTTGTTTCAGTGGTTTTTTTTTTTTTCCTATTCAAGTTTTACAGCGTACACACGGGCAGCTTTTCTTAGCCCTGGGCAGTTACTTTTCGGCGTCGGAATCAGCGTTGAGCGACGGCGCAACCGCGGAGAGAGGTGTATCGGCGTCGAGAGTTTACAAAAGACTGCAAACAACGTTCGCCGTTCGAAACGGCCCTTTCTATTTCCGGCGTGCGGCGGCATCGTTTCGGCGCCGTCAAACGATTCGTCGGCCCGTAAACTCCTTCCGGTTGATCCCCCGGCCCGTTTATCGATCTCCGTCGCCCATTATTTATAAGGCCTCGAGCCGCGTGCCCCTTTCACGCTATGTAAAAATAGCGAATAAAAATAATCCCCCCTGGGGACGGAGCATTAAATTCACTGTTCATCCGTCTCTATAGCCGGCTCGGTACCGCGAAACCGCGGCTCCGTCGTCCTCGTTTCCGGCCGATCTTGCAGTGCCACGTCGAAGCGAACTTTCCAATTTTCCCATCGGAAATAGACATCGTTTCTCTTTCATGGAAAATCGGCCACTCCTTTTCGTATACATTTTTTAACGGTATTTCACAGTTCGATTTTATGTCGCAGTGTCCGCGATAGATACAGCGCCCGTCTCGGATCGGACAGGCCTTTACAACACGCCTGCCAACTGGAGAATTCTTACCGGCGCGATCGATTTCATCCTTTTTCTTCCGGAGAATTTTATGTCTCGCGAGATAACAATTTTGTCGGCGCTGGATCTTGGATCATTTTTCTCGCAGGAGTCCCATCCTTTCGAGTGTCTTTTGGCACAGAAAGGTTGGCATTACACGCGGCAACGAAGGTCGACATCGCGGGCCCGACTGCGAGTGTAAAATTAACTTTGATCCCCGATAGCCTCGTTACCCTTCTGCCACCCCCCGCCCCCTTTTCTTTTTATTTAATTTATTTCTTTTCCAATTACTTTTTTCGCGACAATTCGACGAACATTCGAATGACCAACCCTGACCGAAACGCGGGGAATTTCATCGTTCTTTAACGAACGAAATCGTCGGCAGGCTCTCGAGGAAATTCGCTGTTGAAGCTCGCGATCGATGCAGGCTGCGGAACTTTGCGCTTCGAAGTATTTACGTCAGACTTGTTATCAGAAAATTCTTATCGATATTGAAAGGAGAGGAGGTCGGAATACCGGGGCGTGGTTCGCGACGTGTTTCAAATTATTCAGCGGCGGCAGGGGGGAGGGGGGAATAAAGAATCTCGTGCGTTGGACGCGCGTGTACCGAATACGCTCGCGGAATCGGGTGGCATCTTCGCGTTAGCGCGGCGTCGAAATAATTCCCCGTTAACCGTGAACGGTTCGATCGATCGATTCGCGAGTAGAGCGCGATCCTTCGAAGGGAATTCCGTTTAACGAAACCGTGTGCTCGCCCCGTTTCCAGTTGTCAGCCGCCGTCGGCCCGGTTGCTCTAATCGTGCCCGACAGCTTCGCTTCCCAACGGACCGCGGTTTCGACAGAGCTTCACGCGATCGATCCGGGTGCATTTCGATACTTCCGTAACCCTCGCTGAGAAAAGACAATACCGGTCCGTTATTTGAATTAATCGATCCTAGAGTTTGCCATCACCGCGACAATGGGATTAATTGGTAAACGTAATTGGATTTGCGATATGCATGTCCGTGAAATACAAACCCTTTCCATTTCTGTCGCGGTCAAATATTGTTAAACTTATTATTAACTTAGTATATATTATATATATATATAATAATTTGAGCAATATTAATATGTATACCAAGGTGCTTCGGTGATTGTACAAGCATCGAAAGAATAAATTTATATCGTTGTTATTGTTATTATTATATATTATATAATTATATAACACCGTCGTGCAATATTTTCGTATCAGAATTATCGCGAACTGCCCGGAGGTCAATCATCCGGGCGCGACGAACTTGTTGAGCAAGTCGTCGTGGGGTAAATTGGACGCGGGTAACCGTGTGCCCCTTTGTCGCGATATCGATCTACGAGAAGAACCTGTCATTCTTCTCGCCGCGTGACAGGGCGAAGCACATTTTGGACAGCGGCCGGCCGTTTTAATTAGCCAGTTGAACGAAGTCTAAAGCGTTACGCGTGTTCCGCGCCAGGACGGCCAGGTATCGGCTTAATAATCGGCGGATTCGTTTGTCGCCGTTGCGTTGCGTTTGTGGCCCCGTTCTGTGCCAACAACGTCCGCGGCGCGGAACGGGGGTTGGTTTAACGGCGCTGCGAAACGGTAAATGAAATTAACGGTGGAGTCGAAATTGCCGACGCGTCTCGTTTATTCGATAATTAGTTTAGTGAATAATTTGCGCGACGAGACGGACAACAATGTTACGTCGATGTTGCTAGTTCGCGACGGCTGAATCATTTTTCATCTGTCGGAACGATTATCGTTCCGTTCGTATTGGAATTTATTGTTCCTGCGTATTGGCATCCGTTTCGAACTCGAGATCGGTTGAAAAGATGGAACCTCGCTGGCCGGATGTAACCTGTAATGGACTCCGGAGGGGGTAACGGAAGTCCGTTGATGTTTACTGTCTCCGGTTTCCAGGCCTCGTCGCTACGACTCGTCGATAATTGAAAACGGAATTTCATCGGTTCTCTCTCTGTTTGCTCGAGTTGACGAATCTCTATGAAAAAGTTCCAGCGGTTTTTCCGTTTCGTTTTCCTCCCTGGTTCCGCGCGTGTTTCGCGGCCAACGCAAATATAACGAACGTCACCGGGTAGTTTATTCCTCGTCGTCCCCTTTTCCGACCTAGCCGCGCGGCTTTCCGGTTCGACGCGAGTTCGTTTGGAGGCTCGAGGAATTTTCCGGGAAAATTCGACCGAACTCTGCGATATTCCAATATGTATAAATAAAATATCGAACAAATATTTTCTTTCCCTTGGCATTAACGAATAACGTTGTTCGTCGAATTACTTTGATGGAGGAAAATTGAACAGCAATTTTCCTGGAAAATTCGACCAGACTCGCGATATTCCAATATGTATAAATAAAATATCGAAGAAATATTTTCTTTTTCTTGGCATTATCAAATAACGTTGTTTGTCGAATTACTTTGAAGAAGGAAAATTCAACAGAACTTTTCCTGGAAAATTTGACCAGACTCGCGATATTCCAATATATATAAATAAAATATCGAACAAATATTTTCTTTCTCTTGGCATTAACGAATAACGTTGTTCGTCGAATTACTTTGAAGGAGGAAAATTGAACAGCAATTTTCCTGGAAAATTCGACCAGACTCGCGATATTCCAATATGTATAAATAAAATATGGAAGAAATATTTTCTTTTTCTTGGCATTATCAAATAACGTTGTTCGCCTAATTACTTCGAAGAAGGAAAATTGAACAGAAATTTTCCTGGAAAATTCGACCAGACTCGCGATATTTTAATATGTATAAATCATATATCGAACAAATATTTTCTTTCGCTTGGCATTAACGAATTACTTTGAAGAAGGAAAATTGAACAACAATTATCCTGGAAAATTCGGCCAGACTCTGCGATATTCCAATATATATAAATAAAATATTGAACAAATTCCTTCCCTTGGCATTAACGAACGACGTTGTTCGTCGGATTACTTCGAAGAAGGAAAATCGAACAGCGGATTATAAGAAGACTGGGGGCGACTGATAATTGTTCGATTAAAACGCCGGGAAATTTAAATGGACGCTAATGAACAGGTCGAATGGCTTCATTATCGAGTTTTCGTAGACCCCCGTATCGTCGTTCGACAGGCTGGTGGTTCGTCGCGTAGCACGGAGGCCGTGCACGAAATTATGCGACGACACACATAATTGCCAGTCTCTATCTACGTGGCCGACATATTGCGCCAGGCAGCGGCCCGCGTTTCCCGTGACGTCGCGGGGAAACGGAAAGTGGAACGCAATTAATATTCGCTCGAATAGGAATCGAATCGACGCGGCTACGTTGGCAAGCCTGTGCCCCGATTATGCGTAACGCGACTCGCGGCTGAATTCGAAACGCAACCCGCCCCGAAGCCGTGGAATATTCGATGAAACTTGGAACGAGCTGAAAAATGACGAAATATTTGTGAACGATCGATGGAACGATATCTCGCAAACGAGAAGAAATAAACCGGTGTGACGCTTCCGTCGTCCGTTATTGTTTCTGCGTATTGGCAAAAAAGAAAAAACTGGCACCCCTCGAGGGAACTAGGAGAACTAGGGGAACTAGGGATGCGAGCGAAACGGATAATTGGACGAGTGCTTCAATTATTTCACCGGCGAACTCAGAAACGGCTTGGGGTCGAGGGGGCGGTTTTTTAATCCGATATCGTCCGCGCGATTTTCGAACTTTTCAGCCGATGCAGCCACTCTTTTTACCCCGGCGCCGCAATTAGCCGGTAATTAATTTCATTGCCACCGTTTCGTGCGGCCTTTGAGGAACGGACCCCGCGGCTAATAGGAGTGCCGGGTGCCGCGGTGGCGAATCGACGCGGCGCGGTTCGAATTGAAATCGGAGTCGGACAGTTCCGGGAAGGGAGGGCGGCGCTTTTATCTCGAACGAAACAAGTGGAACGAACGGGGCACGGAGACCGCGCTGGAGTTTCTTTGCGCAAATGGAATGGGAGAATTTGGCCGCCAGACAGGCGATGGCTGACCCGGTTACGTCCGTTGACATCGAAACGACGGCGAAACGCGTCCGTCCCGCGGTGGGAACACCGAACTCCGAATCTTGACGCGGTTTTTCTTTTGCGTGAGGGATCGAAACGCGAATTGAAACGTCACCGGACGGCAAACTTGTTGTAATCCCGTTGGAAAGGAAAATAACGAAACCGGCGAGAACATTGATCGACCGTGCCGAACTCCGTCGACGGTAAATTGTGCGGGGGGGGGGGGGGGGAAATGGCGTCGTAATTCACGCAGCCGTCGAGTGGAATAATCGCTTCTCACGGTTGCTCCGCGAGCGAGGTTCAATTAGCCGGAGGGACTCTCCGTAATTTAATGCGCGCAGCTTTTATCCCGCACCCCGGTAATAATTACATCGTTTCTCTGGCCGCCGGGGGCTGGGGGTGGGGTTGACGAGCTTTTAACGGTGAATCACTTGGCCGGACTTTCCTCGACCCCCGGCCCCCCGAGAGATTATTAATCTCGCGAGATTCGGGAAACGAGCGACAGGAAATTTCCTTCAGTTGTCTCGATCGGAGTTGTTCTTCGATCGAGCAACAAGTGCGTTTCGCTTAAACGCGGCGTGGATAAAAAAAAAGGGGGGGGGAAAAAAAGAGCGAATTCATTCGGTACGAACGGTTGCGGCGATACGGGCGTATGGGAAGATTCGCAGGTGAGTTTGATTTATGTTGCCTCGTCGAATATCGTCGGCGGGATTCGCTGCGTAGCGTAGTCGCCGTGCCGGTTTGATTGATCGATTTCCGGCGGTGTACCTTTTTCACGCGGCCAAATGGACGAGGTTCCCCCTCCCCGACGACCGTGTTGCGTGAGTGGCACTAATGGGAAACCTATTGGTAATTGTCGGGGGCGTGACCGTTGTGTTTGCCGTGCGGGAAGTAACCCCGGGTATGCTAGTACCGACGAGGGGGGGTGGGGGGAGACACGTGGTTGCAGAGTAACCGGGGACTCCCAGATATTTGATACAGTTTGGTCGTTGGGGGACCCCCCCAACCCCTAGGGAGTAGATTGGATTCTCGGCGGATTTTCCACGGATCACGACAGTTTTATGGATCTTGGTCCAGTCCGTGAGGTACAAAGTGATTCTACCAGAGGAAGGGGGGCGACAAAATTTCCCTAGGGCCGATCGCTACCGATCCCTTTGGTTCAGGGGAAAACTGAAAAACGAGTTGCGATCGTTTCCTCGTGTTTGTGCTCGTCTCTCGCTGAAGGGTACGGGGTTCGCCTAGAGGCGAAAAATCGCCGCGTCGCAAGCGGGAGCAGGGTCTTTCCTGCTGGCTCGGGATCTCGTTACGAGACGCAAGAACGCGGCGTGACTAAGGATGAGGTGGCCGCGCCAGTAATAGTTCACCGCAAATAGTTGACATTGTTCACTTTATCGGGACACAACCCGCGCTGGCTTCGATATCATCGATTCGCGGTGAACAACGAAAGAGGGGGGGTTCCCCTCGTACACAAAATCCCTATGGCCGCTTGCCGGCTACATAAAAATCCCCAAACACCCCGGACAATTGGTCCGCGCCGTCGAGTCACGTCTACCAACCGCTTCGCCCGCCAGAAAATCCCTATAATTCTGGCCAACTGCACCCGTGGAGCTCGTCGGACCGATTCCACCCTCCCTAACCGTATTTCTCTTTCCAGGGGAAGAACACAACGCCGTCCACGGACGACCATTGACCAACGACCCTCGCCTCCGGTCCTAGAGGAAGCCGAAACGAAAATCCAGCCACGGGGCTCGGTGGTAACGGAACGACGACGGGCACGTCCCGGGCGGGTCACGCGCCAAGAAGATGAGACCGTTCGCGCGGCCGGGCATCGCGACTCGTGACGGACTCGTGAACGATGATTCGGTGGGCAGCGATGTTGGCTCGGCGGGGAAACGCGTCACCAGCGGGAGCACCAGCTGCGGAGGTAGCCACGTCGGCCAGCGTAACGGCGGATCTGACACGCGAACCGGCGAACACCGCGGTGACACCATCGGCCGGGCATGTACGTCATCTATCCAGCGGACGAGCTGCTGCGTATCTATGAGAACCGCGACCGTGATCCTAGTCCGGTGTTGACCGGTGATCGTCGGGTGACGTTGATCGACCGGGACGAGGGAAACGTGACGGTACAGGCGGGCCGCCCGAACAGAACGAGGAAGCGGTGGAAGCCGAGGAGGGAGCGGGGTCAGGCGTGGCGCAGAAGGGGCAGCCGCGGCGAGGCTCAACGTAGCCACGAGGTCGCGAAGCCCGCTCGTCAACACGCCGGGACTATGCAAAACAGCCGCGTCGGCGTCGGCGAGGACGTCGCCAATCCTCTCAAGGAGCTCACGCAGCCGGGACACAACGAGCCCCTCAAGCAGCACAATGCGGCCGCCCTCAAGCTCGTGCAGACCGGTGAGCGCCCGTTCGTCCCTTTCATTTTTCCTGGGAAAATTTCCGTGTCCCCGGTGGGGGACATTCGTCTTCCGCTGGATCGTTCGTCCGTTTCGTCGTCGACGATCGTCGGTCGTTTCCGCGAGGAAACGTCTCGTGTTCGACGGTTTGTTCATCCCGGTACTTAATTGTTTTCCGGGTTACGGGTTTCCCCGTTCCTCGGGGGGTTAGCATTCGTTGTACGCGATAACCTCGCGTCCCGTTGCAATACACCAGAGTCCCCTAATTCGCATTCAAGCCCCGTGTTCGGGGCTTGTAACGTATTTTATACCAGTATTAAATACGCCTAGTGCGGGGCTGATTGCACGTGCGGGGGCGCGCGCCAGGCCCTAGGGACGAATCTCACCGGCCGCTTAATTCACTAGACTAATTCCCCGAATTCCACTATGAAACTGATTAACCTGAGTAGGCTTGCTTCCTCGTCGATACGCGAATTTCTTACGGATCCCCACTCTCCGTGCGGACCGTTCGAGAAATTTTCGTAACGAGTAACTGACGATCGAGTGGATCCAGGACAAAAGAACCGTTGTGCAGCGATTTCGCTCTGGCGTGTTTGTTACGACGGAATCGCGAACGTTTCCAGAGACCTCGATGTACAGTATTCGCGTCGCCAACGGGGAAACGGATACGTCGGAAGTCTCGAGACACTTTGGCCACCGGTTCTCCTAAATTCCACGGGAATATCGCCGGCCTCCGTTGCACCATTGAACCGTGGCGCCATCCGACTCTTTCCTCGTCGCAATAAATTGCACGGAGACGCGCCTAAAAATCGGATAACGGCGATGGAAACGCTCGCGAGTCGCGTTGGCATAGAAACTGTCGTTACAATGGCGACTGTCTGCCCGATGTTCCTGGACTTGGTACGCTTCCAGGAGAAGCTGAACGAAACCGCGAAACGTGTGCGAGACACGCCGATAAAAGCCTGCCCCTTTTAAATCCCGTGGTAATCGGGACGAGCGCGAACCGCGGCACTATATTTTCCCCCAGTTTCGTTCGCGGACCGCGGCGGAAAATAGAGAAACATCAGCGAAGGAGAAATTTCCCTTTGACGAGGCTTGCTTTCTCGGTCGTCCGGGAGAACGAGGGCAGGTGTGGTGTCGCGACGAGCGAAAGCAGAGGGGAAAAAAAGGAATTCGGTGGCAAGGAGAGGCGTCGTCGCAGCGCCGCGTAAAAATAACTCGACGCGATGACATAATCGTAAATTATTGCCACCGTAAAACGGCGCCCGGGGCACGCGCTTCGTGAATGACCGGTCGGTTTCCTTCGTTTATAATTGCCCTGTCACCGTTACAGCGTCCTCAATGGCACAATTTCCATTTAGTTCGTCGTTTTCCCCCGTACCGCCGGCCGGTGGAAAACGTGACGGCCGCGCCGTTAGGATCGTTCCACGCCGCTGCTAATGCACGTGGAAGCGCAGGTCCGCCACCGGCGAGAGTCTCCCTAGATTGACGTCAGACGACGTCCAACGAAGACGCCCCCGTGCGAAGTCGCGTTACCATTATAAACTGTTATTTTAGCGTCGTTCCATCTGGGGACATATTTTCACCGACGGAACACCGTCGCGAGTTCATTATCATTTGAATGACGCGATCGCGATGTTCGAAGCTTCCGCGGAGGCACGTTTTTCTTTTCTTTTCGTCGAGCAGGGTAAAACGTGGCGGTTATTACTCGCTCGAAGAGTTGTGGATCTCGTTTCTAGTAAAAAAAAAAAAAAAAAAAAGACAGAAAAATAGAAAAAAAACCCTGCCCCACCTGAACGCGAGATAGCGGCACTCAAGGGTGAGAAGTTTTGCGCATTTTTCACGCCGAGGTTGCTTCCGCCGTGGCCAATCAGGCCTGCTACAAGTGAAGATTAATTATACCGGGTCGGAGCCAAGGGTTGGCCGCTTCTATTAGGAAATCGTTCTGTCATCGGTCCCTGTCAGACACGATCTTGTCCCTCCTTCCTCACCCCTTTTGAAAACGTCGCTCAGACTGATTAACCTTTGCCCACGTGACGCTTCCAATCGATCCCCGCCCGTCGGCAAAGGGGGATAATAAATATTGCAAATTTGGCGAAATCTAATTTCCAAGAAGATCCGTTCCGGCGGACAGGAAATCGCAATTCTCGCCGTATTTAATTGGGGCCACGATTATTTGTTCTGCGGCTCGACGGACGATGGACTCTCCGATTGATTTCGCGGAGTAGAAACGTGTAGTCTCCTCGCGGCATGAAAATCGCGTTGAAATCTTTTAAGCTCGGCGTGTCTTTTGTGCGCACTGGCGAGAGAGGTTATTCGTTTTAAGCTCGTTTCGCCGACGGGGCACCGGCACCGAGTCCCAGTTTATGATTGAATAACGCCGGGGCGGGGGGAAGCCCCCGGCCGCTTGCATACGTGTAATCGCGTTACGATGCTCTAATTGGAGCCGCAATTAATAATAACCGCGCGAGCCATTCAATTCGGACGATAAAACGCAGTGTCTATGGGAAACGCGTAAAAATTTCTTTATCGCCTCGCTCGACTGTACGAACGCTCCGCTTTTAATGACCCCCCGGAGGTCGATTCTGTTTCACCCCTTTTGTTAACGTTTTCCTTTCTGTGTTTCTCTAATCGAACGCGCTCTACTGTACACACACACAAAAAAAAAAAGAAAAACGTTATTAATTATTCGCGATATAAAGCGACATGTCACACGGCGTCCTGGTGACACAAATACGCGTCACGCAACCGACAATCCACTTTTCCCCTAGTAGCCGGCGTTATCGTGCTCGTCTTTTTTCCATACCCCAGCTACGTTTTCCAACAAAAAGAATGTCGTTCCTTCCCCCCCCCCTCCTCCTCTATTGCGGGTGCACGGTCGTTGGTTAATTGATTTCCAGCGGACCAATCCCCGGAATTGAAGTCATCCGATGTCTTGCGTTCGCCGGGGAAAAATTCTGGATAAAAATACGCGCAGGTTCCTCGAAAACGCGTCAATAATAAAGCGCCGTGGCTCCCGTCGAATTTCCCCAACGATTTCACGAACCAGCCGACAACTTCGTTAGAACTGTTCGCAACGTTGCCCGTCGGGCACCGATTTCAACAACAACGGCGTCGAAAGTTCGCTCGAATAGGTCGAAACCGGTCCGCTCGCCGTTAACGAACACCGGGGAAGCCCCGGCAGCGCGACGGTCGCGATAAATATCGAACGGGGGGCGCTGGTGCGGCGGCGCGATCGCGAACTACCGCGAGACTCGATCGTACCAACCGCGTTCGACGCGTCGCCTCCAGCGATCCGGTTGACCCGGCCCCAACGAAGGCCCGACTGGGTTCGTCGGACGCGTTTAGCATCGCGCCGGTCAAAGGGCGGCGAAGTACGAATTCGTCGAACGCCCTTGGGACACGTCGGAGCCCGGAAGCGACGCGTTTCGGCTGCGGTTCTCTCGCGCGGGGGCGCGGGGGCGCAGGGACCCCACCTCAGGCTCGTTTCTGCCTCTTCCTCGAGGAAACGAATTCCCCATCGCGGCGTTTCGCAAGATTACACCCGAGACCTCGTTACCGCGTTATAAATAGACCCCGCCTCCTGGCGCGGATTCAGTTTAACACACCCGCGCGGAACAGCGGACGCGCCGGCTTCCAAACACCGCTCCGGCTGTCATGTGCGCTGACCTGGATGCTTGTTCGGATCATTGGCGCCGGGTTGTTGCCGCGTTCCCCGTGACCGTTTCGTGTTTCTTTCGCGGGCAAAGTTATCGCCGCCGTCGTCGACGGTCCGGGACGTCGCATTCCCCGTTAGGCGTTGGCAGCACTGATTTAGCCAGCCGTTGGTCAACGGGGTGGTCCGAGTTGAGCCCGGATTACGCCCGGGTTAAGTCGACGCTTGGTTCTCGATGGCAAGCGCAACGAGAATTCCCATTACCGTGCATCGCGGATTATTTCCAGCGGAGGGGAACAGACTCATCGCGGGCTAAACTTCCCTATAATGTTTACGGAGGTTTACGGAGGAATAACAAACGGGCGACAACATTGTTGAACATGAATTTATTGCTAGCGAACTACGCTTTAATTAAGCGGATAGTCGAATGCAAAGGGTAATTCGGGCGAACTTATGCACGGCGGATAATTTACGGAGACTAAAAGTCCCTAGGGTTCCTTTGATCTCGGCCCTGCGCGATCGCGACGCCGACGATCGAATTTGCGTTCCCGTGCGCGCGAAACGAATCGCCTATTTTTGTCCGCGTCTGTTCGAGTTCGAACCGCGGGAAACGCTCGTTTAACCACGCCGGGGTCCGTATTATTCCTCGCGGTGACAGCACGTGCCGGACCAAGACAACGCTCTCGAGCGGAATATTCGAGACCGGATCGAAAAGCGTCCGCCCAGATCGCTTCCCGAAACCTGGCACCGACCCCGGCACGGTCGCCGCTGCCAAGGTCGCCTACAGGCCAGAGAAACATACCGGACAGACCGGAGTGCATCGTTCGTTGTCCTCGCACGAAGGCTTCCGGGTCGCGGCGGGTCGACGACTGTCCGGGCGGTTCATGTCGGCAAGGTTAACGTGCACGCACACGGGGCCGGGTGCAGGTCATATTTAATAAATGAGTCTGGTTGCCAGGGTAACTGCGAGGTGAACGAGCGACGGTATTGATTCGGCCCACCTGAATTCAGGTCAGCTCCTGACTGAAACACCTTCGCTCTGTTACACGGGTGTCCAGTCCGTTTCCGTTGCGTTTCCTCCAAAGCCTTACCGGTCACCTTTCTCCGCGACCTTCGTCGTTCCGACCCGCCCCCGAAGGCAACCCTCCGCCTGCAACCCTCCGCGCCGCTTCCATCATCGCGCGAGACACGCGACCGCCATGCATTATGGATGTAGTCCATCTTGATAGAGGGATCCTCGAGCCTGCCTGCCTCCCTCTCTCTCTCTCTCTCTCTAAGCTCGTTGCTTTACCTCCTGGACCGACGTTTCAGGTGTCGCGAACTCCTCCCCCCACATCCCCGTGATGAGAATCGAACGCTGATTGGACGAGTGTTTGCTTTCACGCTAGGGGTGGCTTTTTTTTTTATTCTCCCTCCGCCAGGCTCGTCGAGCTGCTCCCCGGTTTTTCTAATCTCTCTCTCCGCTTTTTTTTTTCAAGGATGAGTGTTTCCCTCTCAGGGTGATTCGAGGACGTTTAGCGGACGTTGATGAACGCGCTGACCCGTCCGGCTTGTTTATTGCGGCGAATTTTTGGTTACCGCGTGCTCCCAGTTTTTTCAATGATAGCAATCGTTCGCCCGGGACTCTGCGGAAGAACCGCGGGGTCGCAAATGTTGGACGACGGCTGGATCCAACGAGGGGACACTCAATTGGAGTCATAGAAAAATCGAAAATTTGTTGTTCTTCTATAAAACGATAGTTTAATATCTTAGAAGTATGACGGTGAAGTTGTATAACGAAATTCTAGCTCTGTTCGGTGCTACAGTTGATAAGAGTTACTGTCGTCCCGTCAAACATCTTCAAACCCGTGCTTTTCAAATCGGTGAGAAAGATAGCTCAAAAACTATACGCAGACGTTTCTCATGCCATTGCCTTCCATTTGAACTAAAACGATTTTGAAATCATTAAAAAAAACGGGGGGACACTCAATTGGAGTGATAGAAAAATCGAAAATTTGTTGTTCTTCTATAAAACGATAGTTTAATATCCTAGAAATATGACGGTGAAGTTGTATAGCGAAATTCTAGCTCGGTTCGGTGCTACAGTTGATAAGAGTTACTGACGTCCCGTCAAACATCTTCAAACCCGTGCTTTTCAAATCGGTGAGAAAGATAGCTCAGAAACTATACGCAGACGTTTGTCATGCCATTGCCTTCCATTTGAACTAAAACGATTTTGAAATCATTAAAAAAAAAGGGGGGACACTCAATTGGAGTGATAGAAAAATCGAAAATTTGTTGTTCTTCTATAAAACGGATAGTTTAATATCTTAGAAGTACGACGGTGAAGTTGTATAACGAAATTCTAGCTCTGTTCGGTGCTACAGTTGATAAGAGTTACTGACGTCCCGTCAAACATCTTCAAACCCGTGCTTTTCAAATCGGTGAGAAAGATAGCTCAGAAACTATACGCAGACGTTTGTCATGCCATTGCCTTCCATTTGAACTAAAACGATTTTGAAATCATTAAAAAAAAAGGGGGGACACTCAATTGGAGTGATAGAAAAATCGAAAATTTGTTGTTCTTCTATAAAACGGATAGTTTAATATCTTAGAAGTACGACGGTGAAGTTGTATAACGAAATTCTAGCTCTGTTCGGTGCTACAGTTGATAAGAGTTACTGACGTCCCGTCAAACATCTTCAAACCCGTGCTTTTCAAATTGGTGAGAAAGATAGCTCAAAAACTATACGCAGACGTTTCTCATGCCATTGCCTTCCATTTGAACTAAAACGATTTTGAAATCATTAAAAAAAACGGGGGGACACTCAATTGGAGTGATAGAAAAATCGAAAATTTGTTGTTCTTCTATAAAACGATAGTTTAATATCCTAGAAATATGACGGTGAAGTTGTATAGCGAAATTCTAGCTCGGTTCGGTGCTACAGTTGATAAGAGTTACTGACGTCCCGTCAAACATCTTCAAACCCGTGCTTTTCAAATCGGTGAGAAAGATAGCTCAGAAACTATACGCAGACGTTTGTCATGCCATTGCCTTCCATTTGAACTAAAACGATTTTGAAATCATTAAAAAAAAAGGGGGGACACTCAATTGGAGTGATAGAAAAATCGAAAATTTGTTGTTCTTCTATAAAACGGATAGTTTAATATCTTAGAAGTACGACGGTGAAGTTGTATAACGAAATTCTAGCTCTGTTCGGTGCTACAGTTGATAAGAGTTACTGACGTCCCGTCAAACATCTTCAAACCCGTGCTTTTCAAATCGGTGAGAAAGATAGCTCAGAAACTATACGCAGACGTTTGTCATGCCATTGCCTTCCATTTGAACTAAAACGATTTTGAAATCATTAAAAAAAAAGGGGGGACACTCAATTGGAGTGATAGAAAAATCGAAAATTTGTTGTTCTTCTATAAAACGGATAGTTTAATATCTTAGAAGTACGACGGTGAAGTTGTATAACGAAATTCTAGCTCTGTTCGGTGCTACAGTTGATAAGAGTTACTGACGTCCCGTCAAACATCTTCAAACCCGTGCTTTTCAAATTGGTGAGAAAGATAGCTCAAAAACTATACGCAGACGTTTCTCATGCCATTGCCTTCCATTTGAACTAAAACGATTTTGATGTCATTAAAAAAAAGAGTACCTTTACGTTGCAAAATTACTGCGGAAAAGTCGCGCCGCGAAATGAAATATTGCGCCGCGCCGGAGGTAGAGAGAACTACTGTGCCGATCATCGAGGTGTTTGCAAACAACGAAGCCGCGTGGCGGATAATAAAACTCGCGATGACTTAGTAAAAACGGTGGCGTAGGCAGAAACCGCGGCGAGGTTTCAGCTTACATGGAAACCCGATTAAACGACGGGACTAAGTAACGTCATTAAATAATGTCATTATGGTCAGCCAGCGGTACCGATAAATCGATCGCCGACCGAGGACCGTCACTCGTTGGCAACGGCGCGGATATTTCGTTACAATCACGGTGGACCCGTCGAAACATCGTTACAGGCTCCCGCAGTTCTTACCGTCGCAACAATCCTCCAGCGAACGTTTCCGGCTGCGGAGCGGCCACCGCGAAATCGACCTATCGCCCCCAGAAAAAGTTTCAACCCTGTGACTCAACTGGGAGGGTGGTTACGGGGAAAAAACAAAAATCTAGTTTTTTCCCAACATCTTCCACTTTAACGGACATAAAATGTTGAAAAAAAAATCAGAGACACTTGTATTACGGAGGCACATATTATAGAATTTCTGCAGATTTTTAAATCGAAGGCTCGAGCTGCAAAAAATAAAAAACGTCGAAATATGATGAAAAATGCCGATTTTGTATGGAAGAAATCGGAGTACCATGACTATACTTTTTTTCTAGGTACATATTCATACCGCTGCTCTAAATTTTTTTCAGATTTATCCAATTCGTTGCGGCGCAGTTGAAAAAATTAAAAACCGATTTCTTCGTACCCTTATATTAAATTCTAAATTGGTTTCTTTTGATGCGCTATCGAATTGCACCTCGCAAGTTGAATTTGTTTCAGGGGCACATTTGACCCCTTGTCCGGCTATATAGCCTTTCCGCGGTGATCGTTTCTCGAACGACTACCACTGGACAGTCGAGGAACCGCTTCGTCGCGACCCGGTGGCCCGTGGGCAACCGGGCGCGAAGCAGCAAACTCGATTGCCAAAATTATCCGGCAATTATTGCGTATATAGCCGTCAGGCTAGCCACGGGGAAGCCGCGTCGATTCAACTCCGCGAAACTTTCAGCCCCCGTTCCAACCGCCGATCCCCAGGAGTTTCGAGCACCCGCGTGTAATCCGACGGGGTTTCGCTTCGTCCAGGCGGTTCCGCGTTTGATCCACCCCCGCGTGTCAGCTCGACAGACGGCCCCTACCCGTCCCCCTGTCGTTTCGCCGTTGATCCCGTAAGGTTTCCACCGTGTCCTGTTGTAGATCGTGTCCGATTCGAGGTAGTTCCAGATGTTTGCCGGGACCCGAGCCATCCGTGCTGTCCAATTCTTTGTCGACCCCAGTTTCGTCGCGGATTAAACAGATACAACGACGAATCCCTGGACACGGTCCCCGACGGAAGCCAGTGTCCTGTCGGCGACGTATCAAATTGAGAGAAACGGGCTGGTGTCGGCGTCAGGTATACGCGACCAGCCGTTCAGTTTCTGTCTAATTTGTGAAACGTGTAATGCTTCGTCCCCAGTGTCACCGTACTCTTCGTTGAACCTAGATCGATCTTCGATCCTGTATATCTGGTTGCTTGAACTGGAGCAGGCTGGACCCAGTTGCCTTGTTCCTCGCTCTCTCGACGAATTCGCTGTCTGCGAATCGTGCTTGTGTGCCGAGCCCCGCGGATAAATGATTCATGGCCCCCCTGTGGCTCTGCCTTAACGCGATCCTGATGCACAGAATATTTATGTCTCCCCCCTTTTCAATCTACCTAGCCCCTCGGGCGGCAGAAGGGGAGAGTCCCTCGTCCAACGGAAATTAGGGTGGTAAATATGCAAAGTGCGACCTCCCGTACAGACAGCGGCACTCTTAATTTCCACTTGTTCGAACCGAGGATTGTCTGTTGAATTTAATGCGGGGTTTTCGGCGTCTGACCTGTGTCGTAGAAAATTCACGGCTCGCCCGTGGCGTCTGGTCGAACGATTAGTCGAATCCCGACCCCGGCAGATCGTCAATAATAAATGAATCGAGGCGTCCACGGATCGGACATTTCCACATTTGGTGGAAAAAACGTCAATTTACCAGCGCGAAAGTTTAAAGACAAAACAGGGAGCAGGCCTATCGTTTCACATCGTATTTTAAAGTTATTCGATAATTCGTGTCCCTTCGGCCCGTGGATCTCGAATAAAAACGAATGTACGATCGATCGTAGCCTCTCGACCTTCGACGAATTATCCCGCGAACGGGTGAACCCAATTAACACGGTCCTGGTCGCTTAATTTCCACGCCCCCATCCCCCCCCGTCGGGATCGCTAAGTAAAACGTCGGTTACACCGGAGAAAACGAACGCCGACGACCGGCTTAATTAAGGGCGCTGAAGGGGGTCGCTCTAAAGCGACCCGCGTTCACATCCACGCGAACGAGACAGTGAATCGTTCGTCGAATTTGGAACGGTGCTCGTTAACGTGCGCGTCGTTGTCCGTCATCTGCCGGAGCGGAAAGTACTCGACCAATTTCGTTCCGCTCCCGACGTTGCGCTAGCCGCCGCCCGACCAATCGTCGACCCGCTCCACTGAAAACTTCCGCTCAACTCGATCGCGATCGAAACACGATTACCGTTCCGTCGAATCGCGTCGACGTTGTTCCGCCAATGCAATTATCGCATCGGCGCTCCGACGTCTTACCATCGCGCACTTGCGGCGCAAAAGCACCGAAACGCGGCAGAAATTCAAAAAAAACAATGCTTCCGCAGTGGTAATTAGGATATTTCGTGACTTGTTAGGTGAAATGAAGCGCGTGCATGGAAACGTTGAACGATATAACGAAAATTGATAATTGGCTTTCGACGTTATATTTTGTTTCAATTTTTTCATTCCGTATGATAAATATTTGTATGATAAAAGTTCTTCTTCTTTCTTGAATAACATCGATCAGTTTCTCGTTTCAAGTTATATTACGATCTACGATATTCCGATCGAACTCTGTTAAACTGTCGTTTCCAACGGAGAACGAATTTTTTCTGCCAACTTTTCGGTATTCCGCACCGGCCGTGGCGTCGTCTGTCTGACCACGCGCCGACCCGTTCCACTTGCCAGCGGCGTTCCGACTCTTCTCGCCGAACGCGCTCCCCGGTACAGAAATTGATCCAGCCGGAACGAATCGTTCGATCTACGCCCGGCTCGTTCCGCCGTCGTTTCGTTCACCGGCTGATTACGAGGGTCGAAGTAAATTGAAGTGCTTGCTTTCGCGGAGGGTTGGAACGTTCGGCCGCAACCCTTCGCCGCGATCGGGACGTGTAGATTTCGCGGCAGGAAGTGGTCGAACGGTTTAATGACCGACGAAAAGTTTAACGTGGGGCGGGGGGCATGTTTGCCTCGCCTCAGGCGATATCGATCCGGGCCGGTCGCACGCGAAATCGACGTGACACGGGGTTAATTGAAGGGGCTGGCGGCGACCGCCCTTCCAGGCGTTCGAAGGGACGATTTTGTATCGAAGAAATCGGAGTACTATAATTATACTGTTCTCCCGGGTACATATTATTGATGCCACTGCTCTAAATTTTGTTCAGATTTTTCAATTCGGTGCGACGCGGTTGAAACAATTGAAAACCGATTTCCTCGCACCCTTGTATTAAATTCTAAATTGGTTTCCCTCGATACGCCATCGAATGGCGGCTCGCAAGTTGAATTTGGTTCGGGGACACGTTTGACCCTTCGACTACCACCGGACAGCGATCCTCGGATAGTCGAAGATCGGTGGGAACGATTTGGGGCTACCCTTGCAGGCGTCGAGCTATCGAACATCGGAAGGACGTCGATCGTAATAAACCCTGCGACGTTCCTGCGAAACTCACTGTCAATGGCACTAATAATAATAATAATAATAATAATAATAACAATCGTAATCACGGTGATAGCCATAATAATATTGCTACGACATTGTCGTCCCAATAGACGTCACGATAAATATCGATGAATCTGCTGCGGTAACGATAACGGCGACGACGCGAACGCCGAACGAATAGCAAGTGGTGAAGGGGGACGCGAATTATCGATTACTCGTCCGCGGCTAATCACTTCGGGATTCGCGCGACGGCCCACCTCCTCATTTATCAGTCATCCGTGACGATTCAACGGGTGCGTCCCGCGACGATTGTACCGCTCGACGGGATTAATCGCAGGTGTCAAGCGGCGAAGTGTCCCGAGGCGCGTTCGAATCCGACGAACGATAGAATCGTCACCGGCGAAATACGATGTCCCGCGAAGGCGGTGCGACGCGAAAGAAGCGGCGAGCAGGATTAGGAATTGCTTCTAGTAAATTTCTTTTGAGACCTGGGGTTCCTTTTCAATTTGTCAATGTTCATTAATGGTAGACACGCGGCGATTATTCGACTCAAACTCGATACTACTGTCTGCACTTTATCGATTCCACGCTTTATCGATTCCGACACGCGCACGCCCTCGCCACGCGTCACAGTTCGCGTTTAAACCCCGTTCACTCTTCCCTCGATATAAACGGCCGTTCGACAATTCGACTAACAACTCGTCACGCAACCGCCTCGACAAACCTCGAGACAGTGCTGCGAACCGAGAGGCGCTGACCAACCCGAACCCCGTCCGTTAAACTAATCCAGAATATCCGCCAATATCACGACGGTATTCTCCAGCGTCGTTTCTGGAAACGATAACGGGCGAAATAATTACAGAAATCGATCGAGGGTGATCGGCGTTCGCGGAACGACGCCGAAGACACGATTATTTACGCGGCCACCGCGCGGACGATCGATTCCAGTTATCTTCGTGGAACCCGGTGACGCGAACGCGTGCACATCGATCGTCCTCGTAGTCGCGGTCGTCGTGCCGGCAGGTATTCGAACGGCACCGGCAACGGGAGCACTCGGCTAAACGAGAAATCTCTGGGAAATCGGCTCGCGTTACCTGCCGGTAACCCTGGCAACTGCCTCCGAAGGGCTTCTGACCTTTTTGCCTGCCTCTTCCCCCCCCCCCCCTCTCATATCGATTTCTTGTAATATTCAGGAGAAGAGTCTTAGGGGAAGGATGAATATCGCGACACTCGAGCGTAAAGACAAAAAAAATGTCTTCTCGATCCTCCATCGGATATTGGAATACCATGGAACCGGGGGTCAGGATATTTCGCGGAAGAAATAGTCTTAGGGCTATTTTTGTACGTGATTCTTCCTGATTTCATTTGGTTAATCGCGCGATTGCTTTAGAATTCTCTGCGCGCCGTTAACGTTTGTTGAATAATTATTACGTTCGTCTCAATCCGTGTGTTTAAAATAGCTCCGTGGGAACGTTCCTTCCCGGTGAAACGCTCTCTGGAACCGAGCGAAAAACACCCGGAAGATCTGGGGTACATTTATACCTGCGTATGCGCGTCGTCTCGTTTCGCAGCCTTTTAGGTCCCTTTTGACTCGCCAAGTACCGTACCCGTCTGGTTCTCTCGTCGTATCCGTTGGCGTGCCGTTTCTAGGAACGTCGAGACGATGTTGCTCTCGCGTGATATATTATACATTTACCAGCAATAGCGAATGCCCAACAGTTGCCGTAAATCAACGAACTCGAAGGCCGTGCGTTAATTCCGATCCGAACGAATCCACAAGCCGGGGAGGCCCGGGTGGAAATTTCATTTGTTTCGCAACGGCGATAATCTGGCACGAGGCTTTCTGGTATACAGCGTCGTTTCTAAATCAGTACGCCATGGTGACCCAACGGATCCATTGAATGTTGCATTGCGCCGTTTGCGTGGCCGTTAGCTCGTTATACTGTTCGTCGCGCGACCGATCAAGTGGAATAGGGACGACGCAGCGCGGTCAGACGGACCGTGGGAATAATTTAGTAATGGAATATCGACGACAACGTGATCCGCCGTGATTCGAGCCGACCGATAAACAATCGTCGAGAAAACACGATCGGGACCCGGGAGGGAAATATGAATATTCGATGGCGCGGATTCCGGTGCGGGCGTTGTTTCGTCTCACCGACGTGTCGCGGAATTAATCGCGCCGGTCCCCTATTTTTAGCCGCGTCGCGTAATTCACCGTCGATTCCGTGCTCGTTAACGAACCGACGGTGGCGACGCTTAACTGCACCCGGGGACCCGCGCGACGCCGGTTTGATGGTAATCGAATTTTTCTTGATCGTTCGTTCGACATTTCGCCCGACAATTTTCGGTTGATCTATCGCGTATGTATTTCATTGCTCGTGTATATAAATATACGTGGAAATCGACGCTTGTCGCGAGTGAACAGCGCGATGTAACTCGAGATGCTCGACCGTCGACGCGGTGGTAATCGAAGGGGAGTCAGTTACAGGTGAATTCGATCGCGACAGGTAACGCGGCGAGAATGAAATATCCCCGAAACGCCGGGCCCTGTAACGTCGAGATGACGTTTCTCTTCGAAACGCGTCGCTTAGCCGGATCCGTGCCAATTCGCGCGGCCAACTTGTGTTTACCTGTCCCCGGGCGGTCCTCCCGTAGGAGGAGGCGCGGATTTATTTTCGGAGCGGGTGTATCGCGAAACGGACGGCGTATTCCGCGAAAACACGGCTCGTGGTGAGCGCGCCGCGAACGCGCAGCGCGTCGAACGCGAGAAGCTGCGCCAAGGTGCGTCGGCTGACGTCGATCGGGCAGCGCGATCGTTTCCCGCACGTCGTCGCGTGCCAGACGAGGACGCTGACGAACGGCCGCTTAACGTTCGCCGCGCTAGACGAAAGCGATCCGCCGCGACGGCGACGCGAAAACACCGGGCCGAGCTGCCAAGCTGAAAGAAACGAAATTGAAATTGACAGAAATATCTGAGGCGAACTAATCCGACGGGGCTTCACGGTTGGCGAAATCGTCGAGCCCGTTATTTGGCTGAACATTTTCGAGCGTTCTGCGGAATGTCCGTAATGGAGACGAGGGATTTCAAGCGATTACATTGTTGGGACTGCGACGCAGTTCGCAGCAGCGACGTTTCAATATCGCCCGGGCTCTTCCCGCTCGGTTAATTAAACGGAACGTTGTTTCGAAACGCTGTCACGGTTCTGCTGGCGCTGCCGTCGCTGAACGGGGAAGCTAGGAAGCCTCGAGCAGCGTAGAGGGCGCCAGACGTCGGGCGCGTCCGTGCTTGGCACGCGAGACGTACCAGGCCTCTTCGAATATTTCCGCCCGCGGAGAACAGGTGGTCGCGCTTCCGTCAATGAATGAGAACCCCGGATATGCGACGACGCGTGTATTAAACTAGCGGGGGGTAAAAGTTGCGCGGAGACCGTCAATGTTCAGGGACAATTAGCGCCCCGAAAAACGAATCGGTCAGGCCTGTAATTAACCCGTGAATAATGGACGGGGCGTATGACAGTGTAATGCGAAGCTTCGCTCGAAATTAATGAGATTCGTCGGCCAGTCCACGTTATTGGCTCTAATGAGACGGAGTGCCACTTAGCCTGATGGTGCGACGGGACCGCACGGGTCCCGTCGTCGACGAAAACGTGAGAGTCTAACGGCGGACCGATCCTGATTGCAATTTTCTGTCGACAGTGTCGGAGTTCGCCCAGGAATTGGGCGCGGCCATGGAGAGCCACTCGGCGACCGTGCGACGCCTGGTCGACGAGTTCCGCGGCAGATCCAGCGACGCCAGGGTCGACGCTGGCGGGATGCGTCGCGTTTGGGAGAGCCTGCTGCGCCAGGTGCAGTCCGACGCGGAGGCTCACCTGGACCTAGCCGCGGTTCTTCAGCAGCAACTGTCCAGGCCCACCCTTGAGGCCAGCTTCCATAGGAAACTACAGTCCAGAAAGGTGAGCCCTTCCTTCGAGAATCAAGAGGGGAGCCCTAATTATGTATTCGAAAAGACATTGTGGAATCCTTTATCCGACCACTGCTTCTCAGGTGTTTGTCCATCGCGAGGCCTACGAGCAGGTGGTCGCCAAGACCGAGGAGAAGCTGCAGCGTGCCAGGATGGACTACAAACGAGCTTACGCCGCGTTCCTGACGACGGACGCCGGCGGCGAACAGGAGCTGAAGCGTGTCTACTTCGAGGCGCACAACGCGTACATCCTTCAATTGAGGGCGACGAACGCGATCACCGAACGCTACCAGGCGCACTGTCTTCCGGGCCTGCTGGGCGAAATAACGGAAGTCTACGAGGAGCTGTGCGAGCTGACGTGCAAATGCGTGTCCGGTATATCGGAGGCGTCAGCCGAGCGAGCAGGCGAGCAGTCGAAGCGTTATCTGGCCGTCGCCAAGGAGGCTCAGATGATCTCGCCTTTGTACGACCTGCAGGTACGTTCCTCGTCCACCTTTGTTCCAAGCCGCGTCTGAACACTGGGCGAAGCAATCTGAGGGTGGGGGAAGATAGGGACGCAATTCGCCCCGCTAGTCTGTTTGTCGGAGTTTGTGCAAAGCCGCAATCGTATCTCCGATGGGTTTGCCGCTCACTGAGCTATGCAGCCGCTTAAGGCTCCCATTCACCGGAGGATTCCCATGGACCGGTTTCGACTAAGGCTCTCCGAAGCTTGCTAATAGGGATTTTGCGCTCAGGTTCTGGCGAGGAGCCTGGCGGCCACGGTCACGCCGTCGAAGAAACCCAACAGGAGGCTGTTCGTTGCCCCGGGTCCGCCGGAACAGGTGCCCATGGAGAGGATCAACCAGATGCCCTCTCTGAGGGACGAACTGGCCCCCACGGCTACCAGCTCCCTGCCCCTGATGGAGAATCTGCGAAGGGAGCACGACAGCCTCAGCCAGGAGATAGGCAGACTCCAGGAGGCCCTGGACGCTTTGTCCCGCATGCAACGGAAGTGAGTACAACTCCGTAAATAGAATTGGAATGGTCGCGGATATATACGGGGAATGTTTCGTTTCCGTGGGGAATTTCTATCGCCGGACAGATCGGTTCGTTAAAGCGCGGAACGAAAGGTAAGAAATAATTAATGTCTCGAAGAGGAACTCGTTCTAATTGCCACTCGCCCCCCTTTCGCCGCGGCCTGTTCAATTTATTAAAGGTAAACACGTTACAAAGAGGCGCCGTTTCCCCGGGAGTCCCCCCCCCACCGCCCCACCCCCGCGGCCACTCCAGCCGTCCGCGCATTAATTCCCTAGGAGTGCAACCGTTGAACCGGGGTCTCCCGTCTTTAATTGCAGGAGCGCCGAGAGCAATCTGTACACTAAAGTGGCCGAGCTGCAGGAAGACATCTCTATGAAGCGTTTCGAGCTGGGGGAGGCCCAGCTTTACCTCGCGGCTGTGCAAGCACAGGTATTTCAATTGGTATTGTTTGCCGGCGAACGTCGCGGCAATCTAAAAACATCCCCGTTGCGTTCGAACCCGTTGTCTGGAACGAAGTGCGGCAACGCTGGAACTTTCGGTCCCCCGTTACAATTCTGTCGAAGTTTCGTAGTAAGGGTCGCGAGATTCTCAGCGATCTTCGATATTTGTTTCGCTTTCTTTTTTAATCTCGACGATTAATTTCCCCCGCGTTCGGCGATTCCGCGCGGTCGTTTGGAACTTTTTTAATTTTTGCCAACGACCCCCGGCTATGGACTGGCCGGCGCCAACTTTCGTAGTAATTTTAACTTTATAGTAACTTCCCCTGTTTTCTCCCCCCTGCTTCCCGTCGTCGCGTAAATCGATCGCGAGAAGAAAAAAGGAAAACGAACGAAAAGCTATTAGCGACCATCGGGGGACCGCTCGCGGAATTGCCCCGCGCGCGCGCCAGTGCGGCCAACGCGATGTCCCTAGCGTGGCAAAGAAGCAGCCACTTCGAAAGTTTCGCCTGCCCGATACGAAACTTGCCGCCTACCCCGCGAGTGCTTCTTGTTTGGAGAACCGCGACAAGCCTTGCGGGAACTTTCTCATCCGTGACGGAAAAGTTTCCGCATCGGCGGTGCGTGGGGGGGTGGGGGGGGGATCCAGATGTGCTTCGACGTGTGTTTCCACTAGGGATGCGAGGAAGATGTCGTTTCACGAGTTCCCGATCGAGGAAACGCCACGGCCCAACCGGAATTATGCTCGATCGATTGACTGTCGCGAGGGAGATCGATTTTCGGGAGAACCAAAAACGTTTCGAAGCGTTAACGACCGATCAGCAAAACCGTCGTGTCAACGATCCAACCACTCGACGAACAGTCGAGCGCGTTGGAACGGTGGCGACGCGCGGGGCGTCTCTTGAAACGAGGCGCGCCGGCTTCCGTTGCCAATCGAACAAGTCCGAAGAAACAATGGAACTCGACCGGGACAGAAAGAACTAGCGCCGCGGAGCATTCGCGGCTCTCGAGTCGAGGGGCCGAGCCGATTAAAATTAGCACGAGCCTCCCATTGTTCCCCTGCCGCGGGGAACAAGTACAATGCACCTAGCCCGTGCACCTGCACGTGTTGTCGTCGTAGTTTCGTGTCCGCCTTCGACCAGTTCGGACGATCGGTTGTGACCCGCGTCGCAACTGGACGATCAACATCGTACCGTGAGTAAATAAACGAAGGATTCTGCTTAATTCGATTGCACGTTCCTTTGTTCTCCGCGTTCCGGTGGATTCCGATCGAGTTTTGATACCATTCGAGGAACATTATGTTTCGATCAATCGCGATCGAACTGTACGAATAACACGGGAACAGTTTCGCGGCGGGCTATTAATTTTTGTCCGCCGGGTAATAATTATTTTCGCGTCGCCCAGCCGCGGGATCGACGCGAAAAATGTTCGCGGGTCGGTGTTCCGCAAATATCGATCAGCGTACGCTATCTCGCGCATCGAATTCATCGTTCTAAACGCGAACGATTGGCCTGTTTCGTGCGTTCCACTCGTGCTATCGTCGAATTCCCCGATACGATGTCCTGGTCTTTCGGTTTGGCACGTCAAGGACTCCGAATACCGAAATGGAGTCCGATCTGGACTCCCGTTGCTCCAATAATAGACGTTTCGTTGCTGTTGCCAATTTTCGCTGGGGAAAAGAAGCAAAAAAAAAAAAACAATCGATACCGCAGCAATCCCTTTAAAATAAATACCGCCGTCTGGTCTAGCGTGATTTTCGTGGGATTAAACATTATCGTACCGGACGCACGATGGAATTATCCGGGACTATAATTTGCGATCGAAGCGGCCCTATTGACTCCGGCATAGAACCCGCCACAGATCGTCACAATGAGCCACGCAGATTAGCGACTGAAGCAAACTCGTTTAACCGGATCGATATTGGGGCCGAGTCCCGGTAAAATCGTCCACAAGACACGTCCTAATGGACCTGTCAGCGACCAGCAGATATCGGTGTCTGTTGGCCAGCCTGTTCTCAGATATCGATAATTGGACACCTCGAAGCAATTTTCCTCGCATTAGGCTTCCCCAGCTACTCCCTCGACCAAAAGGAGAACCAAAGGGCACCGCCAATACTCATTCAGACACGTCCCCTTGGAACGTCGCACATCGGTGGCAGTGTTTTCATTCCCAACAAATCCCTAGGACGAACAACAATAACAACGATAATTCCGCGTCGACTGAATTCTACGAATCGTAGCGAGATCCCGTCGCCACGCGTAGAAAAAAACAGAGGCAACTGACGACCGCGGACGCGAAGGAGATTCGCGTTTGTGTCGCGAGGCGTTCGAAAACAGCCGAGACGCACCTGGCGACGGTCCGCGGGGCGGAAGCAGGGTCAGAAATCAGATCCGTGGACGCGTGAACGGCACGCGACGGGGTGGCCAGAATAAATACGGCCGCGCAAACTCGCGACATGCGCCCTCACAACTGGGTCACTCTCCGCCGTGGCTGTCTGAAAATCCATTCCTGGCCTCGAGTCCGCTCTCCTAGGTCAGGGTGGCACGAGGTGTCTCGCTTGGTCCTTAACGCGAAAATGGGCTGGACAACGCTGCGCACACGAGTCGTTAGTATTCCAACGGATTGAACGGCGGCAACGCCTGGTGCAGCGCCTGGTGCGTGTCCAGGTGATCCGTTCGAACGGCGCGTACGTCGAACGGCAATGGGAGCGCTCGCGAGTGCCGCGCTGCGGGTTTCCGGCGGTGCTTGGGTTGCTATGCGGTGTCTCGCTGGCGTCTTGCCTCGATTTCCGCCCCGCGATACACCCGGACGGTGTGTTCGTGCGGTGTTCGGTGCGGTATCCTCGCGGGGAATCCCCTTGGAACCTGGGCGCGCGAGTCCCCGTAACGGTTCCTCGCTCGTTGGTGGCTCGACTGGTGAATTGTGTTTGCCCGTGCGATTGTTCGGTGTGGCTCTGGTGCGACGTGTGACGGTTGCCAGGGGTATGACACGTGCCCTCGACGCGGAACGGTGCTCGTTTCCCCGTGTCTCGACCTCGCCTGGTCCGGGAGAATGGACTCTTCGGTGGCCAATGTTTCCGCACCTGACGCCGATGTTCGGCGAACACGTGCTAATGACATGCACCACCTCGGTTGTCCCGTTTCGTTGTTAGTGCTGCTTCGCTGCCGGTGATCCGAACAACGGTCCCGCTTGCGAGAATATTGTTGAAAAATGAATAACGCCGAAGAAATGTAAATGATCGGAATGGGGTTGCTTGAAGATTTTCAAATATCTCGCTCGCTCTTTCTCTCCGTCTCTGGATTTGTTACATTATGGGGCATCTTCGGCAATCTTCAGTTAAATCCAATTAATGCTGCCTCCATTTCCAATAGCCCGTCGCATTAAAACCGTTCGGGCTTCCCCCCCTTTATTCGATATCTGTTTACCGGCTGGTCGTGCACGAGCCGTCAAACAGCTCGCGCAGAAACTCGACCGTTACCATTCTGATTACACTGTCGCCGTGTTGGACACGCGCCGTCCCATAGTGCGCTCGGAAACTTCGTTCGAAACTTCCCGACAACCTGTCGCCCGATAACAAATAACCTCCGCGGTTGCACTTTAATCCCGAGTGAATCTGTGTCTGCACGGGGGGGAAAACAAAGGCGAACAACGAAAAGTGTCCGATCGAATGAGTGAACGATTCATCCGCAATAAGTTCGAACGGTTCGAGAAAGAGAATTATTTTCAACGGTACCGTTTATCGTCGCGAAAACGTTTCGCGGAATGTTAACGTTAACGGGGGAAAATCGAGAGCACTTAAGCATTCTTCCAGTCCAGCGGCTCCTATGTCACATCGGTCGTTCCCTTCGATTTACAGAAGGAGCTGTTCGGGGCTGGGGAGGCCGGCCAACCGGATGGGGTGAGCAGCCGGAAGATGTCGAACGGCTCGACCGGAAGTACCAAGCACAAATGGCTAAAAGCGTTCAAGAGCCTGAAGACGAGCTCGCCGACGACACCGCCGACAACTGACAAGTCAGTACCTAACGAAACATAATAATAATAATAATAATTAATAATAATAATGGTAACGGGGGAATGGAGCACGGAAGGCGAAATATTTTAGAGGCCCATTAACAAGCATTGTTGTTTCGCGAATGCCCCACTAACACAGAGGAAAGCAGGCCATGTACCATGCCGTTTCTACCGTCGTCGCCATGTCCAGGTGAGGTTTCTCGCCAATTAAGATAATCGTCCGCTTGGATCGCGAAGCTACGTACCCGGTAATCCGTTCGAACAGCAATGAAAGAACGCCACGAAATCACGTTTCTCCCCAGGAAGAGCCTGGAGTCCGAGGGGGGTCACTCTTGGCGCGAGTACACCTATAGGAAGATCACGCCCTGCGACGCGTGCGGCCAGGTGCTCCGGGGACACAGCCGTCAGGGGGTCAGGTGTCGCGGTTGCAAGGCGAACGCTCACACGGACTGCATCAACCTGGTACAACCGGCCATGTGTCCAAGTCTGGCGCCGAAGAAGAGCGGCGGCATACCCCTTCTTCGTCGTCAGAAGACCCAGACCCAGGTGGACGAGACACCGGCCGCGGAGCATAGTAAGTGCGAACCAATTTGGCCGTCCGTTCTTTTTTTTTTCTCTCCTTTAAAAGAAAAGAAGGATTTTCTGGTCACCTCTCTGTACTGTCACGAGATATCTCCCTTTTTCGCTCTCTCTCTTTCTCTCTCTCTCTCTCTCTCTGTCTCTATCTGTCTATCTATTTCTTTCTCTCTTACACCCATATACGGCCAGCGATCGATGCTCCGACAAATCAGCTCGATCGAGATCGAGTGGGGGTTCGGCGGAATCGCGAGGCGCATCGATGCGTCACGAACAACGAACCGTGCACGATGTTCCGCCCCGTATCTTTTCACGTGAATCATTCCGATCGCCATCCACGAAACGAGAGGGTCGAAGGATCGCGGTGTTCGACGCGACGATCAACCAATTCAACGGGATCGTTCTCCTCCTGGGGTTCCCCCCCCCCTCGCCCCCTACCTCGATCGCCCAATCAGGCCGCGGAATCGGGACGGATCAGTTTCAGCGACGCGGTCTTTGTTTCGTCGCGGTCGCGTCCCGTTCGGAGACGCCGGAGCTGCAAGGACCCAGCGGACGTTCGGTGACCCTGAACGAGTGACCCCGGCCGATTCTCGCCTCGCTTCGAATGACGCGGTAAATTCTCGCGACCGGAGCCGCAATTCCCGCGAGCAACAGGTGTCTTCGGTGTGTTCGTTCGCGGTCGCCACCGTTTCAATTCCTGCGTACGCGTTGCGCACGGGGTGCAGAGGGTCAAAGAATTATCGCTCGTCCAACCAGAAAAGCCGTTCCGCTTCAATAAGCGGGTCTCCTTTTCCTTCGGGAAGACACCTGGACCGTTCGGGGGGGTACCGTCGACGACGGTCGCGCGTGGGGGGGGGTGGAATTGCGGGGGTGAAAACGACAGGCGAGACGCGCTAACGAGAACGGACGACGGAGGAACGTTACCCGGACGTTTTTGCATTGCTGTACTCTCTGTTCACGCGCGGACAGACGTGGACGCCATATACCAGGTGCTGAAGCAGGCAGGCGAGATACGTGGAAACTCGACAAACTCACCACCCACGCCCCCCACAGCAGATCATCCCCCAGCACCTTCGCCAGCGAGGGCCTCCTCCCAACCCTGTTCCTCGTCCACCTCTGGTAAGGCACAGCACCGTTCTTCCCCCCTCCCCCTCTGACCTTGAAGCAGAGCGCCATCTGGGACGGCTACGAAAGAAGCGCAACTCCACGTTTTCCGAACGTGGCCGTATTGCTCGAGCGCCCTTCAGGGTGCATCCCATCGTGTTGACAGAAATCGATGACAAACGGCTTCGAGTCGAACCGGGAACGTTTTCAGCCTCGTCAGACTCCTCGGGACGTCGGTCGAATTTATTGGAATTGCTTCTCAATGATCCGCGAGGGAGACGGACGATCGAACGTCGCTGGGTTACCTTTCCTTTTCACTCTGATCGTGCTTTCGTATGGAAGGCGCAGCGTTCGTTCGTTCGTTTCCTTCCGTCGTTGTTATTGGGTTTGGAAATTGTTTCTGTGGGGGAGGGGGGGGGGGGGACATTTTTGTTGCTCGGTCTGTTTTCGAGGGGGCATAAGCAAGAAGGTGCGCAGCAAGGGATGCAATCTTGAGGTGGTGAAACGAATACCTGAGCGATCTCTGCTTCAAGGTGGCACGTAACCCTGTATTCATTTTTTTGTTATTCTTTTAATCAGCAGAGGAATGCTCGTCTTCTTCAGGGACATGACTCGTAACTTCGCCACTTTTTCTTTCTCCGCCCCGCTGTCCAATCTGTTCTCTGTCTCTCGCTTACTTCTTCTTCTTCTACTTCTTCTTCTACTTCTTCTTCTTCTTCTCCTGCTTCATCGTCATTCCTCCTCTCAGCCAGCGCGACGTCGTTGTTCTTTATTTTTTTTATTCCGCCTCGATGCGCGGGGACCGCGATCGACCCAGGCGTCGCGAACAATCGTCGACATATATTCTCGGTTTCGTTATTAGAGACCTGCGAGGGACGCTAAAACGAGATCCGCGCGGCGTCTCAAAGTGAAACAAATGCGCGCCTCGACGATCTCCACCCTCGTGCGTTTGCTTTATTTTTATTATCGCGGAACGCGTTGACGTGGATATACGACGGCGTTTATCGGGAGGAAAAATGTTGCGAGTGATCTCGGGCTATCTCTCGAAGGATCGCCCACGAGCTCTCTCTCTCTCTCTCTCTCTCTCTCTCTCTCTCCGACGGATGTCGTCGAGGGGTCTCGAGACGGCGTGATTCGAGGATCCACGATCCGAGGCACACCGTTGGAGGTTCTCACTCCCCCCCCTTTGGCAAGAACAAAGAACTTCCCCGCTTGTCCGCGAGATAAATCTCACGGAAGCTTTCTCACGTCCACGCCTTATTGACTGACGCGCGCACACACACACACACACACACACAAGGAAGCCACGAAAGTAAATGCGTAACGAATAACGAACGAGCCGAGGAAGCAGGGCGGCAAGGGAGCTAATACGACCGGCAGTCCCGGGCTATCGCTGATATCGCAAATCCCCTCGCAAATGCAATTCCATTCGAGTTCGCGGAGGTAACGAAACGTTCGTGGGAGAAAGGAAACGTGCGCAGAGGCCCGAAATCGGCCTTGTAACGTCGTCGAAACGCAGCTGCAGTTTAACGCTGAAATTCCATGGAGTTGCGCCGACTAACAAGTAACAAGGAGCCAGAGTTTGTTTGTTTGTTTATTTTTTTTTTTTTTGTGTCGAGAGAGAAAGAGCCAAATCGGTCCGAGAACGAGGAAGACGTATGGGCACGGGCCTGAGGCCCAAGTTCGACGGTGTAATTGTAGCTAGAGAGAAACGGGAAAAAACGAGAGAGAGGAAAATATGAAAGAGAAAATCACGGCGGAATCGTTGCAATTCCATTGACCAGGACGCGGCAGCGGCGGATCAATGTCTGGAACCAGGCCTTTCGGTCAGCCGCTGGTGTTGATGACCCAGGAGACGCCCTCGACCTCGTACCCGAGGTCGCCGGAGCAATCTTATCGCGGCGCCAACAGGAAACGATGACCCGTGAAGTGGAGGCTCGTACGAGGACGCTTAAGCTGCCCGACGCTCGAAGGGAAACTAATGAAATGGATCTGGAACTGATCCGTGTCGTACGGATCGGGCCCGTTGCAAGTTTTTTTTATTCGCCGCGAGTGGACACTCCAACCGGGTGGGAATGACGTGGAATCGCCGAACGGGGGACGTGGAATTGCCAGTGTTACTTGAGTTTGGCGTCGATGAGTCGAAAATCGTGGCGGATGGAAAACGTGTGGAATTGCACGGGGAAATGGGAAGCACGACGGTGGAGTTGCTTTTCCACGATATGGAGTTGCGATGCATCGACCATGGGACAGTTTTATCTTGTCATTTAGGAAGCTCTCGTTTAGGAAGCAATTCCTAGCATTTTCGTGCGATAACGGGGGCAAAGCTAGTTCACCGAGTCGCTAGCTCATCGACCACCCGTACAGCCCTTATTGTTTTAGTGTAGACATTTTTTGAATTTTCTTTTATTGGTACTGCTACGTGTTGCCAGTAGAATTTTGTCCTCGCCGTCATTATTTAAACCCCAGGGAAGAATCGTTTTTCTCTATATCGCGATTAAGTAGTTGAGACGTGATAGCATTTGGAATTGCTGAATTATGAATGAGAATCAATTTTGTTCCTTCGTTAAACCCCGTTCTAATTTCGCCGGTGTTGTCCCCTCGAATTCAGCATGACCAAATCGCAGAATAATGTGTCCGATATCCCTAAAACCGATGATATTATATTTGCAGGCCTTTTGTTATTTAGATACAGATTGTTTCAAAAAAGACTATGCCGAAAAGGTAAGAGATCAACGAGATGGACATTTATCTTGAAACGATTAAAGATCTTGTTCGATATTCCGCAAACGTCATTTCGATCAGCATAGTTTCTTTTGAAACCGTGCTTTCCGTGCAGTTGTCGAATCTGGGATTGTCAGGTCGCGCGATTCTCGAAAGAAAAACAGAACAGAGTCAAATACTATGTCACACTTCAATTCCCCAATCTTATTTTGCTTTTGCCTTTTTTGTTTTGTTTTTTTTTTTTACAATTATCCCCTCCGAAAAGGCGTGGAATATTCTTTGCTCTTTTCGATTCGGAAAACACGCGAAAATGTTGCACAATTGAAATGAGGGGAAGAAGGAAAATGAAGGAGAAACAACGTGCCAAAGGCGAAACGAAACTCCGCCGAAAAAACAAAAACGAAAAGAAAGAATGGAGAGAAAAAGAATGACGAAGGAGGAATCTTGTAAATATTGTAAATAAGAATGCTCTCTTCCGCAGACTCCTCTACTTTCACTTCTCAGTGCGCGAGTCGTGTCCCATTTTATCGCTTCGCTCTTGTTTGATATTCCAAAAAGTAAATAAAACGTAATATTCCAGTGTAGTCTTTGTTTCTCTGTGTAAAAAGAAAAAGAAAAAAAAAAAAGCTACTTGTTGATTGATAATATCCCTCGTGTAACGAGGGAAATGCTCTTTCACTGTGTGCATTCGTGACGTAATCGTTTATCTATATGGTGTTCCTATCTCGTTGTATGTACATGTTCGTTTTCCGATCTCGACGCTGACGCCAAACAGACATTCGCCAAAGTGAAAATTAATCAAGCACGCTGACACACTATTTTCACGAACAGTTAATAAAATATCTGGTTCTCTGTACTTCTTTGTGCGTACACGTGTGTATCTCTGCATATCGCTATTCTATTGCACGCAAATTCGCGCACGGGTTCTACTACCGTG
Organism: Nomada goodeniana; assembly: GCA_963969485.1. NCBI lineage: Eukaryota > Metazoa > Arthropoda > Insecta > Hymenoptera > Apidae > Nomada > Nomada goodeniana. The sequence continues at coordinate 1,302,147 of OZ018306.1, read as the reverse complement.
GAAACAGTTGCCGGATTGTTTTGCGAGATTTCATTGTAACACGTTTATTTGAATTTTCGTCCGATCTGTACGTTGCCAGTAGAACTCCGTCAGAAAATGAAATTTTCCTGGCTGTCTCTCGAACCAATGCTTCCTCTGTCTATGCTACGCTAACGCTGCGCCCGAAATTTCTCGTAAACAGACTTATTCAGAAATTCTGCAGGCGGAAAGGATGGGTAAATATTCCAAACCTAAAGATATTTGTTGTACTTCTGCTACCGAACTCTCTCTCTCTCACCGTTCTCTGTACCTAACAATCTGCTTTGCGAACGAACAAAAATAACGTGCAAGACTGAACGTTGCTTGATAAACGGCGTCAACGTCGAGCAAAGAATTAATTCGAAAGATTAACCTGCTATGATCGCCCATTACGCAACATGAAGCGCCGCATAGCCCGCGAAGACGCGAGAGGCTGAACCTGAGGATGAAGAGTCTCAGCCTGGACTCGCCGGAGGGCACCACTCACGTTCGACATCGTCCACGTGATTACTACACCACAGGCCAGAGAGAGTCCACGCCGCCCAGACACTCCGACAGCGGAAGTATTAACAGATTGTGTAAGTAATCCCCGGAGCTAGATGGACCGGAGATCTTGGGGAAATGTAGCGAAAGGTAACTGACCTGTGCCATTACGACGCGACCTGTGCGATTGCAGCGCCGTGCAGTCCGGGACAGGGTCACGGTGTCCGCCAGCACATCAGGGGTGCCATCAGGATGTCCAGTATGGAGCTGCCGGACGAGAACGAAAAATCCTACTCGTCGGCGAGTACTTCACCCTGCCCGTCGCCCCACACCAATAACCAGAATCACACGAATCCGGCTGGGAAACGCGTACTGCCGCCGAATAATCTCTATGTGGTGCTGTACAACTTCGAGGCTCGACACCGCGATGAGCTGGACCTCAAGTAATCATTGAACAATCTTTCGAGCCCGGACAAGGTTTCAGTGTAACGCTTGGAGAGCCTGGTGCAATGTTGTTTGAGCGCGCGGCAACGATTAATTTTGGATACTTCAGGCCCACGGTTGTGATTGAGCGCGGGGCAAGGAATAATTTCAGGGAGTTTCTGTGTTTCAGAGCCGGCTACAAGGTGACGGTGATCGATAAATCGGAGAAGGACTGGTGGAAAGGGAAGTGTCTAGGCGGGCAGACGGGTTATTTCCCTAGCGCGTACGTCATGCGTGTGGAATCCGGACAGAAGACTCTCCAAGTCACCCGTAACCTGCAACTGACCGACCAGATCACCCTTCTGCGCGATCAGGTACGTCGTTCGTCCCAATTTGAGAAGGAACAGGTAACTGGCGACCTCCGCTCACAAAATAACTCTCCCCGGGCAGATTGTGATCCAGATCGGCGAAGAGGTGCTGGGCGTCGCGATGGTTCGCTTTGCCGCTGACGTCAGATCCGCGGGCCACACCGGAAAGGAGGGCGAGGTCCTCTACAAGGAAAACCTCTGCCCGCTGCAGTACCTTCAAGAGGTGTGACAACAGCCTCGCCGAACAGCTGGACGGCAGAATCGCGCGAACCTTCGCGACAGATTCTCCGCTTCGGCGCGTCGAACCACGGACGAAAAGTACTATGACTGCCTCCAGTGCACCGAACAGTGCTGCCACGTGACCACTGTTGCCAACACCGTGAACAACGGCAACCCGAAGGTCGCGAAAACCACGAAGACCGCCAATCTGGTGCAGAAGAGTAACGCGAGCAACTACCAAGCGAACAGCTCCATCAGCTCCTCGTCGCTGAAGGACAACGCCAAGATTCTCACCCGTCTGGACCAATCCAAGGCCCCGAGGAATCCCAGGGCCGTGAGCCTGGTTGCGTCCATGAAGAACCGACCCCTGCCACTCACTCCGGCCAAGAAGAGGTCCTCCCTGGCGCGTCCAGTCCGTGTTCACAACTCGTTCCCCCAGGCGAGGAAGCTGATGCCCGCGAACTACGCCTTCCAGAACCTGAAGAAGGTCGACGAGGCCACCTACGAGGAGGACAGGCACAAGGACAACGGCTGGTCCATTCGATTGAGACTCGAGCAAATGTTCGAGTTCACTCTGTCGCAGACCGAGAAGAGGAGGAAGAAGAAGGCGCCCATGATGCTGATGAAGCAGCCGCAGAACAGCAGACACGCCTGCAAGGACACGGAGAGGCTCCTCCACGTGCTCAGCGTGAACAATGTGGACCAAGACGCTAGGTACAACGTCACACGGTGTTCCATCATGTAGATGCTCGCGTAGAAGGCCGCGGATAGAAGCTGAGGAAGACTGGTGCTCGTCGGTGGCGGGCGGTAACAAGATTGGAGGCCTCGATAGTTTTGAAGATTTATACTACACTGCAGTGCCATTCGGGTCGATTCCGTATTGGTATTGGTGGAGCGTGCCGAATTCGTTTCATCCGACATATAATTATAACGGGATCGTTGCGGGATGTCGAGCACCGGTTTGGTATCCGGGATGAAGTCTAGTTCCAAGATGGCGGCCGCAACAAACACGTGACCAGTCGTGTGTTTCGCTAGTAATAAGGAAGTTGTTCGTTCAGTGTGACTCGAGTCGTAGTACCGTCGATCGCTTCCTCAGTTTTTGACGAAATCGCCGGTCTTGTGGCGGCGAGATTGATGTTTATATCGTTTTTAAAGTAAACGTCTCGAACACGATCGATTCGATAAACCTCCCCCCTGTGCCATTTATTTGTGCATTTATTCGTACGCCGTTTCGGTTGTCGCTGTTTTACCCACGGAATTTCCGCTAACCCTTACGATATACGCGTTGTGTTCTTCTGTTTGTTCGTTTGTTGTTGTACCTTTTGTAACTCGGTAGAACGTTTATCCTCAGTTGAATAGTTTTAATGCGACGGATCTTTAACGGGCGCAAGTGTTTCGTGTTTGAAATTTGATATCTAGTCTATGCAGCAGCCGATTAACGAGAGGTGTATTTAAATAAGTAAAGATTAGCACGTGACGATGTTCGTTGATGAGTGGAAACGTAGTAGGTGCTTGATCGACCGGTTTAATTCGTATTGAATTATTTGATAATCGGGGAAGAGAATTGTTAGCCGGTCGGGAATATTTCCAGATCACTCACTAGCCCCCGCATCGAGAGTGTAAAACAATTCCTAGCGGTGTAGTCGTCGAGGAACACAATTCTTTAACGTCCACCTCTTTCGTTTCCGTTGGATACTATATCACAGCACTGAATTCAACAAGAATCGCAAACGAGAATTCTATACACGCTTGTACTTCACAACTCCGTCCCCAGAATGTTCTCAACCAGGATGATTCTTCGTTTCTATTTTTATCTATGACGACCAACAAGATTGTAAAAAGAATGAAAGAAAGAAAAAGAAAGGAAGGAAATCCTCAAACCGTTACTTTGTTCCCCAGAGGTGATCATGAAAATTGTTGACGATCGTTCTGTTATCGTTATGAGGCGCGCGCGATGTTCAATTGAATCTATTTATCGGCGCTGGCGAAGGATAATTCTATTCAGAGAAATGTTAACGACGATTGTAATTATATTTACCGTTGCGGATATTTTATGTGAACAGTTGACCAATCGCGTAACTTGCATTTACTTGCTGTGCATTTACGAAAGCAAGAGATTTTCTGAAAGGTGCCGGACATGTTGTTTTAATCAGGAAATCGGAACAGCCTTCGAGCGAAATATACAATATATATGTATGAAAAAAAGACTTGGAGAAGAAAATATTTCGCAGAGTAACGCTTAACGCTACTACCAATTGTAAGAAACCAATTTACCGGACATTCTCAACGATACACACACACACACACACCACGTACACGTTGCATTATTCAAAGTCGACGAATTTCCAAGCACCGAGAAGCATTTCAGAAAATACGTTCCACGCAGTGTACACGCATAGATGGAAACCACATCAAGAGAGCTCCGCGTAATTATTTTTTCACTATCTGACCTCGTGATAAAGCTAATCTAGTCGCAGACATGCATTCGACAACGTAATCTCGTCAAGTGTGTCCTGTTCCTGCTTGGACCCTTCGATTTTCCTCGATCTCTACGAACTGGTACGCTTCGGAACGAAGAAAGAAACATCTTCTAAATTGGTTTCTTATTTGTGTAAACATTAATCACAGTTTTTGTTCGAGCTATTTCTTTCCGAAAGAATTCGTTCATTCCAGCATCTTCTACCTTCTTCTTTTTTTTTTTTTGTTAGTTAATTTTCTTTCAACTTTTCTCCACGGTAGAATTTTTACTCGGCAAACAATTGGCGCAAATTAGTCCTCGCTCCGTGTTTCCAAGTGGAGAAACGGTATTAAAAGTTCGCCGACCAGTTCGTCTCAAGATGAAATGAACGAGGACCGAGGTCACAGTAGATTAGGGTTAAGTATCAGGGATAACCATTGTGTTATTGTACGTTGTAACTGCTACGTGTATTATATTTCATTATACTGTACGCCATAATGTAACGAGTGCCCTATCCCTGTTAAAAATGTATATCGAATTATTAACTGTACCATAGAGTGTAAGCTATTCCAACTACCATGCCCAGTATTTTCTAAGTATATTACGATTACGCTGCAGGATGTGTTCTCGTCGTAACTGCATCCGACCTGTTGTTCCATTGAAACGACGATTCGTTGCGCGCCTCTCTTCTCTTCTGTCCGATAGGGGAGAAGAAATTAATCCGGCTGGAAATATTGTTTCGCCCGTGGACCGTGCAACGTTTACCAGCAACGCTTCTTACGTCGGTTGGCTCGATTTAATGGGACAACGGGTCGCAGATAAATGGAACCAAATGGAACAAAAATGTCTGCGACACCGCGTTCACTGTACCAACTGTATGCTGCACGAATGAATTGTGTGTGCGGATAACGAGAATGATTTCCAAAAAAAATGCAGCCACGCTGTCGGCAAAGTAAAATGCTTCAGACGCGAGTTTTACGAATGCGTGAGAGTGGCTAGGTATTAACTGTGTGTCCTCGTGTGCCATAACTCCTAACGTTTGATATATTTAACGAGTCTAGTCCATTTACAAAGAAACCTTTCGTACACGCCCGAGCAAATGTGTTTAACCGAATTCATAGACTGCACGAAATATATATACATATATATATTATACCTATGCAAACGTGTAACGTCTCGTTTGTGCAGCGTGTAATCCTCGTCGAGGGAAGCAAGATCTAGCAATCCGATACGGCGATTGATAGACGGGAAGAAACGGGGCAAGGAACATTGCTGTAAAGAAGAGAAAACCAAAAAACTCAGGCCAAGGCATTTATTCTTAATATACATATATATCTCTCTTGGTGAACTAGTGCTTTTCGACAGGCATTAAACATCTTCAAAAAAAAAAAAAATTCCATGCGCAAGACATTACAAATACGACAGGTATATAAAAAGTACAACGAAAAGTACTGCGAACCCCGATGGCCAGAAAGCGAACTAACGAAGCTGGGGGATTACTCGATATATTAAAACGATGGGAGAACTAGAACTAGAACGAAAACGAACTTCGTAGCTTCCCGATAATCAGCTTAACACAATCCTTCATCAAGCTTCGACTGGTCATCAAGGATTCCCTTACAACGTCGATCAAATCAGTCTCTAGTTACTTTCTTACAACTTGTACTTGGCCCCCCTGACAATTGGGTACTTGTCGCCGGTGCATACACCGCGGAAATCGTCTAGGGACAAATCGTAAATGGCGACGCCGCCCAGTCCCTTAGCTTTGGCGTAAGCGGCCTTGTTCCCAGCTGTGTCCGGGTCCTCGTAGCCAACCCAGATCCCCTCTTCGCCAGTATTTTCGTCGTATGATTTGGAAGCGTAGCTGCCGTACTTCTTAGACGGATCGCCGACCCGTCTCAAACGACCCACAGCGCTCTCCGTCAGCCTGGAGCAGACTTCTGCGTAGGAAAGCAAGCCAGGTAATGCGGTGTGCGGCCCTTCGGCACCTGGACCGTCGGCAGTCACGGGTGGCACGTTCGATATTTGACTGTCACTGGTGAGCTTCCATGTGCGAGCGAACGTGGGGATCCCCACGACGATCTTGGAGCCCGGCGTTTGATTCTCCAGCCAGTACCTTGAAGTAGAATTAATACTTTACGGATATTTTTTGATTGGAGTCCAGTGGATACACGACCCGGGGGGGTTTTCGTGGGTTGGTATGCTTGCAACCGACTGGCAATTATTCTTTCTGGTAACTTTTTTACTTTCATCATATGGTAACACATCGTTTAGTGATTTCATGATACCAAGAATTATTGCCAAGGCGGATAGGGGAAATCGAGCGACGCACAAACTGCTCACCTAGTTGTGGCGTCGACGTTGTCCTCGGGAACGCGTCCGTAGCTTTCGTAAATGGGCGCCGGGTAGTCTGCCTCTTGTGGGTTACGTTCCGGTGTCTTCTGGTCGAAGGCGAACAGGTGCACCGCGTCGATATTGGGCGCCAACAATCTTGCGTCGTAGTAAACTGAAAAAGGGTCCAGGTTGACATTTAGAATCCTACTCCACTCCCGGATATAGCCGAGAGAAGTACATCTCGTTCGAAATCCCTCTTTGCCAACGCAGATGGGTCCCGTGTCGCGTTACTGACCCCCACCCGGACCATTGCTAATGCCAATGTTTGCCGAGCGCGGCGTTGGCTGGTAACCGGCATCGGACGCAGACCACTCAAAACTGACGCAAGACGACACCCGTCGCATGTTTCGTCTTTCGACGAATAAACGTCGCCGAATCTCCTTGCCTCGGCTCATGAATTTTAATGCCTCGCGAGGGAAAAATCGTGATGACACCGCCAAATACTCACTGCTGCTGTTGACGTGCGGCAGAACGGTCAGCGTCAGGGCCTTGGCTCTTGGCCGGAGTTGGGCCTTCAAGTCCCGGACCAGGATCGTGAAGCCGTCCCGATGCTCCTGCTCCTTGTCGTCCTTGAACTTGCCGTAGCCGAAGGTCTTCTTCACGCCGTGCCAGAAGGATCCGAATGTGCCGCGGTGCTTCTTCACCTTTGTCGGGGGGAACTGCCACGCCAGGTCGATCCCATCGAAATCGTAATCGTTCAGGAGACGATTCACCGAGTTGATGAACTTGGACCTGGCCTCCGACGTCTCGGTCTGCGCAATGGGAAGGGGAAACATTTCACACCAATCGTACGACAGTTTGGACCAATGATTGGGCTGTTAGGATCGGTAATTGAAATATCGCTCACGAGGACAATGTATCTGTGGCCCTCGTCTTCCGGGTCAGCGTTGCCGCCTATGCTCAGGTAGATCTTCAGATCCGGGAAGGCTTTCTTCAACTGCGTGGCCAGTTTGTAATAGGAATAACCGACCCCGGTGTCCAGGGCAGGGTTGAGAGGGGTGACCTCGTAGGTGTCGGCCTTGACACCGGCGAATCCGTAGATCAGATGCGTGCAAAGGGACAGGGCGGATCGTACGTCGTCTAGTTGGTATTTTCCTGGACCTGAGGCGAAATTTCAATTGGTTTCAATCTTTCGTCGGAGCAAATGAGTTATCAATATTGATCAAGAATCGAGGAAATATTTCACGATTTGCTTTGCAGCAGGAATTGTCAAGGTTCCTTCGATGGCGAATTTGTCACGAAATGCAAACGGCAAACAATAAATACGAAAATTTACCTTGTCGTTCGAAGGACGTGCTGTTCCAGAAGCACACGACCTTGTTGTGCTCATGGGTGTCAACACAGAGCACCGATTGCAGACAGAGCGCCGCAACAGCGGCGAGAATCAACACTTTCATTACTGCAGGCCTGCTTCTAAAAGAATCCGTGCACGCACACATTATATACCCAACCAATTATTTTAACATACACGAAGCCAACAGTTTGCAATCGACGAGCAACGATCGAGGGACCGTTTTACAAAATACCAATCACCGTCTACGAATGTTCCTTTAATTTCCAAAAGTATCCCGAGTAAAGCAACGCTCCCACCCTCCCGCAGAAATAAAATAACATTCACCCTCGAAGAAGAAACCCGCGGAGGAACCGCGAATTACGAACAATTAACGGGCACGAACGTCTAAGATTTCGTTCGTTTCCCTCGCCGGGCAAAGAACTCGGGGTAGGAGAAAACTGACTGGCGTGCTTTGCGAAAGGCGTCTTACCTTTTCGAAAGGAAGAGTCGGACTGTCTGAGGCGATTTCTCCGCCAGGGACTTTGATACCTTGGCCTGGTCCGGCGGCAGCAGTGGTGGGGTCCGCTGGGACTTACGTCAGCGACGCCGGTCTTCCAGAGCGACGTTTCTCGACGTCTGTTTTCTGCCGTCGACGCGTTCATTGGGACGAAAAAGATCAAGGCTACCGTTGGGGACCGAAGAAAAAAAATGCTCTTTCTGGGATCTTCGATGAAAGAAATTGGAGATAACCGATGCTTTTTCCTAGAAACCGTTTCATTTACGGTCTCGTCTTTTTTCTCTCTCCCTAGCCCCTCTCTTTCTCCTCTTCGCGCGTTCGTTTCTTCAAGAAGCGGACACCGCGTGGGAAAGTGTAAATAAACGAAGGGAAGGAGTGAAAGCGATGTTAACATCGATATTTTATTCTCGGATCGAACAATTTTTATGTTCTGATCGCCTGCATCTTTTGCGAGATTATTATCATCGAATATTATCATTCAAGCAGCGTTTCTTCTTTTCGTCGACCGGGTCAAAAGTAATGCAAATGGTATTCGAAATGGGCACATGCAACACGTGCACAAGGTGGCCGTGAAACGCGTCACGGAACGCACCTGTTGTTCGAATATTTTACGGTCCATTTCTCGAAATGTATCAAACAACCGTGTGCTATGAAGTTAGCGAGCTACGTGTTACGATTGTGACTCCTCTGCTCGTTGTTTACCACACTGTCTAACTTGTTATTTTATCGGGCACAGGCCGCGTATCTACAGTGAACGATTTCTCGTTAATTTACTGTAACACAGCAGTGGTGTCTTGACCCTTCGTACGGGTTATCTGATTAACGTAGATCTCTCTCTTTCTCTCTCTCGATACATGCGATTCCGATTAATTAGAATGCAATCTATTCGAACGGGATTCAAACGGAATAAATGATGGAAAAATTTTCGCGGGATATGTTCTGTCGTCTATTGGTTGATTGAGAAAAAATGTATTCTATTTTTAAGACTAATTGCTTCCACGAAGCCGAGGAAATGGAAAAGTTGGAAAATCCTTTGCAACACGATTCAATAGTACCCCGATACAAGTCGAGCGTGCATTTATGATTTTTCTCGGCTTTATTTTCCAAAGCAGCGAGAACTCTTGAGAAGACGCGTACAATCCGTTTTCTCAGCTTCTGGAAACAGCTGACACGATGCCGGCTTATCGCAGCTTGCACTGTTATGCAACGGTTCCTAGATAAAGTTTCAGAGAAGTAAACTAACGGCGGTATTTCACAATCTGGTAGGAAAAAAAAATCACAGAGATACACGAGTACCCCGTTAAAAATATAAAATTAATACAAACACCATTCAACCACCGTGCAACAATTCAACAGTTAAATTCAAGGCAAACCCATCCCCTCCTATACTAAATAATGGAATTAAAAATCGAATTTAAAAATTTCATTTTTTCCTGTAAGAATAAACGCGCTCCCGTGAATTTATATATGTATCGTGCTCATAGTTAAAATTCTATCCATTTAAAAAAAAAAAAAAAAAAAGGAAGTCTGTCGGCGATCGTGGAAACCGTTCCGCCGAGCGAAACGAGGAAAAACGTCGAAAACGAATCGATCCGCAATTGCGGCACGTTTCAAGGTTTGTTTTGAAGGTGTCGATCGAGCGGACACTTAAAGCAGAGTGATCCGACTTCATTCGCGTTAATCGTATACAGCGCGGCAACGAGGGGCGTCGCGGCGCGTGATCTCATCGCGGCACGTATCGCACAATCATTTTCAATTGCACACCTTGTCACGAGCCTGCCCCCGCATTCGCCAATTATCTCCGTGCGAAGAACCTTCGACGATTCGCCGGCGACGCGTCGTCTCCTTTACGTCGGTCTTAATCGCGATAAACTCCGGACGACGTTCTTTTGTCAGGGACTACTTTGGATAATTTTCTTGTCGCGTTTCTTCTTTGTACAGTACTTCCTCAAGGATTTTACTGTAATAGCGCGGCCCCCTGAAATACATCTGTCTGTTCTTACTGTGGTCTTTTGGATCGTGCCACAGCTTCCTCAATATCGTCTATATTTAATATACTTTTCGTTGGCGGTACTGGAGCAGGGTATATTTCCTCGTTTCTAGGAAGCTTCTTTCGTTTCTTGAGTACTAGCCTATTATTTTATCATTTCTATGTATTGCAGTGTTTTGTCTTTCTTCCTTCCAATAATCCAAGGGCACATCTCCACCCGGCAGCCTTGCGAGTAATTCTCTCTGTTTTTCTTCCTCTTCCAACGCCCCATGAAACCCCGGTAGACGTCCCATAAATCTACTTCCCTCGACCCCAAATATTCCCCAAAGCCCCTATCTCGAATTTCCCTACCGATGCCACGGCCGTAATCCTCCGTCGTCTAACATAACGTTCGCCCGAAAAAATTATCTTCCCTTCGGAATCTACGACGCCTCCCCTCCCCCCCAAAAAAATATTACCAGCAATTTAACCGAGCTTACCAACCGCTGCGGGGCGAACGTTGAATGCGTAACGAACAAAGAACGCGTCGGTCGTGCCGAGGTGATGTCGATGTTTCTTCGGCCAGTAATCCCAGACACGAGTCGGAACCGAGACGAAGGAGGTAATCGTTCCGAAATCCTCGACCTCAGAAACAGCGAATATTCAGAGTTCATCGCGAATTCGTGGCCGGCGCGTTGCGAAAATGATTCGTCGCGACGCTAATCGTTTCCACGAATCGTCCTGTATCGCGTTACACGCTTGCGTAACGTGTTAGCGCGCGTCTGACTCATTGGCAAATAAAATCACGAGCACCTCGACGAAACGCGTTACGTCTGCTGCTCGATATGCGAGCGTCGATCGGTAACGAGACACCTCGCTGCGCGGATCGTCGACTATTGAAGTTCCGCGTTAGCGAAACGAATTAGCGACGCGAATTTCTGTCGGAATTCGGGTGTCCAACATTCGGAGCGGAAAGAATCTCGTTAATGTGCGCGAGAAACATTGCAATTCGATTGTTATCGAAGAATTACAATATTCGTCGCGGGTAACAGGAATTTTCTGGAAACAAAATTGACAATAATTGGTGATAGCTGGTCGGAAAATCGTAGAGGTCCGAAGGATCGTATGTCCGGCTAAAAGTTTTTCCAAAGTCCCTGGGAAGAAGATGTACGTGGTCGGTTCGAGTCATTGTTCAGCAGAGGAGATAAATCATTTCTTTCATGACATCATCGCTGTTAAAGGTTACTGGGGCAGCGTAGATTATTCCGTAATATTTTTATGCCCCCTTGGACACGTCGGAGTATACGTGAATTAATTACATAAAACGCTTCGCGGTTAGAACGTCGTGCAGAATTTACGCGCTTTTTAGAATAATTCCGTGGAGCAATTCTTTGTTCCCCGTTGACGGTGTCGGCGCTGTGGAAATACGAAGGTGTGGAACGATCGCGACAGAAGTAAAACAGAGATTCGTGGGGTTTTTCAATGTTTTATTACGAAACGAATCTTATGTACACGTGAATCACTTCTCCGTCGGTGTATAAGTAGATGTCTACGCTCATAACAAATATCGATCTATCCGTAGTAAATTCCTTAAGGTATGCGTGTAGTTCCTTTCGTTCCGCTTAAGTCTTGATTGTTAGCGCCGTTTTGGGACCGACGGCCGATAGGCAATAAATAAATCACTAGTACGCCCGGATCGATCGTGATTTCGCGCGATCCGAACAACGATCGAATCGACGAATACCGGTTTCGGACGTTCTCGACGATCTCGGCTTTAAGTATCGGGGTGCGTTTAAGTCTCGACTCGTGTGCGAGTCTCTCGTGGCCGCGGGAGGTCGTTCTATCGCCGCCTGTTGCCGATTCTGCGTAATCGCGAGATCGATCTCGACCCGTTGCTCGACCGCGCGAATCAATTCGTAGTTCCATTCGGCCAACGAGAGATGGCGAATCTCCCACGCGCCACGGAGACCCTGACTTTCTGTTACCTTAGATTTAACCCTAGAAAAATACAGTCTGCTCTGTTTTCCCTATCGGACGCGCTGCCCGTAACCAATCGACGAGCTTCTGGATAAAAAATACGATCTGCTCGTTGGCCAAGCAGCGCACTCGTAAATAGCATTCGCGTACAGTGTTATAGACTATGTGAAACTTTTTCTGTTTTCTGTTTTCGTTTGGCTAGACTCGTTTAAGAACGCGTAAGAAAATCGGAGCGGAGAAAAACGAAAGGCTAAAGACGGTTGCGAAGAATCCTCTTTCTTCCTTCGTTCTTTTTCTTCGCGGTGATTGATGGCGGAGTCGTTAGGTACACAACGAGACGAAGGCTTGATTAATTAATCAATGGACAGTATTTTCTTTCTTTGCTTCGAGACGACACCGTTCTTTTCTTCGCTTCTGGCGTTTCGAATCACGGGGATGGTCAGTCTATCTGGTCGTCTTCGTCTGAAAGCAGCGAAGCGGAGGGAAGTAAACGAATTGTCGCGAGGAAAATGAAATGAAATATAAGCCGCGGGCTTTCGAGGACTGTCGTGATTTGTTCGATTACCTTCGCCTTCGTCCTCGCCGCCCACCAGCTGCAAATCGCTGTTCTTTTGCTGGGGATCCTTGTCGTAGTCCACGCCCTCGTCGTGTTCATCGCCGGCTTCGACGTTCCTTTCGGTACGCGGTACAAAAAAGTTCAATTAAACAGGCCAATTTGGATGTCGGCATAATTATTTCGCCGATACGAATATATAAGTTTATAGTATGGGGTCGATCGTGGTATCGTTATAAAGGATTTACAATTTATTTTGCAAAGAACTGGCAATCGGAAAGAGAAACTTGACCCGTACTCAGGAAGTCGAATTTGATTCAATTGCTCCCCGATCTCTTGGACACCCGCGTCCATGTTCATCCAACCGTTGGCCCTTCTGTCCGGAAGCTGGTCCGCGGCCTCTCTGATCGGAAACGGCGGCTCCAGGTTGCCGTTATCCGTTTCCTGTTCCTTGCTGTCCAAACCGTTCCTCGGTCTCGGTTCCTCTTTCCTCCGGGCGATCTCGTCCTGCCTCTGGTCGCGACTCTCCAATTTCGGATCGATCATCACCGGTATCGGCGGCACGCCGACCGGAAGCTTGGCCTTCGTACCCGATTTCGGGACGGGGTGCCATCTGTCGACGGCCGTGGGTGCCGGATTGCTGCTCGCCGGCGTCGACGTCTCCAGTCTCACGGCTGGGACCGATTTCATCGAACTGGTGGCCACGGAACTCTGGAAAATTAATTCTCCGATTTTCCCGGCTCGTCTGGTTCGTTCGAAATCGTGCCGCGTTCATCGAGAATCGACGCGCTCGTTACTTTTAATATCGGGATGCGTGGTACTTATTACTGTCGTCGTTGGTGGCTAGTTTCGTTCTCCTACCGCGAGGAACTGTTGCTTAAATAAATTATGAAACGCCATCGATTTTTCATTGGTTCAGTTGGTTACTTTTTACTGAAAGTACGCGTAAACTTTATTCGACGCTTTGGATTCTACTTATTCATTCTATAGGGAACACAGTGAACTGCACGAAAGAAGAAACGATTAATCATGGGACGTGTTACATTTTGCAAAATCGACTTACCTGCGGAAAATTCTGTTTCGGTGGAAGCTGTGCAAGCATTGTAAGTGAAATGATGCTGCATAGGGCATGCTGTATGCATATATATATATATATTTTTAATGAAGATTTATTTACCGAGAAAGGCATTATTGAGATAAAATATATTTTGGTTAATCTCGCTACTGATAACGCGTCTTTGATATTTCTTTTTTCGTATCGCTTTCTAAGAAACTAAAGGCAACGGCAAGCAAAGCACGAACTAATGTGAAGTAATTTAAGAAAAAAATAAGAAAAGAAAGCTGAAGCGTGAAGTATCAATTATTTCGATACCTTTAAGCTCTAATTAAGCTAGCTCCAAACGAAAATCTACTTTTAGTGCAGCGAATATAAAAACAACGAATCGAATCGTGTCCATTGACAGATCGTATTTCACTATTAATGCTTAATCCGCCGAAAGAAAAATTGAACCGAGCAAAGTGTATTCTTTTCATCTGAGGGAACAGATGTTTAAAAATGTCGCCGGCAGAATTTACTAACAAGGAAGCAGATCAGTTTAGTCAGGTGTGTGCAAAGGGTGCCAGAAAAAATGCAAGCAGATCAAAATAATAACAATTTATTAATGCATCGATTAACACGGACATACAGGCACATTCAATACAGCTTGCAAGCTACACGTATGACTCGTTTCTTCTTTAACCGTTTCGGAAAAATGTGTCGAAATTGTCCATCTTTCCTTTGTACCAGGGACCGTCAATTAATTCCAATGATTTTTTTTTTTTATTACACACTAAATTACAAAATTATACTGTCAACGAGGAGTATAATTTTCATTGCAAGAATATTAATTTCAAGAGTCCTAATACGTTCCCCTTTTTCCAAATACGAGTTAACAAGTAGAATGATACAAGTGAGAAAGGTTCCATGATTGTTAAAATGTTTCGTTCGTACACGATGGACTAAAGAATTGAACAACGGTTACTTCGTGGTTAATCAGTTATCGATAATTATTGAAGGTACTCAAGGTCCAAGAATACCATAGAAATTGTGATGGGAGGAAATCTGGCAGTTAAACGAAATCATTTCGATCGTAGAAGTTCCTAAAATAATTAAACAGTACAACGATACCGTGATATCGGACTTTTATAAATTTTAACGTTGAAACTGCAACGATTCGCTAAAGATGTAAGGGAAAAAGTGGTTCTATCGATCGTACGATAGTTGTTCAGATGACTCTGACAGAAATCCGGCTTGGCCTCGTTAGTTAAATGCAACACTTTGGAAGATAACGATGTTTATAAATTAATTAAAAGTAAATCATCTACCCGAAGCACCCACAATGCAAACCATGCAAATTACGTGCACGTGTAATTATTAACGGGAAGATTATTTCTCTCTGAAAGAGACACTGTGCCTGAAGAATTCAACGTAAATTATTAAAGGCACTTCTCGCGAGTCCCCGTGAAGCAAGAGTATCTTGTCATTCTGTAGAAACCGAAGAAAAAGTACGGGCAGGCATCGGGGATCGAACCCCGAAATATTTTCTGCTTGTTGGCACCGACCCTCCTCTTATTGTTAGTTCCTTGATGGAGGCGCCCCGATACCACAATTCTTCTAACAATTCGTCACAATTATACCGCAAACGTTTATGTATAAAATATATCTTCCATTTATATATCTCGCAAACATATTTCTCAACCGATACGAGGAACCAATCGTAGCTAACATCATGAAGACTGAGGTTACCATAAGTAACTAACAATATAAAATATCAATTTTGTCTTTGCGTAAAATGTCCACGATCTGGGTCGCTCGTAAACCGTTTATCAGCGACCCCTATTCAGCCATTGAGCCACGAGCTAGCTAGCTGAATATTCTTGCATTTAAATTACTTCGACTCGCCCCTACGTACCCTGGCGCCCCCTGTAAAACTCACCCGTACAATATTTATATACTCCAAGGGGAAATCACAACCTGACCTGAGCTAAAAAAATAATCCGACGAGGGATTTAAAAAATCCGGAACAACGTCGTCAACATCCTCCGAATTATTCTCCGCCCTCCCTAACGTACCCCCCCCCCCCGCCCGTCAAAAAGCCCTATACGCTAATCTTTCCGTTTTTCAGGTTTCCCCCAGAAACGAACGTCCGCGGCAGCTCTACACTAGCCACGCCGCTTTGTCCCCAGCGACGCTGCTCTCGGTTTTCTTCGCACCGAGCTGTTCCCTTCTATCGTCGAACGACCCCTGTACAGGTGACTTGGAATGCTTCTTATCGTCCACGGATTCGTCGAGCTGATTAGGGGGCGGTATCACCTGTTTCAGCTGTTCGTCTTCACCGTTCTCGTTTCTGTCAACGAGCTTCCCGTTCTCGATCTCATTCCCATCGGCCCCCGCCGTCTCCTCGTCGTTCTGTTGCTCCCTCTCCCGGACAACGTAAGGCAACGGCAACGTGTCCACCTCCTTCGCCTCGTTGGGACCGACAGGCACGATATTTCCGTTCTTCTGGGCGAAACGAACGTCACTCGCGTCATTCGCGTGCTGCTCGTTGGATTGCGGTGGTTCGTCGACACTTATCGGCGCAGCAGCCGGCGCTTTCAGGGGCAGGGGACTTTTATCGTCGTTCGTGGGTGGACTTACCTGTTGCTGGTGCGACGAAACGTTCGGCTGGCCCAAGTTCCCCGGTTCACCGTTGTTCAACGACTGATGCAGCGGAGAGTTCACCGAGGTCGGGTCCGACGAGGTGAATTTGCGCAACATTTTCTGGGGAACAGATGGGACCGGAAATCAATGGGTGAGATTGTTTGATCGGCGAGAGAGAGAGTTCTGTTTTATCGACTGACGTAAATTGTAGATGGCGAACCGGTTGCCCGCTATTCAGGCGCTGTTTGGCATGTTTCTGAACGGGTACACACCTTGGTCTCCGCAAGTTCCCGCTTCAGCTGGAACACTTCCTTCTTCAGATGGTCGATGCTGCCGTCGGTGCTGGTGTTGTTCAACAGGATTCTGTTGTACCTCTTCTCCAGGTCCTCTTTCTGGGTGCCGAGCTCGAAGAACTTTCTCTTCAGCTTCTCCAGCGCCTTGTCCTTGTCCTCCCTCGCCTGTTCTATGCGACTGTGTAGTTCCCTCGTGTCCTGCAGCGCCTGCTTCTCCCGTTTCTTGCATTCCTCTTGCAGGTCCTTGTGCTCGGTCTCCAGGATCTTGCAGGATTGCTGAAGGGAATTGAATCTCTGCATGGCCTCTATGCTGTTCCTGTCTCTGAGGGACTTCTCCCTGGTGGCTTGCTGCTGGAGCTCCTGCTTCAGTACCGCGTTCGAGCTCTTCTCCTCCGCCAAGGATTTCTCCAGCCTCACTTTGTACTCGAATATCACTGGAAAATGAACGACGGCCAAATTTAAGTTCCTCGCGAATTGATTGGATTGCTTTGTTTTTTCTTCGCAGGTATATTTAAGGGGTGTCCACCTTGAAGTTGGGCAGCGAGGGCTTCCTGTTGATGCGCGCACTGCACGTGAAGTTCCCGAAGCCTGGACATCTCTGACGTAGCGGCACGATAGAGGAACACCAGGAGTACGAGCACCACCGCGCAACCCCCGTAGACGGCCAGACGGCCGCCACGACCCCTGCCTAGTCGTGAACCAGTCATTTCTGGAAAAGAAAACGACAATAATTTAACTATTGGAATATAAGGTACTTAGGTGTGCAATTTATTATAATACCTATTTTCTATTTCCCTAACGTATCCATCACCGTGTCTTATTAATTTGTTAGCGGATTAATTTCTGCTTCTCTGTTATTGCATTTGTTATTTTACTGTGTGTGTGTATGTGTGTGTGTTTTTCTCCAATTATTTTTGATCCGCTGTTATAATATTATTTTTATTCCACCCATCTGTTTCGTAAAATTTTACTTTTCTGTCGTAATTTTTTTACTGCTATTATTTAAAATCTAATTTCAATATGTTTAAGGCTGTTCCTATTGCGCGATAATCTTCGATCCTTTATTCCTCTACATTTGAACAATGTCCAGCGAAATTTTTGAGCGCCGCAGAACCATCGCGATAATAAGAAACCGCATCGGATTAATTATTTTTATCCGCCGATATCGTTGGGTCGGCTCTCTCTTACTCCGAGCGAAATGAGAAAAAAGGAAAGAAGGTCAAGGGGCGGCAGGGATTCAAGTACGAGAATAATTCACGCCAGCACCGGTCCCAATGCAACGTTCAATGGAAGTGAAAGTCGACGACTGGAAGACCAGCTAAAATTGTTAAAACGAAGGAAAAAGGGCAGACCAAACTCTGCGGATCGATCTCTGCAAAGAAAGTTCAATACATCGCATCGTCATCACAATATCGCGCTAATTCGTAAAGTTATCGGTAAATCGCGCTTCGGAATGCCAATAAAATATATCACAATGCAAAGCGGTATCGCTGCAGCGTATACGATATTACTACTGCGCCATACAAAGGTAACACAGTTTAGTGCACTCTGTCTGGTCCATCGTGTGCATACGTATGCGCCTGAAAAGAGATGTTTTTTTGCGTTGTAGCGTTGTGATTCGACACCGTGGACCGCGCGCCATTTTTTTAGAACGGGCCCGAAACGAGGAAACGCGACGTTCGTAAACAGATAATGGATAGCAGCGTATCCTAAACGCGTCGCATCGAGCGTCAGTCGGAATTTGGTGTTCGTGGCGGTCAGTGACCGTGGAATAACTGTGTATGATTCGATATTGATGGGGTCGGGCAGCCATGTACGGCGTCCCGTTGATGAAAGATGAAAATCCACGCCGCGGTGAGTCCGATATATTTATAACCTTAATCCCCTTCGAATGAATAAGACGCAAGCGTGAGAGTGATTCGCGACGTATGGCCATAATAGCGGTTTCAACGGTGCATCGAAAGGTGTTTTGTTGTTTGAGAAGGAGCGCCGATGTGTTGCAGGTTACAGAATCACGATGTAGCGCGGCCGTCCTAACCTTCGTCGATCGGAAATAGGGGATAACGTGATAGTTACTTAACTCGTGTTACCAGATAGGTATTAATTTGAACGTTAAGAGAGCATTCGTTGTTTGGGAAAAGGAAAGGTATCGCGATTGCGTGACGAGCTTTCGGTTCGTAGATCTTCGAGGAAATTATTGTGGGACAGCGTAGTGGAGCCCAGTAACCCCTAGGGCCATTTGTTTTCCCCCTTTTTAATCCATCTTAATTGCGCCTCTTGCCCTCCCCTAGTAAGGCTACACAGGATACACAGTCATTGCTAGGTGGAAAATCGTAATTGCACGTTCATTACTGGTATATTATCCGGTGAATTGAGATGGTGAATGAACGTGCTACGTGTAACGCGTACGTGTATATATTACAGAATGTATCGTGTATAACTGAATGTTGGTAATCGATTTTGGAATGAGAAGTTTCTTTCGAATATCCAGCAATATTTTGTAGCTTCGTGCTTTTCTATTATTTGCTTCCGTTGACCCGTATCACGCTGTTGAAAAGAAGTACAAGAAAAAGTATCGACGACTTCGTCTCCGATTCAACCAGTTTCCAGAACGATTTTTCGCAGATATCTTAATTATTTTATTCTGACAACGAGAACTAGATACACCGCGCGACCTGCGGTTAAGCGGTTGCGCGGTGCACGCATTATTATTATCATTATTAGGACAGGGTGTAAAGGCAAGCAGCATATCGATCTTGAAATTCGTTCAAACGACCAAGTGGTCCGTTTCAAAGAAATTGTTCCCGCTGTACAATAAATACGCTTCGCCAATGGCTGTGTATTTCTGATTATCGGAGAATTCTTTTCGCGTCGCCCCCCATGTTTCCCACGAGCCACGCGAAACGAACACGGCGAGCCCCCGCCAGTTTTGATCGACAGTGAACGGCATGTATAGGTAACACGAGCAAACGTCTGAAATTCGACACCGGTAATTACGATAGGCTGGTTTTATCGCTGCACTTCGGCCGGTTTCGCCCGAACGGAAATTACTATCCGTCTCGTATGGCTCATGCACAGTTCGTTCGTCCTTGCTGGACGCAACGAATTGTTGAGTATGTTTGCCCAGAGATACGATATATCCCGACACGTATACGTGTGGGATGGCAGGGGGTGGGGGGAAAAAATGACCAAGGGGTGAAGTGTGGGCAACCTAGCGGCTGAATTCGAGTTCACTGACATTTTGGAGCACGCGCGATAGATCCTGCTTTCGCGTCCGTGCGTTGGAATTGAGGTTAGACGCGTCGTAATTAATTTTCGACTATTTCGATCGTTCGCTGACGCGCTCGTGCACCGTCAATTTTTGCCCGAGTCGCGTTTCGTTCTGCACTAAACGGTCTTTCATTTTTAACCGGTCGTAGAATTCAAGCTCGACGTTGCAAGAAAAAAAAGAAACAGAAAGAAAAGAAAATTAGAAATGGAATAATTTCATAGGGAATCCGGCGGAGTTCCCAGAAGGCCGGTGTAAAACCGGTTCACGGCGATCGGTACGGTGAGTACCATATACGCGCCATTTTGCGGATCATCCTCTATCTCTCGCTGCACCGCAATTTCGACGAGCAATTAAAATGCATCAGTGTAAAGTTGCTTTTAAATGACGATTGTATTGTATTATATATTTTCCATTGTACCGTCCGCGAAGGAAACGCGGTCATAGCGATAATTGTATTGCATATGGACTGGAAACGTTAAAACTTTTAATTGAAGGTTGCATTCAAGGCGGAATTAATATTTTAGTCGCGTCTATGTAGAGAGTGCCTTCCGCTATGCTTCCTAAGGCGGGCGAACGGTTGGCGAAGGGCAGCGTTAATCGTTTTTAAATTGCAGTTACATTTTTCCCGTAATATCGTCGTCGTAACAAGTACAAGCATGATCCCGCCCGTAAGACCATCGTTAACCTTACTGACCAGCTGAAGATTGTATCGCATTTAGACGAGGCTATTTATCCTTGTTCGTGCAGGCGCGGCGGATCCTCACTGTAACTGCAGACACCAAACGACCGTGTTTCACTTCACGAATTATCAATTTAATCGTATTTAGTCATCGGACACTATTAACATCGTTTATAAAACTTCGCCGTGTGATCCGTTTTGTTATAGAGATCATCGATAAAGAATAAACGCGATAAACAGATATTTGCTCGTTAAATAATTCTTTATTATCAAGCAATAACCCCGATTGATTGCGGACCATTTATCAACAGTTTAGCGTCGACAAAATGAAAAATACGACACTCCGCAGGGGTTACACAGAACAGTTTATATTTAAAAGGTTAATTACTACAAATAGCAAACATTTTTTTACAAAACGTTCGGTCTCCAATTAGAAAAGAAAATTATAAACTGTTTACAAGCGACGCGATCCAGCGTGCGTGGGCCTCGGTAGTTACTGTTGCATATTTTACTTCAATACATAATATTATATTCCAATTCGTATGATTTATCGAAGCATTATTCAATATTTTACAATCAATCGTCTTCTCCGCATATTGCAAGGTTCACGATTACCGATTCATGAGCGTTTATTTAACATCACAGATCCAATTGTATCGCTGTCTAGCAGCTGGACACTCCACAAGCCACTGTTAATGTTACTGCGATTAATAATCACCGGCGACGAATTCTCCTTTTCGAGAGGAACGATACACAAGATACACTGGTTACATTACATATCGAAGTTCCTACCTCATACACGATACAAGCACCGTATTCTCAGCTCTCCGTCATCGTATCTTCCACGAACATTGCCTCGCGGGGAACGACCAAACGCGTACAGGCGTCGCGACGCAGACGTCCGGCCAGTCAGAGGTAATAATACACGAATAACGACGTGCCTCGGCTACGTAGCTATTCTAAAGCTGAAATCGATGTCCCGATCGAGACCAAGCACCACCGACAGGTTAGGACTTCTATGAAAAACCAGACCCCCGTAGTGGACGCTCCAAAAAGGTGTTCCCCCTCCATTGGTTCGCGAGTGCCACGCCATTAAACCAGAAGGCTGTCGTCCAATCGAGGGTCGCCACTCTGGCGAGTGACCAATGTGTAGACCGTGGCTTGCCAACCTGGTAGCAGGAAAATGTTACCGAACGTGTACGGTACATTCGTTCATTACACTGCCCCGTATAAAGAGGAGAGGCACGAAACCGACGCTGTATCGTTCAACGGCGATATATCTATTCCCAAACAAATTTCCACGCACGAAACGGATATTCGAAGCACAGAAATTTCGAATATCCGCCGCGGCTCGGTCTAGTGACATTCCGCGCCGACGCACGAATAGTTGGCAGCACCGTCGTCTCGCGGGGCACGGCTCGACAGGCATCGGCCGCTCAGTCAAGAAACTCGACTGCACCGAATCACTACAAGCGAGGTTAAAATCGTACGAGCCAGGAGCGCGCTGCTCTCTCTCCCTTGTTATCGGCTCTGCCTACCACGGGCAGCGGCTCTAACGGTCGATTTTCCTGTGTGTTCTTCCGTTCGTGAGGATTTTAAGTGCCGCGATCATCCGTGTCGACGACGCCGTCGTGTTGCTCGCGTACGAGACGAGCCCCTGGAACAGTGACGACGGGTAGTTGACTCGGTTTCTCCACGGGATTTTTCGGACGCGCGCCGCTCCTTGGACTCCGTTTTCGCGTTTCTCTCTCCTCGCTGCCGAAAAAACGGGCAGTCTGGTGGTGACAGTGATGAGTGTTTCCCCGCTTATGCTCGACTTCGTGGCCGTTGCACGGGGCTTACGTGACTGTGACCGTGACTGCTGTGTCGCCGCCACCGCGATGTGCTGCTTCGCGCCGCCAAGGAGATGCTGTAAGTCCGTGTCGATTTTTCGCCTCTTTCCACCATCGTCTGCCGTGTACGCCCGTCGCGGGTGCACGAGCGTTTTTCTTTCCTTCTCGCCCGTCGCTCCTGCGTGTCCATTACGCGTGCAGGCTCGGTCGCGGTTGTTTATGTGCCGCAGATGGTACGAAGGTCGGTCGGGGAAATGGGTCGAAATCGTTACACATTTCCTATCTATCTATTTCTCCGTCTGTCCTGTCTCCTCTTCGATTCGCGTATATACATTCCTAATGTGTACGTGTATACGCACACACGCCTGTATCCCGTTCCGCACAAAACGTCGATGGGTTAGCGTTCCTGTTATCTGCGACCGATTCGCAGCGACCACTGTAAACATTTTGAGGTCGTACCGTTGGAAGACATTTGCTCGTGCGTACCGACGGGAAGCATACATGCGTACGTGTACGCGGCTGCAGCTGGACTTTCTCGGCGTGAAATACACGCGTATCGATTCCGCGGTAAAAACTGATTTCGCGGCGAAGAATTCGCCGGTGAATATATGCGCGTGGAGGCAAAAGCCAAGGGAAAGTCGAAGGAGGAACGCCGCGGGTACGTTGCTCCCCGTCGAAACTGATAACGCACAATTGCCGATACTTTTTCACCCGGGTCGTCCATGCGTATTCTTCTCCTCTTTTTCCGTTCCCTCCCGTTTGGAGCAGAGATAACCGACGTTGCGTATTAGCGGGGCAGCTTTTTTTTCGACTCGCCGGCTGCGCAATAAAGACGGCACTTCGAGGCTACGCTAATATGGTGGCCTCGCGCCGACGGAACCGTTGAAAGTACGACGGGCGTAAAGGGTTTCCGATCGCAGGTCCGACGCATTTCCCATTTCCGCCGGGCGTCCTCTCGAAGCCATAGATTTCTCGACGTGTCACGCTCGCGTTCGCGCATGCATACATATGCATGCAAGGGTTTATACGTGTGTCTGTCTGTGTGTGTGTGCACGTACAATACGCGCGGCTGCCCGTTGCTGCCGTGCCTTACGGTCGCTCGTTGAAAACGAAAACCGCGCTCGAAATTGGTAATACGAACGTCCTCAGCCCCCCCCCCCCCCCCACTCTTCCCTCTCGCAGTTTCGATTTCGAAACTCGAGCACCGGGAAGCCCTCGTCCAGAGGCTGTCCAACCAGCGCTCCTCGGTAGGGCCGAATTGCTCGCGCGTGCGAATCGCCACGAGTCTCGCGATTGAATTATGATAAATCATCGACGCCAGGCGCACGAATATTCGAAACGGCTAGAAACTTCGTTACTGCGGCACGATCGTCGTGCTCGGCACGCGGCCTCCTCGCGGAATTCATTTCTCGCTGCTTGCGGTGGGAATGGCTAGGTCCGAATCTTTTCCCTGGTGAAAATATTAAGCACGGCCGGCCTCGTAGAAGTCTGCGGCGGAGATTGATACACGCGTTACCCCGACACCAACGACAGTACGTTGCACGTGCGTAATTTTGTCCGCCCGTGCGAACTCGCCTGTCCGTCGCTAGTTCGGGCGTCGATGTTAGATGGAAGTTGCGTTGACTAGCCACGGTGCTTGGGAATCGCGCGATTTTCCGAACGGTACACGCGCATTTAACGCCGCTTCGGAAATCCACGGAATTGATAGCCGGTTTACGTGACGCGGCACACGCAGAATCGTTCGAGAATCCAGCGGCGATTAGGTAGCGTTTTTCTTCCCTTTTTCTTTCTTTTTTGTTTTTTTTTTACTGCCGCACTTAACTCGTTAAGCAAACAACGAACGTCGCAGGCGTATTCGCGGGCACCGTTTGCTCCGCGCAACAGCGTCCCCGCAATTATTCAACGAATATCGACGCAATTGGAGGAAAGCCGACGGAAAAATCACCCTTTTGAACGTGAAATCTTTAATCGCGGGAAAGTCGTTGGTTTCTCCCCGTTGCCAATTATTAATCGCCGTTCGACGAACTTTAACGGGATTCGCTCGTTCGCGGCAAAAAGATTTAAAAAAATGTTGAACATTCACGGTTTCGTTCTGTCGAACCAGCCGCATACGCAATCTGGGGTTAATTACACGCGAATAATGCAACGAAGGACGAACCTCGTATATCCCTCTGCCTCTTTCCTCGCCTGGTGCTCCTTGTCGAAACGCGCGCGTTTAAAACAATCGTTTTCGATCGTCAATCGCGCTGGGTCGGGTTCGGGCCGCGCGCGATGCGAAACGATCTCGAACGCGATTCCAACTTTCGTCGTCTCTCGGTGGACCCGAGGCGCGGCGAAAATCACGCGCGAGCGAATCGATCGAAGCCGTACGAACGCGCGATACGCGGCCAGCGATCGGCAAAAACGGGACCGAGTCGCGGCAACCGTGTTTACGCCACGCGCCTACGTTATTGTCACGAAACGCGCGACGATTTCCTCGCCGTTCGTGGCGGCCGACGTTTCGAACGGGGCCTCGCGCTGGGCGGATGTTCAAGGCGGACCGGCGACGGGACGGGAATCGAATTATCGCCCCCGGTGGAAACGCGACCCGTTCGATTCGTTCGTGCCCCGTGAAAAGCCGGCGGAAAAAAGGGGGGGCCGTATGATCGCGAGAAGCCCGTCGACCGTCAGCGTTATAAACGACGGTCGGCACGAAAGGCGGATCCGTCGTCGATTTCCGTGGCGACTTCTCTCCGCGCGGCGTAAAAAGTAGGTTGAGCGCCACTCGGCCTGGAGGGCCGCCTTAGTTTTTGTCCGAATCGATTTGTCGCGGAGGCGTATATATACAGGGTGTACCGCCGTGGTGTTCAACGAACTTCGCCCACGTGTTCGGGGGTACGGTCGCGTCGAGAGTAAAATATCGTTGGTACGCGGTGTACGATGGAACCACGGGTGTATTAATACGACACCATAAGTAATTTCCGACGCTTGTAATTCGTCGTAAGCGCGAGGTGCGCGATTCTGCGACGAACGGGTTGACCCGATCTGGTTCGCTTCAACGATAGATTCGTTCGTCGATAAATCGAGGCGAACGGAACAATTCGCTGCCAGGTGGAGTTGGACCAGTATTAAATGTTTACGTCCTCGACGAAAAATTTGATCGAGCCGCGTCGTCGACGCGAACGAAGGAGCCACCTGAATTATTCATTCTCGTCATTAATTTCGCCCGCTATTTATCATCGACTTTCCGCGCCTCGTTTAATCAGCCCCGTGCTTCAAGGCTCGATGTATCGGGTGGCGCGACGCGCAGGTAACTAACAGGTCGTCGTCGTCCCATATCCACGGGAAACAACCCGTCGATTATATCTCCACGGGAAATCGCGTATCGGCGTTTCAGCTGGGACGGAGAAAAAAATTCTTCAATCTACCCTCCCCAATAAGGAATTTTCATTGCGAACGTTCAATCGACTTCCGCGACATTTTCCGCGGTGAATTTTCCCGGAGAATGCGGCAGAGTTTTCAACGATCACGGGGAACAATTAATTCGCGAGTTGCGAATCGTAGATTCTTTTCTTCGAATCGTTTCGTTGCTGGATCGAACGCGCTGTACAAACGACGGTGAACGAATGGAAGGGAAAGCTATTTTCCGAAAGGGAGCAGCGTTGTGTTCGCAACATTTGGCCAACCCCCAGGCCCCTTTCGCTGCTGCCCCCTCGATCCCGCGAAAACAGGAATTCTATTAAAGCCTTGAAATCGTAAAGCCCCAGTCTCTCTCGTCGGACGATCGATTTCACCGTAGTTCGTCCGTCTGAATTTAAAATCGCACTCCCTCAGAACGTATCAATCCGCCCGCTGCCGATGCAGAAAAATGAGAAATAAACGGGACGTGACAAAAGGGGGCGCGTTTCGACCAAGCTAACACAGGTATATATGCACACCTGTGTCGCCGCACAACGCTCGCGAAAAGTCAAACGGTAAATTGCTGAATACTCGCGATAATAATAATAAGAATAACAATTGTTACCAAAAAGAAATCACCATTTTATATATTCGAGGGATTAATTGAATTACGTGTGCTACAAATTTTCGTGCACGAAAGTCGCAGTTAAAGCTGAATACACGCAACAGGATTGCGTTGCCTCAAAGACCTTCGCGTTTCCAGCCGGCCTGGTATTATAATAACCCCGTTCACCCGAAAACACCTCCTCGCGGTTGCACACAAAACGCCGCAGCAACATCGGCGAAACTCCGCTGCGGAGGTGGCTTATCGAAAGGCAAGAAGGCTCCTGTCGCGAAAGAACGCACAGTCAACGATCGATAACACGCGTCCGCAAGGAAGTTCGCCTCGGCCGTCGCGATGAAAATTCTCGCGTTTCGACCCTTTCGCGACGAGCGGCGCGTCGTCGTTCGCGACGCTCGGTTCGCTCGAACGAGAATCAATCTCGACGGTCGCGTTCACGAATTATCGGCGCCGAGAACCGACGTGTGTCGCAGTTTCGACGGGGCGAATTGGTCCTCTCGCAAATTTCTCTCGATTCTTCGAAGTTAAAGGGACAGGGCCTACGTAATCGTTGTTATTCGTCCCGTGTATGTTAAAGTTGCGTTCGAAAACTGTGCGCGAGACAGCACAGCTGGCTGGTCGCTGTTTCTTTTTTCGTCCTTTTTGGAAGTGCATTAAGGATTACGCAGCGCGTACGCGGTCGTACACATGGCGCGATTCTGTGCCACCGTGGCACGGGAAGCGGACACCAATCGATACGAAGCCGAGCAGCGCGTGAAACGAAACGGTAACCGGCGTTGTTAACGCGCCGTCGACCGGCCTAGAAATACGTGCGAGATGCTAACACTCTCGCAGCCCGTCCTACCCAACGCAGAGGACGAAGGAAAACGGCTTGGAACGGCTGCACCGTGTGCCGAATCGTCCCGTCGGCGATGAAAAAAATTCGCCACGTGAAAATAACATACCCGGACGTCGACGGAGGCGCGGAAAAATTTATTAAAATAAACGGCGGACTAAGTGTGTCCCCTGACGTCTAATCCTGGATCCTCTAACGCACGTTTATCCGCGATAAGATGACGGAAAATCAGGTTAATGATAATTTGGAGAAAGTAAAGGTCGGGGAGAATTGTAATATGCGAAGGTTACCGCTTTTACCTAGCTAACCGCTGGACAGTTTTGGCTTCGATATTAACAGCGTAAACCACCCCGAAACTCGACGAGAATTCCACTGGCCAATTTGCGAGAAGCAGAGAGAAACGAAGAAGAAGCAAAAATCGAGAAATCGAAGGAATGGAAAGGAAACGCGTTCTGTTTCCAGCTCGATAATAATAACAGCCAACGGCCGTTTCCAATGCGGACGGCGGAATTGTCGCCCGGCCTTTGCGAAATACTGTCGAAAAAAAAAAAAACCGAAGGACACTCGACACACCGTTGTCGAGGGAGTGCGTTCCGGACAATAGATTGCCTACGGTCTTTCCTACCTTCCACCTCCGTCGCTCCGTCTGCCGCCTGTGTACACTTCTCGACGGCGCGCCGCGACGGGGACGGACAGACAGAGAGATGCCGGCGTTAAAGGAGAGAAAAGAATTCGTCGGAGAAGCCGAAGCCCAGGTAAAGAGCGGCGAGGGTTTGACGAAATTCGCGCTGCACGGAGATGTTGCGCGTACCAACCGAGAGAGTGCGAGAGAATTGGTTCCTCTCCGTGAACAATACGCGAGGATATATCTGCCGTGAGAATTGTTTTCTCTCTCTCTCTCTCTCTCTCTCCCCGTTAAATCCACCGGATCCTCCGTTCCTTCGATTCATTCGCGCAGCGAAAAATATTTTTCCTGTCTCGCCTCGCGTACGCGAACAATGCGATTTTCCTTGTATTATATATATATATATATATATATATATATATATATATATACATGTACATGCTTGCATAGGAATAGAGTTGCAACCGTGTAACACAGTCGACACGCGGTAGCCAGTGATTTTCGACGCCTCGATTCTAGTTTCTTAATCTTATCGGCAAGTATTGAACTCGATAAGAACCGAGGACTCGCGTGTACACGCGTGTGGTACGCAAGCTAAATCAGTGTACACCAGAAACGGGGCTGCAGCGGCGAGAATTATTACCGCGAGTTATCGACGGTTTCGTTGTTTGTCCAAGAATTGTTCGTTGCACGAGTGAACGAATCGTACACGCCGCGCGTACTTAGAAATCGTCGAGCGCCGCGTGTACAGGCGAGGAATATTCCGAAAGCCTGGAAAAATTTGTGGACAAATTTCGTGACGGTTGTTCGGTCGAGGAGCGTTCAAACGAACTACTCGACCGGGACGGAGTAAATTTCGAGGATTAAAATGGAAAATAAATTCATGCGTGAAATTAACAATCGCATTGATGATTATCCATCTGCTCGGGTCTTTTCTACGTTTCATGGAACGATGATCGATCCGCGAGTGGGCGGCGATTCGTAGATCCGGTTACGATTCCGTCGTTCCGACGAAGGAGAGCCGCGGCCTCCTCGTCGCGACAACGCCGTGGACGATAACATTTTGCCCCGACGATTAGCGAAATATGCGCCGCTCGCTTCGAACGCCGTGGCCGAAACGCTGTCGATCGGTTCACGATCGCTCGAATCGATTCCATTCGGCACCGTTTCGGGCAGTTACGTCGGGGCCCGAGCAAATCTGTTGAGGAACGAACGTATTGAAAATTCATTGAACACGCGAAATCTCTTGCGAACGTAAAGGGGAGGTGCGTCAGCGTTCCCCGGTGATATATTTGCGCGCACAATTTTACTCGAGAATTCTGCGGGGAATGTAGGATCGAAGCGGTGTCGAGATTCCTTTGAAATAGTTCCATCGCGATTCGTTAAATACGTCCGAAATATTTTTGTGAAAAGTGTAAATTGGGGGGGGCAGAATATAATATAATTATTCGGAAAGATTACTTTCGTTGCTCTTGGGCCGTTGCACGGAGGAGAAGAAAAATAGAATCGCGCAGTAGGTACTTGTTCTCCATCTGAACTACTGCCCCACTCTCTTTATACGTCGGTGACGCAAACGGGATGCGTTACGCCATGGTGCTCAACGATTCACCCTAACGGCACGGTTCCCTATTTACCTTTTTCGCATTGACATTTTCTCTAGCCCGGAAATCGTTCGTATAATCGCCCGCCGCCGTGGAACAGTTGAATTGTTGCCTGTTAGCGACCATCAATCCTCCCCGATAAATCTCGATCGTCCACCCTGATTCGACGGGAATCACTGGGAGAGCCACTGTTCGTCACGAATCTGTGGCTTTTCGCTGCTCGTAATTGTTAACGGGGGGGTTAAGCCGTAATCGTAAATGTAGAATAAAATCGATCGAGAATGAATCAGGAGAATAGAATAATAATAATTATTCGTAGAGTAACGAAAGGACGCGCGCCGCGAAAAATAGTACATTGAAATGGACGATCGAGAGCAGCGTCGTTAAAATAGAATACTAGTTTGCTCGAAACGATCGGAACGATAATAACGGTCGCGATGGGAGAAATTAATAAAGACAACGAAAATAGGGGTTGCATAACGGGATAGCAATCGTGGCAGGTGGCGCATTTATTTCGACGAACGAGTAATTAACGGGCGGGTCGATTAATTCCGTTCCCGGCTCGTCAGAAGTTAGTATTCTCGATTATACCAGGTGTGCTCGTGAATTTCCATGGACGCGGCCCCCGGGTCCCGCGTATTGCTCTTGACGTTCGCGTAACCATAATGTCATCCTCAGAGTACGGCTTACACAACCGGCACGTGCCCGATACCGTACATTTTAACGACCGTCTCGCGAAAAGAAAAGGAAAACGAATCTCGCGCAGCTTTTTTTATAAATATTAATGCTGAATTAATTTCTAGCCAACGGCCGATGTACGTTTCCGCCGCGATGAACTCGCATTAACGTTGCGCAACATTTCGGTGTCGTTTACCGTCGAATGAGCGAGCCGAAAGAAATACCGGTGGTACACACCGACGAGCGCCTTCGTGCGACGCGCATATTTTCGCCGGGAACCACTGGGGTCGAGAGCGAACCAATTAGGAATCGAGAACGGACCGCCGATGGAGGAACACCTCGTCCACAGTCTTCGATAAATCTCGATCGGGATCGAGCGGGCCGGTTTCCGTTGACGATCGGTTAAAATCAATTAACCCGCCGTTCGTCATCGATTATGAATGCCACGGGCCGGTTGTCCGCGTCGATAATGATTGCAATTATAGAACGGCCGATTACCGTCGGTCGTTAAATATCGCGTTGTCGATTATTCGTAATGATCCACGTGGTCGGCAATATCGCACGGTCGTGCGACAAAAAAACAATGAAACAATCGCGCGGTCACGCGCAATTAAACAATAGAATATTACTTCGAAATTAACGCGCCGGCACGTCGATTCGAACGAACGACCGCGCCGCGTTCTCTTCGCAGCCGTTGGAGAAACTTTTCGCGTTGCTCGTCGCCCAGCGCCAAAAGCTCGCCCCTCTCCTCCCCCTCCCCCCGTGCACGGCCGTCGTTGCGAAACGTGGCACGATCGTGTCGCGCAAGCCAGCAGAATAAAGCTCGGGTTATAATGTAACCATCAACGATGGTTTTATTCAATGGTGCCAATGACACACGCGCCGTCGCGTCATCTATACACGCTCGCAGTGGTTCTCACCGCGGAAAACGCCCGCGGAACACACGTCGTTACCGTTCAACGTTGCATCGCCGTCGTTTTACCCCGTTCGAACGCGTTGCGCACCGTCCAAGACGAACTCCGTCACGGCAACGGCGCGCTGTCCGTCGAAACAACGGAAACTCCTCGAAATTCGTAATTACTCGACCGTTTCTGGCGCTGGTCTACGCGGTGGTCGTTCAATTCCCACGATTACACGGCACGACGTCGCCGAACGATATTGAAGTCCGATGGACACGAAACGGTGGCGTTTCAATCAATATCGCGACCGCTTAAGCGTGTCTCCGGCAAAGAGGAGAAGAAGAAGAAAAAGAAAAAGAAAAAGAAAAAGAAACCGGCGGGGAAGGGAGGGGGGGGGGGCGCGACGACGACCGGACAAAACATTTGGTGGGGGAAAAATGGAATGGTTCCAGTAACAGTGGTGCAGTGCAGACTTTTCCACGACGGAATGCAGCGTTTCAGCATTCCAGACAAACACCGTGTGTACCCCTCGACAACCTTTGATTTATAGGGATTCAACGTTTAAGCCCGTCGCAAACCCCCGCGCCCCCCCCCCCCCCCCCATCGCGGCGACGTCCGCCGGGCAATGTTAAACGGATTCGGCCGTGACGGGGACGCACCTGGAGAATAATTCTTCGTTCGTCGATATCGATCGTGGCGCGGACGTCGTCGGTATCGGTAACAGTTCCTAGGATCGATTGGATTGATTCTTCGACCTCGGTCGAGGTCGGTTGTTCCCGAAGGGGCGTTCGATTTTTATTTTCACGCGCGATCCCGATTTTGATCGGAAACTTGTCGACCGGTTTTCCTCTCGCCTTCGAGCGGAAGCGATCGTTCGGTTCCGATTTTTTCGGGGCGGTTGTTCGTTTCGCCCTTCGCGGAAACCTGGAACGATTATTTTCTTCCCGGCGGTCGTTCCTCGGTCGTACCGCTATATTTAGGTGTACCTGACCGGAATTTCCACTTTTTCACCTGTTGGAAATATCAAAGTGTTCCGAGGGATCGCCAGGTAAACTTGGCCGGTCGATATTGTGTTCCCTTTGTACAGGGTGTCCGTGAAATCGTGCCGGCTGATATAATTTGTTAAAAATTCCGAGCTTCCTCTTGTAAATACATATGTACACATATACACCCACCGTTACATCGAACAACCAACCCTTTCACCTGAAAAAAAAAAAAACACAAGACACCTGTTGACAAAATAATGTCGCCCAAAAACACAATTGTTCCGTTACACCAACACCAAGGCAATTCTTCCAAGACCCGTTTCACTGGTAAATGAAAAAAAATTAGTACACCCTGGTAATTGTCAACGGTGTGACCTGTTGAGGCCAGCGTCATGGCTGCTCCAGCATCGGTCCAAATGGTCCTCAGATCCCTCGAGACGGAGCGGATCTTTCGTTAGACGGAAGTGAAGGGGAGCATAGGGGACGGGGTGAGGGAAAAAGAGAGGCCATGCACGCGTCGCCTTGGCTGTGGACCAAGCCACGAAGTGCCAGGGTCGTTTCGAAGTTGCCTGCGCACAGGACTACGCCAACGTCTATCGAATCTCGGGTTTCCAGCGGATCTAATGCGTCCCTTGGACAATTAGCGGTTCGCTCGAACGGTTCGGAACCGTGTTATGAGACGTTATGATGTTACGAGATTTCTGAATGATTCTGTTTCGATCGCTCGGTCGATCCACGCTTACCCGTTGAAACGGGGTAAACGTGTCTCGAACCATTTACACCTGGGACCGTTTTGTCTTAAGGCGACAACGTTACTCCAGCTGGTCTTTCGCTTGCTTTCTATTCGCAGCCTGGCCTATTTTTAACGGGACGCTCTTCGGACGCTTTAAATAAATTAGAATCGCGACGCGGGAATCGTTCGTAATCCACTATTATTGGAGCACTTATTGTTATCCGGGGTGGGGAAAAAAGAAGGAAGGCGTATCTAGAGTGTAGAGTCTCGAGGATACTTTGTCGTTCGTTGAGGGCCACTGGGCATGCGATACGAGACCTCCACGGTTCTCAAGAAGCGACAAGTCTAGTAACGGACTGACAGTCGCCGCAATTATGCCCATTATGCGAAGTGCAACGGGGAATCGCTGCGTCGTTATCCTTGATGAACCACGGTCTTTGTACGGGGAGGGCGGATGAGAGCCACTGGCCTAACATGCGCGGTCCCAATACCATTAACGTGACTTGCTAAGGATCGTATTATTTGTTAACCGTTCGTTTAGCTCGGACCGATCGATCGATTTGTATTGGGAATAATTTTTGGCGGTGGAGCGCCGCTTTTGTATGTTAGGCGTCTTTATCGCGGGGGTTATCTAAACATTGAGTAATTCGATATGTAACACGTTGTTCGAATTGTAGGCTAGATTACCGGCGATAACAGCACACTTTCAACAATGGTTATCTGCCAACGTGTCCAGTAACAATTGACTGAAGAGCCTGTGTGCTAACCATAAACAATTATTCCTTATCGTTTCCTCAAACAGTAAGTAGCTGACCGTGCAACTTATTAGGAAACATTCACGTACCCGGCGTCCAAACAGTTATATCGACCAATGAGCACTTCGATATCGGAAATTATTTCATCCTCAAGTATGCATAATTATTCTCCAGGCATCGGATCTGTGGAAACTTCAATTTCGATTTGAATTAAATATATATCCGATTTCGTATACTTTAGTCGTCGCAGCAGAAAATTCATTTGAATGAGTTAATATCGCATAAACGTGAAGCAATTTCAATTTTTGATTGTTCAATAAATGCCTGCGTTTGTTACGACAGTGATAAATAGCGTTGGGACTAGATTACCGGTTGAGAACCACGGTACGCGATCTTGACGATACAAGGAGAGGCCTGGCTAGCTGTAGCCGGCTTGCATATCGCGATACTGGTCGATGTGTCATTGTGAGCGTGCCTTAGTAGCCTCGTATCACCTGTACGATACTGTTACTCCATTATTCGTGCCATTTTATTTGCCCCGAGTCCGAAAACCGAAAATGCATTTCGTTGGAACTTTCCGATATATTGAACGATGATAATGATTCTGTATCTTAAGAACGACTAAATAGTGATACGGATACAAGTGTGCCGGGCGGTTAGGAAAACGTTAGCATTGATAGAGAATGGATCGTAAAGATTTGGCTCGGTGGTGTGTTTCAGGAGGACGCGGCATATGGGCTCGCCTAAATGGTGGCTCTAAGGGGTCCCATAGGAAAGCATGAGGGAAAGAACGCCCTCTGCGGACGACACCCCCAAAAGGGCCCCGCCAGCTCCACCCAGAGGTAAGAATTTTATGACCGCCATATCGTTTATTCTTTCAGGGTTTCCTTTCAGTTTCCACGAAGATAATTGCCGGCCTATAAATAATTGGTCGGCCACGTTATGAACGGAGTTGAGCACAGTTGTAATTAATTTTTATTTCCCTCGTTAGGAATACCGTTTTGCGGAATCACGAAATTTCTCGCGGCTAATCACGGTTTTCTAAGCTGCATTTTCTCCTCGAGCGTGCACACTTCGCTTTCTCGGATTAATGGAATGTGGAAACCGTGGCGATTGGTAACGTTACCCTATCCAAATATCAGCTTGGTCGAAGCCAATCAATCAACTGTTGAAAAAGGGCACCACCAGTACCGGCTTCAATCTTTCCATTTCGCTCCTTACTAGCCCGCCTAACGTAATCAATCAGTGTCCACGTGGAAACCAGTCTTAATCCCCCGGTGATTCCGAGCTAATTAAATAATTAGGTGACATCGTTGAACCGGTCGGCCGTCTCCGAATCGAAAAAAAGAATCTCGAACTCACCGTTATGTCGTCCCTTAAGTCTCGTTCGCGCGAACCCAGCCCAAGCAAAGGGCAACGGCGAACAAAATTATCCGCGGTTGAGCGTCGCCGAAATTTCAATACCAAAATCCGCAGCTTTCCGTTCGCACCGAATCGTCCAGCTCGGCACGGCGATTTCCCAATTATACCCCGAGCATGGTCTACGCGATCGCGTCGTGCCCGTTCTAAATATATCCCCGCGACTACTTGCGAAACACCCGGTTTGTCGCGCATAGGCGGCACGTTTCTGAATGATGCGTTATGTAATCGCAGCGCAGGTTGCAGTTGCACGGCGCTCGCGTGTGCAGGCGCGCACACAGATGCGCGAGGGCGTACACGCACCGCGATTGCAGGCGATAAGCCGACGATATTAAGGCGCGATAACGTTCACGGGACAGGTTATAGATGCTATGTGTGCCAGTGAAACGGCACCGCTCGCGCCAGGGTCCTTGAATGCGCCTTCTAAACAGCGGCGTTCACGAATTGCTAGGGATCTCGCACGTTTCTCCGCGATCAGATGTGCCCCGTCGTGCGCGTTTCACCGGAGTTTGCGCATCTGGGGGATTTTTTTTAGGCACGCGCGCGCGCTCGGTCGAGCGCGCCGGTAGGGAAATTTCCCTGGCGACGTCACCAGACCGAGGATTTCTTCTTTCGCCGTCCGTCTGGCGATTAGATGCAGCCACGGATACAACAAGAAGAGGGGAAAACGACTATATCGTCTTTCAGTCACCGTTTCGTGGGAACTCCAGGGCTATTATAGTCCTCGACAGCCACGGCTAAATTAGAATTTTCCCGGAGTTCGAGTCCTCGATTAGATATTCTTGGAATAATCTGAATCGGCCGCGAAATTAACATTTTCGCTAGAATTGTACGGGTCTAGGTTACCGAGGTACAGTGTTACCGATACACTGCCTATACCGTATTCTATTGTCAGCTGCCCGTTAAAGCAACGGAAACTGGCGCGGCTATTAAAGGTTAAGGTGGTAGCAATGATGTATTCGTAAGAAATCGGGGATACCTTTCCAGAAGGTGTTAAGTAATTTCATTAAAACGTTTCAATGCAAAGTGCGCTCGGGTAATCAGGACCCGAGGTAATTCGTATCAATATCGTTTACGAGCCGTGGGATTCAATAGGGTTTAGGTTAGGTTCGGTCTCGCGTAGCCACAGCGCCCTATAGCGGTCCGTTTCGACCATTTTCGCGGTGGCAAATGGCAGTGGGATTCCTGGTTAATTATTGTGCCCGCCTCGCGTTTCGTGCTGCATTATCGACCGGCCATTCGGCTGCTCTTCGGAATGCAAACGGTCGAGTTTTAACAGGCGTGCCAGCACAATCTCCCCTAGATCGGTGATACATTGAGGTGTCACTTCGCCAATGGATATTATTGAACGACAATAACAATGAAAGAATTATCCGTCGACCGACGGGGTTAAGGAAAACAGAGAACCGCCCCGCGTTATAAATGATTTATCTCCGGGACGATGGAGGTGATCGTATTATCCGGTTAAGACGGATCGATAGGAAAATCTGTGAACAGAGTGGCGGGCCTGAATTATTTATAATGTAAATAATTCATCGGGGAATCCCTGGAAACGCGAACAACGGCAGAAGGAGGGAATCTCTGTGCAATAAAAACAAATCAGAACGTACGATTAATTAAAAAGCTAACCATCCTTTTTCCATGGAAACCGGATGTGCGTTACGATCCGCGCGATCGCGTCCCGTTTGAAAATAAATAATCCCAGAGATGGACCGGGTGGATGCGTCGACGAATTTTTTTTTTTTTCTTTTTCGGTCCGAATTATTGGCCGGGCTTTTGTTTATCATCGATTAATCGAAACGAAGAGTTGCGAGCGTACACGAGAGCCGTACAAAGGCCTGCTGACTATTCTAATTGATTGACTGAACGAAGGACGCTTCGTGCGGTTGTCGTTTTAATAGACCGCGCCGTTGTACAGTTATAAATTGCACAGCTAACAGTGACTCTGGTCGTCTTTTCCCATATACCGGGTGGGCCAATATTTCGTACAGACGTGTACGGTTCCACGTCCCCCCCGGGGGTCATCGACGTGAAACAATTACGCCGATGGTTATTAATTCGATTAACGAATCATGTTCGCAGAGCGCTCGCGATCGTATACCGGGTGGAACGATCGACCCGGCGAAGGTATTAATTAACCGCCGCGTTATATTCGACTGTGCAACGCGAGCGACTCGGCGTTCAGCGCTTTTCACGCGAGATCGATCGAAGCGTCCGGCGAACAACGAACACCGAGGGTGAAAGTTTTTGCGATTCGCGTAGGGTTGATCCACGAGCACGATTGCGCACGGCCGACCGCAAGTCGCGCGCGATGTAAACTCCGCGGAATAAAAAATAATAATAAAAAAAAAAAAAGGACCACCATATGCATCTCCCACAGAGAACATGGCGGAGCGCAACGGCGCAGCAGGGAGAAAACGAACGAAACGTTGCAATCCGACGCTGCGGCCGACCAGCGGCGATAAAAAGATCGATTTCAAACGCGTCGCCCCTCGTCCCGTTTGCCGTCGCCGTCTGAGATGCAATTTTTCCCAACAATCTTCTTATTATCCGTCAACGTACGCCGTCGCCTATGCGCATGAAACGATAAGCGACAACTTTGAAAATAATCAGCACGGAATGGATAATAAAAATAATAAGCGACTGCGTTTAATGAACCGCACTTGGCTTATTGAAAACAAACAAAAAAAATTGATCAAATTAACGAATTCACTC
Source organism: Nomada goodeniana (assembly GCA_963969485.1). Taxonomy (NCBI): domain Eukaryota; kingdom Metazoa; phylum Arthropoda; class Insecta; order Hymenoptera; family Apidae; genus Nomada; species Nomada goodeniana. The sequence continues at coordinate 1,264,495 of OZ018306.1, read as the reverse complement.
GTGTCCCGTCAGAAATATTCAGAGGCCCTGAAATTCGACATGCTGGCGCAAAGGCGAACGAAAGCACCATTCGTTTCGACGCCGCCGACTTCATCTTCTCCGCGCGCGGAATATTTTCCATTCTGTGAAAACGGCGCAGCCAGGAAACCGTATATGTACACACACATATATATATATATATATATATATATATATATATATGCACCGTGGACGCGTTGGAACATTGTAATTTTCCCTGGTTCTTTTTTTCTTCCCCTTTCTCTCGCCGGTCGTACGTCTCCGTTCCAAGTGCACGGTGGAGAATCCACAGGCCGTAGGGGGAGAGAGAGATGTGTCATTCTGTTTGGTCGTAAAACGACGGTGGAATGCGAAGCGCGGGTCGTAAAGGCCCTTTACCGGCCCAAGCACTAATCGTGGGACGCGCCTTGATTATTGTCTTCCTGAATATTACGCATTCGATCCTGGACCACCCCCTCCAACCGCTGTGCATCGATTTTTCTGTGAATTTCACACCTTCGTAGTTAGCTGCTTGAAATAGAGAGAAAAACGCCTCGACGCATCATTCTATTACTCCTATGAGAACTGTCAATCAGGGCTTGTAACCTGTCGAACGAATCGCCGAATTGCGTAGAGAAGAAACAAAACGCCAAGTAACTCGGCCTCGAGAAACCTATATCGACGCCCTGTGAAGAGGCCATTGCCCTGGAAAGCAGAGAAATGGGTCTCGGCCTGACCCAGATCCGCCGTCAGTCATTTGTCGCGATATACAGCGGAAGAAAAAACAAAAACAACGAAACGCACGCGCTATTGTGGAACGTCGACGTCGTCGAGACGTCCGAACGCTTCGTCGGTCGTCTCAGGCCCAACTTAATTGGAGGAGAGATATATTTGTTCAACGGATGACGGGGCCCGGTGTATCGGACACGATTCAACTGTCAGAGGAAAGGTTTGGGGAGGTGAAATCGAGCAACTTGGATTCCAGTAAACCCTGGCGCGGGTTCAACGAACCCTGTTTAATTACACGGCACCGCGCTGGCTGCTACACGCTGAAACGATACACTCTCCGCCTCGTGGCATCTTTCAGACACCGCGTACCGCTGATTAGCATGATCATCTTTATTAATTCGAGGACACGTTTCGCTGAACCTGCAGCGTCGGTTTCACCGCGCCGCGGGGGGGACACCAAGGCTCCATCGAGGAAACGACATTATCCGTCGATGATAAAAGGAGGATCAGTTGCACAGCCGAGCAGTTGCATTGAGAACGTTTCGCCACCGATTCCCATTGAACACGCTGCACGTTCAACATGCATTCAATTCGCCGTTCCTTCGGTCCCGCATTGTTCGCGTGGAAATCAGAAATTAATTGCCGATCGAATTGCACCGGTCTCGTGCACCTTGGACACGGTGTAGAACATCTGGCAACGGATTAGCGACGGTTCCGTTGCGCTTCTGACCACTCTGCTGTCCACCTAATGACTAGAACCACCCAGGTCCCCGGGAAAGGAACGAGTTCAGGCTGAAAGGGTGTCAGACCCGGCTGAAAGGAAGCCCTTTGAAACGGGCCTTTTCAAGGAAGCAAATATACCGGCTAGTTTCGAAAGGACACACCTCCCGGAACGTTTCACGCGGATCCGCAGCAACTGCCGTTGGGTCACGTGCACATATTTGGAAACGGTCGTTGGTCGTTGGTCATTCGGTGGGGGGGGGGGGGATATCGATGCAGCGTAAACCGGAGCCCCGACCGACAGAATTGATTAGATCGCATTTGTACCATTCGCGAGGAAAGCATCGTCGTTCGAGTTAGAAAATTCGAATTGCAACACCGGCGATCCGGAATGTACGTTTCCCGGTTCCCCGTCGGCCCCCGCGAGATTCGTCCAAGACGCACCATAGGAACCAGCCGTGAATTACCGGGCAGCCGGCGCGCTCCGGCGACCGGACAGGTGGGCCGTGGCTAAATCCGGCCGACGTTAGGGCGAACTTTCACGGACATTTCCGGCGGTGCGCCGTCGGCCCTTCGTGGATCCCGAACGCGTTTGAATTCGTCGTCGACGGAGCCGGTCGCGCGTTGATTCCCTCGCTCGGCTGGAGGACCGTTAAACGAGCCCGACCCGAAATTACGAAGTCCCCGATAATAATCGAACAAGAGTCGATGCTGTGCGCGGTCCGGCGTCCCGTCGGATCGCGTCGAACGCTCACTTGTTCCGGCTGGATCGTCGCCAGCGCCGCCGCGACTCCCCTCTTTTAATCTTCCCCCCTCGCCTGTCCCCCGATTCCCCTCGTTCTCGTGCCTCGAATTAAATTAGCCGGACGCCGATCGAATCCGAGGATCTTAACCCGCGGCCCGGCCGTGGCGTGATCCGTCGCTCCTCGACGTTCCGTCAAATCGAATCGAAGCGTCGCCGGGTAGTTTCAGGACTCGCCTTGTCGAGGCCGCGACACACTGGGCCGTCCCGTTTGCACGCGCGCCCGACCGTTTGTTAACAGAAATAGAACGCCCGTGATTTATCCCTTCGATGGCGCTTGGACGGTCTCGATTCCGCCTGCGCTCGCGCGAACTCGAACGCTTTCGGTTCCTTCGACGTTTCGCCGGCTGCGTTCCGCGCTGAAACGTTGTACTGCATCGATCGTTTATGTTGACGGGGCCCGACCGTTGTGGGCCCCGGTTCTTCCCTCGGCTCCTCGCGGACGGCCGGACAATAGAACGAAATTGCTCGGAACCGTGGCGAATTTTCCTTGGACCCCGAGACTGGGGATCGGGGATTTATTTTCTGGTGCTGCGCCACGAATGTTGTGCACTATTTTAACGCTGGACGCTGGGGACGTTTGGAGGGAACATTGACGACGACAATTATTGTAATAGGAATGTAGTAAGGAGAGGAACGAGACGCGATAATACGCGGTAAGACGGATATGAAGGGTCGGTGGCAATTTTTGACGGAGATCAAGTTCGATTGAAAAAAGGGGGTGGTTCAGAAGCGACGGGGACGTGTGACGACGATCGTCATCGTCGGCGTCATCGCTCACCAGCCAGCCGGTTTCACCCTTTTTGTGAAGGGGGGATGGACGACCCGGTGTGTTCGAAGCTTCACTCTCTTAAAAGCCGTGCCAGGAGGGTGGCTGCGCGACCCTTTTCGACGTGGCAGAGGGGCGGTTATCGATTCTCCGGCGCTCTCCCTCTCTTTCTTCCCCTACTTCCGGATAAAACACCGCCAGAAGAGAAACGTGTTATCGCCGTTGTGCGTACGGTTCTATCCGTTCCCTCCTGCCCTTCGTTTCTTTTTTCCCCTCTCTCAAACCCCCCTTTCTTTATTTCTTCGCTTCGTCGCTCTTAACCCTCGCCCCCCCCCGCCCTTGCGTATTCTTTTCCCTTTGTTTCATTCGGTGGCTTCTCCCTTTATTTCTCTCGAGTTCACCCTTTTCTGCACTTCTTTGGCCCGCTGTTCGCCCCCTTTCTTTATTTTCCTTACTTCATCGACCACCCTTGTATTTTTTTTTAATTCCGCGGTTTGCCTCTTTCTTTATTCATTTACTTCGCCCGCTCACCCCTTTGCTTTACTGTTTAGTCCCCCCCCCCTATTTTTATTCCTTCCCTTCGTCGTTCACCCCTTCTTGCATTTCGATTATTTTCCTTTTAATTTCACGGGTTTCCGCGCCTTCTTCATTCCATCGCCCCGTCGACGTTTCCTTATTTCCTCGCGTTTATCCGGCACTTTGTGCACGCTTGCGCCTGTGCAGTTCCGTTTGTTTCCTTTGTCGTCCTCGCGGCGTCGGTCTTTCGACAAACAAAAACAAACAGAAAATAGCAAACCGGGGATTTTTAACAGGCTCTTCGCCGCGACGAGCAATCCGCTTCGCGAAACTGTTTCCCGCGGACAACGATGACCGGAAATTTCAATTACCGACCGGTTCCCGTTGCTTCTTCGGCCTACGTATTTAACACCCCGTATAAGACGAGCGTTGTCACTTCCACGGTCGGTCTGCACTTCTCTCACTGTTCTCTCAATTCTTCGCCGACTCCATTCCTCCTCCTCCTCGTCGCCCTTCTTTCTCTCTTCTTCTTTCTTTCTTTTTTTTTTGTTTTCTCTTTTCTATCTCCGCGCCTCTTCATCGTCCGGCGCGGCAGCCCGCGTTTCCCTCTAATCATTCGGTCCACCCTTTGAATGAGGACGAGCCCGACGAACGGCAGCGACGGAAATATTGTTTGCGAGCCGCGGGGAACCGCGGGGCGACAAGAGGCGACCGTATGGACGAAATGAACGTGGAACAACGGCGGGCGTTGCTTTTCCTCCAAATATCATTTGTCATTCGATTATATTATTCGAGTGGACGAGACGCCAACGGTGCAAGATCGCCAAGATCGATTTCGATGATCGCTCGACAGGATTAACTAATTCATTTCCGTCGTCGTGGAAAACGTGTGAACGCATACCTGTTTATTCCACGACGCATCGTCGAAAAATACCAACCAACCCCTTCTCTCTTCCTGCTCCGCCCTAATGGGAACCCCTATTAAGATCGACGCATCGGCCCAAGTTCGTTTCGCAACGTTTCTCCGTTAAGGGACGCGGCATGTTTGACGGCGAAGCATTAATTGTCGCGTCTACGTCGGTCGCATCGCGATCGATGAACACCGTGTACACCTATGCACACCCTCCCCGTTTCTCCCCAGTGTCTCTCTATTTCTCTCGCCGCGAGGGCAACAGTCGCTTCTTCCTCGAACGTCGTTCGAATTTGATGATCCCACGTGCGATTCCTTGAAACTTTCCCAGGATCGGAAACGTGGAATTATTGTGCGCGGACTTAATTGAAAGTCTCCGTTCTAATCAGCTGGTCCTCGCGTCGACAGGGGTGTCACGGTGCCCCATAGGTTCGTTAATTTCCCGTGGAAAATTCGAGTCAATTTTTGTTGAAAGTTGAAAGTAATAATAATAATAATAATAATATATTTCATTAAATTGCGATTAAAGTGTCAATGCCGGCATAGAGAATGACGGTGGACGCTGTTCTCAATCGAAGATATATTTTTATATACGTCGAGGAAGCTCTGGTTACGGGGTTTCTCGTTGAAAACATTTTCCACGGCGATTATGGTTCGGGGAGGAACGAAGACGTTTCGATTTAAGGTTTGCTTTCCTCCCTTATGGAAAAGTTTTCCAACTGCGCGACCCATTTTCCCCCTTTCCTGCCCCCAACCCTGTCCAGATGGAAAAGACCCCGGCGAAGCAATTTTAATTAAATTTCAACCGACCACTCTGCTAATAGCGCTAAACGAACCGAGCACAAGGTTCTCGTAGGAACCTTTTCCGAAAAGAAGTTGCGCTACGTTCGAAGAGTGCAATTTCGCGATTCAATTATTTTGTTCGAACAATATTCGATGGGGGATTTTGTTTTTTTCTTTCGTATAAAAATTAGCGGGCCACCGATACTTCTGGTATTAAGAAACAATTGCAACAAGACTATTATCTGCGCAGATAATTGGACAATCATAATGATAATGATAAATCGGTCGCTTCGACGTTTCGAATTTGCGTCTCGAACGAATTACCGCGTGCTTTCCTCCGCATTTCCCCAGGACGATAAAACGTAACGCGGCGATAAATCCCGGCTTACATCACTCTCGTTCCATGGTGGGAACACCGTGGGTCGAGGTGTTCATCCCCGAGAAACGTACGGAAACGGAACGAGAGAAAACTGACGACCGGAGGAATTCACGAAGCTATCGAATTTACCGAATTTTTGTTTTAACTCCGAAAGATCGGAAATTATAAACCTATATATGCGAGTGAAAACAAATTTTTTTGCGTTTAAACAATTTTATTGCGACATATTCACTATGTGACTTTCATGTATAAACTTGGCAAAAACGGTAACAAATTGAAAAATGAAATGCAAACAAATAGGTTGTTATTTGTATACCTAACCCAGAGTTATTGTGTATACTATTTTTAGTTCGGTGATCACTGACAAAAAGTGCAGATAATATCAATTGGATCAAATGGTTTCGCGTGGTTTTACTGCCGACACGAGCCCAGCAAAGGTCGTGAATATAGTGAATAATAGTATTGGTTGTGTGTTGGCAACGTCATAGAGTTAAGATTTCTGCGCCATCTAATGGTAAAAAAGCTTCAATTATTTTGCAAAATGTCGATAAACGAAAATGCGACCTGAAAGTTTACACGTGCCCATAGAAGGTTAGAGACAGTAACGACGACACTAGAAACAACTACGCGGGCAGCTGGTGAATTTCTCTAGTGAATATCGATGGAAACGCCGATCTCGACGCGAAACATCCCCCAAAAAATTTCGCCTACCGGGCCTCGACTTCGGCGAATCGTTCAGCACCTGGCGAGACCGATCGAAGGACCACTCCCAGGTGTAAGTGGATATCTCGCTTGGTGGAAAAAATAAGAGCGAAGGGTTTCGTGCGGCTGCCGCGAGGGAACGCCACCGTCGTGTCCCCGGGTGAAAAATATCGGAAAAATATTCAAGACCCCGTGGCTCGATGAATGCGAGGACCCCACGCTCTTCTGTAAAATTCTATGCATCCCTAAGCGGACAAGAATCTCTCTCTCTCTCTCTCTCTCTGACTGCGAGGAGAGGAGAGAATTATTTTTAACGCTCTTTCTCCCGAGCCAGACCGAATACCAAAGGAAACGTACGGCGAATAAGGGCACGGGTTTCATTCTGCGACGAATAAACCAGTCGATTCCAACGCGTGTGGGAGGGGAGAAGGGGGGGGGGAGCTATACGATACGTAGCGCCGTTCGCAATATTTCCTTCGGGATCTTAATGGAAACGTGCACTCATCCGTCGACGGGAAACATGATTCCTCCGACGGACCTTTGACATCGCGCTCGATCGTTTATACGAAAGGTAACAGGCGAGATCGACGCCGTTGGAAATGTTGTTTTTAATTCACAGAATTGCGTAAACAGCCTTCGTTATCGGCTATGTTGTTTTCCTTTTTTCTTTTTTTAAAATAAAATTGAACATTACACAGCTGTTGAAGCGTACAACCGTCGAACGTCCGTGAAATAAACAGTTTTGAAACGCGTTTGGCGCGACCTCTCATTAACGGCTATCAAATTAACTGCGGGCCGCGTTGCACACCTCTTCGCTACCTGTTCGTCGCCTTGGGGGCGGGGGGAGGGGGGTTAGGGTGAAAAAAATTCAGGCATAAATTATTCGCGATTCGACGAACGACGGATGCGCGTGCATACACGTTGACGCGAAGTAATGCTCGCGGGAAAGTGGATAAGCGAAAACGGGTAACTTGGTAGTACGTTTCATCGTTCGGCAGTGCGATGTATATATTTTGTTCCGCGTTCGATTCGATGGACATTCTTTTTTCCTCGACGGAAGAACGGAAGGAAAGGATGGAAAGGATGGAAAGGAAAATTCGCGAACCGTGGACACGGCGTAGACGACCGCGTTCCGTATAACACACCAGTTGGCAGCTCGCCCGTGAAAATAAACGCACCTCGCGACCGAAACAGCACCTTCGGACATTCCAATCCCGACGGACTTTCCGCGGCTAGACCAGCCCGGTTCTTTCCTCCGATTTTTCCAGCGGACCGTTCGGCAATCTATCGCGGAACGAATCGAAACGAACGAGGAAAATTGTCGTTTAGTTTAAACGGGGCGATCGTAAAGGTTGCGAAAATTCACGGGATCATACGCGAAATCGACAGGAAGAAGAAAGGAAGAAGGAAGAAGAAGAAAAAGAAAACAAACTAGCCACCGCGATTTAGGTTTCCTCCTCGCGGAACGGTTTAATCGGCTTATAACGGGCGTTTGATAACTCCTGCGCGGATATTAAAGAGGGGCAACCCCTCGCCATCCCCGAACTTATTACCAGAACCGTTTCGAACTCGTGTAAATTTGTTTTTCCTGCGAGAAGAGGCCGCTTATCCAGCGAGGGGCGAGAACTAATATACCGAGTATTGAAACGTTATTCGAAACCGTGGAAACACCACGGAAGCGGCGAAATTGCGACGAGAAAATTCGCGAGTCTTCTGTTTACGACCGCCTCCGGCCGGCAAAGGAATTATTGATCTGTTCGGGTGCTTATGCAACCCGGCGGCTCTGTTCCCTGTTTTTTTTTCCCCCGTCGCTTCCGTTCGCGTGGGCCGCGTATCTCGTTCGCTGGATGCACGCGCGGACGTTTCAGTTGCCTGCGTTGACGGCGCCGACCGGCGTGTCCAGCCTCCGACGTCAGCTTGCGCGAATCAACCGCGTGGTCGCGACACGCGTCGATCGATCTCCTCGATCGAACCGTCGATCAACACTGAACGCAGCGTCGCCGTTTTCTTTTGCAGAAGCTGCCTCGGCGGACGCGGCCGTTAGCAACACGAGCACCGGCGAAGGGACGGACGTTGCACGGGCGTCGAAGTGCCAGGCGGCAACGACGGCGACAGCGTCGTCACCGTCGCGACGCGACGCCAGGATGGTCGCGTCCACGCACAGCCTCGACGACCTGGCGGTGAGCGCCAACGGCGATCGCCAGCAGCAGCAGGAGAGGCACGGTTACGCGTACAGGTCGGGTCAGACCGCGCAGGACAAGAGGAGCCGGCTGAGCAACGTGATAAACAATCTGCGGAGGAAGGTGCCCGATTCCAGAAACGGGGACTCCCCGCGGAAGGAGGAGGACGACAGGAACAGCGTGGAGAGGAACCTGGAGACCCTCGAGAAGTACGTGATGACCGTGTTGAACGGCGTGATAAAGGACGAGGAGGAGGAGGAAGAAGAAGAAGAAGAAGAAGAAGAAGAAGAAGAAGAAGAAGAAGAAGAAGAAGAAGAAGAAGAGGAGGAGGAGAGGGAAGGCGGCGAGCAGAATGAGACGGATACGGATAAGGAGCCGGAGAAGGTAGCCGCCGATCAGGAGGACGAGGATTCCAAGGGGCCGACGGCGAAGTTCGAACCGTCGAAGCCGAACGAAAGCAGAACGGAGGCGGCCGTGTTCCCGTCGGAGACGACCGACGGGCCTGACTCGAGGGAAACCCGCTTGGAGTATCAGGGCCGGACGGAAGGCCCCGTGGGAAGCGACGAAGGTCGCGGGCGCGAAGCGGTGAACGTCATTGGTGACGAGGAGGGTAAAAATGCGGGGAAAGAAACGGCGGAAGAAGTTGGCGAGGTTGGCAGGCACGACGGTCAGGAGAATCGGTCCCTGGGAACGATCATCATGGAGAGGCTCAGCGACAACCAGTCCGACGAAAAGCAAAACTGCAGGGAATTCGGGCCCGACAACGCGGAGCTCAGGAACGTTTGCAGGGACCTGCTGAACGATCTCCTGAACGGTATCAATCAGCTGATCGACGAGAACAGCCAGCAGAAGGACGACGTTGAGCCCGTCGAGCGCGTCGTGGAAGAGTCTAGGGAGTCTAGAGAGTCTAGAGAGTCTAGAGAGTCTAGGGAGTCTAGAACCCAGGAATTTTCCATGACCAGCCTGCACTGCAGTCTGCCACTGGACAAGGTCGCGTCCGTGCTGCAGAACTGTCAGACGAACGAGCCGACCGGTCACCAGTCGCCCTCGACGTCCCAGGGGCCAAAGTCGCCGTGCAAGCCGTCGTCGCCAACGGTCAGGCACTGTCTGTGCCTGTACTGCGACCGAAAGTTCATGTCGATATCCCTGAGGCAGAGGCACACCGAGAGGGTCCATCAGCAGGGCGGCGGCAGACGACCGGAGAGGAACCCGAGGAAGTCCTCGCAGAATTGCCAGTACTGTCCGGACAGATGCGGCGAGAGCCTGGAGGGCCTGTTCCAGCACATGGTTGGCAGCCACGGGGACAAGTACCACGGCTGTCTTCAGTGCTCCACCAGGTACCTGACCCGGGAAGCACTGGCCAGCCACGTGACGGAGAACCACGGCCCCGTTAACGAGAGGAACCATCAGATCCAGGTAGACCCAGTCTGTAATAATATCATTCACCCGCCTTGAACGCGCGTCCCGTGCATAGCTGCGATAGAGTTAAACGTTTCGATTATTTGTTTCAGGAAAAGTTGAAGGAACCGTCGCCGTGCTCGGAGCCGGGTAGCCAAAGTCCACCGCGGCCAGACGCGCCCAGTCCCAAAGAGAGGAGGCCCGACGACCAGGATCACGAGCACAGAACGGAGCCGATCCTGCTGAAACCGATGCTCCAGGTCAAGGACAGCTTCAGCAACCCGGGCAGTCCGGAATTCGATAGTTCCTTCTACAGCAGCGTGTCCTGCAACATACGCGAGAACCTCCTCCATCACCTAGATGGCAAGCTCCAGAGCTCGTCGGCGACGATCGCGTCCGCCGCCTCCTCCTCGACCATCGACGCGAAACCCCAACAGCAGCAGCAACAGCAACAGCAGCAGCAGTCCTTCTACGAGCACAGCGTCAATCAAATACAGCTACCGATCGACATCTCTCTGACGGCTGCCACGCCGGTTTACTCCAAGGAGTACGGCAGCAAGGAGTACGAGAACAACAGCGAGTACGCGCAGAAGCCGGGCAAGAGCAACAGGTCCCATCCGAGGAGAGTGTCCTTCGAGAAGTACAACTTCCCGCGGAAGTACGACGGCAGGGAGCAGTGGACGTGCTCCATAAAGGACCTGAGCAACTTCGACATCTCCACGCAGCTGTCGCTTAGAAAGAAACGGCAGTCGTTGAAGGAGCGGCTCGGTTTGAACAGGCTGCTGCTGCGTCACATGCCCGCGGAGGCCACGGACATCGTCCGCGAGCAACAGAGCGTCGGGTCCAGGTGCATGGACGGGTCGGGCAGCGGCGACGAGGGCGTGTCGACCGGGAAGAACGATCGCGAAACGGAACAGGTGGTGCCGTGCGAGGCGTCTAGGATGGCCGACGACGAGTCGAACGGCGCCGAGGCGAAGGCCCGTCCGGGTAGCACGGAGTTCAGCCTGGAGTTCGGAAGCTTCTTGAGGCTGAGGAAGTGGGACGAGAAGACGTACGTCGAGGCGGCGAGGAAGCAGGAAATCGTGTACGCCGAATTGACCGGGGAATGGTGCAGGCCCAGGGTCTACATTTGCGGGGCCTGCGCCTCGAAACACGTGAGTTCGCCGGGGAATTTCTAGGGGATTCCAGACGTGGTCCAGGCGCACAGTTGCTTCGCGAAATGCTGGGCAAAATTCAATTTTTTGAAGTATATGGCAGATTTGTTGCATATATATCTAATATAATTTTTTAATAACTTGTTTAAATATATCGATCGGTTACCGAGATACATGCTCCTTCGTATCTTGAAAATTGGAGCTCGTTAATTGCGTCAGGGAACATAATTGATACGCGAAACATTTTACCGTTAAAGTAGGTGTTGCAAACGTAAATTTCCCACGGAACTAAAGTAACGTATCTTTGAATTTATTATTGTAATTCCGTTTTCGATGTATCATAAATCTTGGCCATTATAAAAATTGCATTTTTTACCAAATATATTTTTTATTATATATATATATATATTATCATATAAATATTATTTGAATTCAGCAACCCCAGAAAACATGATAATCGTGGGATATTACGAAAAACGATGCTAATTCCATACATCTCCATCGGTCATTTTCTTTTCCATTTTAATCTGACTCGGTGTTCACCTCTGTCCCCGTTGCAGGTGACGCTAAGGGAAATGGAGGACCACAAGGTGACGTCGCACCCGAACGTCTGGTGCTCCCATTTCGAGTTCTCCGGCGATCAACGCGAGCTTTACAAGCATCTCTTCCTCCCGGGGAGGGACGTGCCCACGGCGAAGGCGAGGTCCGCCGTCCTCGCGGAGAAGGTGTGCACGAAATGCTCGAAGAACTGCAACACCCTGCCGGAGTTGCACAGGCATATGTTGGAGTGCGGCGGCGACCAGGCCTGGCTGTTGGGTTTGTTCGGGAACGGGAAGAAGAAGTGCAAGTGGAGGCCGTTCGGCAGCCGCAGCAGGAGGCGGAGGCAGCGTGGCATGAAGAGGAACATACAGAACTCGCAGACCCCGAGGATGACCACGCCGAAGGAGAAACAGCCCGCGGGGCCCAGGGTCAGGCCAAGCGACAGTGAGTGTTGCGACGAACGTTGAACGTTCAGCTGCGTTGCGCAGTCGCGAACGCGTGTACTATTATCGTTACATTTGTCAAGCGGCGACAGGGATGACGGTGGAAAATCGCGCGGCGGCTTTAAAAGGCAACGACAACCGCGAGAACCGGCGCGATGTTAAAGTTGACGGGGGAAAGAAAAAAGGCGAATATAATTAGGAATACGTCGGGGGAATTTGTTAACCACGTCGGGGGAGCGTTTAATTACCGCGCTGATCAAAACTTTGTTTCGTTTAGTCGAATCACTTGGCTAACAACTTCCCTTTGCCGTAGAATAATTACGACCGCCGTTGTCGAGCCGCGATAACTTTCGAATTATTAATCGCGCCGGCGATTGAATGGCGCGCGGGCCTTGTCGCCGTTTCGCGAAACGAACGTGGAATAAAAATATCGTAATTAAGTCGTCCGGTAAATCGAACTCGATATCTCGCTGTTCCCAGGGGAGAGTATACAGAAGATGCTTGCCAATTTGCCACCGAAAAGGGCGACGAGAAAGGTGTTGCAGGACAGCTCGCTGAGGACACAGGGTAGACTGCGAAATGTAAGTGTCGAATATTTAAACAACCCTGTTTGCTTTATCCTTGGTCGTTCGGTGTAACCGCGGTCTCATTGTCGAATAACACTAAAAACCTCGTCCGGCTCGCTGCTCGATATTAAACTAGATTCAGTTGAACGAGTTTCGAATGGCGCACACATTCATAGAAATTAGAAACAGCGATGATCCTCTGCGTTAGGAGATTCCCCTTTACCACCCCAATCGCGTGGAAAACGATTAACAACTTTATCGTCCAACGATTGACAATAAAAAAACTCGATCAAAGAAACACGGAAATACCACGTCGAAATCGAAGCGTTTCGCAAAAACTCGCAATCAGCGTATAACGATTTTCCCTTTTAAACCTGCAAACGTTTATGACCGTTGTCGAATCGTTCGAAACTCGTCGAGGAAAAATCGTTCGCGATCAGCCCGTCGGCCGAAGGACTGCTAAAATTAAGCGAGAACCAAAAACGGTGCAAGATGATCGGTTTGGCCGACTAAAATTAGACAAACGGCTCTAGTTAACGGATGACCCGAATGCTGGACCGCGAACGAAAAAGACGAAGCTAGATAATGATAAGGCGAGAACGCAGGACTGGCTCCGGCTGGATGACACGGATATAAGTGGAGTATTGATTACCCAACACGTCCGTCCGCGCGTGCACACGCGTGCCCCATTACACAGACATGGAGTACGCCACGTAGACGAGAGCGAACACGATTTCCATAGATTTTTGTTTTTACAGAGAAAACGTCGAATCGACTGCCCTCTTTCTTTTCCTTTCGTAAAGTCAAGTTTATGTACCGTAAGAAACGTAGGATCGTCGGAGATTCCACCCGTCGAATAAAAACACCGATTTCAGGCCGAGAATTAGAGATTCGTCGCGGCAGGTTCGTAGCAGAAGTTCTTGGGGCGATACATTTTTGGGGAACGGTTAACGGTACCTGGAAAATGTTCATGTCCGTTGCGACGTCGCTTTGGTCCGGTTCGCTTCGGGAAACAGTTGGTCCCGCTTCGAACTCGATTTTACGCGATTCCTATCGAACAGTTTGTCGATTCGTCCGCAAGGTACGCGCGATTCAATCACCGATACCGACGACAAACGTCGCGATTCAGAAGTCGCGCGAACCCAAATCGAAACGACCGTTCGAACGCCAATGGAAACCACCAGGGGCGTAGCACTGATGAAAAACATTTCGCAGCTTTCACAGCGACCGAAAAACGCGCACGCAGTACCACGAAGGCTTTACCTGTCTGTACAGGTGCAGACGAGAACGAGGCAGCGCATGGCCGGCGAGAATTCCAGCGCGTCCCGCATGTCCAGGAACAAGGCGGCCCTGAGGAACAAGCTGCTGAAGAACGCGAAGTCGATCCAGAGGAATCGTTGCCGGATCGACAACATCTCGGCGGTGATCGAGAGCGTCGTGAGGAACTACGCGCCGGACGAGAGGAGATCCGACGAGGAGAAGAAGAGGGACGCGGACCGGATCGTCTTCGACAAGGAAACCAAAGAGAAATCAGCGGACAGGTCGTCCGTGGCGAAGGAGGACGGCACAGCGGACGACAAATGGACCAGGACGAAGTTGCCAAGGGGGCCCAGGGTGCTCGGTAAGAAGCGAAACGTTAAAACGAAAGAGGGCGCGGCGAGAACCGCGGACCAGCCGCGAAGAACCGGCTACCTGAAGGCCAAGGCGAGAGCCGCGCCGAAGGAACCGTCCGAAGCTAGGACGGACGTGGTCGAGGAGACCGCGAGGACCGCCAAGAGCCCCAAGGTGTCGCCCAAGGGTGCCGACAAGGACGCAGAGCTGGACGGAACGGAGACGAGCCACGGCGAGGCCAGGTCGCCCGGTCAGTCGGCCAAGAGCAAATCCTCCGTGCAGACAACGCCGAAAAGGAAACGGCCGGTGGATCCGGTGGCCTCTCTGAACGCCTCCATCAAGGCGAAGTCTCAGCTGAGAACGCAGGACGGCAAGTTCGCGCGGAATCCCAACAAGGAGTCCCCCTCGCCGCAGAAGACCAGCCCAGAAATGAGATCGCCGGTCAGGTCCAGGAACACCGAGGCCGGCACGGAACTGTCCGTGACCAGGTCCAAGTTCAGGGCTCTGTCCAGGGGCAACAAGCACGGCGAGCAGCCGCCGAAGAGGACCACCAGGCTGTCGTCCGACAGCGACAAGATGCCGACGCTGGAGCCGGCTGTTCAGGCGTCCTCGAGCGTCGACGAGTACCCGGAGGTCGCCGTCAACGATCTGCCGATCCTGTCGCCGGCGACGCCCTCGTCCGCCGCGGACAAGACTCTACGCGGCAAGGTGGCGACGGTCAGGTGTTCGAACCCGGACGTGGAGCCGACGGAGGGACGAAACGAGACCGGGAGCGGCGTGACGCGCGAGGAATGCAAGGAGCCGAAGCACGGCAAGGGCAGACGGCCCAGGAACGAGGTGAGGAATCTGGAGAAATGTCTGGAGAGCGTCGGCAAGGAGAAGACGAAGAGGAGAAGCGCGCCCGCGAGGATGTCGAGCGCGGAGGAGAGGAGGTGCGCCGCGAGGAACGCGACGGACGCCGGTTCGAGGAAGAAGCTGGAGACCAGGAGCAACTGCAAGGGGAGGACGCACGACGCCGGGGACGAGGAGAGCCCGTTGAAGATACAGAACGTGCCGTTCGAGGTGAAGAAGCTGATCGGCTCGGGCAGCAAGGAGGAACTGCTGACCAAGCTGGTGCTCGCTTCCAGGGTGGCCGCCAGTAAGAGGTGTCTGAGGCAACCGGCGGCCAGGTCGAGACACGAGCAGAGGGAAGTTAAGACCGGACGGGACCCGGACGTGGATAAAGCGAGGCTCGACTCCGGCTCGACCTCTGACGCCTCCACGAAGAAGGAGAAATTCGACGCGAGGAGGAAATCGTTGAGAAACTCGGACAGGAGGGACAAGGTCGCGGCAGCCGAATACGTCGACGAGAACAGAGACGCGGCGAACGAGGTCAGGATCGGTGTCAGGGGTCGGCGAAGCAGCAGTTTGTCGAGCGACGCCAGGGTGCCGTCGTCGGACGGTCAAGGGAAGTCGGAGGTCGAGGGCGCGACGAACAACGGCGACAAGAGGCAGACCAGGGGCTCGTTGCTGAACGCCCCCGAGGCGGAGGTTCAAAGCGAAGTGGGCGACGCCTCGTCGAAGAGGAACACCGTCGGCCGACGGCGGGGTAGAGTTAAGACTGCGCCGGATAATTTTGATAAAAAGAATATTGACGTTTCTCAGGTGAAAAGTGGCGAACCGATGGACAAGGAGGGTTCGATGGAACGGAGCGAATCGATCGGTGAACGGGGAGAGATTAATATCGCCAGGGACAACGCGGACGAGGTGAAAAGGGACCGATCGAGGGTCCAGGGCGTCGCGGACGGTAACGTCACGGGGAAGACGAACGTCGATCGGCTGCAGGTCGAGACGTGCAACTCCGTCGACAGCGGCAAGGAGAACTCGTTGGAGGCGCCGGCGCCCGTACAGAAATTGAAGGTGGGCAGACCGAGGAAGTCGTGGGGGCCTAAAAAGGAGAGGGCGACCAAGAGGTCCTTGAACAGCGTGATCGGGATCCTGACAGAGGGGATGAACATACCCGCGGAGACCCAGCAAAGTGTCTTAAACGTTCAGACGAGCATAGACGGGCCGAACGTCGACGAATTTGTGCAGGATAATAATGTTCAGACACTGGAAACCGGTGGCTCCAGGTTGGACAGCGTTTCGCAGGTGGCAAATACCTTGGATAACTCGAGTGAAGGGGCGATTCGTCTTCAGAAAGACTCTGAGGAATGTTCGATTGCCATGGAAGCACCGGACGCGTCTACGAGAAGCGAGCCTGCCTCGAAGGAACCGGCCAACGATATAATACTGGATCTGTCCAGGAGGAAACAGAAGGGAAAGGGTTCGTTTCTGGAGAAGATTGTCTCGAAGATAGCTAAACAGAAGGATGCCCTGCTGGAGGGGGAAGTCGGGTCTCTGTTGGACACAGCTGCCGACGAGCTCACCAGCATTTTGGACGAGGTCGGTCCCGGTTTTCCAGAGTGCAATGAAGCTTCCAGCAAAGCCAGGTCGGAGAAGAGAAGCAGGCAAGGGTTGACCAACGAAAGTTTCGAGGATGTCTCTTCCGCGTCGAACAACCAAGATCAAAATTTAGTAACTAGTGATAGCAACCTGGACACCGAGGGCAGAAAGATCGCCTCAAAGGTACAAGATCCGACGAACAAAGCGGAGAATCGAACGAAGAATTCCGAAGCTGAAGGGGCGACGGAAGAAACGGTTACGAAGCCTTCCGACGAAGAAACGAACGATTCGCCGATGGAAACGAAATCCGTGGACGAAAGTCGGAAGATCGAGGCATCCGCGAACGAAGTCTTCGACGTTCAGGCTGCCGTCGGTTCAACCGAGGCGCCGACGACCTGTTCGAGGGAAGAGGAATGCACGAGGAAGGACGAGGGCGCGAAGACGAGAAGGAAATACAAGAAACGCTCCCTGGAGGTAGGTTTGTCGAAGAGGAACAAGAGGAGACCGGCGGACAATTCTCAGGGGGACCAGAGCGCCGACGAGTTGCGTTTATCGGACATATTGGATCTAATTGAAAAATCAAAGCAAGTGCCTTCTACCACAGAAAATATACAGAACGATTTGTCCGTCGTTGAAGTTGGCCCGGGTCAAATACAGCCGGGCAAACGGAAAAGCGCGACCGGTGCGACGGACTCGACGGACTCGACGGACTCGACGGATGCGTCGGTGCGCAACGAGGTGGACGACGCGCGGACCACCGACGATTCCAGTGAAAACGTTAAGAAGTTCAAAGGGGACACCGTGAAAAAATCGGAAGCGAGCGACGAGGAAATTGACGACAGCGAGGAAAAGGATTCCTCGTCGCCGAGAACAGCGGGGAAACGAAAGTCGTACGGGGAACGGCCGGAACAATGTTCGCGAGTCGAATCTCCGGTCAGAAGGTCCTCCAAAAGAAGATCGTTCCAGGAGGAGAAAGCGAATCGCCAGCTGTCCGAGGAAGAAACGATACGCAGAGCGGAGTCCGACGAAACGAACGAATCTTCCAATTGCGAGGCAACGTCCGACGACGTTGGAGGAACGAGGAGGAGATCTTCCAGAACGAAATGCGCGGCTCAGTTGAAAAACGAGGACAGACTTCAGGAGGATTCCGAAAGTACGGTTCAAAATTACGCCAACGTCGATCTGACGGAGGATTCACAATCGCCAGCGAAGGATCCGTCCGAGGACGACGGATCTTCGACGGGACAAGGTCCACCGGCACAAACGATATTATCAAGTACCACCGTGGACGGGTCAAAGGTAGCCGAGGAAGATTCCAGGTTGAAAGTCCTGGAAACCAAAGAGGAAACTGTCCAGGACGCTGCGGCGAGCGAAGCAACGGACCCGGTCAGGAACGAGGAGCCTACTGTCGTTCCCAAGGTCCCCAAGAAGCGAGGAAGAAAGAAGAAATGTGTAATCGCCGATGAAACGCTTCCTCGGGGTACCGCCACCCAAGTGAATCCTTGTTCCAGGACAGAGACTCAACCGTCCGGACTCGAGACACCGACACAGCTACCTCCGAGAAGATCCACGAGGGCAAGCAGATCCAGCGAGGACTCCGAGGATCAGACCAAGCATTCCACCGATCTACAGGCCGTCCCGTCCGGTTTGGAGCATTTCAAGGTGCCCGAGGTGACGGAGGTTCTGCAGCACACGAAGAAGCGAACGTACAAAAGGCGGTCGATCGTCGAGGAGCATCCGGAACCGCAGAACAACTGTCCCCCGATGGATCCGGAGATCAGCGGCGCGGACAGCTCGGACGTCGCCGGGAACCAAACGGAGAACGCGGAGCGGAACGATTCCGTCGAGGGTCGAACGCGTTTACCGGTGGACGCCGCCAGGGAGCGACTGGACCTGCAGACATCCGGCTCGTCGGGCCCCGTAGATCTGCCGGGGACGGCTAGAACGAGGTCCTCGAAGAGGAGGCAGCTGTCGACGGAGGATCTGCCGGGCCGGGAAGCGCTGAACCGACGCGCCGAGAGCGTCGACGATTTGTCGGAGACCTCGTGCGTCAGCGAGTCCAGTTACTTCAGGAAGAAACGATTTTCCAAGAGGAAGAAGGAGTTTCAGCCGGCCCCGGAAGACGCGCAGACGGACACCTCCGTGACCGACTCGGAATCCGTGGACGCGGAGAAGACTGTCGAGAGAAGGCAGAGCCTCAAGAGGAGGGCGAAGAAGAACATTTCATTCCTGGAGGATCTCTTGTTCCTAGTGGACGGCTTCGACATTCCAATGGACATTCAGGATTGTATTTCTCAAGAGGACGGAACGCCTCGTGCGGAGCCCGGACCGGCGGTCGCCGTTGCTCCTGCGGAAGCACCGCGTCTGGTAGACCAAGAGGGCGCTGCGATAGAGGACGAGGAACAACCGGAGGCACCGGACGACTCGGGCAAGTTAATCGCGGAGGAGGAGGGCGAGGACGACGAGGACGACGAGGAGGAAAAGTCCGACGACAAGGCGAACGGTCTATCGCCGACCCAGGACGGCTTTCAGACGCCGAAGAAGAGGGCCGCCGGCAACTACGTCGTGGTCCACAAGAAGACAGGGGAAATTCTGATCGTGGAGAAACGGAAGAAGCTGACGAAGGAGGCGGCCAAGTTCTTCTGCGACGTGTGCGCCACCAGTTTCACCAGGAAGAGCTCCCTGAAGAAGCACAACCAGTCGCAGTCCCATTTGATACAGATGGGCAAGTGCGGTAAGGGCAAAGGTTCCGTGGAGGGTAACGACGCTTGCAACGCCTGCCAGAACGACGCTTCCAGCGACGAGAATCCGAACGACGAGGCGACGAACGCATCCGCGACGTCGAAGAACGACGCGAAGGAACCCGAACCGTCGGGGACAGCCGGCATGAGCGACGCGGACCTCGTCCGCGAGGACACCCGCTACTCCACAACGATGGAACAGAGTCCTCTGATCGATCCTCGGACCAGCCAGCAGCACGCGTTCGAGGACGAGCTCCTGGACGAAGAGATATGCAAGATCACCGAGAACATGAGCCACGACGAGTACGTTCTGACCGATCACGTCAGTCCCGAGCCGGAGTCCACCTCCACGCCGATGAAATCGCTGGTCGGCGCGGCGGACGAGGCGAACACGACGGAGAAGACGAACAAGAAGGTCCTGGACGACGAGGAAATCGGGTCGGACAGCTCGGAACTGGAAACCGCCGGCGACGCCGCTTCGACGTCCGTTCTTGTCGAGGACGCGCCGATGAAAATTGAAAGCTCCGCGCGTTTGCATGCGTCGGACAACGATTCGAGGGCCGCGAACACCCCGACGGATATTATTGAAGCCGACGAGTCGCTCGCGGTCCCGTGCCTGGAATCGACCGGCGACACTTCTACGGCGAAGCTCTCCCGCGACGATCGAAACGACGCCGATACGGAAACTGTCGAGCGCGATACAGTGTTCGTTTCGAGCGACAAGGCGTACGAATTAAATGCAGAGGAAAAGACTGAGAATTTTTCGACAAATAGTTTAGAGAACGCGAACGAACGTTTAAGCCCGACATTCGCCGTGAACAAACGCCGCGACGAACCCGAAAGCGGCGGCAGCCTGGACGTAAATTATTCTAGTACCTTAATTAACGAGCCCGCGACGATTAGCGTCGAGAGTCGTTCGAGAGCCTTTAACCGCGACGTAAACAATTCTGAGGTTGAAACGGACCAGCCGAGCCGGGACTCGAGGTCGTTCGAAGCGGCGAAAACGCCGAGCGCGGTGAACGACGGGAAATTATTGGACGAGCCGATCGATCGATCGAGCAACGTCGAGAACGAAGAGGCGAGCGAGTCCGCGAGAATCTCTCGCCATGGAAAGTCCATCAGGGGCAGGGCCAGGAAACAAATCGAGGACACGGGCGAAAAAATCGGCGGAGCTCCATCGAAATCGAAAGATACCGCAGACGAATTCGTTTCTGACGGGCTGACGCGAATTCCGGAACCGGCGAGCGATCAGGAATCGATCGACGACGGCGAGAGATCGGGGTCACCGTCGGACGCGTCGTATCCGGGAAACAATTCTTACAGTATTAATTCCGCGGCGGCCGCGGGGCACTTCGACAACGAAACGAACCCCGACGGATCGAGGAACGTCGAGGAACGGGACACCTCGACGGCATCCTTCGAGCCGTTCGGGTTGAAACAGGTCTCCCTGGGGAACATCGAATTGTTGAACAGCAAGCTGAAACCGTTTCACTCCGCGGACGACGAGGTTTCCTCGTCTTCCAGTCTGGCGGACAAACCGTTGTCGCAGGTTTTACTGGAGCGGATGAAGGGACGCGAGTCGTCCAACGGCTACCCGAAGGACTCTAACCAGGAGATCGAAGAAATTGATCCGGAAACGTATTTACGCGTAGACGTCGACGAGAACTCTTTGGCCGCCGATGAATCGATCGACAGTCGAAGGTCGGACGAACAAACCGAGCTACGAATCGCGCCCGACGGAGAACGCGAACCGGACCAGTTGAGAACCACGGAGGAGTCCGAATCGGTGGGCGTCGGGACCAACCGAGCAACGAAACGCGTCACCAACTCGAGGGAGCCGTGCGAGACGAAAGGTGGCAGTCGAAAGTCCAACGGGAAGAGGTCGACCAGGTCGCGCGGCTACCCCAAGGACGATCGCAGACGATCCAGGGGCGGGGGTGGTTCCGCGAGGTGCAAGATCGCCGAGCTGATCAGCGACAGCGACGACAGCGAGAACGAGGGCGCAACGGAATCTCAGAATAAGAGCAAGATAGTGAAGAGCGTGTTCGGCAGAGTATTCGGCGGTGAAAAGGCGGACAAGGTGAAGGAGGTGTTGAACGATTGGGTGTCGAAGTCGGAGGACGACTCGGAGGCCTCCAGGGCAGAGCTCGGGCTGTCCAAGGTGTCCGCGGAGGAGAGGAACGCGAAGAGGCACCCGTTGTCGTCGTCGATGTCGGCCAGCCCCAAGAAGCGTCCGGGAAAGCGATCCAAGAAGAGCCCGTCGTCGGACAGGTCCAGGGAACGGGCGAGAACGAAGCTCGCCGCGAACAATCGAAGGAAACACGAGGAGGTGACGTCGAACGGTTACTTCCAGGCCCTGCCCTCGACCAGGTGTCGACCCAGCAAGAAGAGGGCCGAGGAACTGATTTCCCGGACGTTCGAGAACGACGTGTTCGAGGCAGTCGCGGACAAAGGTCAGAAACAGTCGAGGCACAGGGAGGTCAGCTCGGTTTCGAGGGGCCAGGACAAACCGGACCTGACGGTCAAGGACAGCGGTTACGGTTCCTTCAACTACGACGAGGACTCCTCGAAGGTGGCGCCGCTGGACGATCCAGCCGAGGACGAGCAACGATCGACGAAGCGAAGGAAATCGTCGTCGTCGAGGAAGAGCAAATGCAAGACCGACGACGAGGATTGGAGCGATCTGATACTGGATAAAAAGCTGCCGAAGGACGGCGACGAATCGGTCGAACGAGGGGATCGTTTCGCGACGGATCACCAGGCGAAGGAGCCGCCTACCATCAGGCTAACCATGGACCCGGAATCGTCCAGGAGTTGCAGCAGTTTGGCACCGAGCAGCGTTCGCAACAGGTCGCCGAGCATGGACAGGAACTCGCATACCACCGGGGACTCCGACGCCGGGGCGGAGGTGAACGAGGACGAGGGGCGCAGAAGGTTATCGCCGCTGTTCATCTGCGGCACGCCGAGAAGCTCGTTGGGGAGCAGCGAGAACAGCGAGAACGAAGAGGAGGACGACAACGGGGCTGCGAACGAAGTTGCGACGCGGAAGAGAAGCGCCAGCGAGTTCTCCGGTGAGAAAATTGTGATCAGGTCACCCTCGTCGGCTCACAAGGGGGAGGTGGTGACCATCGCGCCCACCGACGCCGTAGAGGACAACGCCCTGGACGTTCCGCTGGACATCGAAGCGACGAAGCCGAGGCAGGGCAAGGTGTTGAACTTCGACGAGGAGCTGTTCGTCGAATGCTGCTCGAGGTTGAAGGCGACCACGGAGAACGAGCTGAGGGGTGCCAAGAAGATCAAGTTGGATCACACCGAGAATTATCATCGAAAGGATGAACAGCAACAAGGGTTCAGGGGACCCAGGGATCGGTGGAGGGACGTGGAGAGCCAGAATAGCCTGGGAAGCCTCCTGGAATCGGTGAACCAGGTGAGTATTTAGCGGGACGGATTGTCCCGTTGCATGCTCGAAGGTTGTTCAAGTTTGATTGAATTAATAGAAATGTGGTTTCGTGAATTGTTGATAAATTATTACGCTCCTTCTTTTTCTGACCGTTCGTAACGTTATTTGTACACATTTGACTTGCCCTTCGAACCCGTTCTCTATACAAAAATTGCATTCGATTGTGGTAAGTTAGATGGCCAGTCTTCGCAAGCGCACGAAAGTAGTTTGCAAAGTAATTTATTGTACGGCGAACCGATTGAACGAATCGCACGCCATTTAATCGATAAGTCTACAACATCGCATGCCGTCACTTTTTCAATGTTTAACCCGTACGCTTTGCTTAATAATCGATCGCACATTGCGTGCCGCGTGTGTACTATCTAAAACAAACAAAAAAAAACAGCTTTCAGCTAGCACCTGCAGGATTCCACTCTCTCTTTTCTACATGCTCGCGGAATTTTTATGTGCACGGGTGTTTTCCGAAAAATCGTGAATAATTTCGATACGCAACATCCACTCGGATCATAATTTATGTAACGATGAATATATCGAACAACGACGGGTACGAAAAATACTTTGACAATTCGTCGCGACGGATAAACACCCTCGCATAGAACTCCAAGAAGGGAAATACTCTATACATTATTGTGGTAATGTTTTGCAGGACCTATGAACCAGCTTTATACAGACAATGTCTCTCAGTATGCATGCAAAAGGTAGTTCTCTCATTCCTTCGACATTTCTTAGCGTGTACGGTAGTTATGGAACTTGCTCCCCCTTTCGAACAACGTACAGTGTCTCTATTGTCAAACAGCGAGTAAAATCCAACACTGAGCGTTAACGAACAACTCTGTCCGATCTTTCTGCATCGACAAATATCGAGCTGCCTTCCTCTTTCATTAACAGAACGATGTTCAGCTCGGCTTTACTAACGCTTGAACACGTATTAACGTTACACGCACGAAAAATGACGAGAAAAGAAAAGACGGGGCAAACCTCCTCTCTTCGATTAGACTCGCGGACAATTCCAATTAACGATATTCGTCGATCGGCGCCCGAAAGTATTCCGACACGATCGCGGATCGTTATTCTGTGTGTCACGAAGTGGACCATTTGGGGTAACTTTTGTTCTCCTACCCCCCCCCAACTTCTATCGTCAGAGGACCGTCAATCCCTCCCGTTAATTCAAACGATCTACTCGGCAGTGACACACAGTGTGCAGAAAGTTAACGATCGTTGCACCGTATCGAGAATTCGCCAAATCAAACGTTTCGCGTGCAATCTCGATCGAATCCCGACCCGACCAACGTATCCGCTCGATTTCAGTTACTGGGGGAGGAGATGTACAGCACCAGGGAGCGGGACTATCCGAAACGGGGCGGCAGAAATCTGAGAAGCGAGCACTCGAGCAGATCGGCCAGCCCGGACATGTCCAGGCACGAGAATTTGGGGTACGAGGACAGCCTGGACGTGGCGTTCGAGCACAACAACAAGCTGAGGGACAAGATTCAGCAGCGTATGAGGGAGAGCGAGAATCTGATCGCCAGCACGTTCGGGCAGAATGCTGGCAACGAGAAGAACAGCAGGCAGGACGTTCCGGGCAATCCCTATTCGTATCTGAACGACCACAGGCATTTGTCCGCGGCGAATCTGCCGAACGGCGAGTGCAACGATGCTGTGCGTGTCAGGGGTCAGCAGGAGCAGCAACAGAACAGCGGGAAGATTCATTTGCATCCGGCGGGGCTCAAGGGCAAGATGAACACTTCCTTGGGGGGACTGTTGGACAAGGCGTTGTCCAATCTGCTGCACAGCAACGAGAAGCACGACCACAAGTGAGCGAGATTTATCGTGTTTGTTCGTTTCTAGATCCTGTCTTGCTTTCCAGAGGCCATTCATTTTCGTACCATTCGCTTCCGTTAAACGTGAAACTGTTCTGTTCGCAGCGGATCCACGCCGATGAAGGTCCTGGCAGAGTTGGCCTGCGCTCGAGCACCGACCTCCACTGCCGGGGACGCGTCGTCCCGCGAGGCGGCGCAGCCACCGAAGACGTCCTCCGCTGTCAATAGAGGCACGCTGCCGGAGCCGAGCCCCGCGACCGTCACCAAGGAGCCACAGAGGAAGCCCAGGAATCCCATCAAGGAGCTGTTCGAGAGGAAGAAGGAGATGAACGAGAGGAAGCAGCAGGAGAAGTCGAAAACGGAGGCGGCCCTACGCGAATTGAACGTCCACAGGCAACGGAAGACGAAGAAGGCCAAGAAGCATCAGGAGTTCCCTCTGATCCGTAGAAACGAGCTAGGCGGTCTGGTCGAGAGGAAGAAGCGTCGCGATTGCCTCGAGAGGAAGGAGGAGTTCGGCTCCGACAGGATCAAGGACGTCTACGAGTTCGACGAGGAGGAGAGTCAGACGGAGTCGAATCTGGGCGGCGTGATGTCTTACAGGAGCAGGCCCGGCTACGAGGTCAGCTGCCTGAAGACGAAGGAGGTGGACGTGGCCGGTTTGATGTCGAAGGCTATCGGCGACAGCCTGGAGAACGGGAAGGCAGGGGACGCCCTGAGCACCAGGCTGGAGTCCATGATCGATCGGAAGTTCAAAGAGCTGGAGAAGTTCGCCCCGAAAACGAAGGGCGCGTTGAAGGCGTTCCAGGGCGAGGATGACCAGCAGCGACCGGTCACCGGCCCCATGGACGAGTTCGTGGAACGAAAGCCGGCGAAGCCGAGGAAAATCCTGGAACCGGTTCTGAAGCACTCGAAGATGAAGAAGCGGAGCAAAAGCTCGAAGAAGAAGACGAGGAACGCCTGGTACGAGAACGACAGCTCGGACGAGTATAGAACCGCGATAAAGACCGACGACGTCGGCGTTGGTATATCGAAGAGCCAGAGAACATGCTCCAAGGGGAAGCAGAACATCTTCGCGGAGTTGTACACCTCGTCCGAGAGCGAATACGAGGAGGACGGTGCCGATTACGAGTCGAGGAGGCAGCGTAGGGTGAAGAAGACGGGGAAGACGAAGGCGGAACTGGACAGCGTCGAACACTGCCAAGAGTTCGTCGACAAGTACTCATCGGGGAACGAGGATCCGGTGGACGACTGGAGGAGGCAAGATCTGAAAGGGGACGGGGCCAAACACGATTCCGACAACAAGAAGTCCGAGTCGGAGATGTCCGATCATCCTCTGGTGATCGACGAGAGGAAAGACGCGGACGAACAGAGGAACAGCGACGAGGAAACGGAGACTCAGTACGGGAGGAACTTCGAAATGGACGATCTGTACAGGGAGGACAGTTCCATCGTCGATTCGGACGCGGAGGATCAAGCGAGCGCGGAGCAACCAAAGGTTCCCGAGGTGGCGGATGCCAGGAGTTCGAGCCTGCCGGGTGAAATGACCGACGGCAGGGCGGATTACATGCAGGAGAACGAACTTATCCCGCTGGAGGAGGCGCTGGATCTCCTGGACCAGGCGGACAGCGAAACACCTATGGAAACGAATTACGCCAACAGAAACGTCGAGCCAGTACGTCGCGTTGACGCGATAGCGCGAACGGAACCTGAAGAGGACGTACGCGCGCCTGTCGAACAGCCGGTTCGAACGGTGGTCGTCGAGCCACCCACGCCTGCAGAGGAACAAGAGGAGGAGCCGGACAATGATCTGCTGACCTTGCCGGAGAAGTTGTCGGGCAACGAGAAGCCGCAGAACGAGTCGGAGAACCTGCCGCTTCACGTGTTCCTCAGCAGAAAGGTGCAGGAGTCGAAGAAGAGGAAGGAGCAGCAACTGAAGAAGATGCAGGAGGAACAGGAAAGGATCCTGATGGATTTCCAGCCGACGAGGCGGCAGCGGAAGTGCGCGATCGGTAAGCAGGGTCTGCTGGCAGAGATAAGCAGCTCCGACGAGGAACTCGGCCCCAGGGACAGGCGGTTCAGCGACAGATCGGACCACGAGAAACAGAGGAAGCAGAAGAGGGAGTCGAAGGAGAAACGGAAGGAGCGATATATAGAGAAGAAGCACGAGCAGATGATCGCCAAAGAGCAGAAAGCGATCGAGGAGGAAATACTCAGGGAACTTGGGAAGAAGAAGGAGTCGCAGGCGCAGAACACCGGGGATGCCAGGACGGAGAGCAACGGGACGAACGACGCCGCGGACGGCGCCGAATCGGCGAGCGTCGCAGCTCCGCAGGAGGCTTCGCCGAAGAAGAAGCACCAAACGAAGGACAGGCAGAGGAAGCAAAGCAAACCGGAGGAAGATCTCTGCCCCAAGAACGGTCAGAGGGAGCACAGCGATTTGGAGAACAGCTGCGCGAAATCTGTTACGGAGGAGGGCCAGGAGGCTCCAGCGCGACAGAAGAAGCACTCCAGGTCGCCCGTGAAGAACAGGAAGCCGCCGAGGACCGAGGCGAGGGTCGGGGGCGCCGGCAAGAGGAACAGAAATTCCAACGTCGACAGGAAGAACAAGACGGACTCGAGGGGCTCGAAGGACAAGGAACGAAGATCGTCGAGCGGCAGGAGGGACTCTGACGACGAGGAACTGAAGACAACGAAGTCGTGGAACAAAGTGGAGGAGGGCGTTGGTGTGGCGATTGGCAGAAGAAAACGATCGGCCGCCAATCAGTTGTACTATTGGTCCAGTTCCAGCGACGAGGAGGAGCTGCCGGAGGTGGTGCCAGCCGTCGAGGAAGAGGAGGACGATCGACAGGAGCAGCATGGCTGGATCGTCGGCGACTCCCATAAGAGGATGATCACCATGCTCGCCATGGAGAAGCAGCTGAAAGAAAAGAGGCGGCGAAGCGAGGACGAATTCGAAGCGGGGAAGGCAAAAAGTAAGAAGCATAGAAACAGCACCTCTTGATACGTGTTTCACGATTAGGATCGTCGAAGTGGCCACGGGGGCACCCTGAGGAATGCAAGGAAGGTCCGTTGGCAGGATCGGGAAACAAAGCTGGACGACTCGAGGAGTATCGCGGCAATTCCTTGACGCGTGTTTTTATACGTAGAATCGTCGAAGCAGCCAGCAGCTACTGCGAAACGAGCTGTCCTCGTTTGCGTCGGACAAGCGAATCGCTTTTCAGCGCGGACGGACGCTTGCGAAGGAGGATGCAGAGGATCGTAGCGAAAAAACAGAGAGAAACTTTTGATACGCATTTCATCGCTTGATTACGACAAGCGATTAGACACGATCTGAGAGAGACACGCCGAGCCGTTCTATCTTCCGAATAGAAGAACCGGAGGATCTCTTAATGACGTACTGCAGGATTTTACAGTGGAACAAATTAGAGAGACTTTTTTTTTGGTTTTGGATGCAAGAAGTAGCGTAACTGGATCTTTTGATACTAGTCTTAGGCTCACGGAGGCGAATGAAGGAATTAGTTTCAATTAAGGTAGCTAAAGGAGACGGGGAGCGCGGGTGGGTGGTTCTGTTGCCGAATGGCAAATTTTTTATTTGCCGAATATCCGTGGCAACGAGGGAACAGTTTGGCGAACCGTCGTTTCACGCCGCAAACGGATGCGCACGGAGTTGTATCAACTGAGTGTTTTAGAATCGAAGAAATTAGGGGAGAGACTATGTCTTAGGAATCAGAATTATTATATAATTGTTCATATTTTCCTTCGTAATCCTTTTCCGAAGTGTACGAAGCAACGCGAATTTAGTTGTCTTTTTTTTTTTTTTTTTTTTAATTGCCTTTGTTTTATAGTTGATGCTGTTATAGTTTGTAGAAGGTGGCGCTGAGAAAAATGTTCACAATCGACGCTTAAATTGTCCGATCAAGTTTGATGGACGCGACGTGACCTACTGCCAGAAGAAATTCCAATTTCTTTCGGTCATATAAATTGTTACATAGAAAGGATAGAAGGAAGACGCATGTTTGTCGCGATTTTTTTTTTTTTTTTAGAAACGATACATGTCGCGAGCAACTTGTGCAAGGAAAGCAGGAACAGAAAGATCACGGAAAAGAAAAATGGCAACCTGTACATAGCAGCTTGGCATTAACAATAAAAAAAAGGCTAGCTCGTATTGCGTTAAGGATATAATAATTCCAAGCCCTTATAAATACTATAAATATAATCTTAGACTGAATGTGAAAAAAAAAAAAGAAATAGCGAACATTAAAGGAAATAATAATTAAAAAGAAAAAAAAATTGAGCACCTTTAGACAATACTTAGGAGCATTTGTAACGTTTTAGTTAACATAGCGGATCTTTAGGTGACGAGACGAAAATATTTAAGGGAAATCGAGGTTGAGTGAAAAAAATGGAAAAAAAATAATAATAACGATGAATTAAAGATTTATAGCTGATTTAATTTAATTAATATGAGAGTGGACGATGTAAACTGGGGTCCAATCGATTAGCGTGCTTTCACCGGCTTTTTTGTGATTGGTAACATATCGCTATAGAATTGAAAAGTGAATGGGTAAGATGATATTTTAGCCGCCGGCTGTTTTTCGTCGCCAGGCGAATTTTTTTCAGAACTTTCTGAATAGAAGGAAACCACAATCGAGGAGTTCGTTTTAGCGCAGTTCTCATTTATTTTTCTCGTTCGATGCGTTCGAATTTTTTCCCTAGATCTCATATCGCGGCGTCAACGATTCGATGATGATTGCCACATTATTTAAGGATAAAGCTTATACATGATAAAAAAAAGAAAAAAGAACAATGGGCGATAGAAATTTTCCTTTCGTATGCCTAGTTGATGCACATAATTCTAAGTACGTAGGCTTTCGTATGATGTGTATGCATATGTATATATACACATGCATAGATATGAAGAGATAATATGAATGTATAACAGAAACGATTAAAAAAAAAAAAATTAAATAGACTTTAATGTAAATGTACTGCCATAATCATATTATTATACAAGAGCCTATGCGAATAGATATATTAATATTATTCCTGTAAAGACAAACAACTGGCGAACAACGGCGACAAGAAGAATATGATGGTTAGCACAAAAGAAAACTAGGCAACAATCCAATGTAAATAGAGCATATTTTCAATGTGTCTGGAAAAGTATGTTTTGTAATATAAGGATTGCAAAGAAAAAAATAAAATTATTAAAGAATCACTACTGATGGGTATATACGTATTCTGAACGGGTGGAACCTTTGCGAAAAATTTGTATCTTATCTGCACAGGGTATCCGAGAAATGGGACGATACAGTTGAAATAGCTTTCGTGTAGAGAATTTCAAAGTAAATTTCAAACAAACTCCGTTCAATCTTCCTTTCAATACTCCGTGGTACTTGTATAAATTTTCGCAAGAGCGTAATTTTTACAATCGTATATTAGCACATAGTAATCGAAACTCCATACTTTTCAACGGTTTTTTCCGATCTATTATTCTTTAATTTGGCTAGCTTAACGATTTATTTTTATTTTTCACGCAGCGAAAAGTAGCGCGATCGTACAGTATTTGCAGCATTCGTTTAAATACACATTCCGAATGATCTCGCCTCATCAACCGATTTCGAATTCCGCGTTTATACTACAGACACCGCGCGCTTCAGAAACATAAATACACACGTCAATTCTTCGCTCTAATTCCAAAGGACAGGTCCTTCCAACAAACGATCGAGACAATAGGGGCAATTGGAAATTTATTCGAATCGTAACATTCGTAGAACACAGTAGCTTCGATCGTCTCCCGCTTCTCTCGTCGCTTCGACCGTTCGATTGGTCGAGCTTCCGTATCGAATGCGCGTCATTGGCGAGTCGCAAGCAATCCACATAGTTCCACGCATGTGCTTTCCGAAGCAGTGTCCGTTCTTTGCGATGCCTATATCCATCGTTAAAATAGGTTGAAAGTGTGAAAGAATGAATTGTTAACGTAACCATCTGGCCCCGTTCGATTTTAGAGCAATTTTACAACCTTAATTTGATATATGATATACGTATATCGCCGTGCAACGCGTACATTTTAACCATTTTCCGCGGCTGCCAGCTCCGACCTTAACCTCCAACATGAAGCAAATTCTTTGCGGTAAAATAGGGTAAGATTCGCCGGCACGCACGGGGAAACATTTACTTTGCTCGAAACACGATCCGACACCAGCTGTACGTACTTGACAATGCTCCCTTTAACCCGGTCGTGGAATTAAAAGGAGTCGCAAGCGTTTAGGTTATGTCGGTATATCCGATCGAAACTTCGAACGTTTATTTACTCGGCGCTTTGACCCGCCTCTGCAGCATTGTTTCATAATTTTCCACGTGGTATGCCGTGTCCTCATCTAAAACACTCAGTGGTTCTTCTTTCAGAGACAGGCTCGTGCTACTTTCCAAAACGTCACGATACCATGTACCGCTGTTTAGCACGAGAAACCTGACGTTCGGCAGAATGAACAAAGTCTATCGTCCCCTGTTGGCATCGCCGCACGCCCGTTACTTTGTCAAACCCAGCCGTGCGTACGCCATGCTCATCGGGCGAGTTCTGAGAGGAGCGCTGAAAGTGCGTTACCTCTTGCTGGGCGGCGCGGTGGGCAGCGGAGTAACGTTGCAGAAAGTAGGTGGAATCGATTGGTAGTAACGTCCGTCGTAAGTCTGTAACTACAAATGAACGCGGAACTGCGTCTTGTTAAAGAAATACGAGCAGTGGAAGGAGGTGATGCCCGATATGAGCTGGTTAGACAATATATTTCCGGACGAGGAGAAGTGGGAGAACATACGCGCGTCCTTTATGTCCATTAAAGATAGCTTGGCGGGGAGGATGGAGCTCGGTGAGTACGAGTAACGTAGAGACTGATTTGTATACGTCGAAAACGTGAGGCAAAAAAAAAATAGATTAGACGCATCGAACAAACACAAACAGATCCACGTGTAAAGCAGCTTGGCGAGGCCAAGTATAGGGAGTACAGAGAATGGTTTGATCGGAGACTGGACGATGCTATAAGAGCGGCCGAAGTTGACAAGAATCAACCGAGCGTGGATGTTTCCTCCAATCGTGAGTTTTGAATGACAGGTTTTTTTTTTATTATTTAATCCCAACGCCGTAACCCGCTAATGTATCCCGATTTTAACGCTACAAAACATTCCCTCGCTGCCCATTGATTTGTGAATTTGCCTGACGTTTTCTTGCCATATTGGATTGCGATTACGTTCGTTCATTTAAGTTCCAGTTATGGCAGTACAGTCGAATTTAATTCTCAAGTTGGTATACCTATGATTTTATAGTATTACACGCTATAAATCGAAAGAAATCCTTTGCAACAGACAAAATAATCTGTACGAATTCGTGCAATCTTCACTCCATGCATTATCACCCTATACATTATTTATACATCAATTGTTATGCACTCGAAGAACGGAATTCAACATCGTTCGCATTGTAGCGTGCACGACATTTATTTTTAATTATTGCTTGGAAAAACATCCCCTTATCACATGCATATAGTTAGAAATGTATTATTATGGTCTGTTCTGTTCAGGTATATTTGACGCAATCTCAACAATAGTATACCAACTTTATTCAGGTGTGTAAAATGCTCGGGATTATCTGATCTTATTGTCTGTCCATTCAGCATTTTTTTTTAACAAATATCTTTTGGACAATCCTTTCAATGCTTTGGCAAAATATATTGGCCCGAAATTCAATGTTCCATTTAGATTGGCTAAAAGTATTACGAGTTTAAATACTGAATGGGACAGACCCGATTTTATATTTGCATTTATCTTTTCGTATCTGATTTTATTAGAGTCAGGATTATCTTTTCTCTAATACCTTGCAGAATAAATTCAATCTACTATCGGAGAAATACTTCTCAGTTGCAACAGTTTGCTGATCCTTATGTAAAAAGCTGTTCGATTGTTTCATTCGTAGAATCTCGTATCAGCAAAGTGTTGCGACCCAATTTGATCAGCCAGCAATTTAATCGAAAACAGCCGTGTAAATTAAATTTTTAAAACCTCCCACGAACAGAGACGAAGGAGCAGGTGTCGAATAATTCTGTAGCCTTTGCTCGACCCTTAGCCGACGAACATATCGAGGAGGAACGTAAGAAAGCCCGTATGTACATGTTAGTGCATTGCAATTCAGCCCTCGCCGATTTCGAAAACTTGCAATTACACCCGTTCTACCTTTAATTGAAGAAAAGTCGCAGGAAAGGATGAACGCGATGCAGGACGAAGTGATGCAAATACAGCTGCGATACCAGCGTGAACTCGAAAGATTGGAGAGGGAAAACAAGGAGCTTCGCAAGCAAATGCTTCTGCGTGGCAATCAGAAGCTGAGCAACAAGAAAATAAAGGTAAACTCGTTCGCGGTATCGTTGTCGTGAATCGCGTCTTACGGAGCATTACGATAATTCAGTATCGACTCTTCTAGAAATCCTTGATCGACATGTACAGCGACGTGCTGGACGAGCTCAGCGATTACGACAGCGCTTACTCCACCGCCGATCACTTGCCAAGAGTGGTGGTGGTTGGCGATCAAAGTTCTGGCAAGACGTCCGTCTTGGAAATGATCGCCCAAGCAAGAATATTCCCCAGGTACCGCGCGATATCCGAGGGCACAAAAGGAGGGGCGGCGTTGATCGAGATCCTAATATCGAATCTCGTTTCAGGGGCGGCGGTGAAATGATGACCAGGGCCCCCGTTAAGGTGACATTGAGCGAGGGCCCCTATCATATAGCCCAATTTAAAGACAGCTCGAGGGAGTTCGACTTGACCAAAGAGTCGGAGCTGGCCGAGCTGAGGCGCGAGGTGGAGCTGCGCATGAAGAACAGCGTGAAGAATGGGAAAACGGTCAGCCCGGACGTGATCTCGATGACCGTGAAGGGGCCGGGCCTTCAGCGTATGGTCCTCGTCGATCTGCCGGGGATAATTAGCGTGAGCAACCGGTATCTGTTGTAACGGGTCGCAACGACTGATCGGCGAGGTTAAACGTTTGCAACAGACTGTTACAGTGGACATGGCGGATGACACCAGGGACGCTATTCGACAGATGACGCAACAGTACATGAGCAATCCGAACGCGATCATCCTATGCATCCAGGACGGGTCCGTCGATGCCGAGAGGAGCAACGTGACCGACATCGTCGCTCAGATGGACCCCTCGGGCAAACGAACGATCTTCGTCCTGACTAAGGTAAACGGTTGCGCCGGTAAATTGTTCGCCGAACGAAACTCGAGGGAACTCATTTCGAATATATATTGTAACACCGTTTAGGTAGATCTGGCAGAGAACTTGGCCAATCCTGAACGGGTTCGAAAGATATTGTCGGGCAAGCTGTTTCCCATGAAGGCCTTGGGATATTTTGCCGTCGTTACTGGCCGCGGCAGACAGGACGACAGCATACAGACGATTCGAGACTACGAGGAGAAATACTTCAGAAGTTCGAAACTCTTCAAGTGCGTACACTCGTCGAATGGAAATAGTTGTTCGATTCGATATCGCGTATCTTGAATGGACGAGATGAATTTTTTTTTACTGGATTCAACAGGGATGGCCTGGTGATGTCTGGCCAGGTTACCACGAAAAACCTGAGCCTCGCGGTGGCGGAGTGCTTTTGGAAAATGGTTCGCGAGACCGTGGAGCAACAGGCGGACGCCTTCAAGGCCACCAGGTTCAATCTGGAAACGGAGTGGAAGAATAATTTCCCAAGGTTTGACAGCCTCCGTTGACCCCGCGAGATCACTTCGAACTGGACGCCCCGAATATTAATATCGCTGCTTCCGATCGTAGATTGAGGGAACTGGACAGGGACGAGCTGTTCGAGAAGGCTCGCGGCGAGATCCTGGACGAGATCGTGAACCTGTCCCAACTCTCCCCGAGACACTGGGAGGAAGTTTTAATGCTGAGGATCTGGGACAAGGTCAGCATGCACGTGTTCGAGAACATCTATCTTCCGGCGGCCCAGAGCGGAAGTCCCGGTACGAGACGAACGACCAAAATATCGATTGTTAAAACAGCGAATAGAATCGTACCAATTCTCTAACTCCATAGGCACGTTCAATACCACCGTCGACATCAAACTGAAGCAATGGGCCGAGCAACAGTTGCCTGCTCGAAGCGTGGAGAGCGGTTGGGAATGCTTGCAGCAGGAGTTCGAGCATTTCATGAGCCAAGCGAAGCTCAGCCCCGATCACGACGACATATTCGACAGCCTGAAGAAGGCGGTAGTCAACGAAGCCATGCGGCGACACTTCTGGGAGGAGAAAGTAAAGAACCCTCTAAACCAGTGACGAGCAAACCGCGGGTCGCGTTTGGCCCGTGACGTTTTGCTCATTGTACAACGTTAATATGTATACGATATAAAAAAAAACAGGAGAGAATTTTGCTTGAAATCAAATATGAAATAGCCAATGTCGATTTCGATTTCGGCTGTATCGCGACACAATTTCTGTTCCCGCACGTGCTCACACTTAACTGTCTTCGCAGGCCTCGGAAATGCTGCGGGTCATACAGCTGAACACTCTGGAGGACAGGAGCGTGAACGACAAACGGGACTGGGACCAGGCGGTGCGATTCCTGGAGACCTCCGTGAAGGACAAATTGCAGGTGACGGAACAAATATTGCGGGAGATGCTGGGCCCTGGCCGCAAGGAGCGTTGGCTCTACTGGCAGAATCAAACGGAGGATCAGCAGAAACGCACGGCCGTCAAGAACGAATTGGACAAGATCCTTTACTCGGACAAGGTACGGGACAAATATTGATATGTGCGAAATTGGCGCAGAGCGGTGATATTTATTCGTCGTTTTACCTGCAGAAACACGCGCCCACCCTATCGCAGGACGAGGTGACGACGGTGCGAAAGAATTTGCAGCGAAACGACCTGGACATCGACAACGAGTTCGTCCGGGAAACGTGGCACCCGGTGTACAAACGGTTCTTCCTGCAGCAGAGCTTGGCCAGGGCGTACGATTGCAAGAAGGGCTATTACCTGTACCACACCGGTCACGAAAGCGAGGTCAGCTTTGTCAATGAGACTTTGTAAATGAGAAACGTAAGCCAGCTTTTTGCTGGCAATATTCACATCGTCGTGCGACCCTCTAGATGGAGTGCAACGACGTGGTACTGTTCTGGAGGATTCAACAGATGCTGAAGGTCACTGCCAACGCCCTCAGACAGCAAATTATGAACCGCGAGGCTCGTAGATTGGATAAAGAGATCAAAGAAGCTCTGGAGGACTATAGTCAGGATAACGAAATGAAGCAGAAACTGCTGACCGGTAGGAGAGTTACTTTGGCCGAGGAGCTGAGTAAGTTCTTTCTTCCCGTTTGTCTTTATTAGTATTATTATTATTATTATTATCGTCCCCATTGCACGATTAAATCGATATTTTAACACGTTTGTTTGAAAAAAATCCCATGTAGAACGTGTCAGACAAATCCAGGAGAAGCTCGAGGAATTCATTCAAGCGTTGAACAAAGAGAAATGAGAAAGTTGGGCCGAAATTGTGAATACCTGAAACACGAATGGTATGTGATAAAGCAGCACAATGGCCCTGGTGGCTGACCTGCGAACGCTTCAAATATTAATTTATTTCTGCTTTTTCTTTCCTCGCGTTAAATCGAGCGAGAAAACGAGCGTACTAAACATGTCAGTCTTTTTTTTCTTTTCTTTTTTTTTTCTTGTCTGTACGTTGTGTATCTGTACCGTGCGATGCGAGTTATCATGACAGGGAGGAACCGAAAAATTTAAAGAGAGAAGGAAACAACGCTTTGGGACACACTGAGACGATGCGCCATGTATAATGATATATACGTGTATTGTAGATAGGCGTAAAAAGCAACTAGGTAAATGACGTTCATTACATTTTGTATATATGTCCGATTTGTGCGCAACAGAACGAACGGAGCTTGCGTTTTGTATGGGGTAGGAAGAATGTAATAAAAGTAATAAAAAAACGAAATGGTTGTCGTTTTCAAATATATATATTTTTTTTTTCTTCTTTCGTTTTAGATTTCAAACGCGTAGTGACAATTTTATTTCTTAGAGACAGGCTTCGCTTAAGCTAGGTTTAAAAATAAACATTTTACGGTTAAAAGTTTAATGATACAAAAGCAATGCATTTTTTTTTTTTTTTGTTTGTTATCCATTTTAACATACAGTGTAGCAGGATCGTGTTTCGTACGCCTCTTTTATCTTTATTCTGCAAGTATGGTACGGCATTCGTTTTCGTTAAGTACTCTTACGGGTAATCGTAAGTTTTTTGCGTGTTTCGTACAACAAACAAAAAATGGCCAGGAATTTGTTTCTCAATGCACCCAATCTAATCTCGTCCGGCGATAAAGTGTACAACGCATCGCGCGAAAGTTTCATCTACATATCGTCTGCTCGATCGATAAGGATACCGATTAATTTAACGGCGATACGAAATATATCACAATGTTACAAACAACACGGTAGAAACATATTAAAAATATCATCCATTTCCTCGGGGCTTTTAATTGACAATAGAAATCACTAGGTCAACCGGGAAACTACTTTGCCTCCTAATATCCGTGGACAGTACTAATTTCGCGACAAAATATACATATATACCCTATTTCTTTGGTCCGAACGTTCTGATAAGGATTATTCCGCATCGTGCCTTGCTTCTCTATCCGCGTGTAGACGTGGTTACAAAAATTCGCGGTACGCGTCTCGCGAGCATTTGCAGAACGATGTTTCTCCCCGTTATTAATCGGGTTTCGGAATTTCAGGTTTGTTTGCTTTGTTCACTCTATAAATGTCCTATTCGAAAATGCTGAAAATAAAGTATCTCCGATCGATCGTCTCTCTCCTGCAGCGATTAAACATTCATTTAACGCGCCAAGAAATCTATCGATATGACAATCCTGCGAATTTCTTTCCCCCCGTCGTCTCGTATAATCGAGTATACCTACGGTCGCCGTCTGCCCCTCGCTTCGTTCGCACAATCGAGACAGCCCTTAGAAAGATTGGACAGCCGTGTACAACTTGGCAGGAATGTTTTTCTCCGCCTCTCAATTGAACGAATCGCATGAATCGTTCGCGGACAATGAAACGTCGAATAATGCCTGACTCCGTTGTTCCGTTTACGTTTGGATCGGCGACCGGCAATGGGCAAGCGCGAAAACACTTTTATAAATAGAGGACTGTACCGATATATTCTCCTAAGTATAAACATTATATAATATGTACAATTATTTGGTAATACATCATTGGTAACACGAGGTCGCAAATCAAAGTAAGAAAAAAAATAAAAAGAAGAATTGTACCAGCGCTTTCGTTAAATTGGACGAGGTGAACGACATTCTCGATCGTGTAGGAAAAAAATCCTATAAAATATACGGTATCGCTATGTTATCTCTCCCGGACGTAATGAATATTTATATATATATATATATGTATATATTAGGTCTTGCACGATCAGAACGATGAAAATTTGTACAAAATAACACGGTGGCTCGGGAAGGACCCTCGCTGCGAAGCTAGTACACCCATTTTCTTTTCATCACCGTTCCCCATTCTGATTCAATAATATTATTCCGTCGTTTATTAAGAGAGAGAAAGAATTGCTGTCGATTACGTCTTCACCGCGTTGCTCGTATCCTGCACATCGGGAACCAGGTCAAGCGCGGCGTCGTTCTGTTCCATTTCTGCCGCGCTGTAACCGGAAAAGGAACAAGCCGGCGCGCTTCTCGCCGCGGTAACCGGCGCTTCCGGTAGCAGGGACGTGCGTTCGGTGGCGCTGCCCCATGCCTGCTGATAAGCACTCCGACCGCGTATCCTGCGACTTAACGACGACCCCACCACGCCCAGGTGCTCCTTGATGTCGTTGTGAACGTCGGAGACGTCCCACATGGCCCTGGAAACGACGACGAGGGTTAACGCGCGACCAGGCGACGCGGATCGACGCTGAAACACAAGGTTGCACACCTGAACGCGTCCCACCATGCCTGACCCTGCGCCAGATTCACGAAGGGCTTGTACGTGAAGCTGTAGTGGTGCGCCACCGCGGCCATGAACATCTCGATGCAGATTAAGAAATCCTGCAGCTTCGACGAGATGTTCCTGATGTCCTCGGTGTCGTTCGTGTTGAAGATGCTCGATATCACGTCGAAGTACACCAGCAACGCGACAATCACGCCCTGGCTGTGAAAAAAACGGGACGAAATGAATCGAGGGCCACCATCGCCGGGTCCCGTTTACCTCCGACGGGGACTCACAAGAACGAAAAGAACACCACCGCCTTGATGCAGAGGAACTTTCCTATCGGCTTCATCGGCTTAAGCGCCTCCGCGTTGGCACGGTAGAATAACACCAGGCAGTACATGGCGACGAACTGGGACAGATTGTTCAACGCGATCATGTAGGGGAACGCTACGTCCGTCCTGAACTCGCCCTCGCCGTACACCCCGTTCAGCTCGCAGATACTGAAAAATAACATTTCGTCCTGTGTGTTAAGATGTTCCCGTCCCACGAAACGTTACGTCGACGGTCGCTTACAATGATATCAAGGTTGTTATAGGCCTGACCGCGGTGTACTGAAGTATTCCGTGTTTGCACATGTGCACAAATTCTCTGCCCATCTCCCAGTCGGGCAGGCAGCACAACGGGAACATGTGATGCACCTGTGGCGAGATCTCGAGTCTGTGCTCCAGCTGACGATCGGCGTCCAGATAGGCCAATAGGTACATCATAAAATTGTATATTACATACGCCTCGTAACACTCCCGCAAACTGTCCACGTATATGCTGCCCTCGGGATAAACCAGGCCGAGCCACTTGAATGAAAAACGTGGAAGGTGATTGTACGCGCTACCGGCGGCTAATACGAGATTATTGTAATATGAATAAAGAGAGAAAACTGCGGGGCGGGCGTATACCTACAGCGTTCACTGCGTAAATCGGTACCATCCATAATATTCTGCGAAGGAAAAACGAACATTCATTTACTTCATTTCTGTCGTAATGGTAACCGAGTACGCGTAACGGCGATGTTACGTGTTGTGTCAGGGATAACGAATTATCCAACAAATCGCATTACTTGCGGAATTTTGATTTCGATATCGTGGGGAAATGAGGTGAATTCTTCTTTTTTTTTTTTTTTTTTAACTTTGCAGGCTGTTAATTGTTCGCGCATAGATACCACCGGACGGTGCGTTTGTTTCCTTACAGTCTACAGCTTTATCTGTGACTCTTGACCTTTAGTGTGTCAAAGGTCAATCGATACAAGTTCTTTGACCATCGGTACTAAAACAAAACATTGCTCGAGTGTCGCGATTGACGCGTCGAATGAAAACGTTCCGCGTGAAGCGGCGAGATATATTGATGCGCGATGTTGAGAATAGCTTGCGAACAAGTAGCATAATATCGCCGTCCCCTTTTGTATCAGGGTTTACTTAAAATCGAACGATTAACCACGTACCTTATGATATATTTCTGCAGCCTGGGCTGCGTGTAATATATCATATGCTGGACAATCTCGTAGAAAGCGATCGGCAATGCGAGGAGCACGAACGCACCGCCGACCAACGCTCCCTGATCCTGCTTCTTGAAACCATTCTTAACAGAATTCACCAGGAGGATCGGCACTAGGATAATGATCAGCAACGCGTACAGGCAGGTTAGAACTGGCAAAATCCATAGTCTCCATCGGCGACAGAACGAAGCCATCGCTTCTCAAGCGGTCCAAACGATAAATCGCATAATTCGTCGGTGGCGACTCGCTGGAATTAAAGAAATCGGTGCGTCAAACTTTCGCATACGGCGACCGTTCGTCGGATCATCGTTAACCCTTAACTCAACACTCGTCGTACCCTCAACACTTGCATACAAGCGTCCGATAAACATCAGATTCCAATCGTTCTTGTCCCCCCGCGCATCAACAACGAAGGGGGTCTAGGCTCGATCGAAGAAAGAGGAGCAATTAACACGGCGCGTGTCGATCATAATCGCGAGTCGTGCGTCAAGAGAAACACAAACGCGGACGGTCGAGGGAACGAAGACGCGACTTGTAGGTTATGTCGAAACGTACGATCGTTCCTCGAGCTCGGCCACTTAACAAACGTACTTGCACGCGCCGAGATATCGCGGTCCCATCGAACGACACGGTGTTGTCAATCGTCGCCCCGCGCCGAATACAATCACGTGGGGCCGTACCGTTCGATCGTTTCGTCGCACCTGCTGAATAAATAAAACTAGGAGGAAAAAAAACAGCCACAACAACCTTGTCCAACGCGATGAATCAACCGACGAACCAACGAGTCAGCTGACGATGACAGTACCCGTAGGGAGAGCACGACTTCTTGCCCCCCCCCTCCCCTCCGCCACAGTATCTCGTCGAGAGATACGGTGGACGCGTGGATCATCAACTTTCGGTTCTTTCTGCGTTGACAGGAATCTGTCGCGAGTACTGGGAACGGATTGTTAAGAAATGCGGACTTGAATAAAATAGGCTACGCGGACGGCTGGGGATAGTGGCCATGAGTACCGAGCGACGGTTCGCATCGTTTCGACGACGTTC
Organism: Nomada goodeniana; assembly: GCA_963969485.1. Classification (NCBI taxonomy): domain Eukaryota; kingdom Metazoa; phylum Arthropoda; class Insecta; order Hymenoptera; family Apidae; genus Nomada; species Nomada goodeniana. The sequence continues at coordinate 1,223,270 of OZ018306.1, read as the reverse complement.
GATAATTTGATTAATCCCGTCGGGATCGAAGGTTCGATTTAAAGAGCTCCGATTCGTGTCGCAACAACGCGGACGTTATTCGAACGTTTCGCGAATATCCGCCGGGCGAACCGTGCCGAACTCTGCCCCCGGAAGTGGAGGATCGCCGACATTTGTTCCGGGGGCGGGCGTCGAAGCGACACGAATCCGTGGAGGTCATCGCGGTCGAAGGAACGACGCTGTCTGTAGAACGATCGTTATTGTTGATTGAACCGTATGGAAACGCGACGAGATCGTCGACGCGGTTGAAACGGAGAATTATCTCGAAGGATGAACGGTCGGAGCTCTGACGGTCTAGTGTTTTTCGCGGGGTATTTATGTTGGCAGTAGTGGGAAAAGAATCTAGCGTAGGTGGCGAAGGAAGGGTACATCCGTTCTAATGGCGTCAGGACCCAAGCACTGTTGTCACATTTTGTCCTACAGTGTTTCAATATTTCGCTTTGTTTATGTCGCTCGTGTTTGCCAAGAGGGAGACGAAAAATTTTCACCGCCTCGCAAAGGTTGGTACAAAACGGTTCGGCGGAGGCGGATTTTTCTCGCCTGAACGCGAATCAAGTCACGAGTGAGATTTTCATAGAGCTTACGGGTGCAGTGACCTTGATTCCGCTGTCATTTCTGTGATGCACCAGTACCGCGAAATTTGAACCGCCCCGACAACCCCGACAAATCTCTTCGGTTGATCATTATCGTCGTTGCAATCGACTGCGTCGGTCACCGTGCAACTCGTTCAGTGGTGTTCAAGTGTCCTCCTTTCATTATTCTGTCGTACCCTTTCGCAGGCGCAGAAAGCTAGCTTCCACAAATGGCAAGCAAATAATTCCAAGAGGCACTCTCCCCTGTCGGCAGCCGTTAACAAGTAATCATGGAAGTCACAACGGAGGAGGCGCAAGCCGTGCTGCTGGAGGGAATGGAGGGCACCCAGTATATCACCATTCAAAGGGCAGACGGAGAGACACTGACCAAAAGCGTGCCCCTGTTGACGTTGAACGGAGAACTGATCTCCGAAGGAATGGTGGTCGATATGATCAACGCAGGCGTCGGTACGGATTACGGCACGGCGACCCAATACTACGAGGCGGACGATCTGCTGCAACACGAATTGACAGAGGTAAACCGATTCCCTGCCCGGTTCCTCGAACGGCGGAATGATTTTCAACTTTTCAAACAGGAAGATCGTAGACTGGCGGCTGCCTTAGTTGCGGTTCAGCTGCAGCAGCAACAGAAACAGCAGCAGCTCCACAGTCAGCCCCAGCACGACGATCCTACTTTGCCCGACGTCTCCCATCTGGAGACCCTAACGCCGGTGAACACTTACTCCATTCAAACTGTCCCGGAGCAGAGCGCCCCGCCTGTCTATCCCACGCTGCAACCGTTCAAACGAGTCACGCATAACGTGAAGCAAGAGTTCATCAACGTTAAGAGCGAGTACGACATTGACGTGTCGGCAGAGAGTAGCGAGGAGGCTGCTCCCAGCTCCGGGCCGAAGAGGTCTCTACCGCACAAGAAGAGGATCCCCCGTAAACTGAAGCAGCAAACGAAAAGGAGCTCGACGCGGAAAGACGCGGGTAGATTGAGTGCAGACGCAATGAACGCCGACTCTGCTGGGGATTTACAGACTCAGGTGTTCAAGTGCGAGCTGTGTAGTTCGAGATTTAGTAGTCAATTAAAGTTCTTCGAGCATTTAAAGGTAACGCATTAACACTGGAATGTAATCGGTAGCATCGTGGGGGACATTATTATATAGTCGTGTTCGCGCGTTCCACAGGTGCATTACGAGCCTGTGAAACAGGAAACCAGAATAGCGCAGGCAACGAACACCAACATCACGATATCTGTGGCAGAATCGGTGCAGAACCTCGCGAACACGGTGATCGAGGAATTCAGCGAGCCCGAGGACCTCATGGAAGGGATCAGAGGTGTCGGTAAGTCTGCTACGTAAATAATAATGTTGTCCGTTGAATTATTTCCTACTCATTCGACTCGTTGAACCGCAGTGGAGGAGACGGGTGCTCACATAGACGACGAAACGGAATCTCCGTTGTCCACGGTGAACAACGAGTCGCCGCTGTGGACGATCACCGACGTTACAACAGAGCACGTGCACAGGGACCACGTGAAACCGCCGATTGTTAACGAGCCGAGCGTCCACGACAAAGAAAAGACTGACATTCCCCAGACAACGAAGAAAAAGAAGATTCTAAAGACGCGAAAGTCCAGTACGTGTACAGCGGTGCTTTACCTCGCGATTATTGCAGTTCCTAAATATACATATTTGTTCCCCGGTAGATGACGAGTTAACGTGCCCGCAGTGCGACCGGTCGTTCCACCATAAAAATAGTTTAGTGTATCACATGAGATCTCACAGCGGGGAACGGCCGCACCAGTGCGAGGTCTGCGGGAAAAGTTTCTTCGCTGCCAGCGCGTTAAAGGTAGTACCCTCGTCTCAATTATCTGTCGCGGTGTCCGCAACGACGGCGAGTATAATCGATCCCGTCGAACCGCAGGTCCACAAGCGTCTTCACAGCGGGGACAAGCCGTACAAGTGCGAGGAATGCGGCAGACACTTCCGTCAGTGGGGCGATTTGAAGTATCACTCGACCAGTATCCATTCGGAGCAGAAGCAGTATCAATGCGAGTACTGCGGCAAAGATTTCGCCAGGAAGTACTCGCTGATCGTCCACCGGAGGATTCACACGGGCGAGAAGAACTATCGTTGCGAGTACTGCAACAAAACGTTCAGGGCGAGCAGTTACCTGCAGAACCATCGTCGTATACACACCGGTGAAAAGCCGCATCCCTGTACGGTGTGCGGTAAGCCGTTCAGAGTGCGTAGCGACATGAAGAGGCACATGCACACGCATTCCAGGGCAAGGGCCGACAGGCCGTTGAACAGATCGATGTCGGGGAAGAACCTCGAGGAGGAGAACGACAAAGGCTCCCAGGCGAAGACCATACAGGATCTCGTGAGGGACCTGAAGCTGGAGGTCGAGGCGACGGGGGTCGTGGAGATCGTCTCGCCGGACGACAATCCTGAAAGCATTTTGCCGCACGGTGCCCCCAGTTTGGAGTACGCAGTGTCGACCACGCCGGACACCATTCCGGACAGGGACCCCCTGGAGTCAGTTGTTCGTACGCCTGATAACATGTGAGTCCAGTTTCCCTTCATCTTGTCGCCTCACTTTATCGACAATCGTATGGAGGCATCGTTCTTTCTTACGTCGCTCTTGATTTTTGCAGGCAGTATTTCTTCATGTAATGTCCGGTTGGATACGAAACGAATTCGTTGCTCCGCGAGTGCAACGTGGGAACGGTCTGTCGCGCAAAAGTTGGTGCCCGTCGAAGACGCAGACCCCCGCTGCGAATGACTGAAACGAAGATTTAATAGATTAAACCGCACTGCCTATCTGATGTGCATTCACGTGCTTTCCAGTTTCTCTCGCGATCTAGTTTTTCCAAGGGGAACGTTGTCGCAACGGGGCGGGATAGTGTTTCAAAATATTCTTGAGACTGTCTTCTTTCTTCTTTACTTTTTTTTTTTGTGGCGGAGAACTTTGGAAAGTACGAATATACAAGAGGAAAATCCCGCAGGAAAGGAAGAAAAAGTATATCGACTTAGTTAGATAAAAAAGTGTATATATAAATTTTGTATACACACGTATATGAAGGCATATACATACTATACGTATATAGTGTACTATATAATTAACCAAGATCTATTGTACATGTAAGCATTGTACATTTTTAAGTCTATAGGTAAGTTAGTCGTTTACGTCGCGAATCGTCGTTGGGAAGAAAGATAGAAAAGGAAAGGCAAAAAAAATATATATTTTTTACGTGAAGACGTTTATAGAAACACACTGATGGTCCACTTTTATTGCAAGCACCGCGATAGATAAAGGGATAAGAAAGAAATGTTCGTGGCCGGGAATCTTCAGACGATCGAGGGTGCCGATGACGACGGTGCGGGCACCGTGTTACTTGTATCCATGAAGGCCTGCAAAAGTTGGGCCAATTCTCTGGACTCGAGGGCTGAGCAGAGTTTCTCCGCAGCGTCCTTGCTGCTGATCCTAAAAGCGTACAAAAACATCGCTGCAATTTTTTTAAAACATTTTTATCTTTCAAAGGAAAAGGTCAATATACTGTTACCAACCGAAGTATAATTTGATAGCCGACTCTAGTATAATTTAAAAACCATGCGGTCTGTCTTTCTGTTCTTTTACACGAGGGGAAAAATATTTTTCGAACGGAAACAAGTAAACAGTTTTACTAATTGCAACGTATGCAGAATATTTATCGACACCTCACCTGCGCGACCGTTTGGCCCTTTCCCAGTCCACGTACAGATCGGTGATCACCGCGTGCAGCCTTTCCAAGATATCATTGTCCTTGGCCATTTGCGACCTGATTTCAGCTTCCCCCGCTATCAACGCCTGGTACTCCGTGCACAAATTTTCTTTGGGATCTCCCTTCAGCTCCCATTCCTCCAGAGCGTTCAGAACCTTCACCTTCGTGATCAAATCGTGGACAGCGTTCAGTCGCGGAAGAATCAGCCCCAATACTCTGGATATACTTCCCTCTGCAACGTCTGCGAAACAAGGAACGAAATAAAAAGATGCGGCTAAAGGGATAACATGGCCGTGGTAGATTCATCGTACCGCAGAAGACGTCCAGTTTGATTTTTCTTTTCGTCGCCTCTCTGGTCAATATATCCCTGAGAATGATCACGCTGGATATATTCTCGCCAAGAAATCTGGCACTGCCTTTTCTGCAAACAGTACAGTTTTTGCATTGGATTTAATACTCGTTTAATTTAAGGCTCACTTGTATCTGCATTTCAGGCGTGTTCCAATAAAGCACGAAACGTAGGTGGATGATGCTTCTCCCTCCTCTAAATGAGGTCTCTCTGGTACGTCCGGCAGAGCCAAGGATATCCAGGCGTGCATCTGAAAGTCGGAAGCGTAATCGACGTTCGATTGAAATTCGTTCGGATGAAAAGTATTTCACCTCTGCAACGGTGAAACCTCCGACAACTTTTAGCTCATTGAATGGTCCCTCGTTGTTCGTTTCCGTGCCCTCTTCTTCGTGTTGCCTCACGTGAAGAGAGAGCGCGGATATTGGTATCGATATCTTGCGACAGCACTTTGGTTGCACCTGAACGGTACAATTCAGTATTCGTTTCATTACGGCGCAGAAATAAGTAACAGGGGAGGAAAGAAAGTTACACCTGCGAAGTGACGTAAATTTGTAAAATACCAGGCTGGCCTTCTATCGTCCTCAATCTCATTTCCAGATGATTCGTGTTCACCTGTTTGCGACCATTAATTGTCACGTGTTATTTTCTATCGACGATCGAAACATCTTATGCACCTGTTCGTTAGTGTTTACCCACTTGACATCGATAGGTGGCGAGGACGAAGTTGCCTTCTCTGGGATTGCAAGTCGACAAACTGAGCACTGCACTGTTGCTCTCCACGTCTAGTAATTGGATCGGTGTGTCCGATTGTATCAGAATATTATCGATAGGCGTGTCGAGCTCCACGGAAAGTGAATAGGAGGCGACTTCCCTGTTTAAAACCATCCTGCAGACAGTTCTTCGATTGAATATTCAGTCCGTGCCATAGAAAATATTTCGCAGATGCGCGTACCTGTGATTGACGGATAAAATTAACGGAGCCAGAGGGTCCGCTGTGAAACTGGCCGCCTCCTTCTCCTCGTTCAACTTCTCTTGCAACTGTTGTATCTCCGTCTTCAGTCGAATCAACCCATCGTTTTGATCAGCCTCCAATAATCCTGGAGGTCTCGTGGTTAATCCAAATATTCTTCCCGAGTATGTAGTCACTAATACTTCTGGGTATCCTGCCGCCCCAATTATGCCACCAACCACAGAGGTGATGCTCTCGTTGGCGTTCTACGAGAAAGTTTGATCATTCATTGAAACTCTTTCACACTGATTTGAATGTTTCTCGAAAATTCACTGTACACACGTAACGATACCGAAGGGATGGCAACGCGTCTTCCTCGGGGAATGTGTACACCTCAACTGTGCCATCCTGGCGACCAACGAGCAAATCCAAACCGTCCTGCAATTCGAACGTGTCCAAGGATGAGACTTCCGGACCTGTTACGTTCAACAGCCAAGTGATTCTAAGGGTTTTGTTACCCTGTAGGATCAACAGGCCCACCTTGCCGTCCATGGTACCAACCAGGACGCGTTCTTTGGATTCACCATGACTGTCGCTGCGAAAATGAAGATACTTTACCGATAGTCAAAGTTCGGCCAACAGATAACTACGGAAACCACAAAAACCTGTACAAAGATAGCACAGTGGGAACACTGGGAAGCCTAAGGACCGCCGGACTCCTGGTGCCGTGAAGAACTCGCACCTAGGACAAATAGAATTCTTTAACACAAAGAGAGAAACATCTGGGGATCAGTTCCTTACGGCGCAGTCTCCGCAAGCAAGTATAGCAAAAATGTAGGATCCATCGGCGGGAAGAAGAACAACGTCGTACAGCGTTTCGCCGGCTAAATAAGAATCCGCGTCCTTGCAGTCGTGGTATCTGTGATAAATATCCCTGGCGCAAGCTGCCAGATCTGGGCCAAGTATGTATCTGCGATGAATAAACAAGTGAATCGATTAATGCCAAACTAGACTTACCAAATGGAACCGTTAGGCTATGCAATATTTATTTACAACGACGAGATGGGGTCGATGAGATTGGTATCGAACTCCAGGAACAATTTCCCCTTTCTCGTGTATCCTTTCACTGTGTTTCCTTGGGCAATGAAAACCTTATCACGTCCGCTACCGCCGAGGACTAATTTGTTTATTCTTGGTCCGGGTAGAGACTTGAACGACACCTGCAGCTCTCCCTTCTTTATTCCTGAATCGAAGACGAATCGAGGATCGAAAGGGCAGGCGACGTAAAGAGAAATTTATGTACACTTGTCGCTGAAAGATTTACCATAAACGTGGAGTACACCATCGTGGTCAGCAACCGCGAATTTCTGCGTCTGCCTGTGCTCTGTCGCGGGGAAGATCTTGGTGGTTCCCCGGGATGTGACACCAACCGCTGCGTAATCTATCCTCGATAATGGTAAGGTCATTTTGTTCTGTTTTCTACCGGCAGTTTGTATTATTTAGAATTATTTATTTGCTTTCTCATCTGTTGTATTATTATTGAGATTCGAATATTTTAAAAATCGAACTGGGTCACTGAAGTAAATCGAAGTTCGAGGATATTAATAGAAAAATAATGGCACGCTGCACGGTTTTAGTATTGTATAGGCAAACAAAAAATATTAAAGAATATAGCTTCCGTATTGGCATACTGTAAAATAAATGTAGTATTATGAACGCCCATGCGCGTCGATCAATATTTATCCAAGGAGACGAAATATCACAACAAACACTTGTTGAAACTCTCGTTCCTTAATTAGAATGATAAAGAAGAATGTTATAATAGAAATTCAATATATTTAATTAGAGCGATTGGAAGTTGATTGCACTTTTCATTAAAAAAAAAAAAGTAGGAATACTGGTGGATTTAAAAGAAGAAATAGATACAAACGTGTATATTAAAAAGCTTGTATATTTTTATCATCAAAGCTAATACAATCATTTGGTGTATTCGTTGATTAAAAACAATTTATTGCATTCTTTACATCACATTGAAATCCATAATGCAGAAAAAGGGGTCGGAGCAGCTTTGAAAAAATGAAGTACACTATCTACATCGTAAATACAATTAATTATACATCTCTGACTTTTATAAAAAATCTCTCGTTTCTATTGATAATTGACAATTAAACATATTTTACATAAAAGTAGTAGGCGACACGTTTGCAACGCGTTAATATCGTTTCATCAGCATTCTCGGTCCTCACCTCTCGTTTGAAATTTCGAAAATCATGTACACCCTGAATTTATCGATTCTATTGACGTTTCCATTCGTATCGACTGAGCAGACTTAACCGAAGAATAAAAAATATACTCTGATCTCCAAATGGTGTCACTTCGATTACGCGCAAAGGAGTGTTTGACAAAAAAATAATAATAATAATAGATGTGGAGGCACGAGGACAGAGTACACGCGGAGATTAACAAGAAAAACCGCAAGGCGAACGTGTGTCGACATCTCGTGTCTACCTCGGACGGTAATACAGTCCTAATAGCCAGCGAAATTCCCTGGCGGTCTAGAAACATCGAAACGGGGATTCCCATCGTAGGAAACCTGCGCGCTAAAACCGTGCTTCCAATCGGCCGTGTAACGAACAATCTGTAATCGTCCGTCGGGAAGTTGGACTCTGTATTCACCGCGAACAATGTCCCCGTCGCTTATGGCGTTATGGGAGTAATCGTTGCCGAAGGCGTCTTCTTTCACGGCGTAGTTGAAGTCGAACGGCATGCCCGGCTCGTGATGATGATGGTCGTGCTGGAATTAAATGGATTGCACGCGACTCGATGTTTCGAAGGGTGGGCATTTAAATCTAGGGAATATTTCGGACGGCGCTTGATAACAAATAAAACTAAACTCGATTCGACTAAGTTCTCTCCCGTTGTTCACGTTGGTGCGAGTATAAGATGGAAGGCACAGTTTACTCGGAAGTATGTATTTAAGAAAAATGCGTTACTTACGCCGCCAGGAGGTATAGTACTTCCTGTGGGCCTGGTTGGTGTGCCATAATCGGGAAACTCCGGCGTTGGTCGCGTTCCTGTCGGAGGGTAGCCTTCGCTAGGCGTTGGTCTTGTCGGGAACTTTGTGTTTGGCTTGGGACTTGGGTAAGGACGCGTCGTGTACGGCGGTGTTGAAGAAAAGGGTGGTCTGGTGGTTGACGGCCTTGGGAATGGTATTCGAGGTGTGTCGTAGTTGTAACCCTTTGTCGGCTCAGGTGGCAGGTACGTATTGCGTCTGGTTCCTGGTGGCAGGTCGCATAACACGTGCACCACCGCCATGCAGAGTATGGCTGTCTGTAACGAGAAAATTACCAGGCGGTTTCTATTGTTCGAAAACATTTTATTTTAGTAACGTGTACAGACTGAAGTAGAGTGTTCTACCTCCACGGTAAGTCTGTGTTAATTTCCATGAATTATTTTAACGATTTATTTTAATATACTTTGGAATAGGTTGCGACAGTGAATTCTTTTTTTGCAGGTTTCCCCGAAGCACCGGAGGAAGACTACACCCCAGTGTTCGTCGCGTAGAAATATTGCAGAAGACATCACTGCAGTGTGGATATCTGATCGCAAGAGTCACGCAGTGGAAAAAGATATTCCGCTTAGAATTCGATTGAATTCTCGTTGAATCTTATTGCTGTTCGTTGAATAAAAAAGAATCGCGCTCCCACTCCATACTCCTACTCCCATTTACACAACCACGGTGAATCACGAGGCAGAAACAGTTAATGGAACCGCGTTTCCTATTGCTGACAAAACGAGCGTCGGCCGCGGCAGAACGTGATGAGTACGTAATGCACCGTTGGCGTGCTGAAAATTATATTTTACTTTTTAATCAAGATAAAAAACGATAATGACGCGTCGACTATTTTGTTATTTCCGATTCGTATTCAAATTTCCCTTTAATACTAATAATCACAAGTCAGCTTATTTCAAACACGCATACCTGCGTGTTCACGCGCCGCGAGGAACGTTGCCAATTATTCGCGAAACAAATATTAAACGTGAAGCACGAACGATTTGCTTGTCGCAAATTGAGCCGGTAAACAACTATCGAACACGAGAAAGTGATATCTAACCGATCGCTGCAATCAGAAGCGATTAGAAAAGACGGAAGAAGAGTGCTTAAGTCTAGGTACAATTAAATCAGCAGCTGGCGTACGGAGCCGCCTATTCGCCGTGCTTTCGCAACAATTTAATTACTGCGCCTTCCGCCTCATTTCTGCCTGTCCTTGTGCAACGAACGCGTGAGAAACTGTTTCCTTTGGTCCGGTTTCGGGGGAGGGGGCGCCACTTTGCAAAATTAATATGTCATTATCCGCGTAAAGTGTATAGAATTAAATAGGAACATATCGCGTATCAATTTCCACGATTACCCGCTGACCATAATTTATAATGAAACGTTCCGTAATGTTCGAAGTGGAAAGGTTCGATCTTCAACGCAATCAACTGTTCATTCGCTCTTCAATTACGCGCTCCAATGTTATCGATATGCATTACACCGATCGCTTCAATCACCGCCCCCGTCCGCAGGTGGTTTAACGGAATTCTCGATTCCTCGATAGTCAAACGAGGTAAGAAGATAAATTTATATTTCGAACATGAAACTATATGAATATGAATTATATTGAAACGAAAGAATAGAAGAAGAATGGAGCATTGTGCTCGCTGTGGATACCTCCGATGGTATGTACAATACAGTATGCAACAGTTTCGCTTTCTATCATTAACTTAGACGAGCTATTTGTTTCAATTATACCAACAATGTATAACACCGTGGAATCAATTGTTATTCGAGGAAGTTCGTATCGTCGCCAGCAGCTTGATGTTATATTATTCCGGTAGATCGGTAATTTATCGACACCGTTACCGTTTCGTCGCGACATTTTGCGATGTTATTGGCCCGTTTAAAAAAATCGAGCGACCCAATGCTGGAGTCACAGTAACGTTACGTAAAGCTGTCGTACAAAAACGTCGCGTCCAATGCGAAACCGGAATCGCGTTGCACAAACGCATGCAGCGCTTGATCCAGAATGCCATTGCATCCCCACTCCTGCTGTTCCGAAAATTTTGGCTGCGTGACACAGGCATGCGCGGTGGTAGGGGCTGGCAAGGGCTCAGTCTGCGCTCGACCTTCGATGCGTACGAATTGGAAGCAGAGTCGACGGCAAATTTTTCGGGGATGTTCGACACCGCGACACGATACACCGTTGCATCTTGCAGCGGACTACGGTTGTGGTGAGTCCGCAAGCTATATTCATTCTGAATATTTTCAATTACATTCCGTGCACTCTTTTCAATCAATTAATTCAATATTGCACTAGTTATCTATTATTTAGTCCGCTGCTATTAACCTTCCTATCTCGGTGTTGAATACTCCGAACTGTAAACGAATTATTGAACGAAATATTTGGAGTGTCCAAATTCCAACTGTTTCCAGTTTGTTCGACGATCTTGCTTGCCATCGCGGCGATCGGAAATTCCAGCAAATCGATATCGAGTCGCCGGTCGAACGTTCGGAATAGATTCGCACCGATTCAACCGCGGATAATGGTATTCCGTGGCAATTCTAGCCGTGCCTAATCTCGCGGAGAGTTGTACGGGATATCGATAAATCAATTACGCAGCGTGATTCATGTCCCTCTGATAAATCGTAGGATCCGCGAATACCGCGTGCACCTACCCATAGCGATAATTTGTTGACACCGCTGCCACGCTCCCTAACACGCGAATAGTGATTTATGTTTTATGGGGCGCGCCGCACGGGAGGCTGTAATTAATTAGAATAATTGTACGCGCCTAGGAGCACGCTGTTCACCACCGGCTGGATACAATACTTTCATTAGTTTCACTTGCCCCCTCGCGTCCTGGACACGCAATTATTTTCGTAGAATAATTCTCTACCCGTTTCTAGGTTCCTTCTCGAATCCGTAGGGACGGTAACGAAGTTGGCGAAACAAACAGAATTCATCGCCGGTCAAACGTGATTTATTTTAATTTATTTTAATTTACCTTAATTTATTTTACATCGATTTGGTTAATCACCTGGACAAATTTGGACAAATGACATCGGTATTAGCGACGGCAATAGAAATGCACTCACCTGTAGGTAAAACATTTTCTGAGTACGACCGTGGGGTCGGGGTGTGTCGAACTTAACTCGCGCACCGCTTTACTTCTCCCTCGAAGCAACACTGTGGAAAGATCAATTCGTTGGATCAATTCGTATTCCCGACTGCGGCCGATTATTTATTTTACGCTCGAACGATTTCCGTTTCACCCGGGATTTCGATCGACGAAAACTCGACGCGGATCGATTCCCCAACGGTGCGGCGCCTCGGCCGGACAATCGAGTCTGATATTTAATTGTACATTTCTGGAGGGATCCCGCGACGATTGCGGCACGTCAAGACACGAGCAAACGGGGGAATCTCGAAAGTAGCGATCCATTGTCTCGCGACGAAGGCCGTTTCGCGGAAAAGGGTAGAAGAACGGCGGAGCTTTTCAACGCGTATAAATTATTCCGTTTCGAGGAAAGGGTCGCGCATAAACCGCGGCGACATTTCAATGTTAACCACACCCTAATTTCTCGACGGTCGATATTTTTCCCCGCACATTCCGGCGTTTTCCTCTTCCCCCCTCGTCCACGCGGTACAAGAATCTACAAATTTCCGCGACGAGGCCTGGCCGCGTTACTATTCCCCGTTGCCCAGCGACCGTCCACCGTTCGAGGATTGTTTCGCGTCCCGTTCGCGATCCACTAAAATTCGTTCCTTCGATTAGCACCGACGGTTGACCACTGGCAATCTTGAATCCGAACGACAATCGACGCGATTTCCTCCGCGGCGTGCGTCACTCGCGGCGGAAACGACGAACGAAAGGGGCAAAGGGGGGAAACGAACTGCCGTCGTCGAACGACGATAATCGCTCGTCGGTTTCGCCGGTCGAAACGTTTCGAAATACCGTTATCTGTTTTAATAATCGTAATCGAGTTGCGGTGCGTCACTCGTGCCGCCCTTACGTGTTCCACGGATCACGATTATCGAACGACGTCACGTGGCCGACGACTCGATGCTCGATAATTGTTACACCGATGCACTCCGGACACGGCTGCGAATAAAGTCAGTACGTAACTGCTCGGCATGCTGGCAGGTTGGGTTTATATAGCGTGTGGGTCTAATAAGATGATACTTGGACGCGTTGGGACCGGGGCACAGAAGAAATGAAAAGGCGGAGAGGAGGGATGATGATGATGATGATGATGGTGATGGTGATGATGATGATGATGATGATACGGGTTGCCTTGTTTCACCTTACCTTACCTTGCCTCACCTTGCCTTAGAACCTTGCCGGGAACGAATCTTTTGCACCTATTTATTGCCCCACGCGTTTTCCAACGTTTCGTTTCGCTTCGATTCTCTATAGATTTCGTGTTAAAACAACGCGCACGGAATATTCGAACGAAACGATACATATTCCTTTGAACGATTTGGCTCATCGATTCATTGACGTATACGGTGATACGAGCGCGACGTTGACAACGGGCGGCGCGACGAACGCGAAAATCGAATGAAATAAAAGAAATGCGCCGCGGTACTCGTGAGATCGTTGCGGCAACCGTTCAACGAGAAGAATCGAGATTGCGGCAGCGCGCTCGCTTTGGCAATTTCCGAACGCCGTTTCGTACTTAATAATTCGCGAGGGGGCAGCAAGAAGGAGAGAAGAAAAAAAAAAAAGGGGGAGAAAAAGTGAGAACGTCGATGAAACGGTAACGACAGATCGCGTCGGTCGTTCGGTTGCATCGTGGGAAGGCTGATCCGGATCAACGCGATCCAAATGATCTTTCGAGCAGCGCGTTGTTGACTTCTAGCCTCGCGAAGGTGCAGCATCGAGAAGTCATTCCATCGATTATATCGTGCCACGAATCGGAAGGAATTTGATATTTCGCCGGTCGCGCGAAAGAATCAACGTCGACGGATCCGTCGTCTCGTTTTCGTGGATCGACGGATCGGCGCTCGCCCGGCGATCGGCTTTGTCGTTCCTTCGAATGCGCTATTTCCCACGGCAAAGTTCTAAATGAAAAATCGCTTTCATATTTTCGCCAATGTTTTTGCACCGTGACTTGCCACACAATTGCGCGCAGCATTTACTGTGCTCCAGCGTCGATCGCTAATTCAGAATCGCAAGGGTGAAGTTCCTTGCTTAGGGTAAAAACTGTGTCCAGATGATAATAGTTTAAGCCTGAAAACGAATCGGGGCTTGCCGGAGGGTGAAATAACTTCCATGTTTAATTTTCGCGAAAATGTACGACCCATGCACACTGTGTGGTGCGAGTGTGTGTATGTGTGTATGTGGGCTTTGGGTAAGCAAGCGGAGAAAGGCACACGCACGCTCGGAATTGCTCGACGAGCAATCCGCCTTCTGCCCAGCCTTACGTGCATCCAGCAACCGCAAGCAAGACCAGGTCAGGGCAGAGCACGATGTTACTTCAACCCTTTCACGGCCGAGGAGATGCCTCCCGGTCTTGCGTTTAACATTGTCGCGACGTTTCGACGTCGGTGCGGTGTTATTATTATTATTGCTGCTGCGGGATTTTACATAGAATCGATTGTTCCAGGTCGATCGACGATAAATTGTAATTTATTGTATAATTTTTTTAATTAGTGTACTTTTAATTGCAATATTGTAAACTTCGTTGTAATTAAATATGTAGGAACCGAATAAAAATGAAGGGCAGGCTTCGGGGGGAATCGAACCCGAGATCGTCGTGTTACTAGGCAGTGATCGGTCCATTTACGCCACGGCCCCTTCCCAATATTCGTCAATCGTTTGTTCCTATTAACGTTGTTCTTTGATGGAGACGCCCGATCCTACAAATATATAACGGGCGCGTCGATTAATATTTTCAATTTCAATGGTTCGAACGAATCGATTTTAGTTCAATCGCGTGTATGCGAATTAAATACAGTTTATCATGGAACTGATATTTGAGCAGTTTATTTTTATGTACGTAGCGTCTATGAACGTAAAAATCGATCGTCTGCGATTCTACGGGATCGTCCTCCTCCGGTCGAACGTTTATGAAACAGGCTACGCGCCGCTGGTCGTGGGAAGTGGTGCGAAAATAGTTGCGAAATAACCCTTTACCAGACGGGAGTACCTCCGTCCCGAGTGGGTTGCATCTTTCCATTGCGAAACCGCACGCTAGAATGCTGTCGCACGGATTATCAGATAATTACGAATCGCGGTTAACGCCCACCGTCCCGTCATTCGGAAAGAAATTCATCAATGCTGCGTGCCGTAACGTTCGTCGGCAAGGATGATTCCGCGCGAATGACGTAAATCAGTGGTTGACGGGACGCGACGTCGTGGGCGTTGGATAAAAAATTCCTCGCGATCATTGGCGACGAATGAAAACGATTCGCTTCGGTGCAACGAACCGCCAGGCTCATCCCGATTACATTTTTCGTCGACAACGCTCGATCTCCTTTTCGTGAAAATTTCCCTCGATATCCATTCGAACGATTGCAAAATCGACTGGTCAGAAATAAATTTCGAATTCCCGTGCGAAATTCCACGCGACGAATGTATCGAGCAAAGTATTTAAATCGAAAAGTGGCAGAAAATAATTGAACTAAATTGCGATCGATTGTACATTTTAAGTTGTAACTGAAACAAATCGAGTCGAAGCGACGGACGAATCCAGAGGATCGACAAGTATCCATTAAATTCCGTCCGATTTAATCGAGGACCGAGGTTCGCAAAAAAAATGCGCGATCGGGAAGAAAATCGGCAGGTGACTGTTTCCCGTCGGTTTCCCGTCGGTTTCCCGTCGGTTTCCCGCGCTCCTTCGCTTTCGACGGAGAAAGTCGCGAGTTTCCCCCGGCATAACAACAAGCTTAATATCGAACGCGAACTTACGAAACCGCGAAATCCGCCGCGGGTACGGCGGACGGTTGCAATCGTCGAAATTGATTTTTCGCCGCGCCCGATCGTCCTCGCCGCGAGTCGATGGAAGAGACTCGTTAACGATCGTGCGATCGAGGTGGAAAACTTTTCGACATTCCTCGATCGACGGGGCGAACTAATTGCCGGTACGGCGACGGACCGTCGTCGTGAGAAAGTTTCCTCTTCCAGGATACATTTTTCCACGATCATCGGCATCGGTTTCTCTGATAATAATTTTACGTAAGGGGGCACGATCCCGTTGGAGTACATCCGGGAAACTGTTGGTCGTGGATTTCCATGGAAGCGACAGGCTTGCGGTTTATTTACGTATCGGTACTCGATTGGTGTTGGACGTCGCTATTGTTCGTTTGTTTTGATTAAAGAGGCTGCACGAAAAATATATTACGTCGTGGAAGAAATATTGTAGGATTTCGCATGGCACGGAATTGTACTTTAATAAACAATGCATCAGCTTGCAAAAAAGAGAAGAGAAAATTGAACGTCGCATCGAGCTACTTAGTTAGACGTTACTACGGCCCGTGACTTGTGAAACGTCTTTGTGGACGCACGTTCATCGTTGAAGTGACAGAGGAGCGACAGTACACAGACACTCTGTTCGGGCTCCCGTGCGAATGCTCCCCGTTCGTCGTGCCTCATCTCTGGGACACGCTTCGTCCACTGCGAAATATTAATTGTGCACAATATTTGCACCCCGCTGTGCGGAAAAAAAAATACTTCGCACTTCACCGTGGCAATTTCAATGGAAGTTTAAAAACGTTGCCAAACCGAATGTACCATTAATATCGGTGCAATATTTGGTTGAAGTATTACTGGAGGAAATAATCATTCGCCGCCGCCCCCCAGCGGAGAAGCTGCAAACCTGACCCACGCGAAAAGAAGAACGAGAACACCGACGGCCTAGGATCGCAGAGGTCCACCGTATACCGGGTGCTCCAATTCCGCGCGCGAAGCTGTCCCTAGTAGAAACAGACGTTCAGCATAGTGACGGAGCACCCAGATTCTCTGGCAAGCAGTAGGTCATCCGCTCGTGGAACGAAGATTCTCACTTTCATCGTGACCGAGGGAATGCCTGGTTACATTAGAGATGCGCAACAGACAAAGGCGTCACGGCGCGAAGATGCCGGTTAACTATGACACGCAACTTCGACAGAGGATCGGATATTCGTAACCTTCCATTGAATTCGCGCACTCGTGCGAACGCGGCGTTCCACTTGGCCTCTTCCTCTCGCCACGTTCGCGCGAGAAACAAACGGGGTCCCGTCAGAACCGTTCCAGACGAACGCTGGAACACCCTGTACCCACGCTCATAATTCATCGGCCGGACCCGCGGACACAGAGAGGATGCAGGATGGGGAAACGTTTCTGCGATTGCGTGGTCCGGCGCAAGACGAAGCTGGGCCGCGCGGATCTGCCCGTGTTCTATTTCGTTGCGAGCAGTGAAAGTGCTCGGGGAAAGAGGAACGTGGTTAATCGTCATCCGGCGGGCAGTCACCGGCGGCCCGTTGTTATCAAGAGCTGCTTTCGTTGTCGGAAACAATTTCAATAGAAGCACGCGCGTGTATCAATGTCGCAAGGTTCTGAAAACACTATAGGCGACCGTAGGATGGCCCAATATTTCATGGCAGGCCCGAATTGCCAAACCGTTGAACAGCATTGAAACGTCAATTAGAACTAGAAATGGGCCCGCAATCTTTCCCTCGGGTCTGCCGCGTGTTTCGTCGCCGAACTATCGAGCACAGCTTGTCGCGTTCCCTTTGCCGAATCCGCGGAACGAGACCCCTGCGCCATGTTCGTCTACTCGAGGCGAGAGTGAAACGGTTGCATACCTCGCGGGGCATCTAGACAACAGAAACAGAACGCGTTCTCCGTCCCTCCTTTTTCTCGTTCTCGTTCCGCGAGACTTGGACGATCCCCAATCGCCTCTGACATTTCTTTCGTGATTTGAACGATTAGCCGATTAATTGTTGTTCCATTGAACATTTGGGGGGGGAGCACGCGACCAGCACGAATCGAGGCTGCGCTTCCGTTCTCCGGGACGATTCTGCATTCGCATTCCGATCTTGTTCGTTAATATAACCGTGGCCGCCGTGAACTTTTACTTCGCCTTAAACTTTAAGCACACCGGTGCGGTGCAACCGCGCAACGGCCTCTTTGTTTATTCTCGTTAAAAGAGGTGAACAGAGGAATGCTATTACAGAGTCAGGTTGGTAGGGTTATCGTCAATCAGTCTTACTTCAGGGTAATTAAGTGACTTTAATACCCGTCGCTCTGTGGATCCACTCGTGAAATCTATTCCATTGCGATTGCATTACTTTTTTTTCTTTTTTTATGTCGCAACGCGGCATCAAACACTTCTACAGCGGAAGGAATATTATTATTTTCTTGCCATCCTCGTACTTATTTTCGTCCTCTCGTCTCCTCGTCTGCGCGATAAATTTGTTTGAAAGTGAGGGGTAACTTTCTACGTCTTGCGCAATAATAAATGATTGAAATTGCGCTCGTATTGATTTTTCATGTCCGTTTAAGTGTTCATAACCGAGAGATAATTTTGACCATGGAATTCTTCGGGCAGCCGGCTTTCGTCAAATTCGGCATTGCGTAAAAAGACGATCTCGGTTTATGCGGCTATTCGATTCGCGAAACGCGCATTTTTCCTCTCCTCTTAAGTGGCCATGATGAAACTGAGGGGACTCCTCGAATTGGGAACAATAAGGATTAATTTATCCGACGATAAAATGAAGGAAAAAAAAAAACACCTTCGTTTTAACTCGTTACGCAACGGTCCACTCGTCCAACTTCGATATCTCGTTCAATAATTAGTCCCGTTTAATCAAATGAAAATCGGCCGGCCGATCTGAATAACAAAATACTGCCGCTCGATCGTTAAACTCTTATTCTCCCCGGTGCCGCGAATAATCTCACCGACATTTCCATGTTTGTAAAATGTTCGCCGGCGAACTCGTCACGTGTCCAGGTATCGTCTCGTCCATATTATGTCCGTCTCACGCCAGCCACTCTCGCGCGCCCTTCTTCCGAACCGCCTAGCTCGCGTCGGTAGACAGTCGTCAAATCCGATCGATCCCCGAAAAGCGTTCGGTTGGAAACAGCCTTTAAATCTTTCGCGACGCAGGCCAACGCGCGTGTCGCAGCCAACGGATTTATCGCCGCTCTACCCGCGGACACGCCGCAATTTACGCGAAACAGTGGTGAAACTGGATACGAGAACGTTCCCCTCGTGACACCTCGTACCCTCAGATTTATTTAATATCGAGTTACCCTCGGCCGGACAATCGACGGCGATGAACCGCGACGATAACCCCGCGAAATTATATTCGCCGGATAAAGGCGAATATTTCTCAATCGTCCCCGCGATCCAGCCGCCGGCACTCGATCAACCGTTAATTAGAATCACGCAATTTATCCGCGGCGATAGCAGATCGAACCGCGGCATTCGACATCGAATGCGCGGCTGATGCATGGATATCAAGGCGGCGTGGATCGCGGATCACGCGACCCGCGAAGAACGATATATCCACGGTGCACAGACATTAAGATCGAGGAGGACGAAATGTCACGAATGTCTCGAGCACAATGCGGCGACGACAGGAGAGGGAAAAGGACAAGAGGACGGAGCGGCGAACGGACGGCAGATGTGTGGCAGAGGAGAAGAAGAAGAAGAAGAAGAAGAAGAAGAAGAAGAATGCTGGCATATCCATTGAGCAGCCGACGGCTCGATCCAGAAGCGAGGTGTTAATGTCACGCACTTCGAAATCGGATGGAATCTAATTCGACGAACCTTGATCTTTACCGCGACACCCGCGGTGGTTGTTTGGCGCTGTCGAATCAGCGGGTAGTACGTAGATCCTTATGCTATCGATCGCCCAATACCGACTGGACGCAGCTTCCAGATACGGCCGTCGCAGGGCACTTGGGTGGAGTTCTGTTTTATATCCCAAATAGAAGCGGAACCGCATAGTCGATTAATAGTTCGTCCGAATCCTTGCGTTGGCATTTCGCTCATTGATCGATCGTACAAATTAATTCGCCTCGTCGCGAACGTTCGCGGGGCAGTAACTCGCTATGATTGCACGTCGATTGGAATCGATTCTGTGGCCGAGAGGAGCGTCGCAATTACCATGCAATCGCGGGACGTGTGTGCAAGAAGAGGTAGCCGGGGCACAAGTCGGAGACGTCTACCGAACGGAACGATTAGACGTCCTTTCATTGTTGTTAAGCTGCCCGGAGGAATGCGGTTTTCATGCACGGCGCATCTGGTACGGTAACAAGTTCTGCACTGCCCTGTCAATAACAGGGTCGGGACCGAAGACATTTCTCTTGAAACCTACGCCGCGGACTTTGGTCGCCACGCGGGCACAGTGAAATGTCACGGATAACGTAAGGAACGAAATTGCGTGGAGTAATGAAACGAGAAATAGCGACGACGAGAAAAACGATAATGGCGACAAGAATACGCAGATTAGTATTATTTACGAAGTGAAATGCCATGGATGGCATGCACGAAATTACTTTCACGTGGGATAATAAAGTAAACAATACGAAGAAGAAGATGGGAAGGGAATCAGGCCCAAGAATGAACAGAATAATACAGAACTGGAATTAAGCGCGGCTGTGCCACGATTAATGTTTCCCCGGGGGTCAGAGGGCAGGCTTTTATTCCCAACGAAATCAATTAAGCGCGCACACACGTCATTTAAGTGCCGGAGCGTAAGTGATGTACATACGTATCTAGTATGTACCGTACAAAGCTGTAGAAAGTCGGCCAATTAATTCACCGCCGTCCCATCACCATTTATAATTACACAACTTTTAAAGAGAGCACGTCCTGCCTCATTTAAGTGCGTCTCACAGGAGCGTATTGCGTAATTGGAACTTGAGAAACAATTCTGCAGTCCGCGCACGCTTGCCTGTATCCCCCTTTCTTGCGTTACCTTTTGTAGACGACGAAATTTTCGCTTCGTCTGGGAAATTTAAATCGCTGCGGCGAAGAAATATTACCGATACCGATATGCAACCGCTAATACCCTCAACCGCAGTAATTTCATAACGAGTAATTCAATCGACGATACCTCGCTGACAATCGTCCTATCCGGGAAACAATAATATATTACGCCAACCGGGAATCACCCGGTGAAAAGGAGAAGAAAAAAAAAAACGAAGTACGATTAGAGCCCAGTGTGTAACGCTATCAATCGTCGGTTTCTTCTCCGGTAACAGGGTTTTCGTAATCATCCTCTGCCTGTGTACCAATGGCGGTGTATCGTGAACAGGATCTATCCGTTGAAAAACGTCGGGGCCCAGAAAGGCTGAAAATGAAACGGCATAATTTACAAGGCAAACAATGAGATTAGAACCGGTACACCGTGACCGATAATGCCACGTATGAAAGCCGAACGAAAAATATCAAATTGTTCCCATCGCTTTTCTACGGAGATGAAGAAGGGCCGGAACAAAGAACACTGGCGAGGCGCATCCGGCGAAATTCGACGGGATACATCGCCTATTAATATAGCTTGGGGATCGCAACGATTTCATCGACGATAGTGGCCCAGGCCTCGTTGCAAAACTGTGCGCACGCGCCCTGAAAGCGGGTATTGCCGACGATGGGAATCCAGCGCATTTGTTCGTGCTGTTCGTGCGCGACGATTTATGCTCCGGTCCAGAAAATTTCCGGAATATTGTTTCATCGAGCGGGAGGGAAATTGTCGATCTTCGTTCGGATTCCATTGGTATTTTAAGGGAGCTCGATGGTGGTGGCGTTGCGATAGAAAATTTCAATGCGTATTATCAATTGCTTTATTGCTCCGAATTAATTTGATGCAGTCAGGATTTTTGCTACAGCGCATAGCGGATTGTACAATTGTTTGACACCTCGTTTCGATTAATCGTTTGGAACAGGACTGTGCTCTTCGCCACTTTGTTCGGAAAAATTCGAACACCCGCACGGGCCGGACGGTAATCGTTTCCTTCCGGCGCGTCCACTCGTGGAAATCTCAGTGGCAATGATTTACGACCGCAATCATATCGAGATTCAGGTTTAATGAGCTCAAACATCGGAACAAGTGGTCTTAACGAGGTCTCGGTTGAGATCTAATATCCAGAGATAATCCTCGTTACTTCTGTTGCGTATTATTCTAACGCAGTGCCTCTCAACCGCAATTGACTTGAATCAGTGCACTGCGCGCCTTGCAATTATACTCATCGAGCCCTTGAAAGTGTCGATCCCCTCGTCTAATACATTTTGCTATGCGATACATTCGTTTAGAATCACCGAACGAGTCGCAGTTCGAAAAAATGAAAAGATACACAGCATTCGAAGGAAATAAATCGCACGTTGGATCATCGAATCAATTTCTTTTAATCGTCGGACAGATTGCCGGGGCGTCGAGCAGTCGCGAGAGAAGATGCCGGAGGCTTCGGGGATAGCTCATCGATCGCGAACGTTGCCGAGCATATATCACGCAGCGACAGACGTTTGGGAGACACTGTTCTCATCGTCTTCCGTTAAAGTACTCCGGCTGGCAACTTTATCGCGGCATACGTGCTGCTCGTCCCTTAAATTTACGACTCGCGCGAAGCATAAACATCCTGCCATTATGTGAGGTCCGCCGGAGTATCCCGCCGGCTAGTATTCATGGCATTGTGTTCGCTTATCGCGGGGGTTATCTAATAAACTATCTAATTTCGCACGAACTTGACACTTTTTCTCGCAACGGAATATATACCCGCGCGATACCTATATCTGTCCGTTCGATCAGCCGGCTCGGTCCTTCTCGCTCGCCGTCCTTTTCCACGTTCGGCACCGTTCGCGGAGACAAAGAAATTGTAGGAAGTACGATGCCCTATATGTATCGCGAGGGGTTTCGCTTGCATCGAGACCTTTGGACTCGCCTCGCGACGGTTCCGACTGCGTTCGAACGCTTTGACGAGAGAATAACGAACGGGAGAAGGCCGAAACGCGATTCGAAAAGGTCTCCGCTGAAATCTGTTTCGTCCGCCCGCGCATTAAAATTACAATCAGCTGATCTCGCGCCGTGGAACACAATACCGAGCGGGATCGTTACGAAACCGAATTTCGATCGGCGTGCACCGTGACACAAGAGGAGCGCTTTTGCCTTCCAACCCCTTCTCTCCTTTCTCTTCGCCACCTTGCGGGTAACCGTGACTCCTCAATAGTACACGTTTAATGTCAATTTTTAATAACGGGTTACTCGCGTCGACGCGCGCTCTACGGTGTTCTCCGCGAGCATTCAAGTACGATATACGTATATACGATTATTCCGATCCAAAATATAATATTATTAACGGCGAATGTAACACGCTGTGTACAATCGCGATTATTATTTTTCAAATTCGCGGATAATTAATAATTCATTTAATTCATGTCACATGTGCGACGCAGCGTCCAAAGCGATAGGTACGTTCGACGTGTAATTTTAAGGGAGGGCAATTTATTATTCCGCGAGGCTCTGAAAAGGTAAGAACCAACGGGGAACGAGCAAGCAAACGATGTATGCAATGCCCGAGGGTGAACCGAGGCTAATTTGATCTTTGTAGGATACGAATAAAATTTACCTGCCGACCGTATGGATCTTGGATCTGTGTTACCCGCGCCCGTGTGTACGTGCACAAGCTTGGATCGTGGCAGCGAAAAGCAATAGGCCGATAGACCAATAGTATGTTGAAGCACATGTTGCCACGGTGCACGTTTCTGATTCGACCTCGCACACTCGCTCGATACTTACTCCGGTCTTATGCAAATCAGTCGTGCACTAGGTGCCGTGGAATGATGAGCGGCTGGCTAAGGTCATCGCGGAGGAAGGTTAGATAGAACAGGATCAATTCTCCCGGATCAATTTCTCTTTTATTTTTTTTTTTATAATCGCCGATTTTGACGGAGAATAGATGGACGGACCAGCACCGAGGCACGGTTCAAGCATGAATCGTGTTGCTAATTAACGGCGAGATCTTAATGAAATCTCAACGGACCGTGTAATCATTTAATTACGCGAATTAGGTCGGAGCGAGTGCCGTCGGATTCTCACTGCGTTTCAAACGGCGGAAGAGGAATGCCGTGTGCCGTTTGGCCGTGTTCGATTAACATGCAGCCCGATTAATAATACCGCCAGCGTTTATCGTCGTTGTTCGATAATCTCGATTACCGCGGCAATTAAATTAACTCGTATCGTAGAGAACGATGCTGTAACATCTGTACGGCGAGCGATGTCGGTATTATTATTCGAAGCGACGTTCGTGATTAATTAACGATGGCAACGTTTGGAGTATTTCTGATTTTACAGCTCGCTGAACGTTGGAAATTATACGCGGGATAGAAATCGTCAAGTTCATCGATTTCTCGTTGCGACGAAGGGCAAAGGGTCGACGGTTTATCAACGCCAGTCTCATCCACCAGGCACACCAGGTCAAGGATGCGCTCATAACTTTCACGAAATTCGCCCGGTTTCCTTCTGAGGTCTCCAGTTAACTGCACGTCGTTCTGCCTGCTCCCGTTTTAAATCTAATTAATGCAAATGGAGGAAATGATTGGAAAGCTGGGAGAAGTAACACCGACGGCGCACCTATGAGCACGAAAATGAATAAAAGGGTGTAATGAAGACAATGGCTATCTTTCGAACGTTCTCCTACTATCGGACTCTCCCCCAATCTAACGAATCATGGCGATACTTTAAAGGTAACTCCTTCCGTGACATTAAAAAGGCACTCCCAGGCTCTTGTTGCGTCGGTCCCTTTGCTCGCTAGTTTCACACGCCATGTCGGATGTAGAAACAGTACCGGCAACGCCGTACCTTTTGTTAAGTACATTGCCCGGTGGTATCGGGAACAGATCTTCCTGTCACCTGGACAACGGAACGAAATCCTGACGCTTCTGCACTTAACTCTGTTTGGCTACTGTACTTTAATCGCTGCACAATCGTGCGACTATTCATTAACGTCCGTCCGGCGTTAATTCGTGAAAAATGCACTCGCGTATAGTACCGAGGCAGCCTAAGAATACTCGCGCGATTCGTAAATCCTAGTATGTATGTCCCTACCCTCTATAAATGCACCCGCATTTACCGCATTAGTACCGTTGGCCCTTGCAAACAATTCTTTAATTAATACTTTATCAAGTGGTCGCCGTTTAGGAGTACAGGGCTCTAGAATCAGTGTCGAATCACCGACGAGATATAGGAATAGACTTTAAATTCCTATAAAGACTTATAAAGTCCAGTAAGTTCAACGTTAGTACCGTAGGTTCGGCTAAAAGTTAATTAAAACCCGCAGGAGTACAGTAGGGATTATTGCGGGTGAATGGAACTCACTATTCATGTGTATACTGCCGCCATCTATACACAAATGCTTGGAACTACTCCGGCGCCTGCCTTATCTATATGTAAGTGTAGATATAGCAGGGCACGAGAAGTTTCAATTACTTGGTGTACATATGTCCTAATATTCCAATAAATTTCTTATCCCTCTTTTAAGGCCACTGCCACTTCCTTTACGTCCCCTTTCATGAAATTCATTCCTTTCCTTAACAATCTTTCCCATTCTTATTACATACTTACTAATATATTTTGTGTGCGTGCAGGTATCACGGACAAAGGGATGCAGAGCATTGACCAGCACTTCTCATCATGAAGAAATGCAAGAAAGAAGAAAGAGTGACTCTTACCACATATTTTAATACTACATAAATTTTAGTAAATTTTAATTTCGAAGAATAATTTAGAAGTATTAGATTATTTAGGTTTATAGTATTTTTTATATTACATGAATGTTAGTTTAGAATTGATACAAGATTTACGGTGTACGATGTATTGTAAATAGATATAAAAGAATCTTTGTAACTTGTATCTTAATTGATGAAGTTAAATAAACGTTTATTAGTTAAACAAATTCCACTGCTCTTTCTATTCTCACTCCTTAACAATCCTTGAAAGAACCCAATTCCAATTCCTTATGCAAGCAGTACCGTGGACGAACTTTTAATGTAAAGTTCTTAAGCGAGAAACTTGCAAAAATTGCCCTTTACGTTGTTAAACCTGGCTGCAGGATTTTCTTGGAGATAACACCGTTTTCAAAGTCTTAATTGCAAAAATTCGTTGGCAAAACTCTAGAATATTAAGCGATCTAAAATTCCTGGAATGTGACATAATTTTATTTAACTGCTGAGATCGACTACCTTCTCGCATATCATATTCTCCTGATACAAATCCACGATTTTCGGCAGAAAGTCTGGGAAAAATTTTGCGACAATGTTGCGCCAAAATTTGCAACAAAGTTGCAAAAATCTCGAGATCTTTGCAACAATGTGCGCCAAAATTTTTGCACAAAGTTGCAAAAATTCTCGAGAAATTTGCAACAACGTGCGCCAAAAATTTTGCAACAAAGTTGCAAATCTTCTCACGAGAATTTGCAACAATGTGCGCCAAATATTTTGCAACAAAGTTGCAAATCTTTCTCGAGAGAATTTGCAACAATGTGCGCCAAAAATTTTGCAACAAAGTTGCAAATCTTTCTCGAGATTTTTTGCACCTTTGTTGCGTTTTCGCGAGGCGATGTTTGCACTTACTCGAGGCGTTGTTTGCAACAAAGTTGCGTTTATACGAGGTGTTGTTTGCAACCGTATTTCATTTTCGCTAGACATTTGTTTGCAACCTGGTTGAATTTTGGTGAGGCGCTTTATGTATACCTGGTTGCAATATATTTAGTAAGGTTGAGGTCTTTATTTACAAGTCTCCCGCTTGTGAACTTTGCATTTAAAGTTCCTGCACGGTAGTACTTGTTTAAGGAGTTGGAATTAGGTTTTTCAAGGATTGGTAAGGCCGGAAAATAAAGAGAGCAGTAAAATTCTTTTCATTGAAGATTTATTTAAACTAATCAATGAAGATACAAGTTATACAAATGTTGGAGTTGAAACTTACAAGCTAATACTTATAAACTGTTCTGTTATATCTATTTCCAATGCAACGTAAAACTAAATCAATAGTATAAACATAAATAATCCAATACTTATAAACTATTCTTACAAGTTAATTTGCAAGATATCTTACACATTAACTTTATACTAAAATTTGCTTTCTTTATACGCAGAAAAGTATAAATTTGAATTAGAGCAATTGTGCAACTACATATATGTAGGATCATTTCTTGTATAATTCATTTTACACTTAGTATATTGAGTAGAACTTGTAACAGAAGTAATCTTAAGATTTGTACAAGATCTACAGAATAAACTGAATATAAAATAAAATATATGATGAATACGCACATCAATTGATCACACAATTGCTCTAAATTGGTCTTATGCGCTAATAGTTACAAACTACTTTTATAAACCAAATCGCTATTACTAAAGGACAACTAAAGTATGTGGCACTAGTTCTTTGTTCCTCCTTCTTCTTTCTTCTTTCTTGCTTTCATGCATGATGAGAAGGTCCAATCGATGCTTCATACTCTTTGCCTGGGAAACCTGCACACACAAAAGATATATTAGTAAGTTTGTAACATGGGAGAGAATAATTCTTAAGGAAAGGAGGGACCATGCGAACGCATCAGATAAGGAAATGTTTTAAATGTAGATTACCAAAGTATGGATGGTCGACACGACATTCAGCAATTAATAACGCAGGTAAGATATGAAAGCACTGACACATAGAATAGATTTAGGAAAAGATGTGACCTGCACAGAGACGAATTTAGAATATTAGAACACATAGCAAGAGAATGCAAGGAAACAGGTATTGGGGGTTGGGATAGAGGACGTTGTGTTTGGAAGACTGGATAAAATGATAGAAAAATGGCTTAAGAGTATGAAACCAAAACATGTATAATAGATCTGCAATAAAGAGACAGCTAGTAAGAAATAGAGCAATAGGTATGGTAGAGAATGTATAAAAAGAAGAGTGAAAGAGAAGAATGCGGAAGATTACATGGTAATCTAAACGTATGTTATATGCACAATAAGTCGAAATTTCATTACCGTCAGGCCGAAATGTAGAAGAATACTATTGTTAGTATGCACTTATTACACACAGGTAAATATATTGAAAGAAAAAATTATTCAGAGACATAAATCCCTTTGTTAAGAACCTTGTCAAAAATATTTCACGAGTTGTTGGTTTGGGGTAGGTTTATATATAATTTCTAAATAATTAAAGCAATTATTACGGGTAATTGAATTAAGTTAAATCAACAAGACTATATTACAGGTAACTAGCTTATTTCTTTCCGTTTCATTTGACATATAATTTATTAAAGAACAACCACCAAGAGACGAGTTAACAACTTTAACAAATTTGATGGGTAACGATAAGTCGGTAACAAGACACGTGGCGCCATCTCGCGTTTGCGGCCTTTTTCGCAGTTTCGCGCACCGCCAAAACCGAATTCCAGGATTACATCCTTAATTTAAACAATTGCGCGTTTCTCGGCTTCTAGTGCGTATTTCTTAACCGGTCTTATCTCAAATTAAAGCTACGGACAATAGCTATATTCTTCAACGGCTGCAACAATATGGCACTTGCGATTTAAAAGTTATTAACAATTGAAAGATCGGCAAAAATGCACTCCGGGTTACTGCAATTATCTCGGCTTCTGGAGGCGCTAGATTAATGATCGAGTGCTCAAAATGAAGGTACAGGATGCCGTTACACGGCAATAAACGAGTTGCAGACGCTGCATGCAGTGTGTATTTTTTATAAACATTTTAACAATTCGTTTGAGAATTGCATCAAAGCTATACACGAGGGCCGTTCCAAGAGTGGAGAAGATTGATCCTTGAGTCGAGAGCTTCGATTTGAGAGGTCGTCGATTAAAATCGGCCCAGTAGAAGCCGAGATAATTGAATTTGTTTAAAGAAATTATAAACAAATGCGACTACCGACACTTCCTGGCTAGGTACATCAATGACCAGAGGACATCAATTAAAGCCGGAGGCATAGGCTACCATCTCCAATAGGTGTGAACATTATTCCATGAGCGGTTCATTTGTTATAAACAATTAAACAATTAAAATGGTTATTACGGCCAACTGCATATAGTCACAGCAACGGGATATTTTTTCTCGTGTAGCTTACTCGTTTCCCTTTCTTTTGAGAGGTCGTCGATTAAAATCAGCCAAGTAGAAGCCGAGATAATTGAATTTGTTTAAAGAAATTATAAACAAATGCGACTACTGCCACTTCCTGGCTAGGTACATCAATGACCAGAGGACATCAATTAAAGCCGGAGGCATAGGCTACCACCAGAGAACCACAATCGCGGCCCTACACATCGTAACCCGCTGACACTGTGACCCGTATCAAGCTAAAAGCGCTCATCCAGCACGTGAGCGGAGAGCAGAAAACAGAATAAACCAAAAAAGGAAAGGGAATGGGAAAGTGCGCAGCCAATTCGCTCGAATTATTTTCCACATAATTATCAAACGTCTCTTAAACGTTTAATAATTATACAGTAAATAATTGATTGCCCAGGTCTCACCCCGTGGAGGTTACTGCGCCTGGAGACCCACCCTAGCCACGGCCCTTCCACCCTCCAATTACGCAAAAACTAATTCTACTATCATTTGTAAGGAAGAGAAATCTCCTATTATTGTCAATTTGTAGAACGTTCATTAATTGACCGTAGTACAAATACGACAACAACAGCAGTGCTTAAAGAATCGCGACCGCGAGCTAAATTGAATATAACAAGGAAACCTGTAAGAAAATCTGCGGCAGGATCCAATTTCCTGAAATAAAACTTTCTTAAAAATATATCCTATGACCTTAAAAACTGTATAAGGAAATATAATTGCAGTGGTGAACACTGATGTCTTAAAAACTGAGACACAGCAGTAACAATAGTTAGAAAATTCACGACCGAAAACTAAATTGAATATCCGACGGAAACCTGAAAGAAAATCTGCAAGAGGATTCAATTTCCTGAAATAAAACTTTCTCAAAAATATATCCCAAGATCTTAAAAACTAGACAACGAAATATTATTTCAGTGGTGAACACTGCTGTCTTAAAGACTATGACACAGCTTAAAAATAAATCCTCCCTTATTAAATACTAGATTAGATTTAAATGCGCCCTGCCTGTCTAAAGATCTAACTTAAAACTAGTATGACCCTACCTAGTATAACATCTAAGAGTTCAATTAAAAGGACAATTTCAATAATATCCTACCTATCATAGGACTCTAATAAATACCTTACCATACTCATGTGGGTATAAGTATGTATATACTTAATTCCTATTCAATTAGTCCATATTAATATCGTGGTCCATGGTTCCCTAGAACAGACTGAAACACCTGCCAATCATTTTTGGTTGAATAAACCCTGCCTAATTAAAAGTCTAATAATTTCAATTCGTGTAAAACCTGCCTGTTTAAAGATCTAGGATTGTGTGTTCAACTGAACCCTACCTAATTAATTATCTAACACCTGTAATTAGTTAAAAGAGCAGGGGCAGGGACAGGGTCAGGGGCAGGGGCAGGGGCAGGGACAGGGGCGGGGCGGGGCGGGGTGGCGTGGGGGAGCATGTGGCTACATTATATGTATTTTCATGAATCCTCTTCTTTAGTTGATTCTTTTCAATGCTTCTGAAACAAACACAGACTCGAAATAATTAGTAAAGCTTTATAAAAATAAATTCTTAAACTCTCCGAAATTGGATCGATGAGGCTGGCTCTTTCATTTGGTAGTTTCCCATCGTGTCTTTGATAATATTTCTGGGCTTTTATCGTATTCATTCCACTTTTTAATCTCTGGCGTACTTGCATTTGTTTAATATATCATAATTGGATTAATCTGTAACAATCTCATGCATTGGTTTAGTAACATCCACAAGCCCCTCCATGTTATATTGAAATGAAGATGCTTTTAATTCGTAATAACCGATTTTTATCGAAGATAATAAATCCCAATTGATATGAAAAGTGTAGCAACATTTTAATAACAATTGGTAATTGGATTTCGACCAAGTTGACATATTCTTTCCCACTTTTTAGATCAAACTGAATGGTAGTATCTATTTCATTAAAAACTCCAAATTGAAGTAGTCACATTTCGCTACAATTGATTCTATTTTGCTTCTACAAAGAAGTGACAAACAATTATTCGGAAGCAAAATATCAAACCTCCACTATCGCCATGCCGAGGTCCAAGTACAGCCAAAAACATTTTTCGTGCAAGGATTTTCGTTTAAACATTTACGGATATCGCGAGTGAATTTCAATTTCTACAAAGCAAGCTCGAAAAGTTATAAAAATTGGCTCTACTTAAAAAAAAAGGGTGAGAATAAAATTGCAACGATTTCAAGAAAATATTTAGAAGTTAAACTCCAATAATGAACAGTCACTAGTATTGACTCTAAATTAAAATCTACGATCTAGAATTATTTCTTTTTTTTCTTTTCCTTTTCTTTTTCTTTCTTTTCTTTTCTTTTCTTTTTCTTTCTTTTCTTTTTCTTTCTTTTTCTTTCTTTTCTTTTTCTTTCTTTTCTTTTTCTTTTTCTTTCTTTTCTTTTCTTTCTTTTCTTTTTCTTTTTCTTTCTTTTCTTTTCTTTTGTTTTCTTTTATTCATTTTCTATTCTTTTTCACTTCACTCGCACAGTAATTTAATATTATGTACGCAATTTTTAAGCAGTATTTCCATCAACAGACATTCCATTAAGAAGAAAGCGCTGTAAAGAAAAAATACACCCTATAGAACAGGAATTGCCAAAGAATTGGTCAGCCACAATCTTTGGCTCACGATGATGTGCCACCCTCCAGGGTGGCTCAGGAACAGGCTTCCAAATGGAAGCAATAAGGGACTGGTATTCGCAACTCTAATTAAAAACGCGATCATTAATCAACGCGACGCTAACTGGAACCCGCGATGCAATCATTTCGCAACACTATTTATTAAGCCCGACAGAAAGCTAACATTAAATTATTTGTAATATCAAAAAACAAGCTAATTGAAGATCCCCTGAAAAGATAGCTGAAGGCTCAAGATGCGAAAATAATTTCCGCAACACTAGAAACTGTCACATACGTAAAATATATTATAAAATACTACAATATAACTATCAATAAGAACGGCAAAATTGCAAGAACAATCGCGACGGCGTTGCGCAACGCTAAACCAACCGCGACTTTCATTCGCTCGCAACTCTAATTAAAAACCGCGTGGCATTTAACGCAACTCTAAAGCAACGCGATATTTTTGGGAGGGCTGTATCGTTGGGCCGGAATGCGCGTCGGCCAAGTACAAATAAAAATTCTACAAATGAAAATGCAAGCACAGTGACAAAGCAGTAACACAGAATGATTCCCCATTCTTAAAAAGAATGGAGAACCATTAGTAGTTGCCCTCTTGAGCGACAGTTTGTCGGGCCTCTTCGGCATATAGCCCCTTCTTTTCGTTGGACCCGAGGGCCAGCTGAAACTTAAACTAGGCTCGAGGCCCTACTCGGAAACCAAGGAAAAACTTATAAAGGTGAAATAAACAGTTTGAATCGCGGAGCTAAATGGAACGCACGTGGCCGAATCGCGATCAAATAGAATCGTAAAAATTGCGATTGCGGAAAATCGCAAAGATTACGATTAAAATTGTAATCGTTCTTCGTTCACACGTGCAGCCTCGAGCATAATGTAACACGTTTCGTTTCGAGGCCTACATCGCGACCACGACCGCGAAGGATTCGAAAAATCGATAGGCAAAGCCAGAGGCGAACGCATTTCCGTTCGCGCCACAGCTTCACCGTCGACTTTTCAAATCAGATTTCCTGAAACAGGTTGAACACGCGAAATATTGCCTACCCGACCAGAGACTGTGTCAACCTGCCCGGCCCTACCTACTTATGTCTATCAGTCACACCAGAAAGTATGCTACCTATCCTACCTGGACCTATATTTAAAAAATGGCAAACAGGCACACCAACACACGACACTCCACGGTTCTCAGTCAAACACTTGGGCGCGAAAGCCTACACTAGGGAGGCGTCCCGGGACGCCCCCGACACCCAGGTGTCGTCACACAACTTGCACACTCTAAGGTACGTACCATTTTTCTGAAATCGACTGACAGTGGCTGGGATCTTTGCGTTCACGAGGAAAAAACCACGTCGCGGTTGAGATTTTTAATAGAATAATTAAATAGCACCGATACAAGAGGTACTTGATAGCAATTGATAAGTATATTCGATTCTCTTTGGGCATTTGGCCTCTGTAACTACGTTTTAGTACGGAACGACGCAAAATCCACAGCCTAACCACACACACAATGCGGATATTACGTCGTGCATGATACACCAAACGCACTGTCAGTCGCCAACTCATAGCTTATCAACTAAAGAAATCTCATCGTGCTCGACCACCGTTCTCCCACCCAAGTAGCACCGGGGCACGTGACTGGGATCCGGGCAGTGAACACGGAAAGGGTTAAACCTGGAAATCCTCGTCTAAAAAGATGATAAAGTCATACTGATTTTCTAACGGGCTAAATCTATATTTGTATATTCAATGACTCTGCTTTATTAGAAAAATTAATCAATGACTCTACTTTATTAGAAAAATAAAGCAATGACTCTACATTATTAGAAAAATTATTCAATGATTCTACTTTAATAAACTTTGAATTAAATTGAAACATCCTCGGGTGTTCCCGTCATCAAAGCATTGCTTCTAAAACGCAACGTCGGTTTTAAAGTAGATTGCCTTGATATCGAGATCTATCCGTTCGCGTATTGTCTTCTTGTACATTCAGGTTTAATTAATATATTGTACGGAAGAAGTGAATTTATTGATATCTTTATATGCTAAAGACTAATATGGATATCGAATAATAAAATTATTCGATAGTTCCAACAAATCGACAAGGTATATAAGTACCTTTACTTTATATTCAATCAAAGTAGAAAAAAGAAGAAATACTACGTTCTTACTAACAGCAATCGTTATGCATTTTATTATAACTGTGCACTAGTTGCAATCGACAAATAAACGAAGTCGAAGGGTATTCGACTTCTCCACTACAAACTAGTGCACGTATGATACTGGACGTTTCTTTATATTCATGTAATAATTAATACCCATTTCAATATTCGTTTCATTCGTATTCAATTAAATACTCTATTGTAAAAAGATGCATAACGATCTATTTTATACTAAATTTCTCTCTTAAAATTCTCAAACTAATTTGAAACGCGTTGTACAAGAAGACCTATCCTCATATAATATCAAACAGTAAAGAAGTTACTACTCACGAGTATATTTCCATATACCCATGGTCACAGTGCTTGCCACAAAAATCTACGTAATTACAACCAATCACTCGTGTCGGTTCGGACCTTTCGTCCTGCGACATGATTGAGTGACCAGAGGAACTTTAAAGCATGCCACTCACCGGTTGCAGACTCACCAGGGGCGCGGTCAAGCTCGTCGCCGTCGAAGCCGTGGAAGCTGCTGAAACATTCAAAAGAGCAGACAACATTGAAATCTTTGCATTTTCAGTAATTTTCGAACACGATAGTTATCAAAGACCATTGCAAAAGAAGATTAAAGAAATACAGAGATACTTACTCTTCGAGTTGGTGGATGAAAGCACGAACTCGCCGAACAGCATAGGTGCTGACTCTAATACCGGAATACGTATTGAGAAAAAATAATAAAAAAATAAAAGACTACTATCGCGCGCGTTTATTAATTGTGAACGACGAACAAAGTGACTCTAATACCGCAAGAGCAATATTGCGAAGCAAACACTGACTCTAATTTCGCGTCTCTTTACTGTCATTTATGTTTAATTATTATTAAGAGCGGTTGCGCTCAAAAAGCAATAAAAAGAACTTTGACGTAACAAGCACTGACTCTACCGACCGCATTGCGCGCGGTCGTCAAAATTTTTTCTGGAAGAAAATCTGTACAAGTTAGTAAATAGGGTGAGAAGGTAGAAATTGAAACAATATATATTTGATTTTATTTGTCTCTTTATTATATCTTCATCCTGTTGAATGTCTGTTGAGGAAATACTGCTCTTTGTTTTAATAAAGTACTACCGTATTAATATTCAGATTCAATTACTATTAATTGATATATTATTATATATTAATACCGATTTGTCAAAAGCGTACCGTGACTGTTCTTTGTCAGAGTTTTAAAGGTAATCATGATGCTGGTAAGCAAACAATGTCGCGTACATTTATAAGTTCTCGTAGCTGCTTGTAGAAATTACGACTCAAAACTATTTATCATGCTTTAAATGCATGGCAGCAAGTACGTAGTTACGCGGGCAATCCTGCGTCGAAAATACAATTTGACCGTACTTGCGACTTGGTCACAGAGATAATAAAAGTGTCTACGAGAACAATAGTGAAGCTATAATATAAATCGCGACCGAGATGCAGCGAGACATGAACGTATTTCAATTTTTCGTTTAGAATTAATGCTCAATTCTTGCAGCCTCAATATATAATCCTCTACCGACCAATCATACATTGGACCTGCAACAAAAAGAATAGCAACGTGATAAACCTGTGCTAAAATCAGAATCGAAATCGGTATGTAAGTGTCATTTCAAACAAAATAAACGCAACCTTAACACCGCATCGAATCCGAATAATCGCGTAATAAAATATAATAAAGAATCGGAGAACCGTTCAAACAAATAAATTAATTAACCCGATATTTTAATAAACGACCAGTTGTCGTGCATCAAAGAATCGGTGGTACCGGATGACCGGTCAAGCGTCCAGCAAAAGAGACTCGATAAAGACTTTAAAGTACATCCGCGATAGTCAAACTTTTGTTAAATGAAGGCATATTAATTAATAGAAGCTAATAGTCAAGCGTATGCGGTGGTAAAGTATGCTCCGAGATGTTATTGTATTGTAGGGTTATGTACGTCGCTAACCTCCGACAACACAAACGATCCGACCGCTGCGACGCTTCAACTAGTAATGACGTGCGCGCAGCACACCGAGCATCCCCACTCCGCGACTCGCCGGCGCGTCGGTAGCGCTCGGCCGCGATCGCTCGCGCTCGGTGGTATTCGCACTTTTCGAACTTTTCGAAGGTCTTCGGTAGCGGTCGTGCACGCTACTGTTCCAAGGTCATACGTACTGAACTTTTGCGGCATCTGACCAATTTTTAGCTGAACCCACGAACCTGGGCTTATACCTACTGGACTTCTACGTTTTCTGACCAACTTTTAGCCGGACCTACGACACTAGCGCCGTGCCTCCTTTCCCACGTTAGCAGTAGAATGTGCATAAAGCCATGCTTCAAAGTATATGTTTGCAAAAAAAATGCAGATATCGTTTACTATGGTTTCCTCCACCGGTGGTAATTGAAATTCATTGGTTTGGATGTAATCAATACTTTTAGAAGATAATCGAAAGAAATCGGTTTCATGAGCATTTAATTCATTCTTTCTGGCCAATTTCGCGCAGTCAATTTTTCTATTAATTGTGACTATTCTGGGGGTGCGGAGAAAAAATTGTCATCGGGAGTAAATAAGAGGCAATCTAGTGTGCAGTCTATGTACATGTATTGTTCGCTTTAAAATCTGAAGTGTAATGCATTATTAGAATCTGAAGTGTATCGAATTTGGAAACATTGTCTGATTGTACGGGTTAGGAAACGAATGCTATTAACAATAAAAAAAGCTTGCAATAGACCACTCTAAGCCCCTTCTATGGGTGGCTCACAACTACCGTGGAAAGTCGTTAAGGCACGTCACTACTACAATTTCCCAATATGCAGAACGTAAGCGACATTGTCGGTATACAGGATGATACAACAAGATCTGTTACCAAAAAATAAATGTCGTAGGTCACTGCATTTGAAGTTCCATCGGTTACAGCATAGCAATAACGAAACTATACACTGTCGTTTGAAAAATTTAAGATCACTTCGATATTTTCATAAACGAAAAAACGTATGGATCTTGTTAGCCCCTTCGAATGCAACCTATTCGTTTCGAAACATATTTTTGGTAAAGTCAATAACAACAATTATTTGAGATAACAGTTCTTAATGTGTCCGTCCTGTATACATATATTTATGCTATGACGTACCAGCTCCGGCCACTGGTAGCTAATTGACGTTTACGAGATATATGTATTATTGCTGTCGGGTCTGCGATAGCTCATGACCTCTACGCGAAGATTAATCTGCAGAATATTTCATTCCCAGTTCGCCGAATGACCGTTTGGTAAGCCAGTACATTTGTTTCGTTTCAAATCCGACGAAAACTTTCGTGAAAACTATGAAAAGCCTAGTGAATTCTGTCAACGATGCTGTCACCGAAACTCTTTTTGGTGCATCGTACGCGTACCCCCAATTGGAGTACCAAGTGTCGCACAAGGTTATTCTCATACCAGAGGTGCGTGCAGATTCTTCATAATGTTCAAAATTACAAATCGCATTATCAGCCGCTGCAACGATCAGAATTTACAGTATCGATGGATTTTCAATCGTTTTATAAATAAAGGTGATATATTTTTAATGAATGAAATCGATCTTGTTATAGCTTCAGCAGCGAAAAGACAAGGTATCTTTGATATGCGGCGGCGGAAGTGGACACGAACCCTTCGCGGCAGGTAAGGTGTCTCCATCTTTAAAACATCGAGTTTTAAAAATTCGAATGGTTCTTGTATCTATTGAAACGATGAAACTAAGAAATGTGTAATAGGAAAGTGTCCAGTGCGATGTAACTGGCACCATACGGGATATCTAGCTTGTTGAGAAATGAAATCTAGAACAGGGCTTTTTACAGGTTTCGTTGGAATCGGTATGTTGGCTGCATCGGTAGCAGGCTCGATATACGCTGCACCGCCTTCGCAACACATTAGTTACGCCATCGATCGTGTTTCAAAGCACAGTCAAGGTATCATAAAGGAATCATATTATTAAAATTTTATAAATTCATAAAATTAGAAAATTAATACAAAAATTAAAACTGAAAATATTAAACTACAGTGCTGTACATTCGACGCATGATAACCGGCGCGCAGCACATACTACCAATGTAATGAACCGAGAAACAGGTATACCTCTACATAAATATGTTCCGAGATTTACATAAGGCAGTGGTCCAAAAAAATTACAAATCTTAAAGCGAAATATGAATTGAGAATATAACAGTAGGCACAGCTGGGTAAATTACGACAGAATGACTTCGGGAGTATATTTCTTGGGTATCGAATAGCGTCAGCCTAGGAACATGTTTGTGTAGTGGGATACCTGGCACTATTCTCGCCGATTCAATGACGTATACTACTGTCCAAAAGTTTGGAGCATATTCGATATTCCACGAGAGTGTATATCTGAGGAGATATTCAGATGCGTACCTATGATAAATAATATATTTTCAGCCGGAGTCCTAATGCTGGTACCGAATTATACAGGAGATTGTTTAAATTTTGGAATAGCAGTGGAGAAGGCACGTCAAGCAAAATTAAAAGTAAGAGGAACTTTAATGGATATTAAGACCTATCTATCTGCACCTCAGTTATTAATTGCAGTTCTTTTTTATACATACTGTGCTCATATCACTGTCATTAATTTAATGAGAAGTGTTTGAAATTTCTTGATAACGACGGTCATGGCCGTCCTTTTCGCGTTGCGGGGATCCCCGGTTATATGGCCAGTAATGGGGGGGGGGGCATCACTACTTGCTCTGGTGTCATATTTGGACAGCACTGAAATGTTATGCGGTGTGATCCACGTAACTGGTGCAATTAGACGAAAATGTTGCAGAATGATTACATTTCCAGGTCGACATACTTTCTGCAAATTTTGCAGTGGCATTATTTTTTGAACGGAAACTCGTATTTCTGTTTTTGCACAAACCGATTGTCTAGTCATTCTACACTAGTCTATCGCATTTAAAAGTATCTAGGTAAACCGGTCGAAAAATGATTAGCAGTTTAAATAAATGACTCCAAAGCTAGACTGCGCTGTCAAAATCTAACTTTGTGCTGTCCTGTACAACAGATAGAGGAAGTAATTGTGAATGAAGATTGCAGTATACCAAAGGAGGAGCAGGGTGCTGCTGGAAAGCGTGGTCTGTCCGGGCTCCTGTTTGTCATTAAAATAACCGGCGCTTTGGCAGAAAAGGGATCGCCTCTCGAAGATGTTTATAAAACAGCGCAGGAAGTGTTGCAAAATATGGCCACTTACGCTGTTGGACTGACCGCTTGCTCAATACCGGGTAAGTGATTAAACATGACTTCCCATTTTGAGATACGACAATGAAAGAGGCGTGCGTGTTCCAGGTCAGTCAGTAATGTTCGAGCTCGCAGAGGATGAAATTGAAGTGGGAATGGGTATTCACGGGGAGGCTGGATACGCAAAAATGAAAATAAAATCATCCAGCGAAATAGTTTTATTCATGTTGAAAAGGGTGTGCGAGGCGTTATCTTTGAAGAATGGAGACTCAGTGGCAGTTATTGTTAATAATTTCGGAGCGTTGAGTCAACTGGAGCAAGGAATTGTTGTTCACGACGTGGTCAAACATCTTCGTAAGTAACGGCAAAGTCATTCAGAATATTTCCAAAATCAATGCAACGGAAATGGAAGGCAATGCCGACTTTACAACGGGAAAAGTTTCTATTAGATTTCAATAATTATACGACGAATGTTTGTTAAAACAGGGAGTATGAATATAAAACCTCTTCGAGTGTATTCTGGTTTACTCGTCACGTCACTGAATAGTGCAGGGGTGCATATCACGTTATTAAAGATATCCGAAAGCAACAAGGATTTGTTTCTGAGTTGCTTGGATGCGCCTACTAACGCACCAAGGTGGCCGGGATGTGTATACAGTGTGCCTATAGAAGGGGCACCATCTGTGGTCCAGGATGTAGTAAAAAGAACCGTGAAGAAGTTTGGAATGGAGATTAGTCCAGAGCTACAGAATATATTGAAGCAGTGCTTTAAAAGTGCATGCGAAGCTTTAATTCAGGCAGAAAGCAAACTCAACGACTTCGACAGGGGTTGTGGAGACGGTGATACAGGATCAACGCTTAAAAGACTCGCAGTTGGTACGTATACTTGTATGTACATGGTGTTTAGATTGTACGGTATCCTATAGTTTCCAAAGGGCCCTAGAGAGTAAGTATACAAAATTTAGAGCAGATCGGTCAAAGGGTGCTGAAGTTATTATAGATGTCCGCGGATTCGGTTCATATTTTTGGAGATTCGAAATTTTTTAGATATTGTGTCGAAGCTAGACAAGTTCTATTTCTCGCATCCGTCGTCGGTTTTCGATGAATTCGCTCACATAGCCGAAGAACAAATGGGCGGAACTTCCGGAGCGCTTTATTGCCTATTTTTCACTAGTATCACCACGGAATTAGCAACAATAGTAGAAAACGAAAGATGGCTGCAGACTTGGGCCAGAGCATTACGGAGTGGTCTTAATCGTTTGATAAAATACGGGAAGGCAAAACCTGGAGACAGATCTATGGTATGTTGCCCATTAAATGCTGGAAATATGGTACATATAGTTAAGATCAAGAGTGATCAATCGGAAATTATATTAACGTAAAACCAGAAGATGGGGATAGGGATTAAAAATCCCTTCTTATGTGTATTAAAAAACGGCTTTTGGATATTTATAATATAGATTGGTAACAGTTATTTTCAACTGTACATTGTATATTTTGTTTAGATCGACGCCATTCATGCTGCCTGCGAATCCTTCGAATCTGCTATCACTAAATCAGAAATTACGTTGTCTGAAATTTGTGACAAAGTGAAGAATGCAACTTGGCACGCATGTGAGTCTACGAAAGACATGAAACCGAGGTATGTGCACAAGTCAATTCAGTAACATATGTAGCACACTTGTTTTGGAAAAGAGGAGGCAAGGATGTGGTGACTGCGAATTGCCTCGAGAATTTGGTGTGCACACCCCTTATGGGAAGAAAATACTGCATATATGTATAGTTGCCTAATTTCGGTTGCAGAGTGGGACGTGCTAGCTACGTACAGCAGGCGCAATATTTGCAAAATGTGGACGCTGGTGCATACGCAGTTGCGACAAGTGTCCAAGCCATTACTGATGTTCTAAAAAATGTCAAACTGTAATGGCTGTATCTGAACTAAAGAGATATAATAAAGCACAACGCTATCTGAATGGTTTACTGCAATGTGTAAACCGCACAAGCTATACAAATCCTACAAACGCTCTTATTGTTAATAATATACGAATATATGTTTGTAACTCGGACTGAACGACTAATTGAAGTCATTGTTGAAAATTGTTGTACTATTGTCAATTAAGTTAATATACAAATATACTTTCGTCTAACTCCAAGGAAAAGCCACTTCCATTACAATGAAGAAACCTTTGTCTTACCTGTGTTCGTAATCGTCAAAACAACCTGTATATTCGTCTCATCGCATCAAATGGGGCAGATTGAATAACATGTTTCGTGTAACGATGTAACTTTATTGATTACAGAGTTAATATTGAAATTGTTTTACTGAAAGGAATGGTTAATTATTAGTTAATTTCGATCGAATTGGTATTTTTGCGGTAACGGGGGGGTCCATTACAGGAGGGATCCAATTGCATTAATAGCTTTTTTTAAATGCTAGTTATCGAAGTGCATGCCGTAACTAATTTTCATGCACTTTACCATTGACTCTATTAGTTTCACAAAACCGGTATCTTTTGGCTTTTCCAATCCTCTTTGCACTCTATTTTTCATTACAGCGACAAATTCTTTGTTACTTAACTGACCGTCCACTGAAAATGAAAAGAACGATCATTTTTGTACTCGAATAGTATGCATTCTTGCAATTTACGAAACTATTCTTTCGAGTTTCACGTATGTTCTTGCAGGTGCCATTTATTTCACGGCATTACCCATAAGCCGACCTGTCACTCGTCGTGAACCAATTCTTTTTAAACAACGAAACAATAAGTACAGAGTGATTATGAAGTTTCAATTAATTTCTGTGGAAGCGGATCATCCCAACTGTTTTCTTTTCACAGTTTGCGTAAAAGATGCTGGCGCAAAGATTCGGGACAAAGGGTAGTATGTAGCTTCTATCGACACTTTACAATCACTCTGTATGCTATGTAGTTTCTGAAGAAACATTAGGTAAAAGTACAAAAATAATTTTGCAATTAATTACTAAACCTACAATGCCTTCCGATTTTAAAACAAACTTACTGTTCTCATCGAAAATTGCGTAAACCACTTGAATAACGTGGTCGCTCAGATCAACATGCGCCACTGTTTTCGCCACATGTTTCAGCGTGGCTGCAATGTAACAAGAAACGTCCATTAAATACGAATATCACAGCAAATACTTGAATGCGAATTACGTTTCTTTACGAATCACACTAATGATACGAGTTCAATTTATATATTTGTAAATTTCAAATATAATTAAAATAATAATAATTCGCGTTTAACGAAGTAAATATTAAAAACCTTGATCGATCGATGCTCCAGCGATATGATAAAAAGTCAGAGCGGTGTCCACGTCATTGATGTTATTTAAAAAGTGAAAGAACTTGAGGTACTCGTCCTTGTCTATTCCCTTCGGGCTTTCTTTGAAGCTGAAAAAAGAGTGCAATTTATTTTAAATATCTACAAAAATGTAACCGTCGCTTCGCCTTTCGCGCGGCGAAATTATACATTATATTTTTAGCTAATAGGTTGTACACGAACCGTTTCTTCACTGTTTTAATAAGTTTGGTTTTCTTCTTGTCGGGATAACCAGCGTATGCAAGTAAGAGTTCTGTGAAATCTACTTCAGATATACGACCATTTTCATCTGGGTTTCTCCGCTCGAACTGCAACGATATAGTTTTTCGAACAGTAATTACAATGTCACTGTTACTGTAGTAATGATATTCAGTTACTCGTAACTATAATTAGCCAAAGTAACACTTCTTCGTTTGTGAAGTTTATTTCAATATCTTCGTTAAACATCTTCTTAAACATACCTCTAAACTGAGTATTTCTTTTTGCAACTGCTGTTGAAAATCGAGGAACTTTTCAATCGTTAGCTTTCCCTTCATATCCGATCCAAAGAAATATGTAGTTAACGCAGAGTTAACACCCTAGAACAAAATAAATGCGAGAAAATATTTAATAAATAATTGGAAGGAAGATAACAAATTGTATACATTTTGCGGCGTTAAATAGAACGTATAAACTATACTCGTACAGTACATGTTTAAAATAATAGTAGCTTTAGTACCTTGAACATATTGCCAGTGGTGACGTGATCGCGATGACGATTCCCGATGCTGGTTTGCTGTCGAATCAAAGTTGCCACTTTGCCGAACTCGTCGGAATCGACATCACCATCACCATTAAAATCGAACATTCTGAAGGCAATTTCGAAGTGTCTCCTAGAAGCTGAATGAAACATATTTGAGGATCAATGCGATATATCATATTTAAATATAAAATTAAAAGTATAATAGTGTACACATGTTACTCACTGGATAATACTGTAAGCAAGAATATATAATCAGAAAAGGTGATTAAGCCAGCACTTCCAAGCTTGTAAAAGATGCTGTCCTCGTCTAAGGCCAACTCCAACTTGGTATGAATGTTCTATAAAAAAATAGATACATAGTTCGTGAAAGAATATTTAAGCAAGTAATTACGAATATCTGAGCGGTGATTATTGTTTTATATGCATATTGAAAAATCAGACGTTTCTGAGTAACTCACTTTTGGATCGTAGCGTTTATATTTGTCCAAGCCGAGTCCTAAAAGCATTAAAATTATTTAAGTACGCTGTAAGTAGTTTATACGACGAGATTGAAAGACAATGAATAATTCGTAACGAATCACGTTGATAAGTAAAGTATTGCATGCGCTTTACAAACGAGCACTCAAATTGTATATACATGTTAAGCTCGTGCATACGTACAGGGTGCTAAAGTAACATATTCAGGTGTTTTATTAACACGAAAAACGTAATACGCTTAACTCGTGAACTTCGTTCCTTTGACCATAACTACAAGCATAAATCATTGGACTGACGATGTGTAACGTAACGAAAGGTCTAGGAAAAGATTGAACCCATCTAGAAACATTTGTAAACATACAACTGTTTAGATCTGCTGAAAATTACCGTCTGGTTGTTTAAGGCCCGGCGTTATTGATCTTAAAAAGTCGTCGGGTGTCATGAAGATTTCATGGATGTCGTTGGTGACCACTTGTAGAGTAGCGAAATATCGAAATACTTTGTCGGGAGTAGAATAATGTCTCATACGATTTTCATACTCTATGATCTGCATTGCAAATAATTTGTACTTTATAATTTTGCTGTTTCAAGGAAGACAATGATGTAGGCATCTTAAACCTACGACACTGAATTGATAACACGCTTCAGGTAGTAATCAAAATTAGTGAAAGAGACAATATATGAACTCAATGTATGTAATATTAACATACTATTGAAACGCTGATAAGCATAAAAAAATTGATATTTGCCGTTCTTATTTTGTAAGGGTACCTCATGCTCAATTGCTCTGACGTCAAAGGCAGATGAATGGAAAAATTCAAGTTACAGAGCACTATGTCCAGAAATTAATTGCGTAATTATACTCAAAATATTGGAATAGCTAGAAAAATTAATTAATCGAGCGAATTATGTCAAGCTCAGATAGGATTAGTAAAGATGTCAAGAATATTAAATCTATGTTAGAGATATTTCACCCAGACATTAAAGAAAACTGTTAATCACGTAATGAGCGTGAAGTGTATGTCAAATAAACAAAATAATGTAAAGCAAAATTGTAATACCATCTGGTTGTCTCATGCCAGGTGTAATTGACCTCAAGAAATCATCGGGTGTCATGTAAATGTCGGTACCTTCTAAGCTCGATACTTTTACGGTGGCAAAATAACGAAA
The DNA here is from genome assembly GCA_963969485.1 of Nomada goodeniana. Lineage (NCBI taxonomy): Eukaryota > Metazoa > Arthropoda > Insecta > Hymenoptera > Apidae > Nomada > Nomada goodeniana. The sequence continues at coordinate 1,178,688 of OZ018306.1, read as the reverse complement.
GATTTTGTCCGGAGTAGAGTATGCACGCAAGCGATTTTCATACTCAGTTATCTGTAAGCATGGTTTGCTTAGAAATGAAAAATGTATTACACTGATGTGTAACGAGGCTAACAGTGATAAGCAAATAAATATAAATTGATATTTGCCGAAATTGACAAATTTATAACAATCTTACAACAAAGAGCGTTACTACATAATTCATTGAATTATATATTCTTTTTGGGGGACTCATTTCTTTGGTCCCAGTACCGTACAAATAACATATCAATATATCGAGCCCACAACACTGCTTCTCTGTCATATAATTGGAATACTAGAACCATTCACAGTAACGATCCCCTAATCTTTTGCCAGCTCACGGACGGCAGAGTAGTTTGGAACCAGACCAATATCAATTCGTTGGTGTAGGCACGCCGTGCATCATACGGCCCAATTATTATAGTCCTGCCCAAAGAACAACATATTAGGCCAGAATTGAACGATAATTACTGACCTTTCGATCGCGAAAACCAATTTTCTCCTTTTTCTTCTTCTTCTTTTGTTCGTGCGTGTCTTCCAATTGATCATTTTTATTTTGGCTATCGGACTGCTCATCCGTTATCATTTGAGCAGCGCTAACGGTAGAAAAGCATTTTCGCCTCACGCTGAAAGACATATATCGCACAATTATATTGCACAATAGCTAAAGGTTGACGAATTGGACATAGATATCTGAATCGTATAAAAGTGAACAATTATATTGGAAAATGACTTACCCCCTCCAGTCGATGAAGGTAGCAACGAAACAAGGTATCACAAAGAACAGAAGTGGATAGCTCCTCCTAAGTTTCTCTCTTCCGTGAGAAAAATTTGTGAAATTCTTTCGAACTGATCGATGTTGGAAATTACTAATATTATCGATCACCGAAAGTCTATACGCATTGCTGATATTTTTACTGGCAACGTTTTGCCTTAGAATGTGCATAACTTTACGAACGAACATATTCGATGGTTATCGAAGTAATTTAGAATAGAAACATGCGAAAATCGTGTAGATTATGTGACTGAATATTTTATTGACTGGAAATAGAAGTTAAGTTTTAGGTGAAACACACTTAACTTTCGGTAGCATATGCTCCATAATATATTTGGCAATCTTCTATTTGTGTTTCGTGACTTAACCTTAGTTCTTACTCGTTTCAATGAATCGTGAAGAAATTACAAAATGCAAAATAAATAGAGATCTGAATGAAAGGTTTCAATATTGGACGATATTTAATATCTCCTATGGCTAATGTGACGAATATCGTGGACAATGGATAAATTTAAAACTTGTTTACGTCCCACTATAAATTACCAGTTGTGTCCACCCTCAATCTCTTGTGTCACCCTCTATTGAACGTTGTGGGAACGAACGTGCGCAGGATTCAAATTGTAAAGTTGTGAAGTCGAAGCAATACAGATAGAAATTATTTAATTGAGCAGCTGTCATTAATGAGAATCTAAAAATAGATAGCCAATAGGATTAGCTTTAATTAGTTTACAAATCTAATATTAATTTTAATTGCTCACATACAAACTTCACATAAATTGCTCGCTATTCAAAGTTGAGTCTTAATTGATTTAGTTAAGTTAATATTAGTCCAGACCCTGCCTTTATGAATTGCCAAACACACTGTAAATAAACATGAAAGCTAAAAGAGAAGGGAGGATAATAATACGTCTCGCGGTATGCATTTTGAATTACTCGACTATATTGTCTACTATTCGAATGAAACTCAACCCTGCAACTATACGTATACTCGATAGCGCGCAACATTGTATCTATATCACCTGTGCCGTATTCAAAATGGCGGACTACCGGATGATTGTTTCGCTCGTAAGATAGGTTATAACAGACAGACTCGATCGTTCGAAAAACAAAATCTAAACAATTCGATTCGTCGGACTTACGAAGGAATATTATGATCACGACGATATAACTTCTGTTCCTCGACGCACATCCGAATGTTCTGCTAATAAAGGGAAAACCAAAAAAGGCGAGAGAGAAAGGAACGTGTAGATAATGGCAGAACATGCCGTTCAGTGCGATAATGAGTTCGTACATTCCATCAAAACGCTACTCTGGGGTAACACTGTTAAAAAAGACGTTTTTAAAAGATGGGCCCAAGGTAAGCACATTTTTTTCGTAAATGCCGTCAAGTTTAATTAACAGTCAAAGACCATGAAATTCGCAAAAATGAATCTAATGAAAGAATTCGTTCTTTTCTGTATTTCGATCGATTTGCAACGGATTTTAATAAACGTGTATAATAATTCGTTTCCCGTTATTCTTTCTATCTCTATTGCCCGAACGTCGCCCTTGGAACCAATGAACGGTATTTTATTATTGTCTGTCGACGTACATAATTATTTTATTTTACAATTCGGAGGGGGGTAAATAAAACTGCACCCAATCCGAGAAACGCGGTTGTGCGATAACTTTTGCCCACAGCTTTGTACTTGTACTCTGCTGATCTCTTCTTGTTTTCTGTATTATTTGCGTTGCTCCTCGTGCCACGTCGATCGGCTCAGTTTCTTTATCTTATTGCTTGCTTGATCGTTTCAGGATTCTATTTCAGTCCCGATGAACCAACAGCACTGATACAAACAGAGGGTGGCCCTTGCGCAGTGATCGCCCCGGTGCAGGCTTTTATTTTAAAAGAACTACTTTCTCAGACCGATATTTCCACTTGGAAACGCATCAACCTAGATAATTGTTATCAACTGCTTGTCCGAGCATTCGTTGAAATTTTGAAGCAAGCCGTGGATGCAAAGGCACCAAAATTCTCTGTCGTATTCACGGATTGCAAATTCTCAAATGAAGAAAGCGGGAAAAGGGGAAAGTGGATGGAGTGCGTGTCACAAATCTCGCACGATGGAAGACAGATACGTGTAGGGAATATCGCGGAACAGGATAAGAGTAAAGAAATATTGCAGACAGAAATGAACGAGGAATGCAAAAGTATAGATTATGATTTTTTCCACTCGCAATTAAGGTGAGGAAATTTGCGCTCTTCAGAGCGAAAGTGTTTCTTTTTTCATTTTATTTATTTATTTACAAGGGTTCAGCTGATATGACTCATTCATAATAAATTTGGATACAGAATATTTCAAATATAACACTAATACCAGCTACATGAAGCGTAACAAAGAATTTTTTTAAATTGATTTCCTTTTTTTGGCATCAGTATTAGAAATGTGAAAGTCTTTGAATAATTCTTTGGGATCGTTGTTTTAAATTCTTAGTGCTGCTGGTGCATTCATTTTACTTCAAAATTACGTTCTATTTATTTATAGCACACTGTGTGTTTACTATCTCCAGACACATGTCTGGATTCACGTGCGACTTGTTATTAGAAACATTCATCATGACTGGCATTTATGCCACCCATTATTGTAATCATTTATTATCTTCACTTTGATTTGTTCCAGGTTATTTACAACGAACACCTCTGAACAAGTGGAAGAATTCCTTTCCGAAAGAGTGGACATGTTCAAGGACACCTACGGTGTTCTGTTGCTACTTTATAGTGCAGTTGTTACAAAAGGCGTTGCCGAAATTCGTTCTGAAATGTCGGACCCTTTGGAATCAATGATCGATTCAACGTACGGTTACGGGAATCAGAGTCTCATAAATTTGATGCTTACTGGACAAGCGGTGAGCCATGTATGGGATCATGATCAAGATGTTGGAGGCCTTAGTAAGACATTTATTGTATACAGGGTGTATCCTGTAAGAATAACCACAATTTTTCAACTATTTCCGATAATAAATGTTTTGACCAAAATTTAGTTAGCCTTCGGCTAAAAAGTAATATACATGGTGTCATTTAAAGAAATCAAGGTAAGCTTGTCTTCTTAGTGAAACAAAGATTTTTTGAAAATGCCCAATATACAAATGTATGGCGGACTGAAGGCTGGCTAACTTTTCTTAAAAACATTTCTTTGGCAGAAATGCTTATTGTCGAAATGAATTTGATAAAAATCCAGTTTTAACTAGTTCTGATCGCGTTATGGTTTCTACTGATCGATTTGTTCGCGTCGAGTACTGTATCGTATTAACGGTGAAACGCTTCGGCAAAATTTCAGAACTACGAGGGATAGATAAGCAAAATCCTGTAGGGTTTCTGGCCCTTCTCGAGCACCTGTGTTACTGCGAAGTAGGAAGTTTTTTAAAGTCACCGTCGCATCCTATTTGGGTGCTCGGTTCAGAAACTCATTTAACGGTGCTGTTCTCTACCGAGCCAAGGCTAGTGAGTCCCGAGACACCCGCGGATCAAGCGAAGAGGATCTTCAGGAAATTCGATCCCGAGGGAAATAACTTCATCTCTGCCAATTCGCTCGAAGACGTTCTTGCTGAACTCGGATTGGTCGCAGATGCAGACTAGTAAGTATCATCTACGAAAGTCTTCAAAATGGGACCAACGTTCAATTTTAGATTGGTACAACTTTTTCATTTCAAAGATTTCGATTTAAATAACACCCGACAAGACAATAGTCCCGATAAGTTCTTTCAAGGTTCAACAGTTTCGAAATGAACGAGCAAAATCCGAGCACAATATAACATTTAACCGATAGAATGTTCCAATTTAGTAAGCTACAATTTGATTGTTGTTCTATTAGCGTCAGCGTGATGAGGAAAAAGTTGGACAATGAAAATTTGGGAATTATTTTACGCGCCAGCTTTATGGATGAATTTTTCCCCGAAGAACCACGGACTTGTCCGGATACGTTTCCCTTGTACCATTATAATGGTCTCCAACATAGCAATCCGGAGAATAAGGTGACCTACCACAAGGGCCAGGCGGTCTTATTGGAGTGCACTATAAAGGGCATCATGGAAAGTAATCCTATGTTAACGGTGCTTCAAACAAAATGGCCGAGAATCGAGATCCAATGGGATATCGGGCAGAATCCGAGTCTTAACTAATCATTTCTTACGGATTCTATTTTTAAATGACAATATTGGAGTTCCTTGCGTAAGGAAGTATAGATGGCAAAATTATGAAATTGAGATTCTCTCGGACTTTTGACGAGGATTTTCGAGAAACGGGAGAGAATCTTCTCGTAACTGAAAAAAAGCAGTTTAAACGACAAGAATTCAATGAAACGTATACAACGTTGAAATAGAATTTTATTTATAAACGCTAAATAGTTTAGCCGCTTTACTTACACAATAATTAACACGTAATTATTTCAGTTAGATAATAAATTAATTCACTCTCTCTATCTCTCTCTCTCTCTCTCTCTATCTCTCTTACAACTGAAATTATATTTAAATGCATTTAAAATGCGTTACCTTGAAAATAATTACTCGACATATTATTAGAACGAAGTTACGATAATCACGCGAACTTAATAGAGTTTTTATCCATTTATCTTTTGAAACAATATTCAAAACATTTTGGGACAAAATTTAGACACAGTCAGATGAGATAAGGATTCGGTGTTATTTGGGGAAGAAAAATATGTACTAGCGTAAATAAAATGATTGATGTAATAAAAATGTGAATATTCAAATAGAAGTGTAATAAATATCGAAAACCAAATGAAAAGAAAACGTTAGATAGGGTGTATACAAATCTGTCGTAAATCTTATCGAAGATAAACGTATTATTAGTTCAAAGTAATAATCTAGTCGCTATATCGGCATTTAACTATTTTTCCTTTTATTTTTTATTTCTTTTAAAAATGAAGTACGTATGATTTTTTTTGTAGTAGAACCGCACCTATATATGTATATGTATATGTAAAGTTGCAACTATAGCTGATAAACTGGCTTTTCAAGAACATCACAAGAAAAGAAAGATTCCTTTTGTCTGAAGGGCTGGTCCAGACGGACAGACAATTGCCCGCAGCACGTGTCTGCCTATAGACATTGTAGGCGCAGTGCCCGCAGTTAAAATACATATCTGCAGTCTACCGACATGGGCTAGCTTTTATTTCATTTTTGTATGAGAATGGAAAACAAGCGACAATGCCACCGGACTATTTCCGATGCCCGGGGACAAGTGTCTGCAGACAATGTCCGTTAGTATAGGCAAGGCTTAAGAATCCTGCCGATAATTAACTCGATGCTCGCTGAAATCGTAGAATTGCACATGTTTCAGCCACGTTTTCCGCAGTACGCTTGTAGACGACCCGGATACAGCCACGGACACAATTAATTATTCTAAGTTTTATTTATTATGTATAGATATGTGGCACGTAGGTTACGTGCGAAAAAATTGAAGGCAATATTAATTTGTGGTTCGACGAGAAGGGCCACCCGTTCGAAATGGGCGACTGAAAGCATATTACAGCTAACTGCGCTCGCTGTCCGCGGACAATTTCTGTCAGCTTAGACGATCCTTTAAAGCAATGATAAAACTCATCTAGTAAAATATGTTTTAGTTTCTATATCAAGGTCTTTTTTATAGTGCGCACTCAATAGGCAACAACATTTGAATGTGCATGCGTAGCGAACTTATCGAGGAACCTAATATATCACCTGTAATGTTCTTCTACTTGAGATACTTAAAAATGTTGATTATTAAAATTATACGGTTGATCGCCTAGGGGAGCGCACAATTCAAATAGTTTTATTTGAAATGGACTTTGGATTGGCATCGAGGAAATATTTGCATGCGATGCATAATTGTAACTAATTTTTTTTCACTGATGTTCGCGCAAAGACATCGATACATGGATATGCATTGATCATTAATTGATGTACGAATGCAAATTTAAAGTATTAAAAATTGAATAATTGATACGCATTAGTGTCATTCATTGAAAATATCGGACATCTTCTCGAGATGTGAAAATTGTAAAATAGCCTAGGTCAATCCTTATTGTTCTTCGATGTCTTCTTCGCGTAGAATGGAAATAAATTTGTCATACATGTAATACCCGAATAAAGCTATATTACCTTACATAGCAGAGATACATCCAATTCCGTTTCTACAGGATTTAGAAAAAGACGATTCAATTTAATTCGCACGATTTATATTGTACTAACACGTTTGAAACAGCTGTTTTTTCAATCGTATTTTCTATTTTGCGAGCAAAATTCTTGAAAATCTTAAGGATTTTCTCGAATTTGCCGCAATGCATGGAAGTCTCCTCAATTTTATGTTCAGTACCCACATTTGTCTCGGTCGCTCATGTGTTTAGAAGAAGTGGGCAAAAATGTTCATACCATAGAAAACACGTTAAATGAATCAAAATCGAGCAAAGATTTCAAAGGTTTTCGTACGATTTGGTCAAAAACGACTTAGTATCTGTACTGGCTTCTCATGAGACTTGGAACCAGTCTTCTATTTTTGTTACCATGCAATATATTTTTCTTAACATATCGTTTCTTTAGCACAGTTGTTTCGGGAACCTATCCATCATGTGAAAACAGAATTGGGCGTATGTATTTTTAAATATTAACAGCTGGGACAGTGCTGTAATATAGGTTGGAAGGACACCTTGCAAATGAAACTTCATATGGAGCAAATCATTCGAACAGAATGCGTGAACATTTGAATTGTTTTATCCCAGTTTAGCAACAAATAGATTACTGGCAAAGTCTCGTCCAGGCTGACAGACAATTGTCTGCAGGCAGTGAACATGCAGTGCCCTCGGTTAAAATACATGTCTGCATAGAGACCAAGGATCGTTTTCCATGGGTATGAGAAACAAGAGTTTACAGATGATATCTATAAAGCCCGATCCAAACCAATAGACACTGTCTGCAGACAACTGTTCCCGGAGGCCAGAAAATGTCTGCAGACTGTCTCCATTCCTCATTTCCACGCAAAACGAAATACCGGCCAATCTGCCTGTAGGCCTGTGCCTGCGAACGATTGTCTGTCACGCTGAACCAGTATTTTAATCGGAAAGCTGTCAGGCATGAGCGTGACGCGAAAAGAAATGACAAAACGCAAACATGAAAATACTACGAAATGCTACCAAATATTACAAGAATATTGCTAACTCACCAGGCTTAATTAATGTATCTTACATTTCATTTGAATTTCACGCCATATACATATACCTGATTGCCACTCTTCTCCATGCAAGATGGCGTCCATATCTAAAAGATAGTACCCAGCTGGGAGTACTCGTTCGATCTGTTTTGTATGACGTGGCCTATAAAACAGTACAGTTTAGGAGACTCCGTGCCTAGTGGTGGAGAATGTATTTTCGGTAAACAAATATTGTGCTCGCAACGAAATGTGTTTTTGAAAGCGTATAAAGAGAAAGGGTTGTGATTCATCTAACTATAAGAACTTTCTATGATTACACACTCTGGTAAGTCGCATTTCTGTTCTTAATTATGATACATATATAAACATAACCTCAAAGATACTTGTTCGAATACGTACCACCACCGATTACATTTGATCGCGTCGCCAATAAAACGTCCCGGTTTCTTGCCGAAGCCCCGAAGTAATCGAACTCTGGCCACGCCATTTTATCGAATTACAAATCCTTGCGGTACGTTTCTACACGTCGCGAATGTGATTAATAAACATACCACTCCGTTATTAAACGAAGGCCTTATATTATTAACCTCTTGTTGAATATATATTCGACGAAAAGAAGTTCCCGCGATATAAATAGCAAATGGTAATAGCGTAGCAGAGTGTTACAATTGAGATATAAAAGACTATGGTAATGCAGAGGCCAGGGTTTGCATATTCGACCGATTATTATTTAAGGAAATTAAGTTTGTATATGTTAGCGGTCTCTATGGATGTATGTAAACAAGATTGTACACAAGTTCCATTTGGTAATTTATTAAAACATGAACGCTTGTTCGCCGAGTTGCATCGATCAATATAGTCATCGTCGACCGCATTTCAATTTGATTAGACGGCAGATTCCGATATTCATGAAATTATCCATTGGTTTTTGTGTTTCTATAGTTCAGTCTATAGTGCAGTTCTATCGGGCTTCAGAATTTGTCAAGCGATATCCTCCATATTATTTTGCTGACATAATGTAACATGCTTTATATTGTTTCGTGTTATATTTAACACAATGCACAACACGTCAAGCTCACAAAGTGAATGACGACGATGACAGAGTACAGAAGCAAATATAATACGCTGTAATTTGCAGAATTAAATTATAAGCGTATGTTAATTACCTTTATTTCACATTCGACGGCTGTTGTTTTGATTGACCGTTACTATGAAGCACTTTATTAAACTTTCAAATGGTATTTATTCGTTTAAAGCAAGAATAATGCTGTCTTGTCTATGGATGGGCATCCTCTTGCCATTTCTCTTTTTTAATATTACGTCAAACAAATTTTAAACAAGTATACTTCTAATACCTCTGCTGAAATCAAAGGGTTATTTTTTATCCGGCTGATATAAGTTCCGAACAATAAAAATGCAATTCTTCTTGTGAGCAGCTTGAAATAATTGTTCGTATTTTTAATCTTTCATCAACGATAATCTGTGATCTTAATTGTTATTGTGGATTTTCTTCATTATTTTCCTCGAAAAGTATTGACGAATTTTCTATTATTATGTAAAACGTAAATAGGGAAAAATATATATCTATTTCCGAGTTAATATTAACTCAAAACCCTTCAGAAATCGTCGAAACGCCGAAACGTTGTCGAAAAATCGAGATCGTTTAAAAATTGTCTAGATACCCATTGAACAATATTTTAGTCTTTGGACGTATATACACATATATATATGCACATAGATCGAGGGAAATAGAGAGTTTTGTTTCCTCGAGAGGGATGACGAAAGGAATAGAGAGAGACATAAGTACAAATAGCAAATTGTAATAGTGGCAAACTTGTTGCAGTAAAAGGGCAGACGTGCGCCCGACAGAACAGCACGCGTTTGTACACGCATAGATATTAGTACACTCTCTATAAGCAAAGATTGTACATGTTCTCTCGTATCGCATATCTGCATAGGTAGTATCACCTTTAACGGGTCGATAATTTCCAAATCTTACGAATGGGACATGTCACATGGTACAGTATTCGTTTTATTTTTATTTCTATCGAAAGAATAATCGAACGCATACGTATAAGTTATAACCCATTAACTACTCGATATTTGTTCCCTGTATGCCTACATATGTGTAATACGATCGACGTTGTGTGTGTCCCATTTCAATTCTGAATTTTTTTTTACTATTCACTGTACAGTCGGCATCAAAATTTTATATGTATACATCTATATTTGAAAAATACGGAATATATATATATATATGCCAAGAATTGTGTTATTTAAAAAATCATGACAAGAATAAAATTTCGGAAAGTGCTTGATCTTGGAAGAAAATTCTTCACACAGGAATAATTAATGCCCGTTAAAAAAAATTATTGCTCCTTTTACGCCTTTTCCGTATCATTTAGTGCATGGAAAGAAACATAATTCAATTTTTCATATTTTCTTCTTGTTGAATTCCCAATTTGTTAGGTACGCAACAATTTTTGAACAGTAAATTTTCAAAATAAATACGATTTTATGATAATGATCATGATTTTTGAAAGCGTTTTCTTCTCACTTCTTTTCTATTTGTATGAAAATTGATAACTATATGTTGCGTACGCGCCTGTAAGCGATGTTTGTAATAGACAATAATTAAACTTGATGGCGGTCGTATTAAAACATCCAACGCATATTATTTTTGAAGTCTATATACTCTATAATAATTTTCGAACCTTATTTTTCTACCATTATACTTTCCGCAATGAATTTATTTTATCGGAATACAATAATCGAAATTTTATTTCACCAAAATACTAGTTTGCTATTAAAACCAATCGTGCAGAACTTTTCCTCGCGATCGCAGGAAAATACTGAATTCACACGCGAAATTGTCGCAAAAAGTAACCAATAGAAACGTGAATGGACCCGAAGAAGGTTTCAGCAAAGTCTCCCTTTTTTTTTTATACGAAAAGTGCGTCAACAGAAAAATATCATTTAGTTCTAGACGCGTTTCAAAGTTAGTTAATGACCGTTGAATTTTGAATTTGTTAAAAGCTCGCTTTCTAGCCGACAACTGCACATACTCAAACGTTGCGATTAGCGTTGAAGCAATACAGGATACAAGCTATACATTATTTTATCGTATGTCCGATTGTAAAATCGAAATATATATAACATATAAATTATATATTTCGCCGGTAGTGCAAATTTCATATGCGATTCGCCATACATAATTCGCATGGGTAGCGTGTTCTGATTTATTTTACCGCTCATTCGGGAATGTGAAAGGGTCTTTTCCATGGCGGGCAACTGTGAATCGGGTCTCGGTGCGCGCATCAGCAACACCGAGCTCTCGAAATCCGGGGGAGTAGCGCCGCTCGCGGGAATAGCCCACCAGCGGAGCGGTACTCGCTCTGCCCGTTTCGTGCGCCAACGAAATAATCTTCGACTAGACTGAAATCTTCTTCGGGCACCGAATCTAAAAAGTAAGTCCCTCAATCTCATTATTTCTTCCCAGCGACTGTTTATACCCGATTGTATCTTTCTAATTCCTGTACGTCGTATACCCCGATAAAGAAGAAGGTAGTTTCTCTCTTCTACTTGATTCTTCACATTTTACATTTTACGTTCTTTTATTCGCACAGACACATACACACGCAGAGCACTCGTACGTGTATGCATTTACGATATTACGTATAAATGGTACGTGCATACGTCCTCCCGTGTGTGTATGCGCGAGTATGCGTGACGCTTATAAATGCATATACGTACGATTTATTACGCGCCTAGTATGCGTATGTACTTTTACATACGTGTATGGGTTGGTGCATAGAACGTAATTTTTGTAACGCGTATTGTGCGCACACACAGGCGCATCCGTAAAGCGTACGTATCATGCATATATATATGTATACATAGCTTGTATGCATATATATACGTATATATATTATAGATACATGTATACTGGGGTGTGTATATATGTATATATATAATATATAGGCAACCGTGGAACAATAAATGGCCCTTATATTTCTTTGATTATCTATAAATGCATTGCACTGTTTTACGTTTACGTAAAAGCCCACTGTACATTTCCGATGCAGGTTAAAGGCATATATTCCCTTCGATATCAATTTGCATAAGATTCCGTACGTGCATGCATGTGTATATACCCATGTATGCATACGCATTAATTGAACGCGAAACGTAAAACTTCCGCCTTCGATTCGTTCAACCTCTACTTGTTATCTAACCTTATATTGCGTATAGTTTCGGCGAGTTACGCATCTTTGGTAGGGTTGCCTCACTATGAATTTATTCTTGTAAGTTGCGTCTTTTTCATTTCGAAAATATCGATCGAAATTCAAGTTGCTCCCGAGAATTGAATTGAATTCGGAGTTATTCGCAAACTGGGCTTGCACGTACAGTACATGCATAATATATACATATATATTAAATTTGGTCCACTTTGATGTACCACTTCCTCTTACCAGGAAAGAGATCTTTTACTGCATAGAGTTAAACCATCAACCATCTCTTTCAATTTTAAATCGACATCAATGAAATATGAAATGTTCTATTTTGTAACGGGTTGCTTGTTGTTATTACTCATTGAACTATCAGTGAGCAGTTCAGTTTACAGACCGGGCCTGTGCATTTTATTTAACATTGGGCCCCTTTAGCGCCATTGGGTGAATCGATTCGTGTGTGAAAAAACTTTGCGTTGGAGAAGATTCATCTTGATAATTGAACTTTCTTCGATTTTTGTATAAAGTATTCAATTTAGATTAATACAGCGAGAAACAATTATTGGCAATTATTGTCCAGTCGCGTGTATCATACAGAGAAGAAAAAGAATAAATATATCAACGTTCCATTATAGATCTCCACTGGCATGGAGCTAGGAGCACACTGATAGTGATAGTCGACAAGGTTAGTATTTGCAGTTTTTCTTGAAAACCACAATAGAAATGTACATCTTGCTAAACTTTTTATAATATATAAACAATGAAATATTTGGAGTATTATTTTTCAACCTGTTACAAGTTACAATATGTTACATACTTTTTATTAAAGAGCAGTCGTTGGTATATTGTCGCAAACAATATATATATATATTGAGATATGCTTATGGTATCTACTGAATTGCAATTTAAAGAGGCTGTCTATGACTTTCTTCCGTCGATCGTTTGAAAGTACATAATAACAGGAAAATGATAGACTTTGTTGTTTTCACCAATAGAACAAAGACAATGCGAATCTTTTGAAGCTGAATCGTACAAATTGATTGCATTTAGGGTCGTGGGGGAGCTCCGGACAAATTGGCTGATAATTTACAGTGTTTTCGTTAACCTTTTCAACGACAAATAATGGTAATTTATCACTGTCCGATTAGACTGGTGAACCATTCCACAGTCTGTTTGTAGCGCTGCTTAATTAAATTATTACAAGTGTAACAGGATTTGTCGCTGTTGAATATTGATAACTGTGGCATTAGTATAGTCAAATTTATCTTGGGCACTTGTACTATAGTAAAAGAAATTGACGATACGATTCTGTTCAAAAGATATTCGATTCTGTCTTCTTAATGATACAGAATTCTTTCGTAAATATTGGACACAGAAATCTGTAACATGACTTGGCGAAATGTTCTAAGCATTTTCAATGTGTTCAACGTTCATTGGAAGGTCCGTTTATAGAGAAGTTCACTTGTTTGCTTTAAGAAGACAAACAAAAGTCAGAGCTTTCTTTTTAGTGCTGACCATCGACTGAAAAAAAAAAGACTAATTTATGTACTTTATAAAATTATAAAGTTCACAAGGGCTGATAGATAAATGTGTGATTATTATTTTCCAGATCTTGGTTTCTATGCATTGCCTGCCAAAGAAGAACTGAGCCCAATGTTTCCACACAATTCTAGTTCACATGAGATTTCTACAGAAACAAATGCCTTCGTACAAAATTCCATGGTGAGGGTTAGTCCTGTTTTATTTATTAACGAATTGAAAGGGAGCGATTACATTCGTGTGTTAGTCGTTAAAAGATTCAGTACAAGCTTTCCCAGCATTCTGCTTTAAGAACACGAGCCAAAAGATTCAATTTTCATTCCAGAATTTTTCTCACGCTTTTCATGAATCTTGTACCATTACACAATTAAGCTCCATCGAATAGAAATATTTGACGCCTATTAAAGCAACTGGATATCATTTTTTGTTTCAGGGGGATGTAGTAGTATTAGGGAAATACAGTCCGATAGGGGTTGGGGAGGGAAGAGAATCAGAGAATGATAGGTACTGTGATATCGAATTGGCCAAACCTATTGGCCATCTCGAAAATACCGCCGCCAATGACTTTTTAACCGTCCTGTCGAGCCAGGCTGGTAAGTACCGTTCTCTGTAATATTATTTATTGTCCAATTTATTGTTCTGCGATAGCGTTTTTTTGAGACTAGTCGAACGATGTACAACGATAGATAATTACGATTTATAGGAGAGAAAAAATATCGAGTCGGATTAACACGTAGTAATAAGTTCCTATAAAACAGAGTGGCCTATTGTTACACATCTCTGTTTAACTCGCCTCAACAAATGCTATCAGACTGAATACAAAAATATAGCCTTCCATAAAAAAAAATTATCTCAGCCTTGATATCTCCGGCATTATTCCACCTACAAAAAAACTGTTTATGCTGCACAATGTCTCACTGCGTACTAAATAACTTTTATAAGAGCGTACGCTACTGGTAAAATTGATTGCATCAGTTGTGCAGAGTAGTTGTGGAAATTGTCGAGTATCGATGTTCTATACGTTTGCTAAAATTCATCCAAATCTGTTTCAAGAAAAATGCAAAATGCAAGCTGGTGGAAGCTTGAAGCTTCATATTTTTGTATCGTTTTGTGCGATTTCTTTTAAGTTGGTGTCCAAACGGATGAAATCTTGCCTCGATCGAATAGTTGTCGAATTTTTTAATTCCCATGGTTTTGGCAAGTTTGTATCCTGGCAGGCAATGAGTTTTGCAATTTTTGCGTGCACTTCCGGGAAGCGTGATCTTTTACGTTCAAAACAAACGATACAGAATATAAAAAGGATGTTTTTTTAAAGTTCTAATCATTTAAAGAAATAATTGTATTTTTATGACACCATGGGACCCATTCCAATTGCTGTAAATTTTAGAAAAACGTTTTCTTTTCCAGGCAAGTTTGTCTTGACCGGTCGAAGCTCGACCTGCCAGTCAGTGGCGTCGTCAACCACAAAATACCCAACAAAAAATCATCTTCTAACTTACGATAATAATAATAATAATAATATTAATAATAATAATAATAATCCTAAACTAAATAATCGCTCAAATCGAGCGGAACATAATCATCAAGACGATCGACAAACAATAGTAATCACAAAAACAACAACAACAACTGCAACAACAATTGCAACAACAAAAAGAAAACAACCGGGCTCGTCCGGATACCAAATGCCGGACAGCTCCGCCAATAACTCTAAGTCTATGTCTAAGACATTAAGTGATAATAAGACTAGCTTTAGCGTATTAAACATTAGGGTACTAAGTATAAGCGTAAATCTACGATTAACAGGAGATAAGTGTGCAATCGATGAAGGGGTACCTAGCCTAGTTAGGATACCCAAGTCTGATCGCCCCTCATCGGGCCGCTTCTCTCTCGACTCTTTTCACAATTACTCCTTACTAGGATCCTGCCTTCATCCGGGCAAATACAATAACGTTAAGTCTAATTCTAGCCTCCTAAGTAATAATAATAATAACGATAACTACAAGTCTGTGATATTGCTCAGCTCAACCAGTAACCATTATTTCCTCCGTGTTGAAATGGACGGTGGTGCGATTGCAATGAGATTAAGAGCCCGTTACGATCCATTCAGATTCTTCACGGAAAGTCTGATGAATTCTAAGCAATTCACCTTAACAAGTTCGACGTTTCAAACTGCCCAGTTCATTGACAGTGAGGACTACGATCAAACGAAGTCGAATGCTATCGCAGCAGACTTGCGTGATTGCAATCAGCTCAGAGTATCCAGCCAGGCTGATCATTGCACGAAGTATAGCCGGAACACCATCGCCACGGTGGCAACGAGCGATACTTCCCGTAGCACCGACCCGATATCACCTTCGCTATTGGAAAAGAAGGGAATTATTGACGCGAACGGTTCAGAACGAACTCGTCTCATTGACCATGCAAGGAATCTCATAGCAGCGACCATTGGAGTTTCCAAAGACGTCTTACAAGTTCACAAACATGACCTAAAACGCGTGTTGACGCTTGTCTTCGGACCGCATTCCGATCTGGACGAGTGTAATTTGGGGTACAAGCAGAGATGGGGCATTCCCGCCATCCTTAGATTGGCTGGCGGTGGTGAAAGTTCATTGAACAGTGGTGGCTCCACGAATTGGGGCTCCACGCAAACTGGCACTACGAATAACAACAACAGCAATCAATCCGGTTGGGGTGGTACCTCGGGGAATCCTTCTGGAAGCAGCGGAGCACCTGGAAATTGGACTGGAAACAGTGTGAACAGGTCTGTCGCGAGTAATCCGAACTCTAACCAGAACCAAGGACCGCCGGGGGGACAAAATGTTCCAGGTAAGACCATGCCCGCGCCTCTTGTTATACAACATTTCACGCGCCCCACCGTGTTTGTTAACCGTTTCGAAGCTGTGGAGAATTTTCTGTTAGAATTAATTAAACAAAATATATATTCGTACTTGAGCAGCGTCCTCTCGATTTCATGATTTCGCGAGATTTGTACCAACGGAAGTTTCGAACGAGCGTAATTATTTTCCTCAGGCAACGTGAACAAGGTGAATAATCCAAATCAGCAGTCGAACCAACAATCAGGACCACCGACTTCCCAGTCGAGCAGCACAAGTCAGGGTGGCCAAAACAATAACCAATGGTCACAGGGAAAGTCTAACAATCCTGGTGGACCAAATCAGAACTCTTCGGTTCAAAACAGCAACAGTGGAGCCCAGCAGCAGCAGCAGCAACAGCAACAGCAGCAACAGTCAAACTCTACTAGCAATAATAATCAGCCGAATAATCAGGCTCAGGGATCTGTAAACAGTAGTAATACACCTGCGAACAATAATCCTTCAACGAAACAGCAATTGGAACAGTTGAATACAGTCAGGGAAGCGCTGTTCAGTCAAGACGGCTGGGGCTGCGTAAGTACTTTGCCATTTGTATCCTTATCTTTTCCATGGACGCGCATTTTAACACGATCACTGCGGCTGTCTAAAATTGATCCCAACACCGTTTTACATTTCACAAATATTGATTACTCGATTAGTTGGTCGTAAACCTCTATCTAGGTTCACCTGTATATTTCGAGGTACCCTTTGAATTTTAGCAGAATGTAAACCAGGACACAAACTGGGACGTCCCGACTTCCCCGGAGCCTAGTATGTCCAAAGATGGGGTGCCAGTGTGGAAAACACCAGTCAACAACGGCACCGACTTGTGGGAAGCTAATCTCAGAAATGGTGGCCAGCCCCCGCCGCAGCCGCAGGCCAAGACTCCATGGGGGCACACGCCCGCGACAAACATTGGTGGGACTTGGGGCGAGGACGACGAACCTGCCGATTCGTCGAACATGTGGACCGGTGCTCCATCCTCTTCTCAACCGAATTCCTCGGCAGGACAGTGGACAACCGGCGCCGGTAACCAAACCGGTACGTGGGTGGCGATTCTGGTCTCGTCGGAGGCTTTTCTTTCCCCCTCCCCCCCTTTGCAGTTGAAATTGCAATCTTTCCAATAAATCAGACGGTTTTTCCAAACTGTTGCGCAACAAGCTTAGACGCATTCGCAGCCGCCATTTTATTCGCCAGTTAGAAAGTATTTCTAAAGATTTCTTGCGACGTCTGAGCACATGAAACACCTGCAATCTATCATAGAAAAATGAAAGAAGTTGCTATGTACATTTCGGTGAGCGACCACTATGCTGGCTAAGTGTGTACATAATTGTGCAATTCCATGTTCGCGACGTATAAAACGACGAAGTCATTCGACACCATTTGGGATTATGGGCGCACAATTTCACAATGAACAATGGGTATACAAAACGCGTTTCCCTTCTAGGCTCCAACTGGGGAGATCCAAGAATTGACCATCGGGACCCGCGTGATCTTCGTTCTGTCGATCCTAGAGAGATGCGCGATCCCCGTGAGCATAGAATGTCCTTGGATCCTCGCGAGCACATGCGCGTGATGGATCCGATGGCTCGGGATCCCAGAATGGCGGATATGCGCGGGGATCCCCGCGGAATATCTGGCAGATTGAACGGCGCCAATGCGGACGCAATGTGGGGCCAACCACCTGGCCCACCGCATCATCAAATGGGACACCAGCATCCTTCGGGCCCACCGGCTAAAATGTTGAATCCCTCGAATATAAATCAGTGGGCCGCGCCGCCGCCAAAGGACATCATGCCGGGGAAACCATCGGGTTGGGAAGAACCGTCTCCGCCCACGCAGAGAAGAAACGCTCCGAATTATGACGACGGGACAAGCCTGTGGGGAAACACCGCGACCAATCAAAGGACCATACCTGGAAGCAAAGGCTCTCACTGGAAAGATCATCCAACGCCAAATATGGGACGAGGAGGTCTGTTCGGGGTTGCTCATTTGCTCCCATTCCTATTCGCCGAATTCCCTTTTCCTCGATAATTGTTTCTTATTTATTCGTTGTTTCTACATTGCTCCCGCAGGTCTACAATGCCCTCCTGGCATGCCACAGAACAGAATGCCAGGCCAGCCTGGAATGAAACCAGACGTAAGTGGACCAATGTGGGGACACCCTGGTGCTCCCGGAGGACGGAACGGTAGTTGGGCAGAAGGACCACACGACACAGGTTCATGGGATGATCCAAAGACACCGAGTACCTGGAACGAAGCTCAATTAAATCCTGGTACATGGGGCGGGCCCAGTGCGCACAAACCAAAACCCATGGGACCCTCCGGAAGCTGGGCTGATACCGATATGGATCCTACTCCTAGTTGGGCTCATCCCACAAAACCTACCCTTACGAAAGAAGTTATATGGAACAGCAGGGAATTCCGTTACCTCTGCGACTTGGGATTCAAAGTAATTTCATTTTTCTTTCAGACTCTCGTAACTAGACCCTACCCACCCAATAAGCAAATGACAACTTTTTTTATTATGCTTGGCCCCAAACATATCAATAATGTTTTCGTCTCAAATATTAATATCAATTTGACGCGATAAACAGCAATTAATAGTTATGGGTCCCTTGTAACTAAACGGTGTACCATTTCTTCTGTTCACAGAAAGAGGACGTTGAATTGGCATTGAGGAATCGCGAAATGAACAGAGAGGAGGCTTTAGAACTTCTAAGTCAGGTGCGGCCTTTGGACCAATGGAGAAGACATGACGCACACTCCACTTATGACCCGACAAATCAAGCTACAACTGCGCCAGCATATCCTAGATTTAATCACGTCGCACAGCAAATGTCTTTTCCCCCGGTAAGAGCTTGTAACAGTTATCTTACAGCTATTGTTTCACGAACAAACGGCGCGAGGTTTTTGTTGACCCCCCTGAAATTCGAGAATCGCTTTCGTCGAGAGAAACTAAATCCCTGCGTTCCACATTTCACTCGAAATATACTTTAGTTACAATTTGACGTCATCTGGTTTTTGGCAATCTTCCGAACTTTGTTGGTCTCGATCGTATCGATCCATTTATTTTTGACGGCAGAGTCGTGTTTTGAGTAGCCTGGCCTTCGAAATACCCCATGAGATTTGCATGGGGGACTCGAATCTGGCGAGTTCCCTGGCCAGGCTGAGCAAATTAGCTTCTTTTCGCAGGGTGCTGGAGTGCCAAGTGGGAATGCAACTAGCAGTGTGGGGGGTTCAGTTGCTAGCGCGAGTTTGCTGAAGTTACAGCAACAGCAACAACAAACAGCTGTTCCGCTGCAGCAACAACAACCCAGCAGTAATGCGCCTCAACCACCTTTCAATCAGGTAAGTCAATAATTTTCAATGTCAACGCCATTTCATTTTTTGCAATACACAGAACGCGCCAATTCGAGAAAGATCGCATGCTTCGTCGTCAAGTCTTACGAAAATAACATTCCCATTTTATGTTTCTCCGTTAGCGAACGAACGAAACTGTGAACAGTTTGTTATTTACTTTTATGTTTACGAAGGAGAAATATTCGATTTCTCGAAGAAAGTCTTTCGGGGATCAGCTCTGAGCCGAAATATTGCTCGAAGCAATTCAATAATCGAATGCGAGAATCGTATTATAACTCGTTCGGCTTGCGCGAAACTCGATATTCTTAGAATCGTGTTGCTATTTTCTTTTCCAGGCTTCCAGAGCGCCTCAAAATCAACCGAGTACTCAACAGTTGCGTATGTTAGTACAACAAATTCAATTAGCCGTCCAGGAAGGTTACTTAAACCATCAAATTTTAAATCAACCGCTCGCGCCTCAGACCCTTATACTTTTGAATCAATTATTACAACAAATCAAAGTTCTGCAGCAGCTTCATCAACAACACTCAGTGCAAAGTACAATGAAGGGTAACGGCCAATCTGTTCTTCAGATCAGCGTACAAATAACGAAAACGAAACAGCAAATAGCAAACCTTCAGAATCAAATCGCTGTTCAACAAGCAACTTACATGAAACAGCAACAACAACAGCAACAGCACCAACAACAACAGCAACAACAACATCCAGTGCCGCCGTCTCAAAGTTCGGAATATTACAAGAGTTCTGTGCATGATCCTATGTCAGCCTTGCAAAATAGTTTTACAGATTTGACTATGAATAAGGAGCCTCCTGTCGTAAGTAACCCTATTATCCTTACTGTTATTTAGATAGTCCATTTCTGCGTTTCCTTGCGTGTTAGAAAATTTACTTATCGTACGTGCTTAAGTAAGACAATAACGCAAATCATTATCATTATAAATTTTGAATAGTTGTTAATTTTTTGTGTTTCGCGATGCACGTTTTGTAGTACATTTTCTTCAAATATACGTTTTTAAGGCGTAACGTTTTAACTGCGGGTAGATAATTTTCTCGATTTCTGAGCACAGTATTTGATCGTCCTGAACCATGAGTCGTAATATTTTGAAAACACCGATGAAATTCGAGCCCACTTTCGTTAAACATACGGTTTTGCAATTTTTGCCCCTTGGAGCTCGAGGTAAATTGTGCAATATGAAAGAAGTACACGCGCACCGAAGTATTTCAGGGAATAAACTTTCTATTGCTTCTAAATGTATTGTTGTACAGTATTAATCAATTAGCGGACGTCGGATAATCGAGACTGCGACCTAACACCACCCGGTTAATCGAAGTTCTTCTGTATATATATATATATAGAAAAATAAAACGACGAGAAATATTCTTGACAAGTACAGAAATAACTGGGCAAGTACATTTGTACGTTCAGTTACGAAAGGGGCGTCAAAGGAATTTCTAACACTGCTGACTGCAGGACAATTAAACGGCAGCGAAGGTTCTGATCGATAGATGTATCGATCCCGCGGCCAACGTGTTAATCCGGTTGTGCAATACCGAAATTTGTACTTTGCGTTGCTAAGCGTTAAAAGTGATATATTGCGTATACGTTCTCGAAATTTCGGCAGCGTGGCGCTTTTACGGAAGTATCGAAACCGTTAACGTGTTTATTTTCAGAGTCAGCAACAATCAAGACTGAACCAGTGGAAGTTGCCCTCTCTGGACAAGGACGTCTCAAACGAGTTCTCGCGGGCACCAGGAACAACCAGTAAGCCGGCAGCTACACCAGCTGGTTTAACACGATCACACAGTAGTCCTAACATGAATCCTTTGTTGGGTCAAGGAGATGGTACATGGTCCACCAGACTTGGCGAGAGCGGATGGCCTGACCCGGGGAACACGGACTCCACTGACGGAAAGGATTGGCAGCCGACTGGTGCAGCTGCTGGGGCCGCTGCTTTCACCGATCTTGTACCTGAATTCGAGCCTGGCAAGCCATGGAAGGTAATCCATTTCCAATATCGTACTTCCTACGGGAAGGCGATTTTTCTACACGTTTCCGTCCGCCTGACTATTCGTAAATGTGTTATTTAAAATAGAGTTTTGCAGTTCACGGTAGCAAGCGTCAAATGTTTTAGTGTGTTCGTTGGGAACGGTGTAAAAGAATAGAGATAAAAAGAATACTGCAGATGGCATGCTGTAAGTAGAGGGTACAGTGATGGATAATTACAAGGATCAGAACATACGCTTCGTTGAAATTTCTAGTCCGTCCATTGCATACCGACGAAACTGTTGGGTGAATTGTTTAATGCTGCTCTTGTTTTTAGGAACACCTGGGTAATTAAGGGTTACCTGCGAACTAATTATACGGTCGATCGTTTAAAGTTTTGCACACACGCAAGGAAAAAAATGTGTAATATCCAAGTCGTGGTATTTATTCGGGTCCACCTATATTTCATTTCGTTTTAGGGTACGCAGATGAAGAGCATCGAGGATGATCCAAGCATTACTCCAGGCTCAATCGTTCGTTCGCCGCTTTCTTTAGCAACGATCAAGGATCCGGACGCCATTTTCTCGTCAAGCAGCAAGACTTCGCCGCCACCGCAACAACCTACTAACCCTGACACGTCAATACCAAGCTTGAGTAACTCTACGTGGACATTTAATCCGCCAGCCACTACTCCAAGCGCATTCACTAGGTAAGAATATTTCCAGTTTCGAACTTTTATTATTCTTTACTGGCATTGCCAATATTTTCTTACTTTTACGTTTTACGTTATTTAAAAAAAAAAACCGTTACTATGCTTCAGCTCGAAGAATACTTGGGGTGAATCTGCTCCACCGCCGACTGCGGTTACTTCTGAGCTCTGGGGAGCACCGATGAGCAAGGTTCGTGGTCCACCACCGGGCTTGAGCAGCAAAACCACGGGAAACACGAGCAACGGCTGGGCAGGTTTCGGAACAGTCGGCAGATCCTCCAGTTCATGGGGCTTTCAATCGAGCACAAACGCCACTTGGGTTTCCACCTGGCTACTACTTAAGAATCTGACGCCTCAGATCGACGGTTCTACTTTGAAGACTCTCTGCATGCAACACGGTCCTGTTCAAGACTTCCGATTATACCTTAACCATGGAATTGCTTTAACCAAATATTCGTCAAGAGATGAGGCTATTAAGGTCAGTATCCTTTGGGCATCTTACTCATTGCTTTAACCCCTTCGAGTGGACATTGGATGACGTGAATTTCGAAATCGATCGCGCGCATTTATACCCGAAAATATTCTTGCACGCAAAGCTGTTCTCCCTTTGCAAGTGAATATCGACGAAAGCGACACCGATTAATGGGGGAAACAAATGTGTCGACGTTGTTTTTCAGGCACAAGGTGCACTGAACAATTGCGTCCTGGGCAACACGACGATCTTCGCCGAGTCCCCAGCAGACAGCGAGGTACACACTCTGCTGCAACAGCTCAGTCACGGAGGTCAGCAGCAAGCTGGGGCGACAGCTGGTGCAGGTTGGGGCCTGCGGCCATCGAACAAAACTGGCCCACCGCCAGACACATGGGGCGGCAGTTCCAGCCAGTTGTGGGGTGCCCCGCCAAGCAGTAATTCCCTGTGGAGCAACACTGGCATCGACAGCAACGATCAGCAACGTGCTACGCCCAGTTCTCTGAACTCGTACTTACCCGGAGACCTTCTGGGAGGTGAGTCGATGTAGAGTGCCGCGCGGAGGAGCGGTGTCACTCGTGCGACGACCAAGCCTTCTACTTCACGATACGTCAATTATATTCCGCATTGTCAGACAAGCCTGTTCTCGCGCGATGAAGTTACTTAAAATCAGCGCCGTCTGAATTGTCGGCGGCAAACAGGGATCTGATTTGAACTCATTTCTTTTTTTCTCTCTCTCGACGAAAGATTCTTCAATTCGTGGGCGGTGTTTGGGGGATGATGTATGACGGGGAGGGACAGGGGAGTGGGTGTATATCATGAATTTCAAGGCTTTTGGTGTGCGCCGTGCTCTTCTTTATTTTTCTCAATGGTTCGGTGTGTGGCGCCACGTGTACGTTTAATAATAATAACGATCGATGATGATGACGACGACGACGGGCAGCCGCTGTTATTAGGCGTACACCGTGCGCCGTCTCAAACGAAAAATTAGTATTCTCGTTGTAATATTGCTTGTGTTGCAAGTCTCTCGTATTTTTAGAATAATACTAATTTCACCAGACAAACGAACATTGCGCGTATGTGTGTACACAGTGCGCACCACCATATATACGATAGGCACGTTTTACGACGTTTTTCAGTTATCCATTTAAGCCTCGTCCCGCGCTAACAGACATTGTCCGCGGACACCTGGCCCATCGAGGGCGAAGAAAGTCCCACGGACTATTCCTCCGCAGGACCACGTATTTTAACCGCGCGCACAGCTTGTCCCACGCGGACAATCGTCTGCCGGTCTCTGGACGAGCCTTTTAGTATTCTTCCTGTGCAGGCCGCGTTTTCCTTAACATACGTTTCCGCTTAATCATTCTGTGCATACAGAAATGTGTATTATCAGTATGTTCCAGTGTTTAATTAAGTTGACCTTCGGTATGCTACATTCTACGATGTTTTAATATATTCAATTATATTGCAGCGCGCGCGTGTTTTTATGACGCAGTTAAACGAAGCGGTTACGCCCTATATATACGATTCGTTATAGATATACATTGTTTTCGGACTCCGTTGAACTGTTTTTTTTTTGTTTGTTTTTTCTCTCTCTCTCTCTCTTTCTCGTATCGACACATTATTGGCATCTGTTTTACGCAGAAACGTTATATTTGTTCCGTTTATTTGTTTTATATAGTTTGTAAAAAAAATGTGGTGCCGTTCACGTGTCATCTGCCAATAATGTCGACGACCGCGTCGGTAATTCAGAGCGCGTCTCGTGTATTATACCGACGCGTGTTACGATTTTTAATACTTCGATCCGGAACGGGATATATGTATATAGGTTAACACGCGGTGACCGGTTAAGCGCGAATATAATTCATATTAAAACATCGGCATGCAGATAATTTCTTAGAGATAACTACGAATTTTAACTCCTTGCGCGTATTTTGGGAATCGGAGCACAAAAAGAAAAGAAAAAAAAGATAAACGGTTAGGAAAGTTCTTAGGCGTGCGCATGAAACGCGCAGCCCCCCATTAGCTTTGAAAAGATATGATACGTCGGCTGCTTATATAGATCTTTCTTAAGAATGCGCGTGTAAGAAAGTAAATTTACGATGATCGATGGTCTCACGAGTGTTCCACTTTTTTGCTCTGAACAGTTTCCTTTAATCGAGACTGCGATGCGTATCAAACGTAGACTGTACCAATCTAATCAAAACAAAACACATAAAAAAAAACAAACAAACAAAACAAACCGAAAGAATGAATAATAAGGTGTGAATGAAGAAAAAAAAAATAAGAAAAGAAAAAAAAAAGAGAAGAAATGTTACCTCTTAAAGAAACTAAAGCGAGGATCCGCGTCGATGCTTCGGGCTATATATTATATATATATACCTCTTCCATTAGCAACGTTGATATAGAATCGACTTTTTGGTGTGACTTTCTTATCGTTTCACGTGCAACGGTGACGAAAAGAAGAAAAACAAAGGAAAATCAACGACATTAAATACGGTGTATCGAACTATAGCGATTCAAAATTTCAACGGATATCGAACTTCCAATAGATATCGATTTTAACAAACGGGAAAAAAAGGTCGTTACGATTTTTAAGGTCTAAATCCACAATTCATCGCTCTTTTTTGGGGGGGAGGGGGTTTGGGACGAACGCTACTTAAATTGCATTGAACGCGCAGCGGAATCGTGTTTCCTTGTGTTTCGGCGCGAACTTTTTTTTCAGAGGCATTGTTCGAACGAAAAAATCGATTCTCTATCGTGACATGCCCAGAAAAACCTTTCGAGGGATAAAAGCAAAAAAAAAGAAAACAAAAAAAAAGATAGAGCGGGGTCCGAGTTCTTGCGACGACAACAAAAACGATACCAAATGTTATCGCAATAACGTAAATTTTATTCTATATTAAATCTAAATGCCACCCGTCGTGCCAATGTCCAGCGTGTCTCTTTACCATTTACTAATTATAGAGTTATAACGAATATGGTAATTCGATGTGTTTTCTCTAGCTATCTTTGTCTGTGTCTGCCTATCTGTGTGTGCGTGTGCGTGCGTGCGTGTGGTGCGTGTCTCTCCTTTCTCTATCTATCTATCTATCTATCTATCTCTTTCTGTCTCTCTGCCTTTTGTAAAACTGAATGATATCTAGGAGAAAAACTAATACCACTTCCCAATTGGTTGCTACTAGAAAAAGGGTTGCTGGGTTGGAGTATTTAGTTGAAAGTTGAAACTGAGACCCTAGACGTAAAGAGAAAAAAAACAAAAAAAAAAAAGAAACCAAGATGTCTTGCGAACAAAATTTCGGAAATGATCTCGAATTTTCGGGCGAAAGGTCTTTCACAGTTACACACGGTGATGTAAAATCTATTTGTTCCGGAAGTTTCGATTTCCTTTTCCGTAACAGTTTCGAACCACGCTTTATGGATAAGTGCCTCGAGACAGAGGCACCGTTGCGTAACGTATTATCTCTTCGTATCATCCGTTCATGTACGATCTTCAATTCGACAAAGTATTGCAATAGTTACGCGTAACTAACTTGGGTTCGGTAACACGTTTGTCGTGCTATGTTATTAACTTTCTACAGGTATTACTCTCTTACGTGTGACGAAAATTCTATTAGTTGTATAAAGTAGGAAATATCGAGACGTTACATTTGATATATCGGCCGCGAGAGGCACGAGAAGGGCGAGCTCGGGCGAGCTCGGGCGTGTTCGGCTCGTACGCGAATTTCTTTTCACGCCGTTTCGTTCGTGTGCGACTTTATTTTTCTCTCTCTCTCTCTCTCCCGCCCCCCAGTTGCACGTGGACAGCGTCCTTCCGAATCGGTCGCGTGCACTTTTATAATTCTTGCTTCCCACGAGCAGTGAGTTATCGTTTTCATTGAATGACGAGCGAGGAGCTTTGCAAAACTTTTATTCTGTTCCGTCGTAGGGATGATTTTTTAACGAATTAAGGGTCCGAATTATGTAGAATTAATTTTAACGGTTTAACGAGGCGAGGCATAAATTTAATGTATTGTGTATGTGTGTATCGGCATGGAAACGGTTTTAATTTTAACATGGAAACGGCGGGGAAGCGTATATCGATATTTTTATTGCCGAAATGTGCACGGATCGGGGACAAATTTTTTTTTTTATTAACGATTTCAATGGCTGCGGTGTATAACTCACGACGCGCGGGAATGTCGGCATATTCCCCCCCCCGGGGGATCTGTTTTCGCTTCAGTTGCGTGCAATTAACGAGAGTCCGCTATACTTATTACGGATGCCTGACCAGACCTGATATTTAAAAGAACTTAAGAATGGAAAGGACGGAAAAGAAGATATGTTGATTGCAACGAGAGCAACAGCTTCTTTTTATTACGCTTTTAACTTTACCTCCATATAACGGATATTTGTCGTGTTTGTTAGTTTATCTTCAGATTCCCATAGAGACTACGGTAGCTGGAATTTGTATATAAAATGTGTGACCAATTTTTAGAATATATACAAGAGACGAATCGTTGCATTTAAGTTTAAAGTGTAATTTCACCGGACTATGTTCTCTATCGTGTACAAGTGTCTTACACGATCGATAACGATCGATATCGTATTACGTCA
Organism: Nomada goodeniana; assembly: GCA_963969485.1. Lineage (NCBI taxonomy): Eukaryota > Metazoa > Arthropoda > Insecta > Hymenoptera > Apidae > Nomada > Nomada goodeniana. The sequence goes on along the minus strand of OZ018306.1, from coordinate 1,150,947 downwards.
CTGTGTTTCACCTATGAGAAATTAATCACGAAAATTCGATAGGACGAAGACGGACGTTGATGATGATAATAATGATCGAAGCTTTTTTGACTGGACCATTGGGAGGAGGTTCGATTGTAGAAACGGGTGGGGTGGGGGGCCTGGGCACGTAAGGCCCGGACCCCTTTGTCCCTCTGTTGCGCGTGCGCGCGCAACTGCGCCCGCGTGTGGTCGTGTATGTGCATGCCTGTGCCCCGCGTGCAAGGGAATGGACCTGTGCGCGCGCGCGTGTGTGTGTATGTGTATGTTTTCAGCGTCAAAGGTACCTGAATGAACTGATATATAACCATACCGATTTGGGGGGGAGGTTGGGTTGGGGTGGTTGGGAAGGAAGGGTGTTTATTCACTGCACAATATTTTCTTCTGACGTTCCGAGGTAACATCGCAACGCCCTCAGACCTTCGGTCTTGTCACGATGCAAGGCCAACGTTACTATCTCGATAATTTGCTGTTCGAGCGGATAACCAGATCTTGCCGTAACGTGTATCGCGTATGGACGACAAGCGTCAATCTCACTTTCTCTCTATCTGTCTATCTGTCAATCTATCTCTGTGTCTCTCCCTCTCTGTGACTGTCACTCCTCCTGGTACTCTTCTCTCAAGCGTCGACGCATTTGTAATACTGACTTGAGATTTTCGTTCGTTTTTTTTTTTTTTCCTCCATTGATCTGGATCTTCTGGGATTTGATTTTTCACGACCTTTTAGCATTTCGCGTGTTTCGTCACGGTTATTTAAGTCATTTCGTGTGTTCCCTAAGTTTTACGCTCGTATATGTATATATATATATACACATGTGGTACACGTTATTATACACGGAGCATCGTATGCGCATATACGGGAAGTATTTGAAAGTAAAAACGATTCGGTCGAGTCACCGAGGCTCTAACATACGGTACGATAAGTAATCAAACTTTTGCAGATTTTCTTAAAACGGACGAGAAGGGGACGGCGTTTAAACCTCTCGAACCGCGAATTTCGTTTTTTCGGAACTGCCTGCGAACGGGGGTTTAATTCTTAACACACACAACAACAAAATATATATATATATATATATATGTATAAAGAATCAAAAGTTTGAAAGAGCGAATACGTTAGAATTATATATGATTATTCGAAAGTTATAAGACTTGATGACTTTGCACACCGTTTACCGATAGGCGTGTAAAAGTGAATGGGTGGGTGGGGGGTGGGGGGCGACTTAAAATACAAAGAAATTTCCAGTAGTAAGTTTGGTAAACCAAAGAGAATCGATGTTAGAAAAACGTTTCTAATTGTTAACTACTGACGTTGGTAAGAGAAGTAAAAACGTACGACGAGACCACGGTCACGCGTGTTATATCGTCGCACAGAGACTGACGTAAATATTCAGTGGGAATTCTTCCGTTTCTTTATCGCGTCGAATTGTCGCCAGCGTTCGCCGGCTTTCGAGGCTCGTCGCGTGGTAAACATTGTGTTTGCCAGCCTTGGACGAGCCTTTCACCGATACTGTGCCGAGTATCACAGCCTACAACTTGAACGTCGTCGACGATTCTTGCCCCCTTGAGGGGGGGGGTGATGTTTTTTCTTCTGCTCTGCAGCCATTTCATTTGAACGGTGTAATTTGGGGGAGAAAAATGTGGGCAAAAATTATCGAGCAGCGCGTTTATACCTCTCCTCGACTGTACCCGTTTTGTAATAATTTTGGAAGACATTTATCGATATTTCTATACATATATATTATTGAACGGAACTCTTCGTGCAAGAGCATCTTCGCTTATTAAAACAGATTATTAGAGAGGGGTAACGAATGTTGGCAAACGACAACGCTACAGCCTAAAACGGTACGTTAAATGGCGTAAAATTGTCCCTTAAAAGAAGGGGTAGGGGTTAGAGGAAGATAAAGGAAAAAAAGACAATGATCGTTAAGCGCGTTTACGCCACGGCCCGGAGAGAAGTATGAATTGTTGTTACTATCTTATTCCAACGAAAGTAGTTAAAAACAAAAAGAAAGAAAGAAAAAAAATGGATCTACATTCCTTTTTTTTTTTTTTATGACCGCCATTAAAGGATAAAAGGTGCATATTCTTTAGCTCATTCTGTTTTTGTTTTTTTTTCTTCCCATTACTTTTAATTGAAACCCGAAGACTAGTTAACATTTAAAGCGAGATATTCAGTTTTCTGCAACTCAAATTCCTATGTAAATCATATCCAAGTATAAGTGCTTAATCGAATTTAGAGTGACTTCAAGTATTTCAATAATATAATTTATAAACTTTGTATCCTAATGCTTGAAAAAAAGCTGCCTAATACTAAGCTTCTATTCAAATACCTCAGGTTCGTTCGAACCATTGAATTACAAACAATAATAATTGTAAATAATAATCATAGTGCTGGTAATAATAATGATGATAATGATAATGTTAATGATAATGATGAAAATAATAACAATAACAGGTAGAATTGTACCACCCGGGTAACAGCAACAACAATAGCCGTAATGATAATAATTCGATGGACAATTCATGCGTTAATGGGGATGATGATAAATTAGAAAGTAAATTGAACACCTATCGTCACGCACGCTACGCGGGTATTATCATTAGCGGCAGCGGCGACAATAATACGGTAGCGGTATCAATAAATAAAAGGAAGCGAAACGAAAACAGTAGTGTAAATTGCATTGCCAGCGAGGTTTGAGGCGGAGGGCAATGACAATAAATAGTAATAGGGGTTGCAACAGTAGTAGTGGGCGTTGACAAATGATAGTAATAGTGGCAATATTGTTTAATGTGATAATAGAGTAATAATAGTGTTACCACTATTCTTATTACTCCTCTTGCCGCTACTACGATCATCGTCGTTTAATAACAAACGTTGCCGCGTACATACACGACCCGGGGTCACGCCTGTCGATTATTATTGTTGCTGCTGCGCTCGCGATTACATCATCAATGAATCACGAGACTAACACCAATCACGAATCGCTACTCTTACGTCTGCCCTGTCAATACCTCTGCTACTTTTGCCGTTCGCCAACGCCAAATCGCCCTGATGTTGCTGCTATTATTATTCCACGTTATTCTAAAATGCCTGCTAATACCGCATAATAATCGAAGCTTTCGACTGGACCAGCGGTAGGATGATTCTCTCTGTACCTCCGTTTGCGGCGGGCCGCTGTTTCGTTATCGTTACTCATTATTTACGATAATAGCGGGTGATCGCCATTATTGTTACTATTATCATGGTCGCAAATATTATTAGTGCTACAACTACGATTACTGATGATTAATATTAAAGAATAATAGAATAAGTGTTGGTGCTGTTAATTTCTGCTATCGTTATTATCACTACCTGTTATTGTGTCAGTGTTACTGCTTTGGCACAGATAGTGATAGCAGTAACGGTAAATAATAATAATAATAATAATAATAATATTAATAGTAATAATAATAAACAACAATAATATTAATAATAATAATAGTAGTGGTAGTGATAGCGGTAAACGCCCCAGCAGCAGTACTCACGATACTGTGAACGGAGTAGAATTAACGACGATAAGAGTATAAGGAGTTAATAATAGTGCAAATGATACAATTGTAAACGAACATAATTGTTACTGATTATTACATTTAATGATCAATAATCCGTAAAAGCAAAACGAGTGATCATCAAGAAGACGGTAATAGTAAAAAGGCGACGATAGTAGTGAATATTCGAATATTTAAATTAATTGCAATTTATATTTAGTTGTGAGTAACATTGATAAGCAACAGCGATGATGATGATGATATATATATATACACACACATACATATATAATACCTTGTGGCTACAAGATTTGTCGTCGCGGTATAAAACGCTAGTTTTAATGTTCGGTAGTAACGTAGCGCTCGTATATGGACCGCTAGTGATAGTATTAACACAATATTGAATGAACAATTGTTATCGACAATGCGTACGAATATACAGGTCTGAGGGCGTTCTAAACATAATCAATGTACCTAGTTTGCGTTCGATATTGGAACAGAAAACTTAACGGATCGCAGGACGGTAAACGGAATTTACGCGAGCGCCGGTACTTCCAACAGCAATGCTTTATTCTGTTTTCATTCTCGTCTGGGATAGAGGGGAAGCATAAAGAAACAATCCATTGTCCTGTTGTCTCGAGCCGAGGGGCGACAGTGGGGGCTCCGAAGGACGAGCTAGGTTAAAACGAAATACAATATAACAGTGCACATAAGCTCTCGGAGAGTGTTCGCGACACTGGGGATGAATAACGCGCATAGAATTGAGCGTCAAGCTTAAGCAAACTTCGAAAAACTTCTCCGAACGGCCCGCCATGTGGGGTGGGCTTCCACGGAGACGACGATCTTCGCTTTCTTTCCCTAACAGAAACAAACACACATGGAAGAGACAAATTTGTCCCGATTTCCTCTCGTATATCAATTGTAAAATAGTTGAACGCGTTCCAGAAACGGGGCATTAAGACGATTGATTAGCCTACTTCGGTGTTCTGTCCGTCGTGCTTTTGATGACAAATTTCCTAGACTTATTACCAAATATTTTTATATACTTTACCATTCGGGCGTTATCTAACGAGTACAATAAATTTCAGTAACACAGGCTATATATAACTATATATGTATATACATATATATATATATAAAAAAAAAAAGGCAAGTTTCTTTTTGTTTTTAATACATATCATCGATGACAGTGCGAATGGGCGAAGGAAATCGCAAGTAATTATAATGATAATGATGACTTTCCTCGGTGTCGTTAATTATTATTTCACGAAAAGGAAACGTACTTTGAGATACTAGAACTATAGCATGTTTAAGGTCAATCAGCGACGCAACAACACAATTTTCTTGTGCGCATGCGACAAAAATTACGTGTTCCTTAATAATCTCTCCATTCGACTTTGCTCCTTGTGATCGAGTCTCGGACTCCTTTAAATTGCTCACTGTCACTACTTCAGTATCTCCTACTTTGTCCCGCTTACCTTATATATATCTCTCTCTCTCTCTCTCTCTGTTTGTTACACGTATGCGTATGTACTTTTTTTGTTGGCCTTATTGTCTGTGTTCTTTTTTAAATCACCGCGAAGAAGCAATCTGTTTTAATATTTATTTCTCTTGTCAGGCTCTAATGTGATATATTGGTGTTAAGTAGCATTCGATTTTATGATAATAAAACTGCGATAATTTTAATGTCGGCGTTGAATATTCTAGAGGTTCGATGCAATTTCACTATTTTAGGTCATTTTAAAGGGGTTCCATTTTCTTTTGTTAACAATAAAAAATTCGTTCTGGCTTTCCTGGCATAAAACCAATTGCTCGGGCCAAGATAAAAGAAAAAAACAGACTATCCTGTCGTCAAATATTAACCACAGTTGGGCTAAGATTAACCGAGTCGCGATTACTCTCGATCGACAATACACGATCCTTCTTCTTTTTTTTTTTTTTTTTTTTTTTTTTATACACGTTACGGAGCCACCCGTGCATGCAAACTTAACAAGATGAAAGAGATACGTGGAGCTGTACGTAGATATATTTATATTCTCTCGTACAATTGTGTGCGACGCGTGTTTGCGAACGTTTGCCACCAGGTCTCGATTACCCGTTTGCCTCTGATCTCGGGTCAAGCCAGTTAATCGAGGTCCTACTGTACCACTCCGCGCGTTGGCTCCAAACGAGAAGCAAAAAAAACGAAACGGCCAACTCGAATCAACATCGGTCGTTCCGAGGTCACAACATCGTTGCCGGTACCCGACAACCGACCACCAAACGTATGTTCTATCCGTTGACATTTCAAATTCTTGGCTGTGCCTAGCGAGAAACATGTGGAACATTGTATTCGAAGGGGGGGAGGGGGGGAGGGGGACGTTAGATACTCCAGATTGGTAGCCCCGGGATAAACTGAACGTACGTACAAGAACGGCTAGAAAACCGAAAAGGAGCAGCAGCAGAGGTTTTAAAGGAATGCAGCCAATAATCGTAGATTTTTACCCATCATCGTGCGTGTGTGGGTAGAGGGGGGTGGGGAGGGGTGATCACTTCGGTGATTGTACGATAAATATACGAATTCTAGTACGCTTACTTGCGCATCCATGCTACTCTGTCGCGTGTTGTACGAAGAGATCCGCTCCTATGGAACCGTGCGTTAGGTTTTTGCCCTCCGTGCATACGTCGGTATATGAGTGCGCAATCGGTGCGTTTGCGGGTTACGTGTGTCGAGCGCATGCGTGCACCACACGTGGCCAGTAGAAAAACGTACGCATATGCATACTTGCCTCTCTTTCGGGATGTATCGGTTTTATTTTTCTTCCTCTTTTCGTAGGTATACATGCGTGTGCATTTGGGGGCATGTGCCATTGTTAATTTGACGATGATTATGAGAATGATGATAACTGACGACGAGAATACGGAACAAACATTCTAACTATATACTAACAGTATCAATTTAGTCAGGGCTCGATAGCTTGAAATGCATATAACGAATACGTCTATTAGTGAGGGAGACCTAGCTGAATATATCGTAATAAATTAAAGCGTATACTTTAATTTATCTGAAAAGGACAAAAAAAAAAAAAGAAAATATCGATGAAGATACATATTTAACGATTAATTTCTATGTTCCCTTGTATTCTAAATGCATAACGTTTTAACAATATTGAACTTATTATTATTATTATTATTAATAATATTATTATGAATATTACGCTGATGAATTGTAAATTTGATTTTTTTCTCCTTTTTTTCAAGTCGCTAAATTTAACGATACAAAGTTTTAGATATATTTTACATAGTTTTACGTATATAAATATATATATATATACAATGTCTAATGGCAAAGAGTAGAGACGACGCCGGTGAGATGAAATAAACAGCTACATGAATAAAATAGTTTTATGTCTGACATTTTTGTTAAATAATATGTAAAGGACAATTTGTAGGTGTAATGCAATATTAACAGAGTTAAATAATATTATTAGACACCGTTATAAACCTTTCTCCCTCTAATTAATCTTTTAAATATTTAAAGTTTCGCATACCTATGCTCATTGCGTTGCAATTATATTAGTAATATATCTTTATAGTTATCTTTATAGTCTGATTTGTTTTTAATTGTGATACAGTATTATAGGAAAATCGCGAATGCGTGTGTTCAAATTTTAATTACTGTTCTTCTTCATCGTCTACTGCTATGTCTTCTTCCTCTTCTTCTTCTTCTTCTTCTTCTTCTTCTTCTTCTTCTTCTTCTTCTTCTTCTTTCTTTGTAAGACTCCTACAGTTCCTTGTATTTCTACAGGAAATATAAACGAAATGTGCTTAAGAAACCGAATCAACATTCGAAAATTAAGTCGGCTGTTACTTTTATCCCGAATATTAAATGTAAAGTTAACATTAAGCACAGTTCACGCTAACGGACATTGTCCGCAAGTCTGGACGAACCTTTACTGCATTCTCTACTTTCTTCGTACTTTTTCATTTTATCTTCTAAGTCTTACGCACCTCGCTGGAAACGACGAAAAAAAGCAAATGACACTTTCTTGAATTATTGAAAAACGCGTGAGATTACACGGTTAACTATTTGACATAAACAATTTCCCAAAGATTTTGTTGGTTGTTTGAATTATTGTTTAGGGTTGTATCATGTATATATATATATATATATGCACATATGCGCGTGTATGTGTAATTGACTTTCTTTTTTTCTTTCGCTTAAGTCGGATTTTTCCAAGAATTTCAAACGATTCAAAGACTTTTCGTTCGATGATAAGGGACATCAAAGAAATCGAAGACTTACTTCTAAACATTCTACATTGATTTAGGGGGAAAAAAACTTAATAAAAAAAAAAAACTAAAAAAACATAAAAGAAAAAAGGAGGCGTTCGACTGAAATTCAGCGATACCGAAAAGTGTGCCAAGCAGAGGTTGCAAAAAGTTTCGTGTGATGGACTGTTAAAGTTGCAGTGTCTGTAAATACGTAGTTTTAAAAAAAGAGCTTCGAGGGGAAACAAATTTTAGTCGAACGGTAACACTCGTATTCAAACGAAGCTTTTGTTTTAATTCGATAAAAAAGAAATAAAAAAAAAAAACATTGCCGCTGTTACGAAGATTATTTTTAAACGTTAATGATAAATTTCGGATAGCTAATTTGTAAAGTTCCAGAGAATGCTCAAAATCGTGTTCCACGCGATACTTTTTCTGTTCAGAACCTCAGTTCAAATTAACACGTCAGTGTCGTGCTTCGAACCTAATCTCGAAGGGGACTTGCGAAAAGCGAAAAACTATGATAAACCTAAGCCTGAAAAAGGAAAAGGAAAGTAAAAAAAAAAAAAACAGAGTTGATCCGCATCTGGTCGTTACACGGGGCGTTTTCGTCATTTCTAAGAATTAACAACGTAAGATGATTTTCAATGTTGTTCATAAATGTTATTTATTAGTTGTTTAATCGTGACGAATGTGAAATTCCGAGCATACAGATGAAATTTAACTAATTATTATGTACATAAGGAAGTGATCAGGGCCAAATAATTCAAACGAATGTACAATCTATAGATGATATTTTTCAACTTATTACGGAGCGGAGGAAGGGGGAGGTGGCCAGGGGCGGGCGTTGTGAAATTTTAACGAAGCCTTTACGCACATTTATCGTCTAATTAATTTAGTTGTCGTGTTAATTTATACGTTAGGAAAGTTCGTGGACGAACAGGATGAGAACCTCTCTCGCTCTCGCTCTCTCTTTCCCCTCTCGCGATTATTTTTTTTTTTTTTTTTTTAAACAAGTCAGGACCATTCGTGAAATGGCGTGCCATGCACCGGTTTCGTGATTATCCGTCGAGAAAGAGTTTCGATGTGAAGGGAAAACGTAGGAAATGTGAAAACCAAAAAAAAAACAAAAACAAAAGAAAACCAAGAAAAAGGAAAAAAAAATTTACGGGAGGTGGTTAGTGTCATGTTATTAATTTAGATTTAGGGAAGGACCCCTTGTGCACACGCTTTGAAAGGGAACACAGCATCCCGAAAGTTACTAGAACGGGGGATACCGGGGGAAATTGGGGGGGATCTGGGGGAAGAAACGTTCAACTTTGTAACCTTAATCTATTGACACGTAAACGACATATTAGGTAGGGGAATAAAATAGTAACGGTAAAATACTGGGGACACACGCAGGCACGCACGTACGAGTCGAGCAAGCATGCGCGCGCGCGCGCGTGCGCACACACACACCCAGGTTACACATTAGATTATTTAATTAATAATTAAAAGATTACATATAAAGTAAACGAACAGACTCTTAAGGATATATTACCTCTATATTATCTACACTCGATAAGTGAATTATATATATATATATACATATATATTGCTTACGTCACACTCCATACTCACTAATCAGACACACACACACATTGCACACGGGTCATATAGACGTGCGCGCGCACGCACGCGATTATACTTTATTATATTAATATGCATTATAAGGAAGCATTTTGGAGGGGAGACTAATCGATAAGGTGATTATTAATTACTGTGTAACAAAAAAAAAATGACTACTGATTAATGCAACAAAGTGGACTAATTCGCGAGTAACCTCTATTCCTAACAAAAGTGAAAAATTAATTAGTTTTAAACAGATTAATGATAACTAACAATATCGTTGTAAGGACACATAAATGATAGGTATTACACAATAATGATGATCGTAATTGTTCATTAAGATTGCGATATGACGCGGATAACAATTAAATATAGAGAAACAGTACGAAAAATGATAGACATAATGATAGTTAATTAACAATTTTGCGGTTTTCATTGTCTAACGGTATTGAGAGATATATTCACAAGTAGCGTAGCATTCTAACGAGACTCTGACGGAGGAAAACTTAGGGTAAGATACCAAATGCTTGGGACAAATTATTGTGCGTGCGTGGGACGGAGATGGGGGTGTTAGATTAATAACCGTGATTACGATTACAATTACGACCAGGACGTTGACAACGGTGACGATGACGAAAGTTGATATATAAACGACGGTTCTGAGGAATGTCGCGTTCACCTTCTACTTAAATGTTGTTCAAGCATTTTTCACTAATGAATTTTCTCTGGTTCCTTTTTCTTCGATCAGTAATTATCGCCGATGACGTAATTGTTTCAATCTCGCGCGCCTCCGAACGTGAGGACGTTTTCGCAGATCAGTTCATTGCAGCGAATTAAAAAATCGATCGCGCCAACTAGGCTGTGTGACATGGTCGATCATAGGTTAGCGGAGTTCGAGCAGGTTCAGAGTCGCAGTTTTTCTTCGGACGAGGCCGAGTTAATCGAGATCTCTCTTGACACGCTTCAGCGTCTACTTCCACCGGGTATCACGGCCTACTTTTCCAAAATCGCCATTGGCTGTGCTGGGATAGTCCAGGCGAAAGCATAATTCGCGCTTGCCTCGGAGACACTGTTAGCCTAGGTGTGCATTGAACGCTAGATGGCGCATCGCAACGTGGCCGTAAAGCAGCGAGAAGTAACTCGTCCCCTTCTCAGGACTTTTCGACCCTCGCTATTAGACCCGAAACAAGCAAGCATTTCATGCGGACCTAATTTGTCGATGGCTTTTTATGATCGATCAGCACTTGATCAGTACTTCGCCGATCTCGTCTCGGACTCCAAATCGATGAAGCTTCCATTTTCTTCAGGTGTGCGGACTTCTAAATATTATATTGCATTATTGAAGTTCCACGTATGTGTTCCACTCTCCACTAGGGTTTCACGCGTATACTTGGTTCTATTTGGAAATTTTTTAACACAATGCCGGCAGCCATTTCATTCATCTCGAAAAGAGCAACGAAATTTCAGGCTGCCTATAACTCGGCATTGTCACAAAATCCAACGTTTGGCATTTTCGAGGATCCAAAGGTCACTTGCAAGTCGAGTTTTGAGGTGGTAGGTGGTTTCCGCGTAAAGAAAAGGGTATAGAACAATTGCGAGTCAGAATATTTTAATTTTAGCCTGTGGTGTTGCTTGGTGTTTCTCGTATAATTTTTCCAAGTAAAAAAACAAAGAAAATAACAAAAAAAAAGCACGTTTGACATATCAGGGTCCGATCTACGCCGAAGATTGATCATCCTTTGGATTATAACAACATTTTTAACGAAAGTTGTCTGAATCCCGTTTGATATATATATAATCGCAATTTTAAAAAGCAATACACTGTTCGAGAAGCTTTGAAAACGATGCAATCGTGTGTTTCTTGCCAGAGGGAGAGAAAAAGGACCAGAAAGAATTCAGAGTGGAAGAGAGTAGGGTAATTGAATGTCGCGTGTATTAAGTACACACACACTACATCCATATTGTTCATACATACGTATATACACAAATACATGCATACTACATATTATATTATATATATATACACACACACATATATATATATACATATATATATATCAAATCGAATCAAAGGGCGAAAAGCTTCCTCAAACTAGCGGAAAGATATTTGTTGTGATAATAAATATTGAATATATAGCTGTTTTAGGGTATATAAATCATTAACTGTAAAAGAATTAGGATTTAAATAAGGCGCTGGGTTAGTTTGAAAGACAAATTTTCAAAAGAAGCCTCGACTTTTTCTACTCGAGAAAAGGTTTTACGCGTCACGCGCATGCGTACGCACGCGAAATCAACCTGTCCCATTTTCTACCTGCGTCTCTGTATGTGTGCCGAATGTGATGAACAGGGATATTGACAGTCCTTCTTCGTGGGTGAAGAGATTGCACGCCCTCGCGGCGTTCACGCGTTTTACATATGCTTGTTAAAACGATTCAACATTGTACAGGGTGTCTCATAAATTATAGTACAAGAAAGCAATTACGATTCCTCAGCTGGAGAATAAGATGATTTTCGAGAAATTAATCCTCCGTTGCTTCTAAGATCGTTGCCGGTATTCGATATCAATTAGAGGTGGCTTTCCCTACGATTCGCCGAATACCGGTGTTGCCACGAGAGGTGACGCGACGCGCGGTAACGAAAGTATGTAAGAGAAAAGTAACACGGGCTAGAGAAATGGATAAATACGACTTAACGAAGGGTTACGGGAGAAAGGGTGACGTACTACGGATAAACGTAATAGCGTTGTGCTTCGCCGGGTCGCTGCATAGATCTGTTCTGTACACTATAGCGCCCCCTATGTTAAGTGCCCTATGTGTAATACAGTCGCCCGCGACGCATAGGCCTGTCGCGAGACTGGCCGCCGGAACGATTCAAACGAACTTTCTTTTCCTATTTGCCTGTCTTATCGTCGTCTATGAATATTCTTAATGCCGATTCATTGGGCCTCGCCTGTTGCTGACGGCCGTCGCCCCCGGACCATGCATCTTGTCGTTTCCACTTCCATGGGAAACGGCCGGGTACACGTTGCCGTAACCGATATTTGTCCGTCGCGGACTGTTCGCAGACGTTTGTTGTGTCCGCGGCCGATTGTCTGTCAGCTCGGGCCGGCTCTTACGCTGCACGTGTTCTTACACGACACAGGGTGTTTTCGTGAAGGTGTACACAAGAGGCCGCCGTACTAACGAGTTCGAACGTTTTACTAACGAATTCCTTGTTTCTTCTATCTCTTAGTTCCGGAGTAAGATTCATATTCGTGAACAGCGTATTACGTGTATTGTTTTTTTTTCGCCCCTCCCCCCCGAAGCGAACCGATCTTTCTTTGGACGAACTCCGCTGGACCTCGAAATGCTCGTGCATTCCAGTTACCGATGAATCTTATTTGCAAAACGGAAATTACCTCGGTGAAATTTTTGCGTAACTCGAGTCCGGGAATGGTTACATATCGCACTTTCAGCTTTATTATTGCACACCCTATATACGTATACATGTATGTACGAGCAATGCGCGCGTATTCGCATACGCGTGCTAGTTGTGTGTACCCTATATACATATATATATATATGCACGTTCATATATGCGTGCATACGTATACGTTCGTTCGTGTGTATACATGTGTGGGGGGGGACGCGTGACATGCGTGCATGTGTGTCTCATACACGCATGCGCAACACGTGCGCATGTATACATACATTACATATTACACGTAGCATATAAAAGGAATACATGTGTATATATATGTATGTATATATATCACAAAAATATATGTATACGTATATATGCATATTACTTATCGTTAGAACTACTAACTTTCCTACGTACACAGGGTGTTTTAAAGATTGTAGTACAAGAGAAAAACTGCGGCCTTCCTAGGACATATAGAACGGAATATTACTCTGAATCGCGATTTCTCTTCGTCGCGTGAGGAACGCCGATATATCGACAGCAATTGAGAACACCACGAAATTGTCACACAACTACCGGCTGCAAACTGAGAAATTTTTGAGTTGAAAGTGAACGCGATTTACCACTCTTACTCATTCCAAAGCGATTATCGGCGACGCATTTTCAACAGTTTTTTTCTTTTCCTTTTCGACGTGCTTTTATCAGAAACGGTTGTGCTGTATTACGTGTATTGAACGGTGATTGTTATTTTAATTGATTTTTAGTATTTTGTGGACCTGTCTTATTCTGAACAGCGATTTGGAGTGAAGAAGATTCGGGAGGCAAGGTATTGCGATTCGCGCGTGTGTGCGCGTACACGAATTGGCGGGTGGGGGGGGGGGGGCAGGGGAATTAGAGTGATCGTTTTATTTTCCACTCAAAGATTTCGATAATCGTCTCTTGCACCATTATTTTTTGATCACCCTGCATTCTTGAATATTCTTTTTCTGAAACGCAGACTATTTTTAACCGAATGAAATGTAACCCAATTGTGTACGCTTTTTTCAGGATTTTTAGATAATCACTGCGAAGGTATTAATTGATTATAAATGTAGTACCGTACCGAATAAGCAAAATAATTAATGGATTAGTTAATTCATTATTATAAAGGTATTAAAAGTATCACACGTCTATAAGAAGTCTGGAGATAAATTAACATGTTTTTTTTTTTTCTTCTTCTCTTTCATTTATTATTTATTTTTAATCTGAATCTGTAGAAGTTAATTGTATTAATTAATATATATGTTATATATACAAGGAAGAAGCAAAATATATATATGAAATGCATATGTATATTAATAATTGTATGAATTTAATATATGTTTATATTAAGATGTTTACTTTCTTTTTCTCTTCTTTATTTCGGAAAAGTCTCTGGGTTGCTTTCTTTAATTACTTAATTATGTAATCGTTGAGTGAGAATTCGAATAACGAGCGATTGACCGATCATGGGCGTTCTCTCATTTTTTTTTTTTTTTAATAACTATGATGATGATAGAAATAAAGTTATTTAAAATCAACTCAAGGTTTTTTCTTTTTTTTTCAATTTCCCTCATACGAATTTCGACGCGAGGCCTCGTATTACTCGTCGTCGTATCTTTGCAGCAAACTCGTCAATTTCCACGATCTTTTCAGTTGCGGAGTGGCGGATTTTTTTTTTTCTTTTTATCTCATATGTCGTATCAAAATCCACGGGACTCTGATTCTCATTTAAATGCCTATAGACGAAGCGTAAGTAAATTATTTGTCTTTTTTATTTCCGTTCATTTTTTTTTTCCTATTTGTTCATCTTTCACACTACACATGTTTCTTAAACTATACCCCAGTGCGCCGTATCGCGGTTGGATAATAATGAAATATTTTGTCGGCACTTCATCGCATTCCGTGATATCGATAATCACACTCGTGCATGCTGTACGCGCTGCCACTTCTAAGCATCGGTAAGCATTCCTCTACGTCAATCATACGTTTCTTTTTTTTTTACTGACTTTACACTTATACACGCCCGCGTTGAATGTTATTTTGCCCAAGCGGAGATTTGTCCTGCGAACGAAATAAGTCTGTCCCTCTCTGGTCGGGCCTTAAGTCCCCATGGACGGTGTATACGGCGCTATCGTGTAGAGGACAGCGGAACGAACGATGTGCTTTTTTAAGCGTGGCGATCACGACAAATTGGCAACACCGTTTTAAATTCACAAATGTCCTCAACTCAGACACCGACGTAAGACCATTCTTCAAGCTTACCATTCATTGCCTTCTAGAAAAGCAATAACAATTTCGATCGTCACCTTTGAAAACTACGACGTATGATTCCCGATTAGCATCGTATAAGAAACAGCGACACGACGTCAGGTTATTAATGAACGAAGAAAGTGCAAATCGTCCGGCGAGATACTACGACGGCCATTGTTATTTCAAATGCCGCTTCTGTTGCGTATAATTGGCCCGTTTTGATAGGCAATTCTTCTTTATGACATCGGCGTGCATGGATTGGAACTGTATAAGCATACGTACATGTATAGCAGAAGCCTTTATTTAGATCGGTAGAATGTATGCTGTTACAGATTCGGTGCACTAGAATAAAGAAAAAAAGTGTATACTGTCCAGAAAAATGATGGATCTTATCAGTACGTCGTGTATGCATTCGCGATGCATACTATTCTATTTAGATAGAGACATATTTCGACGGAATTATCGAGTGACAATGTGGCGGATCACATTACCAAACTCAAGCTAAAAAATTTCCACGACAATCAGTTTTATAGAAATGTATTTAGGCAACTTTGTTAATCGCGTACCATTCATTTCTACCCCGAATATCTTTTTTCATATTTAACGAACACCTCTGCATGAGGGTATAAAGTAGCACCTTTGCTTTTACGAGCTCACAGACAACACGAGAGTCTGTGAATCGAGTAAAGAGATTTGAATCGTCATTTTTGTTGTTTTCCAAGTGTCAGCTAATTTTGCGTGAAATATCTTGCATTTCAACGTACATTCTTCGGCGAGCGTACAAACTCACTCCGCAAGTACAACGTATGAGAAGAAAGAGTAACTCGTAATTTGCCTTCTTTCATTAGAAAAAGTCGAGATGAAAGTGTAGTTGTATTAAACTAAACCGGTGTACTGTAATTGCGCAACTATTTGGTGATAATCTAATGGCTCTGTATCTATGATGGTAGCCACGTATATCTATTTATTTATAGCAACAGCAAAATGGCAGACGATAGATTGTCATTGGATCACGACGTGTTTAAAAGCAACCTCGAGTGCTTACGAATAAATGCGCCTTACTTACGAGGCTGAGACATTTTTACAATTAGACATGGCGGAATCGCTTTGTCGAGACACGAGCGCCTTAAGTGAGAGACTATTTCCCGAGCGGTGAAAGTTTTGCGGTGTTCCATATCAATGTTTCTCTGAAGATCATTCTTCGCGTTGAGGAGCGACAGATAAACGATCAATTTCCTCCCTATTCTACTGTCTCCTTGGAAACCCCGTACTTTTATCACCGCGTAAACCGTTTCGCGGAAGGAATCAAAGAGCGAAACGAGAACAAGATATCTGCGGCGCGATGTGTTGTCTGCTCAAACTCGCAATACAAAGCCGAGGGAGTAGTGTGACGGGGAAGATTTATTCGTGTTGTTCATCGTTGTCTAGAGATGGGGCCGCAGTGCATTACGTCAGTTACCACTGATACATCGTGCAGATGTGAAACTTCTCGACGGACGGAGAGCTTATAACCAAGTAGATAAAAGAGATTCGTGTGACGCGACGGGTCCAGCTGTTGTCATCTAAATGTTCAGTGTATAGATTCGTTCGCAGCTGTGACTCGACTCGTTGAATGCACTACTCCATGAACGCAACGAAGCTGTCATGGTTGCCATCAGCGCGGCGCGCGGTCTGCTGATTGCTTGGTCAGTTCTTGGGGGAGCACTAAACGGCTTGCGAGCCGTTCTCGAACAGCGCTAGCGTGTTATTACTTTCTTTTCTCGAAACTGCACGAGCATCAAAAATATTCCAACGAAGTACTCCAGTCGGTGTATTAATCTTGCATAAGAAAGGCATGAGCAAAGATGGGAATCGTAACGATACGACATAGGTTGGGTTGAAATCACCGACACTGTTTTATCGACGAAAATTCACCGATATCGTTCTTGGCTGAGAATACTATCCGAAAATAAGCGTTGACAGTACACAGCAGTCTTGTACCATTTTGTGGATATACTTATATTCGCTTTTACATCGGTTTATGTTCGCTGTCCGTGTCTGCATTTCCCTCTGCTTTCTGTAAATGATTTGTCGGTCAAGATCGGTGTTAGTGAATTCATTTCTTTTAAGGGGCATGATTCGAGTATTCTGCAGCGATTTTTAGTACCGATCCGAATCGTAAACCGTCCTTAGAAAATTTGCTACTGTTTTGTTTCTGACGTTACCCTCATTGTTGCGACTACCAAGTGCCAATATACCAGGGAACAATAATCAAACAATGTAAGACGGCCAGTGTACTTAATCTATTACAATTTATTTCTATCGCTGTAATTGTGCAATTGATGTCGTTATATCTGCTTGGGTGCTTCGATCTTCTCGTTCACTTTTCTTTAATCCTGATGCGAAACCCAGTACTGTAAATCCTCGATGTGAACTCCGAGCACGGGTCCAGTTGCGAGCTTAAATCGTATAGGGGTCACGAGTCTCGCTTAGAAATTTCGGTTACGTCTCAACAGCTCACGCTCGTTTTACCGACGTTGATGACCGCAGACACGGATGACCAGGGACCGTACATGAAACAGGACTTGCGAGTGTACATCGAGGATTTAGTGTACTTGCAAAAATACTTACAAAAGCAAGTGCCACAGTTGCCGACTGAAGGTGTTAGTTTCGTAAATAAAAAAGAAACACTATTGCGAACAACGTGATTATAAGAGTAGCGATAATTAGTTTTATTTTTTTATTCCACTTGGTATCCAATTGCGTTACAATTCAGATGAAAAATTAAATAAGGCTGTAAGGATACGTTCGTTGAAGTAAAGTTAACTGTCAAGTTTGTGACGATATTTTTGGTAAGCAAGGAGATATTTCCTCCTCAATTTGAGACTGAACACGAGAGGCGACTAAAGGCTGCGCATTTTTCAAATTTTCCTGCCCAACTAAGAGCCTCTCTGATGGAAAATTCGAACCATTTCGATGACTAGAATCGTGTCCCTTAGCACATTTCACGACGCGAGGAACAGTCCCTTCCTCGAGCAGTGCTGATGTGATTTTCCTTTAAGCTCATCATTTTCCAAATTCCGCCTTGCACACCGCTTGGAGGTGGCCGTACCTGAAGCACCTGAAACATTGTTTCTCGGTTTCTATGAAGGGGTTTATTCTGAGCCCGACGTGGCCATATCGATGACGACTCCCGTTGAGGAGGGTCTCCCGACTCTCGGTGGGTTCTATTAACTTCTTTATCCCTCTCACCGGGGTTTCCTCGCCAAGAGGTATTTGTAGTCCTGACAACTTGCGTTTTCTTGCTCAGCTTGACAAAGTTGGGAGACTTTAGAATCTCGCAGTTCATGATTTTGGGCTTGTTGTTCAGTTTTGGGGTTACGTCTACTTCCTACATTATCGATCGTTCCTCAATCGAGTGCAATAGAACTAAATGATCATGGATTAGGCGAACATTGCGAGCTAAGATAGTCTTCCAAAGTACCATACTTGCATAGCGCTGAACGAAACAAGAACGAACGAAAAGAAAATCAACCGCTGAGAACAATGTATTTAGCGAAGCACGAAAGGAATTTCTCATGAGAGCAAACGGGGTTTGGGTAGGCGGTGGAATTATGGGGGGGTGGTGTGGAGGGGGCAGGTGATGATAGGTCGATCGTTTCGAAGATTTATGAGCGTTATTTAAGAGCGATCGCGAAACGCGAGGCAATGTCTAGCGTTCAAATATCGATATATCTGTAGATCGTAATGTGTCTTAAGTTTTCCTTCCGGAGGTAATAAGAATGCCGGACGAAGCGTAACACTGTTCAAGACCGCTATATCGTTGCGGGGGTGGTGGTTGTGTGTATAGTAGCGGAAACGAGGGGGAGGACGAGCGTTAGGTGAAAATAATGGGGGAGGAAAAGCGATGCGATAATTAATGGGAAGAAAACGATAATATTATAAGCAACAAAAAGTGCTTTTATGAAATACAATATTATTTATACCATCCTGATGATATATAAATATATATATATCTATCTATACATATATATCTATATGTATATATCTATATACACTAATATCTATTCGGGTTAAGTTTACGTGATAAGGGGTAAGAATGAGTTCATGTACCGCGTAATGTTACAAGGGTATAATAATAAATATCATATATGTATACATATACATATACATATATATATATATATATATATATATATATATACATACATACGTGTACATGTAATGCACTACCTGTAGAATATTGCGAATAGGTAAATGAATAAATATAAATAAGTGTACATGTATTTATTTGTTTATTTACATGAATTTATCATATAATGGATATTGTACACACAAATGCGCACGCATGCACTCAACGGCACGCACGCCCGCACCCACGCCGCAAAAAACACCATTAAAAAAAATTCGGTTTACAACCAATATAATAATACTGATATTGTAATAATGCGTAGTATTATGTTATAATTAGTACTGTATTAAATAATAAAGGTTGTCCTACATGTGACACGAGTCTATTATTTCGCATGGAAATCCAAAACCTGAGATCTACAATGTTTTATCAATAGTGGGACGGCATTCGACAATCCAGAAGCATTATATCATCATCGCGGGGTAAGTAATAATTGCAACGATTACGCGACTGACGATACGCCGAGGGGGCACCAGAAATGATTTTTATTTTCATTGTATTTTTTATATTAAATTCATAGCAGATTTAGTTCTAGTATGCGTTGCAAAAGTAGATTTGAAAGAATAGTTCGTAAGTATTAGCTTGTAACTTTATACTGCAACATTTTTGTAACATGTATCTTTATTGATTAATTTAAATAAACTTTCATCAGTGAAACAAATTCCACTGCTCTTTTTATTTTCATACCTTACCAATCCTTGAGAGAACCTAATTCCAATTCCTTATGCAAGAAGTACGAACTTTACTTTTAACAATTTAAAAAGGAATGGGTCAACTCTCGTAAGAGGGACTGTCATAAGAACAGAAGTAAATGAATTGACGGAGATCATTAACAGAAGAGGCTATACAATGCAACAGTTGTAATGAGACAAAAAGCTAAAAGGAGCAAGATTTAATGAGAAGTTTAAATGCATTAAAACAGCAAACACTACCAACGTACCTAATTATGAACATAAGACGAGTCGTCATCCGTCAATCGGCGATTAATAGTGCAGGTGACAGATGCGGCAGCATTAAAGGTTAAAGAAACATTGAGTGAAGAACGAGAAGAAAAGAAAAATTGGAAACAGCAATACAAAAGTAATTGCAATAAGAACTTAAGACTCTGTCCACTTAAATAACTACATTGGGCTTAATGTTCGCTGGTGTAGGGCTGGCTAGTGAATCCTCTCCATTGCTGATCACAGCTTGAGATAACTCGGACGGTACTCCTACGTTTTCTTAAAATCGCTTTTTACAATCTGTCGGTAACGATGATCAGTGACAGTATCTACACGGGTAGTTTGAAGCACTTCTTTATAGATGGCGGCAACCATACTTTTAACAACATCTGGTTATTCACCTTTTTTATTCGTAAAATTTAATTAATGACACTTTGAAATCATTTCGTGTTCCCAATTTCTCAGCATAAAATAAATATATACGTGATATATTATCGTTATGTGTTAGCCTTCCTTGGAAAAAACAATAGCATTGACTGATACTACTCATAGGCGTAAGCGTAAGGAAGGAAAAAAAAAGGAAAGCGTAACTTTTGCAGAATGCTTTACTCAGTAAATCTTATGTTTGTCTGCGGCCCTTATTTCGTCCACCTTGTCAATCCTTAAAAGGATCTAAATAAAAAATTGAAGCATCGAACTTATAAATTTTTTTAGACGCACGGGTAAACAACGAAACAATGACAAAGCCATTCATACTACATATCGAGTGAAGCCCGGCGTAAAAATGTGTCGCCGTCTACGTGTAGTACGCACAACTTGTACTACGTCTCTTTAGAAACGTTTTTTACTCATGCCGTGAAAAGAGAAATGCTCGTAATCGGTGAGAACGGGCACCAACACACTGCCAACCTCTATTCATTGATATTCAAGATGGAGAGAAAACAAAACGTATGCCTTCCGTAAGGTGGTTGTAAATAAGAGGGTCGGCTGAAACGAGTATTTTCTGGCGGGGCAGCGATTAATTTCACGTGAAATGGCGAAATCTGTGCTAAGCTCGGATACGTTACCGAAGGCAGGTCGCGTAAACGAAGGTGCGTTTTATTTTTTAAATAAAATCATTCCTAACTAGAATTAACTCATTAAGACTGACAATCCTAATCACTTTTCGCGTGGGCAATATTACTAGTGTGTCGCGAATGGTTGGTGCACGAGGATGGGGCACTCGCTTACCGTCTGCAGGATGAAGAAAGTAATAGCCTTGTATTATTCGTAAAGTATTGCCCGATTTCTTTTTCATGTACTGTATTTGTCGTACTACGATTCACAGTCAGGGAACACTACACTGGGAACAAGGTTCGGAACGCCCAAGTTAGAGAGGACGTACCGAGGGCAAAGGTCGAGCAAGAACTGGAGACACTTAGATACCAGACATATGTGCAAGAACAGTCAGTATCAATGATTCAAACAATATCGCCATCTGTATTATATCGCAATTTATTTTATAATTAGGTCTTCTATTATTAGGGAGGAAAGGGACTCGGTCGTTGCAAAACAGATCGCACTGTCTTTGGAACGAGAGGAAAGACAGAAAGAAAGGGAACTGCAAGAACAGATGAGGTTGCAACTTAGACTGGACGACGAAATTACGAGGCTCGAAATCGAGAAGCATATCCAGGAGGAGAAAGATCAGGAACTGGCTAAGAAGTTGCAGCAGGAAGAGGAGGAAAATGCTATAGATATTCAGGACGATCCGGTGACCGAGCAGTTGCTCGTTGATCAGAAAATTGCTATGGAAGCACAGGATGCTGAACTAGCTCGAATGTTGCAAGACAAAGAGCGCGCAAAGCTGAGGAAAGCGAAGCAACGTGCAAGGCAGAGGAAGCTGGAGCGGCAACAGATGCAAGAACTCGAGGAACAGAACCTCGCGGAGAAGCCGCAAAGACCGGATAGATTAGAATTGAAAAATACGCAGGGCAAGGCTAAGGTGCAGCAAGCTGTAACTTATCTGCAATATACGGATCCGGAAGAGATTCAGATACTGGAGGATTCTGCAGAAAATATTCGCGAAGTACCAAACGTCGCTGCTATTATTGATCCCACTTACAATGGGAGCGCGCATAGAAGTACATCGGCTAGTTCTGGCAGCACGGTAAGTCCTGCTACGTACACATTGCCCACGCAGGCCCAGGAATCAATGAACGATGATGCCCCATATTATATGCCTATACAAGGACAACGACGAAATCAAATGCAATCCCCGTCCCAATCTAACGAAGAGAAGCATAAACGTCGAGTGAAGGATAGCTGCAAGCAGCAGTAATTGTAGTATTAAATTTCTGTTCGATGAGAAGTATTTTTTGATGACGAAACGATGCCATGAAGGAACAACGTAAGTTACTTATTATGTATAAGTTAGAGAAAATAACCATGAAATTGGTGTTTTGCATTGAGATGCAGGATGTTATATCGAAAGCAATATCGATAAATGTGCCTTTGAGAACAGTCCGGTGTGCAGAATCAACGAATGTCTAAAATTTATTAATACTTCGTATAATAAGGTATCACACCGTCCTGGATCTTAAATTTGCCTTTCTTAATGTATATTTGTATCGTGCGAAAAAATACTATCTTGTACGTATGTATTGTACAACGATATCGCAAAGATTTTTATTGCGCAAAAGGTAAAAAGCGAAATGTAGCAGGATGGACAATCAGAATTAAGATCGAAAAGAAAAGGTTCAACTAGTATTCTTAATGATATCGAATAAGTAAACAATGGTGTACAAAGATGGACAATTTAGACTGAGTATCAAATGATCTAATTGAAACAGATTTTTAATCAAGTATAGATACACGCTCTCTAAATTTGCGATAGATCTAATATATCGTAAATTTCGCTTGCTTCTTAAAAGCGAAATGATTCTCCCTTTCTTTTTTCTTTTTTTTAATTATTTAAGGTGCAGAAACCAAGAGTAACTTACTGCCAAAGAGGACATTTATAAAGTTCATTTTATACCAGACAAAGTTTAGTATGTATTACCATGATCGAAAGTTTATTTTAAAACAAGTATTTTCTAAGCAATGAATTCGTGCTAGAGAACAAGTATTTAAATAAACGAGGTAATTCTTATAGAATTAATTCGTGAAGATATAAGTTTTGGATGGACGTATTACTCAAGATCTTTATTAATCTATGCGATATAGATGCGGATCATTTATAGTATTATGTAACATTGCTTCGGTATGTAAGCTTAATTAGATACTTATTTATGGTGTTTGGAAAATTTATTCGATAATGATAGTATTAATTCTTTTTTACATTTATTGTATGAATACAGCTATACATGGGTATATTAATAAATTATTTACATAGTTATAATACACGTGTTTTCAGTGAAAACCCCATAACACATTAATATACGATACAACAATAATTCATTCTATGAACTTATTGTGATCATAAAGCAAAAGTTCTATCTTTCGACTCGAAAATGGTATGTTCAAGAAAAATTGTATTTTGTATAGGAGCAAATGAATCTTACCATTTATAGTTAATACCATGTTAGCCGTTCCTTTTGTATAATACATTCTCGAAAGTCTTTCCTGCTGTTAAATGTTCAGAAAATACCGGTCAACAAAAGATTTCTTTCTGTACATCTGCCTAAACACACAGAAACTAAAAATCCCACTAATCAGAACGAAACAGGCCGCTCTTTGCACGTGCAAACGAAGCAGTTAAATTAAACAACAAAATTTATAGATTATACAAAATAATCTTAAATAATCAAAAATATGCTCTTCACAAAATATTATCATTAACATACGCTCTGAGCGTCAATGTCATATGGGATCACTTGCCGATAAAATATACCTATCACTAACTTCAATTACACTGAATATTATTAAATCGATAGCAAAAAAAAACTGCCTCTCCCACCTCTGTTCCTAGTAATTGATCCTTGCGGCATGGTGAACATTGCACCGTTCCAATGTAACAAAAGTTTCGTTTAGCATGGTCCCACCGTATAGTAATTTCTAATGCGCACCCTGCCCTACATGATCAAACGGTTCAAAAAGCGACTCCTTCTGTTTTTTTTTACACGTCATCCACTGTACATACTGTTTGAGAAAGAAAGACTGTATATGGCATATTATAGGTCGTACATTGTAAATAATTCAAAATTAAATAATCGAATGTACGTTTAAACAAAAAAAAAAAAGGGGGTTAAAAAGAAAATTCTTTAAAACTACATTTAATCTGTCGTTCTGTTTGCTCTCTTGGGCAATACAAACTTCGTTCTACAACGAGTTAGACGAATGTACGGGGCCCGTTTTGTTATGTCCGTGCTTCTCCGCAGAATGCTTCGCCCCTTCCTTTCATCCACCTCCTCTTCCTCTTCACGCTCATCCTCGCTCAGAACCGGAATGAAGCCCTTTATCCTCCTGTATACAAAACATACAATGGTTCGGCATTAACAATTTACCCATAGAACTCACTGCAAGTTGGAAAAATTGATACGGAATAAGAGTGTCGAAGTCTTAGCTGGTGTTAGAGTGTCGCAGAGCCGTGTGTGGATAGAAGATAGTGAAGCAGAATGATGCTGATAACAGAAACGGTAAATTAATCTAATTGAAAAGTAACCACCTACGATGATCAGGAGCCACGGTCTTCGACCTGGTGTGAGGTGGTGAGAACATGTACTTCGGCACGTCACCAATGGCTGAAAAGGAAAGAAACGATTGCAATACGAGGAAAGCATTGAAATACATTTCACATCGATTATTTGCACGCACCTTTTTGATCCAACGGCGGATCGTCCGCTTTTTCCGGTTGCGAGAACGAGAATTGATTCGCTGCTTGTTTGCTCGGCTTTCGATTCCTCCTTCCCTTCGCGGTGGCCTCCTCAACTTCTTGAAGCGAAGCTGCAGAAGTGGTGCGTAGCAGTATCCTCTTCGTAGGAGCTTTCCTCGCGTTTGATTTTTCCATCGGATTCTCCGTTTCCGCCGGATCCTCTTCCATTATGGTTTCCTCCAATATCCCTTTACCTCGAGTAGTTCTGCTTCTTCTTTTTATATCTGTCTGGGACAATTCTGCGCTGGTCGCCCTTCTCTGTCTAGGATTCTGTACCGTCTGCTTCCGTTTGCTCGAAGAGGAGGAGACCCTCTCCTTCGATGGCACGCTTAATATCTCCTCGAGTTCCTCCGGTATGGACTGTATGGACGACCTTCGGCTGCGCGTATTCGTGGCAGGGCTGTGAACTGCCTGTTCCGTTAAATATTGCCCTGCCGGTCCCAGTTCTTCCGAAATTGTTTCCTTCGTGACACTGCTCGACCTCAGGGATCTCGATACGCCGGGAACATCCTTAGGCACGGAAGTGCCTCGTCTCCTCGTCGGTTTAACATTGTTCGCCTCTTCCGGCTCCCGCTCGCCACCTTTAGAATCCTTTGTAGATTTGCTCGAAGCAACCGTCGACTTTTTCCCTCGTCCGGCGGTCTGCTTTGTCTTCGAATTTTTAGTTTCGACCGTAACCGCTTCTTCCTTGTCCTCTGCAATTGAGCTGGAGGTCGATGACACTCGGCTGTTCTTGGTCAAAGGTTTAACGGGTTCTGGTAATTCCTTTTGAACCGACACGGACCGTCTGGAGCTCCTCCTGACCGGTGTTCTTGGTTCCTCGACTTCTGCCTCCATCGAAATGTCTTTGGCGACAGAGGACGCCCTCTTCCCCCTGGTTCTCCTCGGAGAAGACGAGCCAGCAGACTCTTCCGAACCAGGCGGGGTTGCCCTTTTCATCTCGTCATCCGCGTAAGCAACGGAGGCGATTAATACTTCCTTCACCAGCGAACTGGCTCGTTTGGATCTCGGGGTCTTCGCGGGGACCTTCGAAGGCGGCGTCGCAGGAGGTGTGGCAATTTCCTTTGCTACGGAAGAAGCTCTGCGGGACCTGGTCATTCTTGGCGTAACGCTCTCGGCAACTTTAGACGACTCGAAGTCGACGGTCGAGGTGTCTACGGCCTCCTTCTGTTCTGGCGACTTCGACCTTAAATTCTTCCTCGTTCTACCGTACTTGGAATTGTTGTTATTCGATTTACTCTCTTCTGAAACATCCTTCTTTCTCGCAGAACCTCCGGATCGGATCTGAACGCTTTCCCTCCTGGTTGAGGTCTCGAAGGAACTCCTCTCCTCTTCTATTTCCACCGTGGAATTGGATTCGTCGTCCGTGATGTTTGACGCGTCGAAAATATCGGCCGCTTGTACCGATGGCAGTTTCGATTCGGTTCTCCCATCGTTGCTCGTCTCGTCGAAGGCCAGGTAAACTTCGTCGTCGCTGCGAGAGGATTCATCGTCGGTGATATCGAAGACTTCGCCATTTTTCGCGTCCGCCTGTTCCTGTTCCGGTTTATCCCGCACCTTTCCGCGCGCCGGCCAATAGCCGCGTTCATTGTTTTCCGCGTGGCTGAAATTATTGTCCGTTGAACTCGCGAAGCTCTTGAACTCGTCCCCCATGTCCGCGTGCTCCTCGTCGCTGTCTTCCGCCGTTCTGCTTTTAATTAGATCCCCGTTCTTCCTGCTACTGCTCCCCGGACCTTGCCTCTTTTCGTTGTCGCGAATTTGGCAATGATTCGACGTATTCGACTCTATGCTTTGATCCTGCGCGTCCACGTGCATAGCCTCCGGTACAAGATTCTCCTCGACGTCCTCCTCGGTGCTCCCCTCAATGTCCTCCTCGATGTCCATGGATATTTTCGGCTGGTATCGCGATCTTTCGGTGACGCAGCTTTTCACCAGAGGAGTCGACGAGGTGATACAGTTGTATCGAGCATCCTGTTTCCCGGACGCTTGCCTGGAAACCTGAGAATCGCTTTCGTTGGATCTCCTCGGATTGGGGTACACCTCGAAGCTGCTGTCGGGTGAAAGGACCGCGGGCGATCGAATCGAGGCGGACAACAGGGAGGAACATCTTCTAGAAATTTTCGGCGTAGTTTTCGCGGCGATTCCGCTGAAGTTGTCCGCTGCGCCGACGGGAGAGCCGCTCAAACGCGAATGGTCAGGGTTCCTCGTCCCGGAGGCGGCGGATGACTCGTTCACCGATTCCGTCGACGCCTGAAGGTATGTCCTCCGGAGGCTGGGTCTCGGCCGGGCGGTGTAAATATTTTTGCAGGTGTAACTGCTGTCCGACAATATGGCGCTCTCCGTTATAGACCTCTCGGCCACCGACGGGCTGAAGAACACGTCCTCGCCTTCCTCGGAGGCGTTGACTTCGACCGACTGTTCGTCCTCGCCATTGACATTATCGCGGGACACGCTCTTCCTCGTTTGGCCGATGTTGAACCGTATCTGCCGATTGATTTTTCGTTCCTTGTCGAGCATCGGGCTGTCCGTCGCCCCCTCCCGACGTTCGCCGGCGGTGGGCGACGTTGAGTTTCGTATCAGCTGGCGTATTTTTAGAATGGAGTGCGGTGTGCCCGTAGCCGGGTCCTTGTTGCTGCATATCTTTCGTTTCACCAACGGCGTGCTGAGGGCGGCACTCAAAACGGCCTCACCGTCCTCCAACGTTTTCCTACGCTTCGCCCGGTCGGGCGTTAGCACGCCGGTGTCCTCCTCGTCGTGCATAACTTGGTCCATTGTTCGTTTCCTGCTCTTTGGCAACACTTTCGGCGACATAACGCAGCTTATATGAATTTTCTCGTCGTTGGACTTGAGCGACGTGCAGGGGGCGGTGACGAAGGGAACCACAGACCCCTCCTCCGTCGAGAACGTTTCTCTCGCTTTCTTAATAACGGTTTCGTAAATGTTCGCCGTCCGCCTGGCGTTCTTGTGGTGGGTCATCGGTCGGGGATACCTGGCCTCCGGGCCGCCATCTAAATTAGTCTTTCCCATGTTTACGGTGAACTTTTTCACTACATCGGGCAGGGTCGCGTTGTACGCGTTGAGCATGTCTACGTGTATCTTCTTCGAGCCCGGTGCATTCGACCAGGAGCCCGAGTTCCCGTAATTGGCTTCCATGTAGCGGCAGCGTTGCAGATAGTAAAGCAGCTTGATGTCCTCGGACTTGGTCTCCTCGAGGAATTTCACGAACGTCTCCTCCTCCTCCGAGTCGAGGGCCAAGTGTAGAATCTCGCCGAGCTTATTGTAGTTCTTGCAAGCTTGAAAGAAGGACAGTAACAGTTGCGCGTAATGAGACTGCGGCCTGCGATGGAACGCAGACTGAACCAAACCGTGCTCCACCAATAAATCGATTAGAGTGCTGTGCTCGTGTACAGAAGATAAAGGGGGTTTCTTTATTCGTAAATACATCAGTGCCAATTTGTGCTGACTGTTTCTTATCAGTGTTCTCAGTACAAACTTGTGATGCCAGTTCTTCACGTCAGAATTGCTTACCAACTGACCGGTCATTATATCAAGAAACCCGTGATAATCCTCGTGATCGAGGAGCCAGAAGGCTTGGGTAAGCTTTATTAAGCTGGGAGTCATTTTGAAGGACGACGGATACTTAATCAATTGATCCACCCCGGGATAAGACCCCTGCAGTAGCATGGCTAGATCCATCAGGAGGTATATAGTAATCTGATGCTTGCATTCGATTTCGTTCGTTTCCGTTTGATCGCAATCGGTTAAATAGCATCTCAATAATGATTGCAAAGACGGAGGTGGATAATAGCCATTAGTACTTGTATCAGTGGCCTCCCTTTCCCATTGCAGATTCAAGGCAGGACACTCTCGTGTAATTAACGCGTCTATGAAAAGTGCTTCCTCGTTCTCGTCCCTTGGCTTATCATCTTTGGCCGATTCCCGTTTCTCTTTGTAAAGGGCGAACAGCTTCTCGAACGGGTAGGGAATTTTGAACGCGAGGGATATCGGCAGAGAACCGTCCTCCATATTCTGCGTTTCGGGCAGCAAACCCACGTCGTAAAACCAGAGGAGCACTTGGAAGTACATGGACACACGTTTTAGTGCTTTCCGTTGTTTGATCAAGCTACTCGTTTCGAATGGTAGCTTCGCCACCACGTTGTACAGGCATTCCAATTGCTGGTAACAGAATCGTAAAGTCTTCACCTCGGCCTCCCCGATGTTGTTGCCCGATTGGTCAAACAGAGGGACGCAAAGGCGATCCGCCATTATCTTTATAGACGATGCTCGCTGTATTCCCCACTTCAGGAAACTGGGATACATGTAAGCGGCACTGCCGTCAGACCATTCGTTCGCGCACCTAATTAAAAAGTTCGACCAACGTTGCTCCAGGCAAAGCGACAGTAACATATCCCTCTGAACGTTGTGATCGCTTGAGAATGTGACCTCCGTGTTGAGGGGTATCAAGCCAACAGAAAGACACTTGTGAAACATTTCGGCGGGCTGCGTTAATATGATTGGCCCTGCGAGGGCCATTTCGCGTAGCAGGTCTGCTTGAACACCTCTGAACAACCGGCAGGTCAATTTCGACAAGCTCAGTTCTAGCCATTCCAGGGACAACGAGTTCGGATAGAACAATTCTTCGGACGAGCTCAGGCTGCCGTTGGGAAACTCTTGCAGACTACGAGGAATATACGTGGAACTTACAATTTCATTTCTAGTTTCGCCCGATGGCTGGTGTTTCGTATTGTAACAGGCCAATATACTGTTTGGATTTTTACATTCACCGATCGTTCGAGGCATCTGCTCTTTGTACCATTGATTCAGATCAAACAACAGGGTCCGGTTCGTAGTTGATATTAGCAGCAGGCTATCTTCACCCCTTCTCAATTCGGACTCCGTTTGATCTGTATTAACTTCCCTTTCGATACTGGACAAACTGACCACTCTGTCTTTAGGGTCTAACTTGAACTCGAATTTAAGGCAGGGCTCCGATTCCAGGTTGAAGTATAAATTGGTTCCTTTGTCGCAGTACTTTCGTTCGAATAATAAGGCATACATTCGTAAAACGGCAGGCACCTTAAATGAATCGTCTTGAAGGACGATCCACAAATAGTAAAATGGCCTGGGATCGTCGGTTGGTTCCACTAACGCTATATGTGTTATTATCATAGCTTCGTCTGCAGGCTGACTGATCCATCCAACGGAACCATCGTTCTGCCATATGATCACCCTACCGAGGCATCCCGATATTAAGCAACCGATCCTCGTTGAACTGATTATACTATTCGTCAATTTTTCATCCAGAAAACCATTCGATTCGAACTCCTCCCTGTTGAAGCCGATATGCCTTTCTATACCTACAAACGAAGGCGCACAGCTGTACGAGACGTGATCGAATGATAAACATCGATTCTACTTACGTTGATTTAGTAAATTGCAGGCCATATGTTTGCCCCCGTTGCTATGAAAAGATTCTTTCGTTGTTAAAAACTCCATCTCGGCTGGGGATGTTTCGTCCATCACGACGGACAGATCCGATACCTCCCACGTGGTTCTCTGAAGATCGATCATCAGGTGATGAAGATTGCGTAATACTACACAAGCTATACCATCCATTTGCATCAGAATATTGTCTGGTCTCTTCTCATTGAATTCCTCCCATACAGCGCCACCGGATACAATGCAAACTTGTTCTACACCAGCCGGCAGCTGCGACAAACAGCACAAGTGTTAAAGATACAATTCGCGCGACGTTCCCGAATATATATTCCGATACCTACCCGTATCGCTCTCAAGACGCGAGACGAAGTGCAATCGAATATGCACAACAAACCGACCGAATCTTTAATCCTGGTCGCCCCATTGTCCAAGCCAACCAGAAGTAACGGCAATTCGCCGCACTGCGCAGGAAACTGAGAGACGCACGTCACCTTCCCCCTAAATGTCCACGAACTGATACTGTCGCCGGTTTTCGCATTGACGACAATTAAGTGGCAATCGTAACTCAGCCAGGCGTACGCAGCGTCGTTTAAAAAACCCCCGTAAACACCGTCGAGACCGTTGTATATTTGCGAAGCGGTGGATGATCCGGCGTTATCTCCCTCCGCATTATTTATATGATCTTTCAGACAGTGCTGTATGTCTATAACGCTGCGTATCTAAATGGGGGAAAAAAACGCAGGTATTAAAATTAGGGGTGACATCATACTTCTTAATGTGACATAAACAAGTACTATGATAACCATGTCACATGGTTATTATCGCAATATAGTTAACAGAAATCGGTTGGCCGCTTCGTGGACAATGTAAATTACCTCGCAGGTAACCTCCTCTAATTCCTTCATGTTTCACGTGCAATATTAAAGTAGACTGGATCGGAAGGAATCATTTATAAACTTTCCCATTAAGGTCACCATAAGGTTATGTAGCCGCCAAATTTGGACGATTTTATTTGCGTTCCTGTAACGACGATTTGGGGCGATTTTGTGTCGCATATAATCAAGCTTATCATCTAACAGAGTGTCCGGAAAACAGTGTAATTTAGAAACACGCGAAAAAAATTAGTATTACTTTAAATTCGTTTCACCACTCGTGCATTCATTTTAAAACTGTAACTATACAACTGCGAAGTACGTTAAAAAGTGCTGCCAACAGTGTGCTACGCCGGCTGCGATTTAAATTCAACGTCTGGCGAGAAAGCAATCGTTTCGAGCTGTGAAAAAAAAAAACCCTATACTATACTTCTAGTTCTATTCCGCGTCTCATAATAACCTTACAAAAGATGCTTCGTTCTTTAAAAGACGCGCAAAGAATCGAATAAAAAGCGGAATAATTTTCAAACGCGTACGAGTTTCATCGTCATCGAATAATCGATGAAGGAATTGTCGAATTCTCCGGAAGGTTCTTTGAAATATATCAAAGAGCGTAGAATGGGACGGACCGAACCTCAAATTTAACTACTTGTTTATGCGATTGACCGAAAACAAATGGACCTGTTACGATCATACAAATGATAATGATTATTGTAATATAAAATGTCGTATCAGGATTCCCCGTTTTCGACCATGTATGGTCAGGACGACTACGATATCGACGAGGATAACGATGAATATTTAGAGGACGATAGGGATGCCGAAGAACAGGATGAAAGCGACGAAGGTATCACCAATGTCATACAAATATTTGTGAAGAAAAGAAAAAAACGAATAAAGAATTGCCAATGCAGTTCGTGAATATGTTGTATCTTCATGGACAGTCGACGTTAATTTTCAGACACCGAAGAGGCCAGCGAGACGGATCTGGGTAAATCGGAGGAGTACACAGAAATAAAGGAGCAGTAAGTAAATGAATATATTCAGGCGTTTGGTCGGTGATTAAGTAATGTAATTTTGCAGAGTTTACCAGGATAAGTTGGCTAGTTTAAAGAAACAGTTGCAACAGTTGAAGGATGGCACTCATCCCGAATATAACAGGAAGCTAAAACGTTTGGAGGCTCAGTACAAAGAGAGGCTAAGATTGAACATAATCTATCGTGACTATTTAACAGAATGGGTGGAGAGGGACTACATATTAGAAAAGAAAGCCGCGGTGAAGGAATTTGAGGAGAAAAAGATAGATCTAAAGGAAAACTTGTTAACCGATATGGAGGAGAAGAGAAAGATGATAGAGTCCGATAGGCATACAATGGAGCTCACCGGAGATTCCATGGAGGTATAGAATTATCGAACGGAGCTTTTCTTTTCCCGTACCAAATGCATATATATTTATTTTATCTACCATGCAGGTGAAGCCTGTAATGACGAGAAAATTGCGCAGACGACCTAACGATCCAGTACCTGAAAAAGTTGAGAAACGGCGGAAACCACCACCCGCACAATTGAACTACCTATTAGATGAAAAAGAAATAGAAAGTGATTTGAAAGCTATTAGCCGTGGTAAAGTACTGTCTACTGTTCGAAAACCAGGTACTGAACGGAAATTTAAAAGCAATATGCATGCGTTAATGGTGTTTGTTGTTTGCAGCAGTACTTCCGCACTATAATACAGTAAACATGCCCACGCAACATATCCCACCGCCAGCCGAAACTCCAATGATAGAGACTAGGATAGAGGATGGAAAGCTTCTGCACGAAAGGCGCTGGTAACACTGATTTCCTTTTATTCGTTAACACGAAACGTGAAAGATTTCTGCATTTAAATAGGAAATCTTTAGGTTTCACCGGGGACAACCTGTATACGTGGAGGGAAAAGATTTAACGAGGTTCGCCGCCAATATTTCTGCGATCGGAACCGAGGCGGTGAATAGAAAAAAAAAGTGTTAAATAAATTAACGAGACCATTTTCTTCTTTTTATTACAGTGTTTTTAATTATAATTTCCTTGTTTCTCTAGATCTGGGTGAAGAAAGTTTCCGATGGTAGTAAGGTTCGAATATACATATCCCAATTGAGTCGGGGGAAAATTTCAATAAAACGGAGAGCATCTTAATGACAGAACTACATCGGGGGATTCATCGTTACGAATCAAATTGTTCAAAAATTCTTAAACTTGTGATACACTAGACTTGTAGTTTATTGAACTTATATTTTCTGGATCTAATATAATTCTTACTGTACTCGTTTTTTGCCACCAGTAAAACCAGACTCTTTGGTGATATTGTATTGCCATGTACATCCATATAAAATAAGAAAAAAGCAACAGAGACATCATAGATAATAATAAATAAGTAGTCCAGCGTGCTGGTGGAAAACTATCATAGTTATTTTTTGCATAAAAATCTGCAGCTACTATACAGACATAAGAACATCCAATCGCCATTGGCGTGATGATAATACTTCTTAGTAAATCGGCCTTCAAACTACGAACATACAATTGATGTTGCTGCTGATTAAGGCACATCCAAATTATTATTGATTGCAGAACTTGATATCGCGGTGTCCGCCTTACAATAAACTGTTGACCGCACAATTCGCAACTATTTCTGTTACTTTCCTCTAGCCAGTGCTCAAGGCATTTTAAATGGATTGCGCCCATGGTTCCCTTAAAAAAATTCATTTCGTTTGACTTCGAAGATTTGTCATATTATTAACGATAATACCGATTCGCAAACCTTGCATTTACAAGGATGTATAATTGGTAATTGTTGGGAAGAATCGTAGCAAATGCGACAGTAAATTTCCTCGTCCAACTCGTGTAATTTGCGTCTTTTATTTGAGTCGATATCCGTGCTCAATTTTCTCTTTACAGCGTGTTTATTAACCTTCTGTTCTTCGCAACATTCTACTTCAATTTTCGCTAGAATCAGTTCCAAAAAACTTTCGACGGAACTTCTTTTATTTATCATTGTAAACTATTTTTCTGACAGACTATTTAGTTTCGATTAACCTACATATTTATACCTGAGCTTGAAAAAAAAAAAAAGAAGATAAACGAGTATGAATTGCATTGACAATTTCACATTACGTTTCACGTCACTTGCTCTTTATCGATATATTCGAATTTCTTTCTTTTTTTTTTAAATAATAAGTAGTAGCCATACAACAAGGACTATGAAATAGAGGAGCAGAGAAGTCCATGAAGATATTCACGAGCAACGTACCACATGTATAAAAATTTGTATTACGTTACGAAGAATACAGTTAAGTTAGTCAATTGAGGATATATTAATTGAAATACGTAATTATGTGCAATTTGTAATTAATCACTAAGCTATAAACAAATATTTGTCACTCGGCCATCATGTCAACGCTGAGGCAATCTTCGCCCATGTTACTCGGAGATGTTTCGAGTTCTCCGATTTCGTTCGATTCGCTGGAAATATTAGTCGCGTACAATACTAAAGTTAGCGAGCATTTTGTTATCAGATATTTACCTATCTAGCGATGGGTCGTTGCTGAACATTTCGGTCGGAACTGTCGGCGGTGCTTTTTCCGGTACTAATTCCAAATACGTCTGTCGCGACTCTAAATGTCTCTCGACTTCTTCCGGCGTCATGTGCCCGTCAGACATTAACGACATTGGTGCTACATTATTCGATGATTGTACCTACAACCAATACAAATTGTTTGTCACAACAGCAGCCGCTTGCAATCATCCGGTTCACTTACTATAGGTGTGCTGTTTGATTTCGTTATTTTTGGAGCCGGCTTTTTCTTTTTACTGGTATTCAAAGGTTTCGCCACTGTTGGTATATGATGCGGCGTGTGATTGCTAATGCCCATATCTATCTTTTTCCTAAAAACAAAGCCCGTTATTAATATACGAGCACATGCGCATTAATATTAACACAGTTCCTCTCAAATGTACCTTTTAGAAGTGTCGATACGTGTAACTTCTTCGTCGGACGATTCCGTTTCGTCGCTTTCGCTGAACGACGCGTCCACTTTCTCGTATTGTAATAATCTATCCAATAAAAAACTTTTGTCCCTATTTACCTTAAGCAATTTTCTCTGCGTAGACCGCAAAGCTTCTTGGAAGCATTCATTTTCCTGAAATAAAATCGCGCGTTTAGTTTCGGAAAAGAAATATGGAAACACCGGAAAGGGGGACGAACAACGATCCTGGAACAACGTACGTAAATCAGAAATTTCAGCTTCCTTTTAAGATTACGGTACTGATCCTTATAGTTAGGCACTTCCTCTTCTGGACTGTCCTCGTCGTCGTCGTCCGCGTCCGCATTGTTGTTTGCAATCGAACGACAATACCATTCTTCCAACATTGATCATCTGCAACTGAACGTGGATAAATATACACCACCATTTACCGATGCATAAATGATCACAAAGTATCGTATTATTTCGTGGCGGCGGGGCGAAAAGACATTATTCCTCGATTGTACGATCACGTTCGAAATTACAAACGAAACGCGAAACGTTAAATTGATGTTACTTTTACTGTTACTTTAGGTTAGATCCTCGACGAATGGAAATAAGTCGATAACGATGTATTTCAGAGCAAACAGAAATATTATTTACAGGCGCACTAAAATCGTAATGAAAATTAAATTCCGACGGCACGTACTTGAAGCTTTATAATGATTGTTTATGTGCCGCAAATAATCGAGGCGAAGGTTTATCGGGAAGATAAATAAGCTGTTTATGACTGACTTCCATTCTGCTCTTCTTTATCGATTCTATGGTAACTTTGGGACCACTGCCGTCGGGTTAGCGGGCATTAAATTTGATTTCTCGATCGGTACCGTTTTTTCAAAATTCAAATGTGAAATTAATTCAACGAGCAATTTGTTAATAACATTCCAGCCGGCGACCGTAATTGGAGTATTTTATTTAGTATCACGGTGTAAAATCGAATTTTCCATATTATTAGTTAAGTTCAGGTTCCTCCATTTTATGCGATTCGATTGTTGGGATTCAAATACGGTGTTACGCTAGCGCGTGAACCGAGTTTCAATTCCCTAGAAATCCCAAATGAGATACCGCTGTTACGCTATCGCGTGAACCGAGTTTCAATTCCCTAGAAATCCCAAATGAGATACCGCCAATATAAACTGTAACGATAAGTAGCTTAAGAGCGAAATTCGAAACCGGAAAAGGAATGTACACAGCCCTCGGAATGTCGAGTACTACGATACCCAGAACCGGCCTCCACATGGCCTACCCGAAACAAAGGAGCCTTTGATAACTCCCACCTACTCTCGACGCAATCTTCTGGCTTTCCTGCGTTTTTCCCTTAGCTCGTATGCACCCTGACTCGTCACGCGGAAACGGAAGCGTTGCCACCTCCACGGCCCAGCCACAGCAATACTCTACCCCATTGGACAAGACGAAGGCAAAAGGAGGATCAAGGAATGCAGGAAGAGGAAACAGAGCCGAAAAGGGAAGAAGAAAAAGCCTCGCTGATCTGAACTTCTTTATAACTCGTTGCAACCAGTACTGTCTACATTGATTTACTGAATAAATAGTCGTTCTTGTTAAAGATTATAACTTGTGTTTAATTTCGCCGCGCTTCACCACAAGCAGAGCGGTTCAGCGCTCCACGGGCAACCGAACCTGCATAAACTCCCTATATCCCAGCAATAGATACGCAACAACATATTTTTCCGCAGCTAGAGAAGAAACTAAATACACTAAAGTACACCACTATCGCACATGGTTGGCAATAAATTGGATATAATTCCCATCTTTCTCAATTGAATGGTTTATGATTATATTGAAGTGAAGTTGATAAACTTACAATCGAACGAAGAAAAGTTTTTAATTTTTGTAATAAGCCTTTAGAAAAGAAATTTGTAAGTGTTATTATCGTTGCACACGTTACTGTAACGGATTGAAGTATAACGAAGAGACTTAAAAATGGGTATCCCAAAGTTCTTTCGATATATAAGTGAGAGATATCCTTGTATCACTGAAAAATTAAAGGAGTACCAGGTAAGTAAAAAAAAAAAGAATTTCAATATTTGCTCTACACGTTCCTTTATCTTCTCTGTTATCATATATACTCTAATTACCCCCCCGTCTACATACATTTTTATATACTGTCTATATATTGCGCGGGTTTCCTTATCAATTCAATCGTAAATGCGAAATGCGGCGAATATCCCTCGGCATATTCTCGCAAAAAGTTGTCACTGCCGTTCCGACTATGTGTAATACAAAATGATTATGCTATTGTTCTTGCAGATACCTGAATATGATAATTTATATTTGGATGCGAATGGTATCATACATGGATGTTCACATCCGGACGACACGGACGTTCTATATCGTATTACAGAGGAAGCTATATTTAAAAATATATTCCATTATCTTGAGCTATTGTTTCGAATGATCCAGCCTCAGAAGTTATTTTTCATAGGGATCGACGGTGTAGCGCCGCGGGCGAAAATAAATCAACAAAGGGCCAGACGTTTTAGGTCTGCGAAAGAGGCTCAGGTGCAAGAGGCCAAAGCTAAAGCTGCGGGTTTGCTTTTGCCGACAGAGAAAAGATTCGATTCTAATTGCATAACACCGGGAACGCTGTTTATGTCTAAACTTGACGAACAGTTAAAGTATTTTATTACGTATAAAATTTCTACCGACAAACTATGGCAAAAGTGCAAGGTTATATTCAGCGGATCACAGGTATTGAAACCCTTCGAATGTGTCGGGTATGACACGCTTCCGGAACGGGGTATGATAAATTGTATATTCCTTTCAGGTTCCTGGAGAGGGAGAACACAAAATAATGGACTACATTAGGTACATAAAGGCACAACCAGATTATGATGTAAATACCAAACACTGTTTGTACGGTTTAGATGCGGACCTAATTATGTTAGGTTTGTGCACCCACGAAATACATTTCACATTATTGAGAGAAGAAGTGATATTCGGGAAGAAACACAAGAAAACTTCTATAACTCCGGAAGAGACGAAGTTTTGTCTGTTCCATTTATCTTTGTTAAGGGACTACATAGATCATGAATTTTCCTCCATGAAGGACAAATTATCATTTCCCTATGACCTCGAGAGGATAATCGACGATTGGGTTCTGATGGGATTTCTTGTAGGAAATGATTTTATACCACATTTACCAAATTTACATATTGCGCGCTCTGCATTATCTGTATTATTTCAAGTATATATGGACGTGCTGCCGACTTTAGATGGTTAGAACCCTTTTTTTTTACAGAAAATACGAAGCAAATTACTTGTTACGGATTAATTATTTTGTTTCGTTTGTTTCAGGGTATATAAATGAATCGGGGATATTGAAATTGGATAGGTTCGAGAAATTTATGGAGAGGCTCAGTGTTTTCGACATGATACAATTTTCAGATCATTACGCGGATCTAAAGTATTTCGAAAGTAAAACTGGAAGGCCTCTAATTGTGGCCTCCGATAAGGTCAATCGCATAAAGTCGGAGGGCAGCGAGGAGACCATGTCTCCAAAGAGATTACCAGACAAAGAATTCGAGGCTTTACTTAGATCTGCAGCAGAGATGGTACTTATTTAAGCTATACTCCTGCGATCGTTCACGCGACGATTTATTTAACACCTTTCAATCTAGTCAATAGCAAGGGACGAGGACGAGGAGGGTGACAACGAATCAGACTCTGATACTTACACCATGGAATTTGCTCAACGTAAAAAGGATTATTACATAAAGAAATTAGAATATCAAAATGTAGACGAGTGAGTACAGCAAGGGATATTAAACGTTTCGCGAATTTTATACTGTTCCCCGTTCGTTGATCATGCGTTAATCATTTCAGAGCTTTCCTACGTTCACAAGCCGAGGGCTACGTTAGAGCAATTCAGTGGAACTTGCATTATTATTATAATGGATGTTGTAGTTGGTCGTGGTATTATCCGCACCACTATGCGCCTTATATTTCCGATATAAAAGATTTTAAAGACTTGAAACTGGATTTCGAACTGGCAGAGCCATTTTTACCGTTCGAGCAATTGCTGGCCGTATTGCCACCTTACAGTAAAGACTTATTGCCGTCAGCATTCCAACATTTGTTAACTGATGAACAGTCGCCTATTATTCATTATTATCCGGCGGAATTTCAGACTGACTTAAATGGCAAGGAACAGGAATGGGAAGTTGTGGTTCTAGTACCATTTATAAATGAGACACAGTTGCTGGATGGTGTGTGACCAAATCGCTTCGATCAAGTCCACCATGCGGGACGAGGAAACAAACGATTAACCAATTCGAATGTTACAGCAATGGCGCCCCATTACGATAAACTATCGGCCGAAGAAGTGGCAAGAAACAAGTACGGACCAATGAGCTCGTACAGTTACACCGATGAGAATTTGGGTATTTATACAGCGCCTGAATATTTCCCCGACATAATTAGTTATGCAAAAGTACAATTAATGAGCCGCGAGGACATTGTAATTCCTCAGGAAAGATTAATTAGGGGTCTGTCCCCTGGTGTAAAGTTGGACGTGTACTATCCTGGCTTTTCCACTTTACAGTATATTGATCATACCGCTAGTTTGGAGAAGGCTAAGGTACATTATTCGCACTTCCGTATATTTCTTTTTTGTCTCAATTATTATTTTCATTCGTTTTACCGCAACGTCTTTTCTTCTCTGGTTAGGTTAAAGTATTTCAAAGACCGTCCCATGGAGAGAGCATGGTCTTACACGTAAAGTCAGAGCCTAAGATAAATCTATCGACCATAGTATTGAAGTTAGTGGGTCTATCTGCGTATGTAAACTGGCCTCATTTAAGGGAGGCCCTGGTAGTCGGTGTTTCTAATTGTAACACAAAGTTGAACTTAAAGACTTCGAAAACGGGAAATTTCCCCGAGACGGTAAACGAGGAGGCATGGAACCTCCAAACAAAGCAGATCGTTGAAACGTAAGTCGATACAAAGTTATTTTCGTACTGTACCGCACAATTAAAAACCCTTATATCTTACAGGTTTAAGAGTACTATGGGCGTGGACGTCGGAGAGACAAAGTTCCTGATTCACGCGCGACTACTGGTAGGCATGAAATACGTTTATGGTAAAAATGGAAAATTGCACGTGGAGAAACAGTGGTCAGACAAGCAGACCTGCTACCCTTATCAAACTATTGTGAAAAATATCACAGTGCATTCTAATAACACAGAGTTCCACAAGACTGTTGGCGATATATTTGTCCCCGGGACTATTTGTTTCATGCTGGGACATCCATATTACGGCTCGGTCGGACGAGTACGTATTAGTGATTGCTTGTGCAAACGAGAAGAAGGGGAAACGTTATTGAATTGAATCGTGATACTTTGTACCGTTTGTTTAATAGGTTCGGGAGCCTGGTGTCTGTAAAAAATCGGGCAGAATAAAGGTATCGGTAGTTACGACACGAGAACCGTCCTTCAAGGCTATCAAACAAGTACAGTCACACATTCAAACTCACTATATGCCGGGAAGCATAGCCGCGCAAAGACTAGGTATAAGCAGTTTGCTTTTAAGCAGAATTACAGGGAAACTTTACGTAAAACAATTCTCGGGTGAATCGCAGCAGGACGAAGTGACTAAGAATATCGGATTGAATTTAAAGTTCTCTAAGAGAAACGAGGAAGTAAGTGTAACGTGAATAGTTTATAATCCCATTTGACTTATCCAACTGGCTTTTCATTAACCCGCGAATCATTGCAGACACCTGGTTACACTAACAAATCAGAGGACGGCCATTGGTTTTACAGTCCAAAGGCCATCGATCTTATTCGAAGTTACATGCTAAAGTGTCCCGATTTGTTCGAACGATTGGCACAGAATCCCACCGCGTGTATCTTCCAAGAAGAACAGTTATTTAAGAAAGGGTGAATGATGGTTCAATTGTTTGTACGATCCTTGGTGTGTCTGGCCGTTTCTTTCATGTGACGTTAATATTGTAGTTCCGGCGAATTAAGTGATACAGTAGCATGGCTGAAGGAGCAACTGAAAGGAATCGAGAGTCAACCGTGCGGCATGGAAACTATTGATAGCTCGTTAGTGAAGAGGATCGAGGAGCACGTGGATGCATATTTGAAAATGCCAAACAGTTTTGGCAAAGTTATCGAGATACAAGTGCAGCCGTACTTGCTTTATGCGCCAAGTTTGCTTCAACGCAATCTTCCACCGGATGGAAAGGCGCAGACAAAACTGTTGGACCGAATTTGCTGCACCAAGGAGAATTTCACGGTCCCTCTTGGCTATAAGGGTACCGTGATTGGTATTCAAAGATCCGAGGACGCGTCGAACAATATGTACGACGTTTTGTTCGACAAAACGTTCGTTGGTAAGCGTGTAGATCGGCATTTCAATTGGCAAGGAACGATTCCATTCACAATTTAGCTAACGTTACGTTCCAGGTGGACTCAGTATAAATGGATCCACTGAGCTCCGCGCTTATCGTTTGTCATCGATCGAGTTTATAAATATTAGCTACGGGGAGAGGATAGAACACGGCAGGGGTACCATGGATGCACATACAGAGTTTGTAGAATCGTGGAACTCCATGCCCAATCAGGAAGCCCAACTGCGCGCAAACGCGAGCGCGTTTGCGTCGTACAAGGACAGAAATCATTTACCAGTGGACTTGAACTCGTTGCCTAGGCCGCGTGTGAATCACAAGAATCCCGAGGGAATGAGCCAGAATAGCCAGCAGACCCAGAAATTTAGGTGCAACCCACAGAACATCGTAAATGTTCGCGAACCATACAAAAGTGTAAAAAGTATACAGGTGAACGCGCAGAGGAAGCCATTGGCGGTGCAGCTGACTTCCGAGTTTCAGGCAATATGGAACGAATTGCACAAGAAGCAGGTCAGTTAATAATACTCCGATATATATATATATATATATTTTTGTAACAATTATAACAACAACAAAAATGTTTTAATTAGGAGCCAAACAAAGTTGCGCAACAAGCCCCCATGGAACCTAAAGTGAAGCAGATCAATAAGGGTTTCCCTGAGAACTCTGTGAGTATGGTTGCACGATTACTTTTGCTTAATTAATAGTCTATTGTGAACCCGTTATATTGTAGCCGCAAGATCCTAGCGCATTCCTGAAGGCTGTGTTAAAAATCCCAGACGGGGACACGAAAAAGGCTGCGCTACCTGTAACGCCAGAAACGTCCGAGCGTACAAAGAATGTGCAAAAAGAAAATAAAGCGTTAGATACGCCCCCCTTGGTCCAGCAATTATTCGACGTAAGTATAGCTTTTAAGGACAGTTCTGTTTCAATTATGAATGTTCCTTTTTTCCCTTAATTCTAGCACGCTCGAGAAAATGAGAAAGTAAAAGATGATAAAACGCTGACTTGGTA
Source organism: Nomada goodeniana (assembly GCA_963969485.1). Lineage (NCBI taxonomy): Eukaryota > Metazoa > Arthropoda > Insecta > Hymenoptera > Apidae > Nomada > Nomada goodeniana. The sequence goes on along the minus strand of OZ018306.1, from coordinate 1,108,150 downwards.
CTGTTCACAATTACTAAATTACTGTCAACTCAGTGGCGTTGGAATGCCCCGATATAGTTACATAGCGGATGGAGAGACAAATCTTATTCAAGCGCACATCCTCCTACCGGACAAGAGAATATTCGTGGGAAATCCCTGTGTGGGCTACGAACAGGCAGCGGGTAGCGCTGCAAAGAAAGTTTATACGGTAATATACTTTTTATTTCCATATCTTTTCTACCGACTGGTTTTACCGTATTTGCTCGTTTCTTCGATAGGAATTGAAATTGGCCAATATACTGCCATACATGAAAACATTACTACCACCACCGCAACATTGGTACTCTAACTCACAAAATAGTAATTGGACCCAAAACATAAGACCGCCCGCGGTGCCATATCATGCCCCCGAACCCAAACCCCTGCCCCTGCAACAATTTCCTGAACGGGTTCACACGGGGCAGCACAACAGTGGACATCAGCACGTGCCCAAGCAAAATGAAAAATATAGGCACCCTGTTGCGCCGACACCCATTAACAATGAATCGAAGTCTGAGGCGAAGAATTGCCCAATATTTGTACCCTTGCAAGCACAAAAGAAAAGCAGACACAACACGGCCAAACAAGTTGCCAATAAAGACAATGCGAGTCAAAGTGCCAAAGACAATTCTCGACCAAAAGTGCAACAGAAGAAAAACGACACGACAGGCAAGGTATGCCGTTGAAAGCCACATTTCCATTACCTATAACGTTAAATTGGTATTATATCGATTGAAACGTAAACCTTCGAATCCATTCCAGATAACGAAAGTGGAGGCAGCCACCCCGACTAACGACAAAGAAGAACCGGTTCAAAGTAATTCGAAGCAAGCGCAAAACACGCCGACAGCGGTGAAACCGAAGAAGTCACGGGTGGCCGCGAAATTTGGTATATCGTCGCAAACAGGCGAATAATCACAGTAAAACTTCTTCGACTTAAAAAAAGAAAGAAAGAGAGAAGCATTTGACCAAGGGATGAAAATATCGACGTTTATCTTTATCGCACTTCTATACGATTCCAAATGAGACGACTGTGTGTACATGAATCGAGAAAAGGACTTCAAAGGATAATGAAGTATCGTGTATATATAATACTCAATTGCAAATACTTTATACTTTAGTTTCTCTTTTTTTTTTTTTTTTTGTAAGAATATCGACTCGTTATATGGAATAAGCGGAAGGAATAGGGATATGCCTTTTTTTTTTTTATACATTTCAAACGTTTCTGAAGAACAGTATTGAGTACTATAAATCACACGAGGGTCAAGATAGTTATTGAACGTTGAGCAAGGGTAGCTGTGAAATGTGATCATTTAATTTATATTAGTGAAAAATCAGAAAATAAGAGAATATTTTAAGTGTGACAGACTCTTTATTTTATTTTTTTGTAAGTTCTGTATTTTGTTGTCCTTTTATTTGATTTATTTCCAATTTTTACATAAATGAAAAATATCTATGCAATATGACGAATCATGGAAAACAAAAATTGTAAGACTGGCGATCGAAGAAAATAATGAGCATCATTGTGTTTGAAATTCCTTTAAATCACCGATCATTGAGAGTAAATAAAAAAAAAAATGGTCGATGTATTACGTATTTCTCGGTTAGTCATTTTTCCAGCCCCTCCTTTAATATACACATTATATAGTCTTTATTTAAAATGACTCGTTACATAAAAGATAAACGTTCCTCTGATCGGTTCTATTCGCGAGGGATATTTTACAAAGTTGAGTAACGTTTATTCAAAGTAGACAAATCCAATGATCGATTATCGTTAACCAGCATGATAAATTACATATCGTTACATCTATCTTTTTGTTTGTTTTATTGCTTGCGCGGCATTGCACTCCAATTGTTGGCCGACGCTAAATTTTGAAGGCTAAAGTCCTGCAACAACACCCACATCCGTTTGTTCATTCGTTCCCGTAAAACGTTTCTTATAAAAGTTTCCTTCTGGGCTTCTGAGATCGTGAACATGGCGCTATGCTTCTCAAAGGCTACGCGAAGCCACTGTGCAGACCATTCTACACAGGTTTTGTTCAACGCTATTAGAACTTCCGCATGAGGTTCTAAGTTATTCCTTGGTACCTCCCCTCCTATTGTTATGTACATATGTTATTATAAAATGAAAACTGATATTTTAAATAAACATGCTTCTTAATTTATTTACGAACCTACACACTGCAATATTACGGAAACCAATTGCTGGCCTATTGGTTGGATAAATGTTTGCAGATGCGGGCTCTGCATTATTGCATGAGTGAGGAAGTTTCCAGCAGCTTTGACTGTCCTGGTTTCCGGCAGCGTTAAACAGTCGATTCCTGTAACAAATCAAATTATGTAACGATGAGCGGGTTAGAAAGAGTATCGCGTGTACAGAAAGTCGAACTTGCCGCATTGCAACATCTCTGGAATTTGATCGGGTATCTGCAACAGCATCCTGGTATTTTTCTTGCAAATTTGTGCTAACAATCCAAGATAGGCCTCCATCAATTCGCCCCATTCGGACAAGTTTCCGTTCACAGATCTGCATGCCCTAACGCCGCTCAATGTGACAGAACTTATTTCGGCGAGAACAGGTCCTATAACATTGTTCGGATCCCTTCCGAATAGTAGCACCAGCTGTCGGAAGAGATCCAAGGCGGCGGGATGTGGCCAATTTTTGTACGAATTCGCTAAAATAGGAAGCAGTGGTCTGGCGTCTTCCTCTGGATGTAACAATGATGTCAGAGACTTTTGCGCGCAAATGTACATCTCTTCCAGGGTGAGATTGTCCTGGCCCCATTCAGGATGAGCAACTATTTGGCTGAATATGGGCAGCAGGCCGTCCAGCACAGCCTTTCCAATAGATCCTTCCAATGTGGAGAAGAACATTGTGGCCATTTTCAACTGATTCATCACCGCACCCCGCGCCTTGAACCAGGGCTGCCCGAGCAGCTCGCGAATTTTTATTATGCACATGCCCAACGTGGCGTCCAAATGCTCTAACTGTTCTTTCGTGGAGGACAGTGTGTTCAGCAATTTCCCGGCCGCGTACATCATTCGAAGACCTTCCGCGCATCCTGGCGTCACGTTCGGTAGAGCTTGCTCAATGATGCTGAGAATGGATGGTGCGAAGGGCGAGAGCTGCTGTTCGCACTCTCGCGCCAGATCCTTCAGGGCCATAGTGGCGAAGGGTGCGGTCGTAGAACCTCTGGTCAAGCTTAAAGTCACGACCCTCAACACCCTCTCTAGCCAGGGATCTGGATGTTCACCGATCCATTCCGCGTACCTTCCCACCGTCGAACATGCACGGGCCAGCACCTAGGAGTGTTGAAAAAAAAAACAAAACTGCAATATCTGTATCGCACAGCATTTCGATACCGTGAATTCCTTTTACCTCCTCGGGATAGAGGTCGTAGGGAATATGACTGAGGACCAAGTCCATCAGAGCTGGAATGTAGTGGGATTCCTCTATAGCGACGCTGTCGGCCAATGCTTCGAAGGCGTGCAACGTCGACTCAACTTCTCTCCATTTTTCTGAACTGTCCAGCGTTTGACTTAGTCTCTGTCCAAGGAGGACTAGCAAATCCTGCCCTAATACTCTGTAACAATAATCTAACGTGTCCGCGACATCCTGTCGGTAACACCTGAACATTTCTCGTTCGTTCGCATCCCCTGCTTCGCCGGGGGACGCCGGGAGCATCGACTTTCCCAATAGGGCTTGGGTCAGTCTCGCGTAAACGGGCTTTAGTGCTAATAAAGCGCGATTCTCGTAAGGCTGATCGAGGGTGGACAGATCGTCCTGCAAGGAGTACCAAAATCCAAACGGAATACAACTGCGAGTTTCGTCTATGGGATACCTTCCCTTCTGTTCGGAACATTGTAGAAGTAACTCGATCAAACCTTCGACCGTCCACTTTTGTGATTCGTTCCCATCGTCGACCAAGGTGTACAGAAATATTCTGCTGTGAGCTTCGCCGATGGCCGCGAGAACCTCGCAGAAATATTTCCCATTGTATTGCCGCGCCATGTCCACCAAACTTCGCGCCCACTCCCACAAAGTTTGAGGCCTCTTTTTGAGCTCAGAATGAATCACCATCATGTTCAAACATTCCTGGACAACTTCCCAACCTCTTGCGCTTTCATCATCAATCGCTTCCCTTTAATATCAATGCGATAACGGTTAATATCTTCGTAAATCTCTGTTACGGACGTTGGTTCATAAATATACGTACCTGCTCGGCGCGTAATGCGCAGCAGCTGCCAGCAAATGAGGATATATCTGTCCCATTGGCTCCAGGGGAAGTTGCCCGCTTTTCAGCCAGGATAACGTGCACTCCATCGCTAATAAATGTAATTCGTTGCCGCTGTCCTGAGAGTTTGGGTTGCACATAGAAAAAACTTGCTGCAAAAGCCAGGCCGTCTTGCACCAACCGTTAGCCAACTCATGGAACTTAGTTTTTCGTACTTCCTGCCTCCTTTCAAACTGAACGAATTATAAACAAGCGTTAATCTAGGTTGCCCAGCGCCGCGTCGTTTTAGTTGTAAACCTGTGTACACCTTACCTCAACTGGTAACACAGAAAGCGTGTGCAACAACAATTCCAACATAGGAAGCGAATCGTACGACAATGTGTTCATCAACTCGTCCACAACATTCTTCCCCTTAACGTCCTTGTCCGCAATCGCGCTAATATTCGCCACGAATGCCGCTAACTGAAATCACAAAAGTTACAACTGTTCAACGCTTCGGTATTGGTTTCGAATGTAGCAAACATTGATGCACGGCATTACCGCTTGGCAAAGCTTCGAAAGAACAATCTTCGGCGTGTTCGGTCGTTTCATGAAACTTATCAGACGTTCCTGCAGCGTTGAATATTCGGTTTTGGGCACTTCGTCCCACTGTTTGGAGATTTTTGCGTGCAACGTGGTGGCGGCAAAAAATTGAGCCTCCATCGACTGAAACGAAAAGGAAAATCATTAGCCCCGGTGAACCGTGATTGGCACACGGCCACAGCGCAGCATTCTTTATGCACCTTCGATGGGTCCAGAAGCTCCCAGACGAACGTCCAGGCCTCGGGGGAGGCCTGAACACCGAGGAGCCATGAGTGCACCTCCTTATTCCCCTCCGCGTAAAACTGTTTAACAACTTGTTCTATCGCGGTTGCATACGCCATTGCGAATTATTTATCAGTCTTCATAAATAATCTTACGATCGATAAACATTAACTGTAAAGCTAAGGGGATCTCATTGCCAACAGTGAACCGCTTCTATCTATCAAACCTGTCGAAATCCCGCGTTCATTAGTTCGGATGATACCGTCCCAGTTTCGATCAACTCATCTATCATCTTCCTTGCGCATCGTTTAAAGCTCGGTACCACGAAATCGTTTAATTCCTGTTTACACGGCCCTCCTTTGACCGTCACAGATAACTCGCGAGTTGCGCAAACGCCATCTTCCTCCGACAGTCGTGTCACTGTCCCGTGTATTTATCGCAGAAATTGCAACGACGTTCGCGTTCCGATTACGCATTTGGAAGAGCGACAACGAATGTACGGTTCGCAAAATTGTCACAGTTGTGCAGCTCTGGCATTACATTTTTCTTCGGGGATCGATTAATTGGTAAAGGGAATCCCCTTATCGAAATCGAGTGCCCATCGCGTTCATGTAAATTAGGCTTTAATACCGTATATATCCGAAGAAATTGAAACAGCTGATTGCATTCCGTGCGCAATGCGCGTCACGGCTGTATCGTATGTGCGTTATTTCTATTAAGACGAATATTTACGTCTACACACGTGACTTTAAGCAGTTGACTGTTGTTATAATAATAAAGTAATTGATGTGCGTCCGTGTGTGCGCTGCGCTACAGCACGCTTATGAAAAGAGTCTATAATAACATGGACAACCCCGAGGATATAGCCACTAGAGGTATAAGTTTGAAATGCTGACAAATATTTATTTCATTGTTTAAAAGAATGCTCGAATTCACTGTTCTATAATTGAAACAGTAGCCCTTGTGGAACGGAACACTCAGCCGCTTGGCGTACAGCTGAACGATCCGGCAGCGGTAGCTAAAACTCTTCAGCAGGATCTGGTTGCACTGGCTACGGAAATACAAAAGGCGGACAGCGTACTAAAAGCTGACGCCCGCAGCAAACTGCGCATCATTGTGGAGCAAATGAAGTCCCTGAAGAAACAGGCGGAAGATATTCTGATCGAGACGGATTGGAATATGAAGCTTCATCACGTCGCCTGCAACTTTGTGAAACATCCCGGACATATTTATCATCTGTACGAAAGGCAAACTGGGCAGCTTTATTTCTCCATGCTTAGCCCGGAGGTAAATCACTTAATAGCTCTACTTCGTTCGGGTATTATAGAAGATCGTCAATATGTCTAATCGATTTATTTTACAGGAGTGGGGTAGTTCTGGACCTGGCCAAATATACAAGGGTTCTTACAGATTGGAACAAGATCAATCGTGGACACCGCTAGAAGAGATAGACATCAAGAATAAAAACATGGCAATGATGGCCAACGTTTGGTCTACCATTCCGACTATTATTTCCTCACCGAAGAGTATCGATTTAGATTTAAATACGTAAAAATATAATATACATTCTGTTGTAAATAAATTCGTCCGTTTCAAATATTTTCCTAAAACACCGTGCTCTTTTTAATAATTTACCGATTAGCTATCCCCCCGCTAACGTATCTCTAGTAAATGAAACGTACGAATATCGTTTCCAGAACATGATGCATGTATACGGTTGTATATACACTTATCGTTTATTGATAATGAGCAAAATATTCAGCACTTCCAATGAATCACGATGCAGGGATATAACTCTATTAGCAACGCATCTGCCCATCCAAATGACTACCCTTCGTGTGCTTAAGATAACGTGGAAAATATCTCTAGTATTTTCGTACAAAGGCGTACCAAGCTTCTTTCGGCCTGATATTTTACATGACAGATAATCAATCGTTATTTCATCGTAACCCTGCGTGATGGCGATATTAATGTTATCTTCTTACGGGCAGTAATTGCGAGGTAAGGGGGCAATCGAATTCATCTACTTTCCCCTCTGCGCGGGATAGGGTTACGTGAACGACTCGTTCGGGGGAGATAAAAATTATCATACAATGTACTATAAATGATCGGCGAACACTCAATTTCTTCAACAAGATATCTATGGAAGTTTAATCTAAGAACGATCAAAGAACTCAATGAAGCAATTACAGGCTATCATCGCACAGGGCGACGATATTATTTCCCTTTCGTATAGCGGTGTTTGCGTCATGTCGTGGTCACTCTATGGCCTGCAATAAATTAATATTTCGTGTAAAACGTATCGAATGAATTATAGGTAAATTAATGCTTGCAATCCTTACATGGCAATGGTATTCTAATTGGTGCATTACCCGTCACTATGCATTCGTGTGTGTGGTTACGAAATAGGTATTGTATTAATAATTGTTTCTCCTCCCCTACACTGGGATCATAGAATCCTGGCAGTTCGCTCTGCGGTATTAAAATATACATGGTTATTCCACTAAATTCGAAAGAAAGATATTATCTATTTTACCAATCGTACTACCTTTGACGCATCGTAGAGAATTAATTTCGAATCCTTTACTAAGCACTGCAAGGGAATGGTCACATCTATCAGTTCGTCCCTACGCATGGGCTGTTGCTCAGAGTTATACGAGTCCTGTTGAGGATACACGAACCTTCCGTAGAGGGCTTTCGTGATGATCAAACCATTTTTCGACTCCTCCGTAGCTCTTACTCGGCTTACGGTTGCTTTCATTAATTTTATAGCACTCTCTGCTTCCTTCTGTTTCTCCGCCATTCTAGTTTTGTTCACCTCCTTCTCTTTCATTTTCTCTCGTTCCTCCCGTTTCCTCACCATGGGGTCTATCACAATTTTTTTTACAACAACCCACGTCATTAGGGGGACTACCGTGGCGTAGAAAATAGTTGCCGGAAGAACTTCGTCGCTCAGATGAATCGGGAAAGCGTATGTTTGGAAGGAACGGCTTAGTTTAATTTTTAACGTGACACCTGTTGGCACTCCAGCGGACACTGTCGCAGAAAGTCTGCTGTGTCGCGAGATCTTTTTCTCAGCTCCGTATTCCGCGATCAGTCCGAACGTACCAGCTCTGCAAATCGGCGAATGTCAAGGAAATCATCCGTATATAATAATAAATTTCTTGGTATATACTAACTTCACGCTTCCTCGCAGTTTCATGTCTTTCTCCTGCATCTTATAGGTGTAATTAAAGCTAACGAATGATCGAAGAACACCGAGGTGTATCGAAAACGACGTGTGAGTCCTGGGTGTACTTCTAACGATCGCGGTGCTCAGGGAACTTTCTGGTCCCGCGTTGTACGTAAGCTGTCCCACCGTGTGCGTGTCTAATTGCATTGTGAGCGCTGCAAAACAATATTGACAATGAAATATTCTACGCGAACATTTGTATTTGCGTAGAAGCGCAAACTAAGGGAACGTACTCCCTATGAGAGTAGCCTTGATTTCAACCGGAGTGAATTCCAGTATCGTAGCTCCGTTGAACATCAGCTTATAGGGAAGTAGTCGGAAACCCTTTAAGGATATCGTCGGACCGTTTCCGGCCCCGACGTCAAGTTCCACCCAGCCCTTCGACGAGAGCAATCGTTTCGCCGCGATATTTATCGAACCGGAACCTATACCGTTCCTAGTACCCAGCTGACCGTACATTGTTACAATATCTTGTAAGGTAAGCGGCGCCTCAATGGACTGTGTGAACGACATTCCACTGACTTCTATGCATGAAAGTATGTCCCTGCTATATTTTAAAATACAATATACTTTGTAGCGGATACAGCTAATGTTACATAGAGACAGGGTATTACCTATCTTCATAGTCTTTGTCGTATTTATTAAAAAGATCTGTGGCATTGATATTCATTGTAACACTTGTGGTCGGATTGGTAAGCCTGAGTAACTTCCTCTCCTCCGCTTCCTTCGCAAGGTACTCATACTCGTCTCTAATTTCTTGCGGCGTTTTCGTCCGTTCAACGATCTCCCAGCCCTCCGTCTGCAATCCTCTGACACCCACAGAATCATAAATAGCTCGCTGATGCGGATTGCTTAAAACTGCGGCATAAACGAGACATTATTATTAGCGTCCGAGATATTGGAATGTCTCTCTTCGCCTGTATCCCAATACAAACCTTTGTACGCCGCCTTGGTACGATTGAACAGAACTTCCGCCTCTTTCTTGAAAACGGGATCCACATGTTTGTCAGGGTGATAAAGTTTGCTTTGCCTACGATAAGCGTAGCTGATCTCCTCTTGGGTTGCCTGGAATTAAATACGGGGTGATTCACAGAACTGCGAGCACTGTTCACTTTTAGCGACGGACGACTTGTTCAACATTTCGTCCGTGAGGTCCGAATTTTCGTGGAAACGAATGGAAACATGAGACAAGGGCAAACGTTCGGATGTGAGGTTACTATATTCAAGGAATAAAATAACAGGATAGAAGGAAATGGCGTTGCGTTCAAATTTGTTTTTCGGAAATAAGTTTTTGTTGTATTGTTGCAAGGGGCTGGATTACGTCAGACATCGAGGAGATACATGTCACGTGGAGGTGTGAAAATTGATCTCTAGGCTAAACCGGACGGGGCAGGCGAATACGCGATTGAAAATCCTGGTGACTTACATTTCGTGGGATATTCAGGAACGTGTAGTAATCGTCCTCCATTAAACGTTCCTGATCGCTGTCGTCGTCCATTTCGGAATTTCAACTCTTTCTTTCACTGATTCACTTGAATGAGGAATACCCAATGCTTTCCTAACGTAGACTTCTGCTTCCATAGGTTACGAAAGTCTCGGTCGGGAACCGGTTGCAAACTTAGTTCTTCAGGTTATCGTCTGGTGGTGCTAAATGGCCAGAAACGAAATTGCGTCGGTCAACTGCATTATCGACTTGCAGAGGATTACGAGAAATTGATGATAATTGCATGTTTCATTGCAACTGCAAACGGCGATGGTTACGAGAATTTTCCCTTTCGTTCTTTGTTTCGAAAACCATTTTCATTTCCTTTCCGTTGCCCCACTCCCCGAGACTTATAAAGGGCCGCCGAGATACGGGCACAGACGAGATATATGAATAGACAAATCACCTAATGAACTTTCTGAACTCAACGCGACTGCTATACCGACACTGATCTGAGCGTCCTCTGCTCGTGGACAGTGATCAGTTGAAGCACTATTATTTGCCGAAGTTGGGTTGGGGACAAGGGTCGTGGAATTGTGGGAAGCAGGAAAGCATTTTCCACAGCCGAGGTACACAAAGTCTTATATCTCGCCGGTGTCTGTGTCAAGAGATTGTAGAAAACTACCTGAACGCTCGCAATGGTAGGAATTGTAATTTAAATAAAGTTAAGGCGGGGCAAATATTAGTTTGAATATTTTGCAGTGAACGAAATCACGGAACGGAATCATATACGTATTTCAACTCTGAATCCCACTAACTTGCAATATATTCTGCAGTTTCTAGCAATATCATTGCATCATTGGGATTCTGTTTCATTGCGTGTCTTTCGTTTGCTTCGAGAATCAATTGAAAATTAGCAGGAACGCGACACTGACAGGCGGGAATGCGCAGAAGTATAACGGCGCCAAGCAATGGCGCATTGTCAAAGGAGCTGGTTGACAGGTAACAATTTCTTAAGGCCATAAGTAGAATTATGCAAATATTAGTTACGCGTCTCGATTAAATTATAATTCGTGCCACGCATAAACACTTCGTATCAAATCGGATACTCACGTTTGCTATGGAATTCGGGAGGAATCGTTGCTTTACTGTATCACGTTTATTATTACTTTCGTGCACTTCTACTTGAGGTGCCGCTATCAACGCGTCTAATATATTGCGTATTTCAACATTCATTGTTCCAGCGGCTGCAGATCAGTGTTTCGTTCGTAACTTTACCGCGCTCATAGCTTCCAACAATTTCCAATCGAACCTTTTTCGAAACAACTGTTGCAAATAACGAATAACTGTATTCCTCGGTGCAGAGCGCGATCGATAAGAGCGCATGGAATTCAAAGAGCGGCGCCCGATTCTGCACAGCCAGCGTCGCCACTTGCGACCAGATAGTGTCGCCGTTCTCCGTAGGATGGCTCCAGTTGCTCAGTAGACGCGCAGTAGTATGGCAGCTTCGATTTCGCGTAAAGTGTTTTCAAAGAGCAGGTGAACATTTTCGCACCAGCGGTCTGCGATTTTTCGCGATTCATCCCCACGGCGAAGAAGCTACGAGCTGCGGTGTGTGACACAGTGTGTGACCGTGGGCAGTGAGCGTCAATTTTCCGTATTGTCGAACAGCGAAGTGGGAAGCCGCCTTGCCTTCTCGGGAGTATCCTTGGTTTCCGATTCGCCGCGACCCACTGCAAGGACGATCGAGGTAAAACTTCCTCCTGGGAATGTTGATGGACTCGCTTCTCGTTCGAGCGTCCTGCGAAGAGGTGGGTAAGTTTTGCCGATCTTTTCGTCCCGGTTACACGGCGCGCCGTTGCCGCAATACGTCGCAAGTACACGTAACGATCACGACCGTGTCGCTCGAGGTGTTAGCCGCTCCGATAATCACGTTACATTTTTTTCTTCTTTTTTTTTTTTTGTCACGCTCGTGTTTGTTTTCACGCCTCGAGCGAACGTTTCGTGACCGGGCGGCTCGGCTCTCCTCGAGCCCTGTCCGTAGAGACGTAAACGGTACTGGCCGAGTGACATCTGCAACGAGTTGGACGTGTCCACGAATGGCGGTGCGGATATCGATCCTGGAGTCTCCGGCTGCGGGGCCGTACCGCTTTCGAGGTCACCGGGACTTTTCAGCCGCGACCCTTCACTCTCGATCTCGATACCCTTACCCCGTACTATTCGTCGTTTCCCCTGCGTTTTATCGCGCGTCTCTTTTCTTCCAAAACGCATAGATGCGCCGCGCCCGCGGTCACGCGTCGCACGTGACGTTACCGGATGACGATGATTGTGACATCCTGTCTTACAGCTTATCACGGAGGACGGATTGCTCGCGCAACGATGCCACGGGAACGTTTACCCGAAAGAACGTTAAGAATGTCGCGCGACGCGTAGCGAGCGAACATTAATTTGGACGTATGTGCGCCTGTCAGGTATGACTAAAGTAGGACGTTAGAAGCGCTATCGCTGGTTTCAAAGTTCCACGGGGGAAGATCGGCAAGTCCTCGAGGGTTCTCCTCGCAATTTGCACGCGGCGGCGTGAAGCACGCGGGCATCGACGCGTCGATATAATTTGCGATGCGTCGAGTATCGATATTATTCGCACGATTTTCAAGTTACATTGTCCTTTCAATATTTTCCCGCACGGTTTGATCAGCCCCGCGGCTGTGGCTGCGGGGCCTGTGAAATTGAACGCCCCTATTATTCAATGAATCCGCAAATGGAAACGCACCGCCAGCCGCGCTAACCTCGAGTAAGATAATACTGCTTTATTGTATTGGTGGAAAGCGCAGCTTTTTCCCCTCCCGGACAGCTTTGATTATTCTCCGCGTGTTGTTTCGCCTCGTCTCTAGTTTATCGCGGTGAATATTATCGGTGACCCGGGCGGCCCAAATTCAAAATATTTTGGAAGCCGCGTCTTATCGGCGGCCTCTCTGCGGAAAAGAGAAAAAACCGAAGCAATCTGTCGCAGCGGAAAACAAGAAAAATTAACTTGCGCGTTACGCCGAAAGCGAAATGTATGTATGTATCGCGATAACTAACCTCGCTTCTCGGCCGTTTTATTCTTTTTCGCCGAACGTCCTCGCGTTACGCTCGCTGCTGTTTGCCGTTTCGAATCGTATTCGTTCGCCCCCCTCCCCTCCCCACCCCACCCCCAACCAGCGAAGCTTGCTTTCTTTCTTTTTTTTGCGTGTAAAGGGGCGACAAGGACAACCTCTGGACGTATCGGCGTTTTTAGACGCGCCGCGTAACTCTGTCATTAGCAGTTGTCACGGGCGTTGCTCGTCGATCTTCGTTCCGGTTTCGCTCTCGTCGACCGCGGGAACATTAAGCTTGAATCTCTAAAAAGTCGGCCAGGCAGGGCTGAAGGCGTATTACCTCGCGAATAGCGATTTAACTCCCGACCATCGTTGTCGTTTTTCTTTCGGAAAATATCGCCCGGTCAAACTATCGACGGTCGATAAAGTTCGGCAAACATTGATACGATTTATCGTCGCTGCCGCGCGATTACGATTACGTGGAAGCTGTTTCGCGGGTCGCCCCGTAAACATCCAATCGCGATCGTCGACCGACGTACGTAGCTCGCTCGAGTCTCGGATTCGAATCGTCGTGTTCTGGAAGGCCGCGTTCGACTGCAGGTTTCGTCGACGCGTTCGTTGTCTGCGCATGTCGCGATCTATCGCCGGATAAGATGGAACGGTGTAGGTTCGCGACACGACGAATTCGATCGGATTCTTTCCCGGTGACGCAGCTGTGTATCGGTTTGCATCTTCCTCGGGCCCCGCTGTAACTGGATCGACGATTAACGTCGATTATCGCCGATCGATACACCGCTCGCGCTTCGATCGGTATTCCCCACCTCTCGCGATTACGTAACGAAGCTGAACGTCGCGACAAGAATTATTCGCGGCCCGGACGACAAGGGTCGTTTTTAAATTACGACCGATTAGTGACTGCGCGCTTTTCGCGGCGACTTAGTTGCTAGAACCGTTGATACAAGCTGATAAGGCGTGATACGTAACGACCGTAGTGCGTTTCGCTCTTATCGCCGACCAATTTCTTCCGTCGTTCACCTTCGACGCCGCCGTAGACTTTCCTCGACCGGCGGGGACGGTAAACACCGCCTCGCGCCCCCCGAACTTCGTTTCGAAGTTGACCGCGTTGTCCGCGACGCGATACATTTTTTTTTTACGCTTCGTTTCGAGCTTCGACGCGTTCGCCGAACACGGCGTTCAAAACCCGCGAGCGGCAAGCAGATTTTAGCGGAGCGGTCCGCGCAACGAAAATATACCGCGAGTCGAGATTTTCGGGCCGCGCTAATTCCGAGCTCCGCATAAATTTGTTGCGAGCGGCGTTGCGCAAATGCCGTTCCGACGCGTCCCTCCTACGCGTGCCGTTTCGCTTCCTTCCGTTTTCTATTTCTTTCTCCGCAACGGTCGCGTCGGCGCGACGAATAAAATTGACGATGAAAATCGGCGCGCGATTCAACGCTCGAGAGGAACGCGTTGGCCGACTCGTACGGCCCCCCGATCGATAGACCCGCTACTCGCGGCGGAAAAAACGAATCGCGACGACGTAGGAAACGCTGGAATAAATGTAGGGCGCTAGATTCACGCCGGCGTAAATATATATATATATATATATATGTTTACTTTCTCGCTCTCTCCCAAGCGTGACGCACGGCCGTGCATGTATTATTACTTTGGACACGCGCCCAAAGGCGCCACTTCATCTTCGATTTCTGCCCCAATTTCATCCGAGACCTTTCGTGCGATTGCCCGCGGACGCGTGGAAAAATCGTCGACCCGAAAACGCCGAGAAAAACCTTCGAGACTCGTCCTGGGTTCGACGTTGTTCCCTTCGCGTCGACCCAATTCCGTTCGCACACGCGTATTATTATTTCTACGCTTCTCGATCACGATCACACGCGAGTCCCCCGCTAAATCGTTCAGAGGCAGGCTCGGTTCATCTCGGTCCCCTGGTTCGCCTTAGCCGCACCGGTTGAATCCGGGTCGAACCGCGGGATTACCAACTGTTCGCGCATGGAATTCGATTCCGCCACGGCTTTCCGCTCGCTCGACGAGCCTCCGGACACGCGTGACGTCCGCCGCGAGCGAATCGTAGCTGGAACGCGCGGCGGTTGAATTTTCGGATCGGTTGTTTTCGATCGGTCCGCCAGGTCCGCGCGCGCGAGATAGAGATAGAGAGAGAGCGAGAGAGAGAGAGGCTGCGATCTAATCGCGCTTTCCTGTAGCAGTTTTCCCCCGCGAGCGGGTCGGGGACCCCGTTGTCCACCTCCCTGCTGTCCGTGGAACCTGCACCAGTTGCGTCGCGAGGTTGGTCGCGAGCCGCCGAGCCAGTCACGTCTGGATCGTCCTCGAGGCAGCTTCTCTGGAGTGGCGGCTGAGAACCGACTGCACGCGTCCGTGTCCGTAGTCATGTGATCGCGGGACCCACAGGTGTACTAATTTCTGCGCGCGCGGATAGAGTACGTGACTCAGTGAGCCGTGGACGTTCGTTCCCATCATCCTGGACCGGCGGACCGGATGAGGAAGGGAGAATGCACGAGAACAGCAACGGGGATTACGAGGAGGTCAGCCGAAGTTCGGTAGCGAGCGCTTAATCGGAAACGTCCGCGGGGCCGTTCGGTTGTCTCGCTCCGCGGGTCCAATTATAGATCCAGGAAGAATGGTTTGGTCCGATTCAGCAGTTTCCACCCAACGCGGCGGATTCCGCCTCGAGACTGTCCGACGCAACGACACCTGATATCCGGCGCGCGTTATCGCGGGGCCGACAGCGTCGGTTCTATTGATCGACGGCCCCGAGGAAACGGCCCCCCGGTGTCGTTCGATGCCCGCGTGCATCGCGGAACGCGGCGATCGTGCTGGCCGGTCGGTTACGTAAAAAAATTGCGATCCTGTTTTCGCGGGGATCATCCGCGGGGATCAATTCATTGACGGCGGCCGATATCGGCCTGGAATTCCCGTAAACGCATTAGATACCTTCCAAGTGGGGTCGATCCGCGTCGAGTGACGCGTGCTTCGCTATTTTCGTTTCGGTTGTCCGTGCGCGCCGCGTACACGTGCACGTAATTGGCCCTTACCCCGTCGAGGCGCACCTGTTGCATCCCATCCGCCGCCCCCCCCCCCTCTCGTTTCCGTCGCCCTTTCGAGTCGTTGTCAGACGCGGGAAACGGGAACGATCCGCGATGAGGAATCGGGACCCGAGGACCGGATCGTTGCGACCGGTGGAATCGCTGCAGAGCGATGGAGGAAGAGGATGCGAACGGCGGCGAGGAATTATCGTCGCGGTCGTCGCGAGCGAACTGACCGTAGCGATATTCTGGGCGACGTTAACGCAACGTCGGCCTTGACTCTTGTTCACCGAGACACTGGAGCGACCCACCTTGACATTAAGAAGCGTAATTGCTCCGGGGTTCGATCGGATGATTGTCGGTCGAGTTTCGCGGCGCGGTCCTCGCGTGTTTTAATTCTGGGGGCAGGGGGTGGAGGGAGGCGGAAGTTATTGCTCGTATAATTGCATTCGGTTGGGATGCAGGTATTTACAAATCGATCCCCCTCCCCTTCCCATCGGTGGCATTTAGTTCCGCGCGACACGTGCGACAGTAGGCTGCACAGAAGTGACGCGTGGAACGCCGCAGGAAGTCCTCCGTGAGTCGCCGTGTCGCTATCCGTAATCTGCGCATTGATTGAACGCCTATCCGGCCGCGACACGCAGCCTCCGATTCGTTTTTTCCGTCGAGCTGAATCGAACGAACAACAACGCCCGTCTAAGGACAGCTCGTATCTAACGATATTGACTAGTTAGACGGGTTACGATGCTCGCGATACTGCGGGGTATCGAATGGGGCGTAATTAGCGCGGTTTTTTAGCGCTGTCGCGGCCGAGAAACAGCTCGAGAAATGTTTACGTAACACGCGGCGTTGCAAAACGAGAGCGGGTCGTGCACAGGAAGCCGTCTCCGGTCGGCCGAGGCACGCGCGACCGCGTGCACGCAAAAATACCTGCTCTTGACAGTGATCGAGACAATCGCCGGCAGCGTTCCACCGGCGTACTCGTCTCGCGCGAGACAAACCACTAAATCGTAGCGAACGGGAAAATGCCGAGGTAAACGCGTTCGCTGGGCAACGCCTGGAACAGAGAGAGAGAGAGTTAGGGAGGGGAATGGAAGTTCTCGTTGCACGTCGGACTTGAACGCCCGTGGGAATTCCGATAATCGAACGTCCGACGCTCTCGGTGTCGACGTTCAAAGTACAAGCCGAACGCTCTGGTCGCCGCCCGAGAAAGCAGCGGAAAAAGGTGGCGAGTGTTTTAAGGCGGCCGCAGTGGAGGGGGGTCGTGGCAACGTTCTCTTTTCGTGGAAGCTAGCCGAATCAGTATCGTTGTGGCATTCGCGCTGTACCGACGTGTCCTTCGCTCGTCGCCGCGCTGCAGTTCGCTTCCAGCACGTGCGTCCGGTGCACAGTGTCGCAGGGTGGACGAAACGAGAAAAAGTGCGAGCCGATTCTCTCCGACGCGAGCATGACGATTTCGCGGAGCACGTGAACAGGGGCCAACTTTTTACTCGCGGGAACAACGGCATCAGGAATTCGAAGGCCTCAGCCATGGTACGTCAGGCACGTGCGGACGCGCCTTCAGCCACGGTGAACCGCGGTGAAAGCGGCGCGGGGGGCGCCATAAGTATCTCGCGGTCCTCGATCGCCGTGTGCCGCGTCGTTCGTCACAGGACGACGCAGGAGCCGCGGCTTGTTTTCTGCTGGCCGTTCGTCTCTCGGCCCGCGGCGACGGGTTATCGTCTTTGCGGAACTGGCACGCCGGCCAACTGTATTATATCGTTCCGCGTCAAGTTCTCGAGCGCCACGCGTGACCATGAAAACGCGAATATAATAGGCGCGCGACCGACACGTGGCGTTCGATCCTTGATTAGACCCATATTTACATACGTCTCTATTATACGAAACGGAGGAAACCCGCGACGCACTGCCGCGGAGCTTGTTCTCGCCGAATCACTTTCGTTCGACATCTGAGCGAGCTCTACGCGTATTGCAATTAATCTGGACGCTGCTCGGCCACGGCGGCATTGTTACATTGCACGGGGGAGATTTTGCCTGCGGATCGCGATCCCGTTTCGCATCGCCGGCGTTGAAGTTCAAGCTTCGCCTTTGAACTTTGAACTATGCGACTCGCCCGGCCGCTGCAACACCGGAACCGCCGTTCATCTGGCGTGCTTTGGTCGCGTCGAATTTATTCGGAAATGGCATTTAGCGGGCGGCGCACAGCGATTCTTGCGATCGCGTATCGTTTGCTATTCGCGTCTACGATTTACGCAACTCGTGCACGCGAATGCAACCTTTCCGTATCGCTCGGCGATAAATCCTATCTCCGATAACCCGTGGTTCATAGTCGTAATTAAAAATCGATGTACACACACATATATATATATGTGTGTGTGTGTGTAATAATCTAGACTCGTGATTGAATGACGCAGTTTTGTCGTAATCTCTCAATCGTCGCCGTAAGTTTCTCTCACCGTTCGACAATTGCGAGTATCGATAACTGGACCGTCGCTCGTGGTACACGCCCGACTCTTTTCAATCGTTTCCCTACCGAACACCCGTGTCATTATTTTCTGCCAAGCCAACTCGTTTTCTTTCGGATAATTCTTCATTACTTCTCTTTCGTTTCCAGGGTTCCGGATATCTGAAGCGTGCGAACACAGAACGCCTCCATGAAATATTCAATCAGGTAAGCGGGGGGCCGTTGCTATCGATAACAGCCGTGCCTCATCCGGTTCGATCCGGCTCCGTTATGTCAGCCAGATAGGACATAAATTGCGTAATCGGTTGGCCCACGTGGTAAAGTAAACGTTCACGGTGATTCCAGTACGCGTCGCAAGAGAAGAATGGCGAGAGGTTCATGACCCCGTCCGACTTCGTCCGGATCTACCTGGGACTCTACACGAATCCAGATTACAATCCCGATTCCGTCGATTTGCTCGCCGGCATCGTTGACACCAGCAAAGATGGGTACGGTGTCGAAGCCACCTCGATCATCGATCGCTCCTTTCCCAGACGTTCCCTTTATTTCGACTCGATTATCGTTTCAGGCTCATATCCTTCTCCGAGTTCCAAGCGTTCGAGGGGTTGCTCTGCGTGCCGGACGCCCTGTACAAGACGGCCTTTCAGCTGTTCGACACTAACGGAAATGGAATGGTTGCGTTTGGTGCGTATCAATCGTACGACAATCGTACGTTCGACGACGAGGCGCCGCGTTTTAACTATAGCCGCGGGTCGTTTTTCGCAGACGAGTTCACTGAGGTGATGCGGAAGACCGAGCTCCACCAGAGGATGCCGTTCAACATGGACAGCAGCTTCATTAAACTGTACTTCGGGAAGGACAAGAAACGTTTGATCAGCTACGCGGAGTTCAGTCAGTTCTTGCACGTAAGTCCGTCGTTGTAGGGATTTCTGTCCGTCAGCGCCGATTGGTCACGCTCGTTGTTGTTCCGCGCAGGACTTCCACGAAGAGTACGCGACGGAGGCGTTCAAGAAATTCGACAAGGACGGCCAGGGTTTCATATCGGCGTTGGACTTTCAAGACATCATGCTCAGCATCAAGATACATCTGCTGACGAAGGACGTGAGGGACAACTTGGTCGCCGTGAGTAGACCGACGGGGCTTGAACGTCTCCGTTAATTAATTTTGTGTCACGGTGGCGAAGCACGGGAATTAAACGATTAACAACGTCGATCGCAGGCGGCCAGCACCGGTCAGGACGGACGGAAAGTGAGCTTTCCGTATTTCATGGCGTTCAATTCGCTGTTGAACAACATGGAGCTGATTAAACGTATTTATCTGAACGCGACGGGCGGCCACAGATACGAGGAGGTCACGAAAGGTGCTCGCACATGCCCTCTATATTCCCTTGACCCTTATGCTGGCAACCGAAATGGCGGACAAGCCACGAAGCTTGGTCATGCGATATGTTTTGCTTGAAATTGTTCAACGAACCAAGATCCGGAGCAGCGGTTTTCGCGATATTTTATCTTTTATTGCCCCGTTACGTTATAAGCGTCACGGTTGCCAACATAAGCGTTAAGTATCGTCGAACGAAACGGAGGGTAAATGGCTTATTGGGTTTTCTTCTTGCTACAGAGAGGTTCCTTCATTCCGCGCAGATGATGTCGCAGATCACGCCGCTCGAGGTGGACATTCTGTATCAGCTGTGCGACCTGCAGCATCAGACGGGGTGAGTGTCACCGATCCCGTGGGCGCGACTCCATCCTTCTAGGCGATACCGATCGATTGCGAGAACGGCCGCGTGGAACGACGATTCTTCCACGCTTGGGCCGGCCGCGACGAATAAAACAAAACAAAAGCAATGCGAACGAATTCCCCGATCTTCAGTAAATGCCAATTATCGTTGTTCCATGATTGAATGTGTCTATTTACGTGTTTACGCTGCCTGGATCAGGTCTACGGACGACGACGAGGCAGATCCGCGGCTTGGGTGCGTCTTTGTATTACAAGACTAATCACGCGCTATAAATTTGTTATAATGCATAATGCTGGTGTCGCGCGAAAGCAACGGGAATTCCTCTTAAAGCACGTAAAGGGGTGAACTTAAAAGGATGTTTCTTTCCAGCCGAGACGCGTCGTCCATTTCTAAATTCCACGTTTCATTTTGTTATTTCTGTTTGTTCCATTAGAGCGACAATTCCCATTCCTTTTGCCAATATATCGTTAATGCACACGTTGTCACACCTGCTTACCCGCGGCGTCGATCCGATGGACGACCGTGTCCGCAAACATTTGCACACCGCGTGGCCGCTAACGACACTTTCGAGGGCCTCCCTCTTATTGGCAGGGCATATTTTTAGTAACACTTGCGAGCGGTGACATCGATGCTCTTTGCTTAACGACCACCCCACAGAGACGCCTCATTATTTTATATCTTTCTGTTGGAACCTTCCTCGGCAAAGGGACACCGACAAACTCTTTCCTCCGCCCTCCCGACAACCTTTTCTTTTTATTCTTCAAATGCTTTATCCCCGCCGCTGTTACGGATCAACGCATTGAGCAAGCATTTTCTCGGGTTTCAGGAAAATTGTATACAATGATCTCGTGGCTATCACACCCGAGCAGTATTTCAAGCAGATCACGAAACGCCTGGCCGAGATCAAGGCGGTGTCGGTAAGTTTGGTGGCATGGAGATCGTTCGTCTCCATTGCACCGAGTGTGCCATTGGGAGCAATCTACGCTAATTCAGACATCATCAGCTGCGTTGTTGAAGCATCAGTTGCCTTGTTTCAGAGCCCCGAAGAGCGCGGAGTGGTCGTACAGATACTCGAGAGCGGTTACCGGTTCGTTTTAGGGTCCATCGGAGGAGGTACGTTACCATATCGTCCCAATTAATCGCCCACCCTTTTACAGCCGCGAAGAGATTCCCAGAATCCCCGGGGGTTGAATGAAATCGAATGAGACACCGTAGGGGGAATAACTTGCTCGTCTCGTAACGCCAGCTCCATTCGCGAGCGGAGTTCGGTGTGTAAAGACTAGACAAAGAATGTTTTCTCTAGCCGTGGGAGCCACCGCCGTGTACCCCATCGATCTGGTGAAGACGAGGATGCAGAACCAGAGGGCCGGTTCCTTGGTCGGCGAGCTGATGTACAGAAACAGCTTTGACTGTTGCAAAAAGGTTGGAATCGAAAAGTCTCGCCGCGATACACTGCCTGCATTGTTAATTATGAAGTTGGTGTCCTGCGTTTGACAGGTTATCCGGCACGAGGGTTTCTTCGGCCTCTACAGGGGCCTGATACCGCAGCTGATGGGCGTCGCGCCCGAGAAGGCTATCAAGCTGACCGTAAACGACTTCGTCAGGGATAAGTTCATGGATAAGAACGGCAATTTGCCCCTCTACGGGGAAATAATGTCGGGCGCCTGCGTAAGTCATCCGTGAACATCCTCGGCCCCTGTCTGTCGCGACAATGGCCGTTCCCCTCTCCGCGATTTGAACGGCGCCGAGATAACTTCCTTGCTTCTTTCAGGCGGGAGGGTCGCAGGTGATATTCACGAATCCGTTGGAGATAGTGAAGATTCGGTTGCAGGTGGCCGGAGAGATAGCGGGTGGCTCGAAAGTCAGGGCGTGGACCGTCGTGAAGGAATTGGGCCTGTTCGGTTTGTACAAAGTGGGTGTTCGGTCGTCGGACTTCTTCTTCCCTTCGAATTCTCTTGGCCCGCTTTCACAATTTACATTCCGCAGGGCGCCAGGGCCTGTCTGCTGAGGGACGTTCCGTTCAGCGCAATCTATTTCCCAATGTACGCCCACACGAAGGCCCGTTTAGCCGACGAAGGAGGCTACAACACGCCTCTGTCGCTTCTGGTGTCCGGGGCGATCGCCGGCGTTCCCGCGGCGGCGTTGGTCACGCCAGCGGACGTTATAAAGACCAGATTACAGGTGCCACTTTATTTTACACAAATCTGCCGGGAGATTTTCCCCTCAGGCAATACGAAACGCGGTCGCGTTTCGAAGGGCGCGGTACTTTTAGGCGAACCCTCGAAGTGGTAACGCGTTTCGTTCGATGTCCAGGTGGTGGCTAGACAGGGACAGACGACGTACAGCGGGCTGCTGGACTGCGCAAAGAAGGTGTACAGGGAGGAGGGGGCCAGGGCGTTCTGGAAAGGCGCGACAGGTATAGCGATTCTTTCAATTCAATTATTGCGTTTACGCTGATCTCGGGTGCGAGTCTAGAATTCTATACGCGGCCATGAGATTTACTTTACGTTGTGCATTGAGAAATTTAGTAATACACATTTGATTTGGTCGATTGCATGCGCGGGGTGGCCTACCCTGTCGTATCCATCGACTATTTCTATTCCTCCCCAATATGACCTGGCGACTTACTTCTAAGTGAGTACTACTCCATCTCTCTGCCTGCCAGTTATCGTGAGTTACTGTTTCAGTTTCCAATCACGACCACTCTCGTCACAATCGCTCGGCCATTTCGTTGTCGTAACCTTCCGTCTTCTAACTAGGTTCATCGTTTTTGTACACGTATACATCCCAGGTGTACAGGTGTTACCGTCGAGGGGCACCGTTTATCCATTTGCACAGTTCGCATTCTCTCATCGTTCTTTTACCCATCGTTTGCTGATTTCTGATACTAATCAAGATCGCCGTCGATTCTAGTCTTAGGACGGAGGTTTTTTCTGATTTTTCCGGAATGCTCCGATCGTGTGCCCATTCATATTTAATTTTCGAATTGAAATGTTTATTCCGACAAAGAGTGTGGAACCAGTGTGCGTGTTTCCGATCGCCGTTTCGTCTGTGCCGCTTGTTCATATCGTGTTTCTATATTTGCAGCACGAGTGTTTAGATCTTCGCCTCAGTTTGGCGTCACCCTGTTCACCTATGAATTGCTGCAGAGGCTGTTCGTCGTCGACTTCGGTGGATCGTAAGTGCACAATATTGCGCGGATTTCATGTTACGTTTCTCGACGTGTGCGTGACGAAACGTTGCTTCCAGGCGGCCAACCGGGTCGGAGCAAAAGGTGCCCGCAACGGGCGTGGCAGAAGAGATCCGATCGACGAATCCGGATCACATAGGGGGCTACCAGATTGCTCTGCCGATCTTCACAGGCATTGAAACAAAGTTCGGTCTCTATCTGCCGAGGTTCCAGGCAATCAGTAACGGGAAGTAACATCTCCGGACAGGTTCAGCTAGACCAGTAAGCTTGTAGCGACCCCCATTATTAACGAAATTGCGTGTCGAGTCGCGGAGTACTCGCGCTGTCCGCGACGAACGTGTAACGAGCTCCACATTACCAACAACCGAATTGAGAAACAACCAGCCGTCGTCGTCGACCCGGATAGAGAAGAACAGCGAACGGATACGGAATCCTCGAGACATTAAAATAGTAACAGAAGACGAGAAGATGCTTCCTGGAAGAAGTAGAATTACGAAGAATAGGCGGAAGTCCGTACGAATTCGGACGCACGGGGTACGGTACCTTCGGAACCAAATTATTCTATTAAGTGCTACCGCGAACTTTGGAGAGTATAGGCAGGACGGTCGATAGGTTACAGGGTCGGGGACTATTAGGAATACCAGTCCGGTCGCCGTGCGTCCGAAATCTGCGATGGTAGAACAGCGTCAACGCGCACAACCTCCTCGACGATGGTCTCTTCGCAGAGATCGAGATCGTAGGGGACCGTGGGGACAAATTACACAGGGTTTAGGCGAGTTAAACGCAGGCCGGTTTCGCCTGAAGGCATTCCCGAAACGGGAACGGCCTCTTCGCGCTTAAGTTCGGCGATTAACGCGCTTAGCGTGGAGCTCGAACGGATTGGCGATGCGAAGAAGCGGAGGAAGTAACTTCCTTTTATCGGCGACGCTGCACCATTTCATATGTCGCTCCTTGACCCGGCTTTTAAACGACGGATCGGACCTTCGGGAAATCGTCGGGAGATTCATTAGAGCTTAAGAAGCTGTTGCGATGGGTGAAAGAACGTTCGGTCCTGCTTTTTCTGTTTCAGCAAGAGAGATTTGGTTCGCGCTTCAAGCCTTACCTTTTCTACTTTTTATATATGGATGGAAAATATAGTCGATCGTACGCGGTTCGATGTATTCGTAGTGTTCACGCTATTCTTTGTTGGGTTCCGTTAGCTTTCCAGAGGACGTTCGCACGTTTCGAAACCTTGTCTGCTCTTGCTTCTAGAATCCGCCCTCGGAGCTTCGCGAGAATCCCCAAGGGGGGCTCTGCGACTTTTCGATATCTGTTTTACCGATTTATTTAGCCGCGAAGCCCGCCATTTTGTATGTCCGTATTCTACCCTTCGTCCGGTCGCGGCTGTCGTTCGTTTTCTCTATCGGGTTTCTCGGTTGTGCAATAAATTGTCAGTGCAGTGATTTCGCGCGATCCGAATTCCGTTCTGTCCGCGCCGGCGAGTCGAGAACGATAAGCCGCCGCAAGTTTCCTCTTCTGTCCGGTAAAATAGCAAATGAAGAAAACAGGGCAACAGAGGTGAATGTCGAACGTTCTGTATTACGCGAGATTCTAAGGCCGTCAGGGATCGCGTCGTATTTCGTTCCGTCTCGAACAACATTCTGTCCGAAGGCCGGAATCTTGCGTAATACCGTAGGACGTTCCGAAACATACGATTCTTTTCTGTCACGATCGTTCTCGTCCGCTTTTTCTCGAGCAGCTTGGGGCGTTCTCCACGCGTTCACCGTTTACAAACGTAAAAAAAAAAAAAAAGAAAAAAAAGAAAAAGATAATCGAATTCTATTTGTATGCTGAGAGATTTATCGATGAGGGCTCGTGGAGCGTTTTAAAACGAATAGAAGGACTGGTTCCTTCGTTCTTAGATATATTCGCGGGTCACGTGGTGTTTTACGTCGCGTCTACGTTAATCCTCAAGTCGATCGTTCGAAATTTTTTAAGGACGCGTCGCTCCAGTTCCCTTTTAGGAAAGGGAACGGCGAATTTTCTATTCGTTCCTTCTTCTCGTATACGAATCGATTGGTAATAAATCGTGTCACGTTGCATCCGTTAGTGACGTCCTTAATGATTTCGGACGACCGAACCGACCATTATGGCGCTTGTTTCTTGTCGCGAGGTCTGTGCGAGATCGCGAAAACGTTCTCGCCCGCAGTTCGATACACGATATCATTTAACGGGACACGTCGGCTCGTACATGCTGCAGCAAAAATCGTGCTCCGCCTGTGACGAGCTTCCGGGGCTTTACGATCGAACATTCCGAGGTGTTGCGGGCACAGATCGTGTACATAAGAATTGCGAGAGGGGGGTATGTAAATGGCGTCGATTGGGACAATCGAAACGCGAAATCGGCTTTTGGGGGCCCGAGATATCAATTCAACCATCCTGATCATAGTTCGATGTACATACATATGTTTGCGTATGTAATATAATTAGCCGGTGTATATACTCGTCGTGCGATTAGCAATTGCGAATACTTTGATTGCTATCCTGTTGTGCGTGCGATTTAAGGAATGATGTTACCGACACGCGTGCGGTCGATAACAAAGAGGCGTTGTCCTCGCTTCACGCGCGAGGGCGCTCGTGACATCAAAACAGAAGCCTGCGACCCGAATCGCATTTTTCCGAACGAACATTGGTTAAAGCAGACGGTTCGTGTCGAACGGGAAGGTTTGCACGATTGTATTCGCAATTGCTCGAGAGTATGCAGATTATAATAAACGTTCAGAAATCCGTCGTGGGCATTCGCGGTTCAGTGGTTATTTTCGGTACGAATATCGTCGCACCGTTGCGCAATTTTTTCACAATATCTCCGCACCGATCCTCGATCATCGTTCTTCGGTACGAACCGTCGTCTCATTACTGTTGTCGTCACAATTCTCAATATCGCCGCTGGCCATCTGTCGGCCGTAAACGCAAGAATGGAATCGTTCGCAACCCTATGTAAACCTGTACAGTGAGCGTGGATGATTGTCAAGCTTGTGATAAGGCAAGGTGGGAACAGGAGGAATCAGACACGCGTCTCGATGGAATTGAGGAAATTTCTACGCTCCGTGAAAACTAGAATCTTCGGCGAGCCAATAAATTGTACTATCTTTTGAATCATTTTCTTCCCGACTTTATTTTCACCCTCTTTATCGTTTCGACAAACATGTATATGCTTTGCTTTTCGTAGATATCGAATCCAGAGTTTCTCCGACCGGCCTAAAGCGTGCGTGGCGAAGATTGCTTCTTTGTTTGTTTATCTTCTTTTCTTGAAAACAAAGATCGTCTCTGAAGAGCACCTGTTCTGAATCTCCGCCCGGTAATGTTCAATTTCATTTCCAACGGGGATCGAAATTTATCGACCCGCGGGATATATTCGAACGGCAAACATCTGAATATTAAAATTCGGTCGCGCATAAATTTCGATCTTCGCCGATAAGCTCTGATATTTTTCTTGTTGCCGTCGTTCGTTCAGCGAGGGGCCCCGATTCGCGGTCAGAACATAGCCACGTGATCGCACAAAGTATGCAACTATAGTGGGGGGGGCTAAGTACGCGGGTTAGGGTTAAAGGAATTAAATAAATTAAACGAGTTTAAGTGCGCCGAAGGGATCGCTAAGTACGCTGAAAGGGAAAGGGGTCGAATCACGTAAGTGATAATTTCTCGAAGTACACACGTAACGATTAACTGAAAATCGGAATCGACGTACCACCGATCTGTGATCATTGTCAGATTCATTGACGGTAAACCGAAAGCGAAATGCCGACTAGTTAGACGATTTTCGAATTCAATTCTTACGAACAATCCTCGATCGTAATACCTTTGATAACATTAGTTTTACCTGATTGCGAATTGTAAAGATTATATATATATATACATACAAATTGTAAATCAAAAAAGAAAGAAGGAAAAAGGACTACCTAATTGTGAATAACACCCAGGCTGTTGTGCGTATATTTTAAAATAATAATAAATATTATTTAAAAGACACGCCGATTCAGTGGACCTGATTCGCGTTTCGAACGATCATACGAATTATCATTGTAACGGGGTACGTTACAATTCGCACGCGTACCGAACGGGCAATCAAGTCGCCGAGATGGGAATTCCAAACGAAACGCTAATGCGTCGCAGTGTACGTAATTTGAAATTCGCCTCGGCGTGTTTTGCTTCTTTACGACGCGTCCGCGACACTCCGCGGCGGTAACGACCCAATAAAGCACCGAACTTCGCGTCGTTTAGCCGGCCGCTAAAATATTCCGGACGTAATGCCCGACGGAGTCGCTCGAGACGCCTCGAAGCCGCTTCAGAATCTCGAGGCCCGATTGCGTAGCGGTACACGGGAGCCAAACGCGATCCTGCGGAATTTAAACGGCGGTCCGCGCGAATTTTTGCTCCCCGCTCCGGGTTTTAGAAGAGGCAGAAATCGGTCCGCGCGTTTTAATTAATTCGAATGCTCGATTCGACGTTTGCTCGCCGCCGGTATTCGACCCAGATTCGTTGGACGCGTCTCCCTCTGTTACCGGCGGACACGGACATTTGTAGGGAAATTTGATTCGCGAGGCGAGCCGCATCAATCGCGAATTGATTAAACGACACTCGAGTCCGCGATACAGTCGGGGCGGTCCTTTGTTCGTGGTTCGATTGCACGGAAAATTTGATTGAAGCTCGAATCAGAACGGAGATCACGATTCGGCGATAAAGGCGAAGGGCACTCTTCTCGTGCGTTTTCCTCGAGTCGCTGGCTAACGAAAATATTTCAACACACCGACCGCACCATTTTTCCTCGTTGTCGGGGCACTCGGTTGTTTTCTAGCTTTCAAACAGTATAATGCCGTTCGTATCGATACAGTCTCCGATTGCTACTTATTTATTTCCTTGAAAGGTTCCGTCTGTTATAAAAAAAAATAACTGTTTAAATGAGATAAGATTAATTGACCAATATTTTGCAACAGCATAGAAAGAATGTTGTAACGCGACGCATGACGGTGCTTGCGGACGGATCAGGTAGAACGTACATCGTACATCGTTTAAAAATGCCGTACACTTCGTAACATTGTTCGCGGTTGATATCCAGTAGGAAGGCGAAGTAAACTTTCGGGACAACCTAATGTATTCCGCTCGTATACGGCCGCCTTATAGGCTCATTTGAATATTCGGCATAAATAGGCCCGCAGATGTCCCCGCTACAGTTCCGTAATATCGCCGAATCAAACGAACGCGCGTCTATCCGGTCGATTAGCATACGTTTACGCTAAAAGCCACCGCGTAGCCGGTTCCCCGAAGAATACACCTGTTTCTCGGCAACGTTACGTCGCTGAGATACCCGTGAACGGTGACGAATGTTCGCCGTTCGCACACCGCGGCCTTTACCCTTTCTGTTTCCTGGTATAACGTCTGCGTCCCGCAGACGATCATTTCCACGTGCTTTTAGAGCGTCCGCGACTTTTATCGCCCGACAAAGAGGCAGCGAACAAATAGAAGCGTTCGTCCCTTTCAACCGCGTTTCCGGTTCGACCAGTTCGAGATTGACGTATGGCGCAGTTTAGCCCTCGAACCGCAAAATCAACCACTCGACGGGTAACAGAGCCCGAGGCTGTTGTTCGGTAAGCCGGCTATTGTTGTTGCAATAATTCGACGGCTGTAATTCGAGAGCACCGCGACGTCCTGGATATACTGGATGTCCCCGCGCGAAGAGAATTAAACTTTATCGGGTTTTTCCTTTTCTACCCGTCGGTGTAACGCACGTCCAACGCTTTGTCCGAGCCGCGGAGTTTTTATTGGACGATTATTTAACACGGCTCGCGACTTGCACCCGTTTCCATTCGAGCCGCCGTACGCGAGAGAAGTTCAACGTTTACGAGCCTTGCCATTTTATTCGTCGTCGTTCTCGCGCTTTTAGTCGACCAGACGCGGGGCCTGCTTAAAAACTGCCGAAAGTTTCGGCCCACTATTTTACAGTCCGCGTGTACTACGGCCAGCTCGCCGTGGAAACGGAGAAATTTCCTGGAACGGGTTGCGTGAATTAAAGATAATGCCAGGACCGTCCGGGATCGGAACGCGTTCTGACGGCGGGATATATTTATGCGGACGGGAATTAACCAGCCACCGTTTCGTTCTTAAACTGCCAGCGTTTATTCTTACAGTCTAGCTTAGTTTCGGTATCTACAATTATAGACTATGCTTGAAGGACTAGAACAATGATACTAGATCATAGAGACGCGATCTACGAATCCGTTCGGGGCGCGGATCGCTGCGTCACGTGGATGACAGGTTCTTCTTCGGTTGGTCCACGATCGAATTGAAACGCGCTAGCCGTAATTGCACAGGCCGCCCAGATGGTACGCCTGTCCCCTAGCTGCGAACGAAACAAAACGGATCAACGGTTCAGTCGCGACGTTCGCGTTTAATAACCAGCGAAAGACAGGTTCGAGCGAGAAATTCGCTGGAACGCGTTCGTTACGCGTGTGCGAACTCACAACAAAGGCCCGCGTATCGATTCGAATGGAGCATCCCGTAGCTGCCACACGCAGGCTGGCCAGATACGTACGGCTGAAAGCCGAGCACGTTGCCGCTGTAACGGAAAAATATAATGCTGTAACGCTGAAACGGGGCTCCCTACGAATCCGTGCTTTGTCCACGGCTCGAACGAAATAGGATTCTCACCCGGGCCCGTAGTTGCATACGTAGTTCTTGGTGTAGCCTCGGGCCGGGTCGTAGTAGAACGAGTAGCCGCAGCCAACCAGATACGTGTCGCCCCAGACGAGCTTGAAGGTAATTTAAAATCTGCTTCATCCACCGGTCGACGCGAGACAGCCCGACGAAACGGGTCAAGGGGGAATATTACCCGACGGGGATTTCCATCGTTAATTTACGACGGGTCCCGTCGATCTCTCCGACAAATCTCGTTTCATTTTTAGGCGTCGGAGAGCGTTCACTCGAGCCAGAAGATTTATTTTACCTGAGTGTAGTGGCCGGTGGCTTCGCTGTATCCCGATCGATAGTATTGCACTTCGTTGAACCAGTCCGCGATCCTCTCACGCCAGTCCGGCTGGTAGTCGTACGGTCCCGGGGGCCTCGTCGTCCATGTCCTGGCTATGTTCTGCCCGACCGCGAACCTGCCTGCAGATCGAGCGTTGTTAATCGCGATCGACTACTCGTTCCGACGCTGGATCGCGTCCCGGTAATTTTCCGCTCGCCCCATTTATCTACAACCGCGTTCCATGGTACTCACGAACGTTCCTGTAGTTGTCGTGCGACTCGGCGCATTGGTTCGTCCACCTCTGCGCGATCGCCGCCAATTCGTCGTCCCATATCTGAAAAAGTTTTAACGGCACACGCTACTGAACCAGGGACCGCCAAGTTTTTCTCCTCCAAGGGCCACCGAGTCCCCCCCCCCGCCAGTTAAGCTCGCCCCACTCCTTGGCGAAGACAAAGACCGTCTCGCGAGCCACCGGTTCCCTGGAGGAGGGAGATCCGGATAGGGGAAGTGCCACACACATGGCTCGCGAACCGTCACTTTGCGGTCCCTGATTTCTAAAGTGATTTCTGAACAACGAAAGAGCGCCCTCGAGGAGGATCAAGCGAGATCAAAGTTATCCCCTTACCACTTCCCTCATGTTGGCCGCTCCAGGCTGTCCGCGAATCTGGCCCAGGGCGACCAGCTGCCTCAGACGATTATGCGCGTCCAGGATAGCCTGCTTCTCCTCGCAGTACAAGCCGGCGGAGCCTGTAAACGCGTGGCGGTTTGCAGCGGTGAACGAGCGAGCCAGGGGGACAAAGGCGACCCGGTGAGTCATTCATAGCCACCAATTCTCGGCCGCTCCCGGGCTAAATTGCGAACTTGATTGTCGCGCGTGTTCCCCGATATCGAAAAGCTATTTCGGTCGCCCGGTGCGCCCGGCTGAGCCCCTCGAATATTGGCCCGAGGTAGCTACAGGTAGTCCCGGAAAATCGTTTAAGGCGAACGAATTCTCGTCGCGATCCCCCCAGCCCGGCTCTATCAGCGGCTCCGTCTTTTTTCCGACTCGCGGGGAAACTTCTCCTGGTGTACGCTCCGACCAAGTCCAACTTCCTTTCCCTTCCCACCATCCCCCTAGAACTTCTTAGCCGCGCGTTGCAAATTCCCGGCTCTCCGTCGAACGACTCGACAATCAAGTTTCTCATCCCGGCCCGTTTTATTCCAGCCGCGAATTCGATTGTTCCGCGCGGCGCCCGAGCAGAGTCGCGAACGAGATTCTCGGATTTCTTCCCAATCAAACGGCAGCCGCTTTAATTTCGCGGAGCCCCGCCGTCGTTCGCGCTATTTTTAACGTCGAATCGATGCTCGTCGCCGCGTCGAATTTCCGATGGATTCCGATTTTTCGCCCGCGTAAATAATGTACGAGGTGAATTATTCACGAGGCCGCGGCGGCTGCGAGGCTGGACGAAAAACTTGCGCCAGCCCGAAGGTTTCCTTCGCCCCGAGTGCGACCGTTTCTAATTGTCCCGTCCCATTTATTTTTTTTAACCCGGCTTCGTTAACCTCGTCGACGATTTACGGACGATCGATCGGAACGAAAGGTCTCTCCCCGGCTATTTTCGATCGGGATCCGCGTGCGGATTTAAATCCGCTCGAAGCGGTTCCGTAACGATCGCATCCGCTTCGGGCATCCTATCGTTTCCTACGCCCGGCCGGATTGAAATACCCCGACGCGAATCGCCTACGCACCCACGGCAAATTGGCCGACGTCGAAGCGAGTCGGTTCTTTATCTTCTTTTTTTTTTCACTCGCGGCCGGAAATGAGCGGGGCACGGCACGGCACGGCGCGTAACCGACACGCCCCCCCCCCCCGACACGCGTTGACTCTATTCCACTCTCGTCGCTTCTGGTCGAACGGATCTCGTGGGAACTCGAACAAAGCATTTCGTTCATTCGCGCGGATTCTTGTCGGTGCTTCTTGGGACTTGTTAGGTGTTTACTAGGTAGCGATGTTCTACTCACGCAGCATAGTTTTCCCGTGACAAGCCGGCCAGGAATTCGCCGAGCAGGTAACGCAGGCGACGGCAATGACCAATACCAGTCGTATCGCTCCTTTCTCCGCTGCCATTTGCGCGTTAAAGGAGAACTTCCGTGCGGACGGCGAGGACTAACAATTTCAATCGGGACACGTGTTCGTTTCTCGCTCGGCCCCGTGGAAGCTGGGCCGGATTTGTGCGAATCGGAACCGGTCGTCGGAGGCAGACGGACTAATAACCGGCCACGGTCCCGCGGCCGCCTTTATATTCACCTGCCCCATGGGCACGTATCGTGTAATTGTTCGCGTTACCAGTTTCCATGGTGGGGACCGGTTACACGGGTCAGAACGACGGGACCGAAGGTCGGAGAGGGAGCTTTTCAGGTGTTTACCCGGTCGAGATGGACCGAGCGGAGTTTCCTTGCGGAACCGGGCCCCGGGATAGAGGGTGTCTTTGCGAACGTTGGGGTCGGGGCCGTTATAATTTTCTTCCCCCGTAGTTTCTCGGGAAAAATCGCGAGGAACATTTCCGTCGTCCCGCCCGTCGATCTTTTCATCGTTTCACGGGCGAGGCAACGTTTAAAACGATTCGCCCGGACGGGTACGCGCGATTCCACGCGACCCGCAATCCCCGCACCTTGGAATGCAAATTTTCTACCGCCGTCTCGGATAGAAAAGTTGTCAGCCGCGAGACGTGACCCGCGTTCTCGCCTTGTCTCGTGCGATTTATGTCACGGTGGATCCCTCAATCGAGTTCCGTCGGTCCGTATGGGAAATTGCCACCGAAATTTTCTCGCCGTTTCCGTTTACCTAGTTCGCAACCAGTTTTCGACGGGCCTGCCGGGCTCGTCGGGCGAAACGAGGCTAGATTCGCGTCTTCGACATTCGAAGGATAGCGAGAGGAACGCGAGAGGAAGGGCGGGGAAACGTCGACTGGTTCGTGTTAACGCGAATCGGGTTATCGATTAGATTCTAAAAATATCCGATAGTCAAATGTGTGTCCCGCCGTGTTATAACGGGTCCCGCGGACCACTTGTCCCTATTCGAATCCAGAGAATCTCTCGCCGTTCGACCGGGGTCAGAAAGTGCCCGGCGACTTGTCGCGCCGCGCGGCGTCGCTTCGACCTGCGCTCGTCGCTAACGGCTCGTCGAGACCTTTTCGTTTCTTTTTGTCCGTTCTTTTTTTAAATTTCCTCGGGCCCGCCGTGAACTTCTTCGGAGGCGCTTGCACCGATGCAACTTCGTCGGAAGTTCGTTAATTAGGTGCGCCTAATTGGACAGACGTTAGCCGAGGGTTGTTAATTGGCCGCTTAATAATCCGGACCTCGTCGACTTGATGTTTCGCCGAGCGTTAATTGCGATTCTGTTGATAGAAATTTCGAACGACGACCGTTCCATTCTGACCGCCGCGCGCGACGGAATTATTGGTCGACGAATCGGAATTCGTGGGGGGGGGGGGGGGGGGGGGGGGGGGATCGAACTTTTCTTGAGGCCGACGGGGATTAAAAGCGGTCGGCTTGATACGTTTGCTGCCGATGCAGGTGGCAGATTAATTGGAGCCAGGTCGGTTGGAAATCATTTTTGGAACGGGAACCGGAACACGTGGGATTCCGAAAAAACGTCTGGCTCGTAGTAATCGTCGTATTCTTTATTTCATTTTTAACTACATTAATTTCTCTTATTACATTGCATCGTTTTCCTGCTCTCTCTTTCTTTCTCCCTTCCTCTTCTTCTTCTGTTTAATCATTACGTACAACGGTGTAACATTTATAATATCTTTAATTTTTTTTTTTTTTTTTCAATAACCTAACAACGTTTAACGCGACACACAATTTCACATAACTTTTTGTCGCCCTTTCTTTCTCTCTCTCTCTCTCTCTCTCTTCTCTCTAGCATTACTTACTTTGTCTCTCACTCTTTCATACAAGCGCACGCAGTCACATGCTCACCCTTAATCCTTATTATACTCTTCTTTCTTTTGTCGCTTCGCTAATGACCCTTCTTCTTTCGCTCGGCATTTTCTTTTTATATTTCTTTAGCTTTCCTGCCCGTTCGCCATGATTTTTCTCTCATTTTCCGTCGACGAAAAGCGAAAGCGGGAGCGCCCCGTGCAAGTGTGTTGTACAGACGTACATACATATAATATATATATATATTTATATATATATATCGCTATATAATATATATAATATATAAAATTCAATTGTGTATAATATATATAGAATATGTCTGTGTGATACTGTGTTATATCATTATATATATTATATACATACATGCACGATCCACTGTGTGTTAGTCGTTAATTAGCGCACTACGAAAAACGTGGAGTGTCCATTCTCTCCCGTTCTTTCTCCCTCTAAAAAGCTATCCTCCTCTCTATTCGTTTCATCTTGGTACGCGACTAAAGCATACGGAGAAGAGAGGTTTCTTCGTTGAGCACTTTTGTTTTTTCGTTCGCTTTTGCTTTTACACCCCGAGATACAGCGGAACATAGAAACGGGGAAACGCGGGGAAACTCCTGGAACCGTGAGAATTGCTGGGAGAAACCTTTCGAAACAGCCCGGCCGCTAAGCGTAAGGGGTGAATAGAAAAGAAAAAACAAAAAAAACGGAAAGAGGATCACCGGCAAAATACGACGGCGCGCCCGGTTATCGTCGATGAAACGTTTCGTTCGCCGCGTCCTCCGCGCGGTAATGGTCTCTGAGGTATCAGGATTGCATAGTACGTAATAACTCGAAGGGGAAGGCGAAACGATTGTTCGATTTTTAGAGGAAAGTTTTGTCGGCCGATTTCTCGCGTGCGAAATTTCGTTGCTGTTTCGTTCGTCGCGGTACACAAAGCGTCGGCCCGGTGCGTTCGTCGCGGCCGGAATCCGCGTGTTGGCCCACTTAGGCCGAGTTTGCCCCCTCCCCCCTAGGTAGGAACGATCAAAGGGGCGGCTTTGAAGCGCGACTCGGGGTGGGGGGGGCGTTCGTGGGGGTAGGCAGGGTGTCGCGCATTCATCCGTTCCTTTCATCGTTTCCATCTTCGCCTCAAAGTGTACCGAGCCTCGCGGCTTCTCGCTGCTTCTGTCTTCCTCTTTTTCCATCCTTCCCCCCCCCCCTCTCTCTTTCTCGCCGCGGTACAAACGGGGCGAGGAAAAGCAGCGGAAAATTTCCTCTTCCCGCGGGGGAATAATTCAGGCCGCTCGCGCGGATACACATCGCCCTCTATTTTTAACTCGCCCCCGCGAAATTTCCCGGCGAGCTCGTTCTCGTTCAAGGAAACGACGGGACAACGAAACGGTCGAAACGGACGTCACCGAACGAGAGCGAGGACTCGCCGATTTCGAACTCCAGATTTCACGTTCCTGCCGGTTTCGCCGGACAAAACCGTCTGCCCCCATCCCCCCGCTTTTCCCCCCGTTTTTCCCCCCGTTTAAGCGGATTCAGCGTGCCGCCGCGACTTTCCAGTAGTACAGCCGTACGTTTTCCCCGTCGCCCCTCCATCATTGTGCCGAGCCACCGCTCTCTCTCGCTCTCGTCTTCCGTTCCTGTTCCCCTTTGCAGTTGTTTTTTTTCCTCACCGCGCGAGCGGCTCGCTTCTCCTCGTTTCTAGGAACCGTCCCCGCTTCGTCGTCGACCCCCCCCCCCCCTTCCGTGCAATCGCCCGCGTGACATCGCGTTCTCCTTTCGTCCTACAGCCGATTCGCGATCGGTCGAGTGGAGACGGCGAATGAAACGTCACCGGGCGTTCGAAAAAAAGGGAATCGGCGTATTTCTCGAGCGAGGGGCAGGCGCGGTACGAATGTCGCGTCATCGGCCGGTGTCGCGATATCGATACGCGCGACGAAACGGATCGAAACGCATCGGGGCCGAGAGAAACGTAGAAACCGCGGACCTCGCATGGACGACGCACGGACGGCTCGCGTTCACGCGCCATCGAGTTCATTTAATTAGCGAAATGACCGTCCTCGATTTTTTTTCCCCCTTTTTTTTTTGTTTGTTTTCCCCGTTCCCTTTCAACGCCACCCTCGCCCCCGCCCCCCAACCACCCCTTTTAGCCTCGTTAAAGCGTCTCGTTAAAGCGTCTCCTTTCCCCCTGGATCGATCCCTCGCTGTCGCCGGCTTATTAACACGCCGTTCGTTAACTCGTTCTGTTCGCGTCCGCGTGTTTTTTTTTCTTTCTTTCTTTCCGTTTTCCGTCCTTTCTCGACTCTTCAGAAATAAAAGGGGGAGGGGGGTGGTGGGAAAAAAAGTAATGCACGCTCCGTCGTTCGCGGCTTGTTAACCGCGTGTTCACGTTTTTCTGTGTGTCCCTCCTTGTTCTTTTTTTTTCCCTCTCTTTCTCGCTCTCCCCTCGTTCGTTCGCTCATTCCCATTTTTCTTTCCTATTTTTTTCGTTTGTTTCGTTATTCGATCAACGTTCGCCGGAACGAAACGAAGAACACGTTTTCTAAGCGTACACGTTTTTCCGTTTAGGGAACGCGATTAGGCCGGTCCCGAGGCGTTTCTCCGTCCGCGATAAAAATATGCCGCAGCCTCTTCGTTGATCGCTCGACCGCGGGGGCGTGCCGACGCGTGTAGAAAATTTCGAACGAACGCCGCGTTTCTCCATTCCTGACTTTCGCTCCCGAACGAACCACGCCACCGCGCGATTCCGTTAATTCTTCAACGTTAAGGCCGGTCCACCGGGACGTAGCCCCGTCGCCGTTGGCGTCCCGAACGCGTCGATCGCGACGAATTAATGCGCCGTCAGCTGCATCCGAGGACAAATATCGACCCGATACGGCGTTCGCGTGGCCAGTCCTGATTTCGTCCGTTCGGCTTCTCCGGGCGGAGACGGAACCAGAAGCGGAAGAAAGGATAGGGGGCCACGGGCTTGCCGATGAAACGATCGAACGATCGTTCGCGAGGTGCCATAGATCGAGCGAGAAAAGTATCGAGAAACGAGCTGTCGAATATACTTCGCGTCGAGGCACTAATCCTAACATTAAGTTCTCACGACAACACGCACGGCTAATCGGCTAATGATATGTGAGGATGTGCTTAATCGTTAATGAGGCGGGTAAGGGTAGGCGGGGGGTGCGTTTCACGGTCCTGCGCTCACCGTCTGATCTCCGAACGGAGGTACGCGTCGGTTACACGCCCGTCAGAAAAGGCTGCGGATCGACCGCGTACAGCCCCGTCCGCTTCAATTGAAACGGCAGAAATCGAGCGAAGCTCGGTAGGATCGGGCTCTCTGGGTCGGGTCCCGAATTAGGTCTCGGCTAGGCAGCACTAAAATTACAGCTAGATTTCCATTAGGGTGAGCCCTGGGCTCCGGTTCGGGCTCCGGTTTCTAGGTCTTTGTAAAATTGTTCCTTTAGGCCTTTCCTAGGCTTGAGCTTTGTCGCGCCGAGTACCCTGTGTTTCGGCGTACGCCCGGATTTCTTTACCCGCGAAATAGAAAATAGCTCCCCCCCCCTTCCTGTGGAGAGGGGGGGTTGGTTTGGGTAGGTGTCGTAGGAATACATCCGCGGTGTCACCTGTCTGTCGCGAGAGCCGGCCAATTGGGACATCCCTCTGGGTAGAAAAGAGTTCCGTCCCCCTCGGCTCTCGGACGTTTTGAATTCGATCGACTAGGGATATACAGCAGCTTTAATAGTGACAAATTGAGAACCCATTCCAGAAGCCCGCGACGGACGATAGTCTAGAGCCAATGATATCACTTTGGTAGAAAATATGTTCGCTTTAGCTTCTCTCTCTCTCTCTCTCTCTCTCTCTCTCTCTCTCTCTCTCTCTCTCTTTCTCACCCCCTTATTTTATGCAAAATACCAAATCCTTTCTGTTTCTCTCTGTTCGCCCTTTCTCCTCGTCTTGTTCAGTGTGTGCACGCGCCCGTCACACGATGATTAAACGCTCGATGCTCTAGCTACGAAAGGATCTCGAACGATAGAATCAACTCTCGCTATATATACAGGGGGTCGCGTAACTACCGCAATATCGCCAAAAGGGGTAGCTGGGGTCATTCTGAACAACTTCTCCCTGGACCAAAATGTCGATGGAAGCTTCGTTTCTGAGTTATTAACGAAAAACGCTGCCCAATGAAAGCGGCCGTAGAGAGCGTACCTCTCTACCGCGCTCGATCGTTTAAGGGGGCATCGAGGGTATGGAGGAAAGCGTACGAGAAATGTTACATCGTTATTCATTAATAAGAGATAAACTAGTTATTCTTTTAATTAATCGCCCACGATCGTGGTCGTTATTCGCTAATAACGAATATTTCCACGTTAACCTTAATTTAAGACGATGCAACGTTTGCCGTACGCTTTCCTCGGGTGCCCTCGATGCACCCGCGCTCGACCGAGCGCAGTCGAGAGGTACGGGCCTGGGCGCGCGCTGTACGGCCTCTTTCATTGGACAGCGTTTTTGGTTAATAACTCGGAAACGAAGCTTCAATCGACATTTTGGCGAAGGAAAAAGTTGTTCAGAATGACCCCAGCTACCACCCCGTTTCCCGCTGTCGCGGTAGTTACGGGGCGCTCTGTATACATTTATATATATGATATATTTATACAGGGTGTCTGAGGTTTTTCCGGACAAACGTCGTGAGCGTATTCTGTGATACCGTATAGGTGATATGTACCAAATGGAAGATTCGTGTTTCGGCGTGCCGTTTGCCGCGAGACCAGCGCGCGTACGTTTCCTTATCTCTCGTTGTTATCGCGGATTTTAACTTCCTGCCCCACGGGATAATTGACGGCGATCGTTAAGCCAGAACGGATTGGATGAAACAAAAAAAATCGCGGCTCGATCTCGCGGCTCCGGCGACTCGGAAATCATCGGATGGCCTCTTAAAACGGTAATATATATATGTCTATCTTAATTCGATCACTGTGTCTAGAATGTCGCTGCGCGGACACCTACGTCACGGAGCAAAGGTTACACGAGTGCCATAAAATTTGCCTTAGGTCTACTTGCTCGACGGCACACACGTAATTAGATGTACAGCTGCGCGTGTATATGTAATATATATATATATATATATTTATTTATATGCGTGTATATATAGATTCATTTTTTTTTTCTTCTTTTTGTATATATATATATATATAATATGTATATGTATATTTACATCCGCTTAATGATACGTCTCTTAAGTTCATATTTTGTATGTTAAACGTGTTCACGAGATTAATTCACGAGGTGCCGTTTTGGTTTCGTGCGTACCTGTCTTTTCGTGTCCGTTTTCCTGGTTTTCCTTCCTTTTTTTTTTGTTTTGCTCATATCATCCGGCAGCCGTGTGATCGCGTTCGGAAATCGCGCATTTCGTCGTTCCCTTGCCCCCCCCCCCCTTCCGGATCCCGGGTTACAGGGGTGCGCGAACCTTTCTTTCCCTCTTTCGTTTCTTCATTTTCAATTTCGGAAACGGACGAAAAAAGGCCGGAAAATCGAAGCGAAACTAATTGTTGCCTGTGCCCGCGGTTTCAAGTCGAGGGGGTGTCGTCCTTCTTCTTCTTCGTTGCGTCACCTCCGGATGCACGTTCGTGGTGGGTGGGGGGGCCTCGATGAAAAGTTCGCTCCAAGGCAG
This sequence comes from Nomada goodeniana, assembly GCA_963969485.1. Classification (NCBI taxonomy): domain Eukaryota; kingdom Metazoa; phylum Arthropoda; class Insecta; order Hymenoptera; family Apidae; genus Nomada; species Nomada goodeniana. The sequence continues at coordinate 1,068,348 of OZ018306.1, read as the reverse complement.
AGAAGAGCATTGTGTATACAGTAGGCGAGAATTGACGCGGGTAAAGAGGCTGCGTTCTTTTCATCCATTACATATCTACGTTCGCCCCCGTTCTTACTTTAATTTGTTTCTTCTTCCGCTTCTTTTTTTTCTTTCTTTTTCTTCTTCTTCTTTTCTTTAAATGCACCCTTGACATTTACCCCGAGCTCGAGGGTCCCTCGAGTTTGACCCGGACTCCTCCTCCCCCCCAATGGACTCTGACATCCCTCCTCTCATTTCTCCCCCCCCCCCCTCTCCTCGCTGTCTGCTTGCAGATTATTCTCCGACCGGCAATATTTCTGTACTGTTTCTTTATTTTTTTTTGTGTGTGTTTTTTCTCCTTGTTTTCTCGTCTCCCTCGTTCGCTCGAATATACGCTAGGAAATTTAATTTATCTACGATTACTTCTTGGGACTGGTATTGTCATGTTAGCTGTGCCCATCTTGAAAGTCCAGATCAAAGGTGTGTGTGTGTGCCTCCTTGTTTGTCCTCGCAATCAGTCGTGGTCCAAAGCGGTCGCGAACCCCCGTCGAATTGCCGGCGTCTTAGCACGGGCAGGGGCGTAGAACAGTCGAGTTTCGCGCGGTGTGATGACGCGCAACCTAGGGACGCCCTCCGTCGCGTCGGCAGGCATCCCCGACGATCATCGATTTCATCGATTTTGCGAATGATCCGTTCCTCCATTTAGGCCGCGGCGATGCCTCCTCGTCGCTCGGCGAAGATTTATTGTCTCGCTCGTCGTTAAAATCGTTCGCTGGTGGCTTCGCTCGATTCTTGCCCCCCTTTCCGGAGGAGCCCCCTTTCGATGCCTCGATCGAGGCGTTCGCTCGCCTCCGCGACGACCGTCGTCGCCGAATTCTCCGACGGGATCGCGATTCGCCTCGGGTCAGCGGGTGTTCCGGGTCGTCGGGGAAACGGGGGCGCCTGGTACGCGAGCGGATCCTCGGGAAAAAGGGAGGCGACTTCCGGCGAATACCGTGTGCACGCCGGCGAGAGCCGGGGAATTTATTTATAACGATCCCGGGGCTCGAGAGAGAGGCAAGTTTGCTCAATTTCGCGGAGCGGACGAGCGGAGCGTGAATTCTTCTTCCCCTTCTGCCGCCGACGCCGCTCTCGTCCCCCCACCGTCCGCATTGGCTCTTGGTCGTTTTTCGTTTCGACGAGCAAGTGGCACTCCCGGATCCGAGGGTGTTCTCGAGCCACCGCGGGGAACACCGGTCCGCACTTAACCCGCTGAATTCTCGAGTGCCGTCCCCCTGCCCCTTTTGCGAATCCTCGAGGATCGCGATTTAGAGACCCACTTTGCGCTACGAGACGCTCGATCGTTTCGACGAGGATCGATGCTCCCGGCCTTCCTTATATTCGTTCCGGGTCAGTCCCGACCGGATCCCTCGCCCGCGACTCTCGCCAGCCTCTTCGACCTCGGTGCTCGGCACGCCTCTTCGATGGTGTCGATGGGATGACTTTCGAGACGGCCTTCCGCCCGGCCGGAACTTCCCCGACGGCAAATTTAACTTTGGAAACTCGAGGGATCGTTTCTCAGGCTTCGCGGAACTTTTTCCCCCCCAAGGAAGATTCCTCGCGATCCCGTGGAATCGTGGAATCTGGACGCGATCCAAGCGGTCCCGAGTCGTCCGGACGGCCGTTCCTTATGTAAAGCCGCGCACCGGCGTCACTTGTTGCGTTTTGCTAATGAAACTTTTGTGTCGCGAGCCCATCGATTGCACGAACAGGTGGTTAATAGACCCCGTCGACTGTTCAGCCGAGCACACCCGGAACACGTTTTTCAACCCGCCCGTCGCCTCGCCGCGGCATCGGTCGACAGGCCGTTCCCGTATTATTTATGCGAATGTCGTTCGAATCGAACAGCCGCGTCCATTCTTGTCCAGATTCCGTCGCCGAGCGATCCGTCCGTCCCGTTGTTCCTCACGCGTCGCTGTTCCGCTCGCCCTCCCACGGCGCCGATCTCGCGGTACTCGAGACGAGATGATTTCAGCCCCGTCCGTCGAAGCGCCTCGATCGCGGCTGGCCCGCGACGAACAGGCCGAGCGAACGGGCCAGTCGTGCGCCGATTTGATTTGGCTCCACTCGGAATCACCGCGCCGAAACTCCGCCCCGAACGATCCGCGGCAATTCGAGAAGCGTTCGTCGAACGGCGGATCCGCCGGTCCGTTCGATCGCCGCGAGCGAAAAAGAAACCTAACTTACGCGTGCGAACCGTTTCTACGCCGGGATTGTCGGTTCGCGGAAGCCTCTCTCGATCGCCGAACGGTGACGCCGCCTCGCCCTCAAACGACCGTGGCCAGCATCAGAACGGACGTGAGCATCGTGACCGTCAGACGGCTGCAGAGATCGTCGGCGCCCGCCGACACGCTCGACGCTATCGCGCTGTTGCAGGCCTCCGGCGCCGGATCTGAAACGAACGACCAGAGTTTCAAGGGCGGAACGAAATTGCGCGATTACTTATTAAGACGCGCGCCCGGGCGACGGCATCGACGGCAGAGGGAATTCGCTCCGGGGCTCGAATGAATATTCGAGCGGGCCGAATCGTCGTCGGATCGATCCACCGATTTGCCATTCCGTTTGCCGGTTCTGCCCGACGACCGCGACGATACCCTCCACGGTTGGCTTCCTTTCCCGGCAACGGGAATTCGAATACGGCCGCGATGGTCCCCGTTATAAAATGCAACCTCCGGTTTTGTTAAACTTTAAATCCGTCGCGGCGAATAATAGTCGAAAGTCGTCGAAAGAAACGAGATGGGACGGGCTATTCGCGCAGGGTCGAAAGGGCAACCGAGCGTCCTATTAATTTCAGAAGAACTCCCGGACAGGATATCCGATTTCGCGCGAGGAAAGCACCCGTTGCTTCCCGATATTAATCCGGGAGTCGCGAGCGTCTTTTCGCGGCGAATGTTCGCCGAACTCCCGTCCGAACGGTCACGTAGAAATCCGCCTTTCGAATTCGCCAACGGGCGGACGATACTTCGGCGGAGAACGCGGGACACCGAATTCGATTTAACCGAGCGCCGGCTTTAATCCGTAGCAAACACGCGGAATTATGGGGGGGGGGGGACGCGAAGCGGACGCGCGCGTACATGCATAGAAAGCCCGCCGGATAATGGAACGTGGAAACGCGAAAAATCTCGCGGACATCGATCCAGCGCTGGTACCCTGAATTGTTTATCTCGTTCCGGCTTCGCGGACGCGACTCAGCCGAGGCTTGGACGCGATAATTGTTGCCCGCGGCTCGCGCACAGAGAGAGTGGGATACGTCGCGTTCCGAGTGTGTATACGTGTTCCCGAAGCGAGATTAAACGCGGCGTTGCGGGCACGCTCGAAACAGACCCCCGACTGTTCGAACGACGTCGCGACGAGTCGCGCGGCGGTCCGGATTGGTGTCAGGCGTGGCATTTCGCCAAAAAAGAAACAACCGAGCTTTCGCGCATCGATGCTTGCTCGATACATTTGTCGGACGCTTCGCGAACGTCCGTCGGTCTCGACAACGAAAACATTTGCATAATTCAGCGGATAATTTTTTAATGGAAATGGCGACTTCGAGTCGGACTTTCTAAGGACAGTGGTTCTCGTCGAAGAATCGCCTGTTATTCTTTCGAGTATTTAATTCAGTGTTTTTCTTATATAAATGTACTCCTCGTATTAATAATTATCACGCTAAAGGCATTAAAAAAGTATTCGCGTCTCGCGTTTGACGGGAAATATCTTGCAGGTCCCAACGAATCACGCGATTTAGCAAATTGCAATAGTTTCCGTACACCTTCCGTTAAGTAACTATGAAAAAATCGATTCCCCTATCCCGAAGCCCTAGAATTAATAATAACTTATAATAATAATAGTAGTAACTAATTCTTAACTAATCATTAATCTGACATTACTTTCTTGTGGGAAATTTAATCGCTTTTAACAAATTCTGCAATTGTCTCATTTATTTCGGGACCTCCTTTATAGCGTTCTAACTGTGGTATTAATTTTTCTCTCTGTCATGCGTGCTACTTCTGTTATTTTTCTGCCCTATTTTATTCCATTTCATCTGTTATTCTTTTCTGTATCTCTTTTTTCCTTTTTTCTGTATACGACGCTACTACTTTCCGCTCGTTTCAATCCCCTGTATACTAAAGGGTTCCCAAGCTCGTTGATTAACGAAACAATATTATTATTATCATCATCATATCACTGCATTGTCCAGTCCAAGTTTCGCGTCTCTACCTTTTACGAATTAAAACATGTCGGGCAATGTCACGCCTTACACCTGATCCCCGGACCACCGCGCGTCCGTCGCGGTTGATGAAATTCTGACTTCGGGAGAACCTGGGAAAGAAGTGAAACGAGCTTAACGCGCACCTGGTACACCTTTCAGCCTCGGCAGGAACTCGTTCCAGAAGGCGCAGGACGTGGTGCGCGGCCCCTTGCCGAGGCCGGTCTTGTCCGCGTTCAGGATGAAATACTGCGGCTGATCCCTCGAATACGGCGGCCACTCGGACTCCGTCGTCGGCTTCCTGGAAAATCATTTACGACGCGACGCGCTAGGCGCGGTGAATATTTCACGTAACGCGAAACGGCGAGCGGCGGTGAAGCGCCGTCGGACGCCGGGTCGCTTAGTTATTTTCGTTGCTATCGATGCGAAACGCCAACTCCCTCGATCGCGCCCCATTTCACCGGAGGCGGGCACCGTCGAGGACGACGTCCAGCGCGCCCCGAAAAACTATCCCGACAAAGTCGAAGGCTCCGTTTCATCCCCTCGAACGAATCGCCAACCCGGATCCCAAGGAAACGACGTAGCCGAGGCAATTGCGCGCCCGTCCAGCGGCGCTCCAGGAAGCGTCGGTGCCCGTTAATTGGCGAGATTGTCTCGCGGTTAATCAATCGAAGTTGCACGCGTTTGCGGTCGCGCGCGGCGACAGTTAACCGGGCCTCGTTTAAAATTAACAACGACGCGCGTCGGTCGATAAAATCGGCGCGGCGCTTCGGCGATCGTCGAAGGGGCGGGGGGCCAGGTATTAATTGAGCATTCGCGCGAGTCGCGTTCCGTCGATCGATGCCTCCGTCGACGAGATTACTGTATGCTCGCTACGACGAGTTTCGCCCGTGGCACCGTCCAGATGGTTCCTCCGGATCAATTACCGACGAAGGGGGGCCGTGAAACGAACAAAAAAAAAAAAATTAATCAACGCGGCAGTTGCGGGGGAAGCACCCTTACAAGCTGATAATCGCGCCGTGCGGGGGGTGGGGGTGGCCGGGGAAAAAGAAACCCCCGCATGGCCTGACGGATGACGTCCGTTGGACAGGCGACGTATCGGCCTCTTCGGTGCCCACTGTCGATGAATAATTCTTCCGTTTCCGTTAACCCAGATTGAAATGCTATCCGCGGTGCGCAACGGCGGCCCCGCCGTTCTTTAATATTTTTATCGTCCCCACAGAACACAACGGCACCCCCGTTCCGGAATTAATTCGCCCGTTTGACTTTCCGTTACGGCCGTTGCGTCACCGGCCCCGATAATAACCAAACGAAATCGTTCATCGGCAACCCGCGTATAGAACCGCGGCGAAGGTCGTCGCAACCGGAAGCAGAGGCCCCCGCGATTTCTTCACTTCCCGCCGGGAGTAATCTGCCCTCGACGCACCGGCTGCGTCTCAAACGGGACCGGATGCGAATGACGTGTTGCGATCTCGTGCGAAAAATTTTGAAACAAATTCAGAGACGCTTTTATCACCGGGGGCACGATTTACAGATGCTTCGCAGAGCTGGGAAAAATAGAAAACGTCAATAAATGACGGAAAATGGCGATTTTGTAGTAAAGGAAGCCGGGTAGCATAATTATAATTTTTTTCTAGGTACATATTATCGATACCTTTGCTCTCAATTTTTTTCAGATTTTTCACTTCGGCGCGCCGCGGTTGAAAAAATTAACAACCGATTTGATTGGGGGATTCAACACCCCCTCCGGTTCGCGCCCGGTCGAACTTGGTGCGTTAATTCGTTCGTCGGCCGGTTCCGCGCGTAGAATACCTTCGCCGGGTTCCCGATGGCCGCGGTCGTCACTCGGACGACCTAAATTATAATGGACCGGCACGCGAAATCGCGCGCCCGTCCCGACGCAAGTGTGCACGGTGCAAACAAAACGTCGATCAATAATTTCATTTTGTTAAAAGCCAAATCGGCTACGCCCCGATAGAGCAACGGGCTCGGCTCGCAATTTCGGGAACGTTTTCCCGAAAATTTCCCCGCGAACTAGGTCGAACGTTTCACGAGCCTCCCGGCGTCGTTTGAAACGGGGTTCCCCCCCCCCCCCTTTAAATTTCTTGGACAACGGAGGCGGAAAACGGTCGGTTCCCGATGTTTCGCGGCGTTCGAGAACAGCGGACACTCACCCCAGATAGGCGAACTTGGAGAAGTACAGTATCATTCTCAGGGAGAGATCTCGCTCGCTGTCGCTGTACTTCAGGGACGTGTTCAGCGGATGCCCGAACACGTACTCCACCTCGTCGCCGTGCAGAACGCCCATCCATTCGCCCCACAGATTGGTGCTCGTCCTCTGCAACAACAAGAGCGTCGCGTTATCGAATTACCCGGATAGGAGAAGGTTGCTCGGCGATGCTTGTCCCCCAAGGTTGTTCCGCGATCGACTTTCGCCCATCAGCAATCATGCGAAGGGTTCTCATCGATCATACCCGGGCATCGTTTCATTAGACACCCTGTCCTTTCGTTCGAATTAACCCTGGAGGAACGCGGCATACGTTGCCCCATATATTACTGTCTGTACCCGGGCGGCCCACCGTGTTCATTCCGACTCGAAGCGCCCAGGTGTCCACGCGAGCCTGAAATTATTCTAATGCAGCGGCTGCGCCGAGATACGAACGCCCCCTGACTTCAGAGGATCAGCGAAGCGTCAACCGGGTAGTTATACAGACCAGTGTTCCTCCTCGAGGAAGCGTCCCGAAACGGACTCGCCCGGAATCGAACGTTTCGTCCCGTTACGAACGCCCTTTCACGCGAACACAATGGCTTATCCGTCGTTCCGTCCGACGAAAATATCATCATTGTCCAATCTCTTCGCGAGTTCGCGCTTAAAGTTCGACCGATTCGCGGTACCAGATGTCTCGAACGGGTTTAATTAAACGGGATTAGATTTCTATGGTCGACGATCTTTCTTCTTTGTCTTCGATGGACAACCGTAGTCGGGACTGCGACAAACGCGACGGCCGGGCAACGGTACGGTATTCGAATCGCAACGGTTGCTAGGGGAACGCAAATTCGCCGTGCCCCGCGAGGCTCCTTCGGAACGTCGGCCCGACACCGTCGTATTTCGTCGCGTTTCGTACGCGCGTTTCGACGCGGCCGCTACGGGACGGAAGTGTCGCATCGTCCGACGGTGGCCGTCTCATCCAACTGGGCCATTTATCGATTCAGCCCGCCGCGTATTCTTAAATCCCCTCCGGGATTCGCCTGAAATAAACCGGTGGGCCGTTCGCGATAACACACGGCGCGTCCCGTCGGCCATCTAAAAAGGACGCGAAGGGATCGACCCGGTCGACGGCGGGCTTGAATTAAGTTCGATCGGGCGCGACCCCGCCGTTCGGGCCGAATTATCGTGGATCCTTAATCGGCACGGGAACGGCGGTGCTCCGGTAAAAATAGCAGGTGGTTCTCGCGTGCCCGGCACGGAACAGCGACGTCATTGCCGCCGGAACGGAGAGCGCCCGATCGAAATTACGAACCACGGCCGTCGGCTACCGTTCAGCCTCGAATCAAGCGGGGAAACACCGTCGGCCGCGAAAGCTTCCCTACGAAATTCGGTAATGTCTCGATCCAAGCGAAAGCCTCGGGTCCGAACGTTCGCTTCCACTGGTGTAGTTCCCGCATTGTTTGAAATTTGCCGGCAGCGTCGAACTTAGAAAAGGACAGCGAGTAAAGAAAGAGGACCGAGCAGGCCAAGCCAAAAAACAATATCCAAGCGTATCGGTGAAACAACACTAATGCAAAGGTAAAACTTTTTTTATTTCTCATCCTTTTCTTACGAAACTTTTACATAGCGTAGCTGACACTTACCTGATTAAAACGACACCAAGCACGATATAATTTGGACTATATTTAGCGTCTTAATTAACGGTAATAAGTTTCGACCGCGGAAAAGGATAGCTAGTGAAAAGAAAGCTAGTACAAAAATCTTATTACCGTTAATTAAGCTACTAAATACAGTCCAAATTACATCGTGTTTGGTGTCATTTTAATCAGAAAATTGTCAGCCATGATATGGAAAAGTTTCATAAGAAAAGGATGAGAAATAGCAAAGTTTCATCGTTCGATTAGTATTAGCTCACCGATGTACCCGAGCCCGGATCGCGTTACACTGTTCGCCAAGTGAACTTCTCGACGCCTCAAGGGGTATACCCCCCTCAGTGGTCGGGATAAACTCTTCGCTGGTACGGTGTAGAAATCTTTCGCTTGGATCAAGACATTACAGTTCTACGTCCAGGGCGATCGCGTCTCGTCGCAGTGCAACGGGACTACCCTTTAAGCGGGGGTCAATTTATTTAACCGCTCCATGAAATCGAATCTCTTTTTCTCGTAAATTAATTTTTACCGAGCGGAACTGACTCGCGTCTGTTTATATATTTTTAAAGACCGCACGTTCTTTAGGAAACGACCGTATTTTTAAGGAAAATACGTTTTCGCGAATACCTATTTTTTAACTCTACCCTTTTTCCATCGAAAACTTCGTTTCCACTCGCTGATTGGAACGTTCCCCCCTCGGACGGGGCGCGAGTCTCTACCGGACACTCGATCGGCCGCGTCACGGAACGGTCGGGCGAAATAACCGGTGTCGTCGACGAGCGATCGCGTCGCGAACTTTCCGAAAATGCTCGAATCGCCGTTGCCCCGATCCGTCGCGGCGCGGAAAGTTTAAGCCGCCGGCGTTCCGGGAACTTCGCCGCGACGGCGTGCGTCAAAGTTGAGAGGTCGATTTTTCGCGACGGAACGGGTCGACGATGCCCGCGACCCTCGACACAGAAACATCCTTTCGTTTCGCGCTCCCCTCGCCGCCCCCCGCGAATATCTTCCCGGCCGCTTCGCCCCGTCCGCCCGTCGCGACGCGATACCCGCGGGGTCGATTCGCGCAGCGAACACTATCGGGGGGCGGCCAGGGGTCGAAGGGGTGGGCAACACAGCCGGGAAGAAGCTTGGACATTGCGTCGGGCGGAAAACGAACGGAGAAAGGCGAACAGTTGTTCGCGTTTCGGTAAGCGTCTTTAATTTTAACGATCCACGAAATTACGAGAGCGACGAGACAGGGTGTAGGGGGGTAGACCGGGGGATGAAGATCGGTCCGAGGGTAGCCCGCGGGCCAGCGTAATGATACGACGATCGATAACGCTCGACGCAGCTCGATGGACCGCCGGAATTTCGTTGCGCGGCTTTAATAAACCCCTGTCGAACGGCCGTCTCTTAATTAAGTCGCCCCTACCGCCCCCAACCCCCGTTTCGTCAAGCACGCCGCTTCCGTTGCCGCGCGCCCCTTTGAACGGCAATACCTGCCGTTGCGGATGTTGCAACGCAGCGCGGAACGTGTATTGCGGACATGAAGCCAGCGCGAACCGGTGAATCGTTTTGTCGCGAACAACCGTGGTTTGAAGGCTCCTTTTCCCGAACGCCTTTGGATACCCGCCTATTCATCGACGTTTCCGGCCGGACCGGATGAACCGACCGGTCGAGAATCGCGTCACGCTCCTCGACAAAGGCCGACGACGCGGCGCACCCGGAGCGGATTCGCCTAGGGTACGAAAGAACCTCGGTGGAGACGCACGATGGTCGGATTCTTGATGGCGGCGCACGGTTATCCGGCGCGGAGAACTCTCGTCGACGGGAGGGCCAATTAATTCGCTCGAACCGATAACGCGATGCTCGAACACTTCGAAACGGCGCACGATTTTCCTTCATCCAGTGCTCGCTGTTCCCGACCCACTTATCGGCTTCGAGCTCGCGCCCCACTCTTTCCGCCTGACGCTCGGCCCCAGGGGGGCGACCTCTCCGACGGCGTGCCCTCCCCCCTAACGGGGTGGGTTCGCCTTTTAACTCCTTTTTCCCCGACCCTGTCCGCCGGCCACGGAAATGAACAGGAAACGGACCGAGTCCCTCTACTTTCATTGTGCCCGCGAAGAGGAACCCCTTCCGGGTGAAAATCGAAACGGAGAAAGAGGCCGTCCTCCGCTCGCGCGACGGAGGAGACATCCAGGTCGCGCTCGCGGATTCGAAAGGGGATTCGTTGACGACGGGGGAAAGACGATTCCTGGGGAGAGTCGGTTTAATCGGTCGACGACGCCGTTGACGACACTTGGTCCGTCGACGATTTTGTGCACCCGTCGAATCGACGGGTTAATGGAAACCGCGTGTTTTCTTGAAGTAGAAAAAATCAATTGTAATACAGTCGAAGCTCGATAGCTCGACTGTGATGACTCGATAACTGGTAACTACCGTAAATAATTCTGAACAAGTTTCTCCTCGACGAAAATGTTGATTGGAGCTTCGTTTTCGAGTCCGTAACCAGAAACAGGGTATCCGAGGAAAGCGTACGGAAAATGTTACATCGTTATTGTTTTAATCCACAATATCCTTAATTTAAGGCGATGTGTCAGCCGGCTTGATGCAAGTTAATTAAATCTGTTAATATCGAGGGCATTACAGATTGAGCTTCCTTATTATTTAGGCTTACACCAGACAAATGATTTCATGATGCAAAGCCGGCTAATTACGATTAACTGTGAAATTAGCCGACCCGGAGAAATGGGTGCACATTTTCAGAACTTGGAAATCAGAGAGCCGACGGGGAAAGGTAGCATTCCATCAATAACAGCGAATGATACTGCAATAAATTTTTGTGATTTTCCTCGCGAAGCCTGCCAGACCCGTCGAATCGACGGATGCCGTGAACCCGGCGTTAAGATTACGACGGGCGCCAGGAACGACGTCCTCCTCCCCCTCTGCCACCAGCGTTCCCTGATAAATTACCTCGCCCGCTAATTACTCGGGCCTCGGTGTTCCGGTTACGCGCATTTCACGTTCCAGTTACTCGGCGCCGCGGCCTGAAGCCTTCTGGTTTTCCCGTGACGCGGAACAACCGAGGGAAGCGCACAGCCGGACCACGTTCCTTCCCCGAAATTTCGCATCGACCTCGTCCGGCCCCCCCTTCCTCACCCGCGGATTCTAGTGACCCTAGAACGGCTGCAAGCGGCCCTTCCGTAAATTCGCGGGGATACAATATCGGTATGTTTCGCGATAAACTCGAGCCGACGGGGCCGCGAGAAGGCTTAAACCGCGCGGAACGACGAAATTACGGCGATCCACCGTCGTGAATCACGAGGCACGCGGGGACGACACGGGATCGCCCGGAATTGTTCCAACAAGTTTTCCGCCTTCGAGAGGTCCGTTTATTGATTTACACTTGCCGGCTGTCGGATAGAAACGGGACGATAAACCTGGGAAAGCTTTGGGTCGAATGCCGTTGGGGGGGGGGGGGGTGTGCGTGGAGGTACGAAGCTCGTTCCCTAATACGTAGCCGACCTTTATCCGCGTAACAACGGTGCCTGCGAGAAGCTCGTCCCCGACGCCATCGTCGCTGACGATCGGTGCTTCTCGCGGTGCACGCGGTTGCGCCGGGGGGGCTTCGGAACGAAAATAAACGGCAACGTTTATCCGCGCTGCATCGAGGGACTTTAATAAAGTGGGGCGGGCGGAGGCAGGTGGGGGGCGGTTGGCGTTAAAGTGAATAAATTTCCCCGGACGTCACGGTGGGCGCGCTCGCAATTTGTCGGATAGCGGTTATTAGTCAATCGTTCGTCGACGTTTCGGCTCGTTTCTCGTCGCTCGACGCTCGTTTCAACCGGCGAACGCGGTTAATGAAAAATTCGCCGACCCGTTTTACACTCGTCCGCGAGCACGCCCGCGACAACGACTGTTCGACGGTTCGGTTCGCGACCACGGACGAGCAACGGATTATCGCCGACCGTCACGTGACTTCTTGTCCCGTGGAAATGTCAGGCTATAACATAATGGGTGTCCCCCTCCCCCATCGATCCGGCACGTTTCGCGCGACAATCCCCCCCCACCTCTGTCGTCGTCGTGCACGTGACGACGCGCATAGAAGCGCGACCACCTACTTGCGTGAAGAAGTAGTAGTAGACCTTCATTCCACGGTCCGCGAACAGTTGGGCGAAGTGGATCGACGGGCAGATGAAGAAGTAGTCGCCCACCACGTCTGCGACCATCTTCTGGTACATGTAGCCGTTGTTCGCCTGCTCCCAGTCGGTGTACTGCAACAGAACGAGATCTCCATTTAGCCCGGGGTTCGGCGCACGTAAATACGTACGCAAGGCCGCCGATTTTTCCACGGCAAACGGAGGGCCGTCGGCTCTGTCGCGGACCTGTTGCGGGCAGCGTTCCCCCCCCCCCCCCCCGGAAGCGGGGACGGAAACGCGCGACGCAAGCGATTATACATTCGGAGTGGCGAAGTCTCGATCGAACGGCAACGGCCGAATCGCGGAGCGCGGAAGAGTTCGCGAGCGTAAAACTTCGCGCGGCGTGTACAGCGTCGCCCCGTTGCGACGGGCGCGCCTCCTGCGCTCTCCTCCTACCTGCGCGAGTACTCCTCGATACGCAATTAGCGGAACGTCTCGTCGACGTTGAATCGGAGGTGGGTTGGACGTACGGCTGAGAGCGCGGCCGATGAATCGTGGGCGCAACTTTGATTGCCGAGGGATTAAGTTCGACGGAACGAAACGGGACGGATTGCGCTGCGCGCCTGCTTCGTTGGTTCTCTCGACTTTCGCGTGTAATTAGCTCTCGCCTCTCCCCGTTGAAATGGAAAAAGCTTGCGCCGGAGTTCCGCGACCTTACGACCGTGCGTGCCCTACAGTGTACTCCTTCGCTCCTGCCGCGGCCCCGCTTCTGCAACGCTTCGATGGGAAATCCGCGTTTCGAATTTAACGTCTGGCTCGGATCGAGACGGTTCGGAAAACGGTTTCGTTGCCCCGTCGTTAACGTGACCCGACTCTCCGATTTCCAAGTAGCGCGGCCGTGCCGGGGCCGAAGACAAGGCTCGAGATTAATGGTTCCACGGGGCGACAGTGAGCCATACGATAGCGTTGTCTACGGGTTCTCGTTCGCGGGGCTTTAATCAAACTTTCGGCCAAGTATCAACAGCGGCGGAGCGCGTAATCTGCGAGCGGGTGTTCTTGCCGCGAATGGAAACACGGCTCGGTGACAAATTGCCGTGGGAACGGATGCTTGCGGTTCGAAACGGGCACGGAAGAAGGGAAAATGTTTAAACCAATTTGCGGAACGAGGGACGGTCGAAGGTTCGACGTAGGCGAGAGAAATTGGCGAACCGTCCGCTTCCGCGCACAGTTTTGCGCTCGTTAACACGTTTTTACCAGCCGTCGTGAAAATTTCCCTCATCGTCCCCCCCTTTTTTTTTCCCTTCCCTTTCAGCGCGTCGCGCGCCGGCCGTCGACGACAAACGAGGCGGCTGCCAAAACGACGCGGACCGAGCTCCCGTATCGAAGCCTCGGTGGCCGGCTCGCCGCGATTCCACGGGCAATCGCTAGTCGAGATCTCGAGGAGCGGCGAGCCGACGCGTCGGGTAGGGCGGCGATTCGTGACGGGGTAACGAGCGGAATGCGTGCAGGTGGACGCGAAACGAGCGGACAGAAGTGTAGCCGGGCGTCGTTCGGCGAAAGGTCGGCGCTCGTGATAAATCGAAACGTTCCTTTTAATGGAAAGAGCTCGCGTGTTCCGTGTTCGTCGTGCGGGCAACGAGACAGCAATAAATTCGCGACCGAGGGACGGTATAAATGAATTGTCGCAATAAAGTCGAGCGGTCGCGACGCTCGACGATCACCCGTCGCTCGGCCATCTATAAGCCTGTTGCATTTATTATGACGATAAGGGGGACACGCGGGCTGCTGTGATTAAGGGAATCCCAGCCGCAATTGGACGTAATTCGCGGGCTGAATTATTTTTCACAATCTGCTTTTTTATGAGACTTCCCGATTGATCCTAGTTCACAGGTTCGCGAGACTCCGGTACTCCTTGAACTAAAAGAAGCGTTCGCTAATTCAAACTGTGTAGCGTCTTATTAAAAAGGACGAGGGACAGCGAAACAATTGATGGCTAACTGGAGCGTAGAAATAATTATGTGTAAATGATATTTCGATGAGAATTTAATCGGATCGTTTCGGGTACGTCACAAAGGTCCTTTTGCAGTATGTATATCCCAAAGTTTGAATCGTATTTTAAATATGCATTATCGGTACGCGCTATTCCGAGCACGTCCGGCCGTATTTCGAATTAATTAATCCATAATACAGCAAACTGGGATGGGATACTGTAACGGGTCGTTAATGCGCTTTACCTGTCTCGCTGCCCGTCGGATTCGACGGAGGCGTTTCTGTAAAAGTTTCTACGCCACCTTCGTGCCATCGCTGGAGAGCTCGTTACGGCCGCCCGTCGGAACTTGACGTCGCCAATTTCACGGTGATATTAAGGAAAGTTTGCACGAGCGAGGCCGCGCGACCCGGTTTCTTGTCTCGCCGATCACCGGCCGCGGTTAATCCGATTCCCGATCGGGCCCGTAATCGTCCGCGACAGGCAATCTTCGCGCGTCGAGCAGCGCTTTAAATTCGACCACGTGCTCAGATTATCGACCGAAGTAAGCCGCGGTTGCATACCGACCGCCACGGTTGCCTATCTCGCGGCGCCACGCGGTCGCGGCCGCGGGTTCGCGTATCGAAGCGGCGGTGCCGCGAATCGACCGAAAGGGAACGCATTTATACTTTCGCTTCCCGATTTCGCGCGCGGCCGTCGCTAATCGCACGGACGCGAACAGAGCCGCCCCGTCGAAACCGGCCGGAGAAATGATCCGTCGTTCGATGATATCGACGCGCCGATTAATCGCCCGGAGAAAGTAACAATTTCCCGTGGCTCGCGCGAAAGTCGACACGCGCCTTCCATCCTCGGGAAACCTGACGCGGGTGTGGATCGATCCGTCCGAATCTATCGTTCGCCGTCGGACGAGCGTCACGCGCGAGAGACGCTCCGTAATTCGCTGGCTGCCGGCGTGCCGTTCGCCACGGCGCATGCTCGTTGCGCCTTGCGTCACCGAGGGCTAGATGGAGGGGGGGAGCATTGTCGCGCGAATATCAACGAAAGATCGGAATTGCCTATTAAAAGTTCGCGATAACTCTGCGAGGCGGCTTACAGCTCCCTGGTCGTAACGGGAATCGGTTTCCCTCCTGGGCGTCGAGCGTCCTGAAAACCACCGTTTCGTTTCGATCGCTTTTAATCTCGCGACAACGACGGTCGTTTCGTTTTATTAAATGCGCACGGCGCGCGCGGGTTTCGCTCTCGCCGCAAACGGGCGTTGTGCGCCTCGCGCGGAGCGATCTCGTATGTACCGTGTCGGGCGTTAGAATCGAAGCTGATCGCCGTCGGCGATAACTCTGTTATCGGCGCGCCGGCGGAATTAACGACCTTGTAATTAAGCTCAACTTCCCGGCTGTGCTGGGCGCCGCGAAGCGCGGCCCAACTCGAAAAATAATCCGCGCTGTGTTCCCCGGCTATCGCGGCGAATAATTTCCCACGCGATCCCCGAGCGCGATCGTCGGTGGACAAAGACGGCCGGCTACAAAGCCCGGATTCGTCGTGCGCTGAATATATCCGACCCGCGGAATTATTTTTCGTCACGTAGCCGTCGTCGTTTCGGCGTCGTTACGCGCGGAAACAGACGGGCCGCGGGACAAAAGGAGCCACGTCGGTTGTCCGGCTACGGGGAGGGGGCCGCTCTAGCCGCAGGACATATTCCCGGGATATTTCCCGGCGCACAAAGGTGGCTGCAATTGGACGCGCTTTTGTTTAAACAACGCCCTCGCCCCGTCACCCGGAAGATTCCCGTCGGTCCAGCCGGAAAAGACCGTCGCCGTCTTCGCCGACCTACTTCAACAGTGGCGAAAGAAAACGCCGTTCGTCCCTTCGAAATGTGGGTCACGGGGGTGACTCCTCGTCCGCGCACGGAACCGGCCAGCCCTTCCGCGGGTATTTTTCGACCCCCGTGGTGCTCCAACCGCGCGTCCACGCCGCTGACTTCTCCGCCGTGTTCCACCCGCGATTTACGACGGCCGTGAAGCGACAAGCGCGGCGAATCAATATCGCCCGGCATGATTATCCCGTCCAATTGGAATGCTCGTTTCTGCTCAACCCTTCCGGCGGTGCGACCCTTGACGGAACCCTTCGCGATCGCTCGTCGTCCGTTTCAACACGAAAGAGCGTAGCGATCCTCGCGAGAACGGGCCACCTTAAAGGGTGGTCGCTCGCGAAATTGTTTCGTCTCGCGGCAGCCGTTACCCCCGTTCCAACTAGGAACCGTGCATGCGCTATATACCATCTCCGACGATGGGGCGTTCTGAATATCTCTCACGATTGACGGCTCAGCATCTGCGATGGCGCGGTGGGGTGGGTGGCGGCCGCGATAAGGCGCATTTATAATTAACCCGAAAACCGCGCGGCTATCGGGGGATCTGGGTCGGTAATTATGAACACGCGTTTGCGAATGCCGGCGCAGCTCCTGAAATCCTCGGGCAAGATCGATCGCCGCCGCCGCCTCCGCCGCCGCCCCCCGGGCTCTTTGAATTTTTCAGGCCGCGCCGCGCGTCTTCCGCGACGGGAATAAATAATTCATTTTGACGTCATCCGATATATCGCGCCGCGGCCAAGGGCAACACCGCCGACGTAGGGCCGTCGCACCTCCGTGTGGAATTTTCAGGGACGCCGATCCGGTACGTCGTCGGCGCTACGTTTGAACTCGTCGCAGCTGGACACCGTCGACGATTGATCCGGCGAATCGCCGCCGACCCCCGACGAAACGACGTTTCATCAGCGAATTTTCCGCCGTCGTTCTCGCCGGCCAGCCGTGAAACTATTAATAAGCGAGAACTCGGGAAAGTATCGCGCGACGCCGCCCCCGGAAAGATTCGAAAAGTTTCCGGCGTGAGTTTCTCAACGGGTAGAGCCAAGGATCCGAAGTCGCTCGGCTTGCTCGTGGGCGGTTCGCGGCGTAGTTTCGCGCTTCGATCGAGCACAGAGAGAAAGAGAGAGAGAGAGAGAGAGAGAGAGAGAGAAAGAGAGAGAGGACGCAGGGAACGCCGCAGGCCGGCCGCAAAGACGTTCCATTACCGCGGCCAGGTGCTTCTTTTTAATTATGCAGCTATCCCACAGCGCCGTCCGCCCTCCCCGCCCCGGTCTTCCGCTTTCGTGCCTCCTTTGTGTCGAGATAACGCGCACGAAGGTACGACCGCGTCGTCCTTCGCGTCTCGAACGCGTCCGCGACGGGACGAGCCGAACGCTCGAACACGGCGCCGGAATTCGCCTGGGCGAGCTAGACGTCGAAACGTTTTCGCTGCGTCCGGCGGAAGTAGGATACCTGGGGGGGGGGGGGGGTGGCACGGGGTGTATGCAAATCCGGCCGCCCCGTCGGAAATCAATTTTCCGCCCCGCCTTTTATCTTTCGCCGGCGGCCTCCGTTATCCGCACGCCTCGCTGCCACCTGTGGCAACGGCCGAACTATTTCTTGCGCCGTCGGCGAACAATCTGGCAACGTTTCTGAGCGTCTTCGACAATACGGGAACCAATACGCCTCGCGTGTATTTCGTTGCAACACGGCGAAATTCGCGCGAACACTTTCTTCGCGTCAGACGCTCTAGGCGGTGGCTTTTCTATTTTTATCGGAGGACGCGGACGGACGACTGAATATTCGCGCCGCCTCGTAGAAGTTTCGTTCGAGGCTTCTCGAGGTAACGAGAACTTCGGCGCTTCCGAGATTCTTATTCCGCGCGGTGATCGGTGCGGAAAGCTGCTTGACGTTTGCGGAATATTTTTGTTCGCCGACGTTGCGAGACTCGACCGTTCTTTAAAGAAAATTATGGGATCGACGGATCTTCGTCGAATTTTTTTTTTTGTTGCCATATTCGTATCGCAAGAAACGAGTCGCGCGTATCGCCGCGGATTTCGTGAGACTACCCTCTCGAATATTCATGGTCGTTCCACCCGTTATTTACCGCACAAAGGGATCCGTGGAACGCCGCCGGGTATTCGCGATGCATTTTCGTTTCCTCTTCGACATTGGAGATGTTCCCGTGTTTATGCGACGAACGAGGACGAGGAAGGGGATGAATTTTTACTCGCAACACCCCCGAAACTGTTCTATTTCATTCCGGAATCGACGCGAAAGGAGGAGAAACTCGCAATTTCAATTTTCCAGCCTGTTGCACCGGTCACCCGCGACCCAACCCCTCGCGACACCTTGCACACGCTTAATTAAATGGACGCTCGTCGCGCGGCGATCCTCGGCAAAGTACCTTTTGACGCGACGTATCGGCGAAAGAAAATTAATTAGCGGCCCGCCCCGTACAGGGGTGACGACATTCGGGGGTGTCTGAAGGGGTGGATGGATGACGTTAGCTTGTGTGCACAACGATATTGCTTGCCAACGGAACGGCCTTGTTTTTGGACGTTTCTCGTCGCCCCTGCTGCGGTCACGACAACTGTTTGCTTTACAGGCGGGGTGAAACTTCCGGACAACCCCAGTGTTTAACCCCCCGTAGGCCCTTAACATCCCTCGTGGTTTCGTTTCGATCGATTTCGATGAAATTTTCGTCCTCACTTTTTTACCCCCCACGCAGCAGGAATATATATATATATATATATATATATCTTCCTTGCGGGCAGCGCCGCCCGTTTTAAATTTATTGCAGTCAAACATAGATTCTACCCTCGAAAGATGAACGAGTGGCGTTTGATGAAGACGGTCGACGTAATTGATGAAGTTTTATTAGCGCCGACAGGGGTTGAAACGGACGGCCCCTCCCTTTAACGCGAGACCCACGAAAATGTCGAGGAAGGATTAAGGGCTGCGTGACCGCTTTGCCTCGCGTTCTTGACGTTTTTACGAGGCGAGGGGCTGATGCTTCGCACGAGCCTGTCGATCCTTCGACGATTCGACGCCCGAAATTCGTCCCGACGACGGATTCGTTCGAGGCGTTACTCGAAATGGCCCGCCGCAACAATTGAAACGCCCGTGTATCCGCGACGGGCCGACCAATATTTACGTCGCCGACGAACGCGCGTTTAGCGTTTCGAATTTCCCCCGGGGGAAAACCACGGCGAACCGGTTTAATTGAAACCGCGCGCGAATATCCGATCCTCCGTCGGAACGACGCTCGACGCGGCGCTCGCGATAATTTTTCGTAAATTTCGAAAGCTGTTCGATCGTTCTCGACGTCGAGACGACGACGGCGCGGCGAAATTTCGTTTCCCAGCGTCGGCTCTCGCGAGTTCGTAGGGATTATTCGAACGGGGGCCAACTACGCGTCGCGACGCTTCCAGAAAACTTTTCCAACCGCCCCACCGCCCCCGCCGCTTCACCAGGCCGCCGTTCCACCCGGCGATATTAACGCAACGCGCGAGGTCGTCGGCGGACGACTTTCGGCCTCGCCTCCGCGTCGAATTTCCGCCTGTTTGCGTCGACGAATTTCCCCCGATCCTACCCCTGTCTCTGCGCGCACCCTTGACCCGGCAAAGTTACGCAAGACACTCCTGGAGGGGATTGAAACGCGTCCACCGTTTAACGGACCGAAACGACGTAACCGTCGCGAGCCAATTAAATTTCGCCGTGCCCCGATATCTTATTCATCTTCGACCCCGTTCGAGGGCGGAAACCGTGCCGTTCGCTCGCGTTTCGTTATTCCAGAACGGCAATTCTGGAACGGGCACGATTCGGTTGCAGCCGGAACGAAGACGTTTTAAGAAATTCCGAGGAGCGCCGCGCGCCGTCTGACTCGCGCTGTCCGTTACTACTGCAGCCTGAGCCCTCGCCGCTATTCATACCGGGCGATGGGCGCGCCTCGTGGCTACGTGAGCGGAATATCGACTGGTCGGATCTCTCGTTCTTAAGTCCGCGCCGTGACAAACCGTGGCGTCCTTTCTCGCCGGGAACGTTTTATTCGGGCGAAACGCGGCCGGCGAAACGTGAGAACGTTACCTGGAACGTGATTGCCTCCCGCTCGATCTGGGACATGTTCTTGAAGATCGTGTTGACGATGTTGAGAAACCTCTCCCGCTCCAGGAAGCTCGCCTGATCCTTCTCGAAGATGTCGATGAAATCGTACAGGATGAAATAGGTGCCTGAAACAGAACGAGGATCATCCGGATCAGGCTCGCAAGGGCTTTACCGGCCGGCCGGAATATATCTCGAGGAATTAGAGGAACGGGACGACGGGCAACGAGCTTTGCTCGCTCGATAAATCGGTGTTGTCGCGAGGAAAGTTTCCTATCTCGTTTGGGGCGACACCGTGGCCGGTTCCTCCCTTGCGGCAAAAACCACGGAGGAGGGGGTTGAAACTGGCTTTTAGCAACGACGTGAAACCTCGGGAGGTCGAGCGCCCCTCGCGACGCTCGGCCCCGCTGCATAAAAGATTTCCCGTCGAACCGATATCACCGTCCCGTCGAGGTATTTGCTTCGTGAATGTTTCACGGGAAATCCGCGTCGCCTCGCCTCGCGGATGAAATATGAACGGGCGCCCTCCTCGATCGCCTTCGCCGTCCGCCGAACCGTTGATCCGCTCCGCTAGCGCATCGTCGCGTCGCCGAAAATTTCTCGAGCGCCGCCCTCGCCTCGATCTCTCCTATCGTTGGCCGTCGACGGGGCCGTCTATCATCGTCGGCATGTCCGCGATATAAATGAACGCCGCCGACGGGCGGAACGGCGGATCTCGAGGTGTTCGGGGGCCGCGAGTCAACGGATTCTCCGGCGGCCGATAAAATTCACGAGGCGAGCGCGAGCCGGAACCGGTGATCGATGAAAGTTTTCTAGGGCTCCACGGGCGGTCGTCTGCCGGGGAACGGTTGATAACGCGGATCTCCAGAATCTCGGGGGTGTGCTTCCGGGTCTACCGCGAGCGGGGGCGTCCTCTCGACGCAGAAGAACTCAATTACCGTCGGTTCCCCCGAGGACATTCGAGATTCTTCGAGGCACGGAAGGGTCTCTTCGCTCGGGCTGTTGGAACGGGTGAAAAACGAAAGGGGGGAAACTGTGGGAGGGGGGGGCGGTCGTCGCGAAGAGGAAGCGAAGAGGACGATGCGAAGAGGACGAAGCGGAGGAAGGGAGACAGCGCGAGGCTGGTCGACGCGAGGGTCGACCTGGGATCGAGGAAGTTGCCCGAGGGGCGAAGGGGGCGGAGGGGTCGAAGAGGGTGAGAAAGGGGTGAAGAAGAGGAAGAAGAAAGAAAAAAGAAAACCAGGGTCGCCAGGTTAGACTAGTCACGCCTCGACTCACTCTCGTACCCTATCGATTCGACGTTAGCAACTTGTTGGCTGCCCCTAGAATTTTCACGCGGGTGCCTAGGCGCGAGGGGCGGGCGGGGTATGGACCGAGTAAAGGGGGAAACCACCCCTCGTGTCCCGATCAACCCCTATTTCGCCACGTGCCGCGGCGAGGTCAAGTTAAGCGCAGGGGTCCCAGGCATTCATTGAGCAAACACGACGCCGCTCGTCGAGCGACGTAAGCGGGCGAGGACGGCGAACGCGTGCCGAAAATGGCGGACGCCGTAAAACCGCGGAAGTCCGGGGAGGGCCCCCCCCCACGCCCCGCCGGAAGACGTATCGATTACGCTCGGCGTACGACCGAGTTTAAGGGCACCGGACGATCGGACGGGCGGATAAAGAAACACGGACGGAGAGGGTGGAAAGTCCCGATCGACTTCCCGTTTTCCGGTCTCGCCGGAAACGGCGAGAAACGGTGCATGGCCCCTCCTGAACCCGCGTAGAAAAATCGGATTCGAGGTCTCGGACGTCCGACGGGAGTCCCGTTTCGTCGAGACGCTCGCCGGGTCTCGTAAATATCTCGCGACTCCGCGTCGTGAATGCGCACCCCCCCCCTCCTTAATATTAGCCGGGGGGGGGGCAACCGCGAGGAAACAGCCAGCCAGGTGGAAACGAATGGAAAACCGTCAGCGAGGAAGCCGTGAATGACGCGCAGAGGTTTTCGCGTTTCGCATTGAACACTTTCGCGGGACGAATTAACCCGGGGGACCCCCCCTCCCCCCCACCTCCCAACGCGGTTGGTTGGAAACGTCTCGACTAATTGGAAGGAAAAAATTGTTGCTCCTAGCCGGAGGGCGGGGAGGCTCTTTAAAGCGCTCTCGGTCGACGGAGGGTGGTTTTAATTCGTTCGTGCCCGGGCGGTTCGCAAATTGAGTTTCATTGTACCCGGGGCACCGTGGGTCTTTGTCGGGGAAATCGCGTTTCTTTTTTTTGTTTTTCTCGCCGCGGAAAGAGGGCGAGGTTCTTTATTTCGAGATCCCGATTGTTCCTCCCCCCTCCAAAGAGGAATCCCCCTCAGGGTAGTTGTCGCCGAATCGTCGGGAGACAGCAATTCTGCGACGTTGCTGTTCCGCGACGGATTCTCATCGCGGGAAGCGAACGGCGACGAACGGCGCCGTCCTGTCGCCGAATTCAATCTGCTCGTGTCTTCCGCCCCGCGACTGGCCGCCTCGCTCGGCCCCCAATATCGTCTCGTTTTCCGCGCCGATGGAAAACGGCGACGGACGGTATAGGGCCACAGGCAACGTTTCGCCGGATGAACGGCTGCCGGCAACGTCGTACGAATTTTTTTTCCTTCGCGTTAACGATGTCGGACGGAAAGCGATCGATGGCGTATCGACAGGCGACGCGCACGACATTTCGTTGCGCCGTTAAAGTTCCCCCAGGTGCGATTACAGCTTCAAGTCCGGGAAGTTCGTGAGCATAATTTCGAAGGACTTCCCGGCTGGAACTGGAGCGGCATACCCACCCCTGCTCCCCGAACGTCTCGATAAAGGGGATTCAGGCGTGGCGGAAGTTTTTTTTTTATTCCGAGCGAAGACGGAGGAGGAGATCCTCCTATAAATCTGGCCGGATGTGCGCCACGCGGAAAGTTAGATTATAAGGGGTCCTCGTCACCGTCTACAGCAGGAATATTAATCGCAATCGGGTTGCGGAACGCCGTGCCAAGTTTCCCTAGTTCACCGCCACTTCCTATTTATCTAGTTCGGTCGGAAACTCCTGGCGGCGCCGCGGCGACCGGATAGCTTCCAGCGGCGACGACGTCGACGAGATCGGTCGAACTTTCCGAATCCCCGTCCGTCCGCCATTCCGATCGAGCCGCCGAGCGAAATTCGTTTGACGATTTGTTCGCTACACCCCCGAATTGAGGAAAGCGGAAAGCGTCAGAAGCTATCGAACCGCCTCGATCCGCCCGCCGGATCAACCCTTCCGACGCGGCGGACGGTAGCGGGGTAATTGGTAGCGACGAATTTCCCGGCCAACCTTGACGATGATTCGATAAAACGATTAATCGAGGCTCGAATTAATTTCCCGGCCGCGGGGCGCGTTTACGAGATTTAATTGATGTTCACCGCGCGGCCCCTCGTCAGCCAATCGGAAAGTTGCCGACGAGAAATTGTTGTGCTTGCTTAGGCGGCGAGCCGTTGCAGCTGTGCTCCCCTTTGTTTTGAGATTCCTCCAATTTCGGGCGAACCGTCGACGGGAACGAGCGACGTCGCTGGAACGACGGATTGTTTTTGTACGCTCGACGCGCCGCGTCGCGAAATATCGCTGGCTGGCGAGCGTGGATCCGAGAGTTGTCGCGGTTGCTCGAGCGTTGGTCGCGCGGAACGGGAACATTCGAGAAACGTCGAGGGGAAAGAACGAATCGACGGCGGTTCGACTTCCACGGCGCCCGTGCGACGAGTGCAATCCGGATGGAAACCTGCCGGGGACGTTTCAACTTCGCTCCCGTCGTTTATCCGCGGGCAATTTATTTGGCGACGTAATTCTTCGTCGCGGGAAATGAAATCGCGGCTGCCGCCGTCACGTAGACGCGGGCGGACCCGTCCCCCGCGTGGAAACGAGTTTGCCGGGAGGTTCCTTAAGATTCAGCCACCGCTGAAGGTCGGCGAGACACGGTGGAAAAGTCTGGCCCGTCGTTCAAAGGACGGGCTAAGTCGATTCCGGGCACAAAGGCAATTCGGTTTAGCCGCGTTCCAACCGCTGGATAAGGGACGGTCGATGGGGACGGGCGCCGTGGGGAAGTTGACGTTCAAATCCAGCTGGTCCCGGTCGGCGAGTGGCTTCCGAAATTCACGAGCCCGGAAACTTTCCGCTGCGAGGCGTCCGCGCGGTACTAATTGTCCGGGACGCAGTTGAAGCTTCGCGTTGGCCCCCGTCGACGAAAGTAGTATCGTCCGATCGTCGGTTTCCGTTTAATCCGACCCGGACGAACAAGTCGAAACACCCGGTACACCCGGTCGATTGAACGCGACGTCCCCGTCGGACCGCGAGACGTTTCTTTCCAGGAACGTTTCGGGGGAACGAGCCTCAATCCGATCTCGGTCAATTACCGGGGTTCGAACGGGAGTTGCGACGCACGGAATCGACGGGTCTTGGAAGAAATAGAGACGGACGGCAATGCGGGATCGAGCGGGGCTTTCGGTTCGACCTCGTTCGCAATCGTATTTACGCCAGGGTGTGGCGCAATGTTTGAGCGCGATGTAGATACACGGTGTTTACATTAATTTGCAGCGGCCTGGGTCTCGGGCACGTACATCGCCCGTGTCCGCGCGTGCAGCGGGGAACCCCCCGTTTTTCGTTTAAGTGCGTTATTAGCGAAGTTCCAATAATCCCAACCGAGACTTCTCCTCGGCCGACCGGAATTATCCGGCGGCACGCGATCCCCTACATTCGTTTCCCGTCGGCGAATTTCCCCCTCGGACTCGATCCAGTGAAAGCTGCCTTGTACGCACGAAATTTTGCTTGGATACAGGCGCGTCGACTATCCCCTCCACTCGGGGGGACCCCCCCCCCCTACGCGATAGCGACGCTCGACGAAGGAGCGGTGCGATGCGATCCGAGCCGGAACATCGGTGTGACCAATACCAATTCAGCCGTGAAACTTTCGTTACTTTCGTCTTTTTCTCAACGAAACTTTCATCGACGCATTCGCGAGATTTTTCTGATCAAAATTGGACGAAGCGCGATGTAATTTGGGTTACGTTTACTTGCCAGAATAAGAATAAAAGGATAATGCGAAATAGTGACCTCTTTCACCCAGCTTGGGTACCCTCCGCACACTCTTTCTGACGATACGCAGTGTCCTTGTCATACATTGTCGATTCAAGCACGGCTGAAGCCGTGGCGTGACGGGATTCGACACACTGCTTGGTTATGCGTCGCAGAGATGGTGCATTTAACCAAGCAGGGTGTCGAATCTATGTTTACACGCGGCCTCGGTCACAATCTGAGGTCGCGCTCTATTATTATTTATTTTGATCCATTATTATACCCATTCCAATGTGTTACAGTATTCATTGTAATTCACGTTACTATTTTGCATCAACCTTTATTCTTATTCGACCAAATAAATATAATTCAAATTGTATCCTGTTTATTTCAGCGCATTATTATATTCGATACAATGCAACTTTATTATTTTACATTGTCCTGTTGTTATTAGTTTAAAAAGAGCGACGCGTGTTTGTATTTCGTGGCGCGTGTTTATTCAGTATCCGCAGGTAAACACGGTTCGATCTATATCGCGTTTGGTCGCATTTTAATCAGAGAAATCTCGCAGATACATCGGCGACGGTTACGTTCGAAAAAATTAATGAACAAAAAAGTTTTACCGCTGCATTAGTATTTCTTGCACCTCTCTCCCTCTCCTCCACTGTCTGCCCCTTTCTGCGTTCACGCTCGAGCCGGTTACAGTCGCGGCTCGGGGTCCCAATCGTCGCGCATGCAAGCGGATTTTACCGTGCCTCGCGAGCCCGGCGCGGCGGAATCGAGCGTGTCCGAGGCTGTAACGAGATCCGGCGAGTGCCGCGGGCGGAATTAATCGGGCGCAGTGAACGTTCCCGCTGTCTGTCCGTCGCCTCTTTGCGCGTCAGCCTTAATCGAACCAGCTGCACGCCCGGCAAACACGTTTATGCCGTGTTTGCACGCGCCCGTGGACACGCGTGCAGGATTAAACACCGTCCTGTACCCAAACCCCCCGCCTCGGATCTGCGCCGTAGGAGATGAATCCTTCATTCTCGTTTCCCGAAACTCGGCTTTGATTCGTTACGTCGGCGGCGTTTCGCCGGTCGAAATTGGGTCAGATATCCAGCTGCACGCCGCCTCGGCTCTTCCCTCGGCTCGCGAGTTTTGTTCGCCCCCCGAGCATCGAGACTTTCCCCGCCTCCGTTCGCGGATCGCGTCCGCCCCCGGCGTCGGTATCGCTAGACGCGACTTCAGTATCGCAGCAGTTCCCGCGGGCAAATTTTATTAGCGGCCCCGGCAACGGCGCACCGGCGTCGCGAAGAATGGCCCACGGTTGTTAATTGAATCCTCGGTCGGGTTGCGCGCCCCCGCGTTGCCACGGGGGAAACAGATTGCAGGTATTTCGAGCGGGCCGCCGGCAGCTCGGCGGAATTAAATTAGTTTTAATCGGCCGCCCTCGTAAAAGCGAAACTTACCGGACCTGTTCGCCGCGTAATCGATACCCGATATCGGTCTCTCGTTCCTGGGCCCCCCGGACAACCGTATCGCGCCAATAATCGAACGTCCCCCGATTTACCTTCGGCGCGGCGGCCGCCCATTGGACGCGGGGAATCCTACGTCTCGCGACCGCGGACTAGTCGAATCGGGACAGGCACAAGGAGAGCAGTTTGAAGAGACTTTAAATTACAAAATTCAAACGAAGTATAAAGTGGAAGGACGATTATTAATTTTTTTTTTTTATTTATAACTGAAGCCCCGCGAGTTACACCAAAAAAAGTTTTCCTGTTTAAAACTAGACGCGAATACGAATATTCTAGTTTACAAAAATCCTGCGACCTTGCTAGAAGTAAGGTCACAAAATAAGGTGACGAAAAACGTGATTCTAAATCAGCAGCAAATGGTCGTAAATAACTTCTTTTATAATATAGAATATTTTTCAACTCGACAATATACTTTACGTCAAATTAAATAATTGAAACAAAGTATAACGTTGAGAGCCAATTATTAATTTCTGTTAATTAATTTTTCCACGTAGGCACTTTATTTTATAGAACAAATCGCTTCCGCAGAAACATTTTTCGAATTTCTGCCGCGTTTTGGGGATTTCCCATCGCCGTCGTAAATTTCCATAATGAAATCGCCAATTCCCCGTCTCCCCCGCCGTTTCTCCTCCCGTTTCATCGGCGCCCCAATTCGTACCCGATTACGCCGTGCCCCGTGCCGGAATTTCGCGGGGAATTCTTTTCCTTCAGGATCCGTCGTTGACTTTCCAAAAGTTAATACGGCCCCGCGCGTCGACCCAATTGAACGAAACGACCGAATCGCCGTTTCGCCGCTTCCGTCCGGCGATCAACTCAATAAAACAATGAGCGGGTCCGACGATCGCCTCTCGTCGGCCGTAACGGCTAGCCGTCCGCGAAATCGAACGATTAGAAAATCGCCCTAAATAATGGACTGCGACGCTGGTTCGTACGCTGTCCAAATCTTCGCGCCGTTAAGCCTCTGGCGAGCGGACACGTCGCCGCCCGCATCAAGCCGTCCGGCAAACAACGGGGCAGCGTATGCGGGACTGTTGCAATTTATATTTACAGGAAACGCGTCACGGCGCGAGAAGTCGTCGCCATGAGGGCGAAAAAAACAATGGCAGAACTCGAACGCCGTTCGGGTAAAACCGCCGTTACTATTTCGCTTTTAATAAAGTTCGGTTCGGTTTGCAAACGATTCGAATACGAACAGACTTGAGCACAGTTTTTCCCTGACATAAGACCCCGGGTCGATTACGAATCGAATGTTCGCTCGTCGAAACAATCGAAACGATACGGAAACCGCTCGATTTTCGAGTTCTTCTTCGTCGCGATCAGAACTGTGGGCGAGCATCGACGTTGGCTGAATCGAATCCCGTTTCTTCGACGGCGTCCGTCGAACGGATCCATGGTTCCCCCCTTGGGGATGGGCCCCCGGACGAGTCCAGGAAGCAACGAGGCTCGCAGGTGTGCCGAATCGTTGCCGGTGGCCGGATCGATAAGTGGCCTCAGCCGATTTCGGCGCCGTCGCGACGTCAGGATCGACGGGCGTCCGCGAATCGAACGGATCGACGCGGAAATCGACTTTTAAATCGCGAAACAGAGGCTGGACGAAGAATCGAGGAAGGGGGCAAAATATGTACGGAAGGGAAAAGTGTAGCCGCGTCTCCACGGGGGTGTCATCGATGCAGGCCCCCGGAGCCGAAAGTGATTCGAGTCACGTAGCCCGGCAACTCTTGAATAAAAATTCGATCTCTATGGAGATGAGATATCCAGCTTCTCACATATAGACTACTGATTTTGTAAACGACGCGGGCAACCCGACCGATATTTCTCCTCCTTCTTTCTTCCCGTCTTTCCTTCTCCCGTCCGGTTAATCGTCGAACGTCGCGACGAGTTTTTCCCCCCGAAAGCATAGGTTCTGCGCGGCGAATTCAAGCGAACCATCGGACAGGACAAACCATCGGTTAACGAGGCAGAGAATTCGATTAAACGCCGTGCGCCCGCGAGGCGGTTCGTCATTGTGGCAGCGAAGTTCGCGGCGAGTTTGCGACAATCGTGGCGGAGCCACTGTTCGTCTCGGAACAGACGAGGACGAAGGAGTGAAGTATAGAAGATTCGCACTTTCGACGCGACTCCCCTCGGAAGCGGAAAGAATTCTTTTTCCACTCGAAATCGAAGCGCATTTCCGCGACGGGGCGTCGAACAATTCCGCCGCGGAACGCTCGCGAAGCATCCCGGCTGGAGCATTCGGGAATTAAAATTCACATCGGCTCGCTCGCGAATCGGAATTCGAGCGATTTCGTTTCGACGGTATTCGCGCCGGCAACCAGCGTCGATATTATTTATTTTTATTTCCTTCGTTACCCTTTTCTGTCCTTTCACTCGTTTCTTTACTACTACTGTGCGTGTGTTTCTCTAGCCCGTTAATTAATGAAATATATTATTATTATTATTATTATTATATTCCGCGAAGCTCTCGATTAAGCGATAAGGGCGAAACGATCATTTTCCGCGACGAAACGTGAAAGCGTTCGAGGCGGATCGAACACTCGAAAGGAAAGAAAGCCACCGAACGAACAAAGGAAGGAAAAACGCGAGGTGATCTCTCACCTCGGAGCGCCGTCGAAGACGCTCGTCGGCAAACGTTTGCCGACGTCCGCGTGGAAACAGCGAAGCGGTCAACCGCTATCGACGGTCGACGATCTTCAATTAAGACCGAGGAATGCCCGTGGCCAGCGAGCCAGCTTTCCGCTTTTTAATAATTCCCCGGGCGATTTTCCCCCGGGGGGTGGCGGGAGGGGCTGGTCAGGTGGGCAGAGGGGAGAGAATTTTCCGATTGAAACGGTGGTCGCGTTTCAATTAAAACGCGTTTATCCACGGGGCGAACGCCGGTTATCGCGAACGGACGTGGGGTGCGCGGGGGGGTTAAAAAAAATCGTTGTTTCGTCGAAAGTTTTTCAACTTTAATGCGAACGAAACGCCGCATTATCCTCCGCGGCGCGATCGCGAGAGCTCGCCGGCAGGGATCAAGGTGTCGTTCGGTGTTCGATCGATGCCGGGGTCGGCGAGGAAGCCTGTCTCCCGATGGAAGGCCACTAGGTTTATCGACGTCGCGAGACGCTTCGCAATCAACGGCGATCCACCTTAGCTCCTCGTTGGCCCCGCGAAATCGCAATTCTCCGAACGGAGAAACGTTGGGTGGCCCCGCGGCAGACGTAATTCCTTTGACGGTGAACCCGTTCCTCGTCGCCGTTATCGCGAACGAGGCTAATTGATTTTCCGTCGGGAACGGCGTCGGGAACGAGAACGGACGATGCGTTCGGGGGCAGGGTTATTACGGTCGAGGGTTCGGGGCTTGTCAGAAGCTTATCGGAAGACGGCGAGACTGCGTCGAGCGCGAACGTTCGTCGGGCGTTTCGTGAAACGAATCCTGCCGCGCGGAAAATGGGGACGGGCATTTTAATCGCGCGGCCAGATAAATCCAGCCGGGCCGTTTTTTTGTCCAACGAGCGGATTTCGAGGGTCGCGCAAGAGGACGATAAGGGTAAGCGAGAAGCGGCGTTTACGGTCGCGTATCGCGAACGCCATTTACCACCTGTCCATTGCCAACCGATGCTTACGCCGTTTAAACCCACCTGTCCAGGCCCACAACCGACGCAACCGACAACGCTGTTCGCGAAAGCTTCTCGGGCCGTGCTTGCGATTAACAAGCGAGCGAACGGTCAACGACCGTCGTCGCGATTTATTTCGCCGCGGCGGATATCGCGATTCGACGGGGAGTTTCCCGGTGCACGATTCCAGTTTCCGTCCGGAGGAACCCGGGGGGCGTGCGTGCTCGTTCGACGAGGGACGTTTTCCCCGATAAGTCCGACGTTTATTCGAGCGGAGCCGTAGCCGAGCGACGACGGAATTGAAAACGCGTGCCGTTACCCGGAGAGGAAACGACGGTTCACGCGCCTCGACGACGACGACGCCGCCTCTCCTTTGACGCGCGGAATTTTACGCCTCCTCGAGAAGCGAAACGCGGCGGGGCCGGGCCCGGCAATTACAGAAGAAATATCGCCGGGGCGCTCGAGGGGAAGACATCTCCGACGGCTGGTCTGCTTCAATTTCAATTTAATTCACTGCCTTGAGAGAGGGAGAGAGAAAGAGGGAGAGAAAGAGAGAGAGAAAGAGAGTGGGAAAGAGGGAGTCGGCATTGGCAGTCGAACGTTTTCTGGCATTCGAGCGTATTCGGAAAGGGAAAGAGTTGGAGGATCAGCGAAACTTTTGAAAAAAAAAGCTAGCTTTCGATTCGATTCGAGGAGAGCGATTCGCGGGGGTTTTTACCGGTGAGGAATTGGCTGCGTCGAGCACGCGAGGCACGTCGACGGGAAAGGAATCGTCGGGACTCCGTTTGCAGTAAAAGGATTTCCAGTTTTCCGTCGAGCGGATAAATCTCGGGTGCGCGCGTTCAACGACGCACACCATTCGAACAATACTACCGCTAACAACGAAACGCATCGGATCATCTAATATCGTCTAATTCGCAGAAGAAAAATATTAAACGCGTCGCAACGCAACGCGTTGCGCCGCCGTTAGATAGCAGTTCGTCGCTGGCGAATTGGTATCCGTTAACAACGAAATTGGCGCAAAACTGATTGAAGTAATGGCCGTTAAATTCGCGAAGGCTACCGGTCGTCGTCACTTTTATATTTCCTCGCGAGCTAACCGACCCGGGGCCCGGGGAGGGGGTACTCGTGACCGGAGTTGAACCGTCAGAGGAAAAAAAAAAGGGGTACGCCCGGAACGAGATCACGAGAAGAACGGCGGCTACGTAACAACCGTGAACGTACGATCGTCGCGACGTCGTCCACCCGTGACGGACAATTGTCGGCCATCAACGAAATTGCCAGAGATTACCGTCTTGACTCGGCAAGACGTCGATTGTCTAAATTGAATCGCGAAAACAGCGGTTCGTCCGCTCTCCCGTCTCCAGGAGGACGTCGACGGGGCCGAGGCAATGTCGTCGTCGTCGTCGTCGTCGTCGAGCGTCGTCGGTGCGAAGCCCACGAAACATCCTGCCGGCACGCGAACCGCCGGACGAATCATCTTCGTCGATCTTCGACGGTTATCGGCCATTTTTGGCCCGGGGACAGTGGTCGCCTGCGCCCAGTAATTGGCAATCGCGGAGAACAGTCGCGGGGAACAAAGGGCGAACTACGGCCACCGCGAATTCTCATTTTCACCCTCGAAACGGGCAACGGCTCCTCGTCGGTGGATTACACGAACCGCGAACCGCAACCGCGACGAACGGTCGCGAACGAGGATCGAATCGTCCTCGCGGATTCGCGACGATTCGTTTTTCCAGAACGGAAACTCGACCGGTTCGGTTCTGAGATCGAAAGACGCGTCGCTACGGGACGACGAAACTTGTTGCGTCGTCGAAACGAATGCGCAATAATTGCTCGTTGCGTGCCTACTACGACGACGACGGTGTCCCCCCCACACGTCCTCCCCATCGACGCTTCGACTCCCCCCTCCCCCTCCCTCATGGGAAAAGCTACCATTGATAACGCGATCGTTCCCCGTTCCCGATACTGCTACCGTCGGCTATACACCGGCGTCCCGGCGCTACGCTTCGCGGAAAGCCGCCGCGGAAATGCCAAGCGGCGCGCGGCGACAAATGTTCGCGCAGCCTAGAGGAGAGACGTAGCTTCGCGATTCCGTGTCACATGGCGCCCGCTTTCGCCGCGGCACGTGAGCAGCTGGTCAACGGGAACCGGGAGAGGAGCGAGAAAAAAGAACGCAAAGTCGATCAATTATGCAGAACGTGAGTCACGACCGGCCGATCGATATCTCCTACGCCGATGTCGCTCGCTGCTCGTTACAGCGCGCTGGATGACGCGCCCCTCTCCCCCCTCTAGCTCCGTCCTACACCCACCTCTCCCCGTAGAGACGCAGCTTCGCCACGGATCGATCCAGAAATCGACCTTTCGCCGGCCCGCGGGAACACCGTGGCAATTCGATTGACGGGCCGACGGTGGGACCTCGGACTCGAAGACGGCCGGACGGCCGCCTGTACGAACGAAAGCGTGGCCTGGGAACCGGAAGCCGGGTCAAAGGCGAAGGGATTAATCGTTTAACATCGACGCGAGCGACTTCCGCGCTTTAGCGCCGTGAGAGCCGCGGCCCGAGAGAATTTATTGATTGACTGATTAAAACATGACGGTCGAGGTATGTAGGGTAAGCTGCGCCAGCTATCGACCCCCAGACGGTGATTCGTTATCGGGCTAAGCCCACCCCCCCTCCCCCCACCTCCTCCTCGTGAGACACTCGTGTGACGAGCCTCGCGCCAGCCTCCTGTCCTTCGAGCCTGTATCCACCGTTCCCCGAGTAAGCAGTCCGTTGTTTCGCGATCGCGTGTTCCGCGTCGACTTTCGTCCCGTCGAAATATTCCGATCGCGCGTGACGTAAAATCTTTCGGACTTCCCAGTCCGCTCGAGCGAGGCGGCGACCGGCCGCGCGGATCTCTCGGTCGGATTGGAAAGTTCGACGATCGATCCGCGGTACGAGCGGGCACTGCTTAACGCGGTGGCCACGGGCGTCTCGTTGCGCCCGAACTCCGGACCGCAAAGTTTGCTCGGAGTCTCCGGCCGTGAGCGATTAATTCCCACACTCGGTCGGACAGAACGATACGTCCAATCGGCGTTTCCGGTGGGTCGCTGCGCCTCGTTCCCGCAGCTGGACGGATCGGGCGTTCTTTCGTTTCGACACTCGTGGAAAGTGAAGGCCAGACGGAAGGAACGATTACGTCGGGGAACGAAGTAAATCTCGCTCTCGTTTCGAATCGTTCGTGCGGCGCCCGGATACAGGGTGGTCCACGCGACTCGCACACCTGTATAACTTCCAAAGCGCGCGGTCTACGACTAAGTTTTGTATACGAAAGTTGCATGATTCTAGGGGCTAAATTACGCAGCGTATTCATTTTTTATATGGGTATACATTTTCGAGGAATAAAGTGAAATTACTCGTTCATTATTAGATTTGGGACTAATGAAGGTCCATACTTTTTTACTCGCAGTTCGACACCCTTCCATATTTCGATAATAAAAATATAGCATTCCTTTGAAAAAAACAAAGCTGACCGTGAAATCCCCGAAACGATTCTACTTATATAAAAAATGAATGCACCGCGTAACGTAGCAACTGGAACCATGCAACTTTTGTATAAAAAACTTTTTAATACACCGCGCGTTTTGGAATTTATACAGGCGCGCGCGTCACGTGGACCGCCCTGTATTTCCAAAAAAATACGAACGCTAGCTCGCGTTTCGACGCGCATCTTCGACAACGCACGTCGCTCCAAACAGCTCACACATTTTCGCCAAGTCGTTGTTACGAGACCGGTGGCGGCCGAAGTTCGCTGGGCTCTTCGCCCAATTTTCGCGGACCGTAACCTCTGCCCCTTTTAATCAGCCCGGCTATATCCACTCGTGCCACCCCTCCGCCTGCTTCGAAGCAATTTCGTACGTCGAACAAGTTTTTCTAATTCCTCCCAATCGTAAAATTCCGAGGCTTCCGAAAATTTCTGCGATTCCCCGCTGTCCGCGCGGGACGAGAAGAATATTCCTCGTCGCCAGGTATTGCGAATTGAGCGAAATAACTCTGGAAACTATTTTTATGCGGACCATCGACGTTTCGGGGAACGGGCGAATTTAGATGCCGCGGATATTTATCCGCGCGAACTGGTTCGACGCCGACGTTTAAATACCGCTCGACGGAAATGGCGTCGCGGACACGTCCGACAGCCAGCCGCCCGAAGAGGATCCGTTTGCTCGACGCGGTATTAATTTAGGCTGCAGGTGGGCAGGATGCGCGTCTCCCTTCGGTCCCCGCCGCGGCACGCTCGCAATGATAAATAACAGGTGCGCGCCGCTTCGAGCGCGTTGCACCTTTTTAATTAACAATAACAAGCGCCCGTTGTTTATCAATCGGCCGGATTAACGGCGACGCGTAGGCGTCACGTTCGTTTCGGAAACGGAGTTGGCAATCGTTCTCGTCGGCTTCAGTTCCTCGAGGCCCGTTGCGTACTCTCCAGTGTCGAGCAATTGTTTCTATTTATTATTATTAAACGGGCTTTCATTTTGCGTAAAAGTGCGTAGGTGATGCGCTCGATAATGCTGGATACAGAGTTTCGAACAGAAGCAAGTAATTCATTCCGTCGCTGAATTCAGGCCCGGTTCAAATCCAGTCCGACCGTTCCGCAAATTAATCGTCGCAACGATTCGACGGCAGTAAGCAGTCGCGAAGAAATTCCCGCTGAGAGGCTTCGCCTCCTCGATTCACGCCGATCGCGAACAGAAACGGCAACGCCCGCGGTGCTGGAACAACGTCGGGACAATTCGGCCGGAGCGCGGCAGAAACGAGGATCGATTCTCGCTCGGGTATCACGGCTAATCGTGTTTAGGATATCCAGCGACGCAGTTTAAATCGATATTCGAGGCGATTCGAGCGCTCGGCAATCCGATCGCCGCAGACCGCAATTCGGAACGGGTAGCCGGCGATATTCGGGCGAACGTTCGATTGCCGTGTCCCCCCTCGCACTATGCGAAAAAAAATATATACAAAAAAGGAACGTCTACTTCCTTGTATCGATCGAACGATCGTTCCGCGGAGGAACGGTCAATCAGAGAGGTATCGACGAGGACTTTCCCCCATTAGCATCTGTTGAATCTGGCCTGTCGCCAAGCACCCGTCCCGTTCCTCTCTAACAACGTTGCTCCTTGTTTCTTATCCGCCTGGAACGGCGTGCCGTAGACAGCTCGACAACGCCCGTGAAACTTCCGGATCGAACGATCGTCGGGCGAGCGAATTTCGGTTGGGACAAAAAGTCGAGGCTCGATCGGCCTCGCGTTCTCCCGAATTAAAGACGGCACCGCCGCGGCTGACGAGAGAAGCGAACAACAAGGCGAAGGCGAAACGCGTTGGCGCAACGCGTTTCCAGTAATCGACGAGCCGCGGAAGGGGAAGGACGCGTCGCGGCCGGCCAGCCGAGTCGGCGAAACTCGAGCCGGTTTTCGACGAATGTCGATAACAGTCGCCGATGTTTTCGTTTCGCTGGAAAGGCAACTGCGTCGCAGTATGCCACGCGCTCGTAGCTTGTCTATCGAATAGACGGCGGCCGGGCCTTTCTCTTTGAGATCGTCGTGCCGTCGCTGACGGATCCGCTGCGAGTCGAAGGATGCAATAGCGTTCCCCTTTGAACGGCGTCGATTCTCGATTCGTTTAGTTGCTGCGTTGTACAAATCCGTACGAGAAAATGGAAAGCTGCTGTTTAGTTACAGTTTTGCTTTGTTAGCGAATGATTATAAATCGTTCGTGCAGCCGGTCGACGAACGTTTACGTTAAAAAGCTTGACGGTCGCGCAGACGTCCCCGATTAACCAGGGAATCGTCGACGCGTCGGTAAACGAAACGGCCCGGTCGAAATTGATCGCCCGTTTCGCGGCCAATTAACTTGCACGGCGCAGTCAGCGTCGAATATACGTCGCGACGCTTCCGTTCACCGACGGTCCGCAGAAACGGTCATCAGCTTGATCTCTTAACTGCTCGCGACGTACCCGCTCGACTTCCACCGCGTGTCTCGCCAGGTAAGAAGCTTTTCCAACACATTTGTCTCTATCTTTTGTAGAGAAATACGGACGACGTACTTCCCTCCCCGTAAAAGAATCGCCGCGACAACCGGAAGCTGCGTATAACGTAACGTATTCGCCTCCACAAATATATTAGTATTACGATATATTTCTGTACTACTCTTTTTATCTACTGGTCACCTAAGGATTCATATATACAAATATTTTTAAGTTTCCGTCACCACAAATACTCGTCATGGAGCCTTGTCGCGTCACCGTTTCCAAAACCACCTAGTCATACTGTCTACAATCCCTATCCATCCAGAGTCCTTTGGAATTCTACCCATCCTTTGAAAAATCCTTTCCAACACCCTTTAAAAACCCAAGGTTCTTCGTTCTTCAAGGTTCAAGCGTCTAAGTGATAATGAAACCATCCTGAAAAACCGAAGTTGGGGGTTAAATTTTCTCTGTGTCGATTACAATAACAACGCTCGTCCCTTAACCGGACGACGAACTCGCGAAACGAATTCGTCGCGCGTGGATAACGTTCCCCGCGGGTTAATCGAACGTCGAATCGGTCACCGTCGGCGGACGGAGGGGTAAAGGAAAAACGGGACCATAATCGAAGGCCGACGGACGCGACAGAAACGGCGGACAGGTCGGCCTCTGCATATCGCCGAGACAGCTCCGCGCAGATGTCCGCGGATACGCGAGCCAATGTATACTAACGAGGTAATCCCTGGCCACCTGACGTTCCAGGCCACCGCTGTCGTCATACGTTCCGCCTACGTGTGCACACCGATGCATCCGGATGCAGCGAGACGAGCCGCGAGTATGATGCATCGGCCCGTCCGGTCGTTACCTGTTGGAATTCCGCCAGCGATCGGTCGACCCCTATTACGGACCGCGCAGCGACTGGAAGAAGCGACTCGCTCGAACGTGTCCAGCGTTTTAATCGCCCTCGCGGAACCGGAAGCGCGAAAATCTCGAAGGGGTGTCCCGCTCGCTAGGAAATCGACTGTGCCGCCGGAGCTAGCGCGACAATTTCGGCGAACGATGAAACAGCAGCGACCGTAAATTTTCGCTGTCCCGTAAAAAAACCGAAACGGAAAGCGAACGAGACAAAAAACAAACGCGAAGTAAAATGAAACGCGCGAACAGATTCTCGTTTTCGTTTCTCCCCCATTATTTCGCGATACCCTCTTCTCTGGTCGGAGGGAGAAATCAAAGTAACGACCGGGCATTTTCGAGGATAGCTCGGTGAATAGCGCCGATTCGACGACGGACAAGGGTCGAAGCGAATCGCAGCAGCTGGCCCGGTTGTCGACGGCGGATTATAGGATCGGGGCGAGAAACCGACGGCGGCGAGAGATTACGTCTCGAACCGATTCGAGGCCGGGGTAAAATACGCCCGGCTGATTCCTGGGGGTCGAACGGGAGGAAAAAGGAAATGGAAAAGAAGAAAAAAAAAAGTGGCAATTAACGGAGTGCCCCAGCCCGCGAAATTCTTTGCGAAGCTTTTAATTACCCGATGCGTCCCCTTCGTTTCGTAACCGCCCCTTCTCCTCGAGGAGTAACGCTGCCCCCGCAGCGGTGAACCTCTCGCCCCCTGGTCGAAGTTCGAACACGTTCACGGGGCCGTTAAAAGTACCGCGGCACGCGGGCAAGACGTCGGCCGCGGGCGACGAAATAATTAACGAGCACCCTCTCTCTCTCTCTCTCTCTCTCTCCGTGGAAATTTCCCTCGAACCTAGTCGGGCGTTCGGCAACGATTCGCGAGGACGCCGCTCCTCGTGAAAATTGTTGGTCCCCGTGTAATTACGCGGCGCTCTGCTTAATCGCGTTAGCCCCCGGACAGAAGTTGAACGCCGACGAAGTGGAGCATCGATCGCGAACGACGACGACGCCGGCACCGTCGGGGATAATTCGGGAATCGTCGTTCGAAGCGGCGAAGTATCATAAAGGCGGCCCAATTGCCCGGCTAATTTTCCTAATTAATGTGTTTGGAACGTTCCGGGCGGAACGACGCGTCGCCTTTGAGGACGGGCCGGCGGAGGCGTTAGCGGGGCGGTCCGGGGGTCAGATTAATTAACGGAGTGCACTTTTCCGACGGAATTTTCTTGCCGGCCCGTTTAATCATACCGACCGCGGCCAAACGCAAGGCCGGTGGATTAATCGCGGCGCCGCGACGCTCGCGCGGAAGCTGATCAGTCGCGACGATTTTAATTAAGGAACGTCGTGCGACCGAATAACACCGGGGTCCGCCAGAAATATCGCCGGCTTCTTTCGACTTCTTGTTCGATATTGCGGTTTAATTCTTCGCGACGGAAAGTTCGAGGAAATCGTCGACGCTTCTTTGCGACAAACGAGACCGCGCTTCGGTGATCGTTTTCGCCTTCGATTAACACCCCCGTTCGTCGACACCGGCGACAAATATTTTCCGACTCGCGCGCGTCTCTGGCAGGGATACAAATCAGCGTTTGAACGAGCGAATCGAGTCGGGGGGGGGGGGGGGGGGACAATTCGTGACCGCGGGCCTGAAACATTCATCGAAGCCCGCGGCACCGAAAAGGTCACGCGGCGGAAGTAGGATAAAAGTCGCTGCATAATGGAGAGTCCCGGACGGACGAGGGTTAACCCGGAGGCCCTACCGCCACGCGACCTTAACCCTTCGGCGAAACGTATTTCGAGTAGCTGGGGGACGAAGCCGTTCGGCGAGTCTGTGCCTTAAAGCCGAACGACCGAACGCGATGAACGATAAGGCACGACTTCGTCCGACCCCTTCGAAAAAGAAAGGAAAAGAAGGGGCCGTGGAAATTCCACGGGGTCAACTTTGCACCCGTTTACCAGCGGGTGGATGGACGAAACACTCGGTCGCCAATTTGTCTCGCTTAATTGCGCGCCCGGTCGGCGAATTTTCGCGGACTTAACGAGGCCACCACCCAACGACGTAGCGACGAGGCTGACGCGTTGCAAACGACTTTCGAAATCCGGCGATACGACGCGGACCCGCAAAGTTCCTCCGCGAGATTGGTATCGAACGCAGTAGACTTTTTTTTCCTCTCGATACGGCAGATTTTTCCTGCATTTCGCACGAACACGAATTTGTACGTCGCGCGAACAGTCGTCGCGAACCTTGTTGGCACGCTTTCCTAGCGCGCGGATCGCGCGAGCTTGATCGTGCTCTTTGTAGATTGTCCGATCCGTGTCTCGTCGCGGAAGAATCGAGCCGACGCTGGATTTAAATCGACGAGAATTGTCGAATTGTCGCATCGATCCCCGAACAATTCGCTTTCTCCCTCGTTTCGAGCGGAGGCGCCGCCGAATTTCCGTTCGGCTTCCGTTAATTCCCGATACCGCCGCGATTAAGTGGGCGGCCGCGTTAAATTAAGGGAAGCTCCGCGGGTACGGTGATAAAGTTTTTTTTTTTTTTTTTTGCCCCGCGATAAATTGAACCGCCCCCGTTATTCGGTATCCGTTTAAACTGCATTCCGGCTAATACGGCCGGGGTTATGATACGGTGTTCGAGAACCGGGACCGCCCGGATTTATGGCCTCGTTTTGCGAATCGCCCCGGCCCCGCGAGTAAAACCGCTCCGGTAAAAGATTGATCAAACGCGGAATAATTTCTAACGCGAACGTTCCGGATAAAGGAACGGGTTCACCCGCGAGTTACGCCGTCCTTTATCTCGTTCCTCGACGGGCATCGATCGAGCGTCGAGCTTAGCGATGCCGTACGATCGCGTTGAATCGGCGAAATTTCATTCGACCCGGCTGTCGAATCAATCGAATGCAAACTCGAATCTCTCCGAATGAATTTCATAAGGAACGTTCGTGGGAATCGAGCGCACGCGACTTAACCGTCCCGTCGCGGGGATATTTCGTCCGAAACGTTCGCACGCGGCGCTCGTGAACCGTCTCGAACCGTCCGTGTACGCGTAAACGCGAGCCTCGCAGTGGTACGAGTCTACCGTTTCTCCGGCGCTAACGAGCCGCCCAATCTCTCGCGCCGAACGCGCCCGATTGTCCAACGAACACTCGTCGCGCAACGACGCTCGAACGGTTTCTGTTCTCTCGTTCTTACTACGCTCCGCGTCGTACCGTTAGGGAGGGGGTACCGGGCCGAACGGCAACGCGAAACCGGTC
Source organism: Nomada goodeniana (assembly GCA_963969485.1). Lineage (NCBI taxonomy): Eukaryota > Metazoa > Arthropoda > Insecta > Hymenoptera > Apidae > Nomada > Nomada goodeniana. The sequence continues at coordinate 1,027,914 of OZ018306.1, read as the reverse complement.
GCGTCCGATTAACGCGCGTCGCACTTTCCTCGTAATTTCGTTTCGGTTAATGCCAGCGAAGGGGCGGCGCATTATTCGGTTAATAGCCGACGGTGTGCGAATTTACGCGCGCATTATAATCCTGCAGCTTGTTGATGCAATTATCGACTGGCGGAACGAAGCGCAGTTTGACCTCGTTAACGGAAACGCTACCTACCGTTCGCTCCCAAGGAGTTACCGTCGCGAATATCCGCCGATCTCCATTCGAACATTCGGGGAAGCGGAATCGATCCGAACTAGGTCTTTCCTTCTTTCTTTTTCTCTCTCTGCCTTACTTTCCCCGGGACAACAAACGAGGGAACATTTTTCAAGCAACGAACGGTCGCCGGTCCGCGTGCACAATAGAATGTAAATAGATGTGGCAACCGCTGGAATTGCGGGGGGGCCTTTTCTTTCCCCGCCGAACGAGAGAAGGGGGAAACGGGGGGGGGGGGGAAATGGTGGCCTCGTTCATCTCACGCCCCCTGTACCTGTCTCCATTCGGCTTTCGTTCAACCGAAAACGCGAGTCGCCGAAAATTGTCGCGCGGCCGGGTCAAGGGTGGAAACTCTCGCTTTTCACCGCTGCCGAATTTTCCCCGCGACGATGTTAAATAAAGGACCTCCTCCGGCGCGGTGAATTGCCCCTCCGCCTCGTCGTTACTCCCAGAAATATACACGATAAATCGCGACGTCCTGAGGGAACGAGGGAAACGGAGCGGTTCGCGCCCCTCGCGGCCCCGCGAAAGAGGAATATGTAATTTCGTCGGTGGAAACGGAGAAGGAAATTTAACGATCGCCGAGTGCCGAGCGCTCCATCGAAGTTCTGGACGACGTCGCGCAAAAGTTAGTCAAGAACCATGGGACGGTCGTTGGAATGGGAGACAGAGGGATGTGCGCAGAGAATTTGAGTCTGATTTCGCGAAGTTCCTGCAACTCGCGGCGGCGGAAAACAAAATTGCACCCCGACCCACCACCAACCCGAATGAAAGCACGGCTGCTCGCTTCATCCATTCGAACTCCCTTCGCTCTCGCTTTCTCTTTCACCGGGCGCCGGAGGATTAATTGAACGAAGGGCCGGGTCACCCAATCTTCCGATATCGGGTTGTCCAAACTTGGATCGCAAATTCTCCCGGTCCCGGCGCGAATATCCGCGACCGGAAGCGACGCGGTGGCCGCCGAGATGCCGCCAAGCGATTCGGCATTTACAAGGCCCCCCCCCCCCGGCTGTCAGTCGCAACGCGAACTCGCGCAGGTGTCAGCCGCAAGATATCATATATCGAGCAGCGTACCGAACCGGCCGAATCGCTGACGCAGCCACACCGTTTCCGGCCTGCGCGCGCGCTAAACATAATCCGGCGCCCCTGGACGGACAGTCGTACCAGCCTTTATTAATCTGCCGATCTTCGGCGAGGCCGGGAATATCTGGGCCGCCTCCGGAATGCGAAAGAAACGGGGCAAACGAGCGCGATTAATCGTCCGCCGGGCGAGAGTCGAGGATGCGGCGGAAATTTGTCGGACTCGATCCTCCACGGCGGGTGAGCATCAACGGAGTTTGTCAAACGGACAACTTCGAAGGAGGCTCGAGCGGTTTCAAGCGAGACTCGTTTTTCGTAGGTTCGTTCGTCCGCGAGAGCCTCCAAGGTGCCGGGGGACTTTGTCGGACCGACGAGAGGAAAGCTATCGCGCCGGGCGGCCCCGTGGCATTTAGCCGTCAGAGGTTAATCAGCTGGAGCAGGTCGCGTTTAAGAAAGCCGTAAAGAAATAATTTCGCTCGCGCGACGCGGCCTTTCGTTAACGGGAACGGCTAGATTGGGGCCCAATAATGAATGGCCCTCGGTATTGCCCCAACGACAATGCACCGGAACCATTGTTCCCACCGCTTGGACGTTCGTCCGGCTGAACCGGGCTTTACGTAACGAACGTCCGCGAAAGCAACGGATCGACGTTTCTGAACAAAAATTTCTAGTCAATTTCCCCGCGGCATTGTCCGGCATTGTCCACCATTGTCCGGGAGCCCCAGCGTGAACGGGCTGGGTTCGGTTTAATCATCGTCCACGCCGTAACGGCGACGGCGAAGTCGACCAACTCACCCTCGTTCTCGTTGTTTCCAATGAGGATCTCCGTGTCCTTAAAGTCGGCCTCCCTCAGTAAATCGAGCGGGTGCTTCGGCAGGAATATCCCGTCTATGGTGGGCGCCGATGGGAAGCCCAGGATACCCCAGTAGCTGTTCCACTGCTGAACAGAGATGGTCTTGGCGTCCACGGACCTCATGCAGGCCATCACCCTAGCGGGGCTGTCCTGCAGCATCGTGGAGTTGCATCCGCAGTCGTCGACTAGCACCCTGGCCACCTCGTTCGCCTTCTCCCCGGTCATGTAGCTCCAGGGCGCGTTAAGGGTGCCGCTCTGCAGGATACCGCGGCGGACGAGGCCGCGGGTAACCGGTGATATCAGGTGAAGGGACACCGAGCTGCCACCGGCGGACTCCCCGAATATGGTGATCAGATCGGGATCGCCACCAAAGGCCGCCGCGTTGTCCCTCAGCCACCTGAGGGCCAGAGCTTGGTCCCACAGGCCCATGTTACCTGGAGCCTCCTCGCTGCTGGCGAAGTGCTTGTTCAGGTAGAGGAACCCGAACGCCCCGACTCTGTACTGCATCGAGGCGACGATTACGTCGCTGACGGCTGCCATGATGTCCGCGTCGTAGACGTCCAGGGTGGCCGTGCCGCTCATGAATCCTCCGCCGTAGATCCACACCAGGAGCGGCAGGCCCTTCTTCTCGTCGCCGTTGGACGTCTCGGAGCTCTTGTGCCTCAGCTTGAACTTCTGCGGCACCCAGATGTTCAGATAGAGACAGTCCTCGGAGATGTTCGTGTTCGGGTTCCACATCTCCTCGCCCGGGAAACCGGGGAAGTACTCGTATCTCTCCTGGTAGCAGCTGTTGGGCAACGCGCTTGCATTCAGCACACCGTGCCACGGGTCTATCGGCAGAGGCTTTCTGAAACGCAGCGGCCCGATCGGCGGCTTGGCGAACGGGATCCCGTAGTATACGTGCACCTCTTTGTCCAGGACCGTGCGGGAGAAGCCGCGAACAAGACCGCTCGTGGTCTCCACCACCAGGGGATCGTTGTGCACGTTGTTCCTCTGCGCGGAAACGTTCGCCCTGGCCCAGCCAGAGCACAGCAGGACCAGCAGGATCAGGAGGTTCGTCATCGTGGCGGACTCGGTTAAAGGGTTCGCTGGAGCACACCTGCCCAGAGAGAGACTCAACAAGTTAGCGAGTGGGGGACCGGCCGTGGAGCCGGCTTTTGCGCGGAATCCTCTCCGCTCGCCTCCACTCTCTAACCACGCCGTCTCTCCACCTCTCTCTCTCCCTCTCTGTTTTAGTTACCAAATTTTTCTTCAACTACAAATTCACCGCGACCTTACGCGCGTCATACGCGCCGACCAATTAGCACACGCACGCGCCCCGAATCCCCGACTCCTTCACGCGTTCGCGGTCACGGGCGTTCCGCGTTCCTCCTGTCCCGCGTTGCACAGAAATTCGCGACGAGCGTGTCTGCGATCTCGCGGACGTCCGGGCGGCTCGAAATTGCGTCGCGGACAAGGCAGGCACAGACAATGAAGGGCAGATTTTCCCGCGGCGGCCGGCGAGCCGCGTTGCACGGGGTCGACTGATCGAGGAGGCAGAGGTGGCACGGAGTGGAGGTGCGCCGTACGAGCCGCCGGTGATGGTGGAGGTACGGGTGGATGTGGTGGTGGAAAGTGTTGGCGCACGCCTCAGGAACGTTGTACAGCGATGGCCATTCGTTTCTCTTCCCAGCAGAGAGGGTCTTCTCGGGCAGAACTCGATGCCGGGAAGATTGCGGGATTCCGCGGTGCGTCGGTTGCTGCTTCATGCGCCCACGGATGTTTAGGGGCCTTGAATTATTCCTCGACGATTTTATCTTACCCGGTGGAAATTCGCGGGGAGAGCTAAAGGTTTGATCGCGAGTTACACCCATCGCTGGAGAGGGGCGATCCTCGAACGCTGTCCTTGCTCGTTTGTCTATCTGGACGCCCTCTCGTTGTTTCAATCTCGTTCTTTCCGTCCCTTTGGCCGCTACGCGAGAGAAATCGCGTACCCGGCTCGAGTCGAGTCAGTGTCACCTCGGGTGGCAATTATTATCCCGCGCAAGCAGGCGGAAAATAAAGTCGGATCCTTTTGCGGCGGACTAATCAGGATTCGAGCGGCACATCTTTTCACTGCAAACCGAGGCCACGCGTTTCCTAAACATTTTATGGGGAATTAGCGGCGAAGGGAAATATTTTTTCAGCGAGCAAGGTGTGACGGGAGCGTTTCGCCCCTCGCGAGGGTAAGCAAAACGGTTTTGTATCGTCGCTGTATCCTCGTCTTAATTCTTTCCCTCCGTCGTTCTTCGCCCCCATGGAAAAATACTCTCGAGGCGTCCGACCCGTGTCAGGCATATCCGGCGGGCACTTTGTTAAAACGATTCCCTGGATCGTCGGGCTCGCTAAATCGAATAACGGTCGTGGCTCTCGAAAAATCTGACGACTAGTCGAGTTGGTTACACGCCGCGTTAGATCCACGTTTCTTATGAAATCTCGGAACCCGTCGGGATCGTCGGGCTCGTCGGAACGTTCCAAGTTCCACCGCCAAGTTGCGAGGCCAACTTCGCCGTACTTGAGCCACGGCCGCAAGGGCGTACGCGCGATGTTATTAGCGGCAAGACCGGTCACAAATGCATACGTAACGACCCATCCACGATTGCAATTCGACCCTCCTCCTAGCTAGACAACGCCTCCGCTCTTTCCGACATCCAACTCCCACCGAAATAAATAAATAAATAAATAAATAAATAAATAAGGCGGAGGGATGATCCTGTGTTACCGATGTCCCGCTGCTATCGATCTTCTTGTCCCACCAAACACAGAGAGAGAGAGAGTATTCCCATCCGAATCCTGATTGTTTCACGGTGCCCCGCGAGGCAACGATGCAATTGCACCCTCGTTATCCCAGTCTTCGCGCGATTCCTTCGTTCTAACGGCGAGACCCTAAACCGGCTTCCTCGCACAGGCCCGGGTCCAGCTTGACACCGTCGGTCCTGCCCGGCAGATAGACACCCGGTTCGCTTATCTGGACCCGGGGATCGCGATCCGCCGTTCGTCGTACCGTCCTCGTCGCTCTCTCTCTCTCTCTCTCTCTCTCTCTCTCTCTCTCTCTCTGTGTGTGCGCGTCACAGCCTGCACCAGCGGCAGGAGCGCTGAAATTCGAGCTGCTGTGCCGAGCAATAATAGCGACGCAGCTCTTACGGGGTTTGCGCGGCTGGGTTTCGTTTGACGCAGAGGGGACTTTCGTGCCGTGAACACTCGAATACCGCGGCAGATCGCTTCGAAACAATAACAAATAGCATGGCCAGTCGATTTCGCTGGAGCGTTTTATTAACTACTCCCCGGTCCAGCTACGGCGGTCCAGTTTCCCGACCGTTTTTCCTCTTTAGCCCGGCCGACGGAGGAGTCGCTCTCGTTGGCTTTACGTCGAGCGCTTTAACGCCCTGAAAAATAGCCCCCGTCGCGGCGAAACGAAGATTTATGCCGTCTGTGACGCGGCTGGTGTTCGCGTACCGTCGTGCTGGAGGTATGAAAAATCGAAGAACCGGATTCGATCGATCGGACGATGCACCGTGGCTTAGATTTTCATCGCTATCTATTTCTCAGCTCTTTCGCCCGTTGTTTCCCCCGTTTCGTCGCGCGGCAATCAGCCATTCAAGATTCAAGCTGTTCGTCGAGGAGACTCGCGGACGATCCGCGGGCCCTACGTCCAGGCCAGGTCGAATTTGTCGGATCGGGATCGCGATCGAGTCGCGGCGCTTGGTCCTGATCAGCTCCGGAAAGAGGCTGAAACGCAACCTGCACTAGGTCGGTCGGAGGTTGCCAGCAGGTGGCAGGTTCGCCGCGTATCGATTTCTTACGAATCCAGCCGGGCTTGGAATCGCTATAGGACTGCTCTCGAGTAAAACGGCCCTGAAGCCGAGCCTCTCCTCTCGACCTATCTCGAAGTTCGTGCAAACGCCCGATCGTCCCTCGGTCGAGCCCTTCCCACGGGGGACATTAGAAGCAGGGAAGGAACGTAATCTTGACAAAGCTGTCCGGGCCGCCACCCACGTCCCGAATAATCGAAACATTCCACGGGGCAATGATTTTCGCGCGACGTAGCCCGCGTGCTCTCCTCGCGGAGAGCGTTTCCGCGGATTCGATGGCTAGCCCGGGATACTCGTTTCCTTGTCGCGGCAAATTTCTGACAGATCTGAGTCCGGTTCGGGTAAGTTTGCAGTCAGGTTGCCGTCAGATCTGGGTTTGCTTCGGGTTACGTTTTTACGGGCGAAATTCACTGTATTCGTTCAGTTTGACGCGGTGTGACCGATAGCCCCGTTTACCTGTTGGCGCAACGAATTCGCAGGTGAGCGCGCTCGCGACGAAAACACGCGGTCCTAATTCGAGCCTGGCCGCGAGCTTATTTCCATTCTGGCCTTGTTCCGAAGTTCTTGTTGCCCGCTCCGAGCGTCGCGTATTCGCCAGGACTTCTGAACACCTGACGCTTGCCGTCGATCGGCTCCTCTTCGAGGAACGTCTTCGCTGTTCTGACGATACCTCTCGACACCACGGTAATTTCGATTCTTTTTCCAGGTGCCTTGCCGCGAAAGGGAATCATTTTTCATTCGCGTTATTCTCCCGTTCCCAACCGGACCCGTGCGTTTGACGTTTTTGCGTTTCACCCGACCCCACGCTCGCGCGTCCGCAAGTGGGCCGAATTAAATTTCATTTAGCCGCTCTCTGTCCGCCGTGGCCACTTTAATCCGGCGGGTGACGTCGTAAATCGTTCACACCTGACCGCAATTCTTCCGCGCCATTCGTCCTGACGTCGATCGAGATTATCGATTCCTTTCGCCCCGGACTGCCGACCGTTTTATTTAAATCGCGTCGGTCGTCCCGGCTTATCGGTCCGGCCCGATACTCCACCCCTGGAAGCGGAAACAAAGGGACGACGTTCGATTTTTCACTTGCCCGCCGTCGCGCGGATAAACGTGTACGAGGAAAAGGGGACGGAGCGCGCGTGGGAAAACGGAGCGCGCAGCAAAGGCTCGTTTGAAAAAGCTAGACCCCCGGCGAAGAAGCGTCGCGGCATCGAGAGGTCGAACCGCGCTCGATTCAACGCGGATCCTCGTTCGCGAAATTTTAACGACGACCGGTGGAAACCGCGAATAAATTGAGTCGTCCCCTTTGACCCGGCGATACGATTCGTCCCCCTTGTCGTTCGGATCGCCGCGAATTTCAATCGTTCGCAATCGAGGATCGACGCGGCGAGGCCACGTACCGACGCTTCAAAGGATCGACCGGCCGGTGGAACCTCGAGCCGGTGCTCGACGATCTTCTTAACCGCACTCGCCTGATGCATGATGCTTTTGAAAAGTTTGCTTTTTTTACAAGAGTTTTTTTTTTTAAGCCCGCACTTGACACCGTTCCCTATTGCGAGCCTTATCCAGTCCGTCCATCTCTCTGTCTCTCGCCCCCACCAGCCCCGTTCCCTCCCGCTCGTTCACCGTCATCCGAGGCTGCTCCCAGCGTCGCATTAAAGGAGGACGCGTCGTTCCATCCCGAGAAAAACGCCGCCTCGTCCCCCCAACGACGGTTCTAAGTAACGCGGAACACGGTGCGGGCCGCCCCGGGGTCCTTTCGCGTTCCGCCCGGCCCCCGCCTCCCCCCCTCCCCTCGCCGCCTCGTCTTAAACGACCCGGCAAAACGACGGACGGGCCGCGTTCGCCGCAATGATCGTGGACCGAGCGGCGAACGATTGGTCGGTTCGAACGGGAGGACAACAAGTCACTTCCGCTGGTAATTGGGCGACGTGTCCATTTGTGAAGCGTACACCGACGATTACCAGCGGGATTCGGGCCCGCCCGCATCTTCGCCACGGGATGCAATTCACGCGGCCCACCAGTTCACGTTCACGCACGATTTCGCCGCGGCGGCCGGTTCCTCGTCGCGGCGAACCACCCGCGCCACGTGGCGACGACCGTCCGCCGTGGGGGGTCCGCCGCGGACGGGAATTAAAGTTCAAGGACGTACGGCGTCAGCCTCGGCCCCAGCCGTCGTTCCCATGTCCGCGGTCGTTCCTGCGACGTCCCCGTCAACGACGCAATTGACAGCGGCCTCAGCGCGGCCGACGCGCAGTTCGTGAACGAAGACGGCGGGCCCCCGGCAAGGCTGGGACTCGTTTGCGCTGCTCCCTTCAAGCTTCCAAGAGGAAACTCCTGAGATTGGCTGACGGCGGATCTCTATCGGACGCGTGTGTAGGAGATTTCGGCTGCGAGCGCCCCAGCTGGCCATCTGGTGTGCGTCAGCGCGGGGCCCGATAGCGCGCGTACCCGCGGGACACCGTGGGCCGAAGGGAAATACGTCACAGAGGCCCCTCGAAGCCATGGCGCGCAGTGGGCCCATTTCTCGAAAAGGCCGTAATTCATAATTTCGCACGATTTTGACAAGAATCGGTATTCTTATGGTTTCGGAGTTGCCGAATTCAAATATCTTATAGAAAACGCAAAATTCATAACGGACGATCCAATATCAGTGGTGTAAACGTTGTTTTTACGTTTGCTTTTGTCAAATTTGACTATTTTCCGATTTTTTACTGAAGTTATGTAATTAGAATGTCTAATTTAATACAATGCGGTACAATAATTTCCAAATTTTGGGTAATTAATAATTCCGCCGCAAGAAATATTAATTAAGATATTATGAAATCTTTCAATTATCGGTCGCTACGGTTGTGAGGGAGTGGAAAGACGATTTGGCGTTGGTTCTTAAAAACAGTACAGAAAAGAAAATTTGTGTTTTTGGAAGGAGGTAATTTATGGTCCGGATGTTGAGTTTGTTCAGTCCGTTTTCCGGAACAGTTGAACACTGCTAGAAAAGTACAAAGGGTCTCAGTGGGTAATAGCGACCAGATGACTTCATGACTGGAGGTCCGAGGTAACTAACAGAGTTATAGTTTCCAGATGTGTGACAATAGAAAGTCGGAAGTCCTGGTTCCTCTGTCGATTACACTTTGCATACTTTCCAAGTCTGAACTCATGACTTCGTGATGTCGTCCAATTGACTTATGTCAAGGAATCATGTTATCAAGCTATAATCATGGACCCATCATTATTATTATTAATTATTATTTATCTATTACTATTATATTAGTAGTGTGCTCTAGTGGCACATACCGAAAATTCCCCTATTTGATACTTTCAATTTAAATATCTTAAAAAGGGGCAAACTTTCTCACCTGGATAACATAGCTGACGTGCAACTTTATATCAAGAGACATGTCCCAGCGTGAAACCTCGTGAATAACATCTCTGTTTTCCTTCTTGTTCATTAAGATATGGCTAAGATTTGTGATACATTGAAAACCCAATTACAATAATAAATTAATTAGATATGTCACTTTACTTCTGTGGAAAATTTATGTTTATAACATAATCGAGCGTCTTAGATAGAGCAGCCCTATCTATTTACGCGCAGCTACCTTCTGGAACGTCTATTATTGTATAGTTTTGGAATAAAGAGGAACGGTACTCTCACACGTGTCTTCCTCTGGTGGGAAATTAGCGTTCGAATAAAGAGATCGTTGCATCCGGGGGAGTCCTGGTTAATGAGCGCCGACGCCTCCGGCACCCTGGGCGGTCCGGTGTTATCAGAATCCTGTAATCATTGGAAGTGACGCGGCCCCGGGTAGCCGGAGGCCATCCTCTGTGCTCGGCTGCTGGAAAAGAACGGCCGTCGCGAATCCTGGACCCGCGTATGCATTCGGATATCGACGTTCCACTCGAAGCAGGCTGATCGTGTCGCGCACGACGGGAACATATTCTGGACGTTCCTCCTGGAGCATCGGTTAATGCTTCGAGCAATCTTTATCTCCGCGTAAATGTTTAAACGGCCGTCGTTGTCCGCCCGGAGCGGATGCTCCTGCCGCCCCCGCGTTTCCTGCGGTCGTTCGCGAGGGGGTCGCAGGGCGGGCAGATCGTTCGAGTGATCGCGGCGCGTCTCGAAAATGCGAAAGATTGCGGAAGGAGGTCGGGATCGTTAGCGGGCCGCGAAGCGATATCGAGGCGCACGCGATGGAGAAGCGGCGCAAAAATGGAAGCTCGGGGAGCGGCGCGTCCAATCGATTCGGGAGGAACACGTGAACCGTCCCGGAGGAAAAGCGGCAAGCCGGAGTTGGGCGATTCGTGCACGGCTGTTCGATCAATCTCGATCGTTCCCCGTGTTCCAATTACTCTCGCCTTAAAATTACCCCGCTTCCCGGCAGCTGTTTTATTTTATCGATAACGTCGATGCGGCGTGTTGGGTTCGTCGGGGTCCGCGGGGCGAACAATCTGCCCAGTCGGATAAAACCACCGGACTATTGGCTGCCGTTTTCGTTCCAACAAGTAGCCAGTTAAACGCCGGACCCTCGAAGCTCGGCACTCGCGTGTGAATTCGTCAGATTTTCTCGCATTTGTGGTAAACGCGAGTCGTTTGATAGTTGGCAGAGCCCGGTGAGCAACCCTTAACGATAGTCCAATGCCACGGGGGCGTCAAGGAACAAGCGCGGCGTCCAGAAGCCATCGAGACGCTGGGAATTCGAGTTTGAAGAATTTCCACGACAATTTGCCGTTGGGGGGGGGGGGGGGGTTGCGCACTTCGGGAAACCAAGGAATGCTGTGCAGTTCACTTCAATCCCCTTCAAGATTGAGAACCTTCCGCCGCGCTGTCTGAAGTACCAAAAGCACTCCTAACTTTTCCCATTGCCGAAGAATCGTCCCCCTTCGCCGTTGTAGACAAAATGTCGCAACAAGTTCCGCCGTGTTCCTGGACCCGATATTAATCCGTCGAGGGGGGTGGGCTGCCTCCATTTATCCGGCGACCGAACAGTCGCAATTAAAAAGGGAAGGACCGGTTCGACGAAGGACGAAACGTTTGCGCGAGAGGATAGGAAGAGCGGTTGTTGCGCCTGTACAGATATTGATCGGCCAGGTCACGCAACAGGCTGCTTGTCAGGACACTCGTCAGGTTCCTCCCCGGACAAGAACTCGCCCAAGGATTCTAGACAATAACTCAACGTTCCTGCAGGAGCACGTCGGCCGGCCGCATAATCCGTCGACGCGCTCGCCATTAATAATTCCCCCTCTGATTTACACTTTCGATGGATCTGATTCCGGCTGGATATCGGTCGGAGCTCGGTTACGCCAGTGGCCATCTAATTCAGCTTGGAACGGAGAATCGCCTCGTCTGTGACGACAATATCGGATCCTTTGAGGGCGGAACGACGGTCTAATCGAATTACGTGCCCGGTGTTCGCGGCGGCGGCATGTTCTCAATCGGGCGTCGAAGTAGCCCTCCTCTCAGTATTCTTCGAGACGTCGACGGTGGAACGCGTTGGACGCTCGACGGGCTACGTGATTCGATGCGGACGCGCGAGCACAATTTTGTTTCGTTGATCGAAATTAAGGGAGCACCGGCGGACGATTCGTTGGAAAAGTTTGGCTGGAACAAAAAAGGTCGGAAAGTCTGGTAACATAGTTGACTGCGGAAGGAAGTTGTGGACACAGGTACCAGCAACGTTCCATGAATACAGGTTTGATTGGACGTCCCATGTCCAATAACGTTGTTGACGTTTGCGTGGTGTTGTCCAGCCTCGTCGTAGAATGATGTTCGTTCAATGATATCAAGGGACAGCTCGAATAGGAATGGATTAGGTGCGCGTTCATCCTCCTGGTGGAAGCAAATCAATTAGCCCTATCAGTGGCACTGGGTACGCGAAATTAAACATGGACGGCTGGTTAAAACTTAATAGGAGCATCGTCAAGCGACGAATTGGGGACCCGAACGTATCGAAGATTATAATATTTTCGGGCGAGCCGGCGGTGTTATTAAATTTTTAAGGTACTGTGCTGTGTTGCACTCGGTGGGCGATGCACAGGGTCGCGTCACGTGTACAGGAATCCCAGGGTAATTTCTACCTCGATGGAATCCTTTGCAAATCATTCACGGTCCAGAACGAAGGATGCAATATCCTAAAAGGGGTTAGTCGACTTTAAGTTCAGTGTTTCATGCTTGGACGGACCCGTGAGACGAAATGAAAGGGATTCGATACTACTGTCCTGCACATATTTTCGCATGCTATCCATGCATAGCCTTCTTCGTGTTCCTACAGAAAAATCTATATCCGCAGCACATTCGAGCAAAATAACGTTTGGATATTTTAGCATTTTATCGCGGGGGTATTGTTGTTTCAACCGTAATTTGGTTTCATTAAATTGTTGTTCGGGCTGTCTAATTTTATTCCTACTGTATCAAATGGGCGAATTTGTGCTCTGCTACGCTGTATTAGTCTAGCGCAAAGTGCTCCCTTAAATATTAGGTAAATGTATATTCGTTCTACTAGCTTAACGATTAGTGACTAGACATGAAAGACAAACTAATTCCTCTTTACGGATGGAAAGCATATTGAAGGAACTTTACCGACTGTAAACAGGCCAGAATTGCTGCATGCAATCAGGGGTTCGTTATGTCGCAAAGGACGATGTGCATAAAAGAGATAAGATATCGATTAGTGGAATCTAGTTTAAACTCAATGGATATGAAAATGCAAACGCATTAGCAATGTGAGATAAACAGAGTGGGTGCCTGCCATATCTACACTGTTTGCTACGGTATCACCATCTATGCGGAACTCCATGAAACTACTCGCACCTCTTACTTACCTTAAGTGTAGATATGGCAGAGGCCAGAGTAGTTCCTGCCTCGTCTGTACAGATGGCGATACTAATGACTCTACCTGAAGCAGACGTACGTGTAGTTTCGACCACTTCTTCATAGATGGCGATACCAAAGCCACTTTGGGTGTAGATAAAACAGTGATACCACTGGTACGAAATGTCAAGCACTTGATTATGAATAGCGGTACGATATGCTTTATAAAGCTTGGTTATTTATGTCTTCGTTTATAAAATAAAGTTAATAATGCTCGAGAAGTTGTGTTAGCAACCAGAGTATTACAATCTACGTTTAAAGTAATATGCATAGTAACATCAAAGTTTCATTCTACATTTTATTGTTCAATAATCCAGCTCTTTAGCGAAGGTAAATACATTTGTGAATATTCGTTTCCTTAAATAAATTTTGCAGCATTTAATAGATACATACAAACAGCAGTATTATTCTTTATTTCGGTCTTACAGCAATGAAATTTCGGTTCATATAACCTAACTTTACAATACTATCTTAACTCGTACACTCTCATCTTCTGTTTCGCCCTTCGTTTTCATACCTTCTCTATCGTAACTATTACACTATTCTTATCTCTTTATCACACGTGTATTATACATCTTTCTCTATCTTCCATGTTTCTTAATATTACTTGTATTACTATTACAAGTTCTACTAAGTGTAGTAAACGTAAACTGAGTTGCACAATTGCTCTAATTTAATTTCATAAAAGCTTTTCCATACAAACTGTGTAAATTTTTAGTATAAGTTTTATCTGTAAGATGTGTTGTAAATATTATATTATTTGTGTTTATTGTACTTATTATATTACATAAATGTTAATTTAAGATTCATAAGTATTAGCTTGTAAGTTTGAATTACAAAATTCATGTAACTTGTATCCTCATCGATTAGTTTAAATAAATATGCAATTAAAAGAATTCCAGTGCTCTTCTTATTTGTACACCTTAACAATCCTTGAAAGAACCCAATTCCAATTCCTTATGCAAGAAGTATCGCGGACGAACTTTAAATGCAAAGTCCTGAAGCGAGAAACTTGTAAATACTGCCCTATACGTTATTAAACTTGGCTGCAGGATTTTCTTGGAGAAAACATCGTCTTCAAAGTCTTGATTGCAAAATTTGTTGGCAAAAGTCTTGAAAATTAAGCGCTCGGAAATTCCTGGAATGTGACGTCATTTCCAAGAATTGCTGCTATCAAATACCTTCTCGCATATCACATTCTGCAGATACAAATCCACGATTTTCAGCGAGATATTTTTGCCAGAAACACAGAAAATTTGCGCACGGCAATTTCTGGACCGTGACGTCATTTCCAAGAATTTCGGACATCGAATACCTCCTCGCATATCATATTCTCCTAATACAAATTCTCGATTTTCAGCAGAAATTTTTGCCGGAAATTCAGAAAATTGAGTGGCCGAAAATCGGGACTTTGTATCAGGAGAATATGATATGCGAGGAGGTATTCGATGTCCGAAATTCTTGGAAATGACGTCACGGTCCAGGAATTGCCGAGCGCAAATTTTCTGAGTTCCTGGCAAAAATATCCCGCTGAAAATCGTGGATTTGTATCAGGAGAATATGATGTGCGAGGAGGTATTCGATAGCTGCAATTTAAGGAAACGACGTCACGGTCCAGAAATTGCCGAGCGCAAATTTTCTGTGTTTCTGGCAAAAATATCTCGCTGAAAATCGTGGATTTGTATCTGCAGAATATGATGTGCGATGAGGTATTTCATAGCAGCAATTCTTGGAAATGACGTCACATTCCAGGAATTGCCGAGGACTCAAATTTCAGAGGATACCATCAAGACGTGGGTAATTAGCGCTAAATTTAATAATGTTCAGGACCATTTTGACAAGTGTACCGCTTTAGAATTTTGCATTTAAAGTTCCGCCGCGTTAGCACTTGTTTAAGGAATTGGAATTAGGTTTCTCGAGGATTGTTAGGGCGTGAAAATAAAGAGAGCAGTAGGATTCTTTTAATTGAAGATTTATTTAATAAAGATACAAGTTACACAAATGTTCCAGTTGAAACTTACAAGCTAATACTTACAAACTATTCTTTTATATCTAATTACAATGCAACGTACAATTAAATCAATAGTATAAACCTAAATAATTCAATACTCATAAACTATTCTTGCAAGTTAATTTGCAAGATATCTTACAGATTAAATTTATACTAAAATTCGCGTACGTTATACGCGGAAGCGTATCAAATTAAATTACAGCAATTGTGCAACTACGTATATGTAGGTTATTTATTGTATTCTTCATTTTACATTTAGTATATTGAGTAGAACTTGTAACAGAAGTAATCTTAATATTTGTACAAGATCTACCTAATAAATCGAATATAAAATAAAATATATGATGAATATGCGTAACAATT
The DNA here is from genome assembly GCA_963969485.1 of Nomada goodeniana. Lineage (NCBI taxonomy): Eukaryota > Metazoa > Arthropoda > Insecta > Hymenoptera > Apidae > Nomada > Nomada goodeniana. Next base: position 1,012,680 of record OZ018306.1, on the reverse strand, counting down.
GATCACACAATTGCTCTAAATTAGTCTTATGCGGTAATAGTTACAAACTATTTTTATAAACCAATTCGTTATAACTAAAGGGTAACTAAAGTATGTGGCAAAAAGTTCTTCTATCTTCTTTCTTCCGCTTTCTTCTTCATTTCGTTGCTCAGGAAACCTGCACAGAAAAGAAATATATTAACAAGTAGGTAACACAAGGGAGAAAAACTGTTAAGGGATGCTTAGATGAATAAGAAAAGTAGAATGATCAAACTACAGGCATAAGAGAAATAAAGGATTAATTGAAAAGGAATGGAATGAGTTTGGCAAGAGTGAATTTGATAGATATAAAATTTATAACTAACATCGCTATTTACAATCTGTCGGTAACATGGTCGGTAACATGGAAATGGTGCTGGTCCTTACCAACAGGTTACCCGTACTGGGTAATATCTCATTGCATTCTGTATCTTTCTGTTACCTGCTCGGTCATTTCATTATCGACCAATGATTTATACCTTACACGTAGTTCCCAGCATTGAACGCAGTCTTCAACTCCGTGGGATCACGATCACAGTAATATAAAGTAATTACAGCCGTGACATCTTACAATGTAACGCGACGTTTATTAAATTAGTATAGATCAATCGAATTGCATGAGGAACGATGTTCGATTCGAATTTATTTGCAGCAAAGTTATTCGATTATTGCTCGTTGGGCTTGGTTGAATATTATAATTGGCAATTTCATCCCGGCCCATTTTAATTAACAACTGACCAGCTTCGGAAACAATTAATAATTGCGAAACGATATCCTGCCACTGTTATCCATTGATTACCTTCGATTGCCCATCGTTTGGAACGAAAATATGAAGCAAAATAATCGAAGGTTAAATAACGAGGAGAGCGAAGCATTTTAAGTAAAATCAATCAACTTTTATTTCAATTCGTATCGAACGTAGTCATATTGAATTGGAATCGGCAATAATTATTTGAAAGCGCGCTTTCAAAAGCACCGCAAACTAAATTCCACGCTGAAGACACTTCGCCCACGGACCGGTATACTCGTTTTATCACGATGCCCTCGCGGCTCATTAATTTTCCATTGTATCTCAGCCGTAAAAATAAATTGTTCACGGGCCGAGAGGGCGTTAAAACGCGATCGATTTCCCGTTATCGTTATCATTCAGCCGGCCACAAAGGATCGTTCGAGATTAATTTCCAGTTTCGAATTGTGACGAGGAGGAAAACCTGCACGCTTCGCCTCCCCCCGCGTAAATTCGCCACCCGTTTAATCGACCGAGACAAACAGGCTACAGCTACAGGGTAGCTCCGGTGCGAAGTAATTGCGCACCCGTCGGCTCGATCGTATTCCGACCGAAAACGGAAGAAATCGACGGAATCCGTTCGACGGGAGGAGGTAAGAGCAACGCGACGGCGAAGAAATGGTTAATTTTGCGCAACACCGAATGTCGCCGACGTCCACGAGTTCCGCGATTAGAGAAGCCTCGGGCGGTTCGTCGAGCGGAGCCTTGACATTTTCATCGTTTCTCGGAGCGTGTTGCTCGTTCACGAACCTTTTCACCGAGACATTAGAAAAACGACGACGCGTCGATCGTCGCGAGAACGACGGGCGCGCGGTGCAAATTTCGCGAGACACCGGGATCGCGCGAATTCCCGGGTGACGCAATTATGGCACACGGATGCCGAACGGCGAGAAAAGAACAAGCACGATCGGGCCCGTTCGTCGCACCTTCGATCGCGTTGACAGCGAAGGCAGCGATGATCAAAAGTGTCGGAACCAGAAGACGAGATTTAAAGGTCGCAGTGATTTCCCACGCTAATTGCGCGACAGGTGGAAAACAGAATTCCGATTAATCCGAAACGAGGACCCTTGGCCATTAATGACCCCTGGCCATTAGAACGGAAGCCCGGCTGAGAAAGGTTGCTCAAATGTTTCGCGTTGCGTAACGTTCCGTCCCCCCCCTCTCTCTGCCCGAAAAGAGAAAAAAAAATATTCGATCCACCGAACACCTGGCGAAGGAAGAGCGTGGCGGAGGAGGAAGGAGGAAATAGCGAGCGGAATCGCGACGAACGTAGCGGACACGCGTGGTGGTCGAGGCGCGTACGCGACGAGCAAAGATGATAAAAGGTCGCGAGGAAGAGGAGGCAGGTAGTTTTAGTTTCGGTGGCGGTACCAGCAGGAGCTCGATATGACATCGACGACGATCGTACGAGCGGTGCTCGCATGCGGCATCCTCTACCTCGCGACCTGTGAGTACAGACGAGATTGCGTTAGCGAGATAAAAGTAGTGACGCCGTTCCCATCCTCGCCGGGGCGCAATGTCCAGCGGCGTCGACTCGTGGACCTCGTGGGTATCCCCGTGAACCTGGACCGCGCAGTGCCACGCGAGCTCGTCCCGGTCGAAATTTCTCGGCGGAATCGTCGCCGTCGATACCTCGATCGGTTCAGCGACGCGTCTCGCCGGCGAGACGCTGGATGATCCAATCGACGAAAATAGTCGCGCCCGTTAAAATTCATTGGCCGTCGCTTAAATCAACCTGGCTCGGCCGTGGTCGCGCCATCCTCGTCGCGTTTTGCCCGCGGAACGATTCCAATCCGCGTTCGACGATCCGAACCGTCGAATTGTCGTTGACGCTATGCGTCGACGATGGGCAACGTTTGCGAGCGAACGCAAAGGGAACAGCGCACGCGATTATGGCCGGACGACGTATTCACGGGGCACCGTGGTAACCGTAATCGTGTCGCCATAGATCACGCGAACGTCGAAGACGATCGACGCCGTCCGCTGAAAGCCGCAGCTTCCGGCGAGACCCGAAGGAGTCTCTGCGACACGATTTTCGGGGCAGGGACGATCGGTTCACTTCGCGAAGGTAAATCACGCCTGTCCGGCGCGCGCGACGCAGATAAAAAAAAGTAGAGAGAGAGAGAGAGAGAGAGTTGTGCGGAGGTCAAATCGCATCGTCGAACTTTCTCCGGTCGAGGCTCCTCGAGAGTGAGCGTAAATGCATGAGCACGCGCGATCCGAGGACCGGTTTGGTCCTCAAGGTGGTTGCATTATGCAAGGGGCCACAGGGTTTCCCAATTCCGCGGCCAGCGGTGAAGTGTTTGCACTTGAGGGGTGTCAGCGGTCCGAGGTGTCCCTCGGGGATGCGCATTGGAGAAATGCATCGAGGGAATCTTCTCGAATTCGGGGAAACAAAATCGTGAATTTTTAATCGTTTTTAGGGTCAAGTACTGTTGATTAATCGGAGGGAATATTGAACGTGTGTTGGAGAATAGATGGGACGATTTTTATATTAATAGGAAAGGAGAGTAATTTCCAGACTGTGGATGTTCAGGTTAGGTTGTTCAACATAGATCATTTTAGAGATCGAGATCATAGGGCTAAACGAATCAAACGATTTCGTCAAGTGTCGGTTGAGAAACTCTGACGTGAAATATGGAAACAGGTGCTTGATCCTCGCATATTTAAAGCCGGTACTCTCGCGTAACATCTTCTCGTTTCACAAGATTATTACGCTCGTGCGTCTCGTAATTCGTAACGTGGGGGGGAAGTAGAATGAAATAGAAAGGAGGAGCGAAATATTTAGTCGCCGGATTGAAAGTGAAACGCGATCGTCGTGGAGCGTCGATAAATTGGAAACGGGAGCAGGGATCGAAAACACCCCCCCTCTAGGTGTTTGCGCTTCGACGGTCGAAGCAAGACTGACGATGCCGAAGCGGTGACGTCGTATATACGTATGTCGGATCTGTCTGGCCCGATTCGACGAGCCTGTCCAGCGAATTATTACAAAGTTTCGCAACCGTGGCCAATCCTCTGGAGCTTAAATCATTCAAAGAACCTTCGATTGCTCGAAATTCCATCGTACATCTCCAGTTCGGCTTCTCACATCAGCTATTCTTTCAGCCGTTGCTCAAACCAATTTTCCGAGCGGAAGGAACCAGGGCTCGGCTTCCTGTCCGGAAAGAAACGGACGCTTTCCAGCGAACAATCAATGCGACGCCTACGTCGAATGTATCGACGGCGTACCCGAGGAGAAGCTGTGCCCCGAGGGGTTGGTGTTCAATCCGTCCGCGAGGTTCAATTATCCCTGCGGATATCCCATTGACGTGGACTGCACGGGGAGGCCCAATCTACGTTAGTGTCGAAGTTTGTTAAACTTCTTACCGTCGGGACGTGACAGTGGAAATTGCATTGCAACTCGTTGCCGTTTCAGAGCAAGCTCAGGCAACGGAGAACTGTCCCCATCAGTACGGCTACTTCAAGATGGGAGACAGAAGGAACTGCGGACAATTCGTGAACTGCGTCGAGGGAAGGGGTTACGTTTTCGATTGTCCCGAGGGGCTTGCGTTCAATCCCGATTCTTATCGCTGCGACTGGCCCGATCAGGTCAACGACTGCGACGCTGAAGGTAACGGATCCAAAGTGTTTCCACTGGATCGCGGAATTCGGATATTCCGTCGGTTTCGTTCCAACGTTAATTGAATTCAGCTCGACGAGTAATCGATTCCCGACGAACCTTGCAGAATTCCTCGGCTTCCGGTGTCCGGACGAGCAGGAGAATTATTCGGTGTACACGGCTGGCATCAAGTACTTCCGCAACACCAACGACTGTCAGCGTTACTTCATTTGCCTGAACGGCAGGCCACGATTGCAGAACTGCGGACTTGGACGAGCCTTCGACGAGACCAAAGGTGCCTGCGACGCTGCTGTGAACGTGACGGGATGGTGAGCGGATATTCCATTAATTTGCCGCGTCGAAACGAGATTCGTCGTTTTCGTTATTAATTATTCCGTTCGGCGTGACTCGCGCAGATATATCGATTCCCAATTTCTCGCGTCTTCTTTCAGCGAGCCGAACGAATCGTCGTACGAAAGGGACGACGCTGTGAACGGCAGCCGGTTCGAATTGGAGTAAACCGGCGCACTCGTTGCCGGCGGATTGCGCGGCTCGCAACAGGAATCAGCGAGGGCCAAGCGACGGTGTTTGAAAATGACGGGCCGCGAGCGGGCAGCAACACAGCGATGTACATAGACAAACGTCGAGAACACTTTATTTGTAAAAAGAGTATAGGTAGTACAAACTTGTAGAGCAGTTAATTTGTGAAAATAAAGACAGTCTGTTGAATTTTAACCGCTCTCCTCCCTTCTTCCTTCGTTCCGATTACGATCGTTCGTGTTCGCGTCGAGCGTGAAACGACGCTCGCACGGATGAAGAGCGCCCGCGGTAAAAACGTATTGGAAATGCCTTTAAGTGCGCACGGATTTAATTAACCGTACCCGTGTCCCGTTCGGGCGTCTTTTTTTTTGTCCCGGAAGCTGCGCCCCCGTGGCGGCCACGATTAAACGTCGACGAACATTTCTGACGGCAAACAGTATTTCGTTACACCGGCAACCGATGACACATAGTTTACGTACAAATATTACACACTGACTAGGTACAATCGTACGGCGACTAATCCTAAATCTCGTAAAAAAACGTCCCAAAGAACCCTCTTCCCATGCTCGGCGAAAATTGGTTCCCCCCTGACTCGTGAACGTCGAATCAACCAACGAAAAAAGACGCGAGCGACGTCGTTCGAAATGCCTCCGCAACGATGATATGTTCCGCCGATAAAGGGGACTCCTCGAATCGCAACGAAACGGTAAAAAGGAACCAGGTAACGAGAAGACCAAGCGACAGAAACGGGATAAGAAAAAGATTATTCGAACGATTGTTTAAACCGTGGACAGTCAACCCGGTTCCCACGCTTTCATGGCGGTCGGCAGGGGTTGTATTTCATATTTTATAAATTATACTTCGCAAAGCAATGTTGCTTCCCTGCTTTGCGAAACACCATTACTGCGGCACCGGTTGGCGGTTGGAAAATTGTACCAGCAACGGAGTTACAAATGTGGGCGGCGGGTGTAGAAAGGTTGACCACCCTCGATTTAAACGATCGATGGAAAAAAAATGGAGAAGAAATAGTATTCCGAGCGAAATCGGCCGTGACCAGCGCCCAAGTCCCATCTCCATCTTACGCACATTTAATTGTAAACAGCTGAGAGCGTGACACCGATAACAGATAACAGAAATCGATAAGATTCCGGTACAAGATACACATGGAAAATTTCTCGAACGCGCGACATTTTCAAGCTGCACCCGCCGCGACGATCGATCGGCCGTACCCACAACGGCCGCGCACACGCGTAAAGAAACGCCCGTTCGTTTTCTCGGGCGATGCACGGCGAAAGCGTGGTGCACGCGTCGCGAGTAATTATTACTGAAAAAGGGATGAAACGGCGCGCGGCGAGACCCCGTTAATCCGGGCTAATTGAGTCGATCCGCCGATGCTATCGATTACTCGAGTGTCCGGAGTTTCGCGCGTGGCACGCTGGCGCGACGGCGACCCCGTCGAGTCGAGATCGTTTGAATAAATTTGCGACGGCTCGAGTCGAGAGGTTTCCGCGCGGCGTTGGCCGCTTCTGTGGACGCAACAGTCTGTGTAGAAAAATAAACACGTCGCACGCGAATCGCACGCGAATCGCAGTCGTCGCCCCGGTCGGAAAAGAAAAGGGCCGCTCGAAAGTCTCGTTCATCTCGTTCATCTCGTTCTCGTCGCGGTTCGCGGGCGTCGAAGCGGTACCCCAGGCGAGGATGGATCAACGCCGTCCCCGTTGATTAATTCCACCGCTCGGTTATAAAACAGCCGGCGCTGCTCCGTCCATGAAAAACGACGCGATCCCCGCAACGATAATGGAATTCTCTATCCCCGCCCGGCGGGAAATTCTCGTCCCGACGGCGTGCATTTTTCAACGCGGCGAACGAACGGGGTTTCGAAAGGTCTCGAAATATTCTACGCCCCGACGAATTGCTCGAGGAGGCCCCGTTTCTTCTCGCTTTGGTAACGCGCGTTCTACGAGCAGAGTTCGCGTCGCAGGTGTCGCGCTCGCTTCTTCGGCGCCGGGTGTCCGGGCTGCCCTGGCAAGACGATACAGGCAGCTCGACGAGGAAGGCCTCACGGCGGTCCGCGGTGCAAATTGTGCAGCTCGTAGGCCAGGTGACAGCACTCGGAATCGCTCCAGCGATGATGGTCGCGAACTCTGTCGACGTTCGTGCCAGTGCAGGGCGTCGCTTCCGAGACCTGCGGCAAAGAAACCTCGCGAAATTCGCATGAAAACGATTCGATCGCGGCCTCACTCACGTTCGAGCAGAAGGAGAGCAGCGATTGATCGGTGTATTTGCTGTGGAGGGGCGACGCGTGCCTCGCCTGTTGACTCTGGCTCGCCGGATGCGCGCCCTGTCCGTTCCCCGTGATCTCCAGGTAACCCCGGCTACTGGCTAGACTACCTCCTCGCGTACCAATATCTGGAAATAAAGAACGCCCTGAATCATCCGCGGCTTCGGGAAACAAACGTCGAGGAGGTCGGGACCGACGGGTCGGGGTAGAGCAGTAATGACTCCAATGGGGGAACGGTAGGAAATAAGTCGTAACCTTTTTACCCGAGCGGCAATTACAATTCGGTTTCGTTGTGCAACTTCTTTCGAAGGACATTAATCTTAATTCGACGAAATGGACACTGTTACTGGAAAGCGATCGCAACGTTCTTTTTCTCGAAGTGTATCGAGCATTGTTGCCCGTACAAATTGCAAACCGATAGATGTGAATGCGATATTAGAAATAACACGTGTAAGATTTAATGCATATACTTTAAAGATGTAAAGCGAACGTTGCATACATAATTCTTGTTGGAACTTTTGCTTCACGCTTTCATCTCGAGCGTTTAAAACGTAATCGCGGGGTCAGGGATGAGACACAGGTACGATAGGACAGAGGAGACACCTTGTGTACTCGCCATCGAGTGAGTGGAGCGTCGAGTATTCCTGTCGTGCAGGAAACACAGCCAGGGATCCTTCCACCAGCGTTGCCTCGCCGAACGTCTGCCGAGTTTTGACGCGTTGCAGCTGCAGGTGCTGCCGGAGTGCGTCGACGGCCTGGAGATCCACCTGGCGCGAAGACGCGGCAGCCTGTGGCCCCTGATCGCCCTGGACACCTCGGTACGGACCTCGCCGTTCAGGAAGCAGTAGAGCACGGCCACGAAGAAACCCTGGCGAGCAAACGGGGGGGTGGGGGGGCGAGGTCAGTAAAAGTTGCGACGGGGCGAAGTGTTCCCGCGGTGTTACCTGAAACGAGGCGAACAATTGATCGCAGCACAGCCAGACTACCTCCACGGTCTCGTTCACCCCGATGCTGTACGACATGCCCAAGAAGACGGTGTAGTGAACGCCGAACAGCGGCACCAGGACGAGGGTGCTCTTCGCCCACCTCCTGGAAATTTCATTGGAAACATTTCTTGCGCCCCGATCGGGGTGACTTTATTATCGACTCACTTGTATCTTTGCGTCTCCTCCGAAACCGTGGACCTCAGCTTCAGCAGCAGCACCCTGACGATATTGACAAACAGCACGAAGTTGATCTGCGGAATTCGAAGCGGCCTGGTGAGCGACCATACATTCATTCCCCGTACACGTTATACGACCAGTGTTGGGCAACATTTAAACGAGTTATCGTTTAAATGAAAATTTGAATAGTAAGTTATTTGTTATTTGGATATTCATAATGGAAAGCAGAAATAATTATTTATCGTTCGATCAAGTATGAATAAATTATTTAAAATAATACAGTCAATTGTTATTTGCCAGTACAATATCAGTTGTTATTCGTCAATTATTGCTCATTATTCATAGTTATTATACAGATTTTCATTCGACCTGTCCTCAGCAACGATATTACGATCGAACAAACTTTCGTGCTGTATGTTTGAAAAAAAGAGTAGTTTTAAAGGCGTTCTAGTAGAAAAGAAGATTAGTGCCAAAAATGGCTATGTTAATGTAAATATTATACATACAGGTAATAACGTTATTAATTTCGCCAGGTTTTTATAATATAAATTATAATATATATTTATAATTTAAATATAAATACGAAAAAGACAAAAACACAATTTATTTCTCTTCCATCTAAATCCAAATAAGAAATAATCTTATACTAGCGAACGAGAAATAATAAATAGATCGCATTTGGCATTTAAATAAAAAGTTCAGTTGTTATTATCAATTACAGTCGCGCGTTTGTTTATTATTCATTGTTTCGCGTTCAAATAAAAAGTTTGCCCAACTCCGTGCCCGACGATATATTACCAGGATGGACAGCATGGTGGGCACTCGGATGAGCAGAAAGAGGTAAGGATTTTCGTGGGTGGTCCAGCAGTATTTATCTTCGAGGGTGACCCTCGTCGCTATCCAGCAGGAGACGAACACAGCTGGCAGACCTAACAAGAACATCCCTGTAAGACGGCAACCCTCCGGGCGGCTAATCGTTTCGGTGCAGCGGCGTACAGGGGCGATTCAACAACGCCGCGTCGTTCTCTCTCGCGCGGTTCCCCTCGTTTATTCACGCCCTGGGGGTCTGGGGGGTTCGAGAACCGGGTGAACTCACCCCAACCGAGGCAAACGTAGCCGGCGATGCTGGAGTTCACGTCGGTGAACAGCGCCAGGAAGACCAGATTGTGCAGGTACAGGCCCTCCATTAGTATCCAGAAGTAGTTGGCGAGGATGAAGTACTGCCAGAAGCTGGTGAACGCCTTGCACAGCCAGCTGCTCTCCTTCTCGTCCACGAGCCAGTACGTTTTACCGTTCTTAATCATCACGTCCGAGGCAAGGGCGATCCCCGAGACGAACAGGATGTCCTTCATCAGCGCCATGAACGCCCGCAGCATGAACGAGGCGAACAGGTGCATGTGCAGCATGTTCCGCGGGCATCGCAATTTCCTACGTCCGATTCGGGACAAACTTGGAGTAGCGATCCGGGGGGGTTACGGGCGATCGTACAAGCGAGAGCGAGGAAAAAAGGGGGGGAACGGTGTTCTCTCTGTGACACTTACTTGATCGCGGCTAGAATGAAGAAAGCGACCACCAATGTGAAGAAGGAAACGGTGTATCCGACCTTGGAGATGGTCTTCACTATCGGAACGAATTTCTGCAACAGAGTTGCCGATAATCAGGCCGCATCGCGGCCCGCGCGCGAATGATTGACGGCATTAACTGGCGCGGGGTTAGTCGGGGTCGCGGTTCGATCGATACATCCCTACCGGTAATGACGAAAGTGCAGCCGCGAAGCGGACTCCGATGGGAACATTCGCTGCCCGCCTCAATCACGCCGTTTCCCCGTGAAACACCGCAAAGGAGACTGGTAATGCCGCGAGACGCGTGGCCGAGGAACGAAAGTCTCTATGGAACGTTCGAGGTCGCGCGCTTAATGCCCATCGATTTCTGGCTCCCCTAAGTAGTCACCGCGCTTCCCATTATACCCGCCGTAGTGTATATCAATCGACGCGCACACCGACGGGTAGTTTCGTGCGCCGCGAGCAATTTGCCCGCGGCCCCAGCGAAATCGGAAAATTATTATACCCGGGCAGCCCTTTGTGCTCCATTGAGGAGGCTCGTTTACCTTGATAAGGGTGTCATTGTTTTCGTGACCGCCGGGCAGGTCCATCAGAAGCGTCACCAAAGGGTCCCTGTAGCATTGGCTGTAGTTGCTCCACGCGCTGTTCGTCCCATTATTCCAAAACCACTGGCCGTCGTACATGCATTGCCTGGACGCGTTTGCCTGGACGAAGATTTAGACAGGTGTGTCCGAGGGAAAGTGTTACAATCGGTGGCGGTTCGTAGGTAAAATTAGTCGGGGGTACCGCTCCAGAAAATATTTAAGCCTGTGTTTTGAAATTGCGTGAAAGGGAACGGGCGTGCATATGGCACTGCGGGAGCGACAGTGCTCCCTCTCGCTAGCAGCCTCGCGTGCAGCTTTCTACGCGCGCATGCGCACTACAGCGAAACGCCGCGCCGCTGGAACTGTGAAGCGCACAGTTCCATGCAAAGATCTTTGCATCTCATAAACTGGGGTATAGCCACCGACGTTAAGCTCGAGGATTATAACATTGTACAAGTATAGAGAGAGCATTAAAGTAAAAAAAGATTCATTATATTAAATGTTATCGATAATGTCAATTATAATATGAGTTCTTTTTTTTCTTTTTATTTCCACTTGACAGTGGAGATAGTGCAGTTGTGGTTTCACGATGCTTGTACGCGAACCGCCACTGATTGCAATAGTCGTCGATTCGGCTTGCGCGATTATTACCTGTGTATCGAATCCGGCGATATAAGACGGGCAGGGCAGGATGGTCAGTTCCCCGGGTGCCGTTGATGGCCAGCACAGTATTTCGTCCCAAACTTCCGGACACCAGCCTGTGTGTTTCACAAAATTCATTTGCTTCGCGCTCGTCCGTGCGCGATACACGTCGGCGACCGGTAACACGTGGCCACCCGACAAGGGCAAAAATTCGCCCCGGTGAAATCTGTTCCCGAACTTTCCTAACGGTGTTGGTTCAATTAAGACAGCTCGGGCTACTTTAATCTTTCGCTTCGTTTCCGAGAGCTCTAGCGGGTTTTTCCGTCCGAACTCGAAACTTTCGCCCCCCTGCCGAAATGGAACGGCTCTCCGCCGGTATTTCCGTCGCGAATAAACGGTTTTTTCGCGGTTGAACGGGAACAATGCTTCGACAAAAAAAAGCTCTTCGACGGCGGCCCGCCTGTTGACCCGCGTGTTCGCGTTTCGCCCAGCAACAGGGGAGCTCGATATATCGCTGCACGTTTTTCGGGGTATTGCGACAACTGGTCGCCCGTGGATTTTTTGTTTTGTTTTTATCTCGCCGGCAGAATTCCCCCGGTGACGACAGCGAACGTCACGCGAGCTCGACGTCTATTGTTCCAATATAAGTGGTGCCAATTCGCGAAAGAACACATATATGTTTGGCGCTCATCGGAAACCCAGCAGAAAACTCGGCAAAGACATAGTGGAAGGTAAGAATTTAATTTCGCTGAAAATATTTTTATTCGCCGACATTTCATTCCATCCTACAGCCGGAGGATCTCAGAGTATCCGCCTTTAATCCCAGCCTTCCAGAACCTCGGGTGCTGTTTCTCTTTTATACATATATATATATATAGGAAACTTCAGAACCGATAAACCTATTCCAGGGTCGGCGTAAGTCAAGTTCGTGGATGTGGGCGGGTTGGAAAACCGCGAGGAATTTCGATTCGGTGATTTCGCCGGGCGTGCCGGAAGAAACGAACGAGGCTGGGACGCAATATCGCGTTGGAAATGCGGGAAAGTCGGGTAGACGTATTCCAGGGGCATTTTCGAGGAACGGGGAACCCTCGCAAAATTTTTCATCCCTCGCCCGCCCGTTTGTAACAGTCGGCGAACATCGCCCCCCGGAAACTCGGGGACTCGGAGACGAAACCAATGCCGCGGCGAGGGAAATCGACCTCGCCGAAACGGTAAACTTTTTCTATTTCCACTTTCTCGGCTCTCGCGCGGGCGAAAAGGGCGACCGCCTTACTTGTCACAATGTTTGCGAGGTTTACGACGCGAGCACGGCGACAAAAACCGACAATGCTGATTAAAAACGGAGGCCGACTACCGATGGCACATTAGCCTCATTGCTTTCCGGCGAAATGCGGCGGCCAACAGACGGGCGGCACCGTGGGCGGATCGATTTTTCATTAAGCGATTAGTATCGATACGTGTGTGTACCGTCCTGTCGCGCGATGCCTGCTAACTTAATTTGTAACGCGCGCTTTCTTCTGCTCCCCTCTATCCCCCCTCGATCCATTATCCGTTCGCGTTACTATCTCGCATCGGCGAAATTCAGCCCCGTTCCGAGGTTGCGCTTTCTAATTGATTAAGCCCCGACAATTTGTCCACTCCCACCGACCCGGCGAGCGGAATAAAAAGAAAAATTCGCCCCGCGGGTTCTCCGGCGGGAACGATCGAGTCGTCGCGACGACGTCGCCTTGTTAGCGTCGAACGGCGTCGTCCCGCGATTCGGAGTTGCGATTTTATATTTTTCTCGCGTCCCCCTTGCGCACCGCGTTAAAGTGGAAAAACGGCGTTCACGCTGCGCGATGTATCGTTGTAACGGTCGTGGTCGCAAGAAATTTTTATGCAGGCATGTTCAGTAGATTTTAAGAAATACTTTCGCCCCTCAAATTTAATGCCCCTTGCGAATTAAAGTGGAAGAACGGGGGAAAAATATGGATTCGCGGAAAAGTGCTTGTAGCTGAAAGAACGCTCTTTAAAAATATATAAACAGATTTCAGTCCGCTCCGTTATGCGAGAAAATATAGCAACGCGAATTATAGCGAATTCAGAAAGAAACGGGATCGTTTTTCCATCTTTGAAAATGCCTCGGGCCAAAATGTCGCACGTTGCCAAGAAGGACGAAAAATCGAATTCACTTCGTGTTTTCACGGTTTCGGACCGCCGTGACGCGTCCGTTACAGGAATAGGAATCCATTAAGGCTCGAACGTGTGCGGGGGGATGTCGCGTTTAGGCGTCCGTGCGGTCGCTTCGCGATGCACGAGCGGCCCCTGTCGCACCGCAACCAGCAACGCGAGGAAAAAATCGTGCGCATTCCAGACCAGCCGGCTTTAATTATCGGCGGATACCATTTCGCGCAGCCAGTTACCGTTCGAGTGGGAAACAATCACTCCGCGCTAACGCCCCGAATTATAACGACGCCCGCCCGAAAAGCCCCGAACGGCTGAGCGATTTCGGGCCCTGCAGCAGCTCTCGTTCTCTCGCCCTTTTTTTATCTCCCTGCCAAAGGATCCGCCCCGTGTACAACGATCGTCGTGAATACGTTAAAACGGGGGCTACCCGGTGTTTCCTCGTGGACGCGATTGTTCGGGAAGCTTTCTAGTTCTGCGTCTGATTTATTTGTATACGTCTCGGCGAATACGGTGTGGGAAAGGGCATGCGGAAAAGCCGCGGAACCATCGCGAAATCCCCGACGTAAAGCCGACGGGTATCGCCGCGAGAGGGATTCTCGGCGGGCGGATGATTAATTACAGGATCGGCTACGGGTGCTTTGTACGACAAACTCCGAGCGGAATATTGCGCGCTCGATGTTCGAGCGCGTGTTTGCGCGGAAATACGAGACGACCGGGCAGAAAGAACCCCGGGGGAAAGAAAATTTGCGAGAGAATTCACCGGGAACAGAGGAGAATACTTGCGATGAATGAATTACGCGATGCTATAATTATGTTGTAAATAAATTTATCGCCGATTCAATACCTCCGCGACCACTTCGAGGTACGTACACTTCGCAGCGCGTTCGCGGTGGAACTATAATTAGTTCGCGAACTTCATAATTCGGACGGGTTGCGGACAACGATTATTTCAGTCGGGCGTCACTCACCGGAGGATGAAATGTTCCCTTTGTGGCACTGGTCCGACTTTATCTTCAGGATCCTTTTCTGGAGGTTGGGACTGTTCGGATTGTTGAAATCTATATCCTCCTGGGGGAATAACACAAATATATGTATATATATACCGAGTGTCTCCGTGGTAGGAGTGAAACGAGAAGCTTCGCCGTTTCAATTATTTCCGTACGGAAGGGACGCTAGACGTCCAACGGGATCCTAGTTTCGGCGAAGGCTCATTGGCGTACGAGACAAGGGAGATCGCGGCGCGAGCGAACGAGAGTCGCGGACAATATTTTCCAAACGGTGGAAGCCATTGTTCGCGAACATTAAGGGAATCGATCCTGGCATCCCAGCTTTTTCCGTCCCGCAATTGAGAAACCTTGGTAATTCATCGAATTCCAGCAGGTCGTACCGTACCGCGGCGAAAACCCCGCTGCAGCTGATTTAACAAGGATTCCTTTTACATACTTGCGCGGTCCCCGGTCGCGTTCGCAACGAATCATTCGGCGCGGCTCAATTACGTCGAGTCGAACGTCGCATCGCGTATCGACTCGCGTAAATGCACGTTACAATGGATAATATCGGAGGGCTGATCGCGCGGCTCGCAGCGATTTTTCGTCGATAGATTCGCGGGGCCAGCGACGAACCGTAGAAACGTTTCGCATAGTTCCGCCGGCAGGAACGTTTCGAACGGCAGAGCGCGGTTCCAAGTGGAATGCGCGATAAATTCGCGACGATTCTCGAGCTGGTCGGTGACAGTTGCAGCAACGGGATCTACTCTGAACTTTCGAAATGAAAAATAAAGGCCCGATGAAAAGCATATTCGTCGCTTCGGTCGTGTGAAAAACGCGTTCGGCTGTACATCAATTGAAACGTAACGCCGCGATTTCTGTGTTTACTTGCGGATGACGATCGAATTTCTCTCGCTGCGGGAACGCTGTTCGCTATCGAAACGGTACGACCAAAAAATCGAATAATAGCTGCGGGGTGGGAGAAAAAAAAAAAGAATGCTCGAATATACACCGTCGTGCTGGTTGTTTTCAGCGTCAACCCCGATTGTCCCCGGGTTGACAGAGGAGACAGACAGCGAATAATCCCGCGAACGACAAAGGGTATTTACCCTCGTTCCACGTTGGAACGCGAAGGAGCCACTATATTCAGCGACAGAAGTCACAGTTCGTCTTTCTGTCTCTCGTTTCGAACTTGCCTCTCCGACGGAGAGACCGGGGGGGAAAAATATATCGAGACGCCGGGAACACCGCTGTACGCCCGCTCGAATATATATTCCGACCGAATATTTCCGCGTATATCGTTCGATGGAAAATTCGAGACCGCGGAAGTGAAGGACAGAATCTGTCCCCCTTCTCGTTCCGCGAATGCCGTCGCTAATAATAATCGGAAAATCGAGTCGTCGCTCGGCTCGATGCGCCTCGAAGCGTTGCGGTCTTCGATCAATTCGAAGTCGGAATCTGTTCACTTACGTATGCGTCCATTCTGTTCGCCGGTTGTTCGCCGGTTGTTCGCCGGTTGTTCGCCGCTCGGTTCGACGCGTTCTGGTCCCGGCACACTGAAACAGATCGCGCCTAGTTATCCCCTTGTTGTTCACGAATTACGGTGCTCGTGCCCGCCGACGTTGCACGCGCCTCGATGCCGCTAATTAATTCGGCCCCGAGGGGAAGGGGGAGGGGGAGGGGTGGGGGGGCGAGAGACCAATGAAATCTCGATGCGACGAAATTGCTACCAGAAACGAACGGGGGAACACCCCAACGGCCGCGCCCTTGCGCGTCGTTCCATCGGCCCTCTGTTAGCGGCCATAGGTGGGTCCCCCGCGGGGGACCCCACCCCCACGGCCCATCTTATCAACGACTTCGAATCATTAGCCGACCAGCTCTTCGCCGGTCAACGTTCATATCGAGGGCCAAGCAATTTCATTAAGGCTCGATCGCTACGCCCGTTGCTCCGCGAATAATTGCCTCTCTGCTCGGCTCACCTTTGCTACCGTATCGAAACGATCATCGCCACGACTCCGCGCTAAATCGTACGCCTCGTTTCGCGAACACCCCGCCGCCGGCAACCCCCACGGACGTATTATCGCCACCACGGATACGATGGAACACGCTGGGGTTTCCAGGCGAGTCCCGAGCAGATTTGTCGGCCCGCACTTGATCAACCGGACCTCTGCGGCGCCAGGATATCCGCGTGAAAGCTTAACAGGATTTGCAAACACCTGCTGTACCTGATGTACATCCACCGTTCGCCGGCCGAGGATTTAAGCTCGCCGTCGGGGGGACAGCGGTACGGAAACCTCGGACGAGTGGCCAGAGGTCAAAAGTTCGTCGGAATTTCACGGAATTTCATGGAATTTCGTAATTTAAGGGGTTTTCAGGCTGCTGACAACGAATGCGACGCGAAAGAATTCAATTCGACACGAACAGGTAACGAAATATGTATGTATAAAATATAAATATAACGCAAATACAGTATGAATAAAATATAAATCCAATGTGATATATTTATAACATTTCATAGGACTGCGATTCTATGTTGTTTAAATGTTTGAATACGGGAAGTTATTGCTTCCGTCAGGAGAATGGCCGCGAACGACCGACGAGTCTCGCAATTAGTCAAAATCGTTATTACGAAAACTTGCGCGGAATGGCTGAATTGGCAAATTTTTATTTCATAAAGAACTTTGTGATTCTATTATTGGGCCACGATATAAACATCTTACTACTTCGCTAGCGCAGTGGTTTCAGCGAGACGACATTTGGCTAGTTTCGCAACCCTTCTCGCAGCATTCCAATTCTTTACCAATACACCAAGCATTGTAACGAACGAGGGGGAAATTCCCTAGCCGCACGGGCCGAAATACGGCGGCCGTCTACTTGCCAAAACTAGCTTTCGTGTAGGACAAATTCCAAGTCGAACATTTTTGTTAAAAACCAACCGAAACTTTACGTTGTTATAAATTATACGCTGTTCGTGCGACGGTTCAATCGTTTAAACCTTCCTTCTGATATTCGGCAAGAGTCGTTCGATATAACATAAAATTTTACAACTTTTCACTTCGGAACTGTGTATCTCGTTACACAGGTACGCGAAACAATTGATATTTTGCATTTTAAAGCTTCCAACCGTTGTCGATTTGCAGGCGTAAACTTGTTAACGTTAAAAAGATGACCTTTCACCGCTTCTTCTGAGTATCCAGGCGATATTTCTCGTTTACCAGCGCGCGAGTGAAAAAAGTGCGGTCGATCGAACACGCCAAGCAACGCGAAAATTCTTTGAAACCGTCACGACGAACCCCGGCGAATCGATGATTCCCGATCCGTCAAACGGTACGTCCGGTTCCGTTGGCGCGGATACGCGCCTCGTATTCGTTTCCGATCGTCGGGCACGAATACAGACCACCTTTCAGAAGTTTCACCCGGGCAGCCTTTAACAAGCTTTCCATTTCTCCCCCGGACGAGGATTTTCGTTCGCCGACGGGCGAGCGCGAGCGTTCGACCCGTCCAAAAGGCAGATTTCAAACGAACTGTCCGCGTCGCTCTCTCGACAGCGGGATATACGAACGAATATCCAAAAGACAGACGCGAAAAGGACGGAAGCGTCGCAAGGTTACGCCGACGGACCCGCGAATGTCGGCGAACAGCGACGACAACAGAGACGGCGTAAACGGCGATGAATCGCGAGTAAATCTCGCTTTATCCGTCGGATCGGCGAACAGTGGATTCGCGAAGCCGGCGGACCCACACTTCAGGGCTTCCGTCGCGCGCTATAACGGGGTCAAGCTCGCGGACGCGACTACGCCGGGTCAACTTTTCACCGTTGACAACACGGCGGTTCGCGCGAGCCTACGCGTACATCTTTTCGTTTCGATTGGAAATTACAGGGAGGATTTTTCGTAAGGCTCGACGGCGATCGAGGCTGAGAAAGCGTCGCCGGGTTGGGTCGAGTGGATTCATTCGATAGGACGTCGAGCGCGTTAAAGTTGATTAAAGGCAAACAGAGGCGAGTTTCGACTGTTCGAGGGTTCATCGCGCCGCGGATAATTAATCGACGGGCAATCGGGAATTAATCGAGCGGACGCGAACCGCCGATATAATCGTAATCCCGCGGTAGTTCAACGAGACGGCTCGCGATTTTTCGACGAGGCGAACATCGTCGGGCGTTTTATTCTTTTCTGAAACGAACGCCCGTCGGCCCGTACGAAATGTCACGGGTTCGTCCGACGCGTCCAGCGAGGAAATACGGTCTTGAAAATAAAGAGAGAGGAGAAAAAACAACGCCGGACGGAAAAACAAAGCGCGATTCGCGGACGGAAAGCGAACGCGGTCGAACGGATCCCCGTGGGCGGTATCGATTATCGAGGTGCTCGGTAATTAGGTATATATACGTGGGGGCTGGCTCGAGCCGCGTCCATGCAGGATACGGAAACGGGGAGAAAAGGCCCCGAATCGTTCAATTTGAACCGTCGAGAAAGGCAAGAGATGGATGATATATGCTGGAAAAGTTGCCGGTTCGTCGCACCTTTCTGCACACGTAAATTAGAATGTCACGCGATGCCATCGATGCTGCGCTTGAAATCCGGAACCGAAACACAAGCCCCCGCTAATAAATATTTCTTTTGTTTGTTTGACTGTTTACAGTCGCACCGACTGCAGAGGTCATTAGTGTAGGAACTGAATAACAAGGACGGGCAGAAAAGGCTTTGGGGGAATCGAACCCGAGAGATCTTCGTGTTACTAGGCACGCCACGGCCCCTTCACAATATTCTCTATTCGTTTGTTCCTCTTAATTTCTTTGATGGAGGTGCCCCCCCCCCCCCATCAAACATTAGCCGACTCTACACGGTGATGTTATGGAACACAGTTGATCATCATCTTTCGAAGGTTGAAACAACATGTTGTTTAAAACCTATAACACCTAAGTTGGGCCTACAACATTTTTAGGTGGAATAATCTTCTGAACCACCAGAAACCAGCGTGTAAAAAAGCACATGTAGTAAAACACATGCAACAGTGCCGATCGAAATTCGGCTTGAGCGGCGGGACTCGAACCGAGGACCGTTCGATTACGAGTCCAGTCGCTAACCGACTGAGCCACCGCGGCTCTAACAAGAAATATTAATAAACCGCATAAGTGTCTGCATTACGGAAAATATCGCGGACGAGGGAATTCCATTGCCAAGGCGTCGTTATCGCGCTGTTTCTGCTCTATTTATCCCGATCAGTCCCTCATTATCGCTGGCCCTCCCATACTACCCTCGACGTTTCTCGCCCTACGCGGGGCGAGAATGTACGGATGTACGACATCCGGACGATGCATCGCGGAATCGCCGCGGACCCGAGGTGCGAACGACGACGCAACTTTAACGCCGGGGCTAAAAATACGGCAGGAATCGGCCGCGTCTCGTTGAACGTATCGCTCGTAAGTCATAGCCGATGCCTGGTTACGGTGCGCTTGTTGGAAACAACCTTGCAGTTTCCCGGACCGTTTTGCATATCCGCGTTTATTTCCGGGCCGGGCGGGGTCGTCGGACTTAAAATCTCGCGGCAATTACGCCGCGCGTGATTTCGCTGACGGGGAAACAACCGGCGCACCAGGTAACCGATTTTTGGCAGGTGTCGTTTGGAAATTCTGAGAATGGAAACGACGATTCGCGGCGACGAGCGTTGTTCGGAATGGAGGGTAAAGGACTTTTTATTTATTTATTTATTTACTTTTATTTATTCACTCTCCCGTTTCGTCCGGACAGGTGTGCAGTGTTTCAAGTTTTACCCGCCGCGTAATATCCGTGTTTTATAGCGACGGGCGTAGCACGGCGAACCATGGGAAATATGATATACGGGGAAACGAGAAGATTTGTCCGTTCGCGTACCACGAGTACATCGAGCAATCGATACGTCCCGGGGTGTATTTGGGCACTGTCCGCTCGCGAGGAAACGCGACTTTTAACGCGGACGTCTCCCTCGATTTATTTATAATTAGAAGAAATTACGAAAGGGCGATTGATTAAAATTGTTACGCGAGTACTCGATGTCGAATTATTGTTAACGATTAACGGCAGTGCCGCTCGGTGAAGCAGAAAAAAAATACTAATTAACGATCGACAGGAACCGTATCTTTCTTTTCAGAACTCGTACAACGCCGACTCAGTCCGCGTTTTCAATAAACTCAAGGTTCGAACGTCGACTGGCACTGGAATTAAAAGTTAAACAAAACAGCGAGGAAAGGCGAAATCGACGATCAATCGGAACACATTTTTGAGGGAAATGCACGTTTGAAAATTCGCGGGGAATGCGAACGAATTCTGCGACATTGATAATACAATAAAGGAACTCTTTTTCACTCCGGGAAAAGTATACGCCGGCGACAGGCAAGAATGGAATACGAATCCGTATCCGTAATTACTCTACGAAATGTCGCAACAAAGAAGTGTATCGGTCTCGGTCCGACGTGGTGCACTTTCACAAAGGGTTCAGGGTTTATTAGCGGCAGAAAAAAAGATCTCGAGCAACGGAACAGGACGCGAATTATCTAGCCGCGAATAATGATACAGTTCCTTCGCGGCACCGATCCTTCCGGGAGATTAATCCTCGAAGCGCAAGGGCCACGGTGTAGCAACAAAGGATCCGCTAACCGTCATCGCTAATGAAACTGTCCACCCTCTGATCTAGCTAACATAATTTCCAGATTGGACATCTCACGGGAGCGACGAATCAGAACCCCGAATTCACGCTGCTGATGAAAACCGCGATGACAATATTTTACGTTGCAAACAAATTTCTTGGGGAACGTCGAATCGCGAGCAGAACTGTCGAACGAAACGAATATACATGTATGCGCGTATCTCGAGCACCTAATTGATGAAATCAAGCTCGGCTACGCAGGTAGCATAAACCAGGCAGGATCATCCGAGCGTTTCCCCAAGGTATCCTCCAGGTAATCGATGAGACACGTGTGTATCCCGCGGACAGGTGAACGAGAGGCTGTTTAATGGATACTTCAGCAACGCTGGCGACACAGAGGACGTTTTACGGGATCGATAAGAACGACGCACAGAGAACGCACGACGAAGTAATGGGGCGAGAGTAGAGTGATGCCACACCATCGGTCGCCGTTAATTGGTTTAACCCACGATGTGTCATCTCTTTAATTAATGCCCCCGCGAGGACCAACAAAGGCGCGTTGCTGTATCAATGCCGGATGAGTCACGTGCCGAAACTTTTGCGAAAAAAAACACAACCGGTGAACGACCTCGGGGAAACTATCGTCGCGGGCCTAGCAAAAAGATATCCGTTAAACCCCCCCCCCCCTCCTCGTTTATCCGCCGGTTTTCCACGTACCTCAGCATTTTTCTCTTCTTGTTTTCTTTAGTCCCCGTCGTCGAAAAAAACGCTGCTGGGCGAGCTCGCGGCGCAGGTCCTCGCGAACCCCCGCGGCGAACTTCTTTCCGGCGCGGACGCGCTTCCGACGGACGCGACGAGTTCATAAACAAATTTTAACGAGCGGCAATTTGGGTTCGTCGAATTCCCCGAGTAACGGCGACGGTGGATGAAAGTTTCAATATATGCGAAAGCTCGCGGGAGCTCGTTTCCGCGCTGGGAAAATCGAGTTAGTTGTTCGCCAGTTGCCCAACCGTTCTCCCACGTGTACCGAAATACGTTTAATAATCGACCGCGGACGAGCGTGCGTTTCGTTTCGAAGTTCCTCCCCCCCCCCCCACACACCCCGCGATTTCGATTCGCCGTCTCCGCGTGTCTGTTCGCGCTGCGTCCCGCTGTTGCCGTGTTTCGCGCGCCGGAGACCAAATACCGCGACAAATACCGTACAAGATTCGCAACCGAAACAATAACGCGGCGGGGCAACGAGAAACGAAACCATTGATAAACGTTTGCCTGCGCCGGAGAAACGGTGAAAAGGAAAGAAACAAGCATCTGCCGGAATTGCAGCGGACAAATCCCCCGGTTGCTGCAGCCGCTGCTGGGAATACGAAGCCCTCGATTAATTTCGCATCTCTCGCCGGGGCGCCCCGTCATTTTTACCGCTGCGTTGGGCCGGGCTCGCGCGGCGGAATATTAAACAGCACCGCGGACGAACCTTTCCTTTCGTTGTAGCTCGCGCGAAATTACTCCGGCCCGCTGTTTGCGCACAATGCGGGGCGAAGCGGCGTACCTCGCGATTGTGATAACAATGTCGATTAATGCGTGATTACGTCGCGTTCTCGCTGCTCGGGGCGCGGGCGCGACGCAACGTTCGTCGAAATTATAGAAATGCATAATTTCAGCGCTCGGCTGTTATCCTTTCCTCGTCGCCGTACGCGTTTCGCGTAAATGTGGGCGGCGGTGGTCGAACGGGAGGCTGTCTTTCGTCGCAATAATGCGTCGGGCCACGCGCGGTATCATTCTACTGAGGAAATTCGTGACGGCGAAAAAACGCGCGTCTCAGCGAAGCATGTACGTTCATCGGTTAATTACAATAGCCGCCGGACGTGTATTGAACGATAAACGTTTTCTATCATCGTTATCACGGGCAGCTTCTATTTCGCGTCGGAGAATTCGCCACTTCGCCGACGGGACGTTCGGTAAATCTTGAAATAATTCTTGCGCGTATTCTAATAAAGCTCCCCCCCCCACGCTCCTCCGTTTTAATAATCCTAAGAGGATTAACCTCTCTTCTCCTTTTTCCTTTTATTGGATCGCATGCATTAATTAAATTTTCCTCTTCCCCGCGCCGGCCATCGACGAACGAAGAAGGCTTATTCGCGTCCGACGAAACGGATCAAGCGTCGCGGCCAACTAAGTAATTACTTCGTTGCGACGGTCTCCTTGATTCGGGGATGATCCGATCGAATCCGTCGAAACGGGCAGATTTTTCGCGGCCGTTCGAGGAGCGACGCGCTCGCGACGTCGCGGTTCCGGTGACCGCGGATCGCGCCTCGCGAACACCTGGTGTCCGGTTAACGAAAAATCGCGCGGACCGACGCTCCTTCGCAGCGCGACAGGGGGGCAGAGGGGGGGGGGGGCGCCACCAGCCACCGATGTAAGGTTTATTTATAAAGGCGTCTGCTACGTAGCGGGCGGCTCCAAGTGCTGCCCGTTTACGATAGCGTTTATCTGGAGGCGGCGATTCGAGAGGAGCGTAAAATCCGCGAATTTCCGCGCAACAACCTTAATAGAACGTCTCCGTCGTTACGTGTACGCGTGTACGCCACAGTGTTGCGAGATTTCGCATATTTCTATCCTTTTTCCCCAACGACCAGATCTTGGAATAACGAAGTCGCGACTCTTCGATTCGCCAATGGCAAATATTCGCTGGACGATCGACGCGAGATCGTTCGAAAAATTCGTCGCGAAGAAATTTTAAGGCGAGACGTACCTGACAGTCGCTGTTGCACCTCCTCTTCGACGGTTGAAACGGAAGTCGTCGGGGGAGCCGCTTCGCAACGCGCGGACGGGCTGACGCGTCCTAAGCAACCGTCGACACCTGTTCACGAGGCTGACGAACGATCCTGGATCACGGGGGGGAAGTTTCCGTCGTTCGCGTCTGTCGACGCCTCCGCCGAATGGTCCGGAACTTGCTTCGGGGCAGCGCGCGCGTCGACGAGGAAACGACGATGCTCGAGGTCCTGCCGGATTATTTCCGGTACGCAGCGGCCAGCGGAAGAAATAGCCGGCCGGTGGCCATTAATTCTCTTGATAATTGAAGAGCCGTTTATTTCCAGGCGCTTCTGGGTTCCGCGCCGCCCGAAATACAGGATCCACCGTGTCGATCTTCGGTCGATATTTGTCGCTCGCCGGCACGGATCGACGGGCTCCGCGATTTCGCTCGCTCGCTCGCTTTTCGTTTTCGGCCTCACGCTGGTTGAACGGTCCCGTGGTTCCGCGCGAATCACGACTCACGTTCGCGCGACGGCGGCTCGAAGGTGAACGGAATTAATCGGATACCCATTTGCGTCATCGCAGCTGGCTGAATCTGTTCGCGCTTGCGAACGTTCCAGGACCTCGAGGAAGCTTCGTCGGACTAGCGAATCTTACGGGCGATCGTCCGGCCGCGAGAGAAACACTCTTCGCGGTCGCTTATCGAGGCAACGACGCGCACCGTTTCGTACGATTCCCCGAACGCCGGACGAAGCGAACTTCCAACGGGGTTTACGTCGTCGGTTTATCCCGTTTAACGAGGCCCTTGGAACAACGGGGATAGTTCGTACGTCCCGTCGGGAAGGGCACGGCGACAGAGCGAACACGCAGAGACAAACCAACGAACGATTTCCTCGCGAAACGTTGACCCATCCGACGCCGGGCGCCGTTTAAGCGCGACTGCCTTGCCACGGTGCTCTATATCGTCGGATCTTACGCATGTCCGAGTTCCGAGTTTCTATCTCCCTCCCTCTCTCTATATATATATCTCTCTCTCTCTCTCTCTCTCTCTCGCTCCGTTTCTACCCCAGCCAGCCGAGGGCTACCCATCCTCGTCGCGCCGATATCGCGACGTGCATGCCAGCGTGTCCCCCCGGGCCTTCCGCCAACTGTTGCTCGCCGTCGAATCTCTCACCGCGAAAGAGGAAAAAATTGCTGCGCTAATAAAGTAAATGACGTCGCCCGCGGGTCGAGAAATAAAGCTCGAGCGCCGCGGGGCCGAGGGGCCGTAATATAGTGTGGCAGAAAGTTGCGCGGAATCTTGGGAACGGCAAGACTGTGACGATACCGTGGCATCGTCGTGACGCGACTGACGCTACCGCGTGGAAGGTCGGGTTATATGTTCTTACCGTGCGTCCCGTCGCGCACGGTGTGCTCCCTTGACGAGGGAGCGGGACAGTTCCGACGTTTCTCGATCACCCTCGTCAAATTTCCAGCGAATTACCCCGCCGAGTGTCAGTGAATCCACGGGGTTTCATTACGCGCGCGACAAACGTTACCTCGATTTGGGTTAACGGCTGGGGGGGGGGGGAAAAAATTCCCCAAAAAATTCTCCAGCCGTGCTAGCGGCGCCTCGCGATCGCGCAACGAATTACGCGAGAACGCGAACAATCACGGCGCATGGAATTAACGATAATTGAACGCGACGTCGGTATTATCTGTCGACGGGCCACTCGAGGTACGATTAAGCGGGCGCGGAGCACGTGCAAAGGTGTTCGACGATAATCGACGACAGAGACACCACGAGGGATCAACGATAATTGCGATAATGGACATCGCGATTTATTGTTCGTGATCCGGCCACTTCACCGTTGGCGATATCCGCGGGGAAGGGGAGGGGGGGGGGCGGGGCTGTACGCCGCGAAGGCGGCGCCGATTTCTGAATGCGCGATACCAAAAATTCCCCGTGCTCGCGGCTGAAACGTTCGAAGCGGAGTACCGAACGAAAATCCGCCGTAGCGTTCGCGCGCGTGAATAGGCAATTCATTTTGCGTGCGGTCGACAAAAGCGAGACACGCCTTTCAAAACAGCCCCGCGCATTTCGCACGCGAAACGGTGGTCTCGGATCGGCGCGTTTCATTGATCACGCGTCGCTCTGGAATCGCGCAGGGACGCGTCCCGTTATCGTTAACGGATCGCCGGGGCAATTAGCCGTCGCAGCGATAATTCGCTTATCGATTGAAAAGGCAAGAGCTGCCAAGGGAAACAAAAACATTGCATGTTTGTCCGTTTCAATGAAACTGCAGATTTTTCTTGCGTCTCTTTTTATCTCCCCCCCCCCTCTCTCTATCTGCCTGCCTTTTCTCATGAAAGGTATGCCGCTGATTAACGCGGCGATCCGATTCCATCGGTGGATCGATAACCGTCCGAACAGGCTGATTACCTCGCCATTGGCCCGACTTTAATCTGAATTGTGCCGGTTATCGTCGCTCGGCGTCGATTATCAGCGACGGCTCGATCTAATCGTCGGGCTGCCCGAAACTGCGCAGTTCTTTTTTTAAATCGAATCACGCGAGTCTAGAGGGGGGGCGGTGGGGCGTGCTCGACGAAACGTATTTATCCGTCAGTCGATGCCGCAGGATTGTCGATCCGGTCTTGTCGTCGTCGCGAGATCGCGCGTCGTCCCTACGGGAAAAACGGCTCTCCAGTTTTTCACGGGCTCGCTAATTCAATTCAACCGTCGCGTCACGCCGTCGGCCACGGGTGGCAACGAAGTCACGGCGTCGAGGCATCTGTTCTGCCGCGACGAGATTGCGACCCAAGGACCGTCAACTTTCGCCGTCCGCGCCGGCGAATCGAGAACATCGCCGACCAGCAGGCACGCGTATCGTTGAATTAAACATCGAGCGACGACACCCCCTCCCGCGACGGAGGGTTCGTCGATTCCATTATCCGCCCGGAGCGCCTCGGGGACGTCCTCGTGTCGTCTTCGCGCGCCGCGAGGAACGCTTTGCCCGCGACTAATTTCCCTCGACGTACAACGAACCGCGCTTCCACGCCTGTCGACGACTGTTAACGATTTATAAAAGGCTCGGGTTATTGTGGGAACACGAACGCAACCGTTTAACATACGGAAAAAACGCCGCGATAATTTTTATTAAGCCTAACATCGCGAACATGACTTAGAGTTATTAAATTAACTTCCTGTTTCCGTTGGAACCCTTTTGTTCACGGACGCGCAAACACCGCGCAGCAATGTCTCGATTGGCGCAACGATTCTCGAGCGAGTTCGGGTCCCCTTCGACGTTGAGCCAGCAGGGACCCGGGGCGGCGTTTCGAGAGAGAAGGACATTCGCATACTGGACAGTACTAAAGCGATCGAAATTTACGAAACCAGTTCATTTTTGAATCTGTTTCAAATGAAATTTTTACCAAAATGTTAATTGCGTTCGCCGTATTAAAATGACACCAAACGCGATATGGTTTAGACGACATTTCCTTATCGCGGTATCAATAATCTTATTCTCCTTTGTCATTCCTCTCGACAACAATAATTCGCCATATCGAACACTAAACGAGACGTTACTGCGTCCCGCGTTCATCCCATAATTTGCATCAACGACGTCGCCGCAAATTGCAACCCGTATCTACAAATCGTCTAATTAAATAACAACGCTGCCGATCGTGAATTTCATTTGCGCGGACGGCGGATGCAATTATCACTAATTATCGTCCGGCGATTGAACTCACAGCCGCGGGCAGAACTCAAGTAACCCAGCGAATTAGACGAGGGATTCAACGGTCAAATCCGTCGAATCACCGCAACGTACATATTCGTATTCCTTAAGGTATAATAAGATGGACAATTTCGTTTCGATCGAGCAGCGCGCCAATGATGTTCCTCATGGAGAGATGCTGAAGGGTGTCGTTAATTTGGCCGGCCACGTAACTCCGAATTGGCGGAAGTATATCCGGCTTGATTATCTCCAATGCTTTCGGCGCTAATTCCTGGAATACCTGCGAACATATTTATGCTAATCAGATACAAGCTGGAGACGCCCGCGGCATTTAAATAGACCGCCACCGAAACTCTGCGGCGAGCGACGAGAGCTGCAATTATTCGTGAATTCACCGACTGGCCACTGGCAACCCTCGAAAGAAATCCTCCGCGAGTCCTCGGTTCGTGCGGCGTGTAAAAGTTAGAAATTAAAAAAAGGGCGTCGCCCGTTGATACGAATTATTAAATAATTATTAAGATTTAGACATTAGGACTGATTATTACAACGTAAACAAATGTATCGCCGTTGTACACAAAGGGTTTCCACCCGTTAAACAAACAAATAAATAAATGAACAATAATAATCGACGGCTGCCTCGAACGACGCGACGCTCGATTATACCTTGCTGATCACGGCGCTGATTTCCTCGTCGTGGCGAAAGTTCTCTAAAACCGGATCGATGGACCTAAGCGAGAAATCGATGTCGAAGATCTTCAGGTACAGTCCTCTTGAGTAGCCGAGCATCGCGTGTACGTACACCTGGACGTCGGTTATGTTCGCCTTGAATTGGCCAGCGTCGTCCAAGGGTATCAAGAAACCGAGCTTCCCGGACACGTTGTAGCGGCCCTCCACGTGGACTTGGGGCACGGAAATGTTCGCGGTGAGCGTCGGCCCGATCAGAGACAGCTTCGCCTTGTTGATGACGAACGTCGACAAGTTGTGAACGTTCAGGTCCTCTATAGCGACCGACAAGCTGCGCAAAGAAAAATGGAAACGTGGCAATTTTCGCTCGCGACTTGAACAGAGGCCCGACGCGAGCCAACTCACTTCCCTATGTCCGGATTGCTGATCTCCGCGTCGATCTCGTCGAGGTGGAACGGCTCCAACGGCGGTATCCCGAGTTCCGGTACGCCGTACGGCATCCATCCGCGAAACTTCTCGAGAAATCTGCGCAGCTTGAACTCCAGGCCCTTCGAGGCGGCGCTGTCGACTGTTCAACGGCCGATTAGCGTCGACGCGAGCGATTGTAGGACACTTACCGCGATACTTACTGTAACCGGTGGTCGCCCTGGTCGCGTCGATCAGAAGATTCTTCGGCCTCTCGACGGCGCTGGAGACTGCAACGAACGTGGGAATAACGTGGAAGGCGTTCGATCGATCGTTGGTAACGATCAAATTAATGTATCGAGCGGGGTGTGTGTTAGACGCAGCATGCCGGAATTAATGTGTTACGGTAATTCTACTTGCCAACGATCCGCGGCCGAATGTTGCTCGATTAGTTCGACGAGGACGGACGGTTAGTAAAGTACAGCGAATCGTCGATGTAAGCGAAAAACTTGGTAAACCCCTTCAGGCGTCGCGAAATTCGCTTGGCGAACGATGGAACTTTGCTATTTATAATCGTTTTCTTACCAAACTTATTCCATATCGTAGGTGGCATTTTTCTGAATTAAAATGACACCAAACGCGATACATTTTGGACTGCATTTACTGGTTCAATTAACGCTAATAAGTTGTCCTTTCTTTTCACTAGTTATCCTTTTCCGCGAACGAGACGTATTACCCTTAATTTAGAGGCCGAATATAGTCCAAATTGTGTCGCGTTTGGTGTCAATTTAATCAGAAAAGTGTCAGCTACGCTGCGTAAAAGTTTCGTAAGAAAAGGACGAGATATAAAGAAGTTTCGTCTTTGCATCAGCGTTGCTTCACCGATACGCTGGATTTTGTTTTGGCTCGGTCCTCTTTCTTTGCTCGCTGTCCTTTTCTACGTTCGACGCCACGCGATACGAGCGAGCGTTCAGAACCCCCGAGGCTTTCGCTTATATCGAGACGTTGCTGTGTCGGGATATATTGTGGTCGCGAAAGAAGCATCTCCTCGGACCGTGGTAACCGCATGCAACCGTAAACGCGTCGTTCGACGATCTCGTCAGCCGCTGGGATCTCCGGAAGCTTCGCTACGAAATCGCCGCAGAATTTTAAGCCGCGACCCGCATTAATTCCGGATAGTTCCGTCGACGGGAGGGCCCCGACGGGAACGGCCCGACAATGAGGATTGTTCGACCTTTGTGGAACGTACTGTACTCGGTCGCCATGTCCGTCACGCGATGCACGAGTTCTATCTGTCGCTGGACGAGTCCCGTCACTGGAACAAACGATTAAACGCACAGTTGCGACTGGAAGCAGGATCCCCGTCCGCGATACGCGATCGACGCTTGATCGATTCGACGCGTTCGCTTGCTTCTTTTTTTCGCCCGGCCAAGCGTTAATTCCGCGAACTTGCCGAGCGTCGATGGCAATCGCCGACGATGATCGTTCGACGATCGAAATTTGAACGACGAAATGAGCCGCGGCCGTCCATACAGCCGGTCGTTCGATCGTTTCGTTCGCAGTCCCGCGCGATACGGTATCGTCAGTGGCGTCTATGCCCATTTTCGTTGCCGTTGTCGTGGAGAATCGAGACGACGGGACGATTAATCGGCCCGCGATGACAGCGGCCGTGAAAGCCGTGAACAACGATTACGCGGGAGTGCACGCGCCTGCGCGAAACGTGCGCGCGCACGTGATTTCGGATTCGCGTGACTCGATGCGCGAGGCGCAACGACGCGAGCGTAATGAGGCGATTCCTGTTCTTGACATCGGTAAACGGCATGACGTTTGTACTACAAAAACGACCGACGGCCGTCCGCGCTTAATGAATCATGCGGCCAATAAAGATTTCGCGTGCTAATTGCCGTATTTATCCACGGCTCGTTGTGCTCCCCGGTTTTTTTCCCCTCCGCAGACTCGGCCAACTCAATGCAGCCGGGAACACGTAATTTTCCTTATTTGTTTCCAATAACGTTATCACTATTTTCGCGTGTCCGTCGAGGAAATTTGCCCATAAACTACGTTCATTATTACTTCCTTGCCGGACAGTAGACAGTGTTATACGTTGCCAATCGTTCGCTACGCGCTAACGATCGCCGTTATCGCGTAAACGAGGCGAGCTCCCAGGAAAAATGTGTAATGTCGTTCGAAATATTCCCGTCGTCCTTTGTTTTCAAGGCGGACGATTTCGTATCGGGCGCGATACGGCGATGCGCGTAAATCTTGACGCGCGAAAACGCGCGTAACGCCTTTTTCGAATCGAAGCCGCGATTGTACGGGTGAAAGTTATCCCGTTTTTCCCCGGCCAGCTAAGGACAATCGGGCGAGGCTAATTCCCTTCGAGATGCAATCGCTCGAAGCTCGTTACGCGGGGCTTTCATGCTCGTTATGCCGTTAGAGAACGCATCGCGTTCATTAGCCCGACCACCAAATGACCACCACCCGTGCCGCGAAACGATATCACCAGCGAGCAACGAACAACAGTCGTGCAAACTACGACAAAATTCTGTTGAACGCGCAACGAACAAATTCCACCGGAGGGGTTGCGAGAAATAAAACGACACGCGAACGTGGAAACGGAACGTACACAAATTGGTCGCGCTGTACGCGACGTTCTCGATTCCGTCCAGAATCGGATGGTCCTCGGTTCTCGCGCAAACTATCTGAAGACCGATCACCGCCAGCAAAGCGACTTTTCTAATTACGTAAGTTCGCATGATCGTTTTCGATGTGAAAAAAATAACAAACAAAGAAAACAAACAACAACAACAGCCGCACTCGGAATACGAAGCACAGAGGTGACGCGCGCGAGCGCGCGTGCTCTAACGAGAGGAGTAAAAAGTAACGTGCGATCCGAAGCGCGCCTGAAGAAGCAGGAAGACCGACTGACAAACACGAAAGAGCGCCGATGCACGGGTAAACTCGATTGCTACACGCGCCTGTAAGAGGTTTGCGTGTGCGCGCGTGCGCCCGCGCGTGTACTGCACGTGCAAGTACGTCCAGCGAAAGCGAACGCTACACCGTGACCCACAAACGGTGTTCCACGAGGTCGTGGGCCCACCTGGAGTGTGACGCGCGGGTTCGCGGAGACGAACGGAAAGGATAATGGAAACTGTTTCGCGGGGCACGCTTCCGGTCTCCAGCTTCGTCGCAGGTAAACGCGTGGAACGCGTCGCGGCGTTGCGCAAGCCTGCCTGTCCCGACGATTCCCTTATCCGCCGGTTCGATCGAACGTTTCGTTTTTTCCGCGACGAACGGCGTGCACAATTTGACGAAAGACGATTGGAGGGCAACGAGCGGCCGATGAGACGTAGCTATTTATACGCCGCCGGGGTCGACGATTGAATTCGTCGTGGCACGGTTCGATTACGCATGAAAATATCGGACGCGCCGGTGTACGCTTATTCAATGGCGCTGCGTGCAGCGTTGCAGGCCCGCGAAACAAGACACAAGAGACCAATAACAAATTACATAAGGCTGTACAGCTTTGCATGCAGCTGTGTTGTTAAATATACGTGTATCGCATTGATTTCTGTTACCGGCACGCTTGGGCGAATTGCGAGATTGGAACAGCTCTAGAAGTAGTTGAATCAAAAAGGAATGTACGCGTAACCGGCAGGAAAAAGTCTGAATATACGTCCGTTGTAATGGCGTGCGGGCAACAGTCATTTGAACGCAGGCCGCCCGAAAGATGGACGCACGCGTGCATAGGCATACCATAGCTATCATGAATGAAAAGTAACACTCGCGCGAGAAAGAAATACGAGAGACGACACAAGGGACCTCCTTTCCCGATAATCTGCACGGGCAAGCGGGTTCAACTTCACTTTTAATTCACATTTCTTTAAAAAGAGATAATAAAACGCGATCGCGGTTGCGAGGTTACATTGTCCGCAAAGCGATTAAAATTTCGCGGGCGATACTTCTGTGCACGTGCGATTCAATAGCCGACTGGCACCAGTCGCGGTGGATCGAAGAAAACCGAATCGCAGAATCGATGGCGAACAACTGAGAATCGATGCCCGGCGATTCCCTTCAAGTATTGAAAGCGAGGAAATAAACAAAGGAAGAGATCGCGCCGGGCGATCATTTGTCTCGGACCGACGAGCTAATTCGAAGTTTTCTCGCGAACTACATCGATATCTCACGATTTCACTTGCTCGCGCGAATTGTCGTTGCGTCGTTTATTGGTAAATAATACAGCTAACATACTAACCCGGTTGTAACGTGGACGGCGACATTTTTATTTCCGATTTAATCGGCGTCGTTCGCATTGTTGTGATCGCTGCGGGATAGTTGCAACAGCAACGCACTCTCTCGTCCTAAAATGTCCTATGCAACTTGTACTACGTTGATCACGTGCTTCCGGTACATTCGCAGCATCGCAATTAAATTTAAGCGAGATTCAAGCATTAGCATTTATTCGAAATTTT
This sequence comes from Nomada goodeniana, assembly GCA_963969485.1. Classification (NCBI taxonomy): domain Eukaryota; kingdom Metazoa; phylum Arthropoda; class Insecta; order Hymenoptera; family Apidae; genus Nomada; species Nomada goodeniana. The sequence continues at coordinate 979,704 of OZ018306.1, read as the reverse complement.
GCATAATCGCGTGTCGATTTTTTCGAGAAGCACACTGTTTCGTACAATTTCTCTAATCATTCTCGTTTTACTGATCCGCAGATCGTTGAACCGAGTGTCTCGTTTGACTCATTTTTTTTCGAATCGCGGAAGCAGGAAGTGTCGTTGCCTGCTGGTCTACATGGTCCAGTACGATCTACGATTTTGTGAGTGTCGAATTTTTGATTATTGCGCCTGTGTGCTTTCGTTGATTCTTTGCGGAAATTGTCGCGAAAGTGTAAAAATATAAGTGTCTGTGCATTCCACGAGGGACCATCTCGGATATTATACGCGAGTAAGTCGGATACATTTTCGGATATCGTTAATATTTTTGGATAAAATTTCTCGTTCACCATCGCGGGTAACAACGTGCTCGCCATAATGGCGGCCGTACCCATTGCGAAATTTCTGTGCCGATTCGCCTCTTTCGTGTTCATATATTCGTGCATACGTCCGTGCGTAATTAATTATATAAATATCTGCACAGAATTTTCGTATCGGACAGTCGAGCGTGAATATACATTTTCGTCGAAAAATTCTAGGCATAAATTTCCATTATTCCTTCTGTTCTTTTGCCAGACTGCATTTGGCTTACATTAAATCTGGATTACATTAAATTTGGATTACACTTGGCGAATTACGGCGAACGGTGAGTCGCATGCTATCCATTTCCTCCGGCGTTCGTCGTGCTACGCTGCGAAAAATCTAAAACGGCACGGGCGCTGTTTATATTTTTCGTTGCGCACTCCTCGCGAGCACAGTACCAAACGTAAAATGGCGCAATCGTGTAATTACAATTTCTTGCGACTGAAAATCGATTTACATCCAGCTCGCGTTAACGGCAACATTTTTCGGTCAGGATTTTCAGCAAACAGGACGGCTTAAGGTCTGTGCAAATTTATTTACCACAATCGTTGCTCGCACCGCGCGTATATACGTCGCACGCGTTACTCTCGCGATTACAGCGTACCATTGTACAATTCCACTAATCGAAAACGACGCGTAACAATATATTATTCCACGTTCGCGTAATTTGATACTCCACTGTTTCGCCCCTTTTCCAATTCTTCCATCGCGATCGCGTGTACAGTACGGAAAGTGCGAAGTTTAAATCAGGTTGTAATGTAGACGGTGCTATTATCAACACCGTGACTCAGAGGCCGGACTCCGAAGTCCATCGGCGTTTCCACGGCAAAAAAAGAGAACTTACGATTCTATCGAAAAATAACGTGACTGGCTTCGATATTGCCTCGACTCGTCGATGCGAACGAGCAAGTCAGTCGTTCGCTTCGCAGCGGACGGCAAGCCGTTTCACTGAAGTATCGGTTCGAGCGTCGGCCTCGGGTAAACCCATGGATTCGGCGCGTATGGCGGTCTCTGCGGTATGGGGTACGCCGTTATGGCTCCCGCTGACGCGGAAGGTACAGGTTGGCCGGCGCTTATCAACGCTGCCAGCAGCGCTAAAGTCGCAATCACGACGGCAATTGATCGCGTCGAAATCTGTAAACAATTGTTACAGCTCGATATATAATTGAACGAAAAACTAAGTTACGAAATCGATTTACGCCTCTTTCCCGCTGTTTCATTACCATCGTAATTAAGGTCCGTCTTCGATTGGCCAACTGCTTCCTCCTCGGCCGGGGCACGGAAACTAACAGGTTACAGTTGCAAAAGCTCGCGTACCTTTTATACCCGGATAGTTCTCGAGAGGTGGGCAGAAATCCGGGTCAGTGGCGCGACGAAACGCGACGGTATCGCCCGTATAATTCAGACGGGGAATTCTCGTTTGCGTCGCCGCGTGCTAAGCGTGCGTTAATTTTTTTTTTTCTTTCTTTTCTACCCGCGTCGAGCTTCTGCGGGTCGTTTCGTTTCGTTCGTTACCGTCGATTCGCGAGATATACTTCGAGGGTAGGAATTATTGCACACGCGTCGACACCTGAAAGGTACTTCCGGCGAATTGCAAGCGCGGTTCGAGCGGGAATCGCGCGCGTCTCGTTACGATCGGCGGTTGTGAAAATTATTAATCGCTTCGAAAAACGAGAGGAATGACAGGATAGTGATTGGCGGTCCTTGACACGCTTGCGGTATCCACACGCTGAATAGCAATCGTCTGGTCGAAAGTTTCGCGCGATTTCGCATTCACCGCGCGGCTCGTTGTTCGAAAAGTTGGAAAAGGGAAATGACGTATCGAACGGTGTATCCGCGCGAATGGAAAGGTTGCACGATCGCGCAACGGATTCGTCGATTTTCTATTAGCTTCTCGGACAACGGACGGTAATCCGTTTGGAGGTAGTGCGGGTTACAATCAATTATATTTACAATTACATTACGTCGGTGTACAAATTTTATTATTATTGTAAAAAATATTGTGCTGTTTTTTTTTTTCGATTTTGCTCACTGCCAAAAACGATTTTTATTGCTTCGCATTAAAGTCCGTTTCGCAACAATTTCTATACACTGCGAATAAAGAACGTTTCTTTATTCTTCGCCCCTACTGTTTCGATATCGATGTATCGAAAGTAGAGGAATCCGGAGAGGGACACTCTGTCCCACTGTCCATGTAATCCGCGTTTTCCAGCTGTTGGTTGCGCCCGTTCGAGTAATGCACTATCCTGTAAAATACATCAAATTATAGCAAACGATTTTACAACGTTTTCAAGTGCTCGTCTTTAGGACTCACAAGACGAGAAACAAAGCGCCGACTTGGGTGGCGAAGGTCAGCCAGTAGATCGAGCTGGGTGCCGAGTTGATAGTCGCGTTGTACAGTTGGGTGTACAAAATTCCGCTGAACAGCGGCACCGCGTTGTCGCAAACCGACAGCAAGGCGAACACCTTACCTGCGAATTTTCGTAACGGATTACTCACAAAGTCGTTCGTGAGCGTGGAAAAATTTCGTTCTATCCGAGCTGTGTTAGGAAAATGGAACGTAATTTCGAGCAACTGATCGGGCGCGTTTGGCATCGCCAATACCTCTTTCTTGCGCGGACACCAGTTTCGAGGTCATCGATCTCAGGACGGGTGCGACTATCGGGCCCAGCGCGGCCACACCAGCACCTGAAACGGTCCCAATCGCGATGCAATTTCGCTACTCATCGAACGATACCTCCGCAAAGATAATCGATCGTCAATTACCAACGTAGAACATCTCCGGTATCTTCGCCAGCACGAATATCACCCTACCGGAGGCGTGTGCGATCGCGCCGACGGCCACCATCACGGTGTCCTTGATCCCCATCACTTTGCTCATCAGGGGCACGCCGATTAGCATCGCTGAAACGATCGCACGATTAGGCCGTGGCACGCGAACGACGAATCGCTTCGTACCCACCCAATACAAAGGTCGTCGACTGGAATGTCCTGAAGTTGCTGAACCTGCTGACGTCCCACTTGAACGTCAACTGGGTGTACAGAAAGCTCATGGGTTTCTCGTCCCTCTGAAACGTGTAGAGCGTCATGATCGCAAGCAGGAGCCACAGCTGAAGCCTCCTGCGATTCGTCCTCCTCCTGGTCATCGTTTGCATCGTCTCGGTCACGTGGTTCTTGTCGAAGAAATCGGTGAGAAAGTTCGCGTCCCGCAGGGGTTGCTGTTGCGGCAACGTTTGCCAGTGCAGTTTCGCCAACGAGTAGAAAATCGCCAGGGCCAGCAGGCAGGCGTTGATCGTGAACATAACGGTGTACGATTCGACAACGTCGTTGAACAAGTAGGAGCCCAGGGCCACACCTGAAGCGAAGAATCGTGGAAATTTTTGTATACCCGCGACGACGTCAACGACGTATTATATTGTACCGGTGGGCATAGTGCTGAGATAAACGACGTCCAGAACGGTGATCCTGAGGGTCCTTTGTTTAACGGACGACACGTCCGATATGTAAGCGAAACAGCTGCCGAAGATGGCGACGTCGCCGCCCAGCATTCCCATCGGAAGGCTCGCCGTGTACACCACGGTGTTCAGGCCCCAGTTGTCCATCAAAGAATTCACTACGACCATAAAGGAGTATACGAATTTCCCCAGCAGGCCCATTAACAGCGGCAACTTTCGTCCCCGTCGGTCGCTCCAATTGCCAAAGAACAGGGCCAGTATTATGGGGACCACGTGGCCGGCTATGCTGTTCCATTGATGAAAATCGGACACTGTAACCTAAACGCGTAACCCCGTTCAATTCGTTGTTGCCGTCGGATCAATAAAAGCCAACAATTCTTATTTTCAACGATTCCTATCGAACTGTTTCGAAGTGAAACACGATTGTTAGCTTTTACCCGTGTCGAATGTCTTTGTCGCGAAGTGCTTACTTCCTTATCTCGAGTATTTAAACGGACACGCACACTGTCTCGCACGTCTCTCCTCCGTATCGCTTCGAAGCATTTTCCCCTTTCCTCTACAAGTTCGGAAACTTTTACGCTTTCCTTTTCTCTCTCTCTCTCTGTCTCACCTCGTTAATTTTCTGGGTTCAAATGTACCTGCACAGCCGTTTTTATCGTCTGGTTATCGTTCAGATTCGCGCAGACTTCCTCCGAGTATCCGTGATCGACCCTGCAAGCTTTATAGACGAAGAAAGCCTGCTCCACCACCGACGTAATCATGTAGGCCATCATGTACAGCCACATGGTCGGCTCCACCGACACACTCGACATCCATTTCTTCCATTTTCTGCCGATCCTTTCACGTCCGCTCGGCGAGAACTGGCAGACATGCAAATAGATCGTACACGCGTATATATTTGCCACAGAAATCTCTGTTAACGGAAGCTTAAAGCGTTAAACGTTAAGCAAGATGTTCTAATCGTTCTGTTATCTGGATATTACGCAAATGTTACAACGACGCTCGCCATGCCGCGGTTCTTGCGCTTTCGTTCGACTCGAGTAATATTTCAGTATAGGAGAGTAATCGGGGAAGCGCCTTACCTCGATATCCATGATCTAGGCTTGTCGTGCGAGGACGTTGAATCAAAAGACAGGCCAGCAGACCCAGTTTCAATGGACCGTGTCACGTAATCGTCGACGCGTACGTTGCGACTTCATATCATTCTCGCTTATTGTATTTCGTCGGGTTCCAGTTTCTCGTGACGCGGCCGTAAGAAAATCCGCGCGGTATCTGCCGCGACGAATCTTCGTTGGACCTGTAACAGAAGCGCACGCTTCTTTTTTGCACGGGCGAATGTTTTTCGTTCGAGCAACCGTGCGCCACTTGCGATAAGAAGCGTGGGGCATTTAAATTTGCATCGTTGGAGTTACGAAAGTGTTCGCTATCAACGTGCGCGAGCACCGACCCACGTAAACGTTAAGAAAGTTCGGCTTGAAGTAGTTTTACTGTTGCTGGACGAGTATGTAATTGACGACGATGATAATCGTGGTCGAGTTGTTGAGTACAAACATCGATATTTAATTAAACTCTCACGCAAACGTCGAGCAATTCAAAGTACCTGCCAGCGGGCTACGATTGCTGTAATTGTTGTAAAAACGTTCAGCAAAAAGTTTGTTCGGAGTTGTACACTTCTAATCAAGTGTGCTCGCGTATTATGTTAGAAATAAAAGATGGGGGGGGAATGGATAGAAGGGATACAGGTGCAAATCAGATTGCTCGTAATTCAATGCTTCTTCGATTCGACGATTGATTATTTATTAACTCACCATTCACGTCTCGTTAACCATCGGCAGGTGTGCAGTGCCGCCAGTGGCGACGTTTCACGAAGGCGGATTTTTTACAGTTCATGAAGAAGAGGAGTCACGGTGGCGATTACGAAGATCAGAAAAGGAATTGATTTCGCCACGCGAGAGTAACGATAGAAATGCGACACCACGTGTTCTTCAGCGTAATCTAAACCACACGACGCTGATCAGCTGCTGGCCAGTGAGGCCAACGTACGAAACCGAAATGGCTCGAGCGCGCAAAGAACTAGTCGCGGGGCATAGTGATATTTTGCGTAGCGTGGTAGCACTACAATTTCGAATCCGAATTTTCTGCGTGGACACGGTCGACGGGGATTATTCGTTTTTATATAAATTTGTGGTACTTATAAAATCGTACTAACGAAAGAATAGTCATTGTGCAATGTCTGCGTGCAAAGTAAAAAAAATGCCTAGCTATGGAGTAATTAGGAATGCATATTATTTGCACCTGGGCATAGGAGACTTGAATAATCTGCTATAAAATATCATATTTGTTTATATATATATATATATTACATATATATCCGATCATTTTCATTTATTTCTCATACATTCGATTGAAAGAAATCGTTGATTTGTACATCATTGTCGAATCCGGATAAAAATAGAGGAATGCAAAAATAGTGAAGCTTTACCTTTGATTTAGTCGCAGACAGCGTGCAATATTTCTTTTAGTGACCGTTGCGTTTAATTATACAGAAATTTACCGCGCTGCCGACTTCTTCCTCTTGATAAACTTATAAAAGGAAAACCGAAATTTCGTTGTTCCGAGGTTTTCTTGGCAATCTCTCGGCATTGACTAGAAAGATATGCGTTAATCGCACGATAGAACGGTACGCAATTAAATATACAGCGTCCTCTCGGAATAGATCATTTCTTTTTAGACAAACAGAGATTATCGTAAGTTCGGAAATTATTTCCACCGTTGTGTTAAAAACTTCAGCTATCCCCCGCGTGCTGTAACTTGTTTGGTCTCGTACGCGACTATACATATTTCAATTTCTTACACGTGTATTACTGCGGCCGACGTTACGTCGACAAATTGTTGCCGGGCCTGACTAAATTGACATTCGACGAGTAATTACGAGATTAGAATCGACCCTCTTAATTGCGCACAGTAGTGAGATATGTTTTAAGTACAAAATAATGTATCTCGTTGCGAGGATAGAAGACAATTTGAGCTCCCGCGGTTCACAATCCGCCTGCGTAACTTACAACTAATCGACGAGCTATGAGATCGAACGAATCGTTATACGGCACGGTTTTGCTGCAATTACAAGACCGAACGAGCGTTGCAGTGTACCTCGTGCCTTTCCCCCTTTTCCGTCCCCCGACCAAAACGAAACATTAGAAGCGCGGTGGACGAAATTCTTCATAAATGGTGGGTTCGATTTGCGCGTTTTTCTAATTAATCGACGAATCCGTCGCGTCGGTCACGGGGTCGACCTGGCCCCGTTCGTCGCGTCGTCGCCGTCGATTTTCTTGTTGATCCCGGCGGGTTCGTTCGGGCCGTCGAGAAAGTACGTGACCATGCTGCCCTTGCCTTTCACCTGAATGACGCCGCGACAGGTGAGCGGGTAACCTTTGGCGGCGAGGATGTCGCGCACCTCCTGCGTGACCTGGATCCCGTCGAATACGCCCGTCGACTCCATCCTCGAGGCCACGTTCACCGCGTTACCCCATATATCGTACTGCGGCTTTCGTGCGCCTATCACGCCCGCGACGACCTGCGTAGAGGGCGATTCAAAAGGGGGGCATTAATCCGCGAGCCGCGACGCTTGACGACGTTGCCCGTCGGTAAGGAAGGGTGTTCAAACTCTGGGGGAGGAGCTCTACGTTACCGGCCCGATATTGATGCCCACTCGAAGACGGAAGTTGTTGAAGCTGTGCTCGTTGACGGACGCCAGCTGTTCGCGTATCCTCAGCGCGTAGTCGGCCATCGCTGTCACGTGCTTGTAGTCCTTCATGTCGCAGGTGTTCTTCGTCAGCCCTGCGAGAATAGAAAGACGTTTTCCTGACGGCTCTTAAGGGTTTTTTTGTTGTTGTTGTTGTTGTTGTTGAAGTTCTCTCTATTTTACGCGCATACCCGACGCAGCCATGTACGTGGCGCCGGTGCTCTTGATTTTCTCGATGTATCTGTACCGCTCCTCGGCCAGCAGCTCGTCGAAATCGGCGATGATCTCGTTCAGTAGTCTGAGACACTCAACGCCCTCGTTGTTCGCCTCGAGTTCCACGTAGAACTCGGAGAAGTTCGGTATCGAGGCGAACATTATGCACACAAAGTCGCACTGCTCGTGGTACAGCTCCTGAAAAAAGAGTCCAGCGCGATTTTACGTCATTTCCCTATCCGTTGCGTTCTCCAAGCGCGTCGTCGTTGTCTTACGTCCGAGTTCACGGTGGAAAGAAAGTGTGCCGCCACGTGTTCCGGCAGAATGTTCGCCAGCAGCTTCTGATTGTACGCCTTCAGATGCTCCATCTCCTCTTTCTCCTCGGTGGCCTGCAGCTTCCACAGAAAGTCCAATCTGCGCTCGAACAGGCGTTATCGTTAACGCGACGGTTGCAACGGGACCGTTCGTCGATGGAAACGCCAGGGTTACGTCTCACCTGTACGTCGCCTCCGTGTGCTGAGAATGCGCGATCAGGCAGGCCATGAAGAAGACGACCAAAACACCGGCCAACCATCGTCCGGTCAATTCTATGTCGGTCTCGTGAACCGCCTTGTAAACGCTGACGGACATGTACGTGACGACCACCAAGCTCAGTATTGCCACCTTGAACACCGACGTCAGGATCTGGTACACGGCGCAGGTGATCATTACCAGCATCACGAGCACCGGGAACAGCTGGAATCAACGTCGCACCGCGTACAAACGATCCCCGTCGCGGCGAACGAGAGCCGAAACAAACAGCGAGCGCGAAATCGAATCAACGGGGGACTTACGTCGGCGAACACGGTGTAGTAGCAAACGTCGACGGGCGCGTCTACGCTATGGAAGCTCACGCTCGAGTTATTCGACTGGTCGGGGCGCGGGGACCCCAGCGCGCTGCACGCGCCCCCAGCGCCGAGCGTGATCTGCAAAGGAGAACGATAGAACAAATTCGCGACGAGCCTCGTCCTTTCGTTTCGATTCCAGGCGCTTACCAACGGCGACAGGGCTGTGGCGAACGTGAGGAACACGACGCACGTGGCCAGGGTCTGCGCGATACATCGATTCTCGAACACTCGAACCGCGAAGTCCCGCAAACAGGCGGGGACGCTCTGAGGAAATCGAAGGAAATTCGCTTTAGTGAATCGCTGACCTGGAATCTGGCCACGGATTCAGGGTTAAGAGCAAGTGGCAAGATTCCAAAGTGGGCCGCCCCCCCCCCTCCCCGTCATCGATCCGTTCGTATTTGAAATTGCAAAAATATGTAAATCCGGCTGTAGCGCGAGTCGACGGCTGCTGTTGGATAATGAACGAAACGAGACGACGCCGTTACCTTGTTCTTCTCGGCCAGTAGGATCGCGTTGATCAGCGCGATGAACAGGGCGCTAGCTGCAACGCAGGCGTAAAAGTACGGGCTCCTGGAAAAGAGAATCGTCGACAATCTTTCGTCGACTACGAATCCATGTTATTTTGTACGGGGGGCCCGTTTACCCGTGCAAAGTGATGGCTATAGCGATGACGACCACCGCGTACACGAAACCGGAACAGACGAAGTATGCGGACAGCATTCTGTCCCTCTCCCGGGAATACTGGAACAAATCGTTGGATTGGAAACGTATTACGATACGTCGCACGGCAGAGGCAAAGGGGTGTACCTTCTCCTCGACGTCGGGCCGACGAAACGTCAGGACGAATGGTGTGCAGTACTCGGCCCTTAAACGATCTACGCTCCTGGCGTCGATGGCCCTCATCAGGTACTCGTTCACCTCGTCCTCGGGGTCCTTTTTAGTTTCCGCCGCGTCTCCGAAGCCCAACCTGCGTTCAAATTCCGCGGGTTTTTATACGACCTTATTTTATGTTTGTTGCCTGTTTCAGTCAATTTGTAAGTCCACGGGTTCGCGTGTCGTTGTTGGTTAAAATCGTGCGAGAAAACCACGCGTTAGGGCAGGACATAAATCGTTTACTTGGTCTGCTTTCCGTGCTGCGATCCGTGTCCCATCACCCTCATCTCTTTGGAAACGTTCCCATTGGCCGGCAAACCTTTCCTCGGCCCGTGGGAAGGCAGGTTCCCCTTAAATGTGTCCCCGGGTACGATAAGATAGGTTCTGATGTCGTGCTCTTTGAGGTAAGCGTTCCTCTCGCCGCCGTGGCCCTCCTCGACCTCGTAGTAACCGCCGAGGCAGTCGAGAGTTTCTTTCGTGATGTGTACTCGTCTATGAAAAAAAAAAGGGGAAAAAAGTAACGAACGCTCAGAGATATCGAATGGCCGCGCGTTCCTTCGCGTGGCAACGACGAGCCTATTGTTCGCCTGTGTCCCCCCCACCCTGAAAGTATCATTCCACGGGTCGAAAGGGAAGCGAAAATATTTTATCCTATCGCGTCACGTGTCTATGAAATTCAATCTTTCTTCTTTTCCGTGGAGGATTCTTGTTCGTCGAAGGGTGCGATACGAGGAGATCGTCTCACCCCGGTATTCCCCCGCTCTCCATGTAGTTCGCCAGGGTGACGTCGTTGCTCCAAACGTCGAACTGCCACTTCCGTAGGCCCAGAACGCCGCAGTGCACTCTGCCCGTGTGTATTCCAACTCTCATATTTACATTAACCGCGCCGACCTCGCGGTACAGCCTGAAAGGGAGAAGGGGCAGGTATCGTGAACGAATTAAAGAAACAGGCGGACCCCCCGGGGGCGTGTGGGCGTTATTGGTTGTCGGTAGAAAAAAGAAAATAGTCACGGCACAGTCAAAGGAATCATTTCCTTCGAGGGCGAGATGCGACTCGATTGCACGATCTCAAAGATGGAACGCGTTTTGCCCCCCGAGGATTCGAATCGTGTCGAGATACGGCGATACCCGGCTTGACGCTTTCCGCGATCTGCATCGAGGACGCTCGCGAGTCATCCCCACCACTGGAGGGCTCCCCCTCAGTTCTGAGTGAATGGAAGGGGCAATTCGGCATTACATATAATATTACTAAGTAAATATAAACCAAATTCTGTCTGGTTTGGTCTCGTTTCGATCGACACAATCTCGGCGCAATTTCAAAAGAAAAATTATGGCGATACAAGTGACAATAAAAATGTTTCGCCGTTGCATTGGTGTCGTCTCGCCGTTACGAAGGCATTTGATCTTCAAGTGGTTACCAAAAGGTGCCGAATTGCTTTTTCCGCTCAGAATCGGGGGACCCCACCAGTGGTGGGGGTGACTCGCGAGCGTCCTCGCCGCAGATCGCAGGCGAGCGTCAAGCCAGATATTACTGTACCCTACTTTGCGCGCGCATACATATCTGAACTCGCGTGTTTCTCAATATTCGGCGTGTAATGTGCTCACGTGATCGCGCTGATCATATCCAGGCCCATTTCCACGCAGCAACGAGCGTGGTCCGGCCTCGGTTCCGGCAGTCCGGAGACGCAGTAGTAGCAGTCCCCGAGCAATTTAATGCGCAGGCAATGGTGCTCGGCCGCCAGCGTGTCGAACCTGGGCCCCGTTCACGCGGAAATTCGTTTGTAATATTTTTCAAGATCGAATTATCGAACGGAATATCGTGATTATACGCTTGTACTACCAGGCGAACAGCTTGTTCAATAATCTGACGACCTCCTCCGCTGTGCACTGATCGGATAGCGACGTGAATCCGCAGATGTCCGCGAACAGGATGCTGAAAGGATCACATCCGGAATGTACCCGAGTCTGTCCGCGACCGTGTGAAACTCGTGCACGCAAGTCGAACGCGTTACTCTAACGTCGGTAAGGCGACGGAATTCGCTCGAAGCGTTACCGAATCGGTAATTTCGTTCGAGCATCGGTCGCGATTTCGTTCGGGGCTGTGGGGTTTTCGCTTACCTCACGTTCTCGTGTCTCTGTATATAAATTTTGTGAAACATGGTGTCTTTCGGCTTGCCGGCGATGTCGGCTTTCATCTCCATGGCTACGTGGCGTGGCAGAACGCTCAATAGGAGCCGTTCCTGAAGGAGAAGAAAAAGAAGAAGAAAAAAAGTCAGAGAAAATTCCACGCCACCCGGCTCGAATAAGGCCGGGTGGGGGGGTTCGCCGTCAGTCGGGACAAGGGAACGCAATTTACTTGTATCGCGTGGAAATTCACGCCTCGCGGAAATACGCTCGAAAATTGGCAACTTCGTGGCGTACTCGTCGCCCCGTTCGTTCGATTCGCGTTTAATCGCGATCGAATTGAGCGCGGAGTGCGCGTCGATGCACGCGAAATTATGCGGGACGCGAGTGCGTGCTACCTGTTGTGCGTGCGTTACGCACCGATCGATCTATCCCCGATGGCACACGGGCCGCGTAATGTCGGAAAAATGGAATACTCCCCAGCCGGTTCAAATGTTGAAATGTCCAAATGGAATACTCCCCGGTCGGGTAGTAGCCAGGTTCTTCTTGTCGCGTACTTTTAATCCGCATCCGCAATTTAAAACGGCAATTAACGAAAAGGAAGCGCGGTGTTTGCACGGCGAGACGTTCCGCTGCTTCGGTTAATATCCCGACGGATAGGAGGGAAGTTCCCACCGAATAAGAGAACGATTTTATTATTCTCTCGTTCGCGCGAGATTGAAAGACCCCTTTCGCCGTCGGAAGGCCTTAATTTCGCCCCGAGGAAATTTCATTCCGAGTGAAGGAAATTTAATTTCGTTAAGGAGAACGCAATTCGCTAGAACGGACGCGAAATCGATTTTCCGATTCCCCCGGATATCCGTGTTCTTGTTGTCTTCGCCCGGGCCGGAGTCGCATACAAAAAAAAGCATTTCCGAAACGTCACAAGCGTTGCCCCCGAAATCGGTCGCGAAACGGGGGAAAGCAGATAAGCGTGCTTTCAATACAATTTTCGAGCAACGCGACGCGTCGAAGTTCGGATTCGCGTCCGGCTGTTCAGCGTTCCGTGTCGAGGCATCGTGAACGTTGCCAGCTCAGAGCGCTACCAGTTCGCGTCTTATCTGTTCCACCGCGACTCGCGTGGAACGACTCGTCGTTGGTTTCCGTTGCGCGCGGAGACCCGTGCCGAATGGCAACATCGTTCCACGCGGAAACTCTCGATCCCCGATCGGATTGCGTTCACGGTCGCGCTGCTCGACGAACGCGTGTCCCGTTTCGCCCAATCGTAACGCATTTGAGGCGACGCCGGCATAATGGAACTCGCAAGGGCGGCGGCCTAAATAAACAGCGCGCTCGCTTCGTTTTGCTCAACTTCTCTGGAAGTCTCGCTAACCGTTCGCGCAATCCTGACGAGCACAGACCCTCTACGCGTGTACACGTATTCTTCGCGTCTTCTTAATCGGTGTAATGAATTTTTCCGCGTACGCGTTCTCCCCCCGAATTACTTAATTCGCCCGAGTAATAACGTTCGCGTGGAACAGTTAGCACACCGGAACGCTCTCGAACGGCGTTCGCGTACCGGGCCACCCCACGCACGAGTCCGGCGATCGAATTATCGAACAATTAGAGAAGTGCATTAACCAGCGAGACGTTCGAGCGAAGGGGCGGCTTGATCAATTGGAATTTCGTTACGGTGTTTCGTCGGTCAAATTGCTAATTAAACGCATTACCTTGCCGGCTGGCCGTTGTTTAACGTGTCCCCGTCGATTCTTTCGCTTACCTGTTGCTGATTCTCCCGTTGCGTGGTCAGACGCGCCTCTACGCACTGTCTCGTCTCGAGGAAGGCCTGTCTCTGCGCCAGCTCTCGAGGATGGTGCGTCAACACCCCGGCCATGTTCGTTCCGCCAACTACGACGATGGAACTCAGCAACTGCGGCGAAGAACGAATGGAAGGAAGGATATATTTCCGGTTCGAGGCAGATTCGAGGCGACTCGAACGCTTCCTCGCGATTCGGCCGGAAGTCAGCCGCGCTCGTCAAAGGGGAGGTTCATCGAGTTACCGAAGTTCCAGGTGAAACGGCGCGCGCGCGAGCACACTAATTGCGTAGCCCGCTTTAATTAAGCCGATGCCCGTGCCGGAACGGGAAACACTCTCTTTGATGTGCCGTCGCCTCGTAACGGCTGCGCCGTCAACGGATTTCCGTTTCCCCGTCGCTCCACCGGCGTATTTTTTTTTAGCGAGAAGTCAAGGCGAACTCAACGACCCGTTATACTAATTATCTCAAGCGTTTTTAAGTCAAAACAAACAGGTAAATGGTATTCAGACGTCTGCAAACTTCAATATATGCAATTACGAAAACAATTTTTTTTTTCACAAAAAGTTACAACGTTATAAAATAATGTTAAAATTTACATTTAATTTCGTAACATCCAAGCTGACGTTCAGACGATTTCAACGACCCATTATATTATTACCTCGAGCCTAGAAACAACGCTAGAAATATTTTCGGGCCGAATACCCCACTTTGCGGCGGTATCTCCCCATACGACGCCGACGAACGTCTCCGTTAGCAAGATTCACCTGTAACGAGCGCCGTTCGAGTAAAATTGATCCGCGCAACCACCTGTGGGAACGACGCTCGAGGCGTCACTACGGCCGATTTCTTTTCTCCACTCGACAGACGATAAGCGAGCATCGGTAGCAAAATTTGGTTAGCAAAGCCGGGATAAAATATAGAAAGATCCGTAATAATTTAGTCGCGCGCGTCGTTCACGAATACCGCGGGATTATCCTGTGCATTATGCACGGTAACCATTCGCCGAGCAAATTAGAATGCCTCCGCGTCCGACGGATTAATTATTCACTGGTTTCGGCTCGACGCGTGCAGAGAAATTCGAGCGTAGGTTTTTGTACGATGCGCGAAAAATAATTTCGTTCCCTTACGGCCACGCGGTTGAGAGTTGCACGCGCAATCGTGTACACCGTTTCGCGATCCGAACGTGTCCGAGCATCTAGGAAAGGAAAATACGAAGCGAAATCCGACGACATTCGGCTCGTTCGTCAATTTAAATCGCACTGGACGTCGATCGTTTTAAAAACGCCCGATCCTTGCCGCAAAGCTCTTTATTCCCCCGGTGCAGAATTGCGAACGACCCGCAGCATCGTGCCGCAGAATAACGCTTGCACAATGAAAACACCAACGAAATATTCACGGGCGGACCGCGTTCCCCATAGAAAAACGACACGGCACGCCCAACGCTTGGCAAACGTTCTCCCCCTAGCGGATCGATCAAATCGAACCCATGTGCGTTATCGTAATCGTTATTTGCTCGTCCATTCGACTACCGTGGCGGCTCTGCTCTCGACGACGGAACTCCGTTGCGAAGAAATTCCTCGTTACCTCGCCCGGCAATCCGAAATGGTGCAAATTGGAGGAATCCCGTGACCTCCCGTTGGAACGCGTTGAAACGTGCGTGGAAACGACCCTACCCGTTTCGCGGCAAATATATTCCGTACCACGGGGGAAAAGGTCGGTCCTCTCTTTCCGCGGGGCCACATCCGACCCTCAGACCGTTTCTGTTCCACCCCCTTCCCGCGAAGTGGCCGCTGCGGGTCGTCGTCGACCTCACGGACAGCCCGGCGACCCCTCTGGTAATTGAATTCGCAACTTCCTCCGGAGGAAAGAACAAGCTTCCAGCAATTTTTTCCGCTTCGACCCCGATGCTCGCGGAAGGAAGGAAGCACCTTTTTTTTTGCCTATTTCTTTCCTTTTGCTTCGACCCATCGGGCTTCTCCCCGTCGAAATTTTATTCGATTAATCGATTCCGGTTCAACGTTGGATTCCGGGGTATTGGAAATCGTGTGTTAAATAAAATAACTGTTATATTCGTCGCAATCCGTGTATTTAAAAACAGTTGTAAAATTAGGTTTTTGACTCCCCAAGTAGTGCCCCATCTGGTTCCCTTACTATCTTTATCGGTAAGCCATTTCTACGAACAAACTTGACACGAATTTGCTCCAGCATATTTTACATCCACTATCAATAGCAAATATCCAACACGGGGTGAACGAAATCGCGTGCAACGATTACTTTTGTTATCACTGATTTCACCGACGGTAAGTGCAATTGCCATTCCGCTGCTATACATATTATGAATTTTATTGATGCACAATATTGACTCCGACTAGGCGAGGATCCTTAAATATTATCGGTGACCCGAGGGCTGGCCATCCAACGCCAATTACAGTCGCGCGTATTTCGAGACAATTTCGTGGCACACCGAGGCGACAGACGAATTTCCTACCGAAATATTGAGCACGCCCCCGCTTTGACTCGCTCGGAGCCTGTCGGAATTGAACAGTGGCACGCTCAAAGGACGCTTGACGCAGGTAACGGAAGACGGCCGCCGCCTCTAATACGAGGTGGACGTCACGTTCAATCTACGACGGGCGATTGCACGACCCGTCTCGCCTTTGCAGCGGAGCTCGCCTCCGCTCGGAAACTCGGACGGTGCGTCCGGTCCCCGTGTGTAACAATTTTTTTACCCCCAACAGCGGAAACAACGCTCGCCCGTTCCCCCTCGTTAATTTCAATTTATCGACGGAACTGGGAGGACTTCTTGTTCGTTGCGCGGCGCGGTCGAACGATGCAATCGATACCGGCGTATTCGGTCGTGTTTTCGTAAGACGCGCGGCTCGCCGTCGATTAATCGCGCTCGTTTTACGAGACAATTGAATCCAATCAAACCGTCCGGGAAACTTGGGCGATCCTGCCCGATCGAAGGACAACCCCCGTAGGAAATGAAACGTGGCCGGGATTATTCCGATTAGCCCGCGATCGTAAACGCGGCGTCGCCAGCGGTACCGGTTCTTTTCGAAGCTCTCTCGGCGCAATAAAAACGAGGTAAATTGCTTTGCGCCGAGGAAAACGGGAGCAAGCAAATGGGCGAGGGACTTTGATGGATGAAGACGCGTCGAGCCTGCTAGGAAACGCGATAACACCGCGTGATTTCCGTCGCGCGGATCGTATCAAATACGTTTTAGCGTCATCGATCTGTGTGTTTCTTATCTCTTATCGACGGGCCGCATATGTTCGAAGTACCGCGCCCGCTTAGCAATACCATTAAACGTCGCGAAGCACCGTAAAACCTTGCACTTGGGGACAATTTGGAAGCATGTGTTTTACACGACCGACGCAATCGCGGCGCAATGTCAGTTTTTATCGAGAATCGGAAGTTAATTCGCTGGAACTTCGATTCACGGCAATAGAAAAATGGTATTTAAGGTCGAATAAATGCTTCGACGTGCCGGATACAAATAACATTGCCATGCGTTTCATCGATTGTCAAAAAATTGGTTCGCTAGAATTCGTAATTGGACCGCTCTGTAAAACCAGTCCGTTTAACGTTTTAATGTTTTGCAGGTTTATCGTACGTTACATCGAAACTATTTTATTTTTCGAAATTCGAAAACGAATTCGCCGAATTTCCTAACGAAAACCTAACCCAAACCAGTGGGTTTAACGTTTTAATATACGAATTATTGCACGTTACGTTGAAACTATTTTATTTTTCGAAATTCGAAAACGAATTCACCGAATTTCCTAACGAAAACCTAACCCAAACCAGTGGGTTTAACGTTTTAATATTTTGCAGTTTTAATATACGAATTATTGCACGTTACGTTGAAACAATTTTATTTTTCGAAATTCGAAAATACATTCCCCGAACTTTGTCCACCTGAATATGCCATTCGTTCGAATAAACGTTCGAATAAAAGACGCCTGGACGGTGCATAAAAGGCGTCAAATTTTCCCCCCCGAAGTTAGCGAAACATTTCGGTCGAAATTAATTGCTCGAATCGCGATTCATCGCCAATTATCGTTCGCGGCATATAAAACCGGTCACGATTATGATAGCACGTCGATATTCCGTGTAGCGAGGTTTCCCCCGAAGGTGTGCAATTACTCACGTGTTCCATCATTGCCGGATAGTAAGGCGGATAGAGTACCAGGGCGCCGACCAGGTGCGCCAGGGAGAAGACGAAACCCGCGATGCACGCGTGCCGCAGCCTGATCGGCAACAACGCGTACGCCATGTAGATGAAGAAACAAACGGCCCATGCGGCGGCCAACGGACCACCGCTTCGATGCTCCTTGGAGCCCAGTGCCAGGTGCATGTTCAGCGCCACTTGCAACGCCAACAGTGTCACCAGGACTATCCCGCTGACGCTCGCCAGCCAGATCTCGTTCATGCCGGGCCTGGATATGGCTGCGACCAGCGCTGAAATTCGATTCGCAGCGGGTCGAAATAATTTCCAATGGGAACGCGAGTGAGTTCGAGCTGCGAAAACGCGAACGAGATCCTTGAAGCCGTGGCGCAGGAAAAAAATCAAAGCGGCTGTTTAGCGAAACTTTTAGTAAGGAATGGCTGGTTCAAGCGTCTTAGACAGAGCATTCCTATTTATTCACGCGCAGATAAATTCTACGACGTATTATTATTATATCGTATCGTTGTCAATAAAGAAACATGTCTCGATTAGTGTACCTCGCTCGGGACTGAATGTGAACACTAATCGTGTGCAGGACACGTTTCTCGAGCCCCTTCGATGTTGTGTAAAAATTGTTCATTTCTGGTCCGTTTTACATTAAATTTGACCAAAGTGTTCGTTACAATATCCTGATTATAAATGATACCAAACACGATATGGTTTGGACGATTTTTACTTATCACGGTATTAATTATTTTATTCTCCTTTATTATTGTTTTCGATAACAACTGGAATATGTGTATATTGGTTAACAGCAATAAGGTGATTAATAGTGAGATTGTAAATTTGGATGTAAACTCTCGAATCGAGAGCCTCTTAATTCTCTTGATCTTAAATTGCTACATTTAGATATAATGGCAATACATTGTTGTATCGACAATTATTCTCGTTCCTGTGACATTACATTCGGTGTTCATAAGAGTTTACAACTTTTACTGATAAGAAATTGTAAGAATTTATATCTACCTTTTTGATAAAGAAACTACGCGGAGTAAATATATGTACAGTTCCAAAATATATGATTCCAGTTGCTATCGAAAACAATAATAAACGAGAATGAAATTATTAATACCCTGATAACTAAAAATTGTCCAAACCATATTGTGTTTGGTATCGTTTTAACCAGGATATCGTAACGAACATATTGGTTAAAAATTTCATTCAAAACGGGCCAAAAATGAACAAGTTTTAATGTTTAATCTCGCTTGCAACGGTGTTGACTCTCAACCGACATTCGATCTGGGCTCCGATTACATGCTCGGCGCTTCACGCTTCGCTGGTTCCAAGGGTGGGGGGAGCACCCCAAGTAGTGGGGATAGAAACGAACACTAATCGCGCACACAGTTTTCAACGCTAATCGAGACATTACTGTATTGGTTTTTCCGTATGCGCCGCAACGAGACACTCACCAGCGTAGATCGCGATGCAAACGCAAAGCGTCACCGCCAGGGACAGATTCTCCGGCATCTCCAGGGCGTCGAAGAAACGCCGTTGATCCTCCATCGCGAGCCTGAACATCAGTAGCAGGCCCAGGGCGAGACCCAGGCCTGCCAGCAGGCCCAGCACGTGCGTCATGTTGCTCTGGTTCATCCGAAGAAAGTAACGCTGATACAGCATTTCAACCTGTGACAGCGAAACTCGCGAGTTAATTCGTTTCCACTCGTGAAAGCCTGCGCGCTGTTCCTCGAAGCGTTTCCCCCCGGGTCCTCTCGGGGTCCCGATTGAATTATCTTTCGTTATCCACCGACCGGAGTTGATTCCACGAGGACACTTTTTTCTCCCTCCTTCGACGAAAGTTCGTCGAAGGCAATTTATATATATATATATATATATATATATATGTACATCGATCTCGCAGTTTTCCCCCTTGGCAAGGAAAAGATCAACACGCCCCGGGGCGACGTCACTCGAGGGCCACTGATCATAGTCGGCAACACGCGTCTCTCACCTGCAAATTCTTGAACCGATGGGACGCGCAAACGGACTCCAGGAAGCGGCACAGCGCGCATTTCCTCGCCGGTGCCGTCGTCCCCGCGTCGACGATCGCCTCCTGTCCCGTTTCCGTCGCGTTCGAAACGGCTACACCGACCTCCGAACCTCTGCGCATCTGCGTGCAAAAACCCCGTTGCAAAAGGTATCCCGCTGGCAAGGGAAGGACGACCAATTGTCCGACTTCGATTCTTATTATTACTATTATTATTGATGTACACGGGTTTTAACCGTTTGGAATACAAAAGAAATGACAAAAGAGAGAGAAAAATTAAGCAGAAAAATCGTAGGAGGCCAGAAAACGCATAGTGTTATATCTATAAGAAGCGAGAGGAGAAGAAAAATTGAGCGAAAAGTAAAATCTATTGACATTGTTAGAAATATTCTATTAAGACAATTAAAATGGCTGTAAACCGTCCTATGAGCTTCGGTACGTAATATTAAATGGTGTCTGAAAGATGCCCGAAGATGTAATTAGAAAAAATTTGGATAAGATATCCGAACAGCACGAGAGACCATTCGATATTTTAAAAGCGAAGACAAGGTCAAATACTATTCTACGGCGTTCAAGGGACAAAAGGTTTAGCGAGGATAGAACAGGTGAAAAGTTGTGATCAAGGTGAGACATAATACAATTTGGCTTACGAGAAGCCAAACGCGAGAAACTATGTTGCACGCTTTCAAGTTTGGAGCAGAGATAGCGATGGTGGGGTGCCCAGGACAATCGCACAATATTCCAAACGAGACCGAACTAAGGAGCAGTACAGATGGTTTGATCGTGTTAACGCTTTTCAAATACCCAGAGACCCTGTGTATGAACCCGAGGGTACGGAAAGCTGCACCTGATGCGATTAAGATATGTTTGGAAAACGAAAGATGTGAGGAGAAAATTACACCAAGATCACGTATTTCAGATACAGGAATCAAAGGTATATTTTAATTACATTTATGGTGTAATTGGAATTTAGGAAATTTTTGATATGTTAAGGCACAGTTTGTTATTATCACACCAAGCTATAAGATTGTCAGGATCGCGCTGAATAAGCGACATACTGGTGCGATCCTCAATAGCATGGAAGAACTTTAAGTCGTCAGCATATAGAAGAAAATAAGAGTAAAGAAAGCATTCATTAATGTCATTAATACAATTTTTTTCACGAGCTTCCGCCAGACGTATATACCCGTAGTACACAGGTATCTAATGATAGGTGTCAAATATTAGCTCCAATAGTTTAAAAGATATAAACAATTAAAGGCGCGTACCCGTATTGGTGCCTTGAGTATAAAAACAGAAATCGCGATGGCGCAGGGTAATAGTAAGATAACTCGTACCGCGAAAGGTCGCGGTTTCGATTGTCCCTAAGTACATTTTCGTTGTTGCAATTCTATTGCGATCGTGTCGCCCGAAATATTCGAGAAAGCACAAACATCGTGCGGGCGTTACAAACATCAATTCTACTATCCGCAGATTCGACGACGTCTATTGCGACGTCACTGCGTACAAAGAAATATTGCATCGAAAGTATTAATAATCGAAGGCAAATTTCCATACGATGCTGACAGTATCTTTTTTAAACTATTACGTAAACAACCAGAACTTTTCACTGTTATTAGAACGTTCTCTGTTATTTACATCGTGCACGATGCAATCGCGATAGAATTAAAAAAAAATATATGTACGAGCCACCTGTGCAATCACACTACGCCAGCTCAGTTTCTATTAAACGTGTTTGTACTCAAGGTATAAATAAAGGTACGTACCTCTAATTATTTGCACCCTTCGAACTATCGATCGTCTGAACCTAATATTTAACACCTAATATTCTATCATCTCGCAGAAGCTCTTAAAAATCGAATTCGGGCAATCCTCGCGAGCCGCAGGATCAATCGAAAAACAGCTGGTTCACCGTGATGACGGAGGGTCGCGGCGCCCCGGTGAAATGTTCGATCACCTCCCAGTTGGACTTCCTGAGCGGCGTGTGCGGTGTCCGCGGCGTGTTCGGCGTGTGCGGCTGCGAGGACGGCGTCGACGACTTGGTACCCGGTGGATCCAGCAGCAACTCGACCCTGGGCCTGCCCGTTTCGTTGACGCTCGCGTGCTGCCGCAAGCTGGCCCACCTCCTGGTGCTTCTTCCGACGCCGGCGGCCACGGCCTTGGTCGCCGTCTCGCCCTGAACGTCGATCGTTAATCGTCGAGACCGGCGGAAATTTGGAAATCGCTCGAGCCTCGTCCGGCGAGTATTGCTCGCTTCGACGCGGACTCGGCGATTGCTACGGGGCGAGTTTGTCTTTTTTATTTCCACGCGGAACGGTAACCCGGTTTCGTCGCTTTCTATGGAAGCGCTGATTGCGCGGGGAACCGGCGACAAAAGTTCGCCCCGAACAATGCACCGCGACTATTCGGTGAAATTTATCGATCCGACGGGGCAAAGTTCTCCGGTTCGCGAAGGGATACTGTCGCTGGCGTGGGCTTGATCAAACGGATACGGCGTTCAATGGAAGGGAGACACGGGAAAATGAATCGAGCTGGGCAGAGCCAACGGGATACGGGACCGGATGAAAGGGTGCAGGGGTTAAAGGACATAATCCTAGCGTCCGCCTTTCAGCTTCTCGACGAGAACTCGCAGTCGATAGGAGAAAGATCTTTTTATTTCGCGAGAAATCTGCGCTTCGTCGGTAGGATTTTATTCGCGAAGAAGACGAATTATTACTGTAGTAGACGGTGCAGTAGGTTATTTAAAGTTCGCTTGGAAGTAACCCTGGTCGATTTTACCCGGAGCGAGAAAGCTCCAGTAAAGTTTTCCACGCGAAACAACGGAGGATGTTCCTTTTTTCTTTCGCTGTTCCATTTACGTTTTCAACGCGAGCCTCGCGACCCGCGAGTTTTATCGTTGACTGGCAGGAATCGGTCCTGCCTTTTCGTCATCGACGAACAATTATATCGAACGGCATCGAAAGGGGGCCGCGGGGGGGCACGTTAATCTTGCCCGGTCCGATCGATAAAGTACCGTAAAGCCTGTTATTTCCGTACGGCTCGGCGAATTAAGCCACCCCGGCCGACAGCCGTTCGTATTTCTCTGACGGCTTCCTTCCGAGGATTTTGCCGGAGACGTTCGAAATTTGCGCGATCCCAGGAACGACCAGTTGGAATGAAAAAGAGGGGACGAGGCTTGTTGCGAACGAAGTCGACGCGGAACCGTGAAAAGAAAGGGGACGAGCGATCTCGCGGAGAAACGAGAAAACCTCGCGCTGGGACATCGTTAGCTACGGAAACGAGTGAGTCGACGATTATCGAGTTATCTTCTTGTGTCTGCAGAAGAAAAAAAAATGTTGCTTCGCCCCGGGTGAAACGTGCCCCTGAAAGAAATTCAACTTGCGAGGTGCCGTACGAAAACAATTTTCAATTGCTTGAACTGCGCCGCAGCTGATTGGAATATAGGGGAAATAATTGAGATTACTAGTATCGATAAAAAGTATAATTATTTTAACTTGTTTCGTTTTTCAATTCAATTCGAATGTCCGCGAAACTTCGATAATACGTGCCTGCGTGATAGAAGTGTCTCTGATTTTTTGGAAAATTTTTTGTTCCTTAAAATTGACAATATTGAGCAAAAACTAGATTTTCGTTTCATCCCTGCGACTACCCCCTCCAGATTGAGCTACAGGCTCGAAATTCGCCGCAAATTGATTCTTCTCGATAAGCCATCGAACGGCGCCTCGCAAGTCGAATTTCGTTCAGGGGCTCGTTCGACCCCCTCATCGGGCTTGTAGCCTTTAATTCAATTTCTCCTTCCCCCCGGGGCATCCGCGGTTAACTTGAATCCCCTCGAATGCGAGTCTTGCGCGCGCCCGTCGCTGGAAAGTTCGTAACGCTATCGGGCGTTTTTATCTCCCGTCGACCCGGTTTCCGCGAGGAAGCAACGACAATGGAGCCGAAACGGCGTCCGCCCCGGCGGTCCTTATCGCTTCCAAAAGCGCGAGACCCGTACGAAAACGCTCGAAACGCTCGAAAAGCCCGGCCGTGCTCGTCGTCGACGCGCGAAAGCGCTGAACAGCCCCGATACCGTATCTCGCCCGGCACAAATTGTCGCGCGTTTCCCCGTTATCTCGTCGCACACTCGTCGAAATGTTTTACCGCCGTCGCGTACCATCGGGCCGGACCGTCGACGTACCCGCGAATCGTTCCACGTTACTTTTCATACCAGTGCGGGAAACGTTCGAAAAGCGCGAGCGGCTGTTACAAGAAATCGCGCCGATCAGTTTGCTCTTTCTTCGAGGTGGATCGGTTCGTTGCGGGCCGAGTTACGGCTGTTTAAAGTTTCGTCGAGAGAAATGAATGAACGATGACGCATGCAAATTCCTAGAAACGCTCACGCCATTACTACGGCCGCGCGAGGGACGTCCTTGCAAGGCCGCGAAGACGCATTGGCGTAGCGCCCAATTAATCTCGATTTCCTCGACGATTCTTCAGATTTTCATTGGCGTAGCTATCAATTTTTTTTCTTCTTTTTTTTTCGTTTTGTTTAAGTTCATTTTTCTGGCCGAATTTCTTTCGTTTGTTTCTAACGCGGCGGGGCGTTCCTTTCATTGCGAGTATCGTTTTCGTTGGGAACGACGCGATAATACGTGCGAAACGGTTTCTCAATCTACAGCAGGGTGGACAATATTCCTGACAACGAACGGCGATTTATCGCGACGCGTTAAACGAGTCGGACTGATCAATTGAATTGAATTTCCATGGCGGCTACGAGACGTTAGTGGTTTTTTTTCGACGCAGAGACGATTTACCAGGGGCGACGCGATAACTAGAGACATTCTTCCGAATAATGGGTCGACTAAGACGGACAGCGAGCTTCGCAGCGAATCATTCTGTTCGAGAAAAGAAAATTTCGCGAGCGGTAATAGCGAACTTCCTGTCTATCTCTCTTTCTCGAGAGAACGCAAGTTTCTCAACACGATCCACCGATACTCCAAAAGAAAGTTCTCCTCTCCGTTCTATCCCCCTCGAGGCCGCCTCAACTCAACGATTACCGTCGCTCTCGTTTCGCGACAACGAAGCGATCGCGGGCGAAACAACAGTCGCAGAAACGTTGCCCGGTGAAAATACAAAAGTTACTTATTACTTACCTGATGGCTCCTTCGACTTCCGCGAAGGCTGAGCCGATGGCTCCACTCGTGCTTCGGTAGATCCGCGCCGCGTTTCTCCATGTCTAGGGTTCCCTCCACGGCGCACAGGTGCGACAAGCCTTACCTGCCTCGCTATTTCATGCCCCGCGCGACCGCCCCTGAAAAGCAGAGAAATATTATCAGCGTCGAACCTCTCGACCCTTCCTCGCCTCGTTGCGGCCGCAGAAAACGATCCCGCAAGATATCGTTTCCCATTGAAAAGACAATTATTTTTTGTTAGTATTATTAACCAAAAAGCGGGTGGGTTTATTCCAGCCGGGCGTATTCAACGGTAAGCGATGAGCAGCGCGTGCACGACGGCGAAAAAGAGGATCGGAAACGATTCGAAGCGCGGATTCGGCCGTGACCCCGCGTATCCGGTAATTCGCAGTTTTTCGCCGACGCGCTTCCGCAATCTCTCCGCTCGACCGGCGACAATTCCGCTTGCGATTGCCCCGAATTTACCGGGCGATATTTCCACGGGCCGACAGGAAGGTTCTTCGAGGGAAACTTTCGAAGACGGGCAACGTCGAGACAATTGAGACAATTGACAACACGGACGATTAAAACCGTCGAGTTTTATCCAAATCGAAATCCAGTTCACTCCCCGTGCTATTGGTAATCGAGAGCTTTAGTTGCGTCCCGGGCCAGGCCTCGATTTTACATAATTCTTTATGAATGGCCGTATCGATTCCGCGACGCTCGCGACACGGTGCACCGTTGTATCGCCGCATCGACGATTTCATTGTGTCGCCTTTTCTCCTTCCTTCAATAATTCATCGCCCCCGAGTCGCCTTCCATTTCCCCGTATAAATAGCCGGGGCGCGTTGTACCGGCACCAAGGATGCTCGATCAACTTGCCAGACGATACAAATCGACGCCAGTCGGCCCAGTGGTGTTGATTCTTGAACGCGTGTCTCGGTGTTCCCGTTCTCCTCGCGGATCGCTGATAGAAATTAATCGAACTTGCCCCGACGTATCGATCGAGCTCGACGCGAGCGCGCGTCCGCAACAATCGAGCAATCAGAGCCGCGTCAATCGTCCCCGCTCGATTATACGATAAAGGGGGCCAATCGGGCGCACGCCATACAGTTCCCCATTACCTCGTCGAGGATCAATGACAAAATGATGGGTAATTGTACTAATTGTCGCGGTCGTGGCAGACGCGAACTTCCAGCGGGTGCAGCTGACGCGATCCGACTGTGTATCGGGTCAAAGTTTTACGCAGACCGTACGGACACTTCGCCGAATCGTCGCACCTGCAATTATCCCGACCTGCCCGAGCACGCCGTGCTCGGAGGGGCTGCGGTTCCGCTGTTGGTGACGCGTATTTACCGCTAGAACCACTGGAACCTAGTGAGCAAGGCTGCAGTAAAAATTTTCCAAGTTGTAACACTATGCGTGCAGAACTAGATCCATCAATAATAACTATGTAATGTAAATCTGGTCATGAACCTTTTTCGTTTTTTTTCCAAATTTTTTAAAATAATTTTCGTATATATTTTTCGTTCTAAATCTTCCGCAAACGTGTTCGTTCGCTTGTCATTGTCCTACTTTTTCCATAGTGACTATACAATTTCAGCAAAGTTTCTTACGGATTACGAATATCAATGGCGAAATCGGCAACAAATTTTATTTACCGCTGCCGCTACACGGGAAATAACGGAAAACAACATTTCATCGAACATTATCGTGGAAATAAATGTAACAAGAGAACCTTTCAACGCGGCTGTACTCTATACCTCGAACAGCTACCCGAAATCATTCGTGTTCGTAACGAACGCTGCGGAAATAACAGCGGTCCGTATTCAGTTCGGGTTTTCACGGTTTCGGGACCGTTCTGCGACGTAACGAGGATCTCGGTCGACGGCGGGGCGGATGCGGATCGATAGACAGCCGCAGCGAGACTACGCCGGTCGATCATTTTCCAGCGGAAAGCAGCGAGCGCGTCGTTAGCCGCGGGGAAACTCGACACGAGCCGCGGCGTCTCGTTTCACGAAATGATCTGTTCGCCTAGGTACCGTGCAACCCTCGACAACGCGTTCCCCTCGAGCGCAGGCGAATTCGCACGGCGAAGAACGAAGGGGCCCGAAATCGCCGTTCCTTCTTTCGTTTAGCGCCGTCCAGTCGCGACA
This sequence comes from Nomada goodeniana, assembly GCA_963969485.1. Lineage (NCBI taxonomy): Eukaryota > Metazoa > Arthropoda > Insecta > Hymenoptera > Apidae > Nomada > Nomada goodeniana. The sequence continues at coordinate 952,708 of OZ018306.1, read as the reverse complement.
GCTCGTACGTCGCTTGGCCCCTAACGCGCGTTCGAATCTGCGACGCCACGTGTTCGTTCGTTCGGACTCGCGCGACCAGAGCCGATTAAAGTCGAACGACGGCGAGCGTGCAGGTGCCCACATGGCAGCCGCGGCGTAAGCGCTGTCCGATTAAAGCTCGAGCTGTTCCACTGGCCGAGAGAACGCAGGAGGCGTGCGTTTCGATCTCGCTCGAACGGGAACAGTCTCGCTTCGCTCCCCCCACTCCCCGATTCACGCCAATTCCGCGTTGCCCGCGGTCGAGTCTGTATCTATTATAGAAAGGGACCTGTCAATCGCCCGCTAATAATAGGGCGGCGTTGCCCGTGGTTTCGTCGCGACGCTGTAAACGGCTACGGGTGGAATTGACTGCCAATGGCACCGGGGAATGACGGTTCGTCCGCGTGACAACAACACCGATGACATAATCGCCGACGCTGCTACGAAACCGGCCACGGATGATAACGGGGGAGGCAAACGACGCGGAAGATTCGATCGATTTGCTGCAGCGAGGGGGCGGAACGTTATCAAGATCCTTGGCGGACCCGCCCCCCCCCCCCCATCGCCGCCGTCGATCGTTTTGTAACGAAACGTTCGCTCGCGGTGACGATTGACGAGCTAACGCCGCGCTAATCCGGCGGTAAAAATTCGACCAACGTTACCTTCTTCTGTCGCTCGATCTTCACTGCTTTGTCATTCTCGATCGTCGCTCGACGTTGCCTGCGTTTTTATCGCACGGGGCGATCCAGGCGATCCCTCGTGCCCCGTTCCAGCCTCATTCCCCTTGTCGCGAGACGGTGAAACGGTGCAACGTTTTTTTTATCTACCTTTTAATTCTTCGTAAAACGGCGTCCAGGATCTCTGTCCGCGCTCTCAATAATGTCGTGCGACTCGCGTCGAAATTTCGCGGCGGCAAATTGTGCACGAAAGTATCTTTTCCCGTAGATCGTTCGAAAAGGTCCGATACCAGGTTACGCTACCCGACGCGAACGATCGCTCTTCCAGGAACAGCCTTCCAAGAGGATTTCAATGTCGTCGGAGGTCCATTTGTCCCGCGGGACCGCGGCCCGTTAATTGACGGATGTCCTCCCCGTCGCCGTGACAGCGCGTTCCCCGCGTTCCCGTCGAACGGTGAAAAGTTGACGCTCGTACCGCCGGCGAACGTTCGCGACGCGTCTCGGCCGAGTGTCGCGCGAGGACTGAGCCTTCCGGCGCGGCGTCCTCATGACATCCAGCAACGCGTGTTGTGCGCAGGGCTCGACGCGCGTCCCACGTCCGCGGGCCTGAGGGAAAGGCACGCGACCAGCGACAGGATCAGCCTTTCAACCCGTTGGTCGCAGTTTCGGTCGACGGATACACGGTACACCTCAAACGGATCAAACAACGGCGGGTCGGCGTGCATCCTTGCGCGACAACGGACGCGATCGTCCCTCGTGGACGGCGAGAATTGTTGGCAACGGGACGCTGTTTACGAGCGCGGCGCGGTTGGCAGGAAACGGTCGCGAAGAACGAACGGTCCATCGAAGGGGACTTTATAAGAACGCGTCGCCGAAGAGACGTCTGTTGCTTCGGTCCGATCGCGTTAACCCAGTTCTCATCGATCCCCCACTCCTCGTCGATGTTTCGCCGCACAATGCGGGCCGCAACTCCGCGACGCGTTCGACTCGCGTAACGTTCGCCCGTCGAATTCGAACTTCCTTCGAAGTTCCTTCCCCCCCCCTCGTCGGTGCGACGGTGCTCCGCGCGTTTCGCTCGGAACTTCGCCGGTTTCCCCCACCCCCTCGAAACCGCCGTTCGATTTTTACATCGCGCGGGCCAATCGCAGTTCGATCGAACTGTTCGCCGGACCAGTAACTAACTCCTGCCGGCCGCGGTGTCATCGATCCTCGGCCCGTGCGGCCTATACAATCGACCGGGGTAAACGAGAAGCAATTATTGCGACGCGAATTGCTCGCGATCGCGGAACTGCCGCTGACACTCGTCATACGGTAATTAATAATTAACAATTTTCCAAAGTCGTTTCGACGGGGCTGGATGAGGGGAGTAGAAACGCGCGCGCGTGCTTCGTGCAAGGAGTTGTTACGGTCGCGATCAGTGCGCATGCACATTTTCAGGGCCGGTCCCGTTGCTCGCGAATCCACGGGCACGTTTATCGTTTCAATGAATCGCGGACGACGCGACAACCTCGGTCAACGTGTCTCGATCGTTCTGACCAACGAAATACGAACACGCTTGCCCCAGCTTTTTTTTCTTCCCATGCGCTCGATTATTTTCTCGCGCTCGCGACGGCTTTCGAACCACTCCTTGGAAACCTTGGAACGGTAACGACCGTTTCAACAGCGCTGCGAGATATTGTTGCGTTCGCCGTTGCGATCGCACTCGCGTCTACGAAAATCGCGCGTACGAACGTTCCCCTCGCGAGTGTGCGCGTGGCCACGCGCGGCGCGAGCACGGCACTGGGAGCCAGTTCGTGCGGATCGGCATTGAAAGCAGTTTTGCGTCCCGCGATGGGACGACGTCGCGATTTCGCCTGGTTTTTCGTGCGTTCAGTGATCGCCGTGGTACGCGACGCGTTTCGCACCGTTCGCCGCGCGTGAATCCCAGCTCGACGAACGTCAATCGGGACGACGTTCGCCGTCGCGAGGAACGGGAAGCGGCTTTCCTCGCGCGACACTGGGCGGTGTCAGGTTAGGTATCGAGGGTACGTGTCGCAATACGATACACGCGCGCACGGCGGTGTTCTTCAACGAGCCATTCGCCCCGATAAAGCTGTGCTTCCACCGCGAGGAACCTCGACAATTTCACGCCCGTTCGAACTGCGTTCCCATTTCATTCGCCCACCGTAATCCATACTCCGATGCTTCTGCATCTTTAAAGGCGTACTGGAAATCCGCTCGCCCTCGGCGCTTTCGTACGACGGCATCGAACCTCTCAAATTTTCCAGTTACCCGCAAATTTCGTAGAAGTGTGCCAAACCCCTTTTCGTTTGTTTTCAAACCCTCGCCACACGGTTCGACGTTACCTTCAAACGAGTTGCACTATCGTGTTGAATACATCGTCGATGCCAGCAACGTTTCCTAATATTTTCATTCGTTGCACCGCGGGCAGCGATACAGAACGGGCGACATTGTTTGTTCGGCGGTTCGGTTCTCGTTGTTGCCGAGGCGACGAGAAACACCAGAAATGGGTTAAACTGCCCAAGAAAAGCCCCGGCACCGCCGTTTTGCGCGGCGCTTTGTCCCTTTGTTCCCAGCGGCTCGAGTCTCTGGCCACTCGAGACGAGCGAGTAGTAATTACATTCTTCCGTTCTACCCTGGAAAGCCTCTCTTTGTACACCGTTTTTCGGACGCGTTCTCGCGTCGTCGTCGCCCAACAATCTGCCGCTACGAGCGACCTGCGGTTTTTCAGAATCGTCGCGATTCGTTCGAGCGAAATGTTCCTATCGATTTGCCGGAACGCGAATTTCGACGCTGATCGTCGTTTCGCCGCGGGTCCGCGTGGAATTAACCTATTGAGGCGCGCCGATAAGCTCGAGATCTGTTATCTAATCGCCTGGCAACGGAAGGTGCGCGCGAGCCATGCAACGTGCTCGTTAAAAAATTCGTTTCGACCTGTCCGTCGACAAAATCGTTTACCTGTCCCCGAAGGATACACGGTGGGGGGGGGGGGGGATGGTGGAAAAGAAATTTCAATAAGTACCTTCGAAAAGGTACACCACCTGTTTCCCCGATCGATCTTCGTACGTTCGCGGCTTACTTATAATCGCGAGTTTTTCTTTTCTCGCTTTTTTTTAAACGCTGCCCTTCGATTCTTCTTTTTTCCGTTGCTTCAAGTGTCACGTTTGTGCGCAAGGTGAACCGGTCAACGCGGAAACCTGGCCGGCCTGGCCGCCTGCGTCTCGACGATGGTCGACGACGAGGAGCAAGAGGAGCTACGTTGCACCGGAAGCGACGTCGAGATCGAGGAGTACACCGACACCGAGGACCCGCCATATGTCGCTTATCGAACGACCGATAAGCTGTTCGACACGGACAGGGTCGCGTGGCAAAAATTCACCTTCGTCGCCACCCTCGTGACCGTCGTCGCGTCCATTACCCTCTTGATTATCACCTATCCCCTTTATCTCGAGAGCATCGGCGCCGCTGCCAACGCTTACACAGGTAAGCAACGAGGGTGGTCAGCAAAGGGGAAACGATATTACAGCAATCGTCGCTATCTGCGATTATGAATCTCCAACCGATCCCTCGACGCGACACCTTCGCCGTGCAACAATCCGCCGACCGGCGATTTCGTTGGTCGTACTGCGACAGTTCTCTCCTGTCCAGGGCTCGTTTTCACCGCCTTTTGCTCCGCCTGCGTGCTCGGCGTCGCTTGCTTCGTCGCTGGAAGAACTTCACCGCCGCCCTCTCTGTTGCCGAACAGCATGCGCGTCCGTGTACCGCGTTTCGCTCTGCTGAAAATCGGCTCGGTGTACGCGCTGTCCGGTATAGTCGTCACCCTCTGCCTGGACCGGGACAGGGTGCTCTGCCATCTGCAGGATCCCATCAAGGGAGTCGCGCTGGTCTTCTCCTTGGTCTACTATTTCTTCTTCTGTCGGAAAAGTATGCCGCACGCGACGACCCGCTGCGTTCGAAACGGCACATCTGGCTGGACGAAATTACATTTTTACGTTTCTCGCGTTTCGAAAATCAATTATTGTTTCGTCCTGAAAATATCAGTAGCACAGAAATATGGCTGGTCACACAAAATTGCGTAACAAGAACGATTCGTAACCGCACGCTCTCCGTGCAGCATATTTTCAGTCTTTACCAAGAATCAATTGATTCGCTAAAATTTCGACTTACAACGATGCAAGGAAGATATTTAGGGTGAACTGAACGCTTCGAGATGCTAAATCCGTCAAAACTTTGGAAGTTAAATGCATTTTAATAACGTTGCACAGCATTTCTGTCGACCATAGAAATGTACTCGATCGATTCTCCAAAAGTTGTTTTCTACAATAGTTTCAATGTTTCAATATACGATTATTCTACATTACGTGGAAACAATCTTTTTCACCGAAATCCTAAAATGAATTTGCCGAATTATGTCCACCCAAATGTGCCATTTCGAACACTGCGCGTCGCCCGTGGAATGAAACGCGAAACAGCATCCGCCTGTTGCAGTGATGAGCCTGCAGCGGATCTTCTCGAGCACCACGATAATAGTGGGCCTGTTCATAAGCGTCGACTACGGCCTCTGCGACGAGTTTCGATGCCGCGGCAGAGAGGTGACGACCCACGCCGCCTCCGTCAGGGGCACCTGGGGCTTGAGGGCCGTCTGGACGTTCGTCTACGTGGGCGGTTTAGCCGCTTTCGCCATGTTCTTCACTCTGCTCGAGGGCCACTACGCGGCCGAGGTAAACGACGCGCGTAGGGGTACTTGGCCCGAAAAACCGGACAAAAATATTGTAGCGTTGTTTATAGGCTGAATGTCACAATGTAGTAGCATTGAAATCGTCTCAACGTCAGCTACAATGTTATGAAATTCGATACAAATTTCAACATTATTTTATAACATTGTAACGTAATTTTTTTTATAGACAAAAATTATTTGCGAAATTGCATATATTGAAGTTTGTGGAGAATACTGTTTACCTTTTATTTGAAACATTTTTTTTCAAAACTGTTCAAACCCCTTGAAAAATAGGGTCAATTTGGTCCGCACTCTCAGGCGTATTTCGACTAAATGCAGCGTAACGTTAACGTCTCAAATGCCAATACAGTAATTTTTAATTTTTGGGCGTTGTTTTATGACAAGTTCAGGAAAAGCCGATCGTAGAAAAGTTTGTCTGGTAACGAAGGCCGTCGATACGATCGGTTGCCATATACATGTAACATAAATTAACTATAAAACGTGAAACCGGCAGTTTTGTTGCAGTGTCATCGCAAACCTTTATCGAACGCAACGACACCGGTACGAGCTTCCAATGATGCTAAACACTATAACAAAATCGTTAATGAAATCTCGCAATCGTACAGAAAAGTACTGAAATATTGATTAAATATATGGGCTAAAGGTGTAAAATCTGTCGGAAAGTGTAGTATATACCTTAAAAGCTTCCGTAACGGCAGGAATTTACACAAATTCCTCGAAAGATTCGTAAATCGCTAATAAGCAACGATGTTATCAGAGAATGGTTAAGAGAGAAACGCGTGCCATCGAAATTGCTAACTTTCGACGAGAAATGCTGCTCCCCGAGTTCATAAATAAGAAAACAAAAATTGGTGCATTGTTCTTTGACAACAAAGATGTCTGTCTTTCGCGAAACTTTGAAAATTGACTTTTGTCCGGTTTCTCGGGGCAAACCTAGCCCACTGCGAAACGAGAAGGGAAACGGAGCACCGTCTGTTACAGCAACGGGACGTGTGCCAAATCGTGGCCGGCCGGCAAAGCTCGTTCCTCTGCACGGTGTCGCGTCTGGTGTCCTCCCGTGACATCCGTCGACGGGGCTCCGAGGAGGAGGGCGGCAGGCTGCTCCACGTGACGGACCCCGATCCGACCGTCAAACCGAAACACGTACCCAAGCCGCCCGTACTGAGAACCCTATTCCACGTCCACGTGATCTCGTTCCTCGTGATCCTGTCGCTGTCCTGGATCGACACGGTGCCCGGCATCGGTCGAGTAAGTTGAGAACGAGCGTGAACGAGCGTTCGCGTCGATGTGATACCGCTCGTTTTCTATTTTTTTTTCCCCGAGGGCCTGACGCCGATCGAGCTGTACCGCACGATGGTGCACGGCATCTCTTGCCACTTCGGCGACACCTGCCCGAACGTGCCCGCCCACGGCTGGATCTTCCTGACCGCCTACGTAGCCTTCGTCGTTTCCGCTTTGAACTTTCTGTCGATGTGCGAGAGCGCTGTGTTCACCGTCGCCACAGCCACCGTGTCCCTTCCGTTGTCCGGCATCTGGTGGAGCGTGTACAAGATCGACGTCCACGGAGGTAAATATCTCGCCCGAAAAACCGGTTGAAAATGTTGTAGCGTTGCTTATAAACTCGAGGTGATAATGCGGTACAACGTTACGAAATTGAATGTAAATTTTAACATTATTTTATAACGTTGTAACTTAATTCTTTGTGAACAAAAATTCATGTCTCATACCGTTTACCGTTTGTTTAAAACATTTTTCTTTCAGACCGTTCGAACCCCTTGAAAAATAGGGTTGATAATGAATGCAGGGTAACATTAACGTCTTGAATACCGGTACGGTAATTTTTACTTCTTGGGAGTCGTTTTGTGACAGGTTCAGGGAAACCTGATTATAAAACAGTTTGTCTGGTAACGAAGGCCGTCGATATGATCGGTTGCCATATGCATGTAACATAAATTAGCTACGAAACGTGAAACCGGAAGTTTTGTTTAAATACCACAACCAAAATCGTTAATGAAACCCAGTAACCGTAAAGAAACGTACCGAAATATTGCTTACTTTCAAATATTAATAACTATATTTAAACGCTGTTGGAAAGTGTAGCACATACCTACCCGAAAAGCTTCCGTAACGGCAGAATTTACACGAATTCCATAAAGGATTCGTCAATCGCTAATAAGCAACGATATTTTAATAGAATGTTTAAGAAACAAACGCGTCACATCGAATCCGCTAACTCTCGACGAAAAATGCCGCTCCCCGACTTCGTAAGCAAGAAAACAAAAAATTTCTGGTCCATCGCGAAACTTTGAAAATGAACTTTTGCCACGATTGTGTGAAACAGGTTTCATCTCGTGGTCGCCGGGCGTGACGGGCGAGCTGATTTGCGCTCTCCTGGGCCTCCCCGTGGTTCTCCTGGGCCTGGCACTCCTCGTCAGGTCGCACCTCCGGGACACGCGGCCCTGCTGTCTAATCATGCAACGACCCGACGCCCAATGCGACGCGTCCCACAGATGAACGACCCTCGGTCAGCCGCTGTAGACGCCCTCTTTCGTCGGAGAAACGACGATTTTCCACGGCCGTTTTTCCAAGGGACGAAACTGTTAACGACACGTGACCGGAGGGAAACGTTACGTAGCTGGCCGCGAGCCGCTCATCCTGATTCGATTGGTTTCCCGTTTCGTAACCTGGTTCGTCTCGTTTCGACTCGAATCGACGACCGGTAACAGCGTTACGCCTCGACGATCAGCTGTTCGCCCGCATCCGTCGACGGAGTTTCGTACTTTGAGGGAGGGCGAGGAATGACAATGTCGATTGTCACTGCCGTGCGAAACAGGAAGATAGAGAAAACTGAGAAGGCGAACGATGTTTCCTATATCGACGCCCGTCTAGACGATTCGCGTGGATCAAGAGTGAACGAACGACGTGTCGTTGCGTCAATGCTGGACGAAACCACCTGAGAATTGTATGGTAATAACGGCAGGTTGCGTTTGCGGCAAACATCGTTATTACCGTGGCGCAGTTCCGTAATGCAGTTACATTTTCGTATTCGCGTGCCATCGTTCGGAATTATTTGCATCCTCTTTCACAAAATTTCCAGCGATTCTGCGATCCCCTGGTTCCTTGTGTACTATGTCCGACCAGCACGTGCACCTTTGCGAACGGACACGGCAAGAAGAAGGTGTTTGGTAACGCGGATTTCATTATCACAGGTGGAACCTAGGTGTACAGTTTGCGCACGCGTTACCGTGCGTACAATTTTCACTCGACAAATCCTTCGTCAACCCTTTTTTATACATTCCGTTAGAAACATTCCAAAAGCCCGTGCACCATTAATTCAATAACGTCCGCAGAGTTCAGCGCACCTGTTGAGGGGAACATTTTTTTTTACAGCCCCGTTGAGACGAATCTTTTCCGCGTTAACGTTATCCATGCTCCTCCTTCTCCTCGAACAGCTAACGATCCCTGGGAAAAAATCGTAAAACAGCAAAGAAAAAAAATGGGGAAAAGATGTTCGCGTGAAATCGAAATAGCGATGCGTCGACGATTTGTGCCAAAAGATTTTTCGGGTCTCGGTTGACCCGGGTCGTACGATAGGTAATAAGTACCGTGTTAATTAGTACTGTTGTAACGGTAGCGGCACGCGTAACTAGGTGCCACGTGTTGCGCTTAGTTTGTTGTTGGCAACGGTTGAGATGTTGTTGGAATCGCGTCAATCGTATTCTATGACGGAAGCTATATACGTCCATGACTTTTTTTACACTAACAATAAATAATCGATGCAAAGTTGCACGGTATCGTTGGCGCGGCGGTGTTTCGTGCGATATCGTTCCGTTATTAATTGTTATTAACGAGAGCGTACGAATCGCCGATTAGATCGGATATAATCATGCCGGAGCAATTTTACAGAAACAGCGAAAGAAATCGGCGCCGTATTGGCAAACTGCAACGATGGACGATAAAACTGCGCGAAACAATAACCAGAGTACGTACTAATATATCATTATCCTATCTAGCCGCAGTATTTAATCTTGCATCTATGTATTCGTAAGTACACGTGTACACATACATACATATATATATTAAGATAGATTGTGTTAAACACTAACAAGAACACCAGATAACAAGTCTCGATTCGTAGATTAATTAATTACACGCGCAGGTGAAGATTCTAAATCGTTCTCAAGTCCGAAACGAGTCCGCAAAGCTTTTCGTTCTCAATTACGCCCGAGAAGAATTTTAATCGTCGTCGATCCGTCGATGCCGAACGATCGCGTTACCTGCGCGTCGCGAGCACCTGGTCGGCCCTTTCGGGTTGCATCCCGATCACGCGACGAAGCTGTTGAGTCGCGCCGCGCCGTTCTTATCGAACGTTGACGGAACAAGGATCGAGCATACTCTGTACAACGGGTCCGTTCGCCGGCTTTACGATAGTGATTTATTTTTCTACCGAACGCGCGTGGCCTCGGGGGCACTGACTGTGCGTTACGAAACCGGCCAGATAACGGGAGACAAAGAGAGAAGAAAAGAAAAAATTAGATACTATGTTGCACTAGATCGCTTCTGACGCAGTCGTACGAGATAATATCGTTGTATTTATCTGGTTAGTTGGTGGTTGAATATTTTTCTAAGATGACCGTAGTAGGATCCGGTAAACACTACAGTAATTCTTCGCTTGGCGCTCACCACGATCTCTACCGAGCACGCTCGCGAGTTATCCCCACCACTGGAGGGACCCCTCTACTTCTGAGTCGACGGAGTAATTCGACACCTTTCGTCGCGGCGACGGACGCGTTTAACCATTAAAAGATTAAACGCTTCGTATCGGTGAGCCAACACGCCGTTGCATTAGCGTTGCCTCACCGATACGAAGCATTTAATCTTTTAATGACGCCCGACTTCTCATTCCTGTCTTTCGTTCGCTCGTTGTGGCCTTTCTGTGGCCGCCGATACGGGTACCTCCACAGTAGCCGGGCTCTGACGGTTCCGCCGGAATTTCTACGAACCCAAAGTTCGCCAAAATTCGCTTGGCGCTCGCGGCCGGTCCCGAGTAGCGAGCGCCAAGCGAAGAATTACTGTATATCGCGCGACACGCTAAAACAATACGAAACGGGCCGCGAGATTTCGCACCAGTTTCGAACAGACGCTTTATAAAACTTGTGAAACTATTTACCAGCGATCAGCAGTGCCGTATATAATATACAGAATATACGTATACATACATGTATGTCTTCCCCATCGGTGTAACAACGTTAACTATTACATTTCCGATCGTTGATCGCGCCGAGTACAGTCTGCGGCTTTCGATTTGCCAAATCGGTTCCGCCGACGTGTCGGGAAATTGGTTTGCAGAATCTGCTCGGCACACAGGAACACGGAATCCAACAGCTCTTGCTCTCGTCCAGTTCGACGTTTCAATGAAACCAGCCGATGCATTCTTACTACGACGAGTGACTGCTCGATGCTAAAATCGCGACGGGCCAATCGAACAAACGGAAACGAACGCGCCGCGCGCATAAGCACGTTTCCGATTCGCAGTTCCGGCTCAACGTACTCGGTACACTGGACGATTGTCCGCTCCATTGTGAATGTATCGACGCGTACGCGTGCAAATATATACTTGTGTAAAAAAGTATTGCGCTCTCGTTCTATCATTGCTGCGAGACGGAAGAAGGAGGGAAGGAATTCTATTTATTACCAGCGAGCAATTATTACCGTTACAGCAATTATTAACGGCGATCATTTCCTGCGACGAATTTCAGCTCCCGAGACAAACCTTTCCACTGCAAGGACGCTGTGCTACTGGCTCGCGTGTACGCAGTCACGACCCCGTACGTAAACACTGGTTACGTATGTTCCCCCACTCCTTACGGCGCTACGAATATTTTGATCGACGCGCGGACCCATTCGCGAGCAACCTTGCGTCCAAAGCGAATCGAACAAGCGTTCCCCTAACTATTCGTCAGTTTTCTTTTTGGCAATTGCCCGTCGACGACGATCCCTTTACTCCTTGCTGCCTCTCGCGCCTTCGCGGGGATACGTTTCGCCAGTTTAAAGCTTCAAGACTTGCAGCTTCGCGCTCTTGTGAGCAGCACCGATCCGCTCGGACATTCTCGCGCCCCCCGACGCGTAGTCCTCGTACTGGATCTCGTTGACGCACACGAAGCCCAGCCTGTCCGCGATTCTTTGGCTGTAATTCGACGCGAACACGCCGTAAATAAATCGCGGCGGCGCGTGCCGGTCCAGCGCAACTCCATCGATCGTCACCGTCGTCGCTGTGCCGTCGGCCAGACCGCGACAGAACTCGATGCACTTCTGCACCATGCGACGGCCGATTCCGCGACCCTGCCAGCGGGGATCCGTGGCGAGGTAGAACAACTCCATGGCTGAGTCCGCGTTGCACATCTCGTAAACGTCCACGGCGCCCTCGATCTGTCGTTAAGTCGAACTCGAATGATTCTAATGATTCCGATATCCGCGGCCTTGGCCAATTGAACAACGCGTCGCGACGCGCGCGCTTCACGTGCCAATTGACAAGGGGCACTCGGTTCAAACGAGGCAATTCAGTTCATATCTGAGAGACACTCACGTTATCGAGGAACTTGATCAGCTCGCGGCACGCTCGACGACCCAAACTCTTCTCCGCGGGCGCCTGCTGCTGGTTACCCTCGCCTTTTCGCGGTCTCACCTTTAAAACGCACGGCAGTTGCACGGGGCGGTCCAAGACGCTCTCGCACGCCTCCGTAACTTCCAAATCACTCGCTGGAAGGTTATCGAGGCGTGCGAGTTAAGCGGGCCACCCCGTGCACGTAAAACACGAAGGGTGGCTGATTGAGAACGTACGTGAATCGCGTTGAACGCCACTGCTGCCAGTTGGCCGGTGTTACGATCCACGGCGATCATCGTGGCGCCATCCTTGATTACTTCCCTGAAGACGAGGCTCATCTCTTCCGGCGCGCCCGGCTCGTCGAACATGCCCACGCCTATCGCCAGGTTCTCCTGTCGCATCGTGCGGATCTGCAGCCGCAGGGCAACGTCGACCATGTCCCTGGTGAGCAGCTTGTACTCGAGGTCCCCGTCGGACAACGCCATGGTTGACGATCAGAACGACGCGGCCGAGGGTTGAACGGTAAAAAAAGCGTAGGAAAAGTACGCCCTCGGACAAGCGACACTTGAATCCCGCCGACTAAACGTCGGTTGAACCAGGGTTTAACGCGAGAACGCTGCTGGTCGCTCGCACAGTTACAATGGCACAATGAATCCAGATGCAGTCTCTCTGTTTGCGCCGCTCCAGTGTCTTGATAAGCCCTGCCGCCACTCGGTTTTTAAGCGGCCAATTAACGCGCGCCGGGACTGCACTCTCATTGCCAACGCACGCAATTAGAGCGATACGGTTTTCTCGCTGTTTCTCGTTTCTCTTTTTATTCGAATTAACGACGGAATCGACGATTGTTCGGGCGAAACGACAATTTTTTTTATTGCATAGCCACTATTTCGCGGAGTACAACAGTCTAATAACATCTGGCCCCCGATTGTTTACGGAAGTTCGACGAATTCCGCGACTTTGCAGCAAGTACGCCGCGCGTGTTCTTATCGCGTGCCCGTCGATTGTCGCGTATCGCGGAAGCTAGCAAACGAGCTCGTCCAGCGTTACGTGGTTCGCAAACGACGGCGACAATTGGGCTCGCTTCGATACGGCACAAGCGTGCGAAAATAAACGTCGAACACGCCCGATACACGCCCGTCCGTTGAAATTCGCTAGAACAATCGCTTCGCTACTAGGGCGCAGTTCGGGTGCTCGTTTCCTATCCTCTCTTTGAACGTCTTCCCGTTGAAGTGGAACTCGTCGAAGCCGACGGAAACGAGTCGCTCGAAGCCGCACTTCGCCGCGATCTTCTGGGAATAATTCGACGTCATGATCGCCGACACAAGACTCGGCACCGCGTCGATATTCCCTATAACGTTGTCGCCGTTGATCGTTACCGGCGTCTTCGCCGCGTTCCCCCTTTTCAGCTCGTTCGCGACTTCTATCGACGAGGACACCAACACCTCCCCGATACGACGCCGCTGTTTGTCCCGCGACGTTGCCAGGAACATGATCTCCAGGATGCAGTCGGTGTTGTAGTGCTTGAACAGGTTCAATCTGCCGTCCACGTTCGTCATAAAGTCGACCAGCGCCCTGGACGACTTGTGCTTGCAGTTGTCACTGAACGTCTCGAAGGCGCTCCTCTCCGTCGACCCGTTCGGCACCTAAACAATGTTCGCGGTGTATCCACGTGTCCAGGTTTCTCGCCTCTTTCTCTAATCTCGCGTAAACGCTACAATTCAGTATCGGTTACTTGTATCTTGTTGAAAGCGACGCCGACGACGTCGCCGCTGTCCACGTCGACGGCCACCACGCTGACGCCGTCCTTGGCGGCTTGCAGACAGAGTTCCTCCAGTTCCTTCGACGCGCCGGGTTCGGACGTCAAGTCGACGCCCTTCGCCACGTTCTCGCAGACGAAGAAGCTCCTCCTTATTACGTCCAGGGCTCCCTCGAGCGTCTCGTCCGTCAGCGACTCGAACTCGATGCTCCCGTCCTCTATGGAGCCCCATACACGGTACGGCGACATGTTCCTTCGAATTCTGGGGAAATTTGTAAATCGACGAAGAACTTTCGTTACGAAACACCGTGGAGAAAAAGAAAGTCATCATTCCAAATCGTCTCACCTCATCTCGATAGCGATGCCCGTTGTCGCTTGTGTACCTAGCCGCACTGACTGCGATCCGACACACGCCCCAGAATATAAAGCCTGTCCTCTACACCGCGTCGCGACGCTCTGACTTTATCTAATTTTTGTCGTACGTTCAACTTCCTCGAGGGTCTTTTTTATCGCGCAACCAGCCACGGCGAATTTCACTTGTCAGATAATTGGACGATTCAGAACGGTCGGATTGGTTATTGCAGTCGATACGGCAGTATTTACGAGGCGAGACGATACCGGCGACATTCCTCGGGGTCGGATGCACCCATTATGCTCGACACAATGGCAGACAATGATTGAGAAACGTGAGATGGGAGTCAGTGAACCGCGCAAGCCATCGCGCGGGCTTGTCAATTGTGAAGTTGATGAAAAATGTAGCCCGATCCAGGGTCGACAAAGCCAAACACCCCCCTTTCGTTCGGGATTAATCAACGAAGCGGCGAGTTTTTTCGAATTATTCCACGGATAAATTTACAACGGAACAAAAGATGCGACCGCAAACATGTACGTACCACGTTGAAATCGCCGAGCGACGAGAATCCCGAGAATTCTTCGATACGAGTTTCGAAACTGCTGCCGTTCGTCGCGCACAGGCGAGTAAATTACTTACAACGAAAATCGATCCGCCAGTTGTCGCACAGTTTCCGAATTTCGAAGACCCTCGACCATGCCCCTCGTGGATGCAGCTCGAGCTCGTTAAATTTAGAAGCGCCGCGTGGGTCCATTTAATATTAAACCGCGGCGCACCAGCGCGTTATCGTCGTTCGCGGTTCCTTTATATAATACAAACGCGGGTGCATCGCGGGTCGGAATGCGCGTAATGCATGCGGTGCAACAGGCGGGTGTCGTGTTCCACGATGGTGTCGCGCGAACCAATTTCTATGACGTTCCTATGACGAGGGAATTCGTTATTGGTCGACACGATTGAACCCACTCGAGCCGTTTTCCCTTCATGTATATAGGTAATCGGCATTGGAATTGTGCGCCGGGCAACGGGACAGGGTCGAAATAAAATGAAAACTCGATTCTGCGCAACGTGATTATTCAACTTCCATGATCATGACGGAGACAATGTTGTGCGGCGGTGAGTCTTCGAAGATTACCCGACCGTTGCTGTCCTTGTACGTCAACAGATCCACGTCCATGATGCTTCTCAGTCCAAGACGTTCGGCGGCCTTCTTCGAGTACAGGGACGTGTATACGCCGAATATCAGATCGACGTTTCGAACGGCTTCCTTCGCGAAGGAGATACCTGCGGCCGTCAGGGCTCTCGCTATACCGATCCGTCGGTAACGCTTATCGGTGGCAACTGCATAGAACTCCGCTGCCCTCCTCGCGCGCGGAAACTTTCCGTAAACGTCGGCGCTCTCGCTGATTTCCGATAGATAATTGAAATAGCGCTTCATCGTTTCGGTCGTCGGTGGATTGTTATCGAATGCCTTGGCGACACCGCCCTCGCTCGTATTGAACTTCGGATTCTCGCTGATTATCATTAGGTTCGCGCCGATGATTTTCCTCGACGATCTCTCCACGGCCAGAAGGCAAGGCGAGAACGCGATAATTGCTCGTATTAATCGCTCGTGATCCAGTCTCATCGAATTCGCCAGATCCGGCGACGCGCGATCGTTATCTCGCAGGCATTTCAACATAATCTCCTCGTTATCGAAATTCTCGTGCATGAAAGATAATATTTCCGGCAGGTCGTTCGGTTTGGCCCACTCGACGGTGTAGAGATCGCTGGTGGGCTCCATTTTTATTCCGTGCACACGGTAAAGGAAAACTCTACCTTACCGTCCGCGTTCCAACCTCGACGAAACACCGTATTGTATGTACCCTCCTTCGCTGCCGTAGATTTCGATTTACTCGCCGTGTTGGTCGCGCCGCCAGAAACGTATTGTTCCACGCCGAACGCGTTTTCCGTTCTCTAAGTTCGTCGATAGCACCTTCAATGAACTTCCCGTAAATACTAGGCAGCTGGCATTCGTAGCCGCGTCGTTTCACCTGGCCTCTGATTGGCCAGTGTACGCGTCGCGTTCATTGACGGCCACGATTTATTCGGCGAAACAGGACATTTAACTCGAATCCTCGCGTTACTTCTTGCTCGGCCGAAAACTAATTATCAGCGTGACACTCAAGTAAGCGTCCGCGTTTTAATAAGCCCCGGGATCGTGTCTACGTCGGCGTTCGACCCGTCGCGATGATTCTCGCGTCCGTACGAATTTGTCTCGAACAGCTCGCGACGGAATAACGCGAACGCGACGACACCGTGCCGCACCGGATCCACGGCGGAATATGAATTTCCAGCATGGCCAATTCGTGTCACATTTTCGAACACGCTTCCCCGTTTTCGCGGCAGATCGCGCGAATGCCTGTGTGTAAGCAGGCGCGACAACAAAATAAGATGGCCGTCTAGCGAAACAAATAGAGAGCCGTGGTAAATAACAAACCATCCGCGTCCATTTAAATCGTGGATTTCTCGTGTGTGCCGGGGCGGCACGCGGTGGATCTGAGGAGCCTCGGTGACGCGGCGTCGCGCTACAACATCGCGGGTATTGTTTCGTGTGACAGGCAACGTGGTTTCGCACAGCTCCGGCCACGGTTCCAGCGTTGAATGCGTCACGCGTGTGCACGAGCAACGGGAAGCGAAGCTAGGGAACGAACGGGCCGAGGATCGAACGATTGCCAGGATGCAGTTGCGAAAGAGAAGCCATCTCTTGACCTGTCGTAGCCTCTGGTTCGCCTAGCTCCCCATGCTAGTCTCGTCTTCCGAATTGCTTGGAGCACAGCATGAAGGAGATGCTTGGAGGGTGCTGCGTGTGTTCTGACGAGAGGGGTTGGACTGAGAATCCGCTAGTGTATTGCGATGGACAGGGCTGCACCGTTGCTGTACACCAAGGTCCGTTGGTCGGCGGGTCGCTGAGAAGCGCAGCGCTAGCTGTAGTCGGATTGCGAATACAGAATCGTGGGTGGATTTTTTGTTTCAGCCTGCTACGGCATTGTCACGGTACCGACGGGACCATGGTACTGCAGGAAGTGCGAGTCGCAGGAACGCAGTGCCCGTGTGGTAAGTTGAACGCGTTAGAAATACCGTGCGGCATCGATCATTTAAGTCGTTGTTGAATGACCGCAGCGCTGTGAATTGTGCCCAAGCCGCGATGGAGCGCTTAAGAGGACCGATCAGGCGGGATGGGCGCACGTGGTCTGTGCCCTCTATATACCAGAAGTTAGATTTGGTAATGTGACAACAATGGAGCCAATTATTTTACAACTAATACCGTCAGAAAGATTTAGTAAAGTAAAGCCCTTAATCATATTTTCTTTATTAATAATGGTATTCCTAATGAGCGATGCAAAGATGTAAGAGGACTATCGTTGTTATAGTCGTGTTACATTTGTGAAGAACAAGGAAGAGGTAGTAGAGCAAATGTGGGAGCCTGTATGCAATGCAACAAGACTGGCTGCAGGCAGCAATTTCATGTTACATGCGCTCAGGCTCTTGGCTTGCTCTGCGAGGAGGCTGGCAACTATCTGGACAATGTTAAGTACTGCGGATATTGTCAGCATCACTACTCGAAACTGGTTAGCATACACCCACACGCACCATTCCAGAATCGCCGGGCGCCAGCTCGATCCAACTGTTTGTCACAGAGAACGTTTCCGTTTGATTTTCAGAAAAAAGGTGGTAACGTTAAAACTATACCACCTTACAAGCCAATCCCCGCTGATAATGGCTCGTCAGACTCGTCTCCTGAAAAGGAAGCAGAAACACCGATTAAATCTTCGTCAAGTGGTAAACGAAAGAGTTCAAGTTCCAAATCCGCTACAAATTCTAAAAACAAATCCAATACTAGTCCGAGTCTAGAAATAAATGGCGTTGCTGACGACAAAAGCAGCAGCGGCCGAAATACACCCAAAGACAGCGCCACAAATACCAGTAAATTCACAACTTCCAACTTCGTAGAAACGATCGTCACCCAGTCGGAGAGTGTGTTCGGGCACGACGGAACCGGGCCAGCCGCTGCGACCGCGACCCCAGCAACGATTAAAGCCGGCTCGAACTCCGGCTCCAGCCACAAAAACAGTGGCCAAACGAAATCGAATTCCTCGTCGTCGAACAAGACGTCGAGCCATAACAAAAAGAGAAAGACCGGAGCACGAACGCCTACGGTGATAGGGAACGAAAATTCCAATCAGTCGGTCAGCTCCGAGGCGAGCGGTTCGGTTGTGGTTGCTGTGACATCCGTTGTGCAGCAAGCTGTATCGAACAACAACGTGCAGACAACCATAACGGAAGCGACCAGCTTAAGCACGACCACCGACCCGGAGAAAACGAAAAAGGTGAATGGTTGATTACAGCAAGCGTTCACGTTCCTATTTACTGCTCTCTATATCTCCGTGTATTCGCAGCTGAAGGTTGAAAGTCCCATTCAATCGTTGAGCGTGCCCGTTACTACCGAGGCGACCACCACACCTGTGATAATGGCAGTAACGCAGTCCCAATCGTCGGTTGTCACCCAATCCCCGACAACTACATCGAATAGCATAGTCGTGTCGGTCCCGTTGACCGCGACATCCCTGTCGAACACGGTGCAGAGCGTGGTGACCAGCGCCCCAACCCTGTACCAACAGTTGCAGCAGAGCATTATCACCACCGCCGCCGCCACCGAACCCAGAACAAGTGCCATGTCGTGTTCGGAGAGGTTCATCGCGGAGGAGGCGCCCGCCAAAAGGTCCCGGTAAGTATCGTTCGAGCAACGTGCACGAGGCATTAATATTAGCGTCGTTCGCGACCGCGATACGTAATCGTTCGCGCGATCGCCGTTGCCGCGGTTCGAATCGCCCGCCAAAACCGAACGCACCCAAATGGCTGACGCGCTATATAAACAACGATTCTTGTTTTTAACCTCTCCTGGTGTTTTTTAGAAATTGCTCAGGTAGAAGAAGCCCGCGGTTCACGAATTTTCCGTTGAAATTCGTAACATCGTTTCGGCGGAATTCGGTCGCGCTGCTCGATACGTTCGATATACAGTGCGAGAATTGAATTTGTGCGTTCGGATCGTGGCCCGTGCGAACCGCGAGAATAAATTTGGGCCAGCCCCCTTACTTTTCGTTTCGACGGGACGCGAAACGCGCTGCTCTGCCAGCGAGACGGGATTATCGCGTGCGGAAGCCGTTTTCCTGCGAATTTTTCGATTCGTCCGCAGCCACGAAATTACTTTGAGGTTATGTTTATCTTGCGCCTGAAGGGCCCTCAAGGGCACGGTAGGATGGATAGGAGGAACGCGTTTCTGCTCGCGGAGCGGCTCGCATGTCCGTTCGTTTCGCGTTCCGCGCGGCAACGAACTGTTAATAATATTTCGTCGTCGCAGGTGGAGGCATCCGCTCAATGAATAAATTAAAGAACCGTTCGTTTCGTTGCTGTCTCAGCTCTCAGTCGTCGGACAAGCAAGAGAAACCACGCAAGCCGAAACGCGGGGCGTCGAGCAGTCAGCCGGGACTGTCGCAGGGACAGTCGCAACCTCAGCATCAGCCGCAGCAGCATCAGCAGCAGCCGCCTCAGTCAGCCGTGTCCTCTGTGTTAACATCGGTGTCCAGCACAGCGGTGGTGACGACGTCCAAGCGCGGAGGAAGGAATAATCATCAAACGCCACCGCCAGCAATTGCCGTGGCGACCGTGCCATCCATTATTCAGGGGCCGACATTGACCGGCGGTCACTTCAGCAACGTCAGCTCTGGCTCGGCGAACGCCATGGGCCCTACGGTGAAGGAGTCCCCGCCAAGCAGCCCCGGATCGGAAAGCATGAGCAGCAGCGGTCCGGGGAGAAGGAAGAGGAAAAGCGCAAGCGCTGCTTCCACGACGCCTACGCCGTCTGCGTCCAGCACGCCCACCCTCACCCATCCGAAGGAGGAGAAGGATGTTAAATTGTAAGAACGGCTTGCACTTTACCCTTGCTCGTCCCAGAACCTGTACTGATCGGCGCGATGCGTACAGATTTCAGAACGGCGTGAGCGCCCCGCACATGCTGGGCAATCAGTTGAACCCAACTTCGACGATGGCCCAGAAGATGTCGGACACCCTGTCCCAGGAATTGGAGGCGCACTCGATATTTACGGAGGCGAGCAATTCGACGACCAATCTGGTTGGCCCGCAGCTGCACAGCCGAGTAATCGCATCCGTGTGTATCGTTGAACCTGCAATTGTCTAAATACCTTCTCGCAGCGAGTACAGTCGTTCGAAATCGTTCATGCTATATTTGTCTCGCGAACAGATACGGTCCAATCAAACTGGCCCACCGCCTACGTCGTTCTCCTCGGTGTTCAATACCACCGGCAACACCATCGGCAACGCGACGAACAACGCTGCCGCCGCGGCCACCGCTGGAAACGCCGGCACCCTGGGCGGCGGCGCGATACCGCAAACGTTGGATCAACTTCTCGAGAGGCAATGGGAGCAGGGAAGCCAATTTCTGATGGAGCAGGCTCAGCACTTTGACAGTGAGTGTACGGGCAGGAAACAAAAACACGCTTCTACTCGCATGGGTTTTGGTCGTAACGGGGACTATTGAACTACGTTCGACTATCGAAAATCTGTGCATGCTCGCAGTCGGTAGTTCGCACTTGGCTGTACTTTAACTTACTTTTACTTTAATTTTCGGCGCACGGGGTTCGTTGACACCGCTGTATCTCTCTGGGGGAACTTCTCCAATCGTCGTTTTCTCTTGCAGTCGCCTCGCTACTCTCCTGCCTACACCAATTGAGAGCGGAGAATCTCAGGCTAGAGGAACATGTAAATAGCCTCCTGCAGAGGAGGGATCACCTGTTGGCTGTGAACGCTAGACTTGCCATTCCTCTCACCACTCAGCCTAGCGCGCATCCAGGTAACACGATTTTCCCGTCACCGATTAGACTCGGTTCCAACTCGATTTTACTTGCAGTGAACAACATACACCCCACGATCAATCCATCCCATCCGAACGTCCCCCATCCCGATGTTCCACCGGGTGCCGCGGCACCCGTTCCCCGGGTCGGTCGCGAGCCTCGCGTCAACAACACTTACATGCCGCACTCGAGCTCCAGCAACCACTCGGCGACGTTGGAGAACGGTCTGCCGCCCGATCCGTCGCCACCGGCCGCTGCCTCTCTGTCTCAGTACCAGCATCGGACGTCGCTGGTGGCACCCAGCCCAACAATTAGGTAACGTACCTACCCGTCCGCCGAACCAACGACGCGGATTAAACAGCGCGGACGCCCGTATACTAATTTCTCTACGTTCGCCGTCAACAGACACAGCCCAGCCGGCAGCGGTTACCACCAGGGTCAGCCCAGCAACATCGTTTCCCCGGCGCCCGTCAGCAGTTCAGGCGTCGTCAGGAACTCGTCCGTGACGCCGGACCCTCTTCGCGGAATGCCCAGGTGACGAATCAAATCCGCCGCTCGCTGGCCCCGCTCCCTTCAATTACTTATCGTCGTGGGGCTGGTCCTCTGCTTCAGGTCGGTGCCGCAAACGTCGAGCAACTACATGCCATCGATGTACCAACCGACGATGTCCAGCCTGGCCAGCAACCAAGTGGGCGGCGTTCACAATCTTCACTCGCACGGGCCTTCTCCGCCGGGACACGGGCCCCCGGGTAAGCCCAGCTGAAGATAGATGGGGAGCAAAGGGCGGAGCGGATTCGACGACAACGGACGCGGCTCGTCGCCGAGCCCCGCGTGCCGCCGTTCGTGAATGAAGGAAACAGAAAAGCAAAGATGAAGTTGGACGCTCGTCGTCGGTGTCGATCTCCGCGCATCTTTGTCAATCGGGGACAACCCCCCCCCCTCCTCCCCTCCACCCCCCCGTCTCCATTTGTCCGCACGCTCAATTAAGAATTAGTTCCCGTCAGCGAGAGTGGAGCTCGTCGTCGTTCGCATCGGACGAAATGGTTCGGCGAACGGTTTCGTCGGGGACACGCGACAACAGGGGCCTTTGCGAATTCATAACGGAGAAGCAATCTATAGGTTTAGATAGATTCTCGTTTCACTCGCCTCGATAGCGCTTCGTCGAGCACGTTGGAGACAATCCTTTATCCATCGCCATCATCACCGTCGTCGTCGTCGTCGGCATGGCACGATGAAACGGTTAACCCGCGGATGTACAAATATTTAGGCAGTAAGTTAATATACCGCGACGAATAGCAATAAATCATTACGGCGTTAAGTGTACATTTTAAACGTTGGGGAAGAGAGAAGGTCGATAGGACGACGATAAGAGCGGTTTCTCCTTTTCTTTTTCTCTGCCGGAACATTTGTATCCCGTTTCACCTGGACGTTTCCGTCGCTTCTGTTTGTTTTCTTTTGTTTTAATTTCCTTTCCCCCGGGCCTCTCTTTCTCTCAGTTTCGCCAGGAGCGGCGGACCGAGTCGCTCCGACCAGGTCCAACGCCCGCGGCCCTGTAAATTGTACATTATGTCGTAGCCGATCTGTTTCACGGTCGTACCAATGTATATTCTAATCGTATATATATATATATATATGTATATGTTAAGCGTACTGTATATTTAGACTCGAGCACTGCCTTCCACCGATAAAATTGCCGTGAAATAGGTTGAGGAACTGTTACGAATGTCCGCAGAGTGTTTCGCACGCGTTTCGTGCGTGATTTTCGCCCTCGGTTGCGCGCCGCCCGTCTCGACGGCGGCGTAACGACGATCGTCGAGTGATTCGAACTGCTAATAAAAGAAAGAAAAACAAATTTGATACGGACCTTGTCAAGTCTAAGAAAAAGAAAAAAAAACGAACGGGGGGGGGGGATAATAACGTAACGTAGTGGTAGATTATCGAGAGTATCGAATTTTCACGATGACTCGTCGCCACTCAGGGAAAAGCGTTTCGCTGAAACGAAACGAAACGAACGTTATTCTCGTCGAATATGCGTCGTGTGCGTCAATTGCGTGTAGCGTAGGGCGCCCAATCGTCGTACACCTTCGGAACAGGTAGTACTTAACAGGGATATGCTCGAGCGTAACCGATGTGTCGCAAGTACAAAAAATTTTATCGCAATCGGGGGCCGGATTGTCGTCGCATGAACACAGATTCCCGAGGTGTACGACAACGCGCGGCGTTGCGGTCTATACTATAAATAATATTCGTAATTCGAAACGAGAGGAAACAAAAGTTACGGCGATCGTCGACGATCACGACAGTGCGTTTGTACCAATGAGAAATATTTTCTGCGTTTATCATCTCGGTGTAGCGTCGCTGTACGTTTTAAGGTAACGCGTCGTTCTGTAGGGGGACGATGCGATTGCGAAGCGTTGCAAGTGAGATACGAACAGATATTTTTACACAGCGGACCGTGCCAAATTTTCGCGAACTAACCCACACTGCCTGGAAATTTTTACCCTCGAGGAAGAAAAATTGTTGGCTGCTCGGGTCGCTCCGAACCACCGGCGGAGGCTCGAAATTTTCCGTTCGTTCGTAAGATCCTTGCGCCGTCGTTCGTTCTGCGTTCACTTTTCGTTCGTGTACAAATAAATTATTGTGTTCCTAATCCGACCGACCGACGGTGGGTTTCGTCGCTCGAGATATTCGTCGAATTTACTTTCGTTTCGACCGGAGTTCGAGACTTTGGGGTCGCGTTGCGTTGACGCGAGTCGAACGGACCCCCGAGAAACAACCCCGGTTCCCATTGATCGGGCTTCTTACGTTCGCTTCTAGTTTTAGTTGTAACTTAATCGTTTGGTACATATATATATATATATATATATATATATATATATATATATATATATATATATATATGTACGCGGTGGTCTTGCGTTTAGGGTAGGCGTATCGTAGATCCGTTCACCTTAAGGAATGGTAGAATCGTAGCACGTGTCGATGACCGAGCGAATCGGAAAGGGAACGCGCGATCCGCGCCGATAAAACCATAAAATCCTTTACGGGGAAACCGTAATGCCCAGACGACACTAACGATTTGCAAACGTTCGCGAAGCCTGTCCTCATTTTTCTGCGCGAATTCACCGACACGCACACGGCAATCGGCGAACCGCGAAACGAGTTCCGCTCGAGATCGTGGAAAGCGGTGTTTTTCGTAACGACGCGGTCGCGGGTTCTCCCACGTTGGACAAGGCACGCTCGAGTTCGACCCGCGTTGCACTCGACATTGCACAGAATCGAAAGCCGCGTGGGACGACCCAAGACGCGCGGAAACCGCTGCGAAAAGAGGCGAGAGGACACTTCGAAGCGATTCGCCCCTTACGCAGTACACTTTTCTACGTTTTCAAGCGAGATACGAGCAGCCGAATAAAGAAACGAAAGATCTGGCCAAGCACTCGCGGACAATTAACTTGGAACTCTCCGCCCTCCATTGCGCGAGTCCGCGTGCATTGTATCCGCAACGGGGCACGAAGAACGGGAGGAGGAACACGCCGTGTGTGGGATAAAAAAATTTTCTAACGAAAAAAAAAAAGGCTGATTGTTTTTTTTACCGCGTTTGAACGTAACAAATCACCCCGCGTCCTTTTCCCCTCACCCTCGGGGCGGTTCTCCCTCCTCTCTCTTCATTCCTTTCGAAGGAATTAGCGAATTAGCGGCCGATCGAATGAACGATCTTCGCCCGAGACAGTTTCACTTTTGTACTCGCATCTGAGAAGATTCGCGCGTTCGAATCGCGGGAAGAACCGAGGCCTTTTTATGCGCGAGGGGTGGACGAGAATCGACAAGAACTCCGTCCCGCCCCTCGACCCGTGGAACGACGTTTCCAATCGCGGGCCGCAAAGACGATATCGCGACTCGAACGAGCCTCGTTCCCCGCCGAGGTACGCGAACCATCGTTGCGCGATACGATTTTGTAATGTAATCGTCCATACGGAGGCATGTAATACAAGAATTCGAAACGAACGCCGCCGATGTTTCAATAATTTCCAAGCCCGCGGCCGTTCAACGGGGACGATCTCGACCCTTCGCCTCGCGAGCACCTCCAGACGAATCCCTCGAGTCGCCTCGGTGCCGGCCAACAATCGTGGGAAAGTCTCACCTGCGACCTCGTCTTCCACGAATCGATATCGGGCCGTAGTATGCGGATATACTGCGATTCCTGAATAACGCTAATAAAAGAAAGGCCGTCTTATCGGGCAAGACGAGAGAAAGCCTTCGTCCAATGGATTTTTGATGAAACAATATTCAATAGGACTTTCTTATTAGAGAAACGATTAGCCGTTCGCCGAACGTATTGTTTTCTTTATTCTTATTATCCGCCCGCTAACGACAATTGAATCAAGTGCCGCATTGTCACGCCCGGGGCAATCGAGCGGGGAACATTCGAGGGGGGTCAGCTACAAGCATAAAAGTGATCCGACGGGGGTGAGGAGGGCGTCGAATGATTTCGTTGGGACGGACAACGCTCGGGGCGCGTGCAGCTGCCCACGGTATTTGCGTGCCCCAATTTTCGTTCGACGGGTCTGGCAACCGTGGATGATGGGATTCGAGGGCCGCACGGATGTTCTTTTTTCACCATCCCCCGCCGCGAGGTGCGTAATGGAACCCCCCCCGTGTACCAAAGTGTTAAACTATTAATTTCCTTCCCGTGTTTCGCACCGGCGAATCGTCGTTGCTGCGCCGCCCCGCGAATCACGTTTCTGGTATGTCGTTTCTCCAATTCGAAACGATCCGGAACACCGCCCGGCGATAGATTTTAATAGAAACGTACCGTTTCGCCACGGCACTGCGACATGAATCGAGAATTAATACTTTATTTGTGTGTCACTCCAGCTGCGAGGATCAACACAAGTGCGACCCTCGTCGACAAGAGGGTGCTCTTAATGCGCGTCTGATACGCGAACAGGGGGGGGGGATAGTCTGCAGCCGCGATTCTACGGTTTGCTAAATTTCAACGGATCACGGTACCGTGACGTCGGAGCCGATTAGGTTCACCCTCGGGGTATTGAACTTTCACGCCTACCCCGTGAACCGACCGGATTCCTCCGTGAAGAAGCGCGGAGGACGATTTGTCATTAATGATTTTCTCATTAATTGCGAAGGGGGAACGGTGGTTGTACGTTGTACGTTGTACGTCGACGATATCGCGCTGGTTGCTCAATAATGCCAGATAAAAGCGCTATTAAAAAGAATAAACCGATACAGCGCGACTGGGCGGGCGATAAGAGCAGGTGTATCGACACACCTGCGGCCCGCTCGCAGATAATCGTAAACCGTTTCACCGTTCCGAAAGATAAAACGAAGCGATCCCGCGAGGCAGACGAACCCAACGAGAAGCTGCTAGGTGCAACGGAAACGAACCCGTTCCGAAAAATGTGCGAACCGTTTCGATTCCTCGCCAAGTGGGGCGGTTCGTGGATGATACACATCTATCGTCCCTAATTGTCCACAAATCGACTGCCACCCTCGATTTCCGAACCGTTAAGTACAACCACCTCCCCCCCATGGGGCACCAGGGGTGTTCCGCTAGGTCTAGTAAAGGGGCGCCCCATGCAACGGGGTAGAATATGGATTCAATTACACCTCATTGTGCCACGGTGTCTATAAACAATGCTGTTTTCACAGCTGATACCGACCCACGTTCGGCTGCGCATCCGCTGCCACTGGCTCGTCCACTGAACTATATACAGTGCGTCCTCGATACAAGCGAAAGCCTCGGGTCCGTACGTACGCTTGCATCGCGAGGTTCGCACGTTGCTTGAAATTTGCCGACAGCGTCGATCGTGGAAAAGGACAGCGAGTAAAGAAACTTCTTTTATTTCTCGTCCTTTTCTTATGAGACATTTCTCTGATTAAAATGACACCAAACGCGATATAACTTGGACTACGTTTAACGTCTTAATTGACGGTAATAAGTTTCGACCGCGGAAAAGGAAAGCTGGTACAAAAATCTTATTACCGTTAATTAAGACACTAAATGTAGTCCAATTAATATCGCGTTTGGCCGTCATTTTAATCAGAAAATTGTCAGCTACGCTATGTAAAAGTTTCGCAAGAAAATTATGAGAAATGGCTCAGTTTCATGGTTGAATTAGTATTAGCTGACCGATACAACCGAGCCCGGATCGCGTTACACTGTTGCTGAGTTTATAAACGTAAACTCTTCGCTTGTATCGAGGATTCGCCGTAGTTCGTTCGAGTAGATCGGTCCGACTGTTTCCGGAAGCAAAAGCAACCGCGATTTTACACATCTTCGAGGCAACAGTTCAGCGAAGTTAACTCGATATTGCCAACATCCACTTCCGTCGTACAGGTGGAATATGAAACGAAACATTGCATAAAAACAAAGTAATGCAACCGTATTTTCTATTCGCGCCGTAATTCGATTTCAAGGGGTGAAATCAGCCCTCGATTAAAAATATCTCGAGATCGCCGAGAGAAATAAACCGAATCGAGGGTCTTTCGACAAATCGATTTCCGCGGTTTCGTAAACGTAACAAAGCGGGGCAAGTTTTTGTTCGAAACGTCTGTGCAGCGTTCTTCGATCGATTTCATCCCTTAAAACCGGCTTACGACACGAACGGATAACGGGGTTGCGTTACTTTGCTTGTACGCACTGTCTCGTTCATCGGTTCTGGTCGGGGCGTTCTTGACTCAACCATCGAGGCCACGGCGACACTCGGCTAGCTTCTGCGCCGCGGAACGCGACGAGGGTTGCGCTTATCAACGTAGCCGGCCTGGAACTTTGGAATACTTGGATCGTTCGGGTGGCGGAACCGAAGGACCGCGTCGTGGGAAGATCCGCAGCCGTCGTCGCCATTACCGAGTCGAGTCGCAGGACGTCGCGACGCCGCAATATCGACGTACCGCCCACGATTATCCTTCTCTGTCTACGCCCGACCGAGACACCCTTTTCCTCCGACGCGCGTGCACCAGAATTCGGCGCACAGCCGCCATTTCCTCGCGACGGATTGCCAACGCCTCCTCGACGTACGAGGATCCATTAGAATTCCCGTTGCTCGCGAACGAATCTTTCAGCCAAAGCTACAGCGATCCAGGAATTGTCCGGCTATGTGCATAGGACGAGAATTGGGGGGACATCGATAAGCAGGAAAATTGGACGAAGGGGTAGTTGAGTTTCAATCAAGTCCGGCCGATACTTTGAAGGACCTGGTTTATTTGGCTGGACAGTCAACTGTCTCGATGGTCGTTCTCGTACAAATTATTTAAATCGCCCTACGTCGTATGTACAATCGCGAATTCTGTTCGAAAGTGCAGAACCAATACCTACGCACACACAGAGAGAGAGAGAGAGAGAGAGAGAGAAAGAGGGACTAGAAAAGATCGCCAGCAACGTTTGATAATACTGACGGCCGCCTTATCAATAATAATCGTAGAAAATATGCACGGTACGATTCGCGCACGGGGCGAACTAGAATCGTGACTAGAATTGTTCGTTCTTAGATACTAAATAACACGCGGCACAACAATCGAGACGCGGCACGTCGTTACTCGTACGTCGACCCGTTCTTCGACGTCCTGGGATCTTCCGGGGTCCACACCTTGGCGTACATCGTCCCGTTTGGCGAAACGTCCGACTTCCTGGACCAGGACAGCGAATGGAATATGAACGGGTTCCCCTCGCTACCTGAAAAACGAACCCGCGGAACAATTAGCAACCTACAGTCCGTTCGCCAAGCGTGCGCACGGCCCTCTTTTTTTTTTGAAAAGGGCCACTTGTTCGATCGGTATCGGCCTCACCACGAACTATGACCTTCTTCGAGTCGTCGCGACCGGAGCACCTCGATAGACCGCCGTTCGCCGACAGAGGATCGTTGCCCTTGTCGGCCCTGACCAGCTCGTTCAGGAACTTGATGTAACCGATCGCCAGCTTCAGCGTGTCCACCTTGGACAGCCTCTTCTCGTACGGCAGCGTCGGTATGTGCGCCCTTAGGCCCTCGAACGCGTCGTTGATGTTCTGCATGCGTCTCCTCTCCCTCATGTTCGCCGCTTGGCGTTGCTGCACCGCCTGCCTCGGGCTCTTACCCGTCGCCCCGTTGCGTCTGTTGTTCTGGCCGCGCCTGGAAGTAATCGTCCCGGTTACGTCGTTGATGCAAGGAAGGGCGAGACCGTATACGTAGGTCGAGGCGTGTTACTCACTCTCTCGCGTGATTCTCCTGGTCGCTGCTGTACGCGCTCTCGTTGTCGCTGCTGTTCTCGTCGTACAGGTAAATCTCGCTGCCGCTGGTGCTACCGGTGCTTCCGGCGGGGTGCGAGGCCAGTTGCGACTGTATCGAGGGCAGGGCGGCCGTGGTAGGCGCGCCGCAATGCGGCGGCATTGCCGCGATCGCTGGATTCCCCAGGAAACTGTGCGCCTCGTACATGTACTGCCTGTTCATCATGTCCAACTCCAGATGATCCATCGAGTACATCTTGAGCCCGTTGCGTCTACGCCGGATTCGCGAACGTCCCTGCGCGCGTGTATCTTTGGCAAAGTGACTAGATTATACGTTCTGGTGCTCGCGTCGTCCTCGTTAAAACCGATTCTTCCGCGTAAATATAAGTGGCCGGTTGCGTTCGTCGGGATCCTCTTCGTTACAATCGCGCCGACAACGGCCGGCAGTTTGCGTTGGAATTTTCGCCCCGGTCCATCCTCGCGTACCCTTCGCCGCGTTCCGCCACGTTCCGCCGATCCGACGCGTGCCGGAGGACGCTTCTTCAGCGGCGGCACGTGCCCACTTGGGGCGGACACGTGTCCCAGGTTTCGTCCGGGCGCTTATCGCGGGACCGTCGTGTCGCGACTCGACGATTAACGCCGGCACAGCGCACACGAATCGACCGCGTCGTGCCAAGGGTGCACGACGATTGTCATCGCTCAACGGCCGTCGTTACGCCTCGTCCGGAGGCAATCAGCGACGCGACGCGACGTTACGCTCGACGTCGGGACGACGCCGCCGGAGGTGTTGAACTGTTAACGCGGTAACGTGGAACTGCGGACGAGCGGCACTTCAGGTGCCCCGGCGAAACTGTTTTCGATGAAACGGGAGGAAGGCGGAAGCCATACCCGGGGTCGAGGGCTCAGCCACATCCCCGTTCGTCGGGCTGGCCAGTGGCGAGGCCGTGCTACCCCTATTGCCAGGACGCCGGATCCGCCTCTTCATCGATCTGATAAGGAACGCGGTGGTTCTCGGCTCGGGGGATGACTCGCGAACACCTCGCGGATTTTCCAGACGAACTTTTATTACCGTAGCGGGCGTCTTTGTAGTTTGATTATAATTGGCTGGGGTAGCTTTCGAAGAAGCGAAAAAACGGGAAAGACGTTTTTTTATTTATTTATTTATTTATTTATTTATTTGTTCAACGGGTAGAAACCCTTTATGCACAACGGTAATACTCCTAATGTCCGAACTAAGTCTGAATCTTATTGCAAACCCAAGTGGTAATTGTATTGTCGAGTACATTACATTCGCTGTGTTTCGTGTTCCCGTCTAACTGTACACTGCCCGAAATTTCCATAAAGCCACCTTCGTGTTCGCTTATATTGTAAGAATATTACCAAATTTTGTTACTTTTTCTCGTCCCTGTTCATGTTTTTTTGCTATTAAGTCTACGTGGAATACTTTGTTGCACCGCTACGTTTACATTTTGCGTCCGCTTTGAACTTTTCCGACATAAAGCAGTATTTAAGTGCGAAGTTTCTATAAAGCCACTTAGTCTGTATACTAATAGCTACCACATACGGTAACCCAATCAATTCAAATGCAAGCATTAGGGTTCAAATTAAAATCTTGTTTTACAGAAATAGTATATTTATTATATTTAAGTACATTTTTATCAGAATGCCGCGAGGAAAATTATTGTCCAGTGAAGAGAAGGCATCGATTGATGCTTACAAGGTAATGGGTTGTTCGAATCGTGCAATAGCGAACAAACTTAATCGTTCACGAACTCTCATAAATAGTTACGTAGATCTGGGTGAAAATTATGGTAAAAACCATCCTAAAGGTGGAAATCAGAAGCTGACGAGGAGGCAACGTACGCTACTTATGAGATGTGCAGCCAAGGAAATGAAAAGTGCATCGCAACTTCGAAATGATCTTGAGTTGCCAGTATCCACGAGACGAGTCCAACTAGTATTAAAAAGTTCTAAGCGGTTTCGATGGTCGAAAATGCTGCGGAAACCAAGTCTAAAACCACACCACAAAGAGGCTCGCCTTGAGTTTGCAAGAGTACACATGTCATGGAGTACTGAACGGCAAAATGTTATATTTTCCGATGAAAAGAAATTTAATTCAGATGGACCGGATGGTTTCAAATACTATTGGCATGATTTATCGAAAGAAAAAAATATTGCAATGAGTCGTAATTTTGGTGCTGGCACGTTAATGGTGTGGGCTGCATTTACATTCAATAAAAAAACACCCATTTGTCGTATTTCTACTAAAATGAACTCCGAACAATACACGGAATTGTTGGAAATAATTTTGGTACCATTTACCGAAGAAATTGACAACGACAACCTCATTTTTCAACATGATAATGCTGCAGTCCACACATCACACCATACCAAGCAATGGTTTAATCAAAAGGATATACAAGTTTTGAAATGGCCAGCCTGTTCCCCGGACCTCGAACCTATCGAAAATCTGTGGCGGAATAGTCGCGAGGAAAGTTTATGGCAATTGTAAACAATACAATACAATCGACGACTTGTCAAAGGCAGTTTGTGAAGCGTGGCCGTCCATCGATGAAGAAACGCTTCAAACTTTAATTTTGTCACTGCCGAATCGAATTTTTCAAGTGATTCAGAGAAATGGTACTTGTACTGAAGCTATTGTTAATTTAGAGTTTATTTACATAAAAAAGAAGTGGCATTATAGAAATTTCGCATTTCATTTTGTGTTATATTATGTTTCTTCACATTTTCGTCAAATAAATATTGTTTCTATTGTTGCAGTTAACGAACATGTTTTCATTAATGAACCCTAAAACGATATTATTCACGAAATAATCATTATTACAGACGTATCATAAGATTCCAGCGAAAAACACAGTGGCTTTATGGAAATTTCGGGCAGTGTATCATAATGTTGTCGTGGATCTTCTCGTAGCAGCTAATACAGTTCACTTTTCAAATTAGAGTCACCGACATCGAAGAAGTTTAGTTCACGGAAGTAGAGATTCGCTGTTTTGCACATTCTGTTGAAAGGATCTAATGCAGCGCGTTTCAGTAACGAAGTTCTAAACAGAAGATGCGCTCTCGTGTTCAAGGATGACGAGTTAAACTACTTTCGTTTCGAACAACGTGGAACATAAAAGTTGAAAATTGCGTGGCATTCTCGACGAGGACCGCGCTCGATGCGTTCGCGTTCCCCTCCCCTGGAAATATCGGGGGTTGAAAAAATAGAGAAATAGTATTTCCCACGCGACACGTGGCCGCAGTAGCGAGCATATTGCTCGCGTATCGAATATTACTTACACGCACGATAATAACACAGCAGAAATCACATCGGACCTGTTACAGACCGCATAATTATACGCCACCCTGGCGGGGCCAAATGTCGCAGAAGCGGTTAACCCCCCGTGGTAAACCCTTCCGCGGTGTTTCCTACCGCACGTGCGCGACACGTGCCCCCAATTTCTTTCCCCCGGTTGCGCGTCCAATTCCGTCGAATGCTCTTTTCGTAGACTTGGCCTTGGACGCGAGCTAGACACGACGCCGTCGGACGGTGGAAAACGCGTCGGACGGCGTTCCTCGATCCCCCGTCGCGGCATAAAGCACAGGCAATTATCGATTTTCCACGGAAAAACTCGGCGAACCGCCCGCTACAAATTAAGAGGGTTCGTCCTATCGGGATGAGTTATTTCCTCCATCTGTTGTTTCACGGGAAATCTAGGACGCGATTCGTCCCGTTCCCACGGTTTTCGTCCAACAGATATCTTCGTGGACGTACGTATACGACACTCGAACTAAACGCGACTCGCGCGCGCATCTTCAACGGCCGACGATGCTCGTCGACGACTCTACGAACTCGTAGATTGCGAACCGCGGGCCCGTTCGAGTTTAATCCGCAGGAAAAATACGGACCCGAGCGGATCCATTGTGGGGCGGGGATTTTCGATCCTCGAGATCGAAAGATAACCGGGAGGGGATCAGATTTAAACGGGCAAATCCCCGGGCACGTGCGCCCGCGATCCGCACCGAAAGATAAATACTTGAACGGGAAAGAATCGTGTCGACGGGCGTAAAAATAATTCGAGTGTCGCCGGTGTCGATTATTATTCGATTTCGACGGCCGTGGCTCGTGAAACCGAGAACCCATCCCCCTTGGCACGATCGATTCACCACGGTGCCTCCTCGGCACCCGCGAACCCATGTCCAACACCTGGTGGCCGGGGTACGCACCCCCTGGACCCATCCTAGGGAGGAACCACTCGAAGCGTAACCGAACGTCTAAGTGTCTATTAATTTATACGCCGGCGGTCGTGTGAAATCGATTTGCGTCCAACCCCGATTCATCTTCCCGTTACAATTGTTACGCCGCCCTCCGGGAGAATGCGGCGTCTAATGAATCGTCTATGGGAGAACGTATCGTGAAAATCGTCGGGCACGCGGCGATATTATTTCACAAGAGTTTTAACGCGGCTCTTTAAACAAGAGAAGAGAACAAAACGCGGAACGTGCGCGTCGGTGGGCACACCTTGCGCGATATTTACCTCGCATCTGTCCCGTGGGAGTAATCGAGCGAATCGTCGAAATCGCGAGTTAATTTAACCATCAGCCTGTCCGGCACGAAATTCGAGCCACCTGTCTAATATTCACTTTCGCATCCGTTTCCGGTGCGTGGGGGGGAACCCCCTCCCCCCTGCGGCGTACCCTCGGCGGAGACCTCCACGGGGGCACCCATCACCGCCCGGGGAAACATTCCACGCTTCGTTGCACCGCCGTTACCTCGCGCTTTGTTCCTCCCCGGGAATCGATTTTCCTTATCGCGAAACACTCGTAAACGGCTCACTCGGAGAGCTAATTCCAATCCTGTTCACAAATTTACCCGGGGGACACATTAATCCGACGACGAGACGGCCCCGGCAGCGTTCAGAGCGTTTCGCTGCGACGGACGCCCGCGTGTCGGCGATCGTTCGACCATGTCTGGTTATAAATTGTTGTTCGCGGCGAACGGATAAGACGTACGCACAATGGCGCATAATTTTCTTAGGGAAAAAAAATGTGAACGCGCTAAGTGGGACATTATTGATAGCACGAGCTGCTCCCTGTAATCAAGATAGAGATCCATCGGTCAAGGGAGACGGCGGTATCGTTTCGCCGATCCGAATGTTTTCCATGGGCCGATTGTGCGTGCACGAGATTCGTTAGATCGTCGATAGCGCAACCAACAAACCGACCACCTGTTTTCCCTATACCGCGATCGAGGGGGGTCCCGACAAACATTTGGTCGGTTCCAGTAATTTCCAAGATTTGCCCAAAAGCGCCGCGGCTGCCCTCTATTAACGCGAACGCGTACCGTCCCTTCCAACGACGCCCAGGGGTAAAACAGCGAGGCGAACATTATCGTTACGTTATCCATCGTTTCTACTGTCCACTTCTTCGAACGTCGCAGTGTTTCAATACCCGTCGATCCCTCGAATCGTCAGCAATACTAATTCTAAGGGAAAACCGTTTCGGTGGTTTTTCCGATCCGCTCGTGGGCTCAGCGGTTCAAATTTTCGCGGTCAGGAAACGCTGCGTCCATTCAAGCTCGCCTCGATATCTCGCGGGGCTCGAGGTGGCCTTCGGACCGTACATCGTGGCCAGCCAGTATTTTCGCTGAGCTGGGTTGTTGTTTACATCCAGTAGCCGCTCTTCGTACGGTCGTCCCGCGTGCGAGGAGAGCGGCCCAAAAATTTTTCATCGAAATTCCCCGACGTCCGCGGTGCGTCCCCCGTTTCCCCCAGCGTCGCACGATACGCCTCACCATCCAGAACCGCCAGTGGACGATCGAGCCGCGATGAAGGTGACCGTGACC
The DNA here is from genome assembly GCA_963969485.1 of Nomada goodeniana. Lineage (NCBI taxonomy): Eukaryota > Metazoa > Arthropoda > Insecta > Hymenoptera > Apidae > Nomada > Nomada goodeniana. The sequence continues at coordinate 917,589 of OZ018306.1, read as the reverse complement.
ACGCTCAGCGACGACATCTTCGTCCTGGACGTGTCCGAGGACATGGAGCTGGAGAACTTCAAGGCGCTCTGCGAGGTCGAGTGCAACGTGCCGGTCCACGAGATGATGATCGCGTTCAACGGGCTGCCGATGATGAACGACAAGAAGTCGCTGAAGGACCACGGGATCCGGGAAGGCGACGTGGTGATACTGCAGCACATGCACCGCAGCGGACCCGACGCGAGTCTTCACCCCTTTAACGGAGGTCAGCCACAATACAGCGCCATTATTTAATGCGGCGATCGAAGACGGGTCGTGAGGTTAGCTTCTCCTCGGCCTTCGATTTACGTTTCCCGTCCGTGTCCGTTAGATCCCTAGGCATATTTCCATCCGTGCACGAGGCACGCTAACAACGAATCGAACATGTTCGGTTCCTGGTCGCGTTTCACCTAATTTCGTTAACCTGTGCACGATCCTCCCGTTCGCCACGCCTGTTGCATTTGCGCTTTACTTAAGAGCACGCCCTGCACGATCCAACGGGGAGAACGTACTAAATTCCAAGATACGTCACTCTAGCAATGCCCATGTTGGACTTCAGTTCCATCAGAGTGCCAGGCGCGTCCAGCAGTCGCCAGACGTCCAACTCCACCGTGATGGCAAGGTTGCAAAATCCCAGGAAGGAGGACGATCCGGAGATGATTAGGGACATGTTCTTGGCGAACCCGGATCAGCTGGCATTGCTGAATCAGAACAATCCTAGGTTGGCCAGCGCGTTGCTGTCTGGGGATCTCGGTGAGTCGTCAGATGATGCGCTTAAGACTGTCCGACGCGTATATATATACTTTGATTCAATATTTTGATTCGCAGAGAAGTTCTCCTCTATACTGAAAGAGCAAATAAAGCATAGAGAGCAACGCGAGGCGCAGAGGCTGAGAATGATGAACGCGGATCCGTTTGATACAGAGGCGCAGAGGTTCATCGCCGAAGATATCAGGCAAAAAAATATCGAGGCCAACATGGAGGCAGCGATGGAGTACAATCCGGAGACATTCGGATCGGTCGTTATGTTGTATATTAATTGTAAAGTCAATGGATTCCCGGTGAAGGCATTTATAGATACAGGTACATATATATTTTCCCCTTTGTGTACGCGAGCGATAATGTTTCCGAGTCCGTCATTGGACTGGAGACAAGATTATTTTTAAACGTCTTTGTTTCGCCGACTTTGGCTTCCCGATGACTATTTTTAAATTCCCCTGCATTTTGCGAAGTCATTATTCGCGGCACGACTCTTCATAGCGGGAGTCGGTTAAATTTAGACGCTGCATATTCTTATCCCTCTGCCGAACATTTCCCTCGACCCGTGAATCGACCGATTCTGTTTTAAAAAAAAAAAACAAAAAAAATGAGAACAGGTGCACAATCGACCATAATGTCCGATGCCTGCGCGGAGAGGTGCCACATAATGCGGCTGGTCGATACCAGGTGGGCCGGTATAGCCCACGGTGTCGGCACGCAAACAATCATCGGTCGCATACACACGGTGCAGATCCAGATAGGAAACGATCACTTAACAACGTCGTTCACTGTGCTCGCCGAGCAGAGCATGGACATGCTGCTCGGCTTGGACATGCTGAAGAGGCATCAGTGTAGCATAGACTTGAAGAAGAACGTGCTTACCATCGGCACCACCGGCGCAGAGGCGGCGTTCCTGGCGGAAGGTGAATTTTTTAAAGAAAGAATCCTGTACGCACGGTCGTGCACCTTTTTAAAAGATCACCGTTCAATGCGCGTGTTTCGTTGTTGCCAGGGGAATTGCCGGACTGGCTCAGGCTGAGCGGTTACAGCGACGCGAGCATGTACGACGTGGAGGACGACGAACCGGGATCACAGAAGGCTCTGAAGGACGGATCAAAGAACACCAAGAAGCAACGCCATCAGCCAGGTACACGCCAACTCTGTCTTAACGAGGTAAACGAGGTAAACGATTGCAAAAGCGTGACACGTCTCTCGTATCTTTCAGACAATCAGGGGAGCAACAGTGCGGGAGGGACGTCGGGCAGATTCGGCCCCATAGAGAATACGGTGTTCCCCCACGACCCGTTCACAGAGGAGACCGTGAAGGAGATCATCGAGCTGGGCTTCGGCCGGAGCCAAGTGATCGCCGAGCTGCGTAGATTTAACGGGGACAAGACTAAAGCCACAGACGCGCTGTTTACGAAATCGATGAGACCATAGGGGGCGACCGGGGGAGGAAAAGAATTGTGAAGGTTTTTATATATATTTCTGCGAGTAAAGCTTGAGGGAAACGAAATTTTTCTACTTGGTCCTTTTGTCTGGCGAGTGTCCAGATGGGGAATGCGCCCAGGTGGGCATCCAGGTTGCCCAACAGTTGACGCCAAGTTCATTTCTACGTTCTGTTTCTGCGCGGCTAGATTTCCGTGGGGTCCCCCACGCGGCACATCTTTTCCTCTTCTTTTCGGCCAAGATGCTTCGGTGCGCTTTGGCGACCTGGTGCTATGGTCTGTCGTAGCAACAGTGCGCACGAGTTCAGCAACGATTGCAACGTGAATTACGCAAGGTTTCGCGAACCTTCGATCTTCGATTATGCTTTAGCAATTAGGCAGAAGGAAAAAAAAATGGAAAAAAAAAACATTTTATAACCAGGAACAATCGTTACGTGTTTTACATGTATCTTTCTTCTTATATCTTGAAATGGTCAAACGGGTACGAGAACAATTGCCGGGGGGAACATGAGGTAATTTCGATCGTTCGAGGTGAACCATCAACGCGAGTTTTGTATCGTTAATATCTACTTAGGGTATATGGTATTTTTCTGTAATTTCTTTATATTATTGTACCGATAAAGAGAAAAACGTATAACAGACTTCGCCCGTTCAAGTTCCTATTCGCTCGTGCCCCCTTCGCCGTTCCGCCGTTTACGCGGATCCCGGTAGCTCCTTCGGCGACCATTTTATCTCGACCATCTCGCCGGTGCGAGCGGACTCCTCGCAAGCGGACGTGATCTTGCACACGGCCAGCGTCTCCTTGGGCAACACGGACAGCTCCGTCTCGCCGAGTACCACGTCGACGAAGTGATCCAGCTCCCGACGATAACCGTGGAGGAATCTGCTGGCGAACGAGTAACAAATCGGGGCGCTCCATCCGCCCTGGCTGCCACGCTGGACGGTGACGCCGTGAATCGGCCGCTCGTTGTCCGCCGTGATCATACCCTTCGGGCCGAACACCTCTAAACGTTGGTCGTACCCGCAGCTACTGTTCCGCGATATGTCGATGATCCCCAGGGTACCGGACGGGAAGTAGAGGGTTATAACCACGGTGTCGTAGTCGCCGATCGCCTTGATCTCTGGAATGTGCGCGTGGGCCTGGACGGCGACCTGAGGACAAGCATTCGCACCGTCGATCTTTGCGCACATTTTTTATACGCACCTGTCGTTTCGATTCTACGGAGGGGCCTACCTTGACGGGATACTCCCCGAGGGTCCAGGTAATTATATCCAAATCGTGGACTATGCAGTCGCGGAATATACCGCCCGACTTTTTCAGGTACGCCAGGCTGGGCAGAGGGGAGTCCCGCGATACGGTTTTGATCACGTGAACGTGCCCGACCTCCCCGTTCCTGACCCGTTCCCTGACGGACGAGTAGCTGGGATCGAAGCGTCTGTTGAAGGCGCAGAACAACGGCGTGCCGATCTTCCTTGCCGTGTCGTAGCACTTGATCGCGTTCGCTAAGTCCTCGGATATCGGTTTCTCGCAGAACACCGCCTTCTTGGCTTCCAGGGCCCTCCGGACGATCGCCTCGTGGGTGTGCGTGGGCGTCGCGACGATAACCGCATCCACGCTGCGACAGATATTCGTGCAATCGGAGTTACCAATTGAACGGCGCCGCTCGCAACGGGAACGGGAACAAGAATTGCTCACCTGGGATCATTGTACACCCTGTCGGATTGTTCGCTGTTGAGAAGAACGACGTCGTCTAGGTGCCAGTACTCCTTGAGGTTCTCCCAGTTCGATTCGACGTCGTCCACGGCGTACAGCAGTTTGACACGTGGACTGCTGAGGACGTTGGCCAAGTGAATGGTCCCTGCACGACCCAGTCCGAAGAGGGCCAGCTTCACCTTGGGATGACGCAGTTCCTTCCTCAGTTGTAGATCGTCCAAGTACCTGGATCGCCGTCCATTATTAAATTAAATTCCACGAATATTCGGGAAACATTTCACGAGAAAAACGGTTCGAATTGACGTTTCGGCTCACTTCTGATAGACGTAGTCCTGCGTGGGTGGCGAGGGTTGCGGTTTCGTGTACGGGGACGCCTCTTTGAATTTCAGCGTAGCCATGGTGTCCTGTGCGTCCGGAGCCTTTGATCAACGACTGCGACTCGTCACCTTAATCGACCAGCAGAACGTTCCCCGGATAATGGGCCTCTTATCCATATAAACGAGCCGGCCAGCTAGAGTAGGGAGAGATTCGCGATTAGGCGTGACGCGGACTGCAGCTTTGCGAATGGAAGAATTTTTCTTTAATCCATTGACAACGATAAGACAATTCGGCGGGGGACGCGTGAATTTTTTGGAACACCGTGTGATGCAACCGAGCTTGTTTACAGTGGAAATTTTTTAAAAGCCGCGGAACGATTGGACGGACGCAGTGTTACGTGATTATCTGTTACATAATCCTCCAACTGTATTCTGCAGAGATATAATTCTTTTTCTTTCTTTTTCCTTTTACAGATTAAACATTCCATTAGATAATTTACAATTCGTCGCGTATCTGTGACCCTGAGTTGGACGTAAGGATGACTTCGTTCGTGTTGCTCTCCGCGTAGCCGAAGTTTCTCGTCTCGTCTCTGCCAGGGTCGGCGTCCACTAAATATATGCGCGATCGTGTCCGCCTGAAAATGGTGGTACAATCGATTTCAGTGGAACGAGGAGGAAACTTTTAAAAGAGCAGGAACTTTGTTTAATACTTCTTGTCGATTTCATTCAGGTCCACCGATACTGCGATGTCCTTGGGCTTGGAGAAATCGCACTCCAAGACGAAGGCCGCGTCGCCTGGTGTGATCAGCTCGTCGTCGTGTTGGAGGACCAGCACGTTCTTGTACTTGTTCTCGATCTGAAGGATTAACACGCCAGCGTTGGGGTGGGTTTCGTACAATTGCTACCGACTGCGCGAATTACTTACGTTCCGAGTGTTGCACCGATCAAAGGGAATGACGAGGGTGAAGTTTCCACCGCGGCTAGGGTTCAGAAAGCAAGGGGACTGTCTCGAGTAGAAGCTGCCCTGGGTATAAACGACCCCGGAGAACGATTCTGGCGTTTCGAGTTCGATTATCATTTTCTCGGCACCGCAGCGTAAGCTAACACGGTCGTAGCCTTCCGCGGACGCACCGATTTGCATTTCCATGGACAAGTCTTGCTGCCAGATTTCTTCTGAAACGGCGGAAAATTATTTCTGTCGGATATCGATACGCGTGTTTCATTTTTACGCGCCTCGGGATCGGTGTAGATAATTTCCAGTCCTGACGCACGCCACTATCAGCAATATACATATCGTCTAGAATATTTGTTAATCCTTTTGAAATGAGAAACAAATATTCGTCGATATAAATTTCTCTTTTTTCTCTTACCTGCCCATTGTTCCTTCGCAGTCAATAGGAGCAGCGCGAAGAGGAACAGTGATTTCCACATGACACCGAACGTACCCGGCCGAGAACTAACAGTGAATTCAAGTTCATTTATTAGGAGGTCAATCCCTTCCAGCTATATACCTGCTCCTACCTTTTTCCCAATTTGGGAACGGGCCTCTTCGAAAAAATGCATTGCTTCATAGCAACGAATTTTTCTTTCGACTTACAGTAAAGGAAATCCGACAGTGTGTTCTTAAAAAACTTATCGCGATCATTTTGCGTTACAAAGGTATACCTCTACAGACCGATAAAATTCATTGCAATATCTAATTCGATATTTTTCCAGAAACCGTACTTATCTACCGGTTTGTTTCATTGCGACATACTCGTTATAACAATGCTCGTGTGATGGCGCAACGATTTCCGTCGAGTGTGCGCATGCGTGGCCTCTCTACGACCCGTCGCATAACAATCTCGATAAGCTTCCATACAATGACGAAATTCAGCAACGCGAGGAATTTTTATTCCTCGTTAATAAAGCATGAACTGCTAGCCATCGATGAATTTTCGTTTCACGAAGTGAAATGAAGACGTAAAATGTAATTTCCGTGCCGTGAGAAATGTCCAGGTGAAGCAACGTTTAGGTACACTACTGTCTCCAGCGAACGCGTGGAAAGGTTGCGCTCGAGTACGAGCCGCTCTTATCACTCGGCCGCGAACTCTCCGATTGTTCGCACGCGCGTGTCAATTCCGCCCCTAATTCATTCACATATTGTTCAGAAGTTTCCACGCGGAATCGAGCAGCATGGCAGCAACACGCGTCGGTCAAGCGATCTTCTCCAGAGGCCTCAAGATCGGCCGCGGGCCGCAATATTTCACGTCGAACGTGAAATTTTACTGCTGTGAGTATTATTGAAATTGCACGATAATCCTACGGAATCGTTTACACGGTGTATTGTTTCTATTTGGTGAAGCTAGAGTTTTACAAGGGGGGGGGGGAGTCCGAATTTGCAACTTGCTTTTGTTTTTCGCAGTGTTCACGAGAACTACGACTGCACATCGTTGAATAATAATGAGCGTATCAGTTGCGCAGCTATCTTAATCGCTCCTGCGGCCTTCGAAGCGTGGTATGCTTCAGTTCGGAATTTATTGATTTCCGATTATTGACTTCTCCCGATATCATTACGTAATTGCCGTACCCAATAGGAAATTATGCGCGAGCCACGCTAAGCGAACAAACGATACGTTTCGTTCCGTCTTTCATGGCTGAAAATGGGCAAAGAAAATTTCATTCGTTGCAATCGTTTCGCAGGTCAGGTTCAGAACTATGAATACATCAAAGTCGAGACCGTCGGCGAAAAGAAGAACGTCGGTCTTGTCACGCTGAACAGACCGAAGGCACTGAACGCTCTGTGCGACAAACTAATGACCGAACTGAACGACGCCGTTGGAAAGCTCGACCGGAACGACAGTGTCGGTGCCATCGTTCTTACCGGCAGCGAGAAAGCGTTTGCAGCCGGTAAAATCGAGAAATCGCGCTTCGAACGATAATAGCCGACGGTAGATGCGGATGTAGATATTTTCAATTTAAAGGCGCCGATATCAAGGAAATGCAGAACAACACGTACGCGCAGACGATTAGGGGAAATTTCTTGACGAGCTGGGACGGCGTCAGCAGAACGTCGAAACCCGTCATCGCGGCAGTCAACGGTTACGCTGTAAGCGAAAGGAAGAGGATCGATTGCGGCTCCGACGGTACTTTAACGAAATCGTTTATCCGCAGTTGGGCGGTGGCTGCGAGCTGGCGATGATGTGCGACATCATTTACGCCGGCGAGAGGGCGAGGTTTGGTCAACCGGAAATCGCCATCGGTACAATACCTGGCGCAGGTGGCACACAACGATTGACCAGGGCGGTCGGCAAAAGCAAGGCGATGGAGATTGTGCTGACGGGAAATCAGATCACTGCCGAGGAAGCGGAGAAAAGCGGTTGGTTCCTTTAAACGGACATACATGTGCACCGTGAACGAACGTTTGGTGTTGCAGGATTGGTCAGCAAAGTTTTCCCCGCCGACAAGCTCGTCGCCGAGGCAATTAAACTTGGAGAGAAGATCGCCTCCCATTCGCAGTTAATTGTTGCCATGGCCAAGGAGTCTGTCAATACCGGTAGCCTATAATCATTTTAACAGCGATTCTTGGTCGCTTTCGAATCCTTTAACGTTGCTTATTCGCGTTGCTTGTTCCCGTTGCAGCCTACGAAACTACATTGAGGGAGGGGCTGCATTTCGAGAAGAGGATGTTCCATGGCACCTTTGCCACGGTGGGTATTTAGACAATCAATGTTGAGAACGAATTTCGTAATTAAAATATTTGCACTTTAGGCTGATAGAAAAGAAGGGATGACGGCTTTCGCCGAGAAAAGACCGCCTAATTTCACCAACCAGTAAGATAACACTAAATCGGCGTGCACTGTTGGTAAATGCACGCTCCTCTGCAGGCATATGATTGAGACATATATTTTTATACGTAAGTTTTTTACGGCGATGCTTCTTTTAATAAACGTTTTGCAATAAATTTGGGCACTCGTTGACCGTTGCGGGGGAACTTTTATTTAATCGCTACATTTACATCTAATATGATCCTTGAGTACATTACATTTACACTTACGGTCTTACACCAGACAAGGATTTATTTATTAATATCATTTCTCCGTGTTTCCACGGAAACACGGAGACGCGTGGAGGGGGGTGGGTGTGAACGGTATCCAAGGACGATAAAGGAACAATGGAATTTCACACCAACATCGTTGCACTACTTTTTTTTTCCTCGCGCTTTCAGATCGTCTCGACGAATCGAAGTTTCTATTTTATCGTATAAAATGTGTTCCCGTATTTTCTCTTTCCTGCTTTCGCCCTCGTCCGCCCCGGAAAGCAACCAAACTCTTCGCCCCTCATCTGCCCGGATAGAAAAACACTCTTCTCGTATTAAAATATACATATAAAGATTCGAAACGCTCCAAATATATCCAGTGTATCAAATCCGCGTGAAAACAGCAGCATCAACTTTCGGACGAGCAAGTCAAAGAATATCCAACGCGACGTTCACCACGCGTAACCTGCCTGACTAGCTAACACTAACAATATACAAGTGGAACGAAAGTACTGTGCATGCTTATTGTGTTCACATGGTTTTCCTGGTCCTCGAGATTCGACGAAAATTAATCCGGGTTAACCGTTCTTGCGAGCCGGATTACTCTCGCCCTGTTCCGCGATTAATCGTTACCTTAAGTACACATTAGAAGGGGGGGGGGGGGGGGGCGTCTGTCGACGAGGATTCGCAGGATCGTCAACGAGTTTACCCCCCGTCGCGCTACGAATTGTTACGCGCAAAGTTGTTCCGCCAAAATAAGAGGAATCTTCGTGCAAAGTTCCAATGATAAAATTCGTCCCGTTTCTTTTCCTTTCGACCGATGCAACGATCCTGCGCTAACCGCGGACGGGCTGCTAAACTCCTCGAGATCCGTTGAAGGAAAAAACAAAAAAAAAAAATAGAAAACCCTGGGGATCGTGCGTGTCCTCTCTCGAATATATATCACAGTTGCAAGCTCCGCTCGAATAACTAAGCTGGTACTGTTCGGGGAAACAGAATTTGGCCAGCGATTTACCGCTTGTTGCGGCTCTTCATCGTGAAACGTCTCCAGAAATTGCTGCCTTTTTTAGGCGGCGTTGCAACCGGCGCGTCGTAAGGATAGCCGGACTCTTCGTCGGTGTCCTGGGGATTGGCCGTCTCCCTCGTTGGCGAGCCGCCGTGACCGCTGTCCCTGTCCCCGTCCCCGGAACATTTCTCGAGACCTGCAAACGCACGCGGTGAAACGAAACCTGCCGTTGCCGGAGTAACGCGAGCGACGTCGAAAACGGACCCACCTCCGGCTCGAAGCATGTCCAGAAACGTGTTCTCCGCGTTGCCACGCGTGCGTCCCTGCTTCTGCGACGGTGTACCGAAGCTCAGGCTCTGTATATTGATTTCCGCCTTGAGCTGTTCGTGCGGTATGTCGTCCACACGGAACTCGTTCGGATCCTCGACGAACGCCTGCTGCAGGTCGCGCATGATCTTCTTCCGGATGGTTTTCTTCATGGACAGGTGTCGCTCGAGGTGCTTCACGTCGCTCTCCGTCAGCGTTTTGCTGTTGTCGCGACGCCGGGACTTCTTCTTCTTGCTGTTCTTCGGGCTCTCCTCCTCGCCGGATGTCGAGCCAACGGACACGGCGCTGTCGTGCCCTGGTACCTTCTCCTCCGCCTGGAGGCGAGCGTTCTCCCATTTGTTGCCGAATCCGAATATGTCCCTCAGATGGGGAATGTTCCGGTCGGCCGTCTGCTGTCGCGCCATTCTCCTTCTATCGACGACTTGCCGGGTTGCTTCAGCCGGGTTGCGCCTACCTGCCGATACGAAACTGCGTTAGAATATGCGAGGGGCGAGGAAATGTGGTGCATTCGTGAGCCAAGACCGGGGGACCAGCCGTTTCGAGAGCGTGCATCGAACTCTGAAACAGGAGTATCGTCGCCGCCCGACGCACAGGTCGGCAAAGTAGATCGCTCGGAACAAATGGGGCCGATCTGCATAGGCGCTCAGAGAACCGGACCCGTGCCTCCTTCGGTGGGACATTAGCAAGAGAGAAACAAAAAGCGCCGCGGGTTTATTGTTCGCCGGTAAAAGAGCCGGGACAGTTACGCGAACGAGCGTGGGCTCGCGCAGTTCGATCACGGCGATCGACGAAGCGAGACATCTCGCCCACATTTCGCTCGATGCACTTTCGATCCGCGCCGTGAGAATCCCCTTTATTCCGCCCGGCGGAAAGTTTCTTCCCGTTACGTACGGCCGGGCCCGCACACTTGCGGCTCCATTCTAATGGGCGATCGTGGGCGTCTCGCTGTCTACGGTCGTTCGCGGCACGGACCCGTGACCGATCGACGGTCCGAGACGTACCCGGTTGCGATCGGACCGTGGACGGTCCAATTTTATCGTCCGTCGGCCGCGGACGGAGTCGAAGTTTTACGCGGCGGAGAGCGCGTATCGAGCGATTACGAAAGAGTTATTCGCGCGAGCCTTAAGTATTCATAGCGTGTTCGCGGACGTGGCCCTCTGGAAATACCGGTCCGAGTGTCGTGAACTGTTACGCGTCCCGCAATCGGCGCGAGAACACGTTCACCGTCACGCGGGATCGGGCTTGCTCTCGCCGGAGCCGACGGGTTGCCGTCGGTCGTTCGAATGGTTCGGTCGAACGATTCGTCCGTTGAAAACGGCGCGGCGCTCGAGAGAGACCGGCGGAGCCTGGGCTGCGGGCAATCTCCGTGCGTTTCTATAACGGACCAGCGATACATCGCGGCCGCCCGACGGCGACGCGGTTGCTAGGCAGCGAGGTTCGTCCAGGTAAACCACTCCTCTCGTTTCCTCTCTCGCCTGCTCGTGCAGCGCTGGCCGACGCGAACGCCGTATCGCCGTTTCTATCGACGTTCGATATCGGTCGGCCGGAGTCAGCGGCGCGCAAACTACCGCGATACGGGCAAAACTAGTTTTGCGGGCACGGCGATCCCGTTGTTGAAGCGTCCCGGCGTTGCTCGCACTTTTTCGTGCACCGTCGACGACGGCGAGAACGGCGTAGGACAATAGACGGCGGCCGTTTATTTCCAGACCGCGGTAACGATCGATGGGATCGCTCGCGCGTTGCACGGTCATTTTCCCTGTCGTATTTGCAGGCCTCGCGTTACATAATTTAATGCCGTTTCGTTTGCGACGATTCTTCCGAGAAATTGCGAAGGAAAGTGCGCCGTCCGTTACGTAAACCGATCGGATCCTCGGCGCGTCCCGACCCACGACTGCGAAACCAGGGAAATTTCGATATTTCTTGAAACCCCCTGCGAACCGTATTCGCGTCCCTGAATTTTCCCAACGCCGCTGTTACGCGATTAACAGTATTAGCGCGGCTGGTGAATTGTTACGAGGTGCTCGCCGATTAATTCGCTCGGACGTTCGTAATTCTGGCGCGGCGATCGCGTCGGCAAAATGTCCTTTCGACGCGACACTGTCGCCAGTGGTGCGTCACCTGTGTGGCCTTTAGATAACGCGGCCCGTTTTAAATTATGAACTGGACGAAAATGCAACGATTGCAAACGGTGGCAATTAAAGAGCACGCTTTGGAAGCCTGACACGATTACGAACGAACCGGATAATAATTGCTCGGCGTTACTACTTCCGACGGAGATAGCCGCGTGTTCCATGGTCGGTTGCCGCGTTTAATTTTGTGATCGCTTTTTCATCGCCCCCCCCCCCCTCTCAAACAATAAGCTCCATTGTGCGTCGCACGATTTCCAGGCCACCCGCTACACTCGACCCGCGTTCCCCTTTTTTTTCCTTTTCATCGCCACGATTTTCGTTCGAAAGATCGACGCGCGAGCCCGGGTCTCTTTATTCCTCGGCAGAACGGACCAAGGGGGGGCTAGAGGGCGAACGAGCCGATTGTTAGCGCGCGAGGCGATGTCGCAATGTACCGTAAGCTGACGCAGGGTCTTCACGCATGGCAGATCGAAACGTGTAATACACGGGGAACAGGTACGATCGATTCCTGGCTCGTCACGGTCCCTAGACGAAAGTTCGAGCGATCCCCGTGCGTTAATATTTCCGTTATTGCACACCGGCGTGCCGAGGTTACACCTTTCACGCCGCCGACAGCGATCCGGCGGCTCGCAGCTGTTTCGTTAACGCCGGACGGCTATCAATTTTTAACCGCAGGTGGACGTGAAGCGTGCGTCGCGATAGTAATGTCGCTGATAAAACCTTGTGGCCGGCGAGTAGATATCGTCGATGATCCTTAATCCAGAATGGTCGCGCGTTCACCGACGCACCGCACTCTGTTCATTCTTTCGCGCACGCGAACAAGCGGGGCACTTTCAACGGCCGGGCGACGAATTTCACGGGAGCGATGCAGCGTGTCCGTGCGGGTCCGTGGCCGCGGCGCGACTAAACGTTGTTTCTCGACTTTCACTTCGCGATCCGAACGGCCCTCTGGTCCCTTCTCGTGCCGATTGCCCGCAGCACGCCCACGCTCTCCATTCTGAATCACGATCGAATTGTTGTTGCGCGGGCAACGCCATCGCCTTTGCTGGACGGCCCGCGGTTTTTCTTACTTCTTCTTACTCTTTCTTCGTTTTCTGTGCCGCTCACGGGATACGTCACCGTCCGTCCCGACGAACCTCGCTGCGTCCTTGCGCGTTCCGCGGGACATAGAAACGTCGCGAACGGGACCGGCCAACACGGCCGGACTGTGTTTCTAATTCGCCCCGGGTAATTAAACGGAACTCGACGTGACCGGGCGAAGCGGGCGCCGCAAGTGAACGAACTCGAGTGCCGGCGCGTAAAACGCTCGAATTTCGCGGTTCGCGGTTCGTTGAACGTGGAACGGCCCGGGAACACTGAAAAAGTGTTCGTCGCTTGCGTAAGCGCACTTTCGTTCGTTTTTTTTCTCGCGAACGCGCGTCGACTCGATTCACGCGATTCGACCGGCGATATCGCGCGGCTCTCGACGCTCTCGGCTCGTTTCGCAATCGATCGGCGGACGCGCCGCGGGAAAATGCTTGCGCTCGCGGGGATAGAAATTTCTGCGTGCACAGGCGAACGATATAATATACGGCAACGGAAACGTAATCGTGGCCGGGTTATATCGAGTCCCAGCTGTTCACCTACGCCCGTGATCGATCCGTTCCACGACTTTCCTCGCTCTGCGACTACACCGGGGTGAAAGGTAAATCCTCTCACCTATCGCGGTTACCGTACCGGCAAGAGGATCCCCGGCCACACATACTCCATCAGACGTTACAACATTCGGATCCTCTCTAACCAACTGCCCGGGAAACGAATCCGCGAAAGAGCTGTGCTCGTTTCTCCGGACGCGGCTGCAGCGGTCGACCTTTTGCATTTCTCTATCGATCAGACTATCCCGATACGACACAATATTATTCGATCCGCTCGCTGGAATCGCGTCCGATCCTCGTCGTCGTTCAACACGCGTATCCCCGACCATACCTCGTTCCCCGTCCGTCCTCGACGAAAGTGACATCATAATTCTCGTCGCGGGTCCGTTCTCGTCGACCGCGGTACAGGGCCACGCGAATCGACCGCCTCCGCTTAATCGTAATTCGTCGACGGTCGATACGACGCGCGTCTCGCTTTACATCGGAACGGCAGACACGAAACATCGACGTTTCGCCAGAAGTTTCGAGCGGAAACTGCGCGCAGTCTTCGTTACATAAGGCAGATGGGAACGCGGACGACCTTTCTCGCGTCCGTTACCGATACCCGTCGCCGTTGGACGGCCGGACAAATTTAATTGGCCGATCCTCTCCGCTTAATACAGATTATCATCCGTTTTAATCGTCCCGCGGTGGGAAACGATCTCGCCCGTATCGCGTCGCGGATAACGAAGGTGTCGCTAACATTTCGCGGCGTTTCCTCCATTCCTCATCGCGATCGTTGCCCAACAGACGTCGGAAGCAAGGTTGAAAAACCATGTTCGCGGGCAATGAAATTTTCCCAACTGACGCAACAGCGTTGCGAAACGATCACCGTGGAAGATAGCTGCCGCGAATCCTTTTTATATAAACTTTCCATTACAAATGAAACGGAGGCAGGACGACGTTAGCGCGTCCTTGGGAGTGTTTCACAAAAATCGCGAGGATCGTTAAGCCAGAGCGTAGTGGCTCAAGGATGCGGCGGTATCATTAGGATCGCGAGGCATCCAGCTTTTATATCCACGGCGAACGTCGTCCTTCGTTCGAAACCCGTTTTCGCAGTCACTCCCGATGGCTCCGGCCCGATTCGTGGCTCGAAATTTCGCTACTCACACGGCGATAACACCGAAGGGAAATGTCCAACGGGAGCGAATCGTTCGATCCATCGGAAATGGAAGAATATTGCAGGCGCTGGGAACTCCGCGTTCTAATTACTGGACTCTCGGGGGGCCCTGTCTATCGATTCGATAGTTCGAGGGGGTCAAGCGCTCGCACGTGCCCGATCATTCTCTCTCTCTCTCTCTTTCTCTCTCTTCTCTTCTCTTCGCAGACATCTGATACTGTACGCCGGACGCTGCGCAAAACCGTTATGCAACCTGCAGCGTGTAAGCGGTCCTTGCTCGCCCGGATTCCCGTTGCTCCGTCCCGTTTGCAAAACGATTTGCGTCGCCAAAACACGGAAACGGGTGGTTCCCATTCGCGGAAAGTTCGTTTCTTTTGCGTCGACAGAGCGATAGACTTACATATATCGAGACATTGACGAGAAAGAGAGAGAGAGAGAGAAGGACCGTCCTGCAACATTTATCCAAGTTCGAGCGAGCAACGCGCAGCCCCGCCGAGGCTGGATAAGAATTACGTGGCCGTCTTTGTCGTCGTCTTGCCTGCGCGCGTTGCTATCGTAACTCGTCCCGAGCCCCTTCGACGTTTAACGTCCAGAGGAATCGCCGAATCTCGCCGCACGAACCTCTGTTATCCGCGAGACCGCGCTATCCCCCCGGTATTATGTCGGCCATGAATATTAAGCACCCACGAATGGCCGTCGCCGTCGACCACCATGATCCTCGCGTGTTTAGTTAGTCTCAGGTCTTCCCCCTCGCCCCCTGCGTTTCTTCGCCGCGTCCAACTTTTCGGCCGCATTATTCCCCGCGCCTCTTCCGTGAGTCTTTCCCCCCGGTCGTTTCTGGCTCCGTCGGCTCGGATCGCTCACGAAACCTCGTACAGTTTGTACAACGCTATTTTTAATTCCAGTTCCCCCCCGGTTCGTCTTCCTTTGTTCCTTCGCCGTGTTTTTCTTGCCTCCTTCTCCGCCAGCCTATACCTATATATATATAATATATATATATATATATATATACAGACATCTCTGAAATATTTCCTCTACCGAGCTCTAAAGATACGTCTCGCTCCTTCTGGAATCGTTTCTCCCTTCCGGATGCGGCGTATCGCTCTCAACTCGCCCGCTTCCGACATTAGTCACCCCCTCGAGGGTCCCCGTGAAGAAAAAAGCGGCCGACACCGATCCCTCCGCGCGGCGACGAAAACTGGATACAAGTTTCGGCGATGGGGGGGGGAAGGAAGCGTCGCAACAAATATCACGTGTTGGACATGTGCGGCGGACAACCATGAGAGCGTTTATCGTCCTTTAAGTGGGAGATCCTTGTGCGTCGCGCGCTTGCGGCCGACGAGGCGAAGCCGCATCGAGGGGAGGGGGGGGGGTATAGCCCGAGCCAAGGTGATCCGGTGTAAAGGTGAGAGGCTCGCCGACGGAAAAAGAAACAGTGGTGTCGGGCGAGGATCCAGCCTCGGCCGACCGGGGATAAAGATGATCGACGAAGCGCGACGTTGACGCCGTCGCGGAAGCTCGAGTTTTCGTGAAACGCGGCCTGGAGTAGTATAACCGTTCCTTTTCTCTGGATTCTCCAACGAGCGGCGCTCGTCGAACGCGTCAGCGGTTGGAAGCGTCAACGGTGCGCGTTGATGCCCGGCTGTTCGCCCCCCTCGTGGTCTGACGGCGACATTAACCGCACCCCCATGGGCCTGACCCTAGAAACGCGGCGCGTGACTCATCCTTCCATCGCTTCCCGTCAATTTCCGCTCCGCCTCGATTTCAACGGAGAAGCCGCGGATGACCTTGGTTCGACGACAGGGATGCGTCGCGATGCTCGTTTCGTTGGCGGTTGCACGATTCGGGTAAAGTATCGTCGCAGAGCCGCGTTCGAGAATAGTCGACCGGAGGGAAAGCGAGAGAGAACCGCGAGTGCTGTACAACGAGCGAACTGAGAGAAAATCGAAGGAAACGCTTTACCCTGCCCTTTCCACCCTTTACTGGCGCCGTCTTAAAATAATCGTCGATCCATTCGGGCACGCGTATGATCCACTGGCCGCGCAGGCCGAGTCGTAATTCGACGATTTCAATTCGTGGATTTCACTGGCGCATTTTTACGCCGCTTATCTTTACCATTTTCGTTCCTTTCCCAAGGAGGAACGTTCCCCGATGCCCTTTTTAATTACCTACCTCGCCATCAACCAGCACGGTATCGGAGGATTGGTACGCGCTACTCTCGCGCGATACAGTTAGCGGCGGCCCGACGAGTTACGAAATAGGCGAGCCGGTTGCCCAAGACGCTATGTGTCCGGTAGTTTCTCTTTGTTCCGCTGGCTGCCTCCTGTATAGGCGCGTGCACACGCACGCACTCTCGGCCGACGCCGTAATCGCACGGTTCTCGCTGCTGTTTCCCTAATCGCGGATCCGATCGGCCCTTCGGCCGACGACGCGTCGTCGCGTCCATTTCGCATTAGGCTCGCCGGCCCGATCCCCTTTTTCCTCGCAAGAGGTATTCAAGGTATTCAAGGGGACGCATCGATTTCTTGAACGAGAAAATGCGTACGCGAATGATCGCGGAGGATCAACCGTGGCGAAGTTCCGACCACGTGGCTCGAACGACCGCCGACGACAACGTTCGTGAGCAAATATAGAACGAACGAGAGGCGATCGGAAGTTGTTTACGGGCTGACCGAGCAAGCCCGCGCCGTTTAATGTCAGACGGCGACACGGTCAAGACCGACGGTCGTTAACGAAGGCAACGTTTGACAATTGGGCGGACACGAACGGACATCCTGAATTATCCACGCTCGATTTAGCAGCACGCTAGCCGGGTGAAACGTGCGCACGGCGCTTATTGTCAAGGGTCGTTCCACGCGCAAGAAAGAGTAGGAACTCGGTTAAAGGTTGCGCTTCCTGTTTACCTGTTCGGTGACCGGGCCTTTGAAAAAGGAAGCGCCGCTTTCCTTCGTGTTTACGGATCGACGAATTCCACGTGGGCGCGCAATCGACACCGCGATAAATTCCTACGAACACGGCGCGGACCGGCGTGGAAGAAGTTTCTCGCTTTGCTGGCCCAGCATCATTAGGGTCAATGTCCCCCCTTTCGCGGGCCGTTCCCCCAGAATTCCTGTTCTATTTCACACGAGCGGCGGCGCAGCCAGCATCGAGAAAGGCGCATTAGGGTCGAACGGAAACGGATGTTGGAAAACGTCATGCCCGTGGCGGGTTTTTCACGCGATGACGGCTCCTGGCTAGCCGACGGATCGACGCCGATAAACGACGTCACCGGGGCGGCCTCGATTCCTTCAAGGATAAGGTCCCCGGCTCGGGTAGCACCTCGTTTAACTTTCGCCATTCTATCCGCGCCTCGAATTTCCAACGACCAACACAATCCGAGGCTATTCTTCGACGCGATCGACGCCGCGGAGAAATTCGTGGGAATCCGTTTAATGGTTAGCCCGCGGTCGCGTCGCGTATGGGAAGAGCGCCCCGAGGAGAAAGGCTTTCGCGGGAACGAAAACGACGATCGATCCCCTGCCGTCGACGAAATTTCACTGGGACGACTGACTTTACACGCGGGTAACCGTATCAGTGGTTCGCTCGCAGCAATTGATCCGGCGAAACCTTGACACGTTATATGCGGTTTTGCTTGCCAGGTGGGACAAGCTGCCTGTGCATTCAACAACAAGATAAGTAACAAGACGAGCGTCGCTCGCTCGCCGCACTCCGCGCGCTTGCTGATGTCGTCTGTTCGAATACAACCGCGCGGCATGCTCCGCCAGTTCGTCGGAGGAATAATCGTCCCGCGTCGTCGATCGGTCGGAATCGCGAAAAAACCGGCCAGGTTCTTTTGGCGACGAGAAAGAATTGTCGATATGTCCCACTCACCGAGGGTATCCGGCTCTCTGTCCTTTCCCCGATGCCTCCGGCGAACAAAAGTACAATATCTCCTCACTGTCCAATCTTTTTCCCAGGTTTCTCCGTGAAAAGTCACGAAACTGTAATCGCCTGATCGCGAGCGTGCAACGGCTCGCTCGAGACTGAGGCACACGGCGAAACGGGCACGTCAATGAAAGAACGCCGGCTCCGACCGCCGTTCATTCGGCCGCCCCTTGCACGTGCGCGTGCCGCACGCACGCGTGCACGCGCTTCGCGAGCGTTGCTCGATTCGTAGGGTTCTTCGTTCCTTCCTGGACCCTTTCGGGGGGCAGGGGGGGGGGGAGGCGAACGACGCGAGTGTATCGATTGGCCGCGGACAAGCGACCGGGCGTTGAGTCGCTTCTGTTAGCCACGTCGTGTCACGAGCCCTAGAAACGCCTCGACTGTTTCGCCTCGTCTGTTTCGCCTCGACGAACATACGCCGTCGAACCAACGGCGTCAAACCTCGTTGTCGCAGAATTTTCACGAGAGATCCTCGATTCCCCCTTTCTTCCGTCCGCTGTACCTATCGGCCAAGGGTCGTCGAACTCGGAACGAGAGTGTATCTTCGAAGACAAGTTTATTTCACGACACGGGTACAATACAACGAGAGGGGGGGGGGGGATGGGAGGGGAAAAAAGTTCAGCACGCAGTCAACGCGACGGAGGAGCAAGTCCTGAGAGGAACCGCCGTTCACTGTCGCGTGGAGGATCATGCTGCGCG
Source organism: Nomada goodeniana (assembly GCA_963969485.1). Taxonomy (NCBI): domain Eukaryota; kingdom Metazoa; phylum Arthropoda; class Insecta; order Hymenoptera; family Apidae; genus Nomada; species Nomada goodeniana. The sequence continues at coordinate 898,437 of OZ018306.1, read as the reverse complement.
TGCCTGGTCGGTTCTTGCATATCCGTGTTCGCGGAAGCGACCGGTCACCTGCTCTTGATCGTCGCTTTCTGGAGCTCGCGAATCGTCTGCAACAGAATCATCCGTTCGACGAGTTTCCTGCGGCGCGTCGATCGACGCCCCAGTTAAACACCCACGTTTTCGTCCAATTCCCTTTTTTTACGGACAAATAGAAATTGGAAAGCCCGTACCCTTTTCGCGTCCTCCAAGCTGGCAGGAATGTATTTCTTGTTCGTCGTCCTCGCCAGGCTGCTGTAGTCCCTGTACAGTATGTATTGATCCTTCAGCCATTGTCTGATCATCAGCACTCGTTCCTGCAGTCCGGCGCTCTCGTCTTTGTTCCTCGAGACCGACTCGTCCACGTCTGCTCCTGTCGCGCGTAAAATTAATTGCCCGTTAGTGTCACCGATTCCGCAATTTTTTCTTCAACGAATCATCGACGGATTGGCTTGCCGGGTTTCAGAAACGCCGCGATCTTCGGAAACTCCAGCGGCTTGAAGGCGGGCAATTGAGAGGCGGCGACGGAAGCACCCGGGCCAAATTCCAGTCGCGTACGCTCCAAGTCCAGCAGGTAATTACGAATGTCCTGGCGTTCCTGTTCGAGCCTGAGCGCCGCCGCATACCTTCGCAGACGATGCGTCTGCCTGCACTCGAACCGCGATTGCTTCCCCTCGACTTTGCTGCAATTCGAGGCTTTCCTGCACTTCGACGATCTCGGATACTTCTTGCCCCTCGCCTTTTTCTCCCCGCTTCGTTGATCGTGGCCGCGTATCTTCGACTGCAAAGATTCGCCCGTCGCCATTGTTAACCACTGCACGGGTACCCGTAAAAAAATTCATCGAAATTCACCGTCGCAAGATTTTCCAGGGACGAGCCGTCGCAGTTCCCCTCCTCGCCGTTTCCCGACACGTCGGCGGTAGGAAGTTTCACGACGGTTTCAGTATTCCTGCCGTGCCTCGATTTGCCCGGAACTTCCTTCGACGTTTGTACCCTGCGCCCCCTGACTATGGCGTTGATCGCGTCCTTGTTCAAATTTCTCAGCGTGCTCGTCGCGTCCGACCTTATCGGCGTCTCCGTTAAGAACTCGCCTTCGCTGGACGGACACTTGCTCCTCGATATTTCTCGCTCCGCGGTGTCAATCGCCTCCCGCTCGGGGAACGAGGCGGACACCGTTTTCTCGCTTCGCCTGGAACGACGAGACGCGGTCTACGTGATTGCGGGCGCCCACGAGCGTCGACGACGAACTAATACCCCTTACCTGGACGTCGCCGAGCCGTTCCCGATCGGCGAGCCGTTGCACGCGTTGTTTTCCTTGCGCTCGCTTGACCTCTCGCGGTCGGAGGTCACCGAGCAGGCCTCCGTGTTTTCGTTGGACGATTTCCTGTGCCGCCTGGCCCTTCTGGCGTGCTTCCTCGACGGGGTTCGCCTGCACAGCTTCAGCAAACTGATGGGCACCATCTCGTCGACGTTCTCCGTCGTTCTCACGTAATTCGACAGCTCCTCGTCGAGGCCGATGTCGCACTCGCTCGCGCTGTGCAGTACCTTCGGCGCGACCAATTCCACGATCTCTTTGTCTCTGAAACGGGGACCGTTGTCACAGTTTCCTTCAGACACATTTCCAAATCCAACCCACCTCTCCTCGTCGACCATCGTCTCCTGTTTGTCCTCTGTCTGCTTGTGCGGCGTGATCTTGATCTGCTTCACCCCGGATACGATCGTGCCCCCCTCGGATGACTCCCGCGGCTTCCTCGCGGCGACGGTGGACGATTCGCTGGAGCTCGAGGCCTCCTCGAAGGTGTCGTCCTCGTACCGACCTCGCCGTTCCCCTCCGGAGGAAACATTGCCATCCGAAATGTTCTTGCCCATCGCTGTCGACAGCTCAGACACGATTTCGCTCTTGTCCCCGATCGACCCGGTCGCTTCCTCCGTCTTCGCGTCGTCCCTGTCGTTGCCGGACACTGGAGCGTCGTCCTCGGCCGCGGTCCCTTCGGAAATGATTTCTGGGATCTCCGACCGCACGGAGGGCATCGCACACACCGATAAATGGACGTTGTTCCTGGAGGAATCCGTGGAATCGCGACTGTCCCCGAGACTCGACAGACTTTCCGCCGTCTCTGCGACGTGGCGGTCGTTTCCCTCCGCGCGGATACTCTCGTCGGCTACCCTGGCAGGTGTCCCGCCCGCCTTCTTCCGCGACCCGCTGTCGCTGATCGACGCATCGTCCGCCTGCGCGCGGTCCACCGGTATCCTGACTTCCAGTCGGCGCCTGGGAGATGGCAGCTGCGGGAAAGTATCGAATAGAAACAAGCATGTATGCGCCCGGAGATAATCGCATACCTGAGGGCCAATTTCCTTCGACGCGGCGACGCTTGGCGAGGCTGGATCGTCCTCGCTCCCGGGTTCGACCCGGAGGATCTTGTCGATATCGTCCAGCGAACTGTCGGTGCTTGCGTTGCCCTGCGATCGCTTGCCCTCGTTCCGTTTGATACTGTACTTTCGATCCATCTCTTTCAGCCTCAGCAGGGCGGCGGTCGCCTTCGAGCGCGACATCGTCCTCCGTTGCGCAATGTTTTTTGTTCTCGAACCGTTTCTCTTCTTGGTTACCCCGCAGAGGAGAGCCCCTCTGGACTGGCTGAACCTGACTGGTCGCACTTGTAAATTTTCGACAGCCCGGCCGCGGTGAAGCGCGCTTGCTAGAAGCTGTTGCCAAGGGAACAACGCGTATACAAAGGTAGCTGGCTTCTGCGATACGTCGCAATTAACCAGTCCGATCCTAGGAAAGCGTGATAGCGGTTCCTACGATTCATTAACAATGTTTTTACGTAAGCGAGGCTTTCCTTTGCCGTGGCATAAATTTATGTTAAACGATAAGCGACGGTGCATGAGTATTCAAATGCTCACGGTCGTCGGGTATTAAGTCGCCTTGCGGATCGCGTTGCAGGCGAAATCGCGTTTAAGTATAGCCGGTCTACGGTATTTTACTTTGTATACCATGTGCTGGTGCAGGGAGATTTTTTACGATCGATCGTCTCGCCAGTATCCTCGACAGACGCCTCTGCGGAGAGATTCGATTTGAAAATCCCTCCGAAGCATGGCGGCCGGGCGTCGACCAATAGCGACCGTCCACTCCATCGTTGCCCCCCCCCCTCTCTTACTCGCTGCCGTATCAGCAATAGATAAAACGAATAATTGGTGACGCGAGGTTATACGCGAGGCATACAGCATGGCATGGTGCTCTGCCGCGATGCAGCGCCCCTTCGCGTTAAGCGTGGTGGCTTTTCATTGGTCGTCGCTGGCCGGCCAATGACAGCCCTCCATCTGTCTACCCTTACAAATGCTAACTCACCAACCACGTCCACGAATCTGGCATTGTCGGCTAGTTCGTCGCAAAGTGAGCATAATCGTCGTACGGACGTTTAGTTGTCCCGGCGTCTGAAAATGCGGTCCTTGTGTTCGTTCCTGCTTGTCCTGGCGGTTTCCGTCGTCGCTGCGGAGGTCTACTTCGAGGAGAAGTTCCTGGACGGTAAGTAAACGCGTTCCCGACAATTATCCGGCCCGATTCTCGTCTACACCGTTCCGCAAGCTTCGCGGCCGCGACCAAATTGCTCCTCGGTTACCATCAGCGTGAATGGATCGCCGCGGAGCAGATTCGCCTCGATTTGGGAGCCACTCCCGCGGCTTCTCCTCGAATAATTCTGAATGAAAGGGTGCCCGGTTCCTAGCGTGCTTTCTGGAAGAAAAATCTTCCGGGAGGCCCGTCCACGTAATTTTCTCCTTGGCAACTACACGCCCTAAGCTCGATCGCCCCTGCAACTACGCGTGCCCCGCGTTCGCACGCGTTTCTACATAATTAATGCCGCCTCTCGTGACCGAGGCGTGCGAAATTATTTACGACGCCATATGCCGGCCAAGGAAAATCGAAATTCCGAGCGAACGTGGCACGGAGGGACGTCTCGTGGCGGTGGCTCGTGGCCACACATACGGTTTAGCGTTCAGCCGACATGACGCGTAATCGATTGCTTGGATCTGCGCTCGACTCTTCACGAAGTAAACTCGCTCGTATAGCTGCGCGACACGATTCTCTCATTCGTGATTCGGGCCAGCGACAATTTTTCTTTTCCGCCGTCTACGGGAAATTAACGTCGTCGCGGATCGCACGGAAACTCGACGCACATCCATTTTACTCCACGAACGATCCGTTCTGCGCCTTTCAGATTCCTGGGAGAAAAATTGGATCTACTCCGAACATCCCGGCAAGGAGTTCGGCAAGTTCGTGCTGAGCCACGGCAAGTTCTGGAACGATCCGGAGAACGACAAAGGTAAACCGAAACGTGGCCAACGATTTATTTGCCATGCAGTCGATTTCATGGTGCGACTCCACGAAGCATCGTCCCCAATTCTTCCATCTCGTTTCCAGGCATCCAAACGTCCCAGGATGCGAGATTCTACGCCATGAGCACGAAGTTCAAGCCCTTCAGCAACAAGGACAAACCAATGGTCGTTCAGTTCACCGTCAAGCACGAGCAGAACATCGATTGCGGTGGCGGATACGTGAAAGTGTTCGATTGTTCCCTGGAACAGAAGGACATGCACGGAGAGAGCCCCTACGAGATCATGTTCGGTAAGGGGCCAATTATCTTTTCGGTGGAGGGAGAGAGGGAGGGTAGGAGGGGGGGGGGGCGATAAAAAAAATATTTCCAACGATTGATACAGCCGAGCCAAGAGTCACCGGTCACACCCTGTGGTGGATTGGTGCTAGTGGATCTCGGAGAGCAAGTTCTTTCTTATGCCCTGGTTATAGTGATCATATATATCGCAGGCACCAGTAAAGATACACGAACGTCGACGAACATCACTTTTTTCCCTACCGCTTCCCGAAAATACGCGATCCATACGCTTCTGGCAGAAATCCAAGGAACGACGATCCCTCCGCTAAATACGGCTCCCTGAATGTTCATGTTTTCGACAGGACCGGACATTTGCGGGCCCGGAACAAAGAAGGTTCACGTCATCTTCAGCTACAAGGGTAAGAACCTTCTGATCAACAAGGACATCCGCTGCAAGGACGACATCTACACTCACCTGTACACGCTGGTCGTCAAGCCCGACAATACGTACAAGGTGGGCAACGGGAAACCCGTAATCGACGGATATTTTACCGAGCCTAGAGTCACACGTTCTTCGTTAATTTCGCCGTGGAGAACGGGTGCTAGAGGATCTCGGAGAGCAAAGATTATCTTGCTCGCGATTCGTATATAAGTGACATGTATTTATCTACGCGGCGAGCAAAGAGCGACATTGCAGATTTTAATTGCACCATAGCGATGTCGCTAGACACACCGGTCGAACTATAATGTATTATAATATATCGTTTCCAGGTTCTCATCGACAACGAGGAGGTAGAGTCGGGCGATTTGGAGGCAGACTGGGACTTCCTTCCGCCCAAGAAGATCAAGGATCCGTCACAGACTAAACCGGACGACTGGGACGACAAACCCACCGTGCCCGATCCGGACGATCAGAAACCGGAGGACTGGGACAAACCGGAGCACATTCACGACCCGGAGGCAAGCAAGCCCGAGGACTGGGACGACGAAATGGACGGCGAATGGGAGGCCCCTATGATCGACAACCCTGAATACAAGGTTCGTCTCGTAACGGTCACGGTAACGTTTCAGAGGGGCTAAGTTTTTCGTTCCACGCGTTTCCAGGGTGAATGGACTCCCAAGCAAATCGACAACCCCAATTACAAGGGGGCCTGGGTCCACCCGGAGATCGACAACCCCGATTACAACTCGGACCCCGAATTGTACAAGAGGGACGAGATCTGCGCGCTCGGCTTCGACCTATGGCAGGTGAAGTCCGGAACAATATTCGACAATGTTCTGATCACGGACGATCCCGAGGAGGCACGGAAATTCGGCGAGGAGATATGGAAGCCCACTTTCGTAAGTTACCAGAGGAATTACCGGTCGTTTCTTATCAACCATGTATCGCTAGGTATCTTAGGAGGTATTAATGATGATAAAAGCGAACCTGATCATAGTGAGCGATAATAAAGCTGGAATTCCTCGTTACTGAAGTTCCCTAGGGAATGTCGCCGCTGCCCCGTAACGAAGGTGGCGCGGATCGATTTCATGTTCTTTTTTCCCCCGCCGCAGGAAGGTGAAAAGAAGATGAAGGAGTCCCAGGACGAAGAGGACATGAAGCAGAGGGAAAAGGAGATGAAGGAGAACGGAGAGAACAAGGACGACGATGAAGACGAGGATGCGGATGAGGAGGAGAACGCTGTTCCCGATACTGAAGTAAGTGTTGTTATTCAATATAATATTTGATTGCTTGGAAAATGCGTCTAATAAAAAATGGTGTGCCCCCTTGCGTATCGTTCCAGGAGCATGACGAATTGTAAATAACGTGTCTGGATCGACACGAGCACAGACTGTATTCCAGGAGCTGTGTGGCCGCGACACGCACCAACTTCCCTCGAGAACAATGAAAATTACAGTTGCAAAACAGAAAGAAAAAGAGAACAAAGAAATGAACGAAGCATTGTCATAAAATAACGGATTCTTTTCATCGATGAAATTCCACTGGAACAGATTCGTATTAAATTTTTGGGAAAGTTCAAAAAGAGTGAGTCATTCTAGATTTCATCTTCTTCTTTTTTTTTTTTTCTTCCCCTTGGTTGACAATATGGCCTAGCGTTCGTAGCCTAAAGTTTCTTAGCCTTCGATCGTTTCGTGTTGCCCCGAAATTCATCAGTGAAACGTTTACTCCGCAAAACATTGTGCCGGCAGAAAAGTAGAAAAGGAAAATCAAAGTGCTCATTGTGTGTTACCCACGGTACACTGCAGTATGAAGGAGGAAGACATATATAATATATATATATATATACGGTACATATACGATATATGTATTACAAGAATAGAGTCATCTTGCCTCGTGTACTTCCCATTAACACAGCTCCACAAAAAGACTCTATAAGTTGTTCCGTTTTTGTTTGTCAAGTGTTTTTATATGCAATTGAAAGATAATTGAGATGTAATTTAATGATGGTGATATACATATATATATATATATATAAATATATATATATATATATAAATATATATATATATATATATATATACATGTATATTATATATTATTTCGATTTTCGTACAGTGTACGCGCGTATTAAAAATCTCGCTCCAGTTAAAATGTAAGAGTGATTGAATGTATGCAGACGTGACTGAATGAATATAAATATAAATATGATTGGTATGAACATGTATCAAATGCAAATCAAGTAACTACTGTAATAAAATAAATAAGACTTTTCTAGACGTTCTCAGGACGTTTATTTTCTCCCAAGTAAATACATGGTTGTCCCGATTCTTGGATAAAATTCGCGGTGGGTTGGCACCTGTTCTCGTCGAACGTGCAATTAAACGCCCGCTCAATTATTCCAGGTGGCCGTTTAAGACGGCGCAGGTATCGTGTACAGAGTTTCGTGAGCACCCAACTGTTGCGTTAACCAGTCGAGGCCCTGCATAGAGCTGCAGACATTCGTCGCCAGTGAAGAACCCTGTATGTGCCATGCTCTTCCACAGCACAGCTTTTGCAAGCAAAGTATGTCCGTCAGTTCCTCGACGCTGGCGCAATTAGCGACATCCTACGGAACCCACAAAAGACAACGTGTCAATTTATACCGACAAAAATCAACCGGTCGACCAAACGCTGCCTCTATACTTCTCACCTGCTTGTTAGCGTATATTAGGAATAGAACATCCTTCAACTCGCGTTCGTTCGCGATCTTTGACAATTCGTTCTGCGCCTCCTCGTACCTAGACCTGTCGCTCGCGTCCACTACGAAAATCACGGCCTGTGTGTTGTGATAGTAGTGCTTCCAAAGCGGTCGGAACTTCTGTTGCCCACCCACGTCCCACAAGGTGAACACCAGATTTTTGTACTCGAGACTTTCAACGTTGAAACCGATCGTTGGGATCGGTGGGCCTGACAAAGTGATGCCCCTCATCGCCGACAGTATGCTGGTCTTCCCAGCACCGTCCAATCCCAGTATCACCACCCGCATATCGATCTTCGTACCGATATGCACTCTGTTGTCCTGCAATAGCAATCCCTTGACAAAGTACAGTCTGATGCGAACTCTCTTAGCTTGTGGTTAATATTATGGACGCGAACCTTGCTGAATATAATGGGTATTGACGAGTCTAGATTAAGTACGTCGGGGCTCAATTGCGCGTAGTGCTGCTGCTGTTGCTCCAGGGTTGTCAACACTTCTTTAACTTTGTCCGTGCTGCTGAGCAGCTTCCAATCCTCCGATTCTAAAATACTCTCGCATTGAATACACACATTGGCCACCTGAGATCTCGCGGTAGTCAGGTCCTGCTGTTGCTGCCTGAGGGCGCACAGTCTATTACGAGTTTCCGTTTCGACGCAATCGATGGCCGCCGTTTCTTGCTCGACTAACAGGGCCCTGAGTTCCTGAAAATGACGGCGCACCCTTTGCCTCGCGCCCTCCGCCGTTCGTCCCTCTAATTCTTGTGTCACCGTTTCTAACGAAGGGGGCACGCATTATCGATTAGTTTCTCTCTCGACTGATTAGTTACGTCCGAATTACAAGTGTAACGTGCCTATTCTTTGAGCCGTGTCCCTCATGCTCTCCATGAATTGGGTCATTTTCTGCAGAGCAGTGACAATGGCTTCCCGTTTATTCTCTGCCTCGACTTTGACTAGAGCCAGCTGGAATTAAAACTGGCGATAGGGAACTTACTCGTCTATTAAATACGAACTGTACTCGTTACCTTGTGCGTACTGTGTCTACCGTAGTCTTTGCACAGATAGCACATAAGCGAATTATGACAGCCCTCCTGGGTGCAGGTGAATTCTGCCGGATGTGTAGTATGCACTGGACACTTTGGCTTATCCTTTGGCTTTTCTGAAAGTGGCACCCGTTTGTGCTTGCTCAGGGTCTTCGACGAGTGTATCGTGTTGTCGCAATTCTCGCACAGGTGTGTAGCACAAGTGGTGCAGTACAGCACCGCCGTGTGAGACTCGTCCTCATCGCACGGCTGATTAGACTGCAGCCTCTCCCTTTCTAGTATCAGCTTAGTCTCGTTGCTCGACTGTTCCAGCCTCTCTAGCAATTCGATCAGGGCGAAATTCTTCTTCAAATGGTAGACACTACTGTGGCAAATGGGAGTCGGTTGCCTGTCAAAAGGGCAGTGCACAAATTGTTGATCTGGCATGAATGTGCTCAACGTCGTGAGGCAGGAATGACAGACCGTGTGACCGCAGTTCAGCAATCTTGGTACCTTAACACCGTCGGTTGTGAATACCTCAGCGCATAGACGGCATTCTAGAACCTGCAAGTGTAGGCGTAGAAGAAGTGACAGAGGTTAGGAAACCTCCCGATGGTCCGAATAAATTGTCCATGCAAGGGAGTTACGAATGGTATGAACAGATTTAGTCTGGCTGCTTACGTTTGATTTCGAAGGGGGCTTCAGTGACTTCTTAAAATATTGATTAAGATGATCAATGCCCTCCGTCATGATATAATCCATCGGTGATTTCGGCTGTGTATGGTTCTCTACGGGTTTCACCGAACTATGATATTATTTAAGCCAGAAATGCGTGCTCACCGTGACACTTGTAAAAGGCTGACATAGCAATAAATATGCTCTTCTCATTTTGATGCCTGCGTGACCATTGGCGACCGCAAAACATTATGGTCTCATCCTCCCCACTTCTTCAGTCTAATCGATCCGTCATGTGAACACCATTATAGGTGCAAATTTATTTAATTGTAATTTACTTGTGGAGATTTACTTCTTTTACAGACGGCGAAACTGAAGAACTAATTAAAGAATTAATTAATTAATTAGTTACTGTAATTTAAGTTTATAAGATTCTACACGCAAACTGTATGTAAATTTGGAGTGTAAGTTTTAGTTGCAAGATGTGTAGCATTAGATTGTTTGCGTTTACTGTACTTTTTATATTAAATAAATGTTAGTTTAAGATCGATTAGTACTTAGTTGTAAGACGTACTCTAAATAGATTTAATAGCGTAATTTATAAGTACTAGCTTGTAAGTTTCAACTGCAACATTTGTGCACTCTGTATCTCCATTATTTAATTCAAATAAATCTGCAATGAAAGAAATTCTACCGCTCTTCTCATTTCCAACCCTTCACAATCCTCGAAAGACCTAATTCCAACTCCTTAAACAAGTACTACCGTGCAGGAACTTTAAATGCAAAGTTCCCACAAGCGGGAGACTTGTAAAAATAGACCTCAACCTTACTAAATATATTGCAACCAGGTATACATAAAGCGCTTCACCTAAATTCAATCAGGTTGCAAACAAATGCCTAGCGAAAATGAAATACGGTTGCAAACAACGCCTCGTGACAACGCAACAAAGTTGCACACATTCTCCAGAAAAAATTGCAACTTTTTTCAAAAATTTTTTGGCGCAACATTGTTGCAATCTTCTCTCGTGAATTTTTGCAACTTTGCTGCAAAATTTTTGGCGCAACATTGTTGCAATCTTCTCTCGAGAATTTTTGCAACTTTGTTGCAAATTTTTGGCGTAACATTGTTGCGATCTTCTCTCGAGAATTTTTGCAACTTTGTTGCCCAAAATTTGGCGCAACATTGTTGCAATCTTTCTCTCGAGAATTTTTGCAACTTTGTTGCCCAAATTTTACCAGACCTTCTGCCGAAAAACGTGGATTTTGTATCAGGAGAATATGATATGCGAGGAGGTATCCGACTTCGGCAATTCTGAGAAATGATGTCACGTTCCAGGAATTTCCGAGCGCTTAATTTTCTGGACTTTTGGCAACAAATGTTGCAATCAAGATTTTGAAAGCGGTGTTCTTTCCAGAAATTTCGTTTTGAAACTTTAATAACGTGTAGGGCAATTTTTACATGGTTCTCGCTTCAGGACTTTGCGTTTAAAGTGCGTCCACGATACTTCTTGCATAAGGAATTGGAATTAGGTTCTTTCAAGGATTGGTAAGGTATGAAAATAAAAAGAGCAGTGCAATTCTTTTCATTGAAGATTTATTTAAACTAATCAATGAAGATACAAGTTACATACATGTTTTAATTTAAATTTACAAGCTAATACTTATAAACTATTCTTTGAAGTTAATTTACAATATATCTTACACATAAAACTTATATTAAAGTATACGTAAATTATACGCTGAAGCTTATTTTACATTACAACAATTGTGTAACTTGTGCATATGTAAAGTATTTATTATATCTTGCATTGTATACTTAGCGCATTCAGTCGAACTTGCAGTAAAATATATGTAAGTTCTACTGAATATGCTGAATATAAAATAAACTATATACTAGGTATGCCATAACAGTTAATTACACAATTGTTCAAAATTGAACTAACGGGCTAGTAGTTACAAGCTATTTTTATAAACTAATTGACTATAACTAAAGTCTGTGGCCAGAGTTCTGCTTTCTTCTGTCTTGCTTTTATTCACGATGGGTAGTGCCGGTCAATGTTCCTTTCTCTTTGCCTGCACACACAAAAAAGTACATTAGTAAGTATGTAGCAGGAGAGAGAAGAAATGTTATGGGATATATAGTGGAAAAAGAAAGAAGGGATGGCCATGAAGCATAAGAGGATAAGAAGTTTATTTCAAAAGGAGTGGAGGGTCGTTTTGAAATAGGAACAGATAGTTCCTCGAATCGAGGCCTTTAATTTAAGTCGTCGTTGATTGAAATTGGTCCCGTAGAATACGAGATAATTGCAATTGTTTATAGATATTATAAACAAATGCAATTACTTCGACTTGCAGACGAGCTGCGAAAACGACCAAAGGAAATAAATTAAAGCTACAGGTATCAGCTATCATCTCCAATACATGTGAACATTATTCCATCTGAAGTTCATTTGTTATAAACAATTAAACAATTAAAATTGTTATTACGGCCAACTGCATATAGTTAGAGCAACGAGATATTTTTTCTCGCGTAGCTTATTCGTTTCCCTTTCTTTTGAGACGTCGCTGATTAATATCGGCCCAGCAGAAGCCGAGATAACAATTTTTAAAATTTTGTCGGTAAGGATATGTCGATAACCGGACATGTGGCGCCATCTCGCGTTTGCGGCCTTTTTCGTAGTTTCGCTCACCGCCAAAACCGAATTCTTGGATTACATCGTTAATTTAAACAATTGCCTTTTTCTCGGCTTCTAGTTCGTATTTCTGAACCGGGCTGGTCTTAAATTAAAGCTACGGGCTGTAGCTACATTCTCCAACAGTTGCAACAATATGGCACTTGCGGTTTCAAAGCTATTAACAATTGAAAAATCGGCAAAAATGTACTCCGGGTTACCGCAATTATCTCGGTTTCTGGAGCTTCAATGTAAGCCAAGTCCGGTTAAAAAATACGCGCTAGAAGTCGCGAAAAATGCAAATGTTTAAATTAGCGATGTAATCCAGGAATTCGGTTTCAGCGGTGCGCGAAACTGCGAAAAAGGTCGCAAACGCGAGATGGCGCCACGTACTTTTTTGCGCAGGTAGGCTTCTAGACCCCAATTATCACTTCCATGTCACTGGCATCGTTATCGACAGATTATTAACATTTTATGTCTCGGCTGATACAAATCTTTTATTACGAAAAAGAATTCCATGAAAATTGTCAAATAAATACGTTTCTTTACATTCTAAACCTGTTAACTAGAAAATCATATAAAGTAACGGGAAGTGAGAGGAGAGATTGCAAAGTCCTATTATTTTATTTGTTACAACTGATAATGATTTTCTCTGGAAAGTCCGCTGTAGTTAACGCAATGTTCGCAGCAAATGCAAATTAATCTTCTCTACGCGAAATCGTGCAATCCTGGCGTTTACTAACGCATCAGCGGGTACCGCGTGCTCTCGTTAATGAAAATTATGTCAAGGAATCAGAATCGATTAAAGCTTAGCCCAGATACTCACCGTTCAAGCGTTGCACGATTGACTTGCTTTCGCGCGGATGTGCACAGACGCAAGGTTCATTCGTTACACGGCAACCCTTCCGTTCGCTCGCAATAAACCGATCTATGGTTGAATAGAATTAACGAGCCCATGAGTATCCGGTCTACTCGTAAAACAGAGGCAGAGCGAAACCAGGTGGAGGCAAGACGACGCTCTTAATTAAAATACGTCAGTTACTATCTTTATTCAATAAATAGAATATTACATCGTAACATAAGGAATATCGTGGTGTGTAATTGTCCTCGTCTGCCGGACCGCTCGCAGTTTTCTCATTTTTCCTTTTTTCAAGCGAACAGCCCCAGCTATTTGCAAATATATCTCTATTACGCAAACGACACACGCACACAGACAGTCGCGTGCACTCGCATGTATACATATACCATCTTTAATATAGATCTTTCTTCTCTAGAGACAGCACAAAACACGTAGTATGTTACAATATTGTTACAAGGACAGTCACGGATCTCCGGCGATCATTAATAGTGTAATTGTTCGGGGCACGAACGCGAACCGCTCGAACCTGGTACTGTACTTTCTCCTTTCGTACCGATGCAAGGGTAAACTGTCCACGCGACGGTTAATCACTCTTCCGCTTTTCCGCGGACCAAGTCAAAATGTTAAAATTAATTTTAATTATCAATCGTTTTATTTACAAGTGGCTAGGACAGTCGCCGGGGCAACTCGGTCAAAAGAATGAAAGAATTCTTCGCTCGCATCTGTGGCCGAAGTTTACGCTTCGCCAGAATTATTAAAAAAAAAGTTACGCCGCCATTCGCTCTGACTGCTTACGACGCTTTCGACTAATTAATCTATTATTTACACGTGTTTGTCGTACACCAGACACCGTTTCCACCCCCTCCCTTAGCCAGGTTCGCTTAGCAAAAGTAAAAAATAGGTACTTTCCAGCCATCAGGCTCAACTGAATCGTATCCTCGCTAGAATTGGAAGAGCGTTGGAAGTCCCCGGGACATTCTGGCGATTGGCTCTCCTCGGTTTTCGTCCGGAGATGGAAGGGAGAGTCTGTTCGCAAAAACGATTTGCATACGAAAATAGGTGTATACCATTTACATTATATCTCACGCTATCACAATACACGGTCTAGAGTAATGTCCTGGCCTGATATGTACAACGTTTTCTATTATTTATAGAATCTCACAGAATGGTCGATTCGGCTTGAACGCGACAAAGTTGCAGGCTTGCAGGGGCCGGCAATACTTGGCTTCGAACGATCAAGCTAAATGGAAAAACTCTGTTCTCTACTGTGCACGCTGTTCCCGTGTTCCTGTAACAACCCGGTTTCCCTATCTCTGTACAGTTAACAATGTATGCCCATGTATTTCTATCGTTTGATTGCGTCGTCAGTCTAGCCTAGCCAGGGGGCGAGTTGCAGCCTGCGTCTAACGGTTGCGGTGTTACCGGGGCACGGGAATGCATTCGAACCATACGTGAAAGTCAGAGGACATAGCAAGTTTTTTTTTAATAATTTCTCTTCCGCGTTCAGACTCTCCGTTCCCGCTCCCCCGTGTCTACGAAGAGACAACTGAAAAATGGAACACGGCGTAACGAAGCGAGCCGATGCGCGTATGTCCACCTGGTACAGAGACACGATTGTGTCCTGCTGAAAAGGCAGGCGAACAACACACTCGCAAATTTATTGGACGAAATGCACGTTGAACGTCTCCAACTCCATCGGCTGGAGGTTCACCTCCTGGAGACCGTCCTTCAGCCTCTGCATCGTCCTGGTGCCTGTCAGCGTGGTTTTAGTCACGTTCAAGTTCGGCAACTTAAAGAACGACGTTCCTTGCGCTATTCTATCCGTTAACGGGCAGTGTTTCAAGGCTACGTCCACCCCCACGGAGCAGCTGTAGCCCTGCCGGTGAAGCACCATCAGTGCACTGTTCACCGGGAAGTGTGGCAGCTTTTGATCGTGATTGGTCCTCAGGTTCAACAGATGGAGATCGCAGGGGAAACTCTGGCTGAGCAGTCTGACTTCCGGGGCCATTTCTATGTCGCTCTCGGTCCCGTCCACGACAAAGATGTTCACCGGGTAATTGAGAGCGTTGCTCAGGTGATTGGCGAACAGAGACGGCTTGGAGTAGTTGTCCTTCTCCCCGGTGATGTCTTCGAACAGCATCCAGTGCTTGATGACGGTCCTGCGGTTGTCAAGGAGACCCTCGCCCATTCCTCTGGAATCGTCGTAAAGAGTTCTACGATCCAGCATCACCTCCAGCCATCCCGGTTGGTAGCTGGCTGCCCCCTGACAGTGGTTCACCAGCAGCGTGAGCCTATGATTCGTGTCCTCTATGTAGGCCATCGTGGTGATCGGATAATAATTGCCCTCGATCCCGATCCTCTCTATCTTGGTCCTCTTAATCATCTGGTGGCCGTTCAGGTCAGTGTAAAATTCTGGCGGGTCACCGTTCAAGATATCGGTCTGCATACGCATGAACATCTCCGTCTCTCTGTTCTTCGGCGGTGTTTCAAAGTCCACGATGTTCCTCACGTAAATTGCGTCGCCCAGTCCGTCGTCTTTGTGATAAATGGCGACGTGGTGTGTAAGCAGCTTTCCGTATTCCACGGTCAGCCTCGAGCTGAGACCACCGCTGACAATGTAGATCTTCTGATGCGGCGTGTACGCCTCCAGGACATCTTTGTCGATGTCACGGAGATTGGGATCGGGCATGAACAGGTAGGCCCCGCTGTGGAATTGCGCGGACGGATAAGCAGCGAACTGTATGGCGCACTGCATGATCTTCCCGGTGGCTTTTCTGGTGACCCTCTTCAGGAAGCCGGTCTGCCCGTCGAACAGCAGCTTCATCCTCTGGTTCTCGAGCTGGACGTCGCCAACCTGCATCGGCTTCACCGGGAACACGTTGTCCTTGCTGCATCTGCTGCAGTACACCGTGGACATCGCCTCCACCGGCACCTTGTCGATCTGCTGCAGATGGTAGGTGGCGATCGACAGCGGTTTCAATTGAACGACGAATAACAGAACGTATACGTCGTGTGTAATACTGGTTGCGTTCATCACAGGCGCAATTTGATAGGGAATCGGGTTCTTCTGCGGATCGAGAACTCTGATTTTGTAGGAGGTGACTTTCAGGCTGATTACCTCCTGCCTTGGCTGGGCCAGGGGATTGAAGAGGACTATCTTCTTCGTCTCCTGATTGTTGATACCGATCGGTATCTTCTTCGGCAGTTTCTCGTAGCTGTCCCGGTCGGACTCGGCCAGGACGTAGACGGAGTTCGGTTTGCTCGCTGTCCCGGCCAACGATTGTATCGCGAAGCTCTGCAGGCTCGTCGTGTCGGATATGGACTCGAACAATTTCAGCGCGTAGTCCTTCATTACGGAGGACTTTGACGTGCCGGTGATGGCGTCGTGATGCTGGAACAAACCCAGGTTCCTCCTCGCCTTCACCAGCTTCTCGAAGTACGTCTCGTACAGCATGAAGTCCTTGCCGGACTGTTTGGCGATGTTCAACGCGACGGTGTAAAGAATCTCGGCCGAACGGAGGTTCGCCTCCAGTTCGCGGTCCAGGATCTTCATGTAAGGCCTCGTGGTGAAGTATCCGCTCCAGTAGGCTGGCCTGCCCTCGCTGAATATGTCGGAATACACGAAGAAGTCGCCCTTCAGCGTCGGGAAGTCCTCCACGCGCTTCTTGATCTCGCGGAAGTAATCCTTCGGCGTGCCGAACACTATCTCCGCGTTGTACTCCTCCTTTCTGCTGTTGATGTAGTCCATGAGGATCTTGTAGTTGGTGTACTGTTGGTCCCACTCGATCGCGTGATCGTACCTGCCGAGGGTAAACGTGTTAGCGCGTGCGTCGAGCAGCGAGGAATAAGAAGCCAAAGGCAAACGCGTTACCTGAAGTCGTCGCCAAGCGGCATCAGGACGACGTTGTGCGTGAACAACGAGCCGGTCCTGGAATACTGTTCGAGCAGCAGCTCGGCCAGTTTCTTCACGTTGATCGGCGTGATCTCCACCGCCCTGACCGAGTACTCCGTGTACTCGCCCTGTATCTTCCGGAAGTCGAAGCTCAGGCACACGTGAGGATGGGGGCCGCAGCTGTGCTTGATGTTGTATATATCGAACGGCTGATTATGGGTAAGCATGTCGGCCTCCCCGGTCTGGTCCCACGGCTGCTGCCACAGAAAGTCGCCGTACTGCTTCTTGGCGAACCACTGCTTCCAGGCGTAGTGTATTCTCTGGATGACCGTGCCGGAAGCGCCGGACGCCTTCAGGAAGTACGGTATGGTGCCACCGTGGCCGAACGGATCCACCGACCAGCCTGACTCCGGTATCACGTCCAGGTTGGTCTTCAGCCACTGGTGACCTGCGACCAAAGACGACAATTTAACGACCCGTCGAGGAAAGGGGGCAACGACGGAAATACGAGCGTCGAAAATAATCGCCTCCTCGGCAAAATCGACCGGGCGAACGGTCGAGTCGAATCGCTCAACGCTCCTCTCGCGTCTTTCGTCGAGAGAAACATCTCCGCAAATATCTCCCGGGGCTCGTTTAAAAGCCCACGGTTCACGGGACGACGAGAGGAACGACGCACCCGACGTTCCCGTCCGGTGACACGCAGGAATCTTCGGGCCTTCGGTGATCGCACCGCGGACGAATCGACGCGCGTCTCGGCCCGCGTGGGAAAAAGGGAACGACTAATCGACGCCACGGGTCATCGATTGTCTATCGAGGGCCTGCGGCTAATTCGGTCGCGATTTCTCGCGGCGGAGCGGACAGGGCCCGTAATCGCCGCCGATTTATCGGTTCTCGCCCGCAAACCGCCCTCGCGCATTCTGTGCAACAGCAGGAAGCTAATCCGCACCCGTTGCCGCGTTCCACCTTCGCCGATCGGGGATTTACGGCCGCGCGATGCGGCTTGCACGGCAAGGGCTGATACTTTTCGTCGTAGAACAAACAGCGCGCTTGCCTTCGACGGGAAGGCAACGAGAAACGTGACGAACGAGATTGGATGGACCAATCGGCCAAGACTAATTGAATCGGATTGTGCAAAGCGTGGAGCAATGTGCCGCTTCGTTTCTGCGCGTCGCGGCTCCGATATCTCCGCGTTTTCGAAGCCGATCAGCAATACAAGACGGTCGCAAGGAAGTTCGCTCGGCCCGCAAATTGCACGTTTCTGGATGCCTCGGAGGCGTTCAGAAAATCGTGACTCGGGACGATCGTGTCGCATTTAACGAAACACCGTTTCATCCGTTACAACGAATGGAAAGGAAGCGAGCAGCCGGGCGTCATTCACTCGAGGAAGGATTTACGACGGGGACTTAGCCTGCGCAAGGTTGGAGGGTGCCGTTTAAAAATGGCCTGTCTGGACGACGGACGATGACTATTCAACCATTGACCGTCCCAGGATTAAGTATTTATTAGGGGCTTTTGAAAGCGAACATCCTGTTGGCCGACAATCGCATTGGATTTTCCGAACCATCTGCCGTGCAAGGATTGTTCCTTACATCGAATATGGTAATCGGTCTGTCGCCGTGTTACCAAGGAATAGACACTCCGCTCCTGGAGGTATCTGACCACGGAGTGGCCGAGGTTACGTCTATTGACAAAACTACCGCGACTGACCGGAAATCTGTCTATTGGAAATGGTGTGTCAAATAAAATAACTATTATATTGTACTCAATTAACGTATTTAAAATAGCTCAGAAGGAATGTCCTTTCACTCTGAAATGTTCTCTCGAACTGAATTGAAACACCCAGAAGAACTGGGTCCTTATCGTCTCATTTTACAACCCGGGCCCTTTTTGACTCCCAAAGTAGAGCCCCATCTGGCTCTCTTACTATCTTTATTAGTAAGCCATTTCTAAGAACGTTGAGGCAATTTTGCTCTAGCATATTTTATATTCGCTATCAATAGCTATATATCCAACACTGTCCCAAAACCAAGGAAGATCTAAAGTATAATTTCTAACGTTTCTTAAATTAACGCAACAACAATGTCAACGCGTACATTTTCATTCGAATTTTCTACGCGGATGCGCGATAGTTCGGCGTCCGTCTGACGCGGCACGTTCCGCGTCTACTTGCGCCGGACGTCCGACCGGCCGTCGACCCGCACCACTGTCGACTCGCGCAGTAGTGCGTCGCGCACTGGTCAGACGTCGAGAATAATTGATATCGCTCGACCCTCCTTTTCGCTACCGTTTCACGGGGTATGGTACGCGACGGGGGATAGTATTTCCTCCACGGTTCTGCGTGGACGAAGAAATTCAGGGCTACGGATGGGGAGGACGAGGAAGAGGAAGAGTAATCCTAGGTACGGACATAACGGGACTCGTTAGCGATCGCTAATTTCCACCGTTCGACCGAAACCGTCTCGGTGTTTCAGGACAAGCCGGTAATGGACTCGTCCCGGGGCGCTTCCGGTTATTATCGTGCCTCCTGGGCGTTCGACGCCAGGATCGCGGTTATCTCGATTTCCGTGCTCGTCCTCTCGAATCGCACGCCGTCGCGGTGTCCGCTTTGTATCCGTGCTACGCGGCGGATCTTGGATCTCGGGGCCCCGATTTTCATCCGACGATATCACGGTCCTCTGTGTCCCTTTAATCGGGACCGTAACTACTTGTCCTGGAAGAGACACTTTCCAGTTGGTTTCGCCGGAGCGATTCAAGTATCGTAGGAAAGGCCGGTTTCCGAGTTTTATCTTATCCGTTGGTGGGCTGGCTGCAATATGCGCGACAACTAATCGCGTTTATCCTCGGGGAACGATCCGCGATTTGCTTGCCGAACAATGGGCCCCGCGTTCATTATCGCCGAACCGATCCATTGTCCCCCATTGCGCGCGGCTCGATAAATCAGCCCGTCGATCGAGCAGGTGCGATTGGAATTGGACGCGGCCGCGATCGTAAATTACGCGCGGCCCGACTCGAGACCTGCTGCACGATTCAGTCGCTCCGCTCGCCGGTGTCCTCTCAGAAAATTGTTCTTCCTGCCTTGCGCTTTCGGTAAGAGCGAACGCGAACGTGAACGGAGCAAAGTACAGCGGCGAATTGCTGCGAACGATTCACGCGCCACCCGGTGTGTACACGGCACGGTTTCGTTGAAACGACGAATCGCCCCGGCCGTATTAACTCCCGATTATTAGGCTGCTGAATATGTATGCGGGCTGTTCGCGCTTAGGACGTTAAATTTCCGATACGGCCGCGGTCAATATGCGTGCACCGCTGGCATTACCGATATGTTTGGCGAATATTCGGCGCGTGAATACGTAACGGCGAACGCGCAACACGTTACCAACAAATTTCGCGAACGATTTAAAAGTTCCGTCGGAGCATCGACGGGCTAACCGTTGGCCGGCGTGTTCGTCTTTCGAGAACCGTCCTGGCGATTTTACCGATTGCCCTAACAACGCGACTAGTAATTACTCTTTAATAGTGATTATCGTCGGCTATCTGTTCTTTTATGATATCGTGCGGGAACGAGAATTCTGCTCACCTTCGATAAGCTGATCAAGCATGGCGTACACGTGCGACGTCGCCTCGTCCGTCATTACCCAGCCACCGGTAGTCATCTCCAGCCTGCCGTCTTTCACCAGCCTCTTGACGACCATCTTCTTGGTCGGATGGGCGCTGAAAAGCCGACGGAAAATCCGATGGTTTAGCGGGATCGAGCGAGGGGTTCGCGAGATTTCGTCGGGGGAAAAGAATACTGCGGGCGTGACTCACCGCCCTAAGGCGGTTTAAGTTCGAGCACTTTACCGGGGGGTTGGGCTCTCTCTCGGATGACGTACGGCTCGATGTAATTGTAAGTTACATCGCGGGGCAACGCGTTACCGCTGCAACTTGTAATTTCGCGCGATACAATCCTGCGGATGGAAATCATATTTTATGGCCCGGCGCATTCCGGGCGACCGGGATTTACGCGATTCGTGAACCGTTCGTGAACCGCCCGCGAACGAAATCCGGTCGACGCCGACGCCGCCCGATAACCCAGATCTTGGGGAAGTCGTCCATCCGCGGGACGACGTCTCCCGGTTTCCGGTTAACGCTCCCGGCGGATTGATATCTGGCGGTCGCTGGAAATTTACGGCCGCCTTTCTTCGACGCCGTCGATTTTCCGTTCGACGGGGAAATCGAGCTTTTGGAAGCTAAATTTCGATGAAGATCGTCTTTCGTCGAACCTGGACTGGTTCGCCGTTCGTTGATTCGACCGCGTCGCGATGTTTGCACCCTTACAGATTCTCGAGACGTTTAACACCTTCGACGATAGGAATCTGGAGGCGTCCGCGTTAACTGAAAGCGCTAACACGTCATTCCGTTTCTTAACGGGCCGTTTTACGACGGCTACGTTCCACCCGGAGAACGTATGGCTGTCTTATCCGCGGCGCCCGGGGAGGATCCGTCCCGATTTGCCCCGCGATCCTTTCACGAAACGATATTCGCGGAATCGGTATCGAGACGATTCTCGTTTCCCCCGTGTCCCCCGCAATTCTCATCCATCATTGTCCCCGGCTGGAACTTGATCCGCGATCAATTTGATTAAAGCTCCGTTCCCCGGGAATAAGACCGCGATCTTATCTCGCCGCTCCCCCTTATTCGCAATCTTCTTTTATGCCCGCGATACTTCCTCATCTTTATCCCCCGCATTTTCTCTCGATCGTTCAAGAAAAAGAGGATCCCCCCCCCCCTCGCATTGCGAAGGCGGTCGCCTTAACTGCTCTTTCGAGCCGGCCCGTATACCGACCGCCATCTCCGTTCACCTAATGGTGTCCTTTACGAGGATCGTCTACGCGGGGGATACGCTCGTCCAGGCTAACGCGAGCGTAAAAAAGAAAAAGAGAGGAGAGAAGCGACGCGATCGATAGAGCGACGTAATTGTTAACGGCCTGGTCTTGGTCTCACCTTTCCCACCAAAGGGACAGGAAGGAGACCTCGCTCCAGATGAACGTCATGTTCGGCCACTGCTGCAACTTCGACACCATATTGTTCAGGATGCTCCTCGTGGAGCTGTGGAAGTACTGCTCGAACGTTTTCAGCCATCCTGGATCGGTGTGACTGTGCGGCACCAGGATCACCTGGAACGAGACGAAGAGGTTGACGGAAAGGGAACGTAGGTAAGAGTCGACGGGAATTCGATCGCGATCCTCCGACCTCGCCATTGGCCGTCGAGGGAACGCCACCACAGTGGTGCTGTTTCTTCGTACGATTTTCATGAAAATTGGTATTCTTATGTTTTTCGGGGGTTGCTGAATTAAAATATTTGATCAAAAAATGCAATTTTTATAATGGCTAAGATTTATGATATATGGTAAACGGAATTACAGTAATAAATTCAAAGATATGTTACTTTATTTCTGTGGAAAATTTACGTTTGTAACACCTGCTTTAATGGTAAAATGTTTTAAGATAAACTTTCCCTGACGCAATTAACAAGCTCCAATTTTTAAGACACGAAGGAGCATGAAGTTTGTTCAAGTTTGACTGGCCTATATCTCAGTGACCGATCAATATATTTAAAAAATTCAAGCGGCATTAGATGCATTGATATATATACAACAAATCTGTTGTATACTTCAAAAATTGAATTTCGCCCAGCTTTTCGAGAAACGGCACCACTGTGCGCCGTGCCTGGAATGCATTAATTAAACTGTATCAGCTTCGCCGCGATAACGACGTTATTTCGTAATTGATATAGCGCCGGGCTCGGGCCGGTAATGCAGCCGGCTTGCGTCGCCCGGCAATTGGGTCCATTTGGACCCAAATAGCGGAGGAAAGTCGATTTTCGAGGTCTCGCGAAGGACGAAAATTTCTGCCGCCCGAGACACAGTTAAATATGCGAGGAACAATTGTTGCGATTTTTGTTTTCCCATTTAGGAACTAGGGGCGCAGCGCTTTTCCTCGAAAGCTGGCAGATTTAACGATTCTCTGAAGCATCGCTGGTTTATTAGCGATCAATGAATCCTGTCAGGAATTTGTGTAAATTCTGTCGTTACGAAACCGTTCGATCGCTCGAAATTCCTGAACCTTAAAAGCAAGGCGGATTTCCGTTTTAAAAAAAATTCAGAAAAAGAACAACTCTTTGTTTTCACCCGTTCGAACGCGTGCAACATCGATTTGAGATTCGCCCGAGTCAATTTGACTCTCGGCCGTCCGAAAAGTTCGCGTCAATGAAAATTCATATCGGTCCTCTCCTCTCCTCTCATTCCATCGTCGACGTTCTCGTTGTTTTTTTTTTTTTGCTTTTTTCTTTACTTCTTTATTTCCCGTCCCACCCTTTTATGAATATTTAACGCCGAGTCCGTTTGGCGTTTCTGGCTGACTCGTCCCGCTCGATCGTGATGGAAAAAAGAGGATCTCACGACTGAGATCCGCCGGGCACAAAGGATCAGAATAAACCGATACCCGTTCGCTCTTGATCAGCGCGGAAGCGGCGGCACATTAAACCCCGCATAATTCCCCGTCGAATATCCCCGGTGTAACGCTTCCGTTTAATGCTCGATCGGGCGGCGGCCTTTCAGCTACGTACCGATACCCGATTTAAGTGGGGTTTCTACGAGTTTCGCAAACAACTCCCCCCCCCTTGGCAAGAAACTAGTTAACCCTTGTCGATTGTCGGCCAGCTACCGACTGAAACGGAGGCTCGCAAAGGGCGGCCGTCGAACGCGTTTAATAAGCCGGCTGGCGAAAGCTGCCGCGGGAGTTATCGCGAAGGGCTTATTCGTATGCATGAGACGATATCGTCGACCTGGTGGTCGCAGTGCGCCCCGTTAACCAGCTCTCTAACGGAGGCTGGGCTTCTAGCTAGCAGAATGATCTATTTCGCCCTCGCGATATCGCGAGACAGCTGCTTCATGAAATCGTTCGTCGTCTTCAAGCGGAGCGAGGAGTTTCGCGAATTCGCGTCGGATACGATGCAGCGAGTTTCGTCGTCGAATGATGCTACCACTACTCTGTGTGTGTGTTTCAATCACCTGTATACTAAAGGGTGCTCTAAGCCCGTTAATTAATGAAATATATTATTATTATTATTATTATCTTTCACGCGAATCGCTTTCCCATACCGCGACGATCGGGCGGAAGGTTAAAACACAGATACCGAACTACTCTACCTGCAGGCCGCTCATTCGTCGCGCCGTAGTTCGACGAGTTCGACAATACCGGCTCATCAGGCCATTGTCGGTCTGGCACAATGGTGGGCGGCGGCTTTTTCGGAAATGCATCCGACAATGCGCCGATCCAGTCGCGGAATGCGTTTCGCTTCCTCCTACCCGACTACTCGCCGCGTTCGCGAGCGGAAAATCGGGCGCTCGATTAAGCGCAGGCGTTTCACGCGCGCTATAATATGGTCCCCTCGTTCTAACCCGTAAGAGAATTCGAATTTCGTAATTTATCGTTTTAATCGCGACGACGCGTCGGCGATTCGCCTTTTACTTTTTTTTTTGTAGGTTGAAACATGGTGTTTAAAACGTATATACCTAAAGTTGGACCTACATTTTTAGGTGGAATCCGAACCACCAGAACCACGATGTAAAAAGCACATGTAATAAACATGCACAGTCGTGCCGGCTGAAATCGGGCTTTTGAGCGGCGGGGATTCGAACCGAGGACCGCTCGATTACGAGTCCAGCCGCCAACCGACTGAGCCACCGCGGCCCCTCCTTGTACTTTCACTTTAAACGGCTATTTAACGCAACGCATTCGAGGCGTCTCGGTGACTCGTCGACGAAGTTTCGCGGGGTCGAGCCGTGCCCCGAGGCTTCCGCGTTTAAGCTTGTAAACGCGCGTTCCAATCCATCGGTTTCCCACCGCCTCGTTGGACAGATCGGATTATTGTCGCTCGATGTTCAGCCTTTTCTTTTTCCCCGTTCCGCCGCGTTTAAACCTCGTTGCACTGGGCCCGGGATGATCCGCGGACGACTCGAACCTTGCATTCGACCGCTATTTCCGCGGAGAAATATTTGTCGCTCGACGTCACAAGCAGGCCTGACCCGGCGCGGACCTATTCTACTTGGACCGGTTCCGTGACGGGCGTGCCTCAAGTAGCGCAGACCCGTCGCTGGTCGGCCGAATCAATTGCGTTTGCTTCGAATCCTTTTGCCTTTCGCTGAACGGAACTCGATTTCACGAAATTTCATTGAGCGATTAATTAGAGCGAGATCCTGGAACATTTCGATATAAAACGTAGCGGGCGAGGTTCTCGAAGGATTTCGAAGCGGAGGTTATTATCGCGAGATGAGCAACTTATCGGCTCAGCGAAAGAGAACGGACACTCGCGAAGGAAAAAAGCTGCGGACCGACCGGAATTTTCCTCTCTTTACCCGAGCTTTGTGGAAACATTCCCATTAGCGGGGCCGTCAAGGGCCCGGGGACCGCCGGTCAAGGGAAACGTTGCACAAAGGTTTCGTGGAAAACCGCGATACGCACACATACACGCGTTTTTTTCACCGGTCAACGACGCGAAACTTCGCTCGATTATTCCCGAATAAACCTAAAACGCGTTCAACTTCTCGGCGCAAGTAAAATCGACGACTGTCACAGATAAAAAAAAAAAACGAAATTTCTCACGCTCGTTACCTTCAGCGGCGGCCTCGTCGGATCCTTCCTGAGCTCCGCGTAGCGAGTCTCGAAGCTGTCGTCCCAGTACTCTCTGTTGCGCATCCACGACGGCTGTAACAAAATAGAAAAGAACAACGTTGAACCAGGATCTTAAAACGACTAAAATAAAATCGCAACAGCCCGCTGCTTTTCAACGACTGACTCACTGCTCGACCGTCTTCCAGGTGGCAATCTTACGCGCCGATACAACTGAACCGGAAACGTTGCTTAAAGACCGCCAACGAGCTTCGTGGGGCAGCTCGCCGCGCGTTAAGCGGATAAAAAGCCGGTGGGAAAAGCGAAGCCTCGCGGCCTCTGAAAATATTGGCGAAGTGGCCGCCGACCGGAACGTTGACTCATCGAAGCTCTCGAGGGCTGCGGCGGGGGGTGTCGGTCTTCGAGTGAAAACGAGCCGGCTGGCGCCTCGTCGATTGCCTCGAAAATCGTATGCCGAGCGGTCGTTGACGGCTGAATTGATTCCGGCGGAGGACAACGAGGCGGACCGGCGCCGGAATAAATTGGCCGAGTGCTCGTCGAGGCTCGAGCGCTTCGAGGAGGACAAATCTTGACCCAGAGGCGGGCTGATCCGTCGAGGAAGGTTCGCAGTCTTTTCCGCTCTTTCGCGAGAAATCGCGACGCGGCCGGGGCGTAACGAAATTTACGCCGGAGCGGACTGAAAGCAGGGGGGGGGCGTCGCGACGTCGAGAGAAATAAATCGCGCTTGTGCGCCGTCGGTGTCCGTCGCCACCGGGTCGCCGACGTAATTGCTCGTCCCGTGGCGCCTGGGAACTTAACGGAAGGACTGGGACTTGTCCCTCGGCCTCTCTGTTTATCAGCGGGTTTATCAGCGTGGGGATTACACTCTGAACCCGTTCACCGTATCGACCGGACGATCGACGAAACCGTGCAAGTCTCGACCTTCCGTCGCGCGGCCGACCGTCCAGAAGGCTGAACGAATCAGGCCGACCTCCAATTAGAAACCTTCTGCCAAGGCGAGGGGCCGATCCGTCGCGAAGAGGCGAAACCGCGACACACTTTTCGTTTTCGTCGAATTAAGTCGATTTTTCGTCGAAACTGTCCACGCTTGAATGTCCGTTGCAGTAAGATTTTTTATTCGCGACGACTCTTTCTCCGTTTAATTCTAAGGTATCGATTTTTCGATTGGGTCGGGCAACCCAGCCTGGCACGCGTGTACAGATGTTGGGGCAGTCCTCGAGAACGTTGCTTAAAAGGAATCGTACCGTGTATTAAGCAGACGAAAATAAGGGACACGGAAATAATTGATATTACTATCGCAAATTACACGATACTAGATTACCCTGTTATCATTAATAAATTGCGTTATCTCGTAATAACAGCCTATATATTTATATATATGCTTGGTGGATTCGTATTACACGAGAATTTTTGCAAAACTGTATGATGCAAATCCGTCATATTATACATCAACGGATTCAGAAAGAAATTGCGATATTTTTTCGTCGTTATGTAAATTTTTGTATCCCTTAAGATAATCTAGCAATAAATTTGTTCGCGACGAACAAATTACTTTTCGCAAAATCTGCGACCACATTTCCTTCTGCCTCGGGAAACCATCGAACTTTAGCTCGAGAAGTTTCCATGCATCGGTAACAGTTTTCAAGATACCATTTTTCTGTCGAAACTTCGAGGGGGGTTTACAACCCCCCCAACGATCGCGATTGGGGCAGCTATGAAAAGAAAATAAGCCCGCTTAATGTATCCACCGTGTTTCATCGAAATCGGTTCCTTGGTTATACACGGTTGCACGATTATATATGAATATGGTGCCTTCGTTAGCGCGAATCGAGCATGCGAATCGCTAGTTCGACGCAGGTTCCTCGCCGCTAGAGTAAATCGCGTCCAGGCGCCGCTCATAAACGTTTCACGACCGCGTACATCGGTGCCCACTTCGCGTTTACGATCGCGCAAAATCCTCCGGCAAAACAGCCGGCCCCGAGCGACCCCTTTCCGCGACGCGTGCACCGCATCGTCGACGGCTCGCGGTCCTCGACGCGGAATGCGCACCTGCCGGAGGGGAAGCTTTAGAGGACGCACCGGTGGGAAATGTTCGCCGGTCAAGCGGACACGCCGGCAACAGGAGGCTGATGAACCAACCGAGGGTCGACCGCGTTACTCGTTCGACCGTTGAACCCGGGTTGGGCGACGCTGCCCCGAGGAAAAGGGAGAGTCGAACACCCGGGGGCACGCGTTTCCACTGCGTCGACCAGGTCTTGCCAGGTCACTCCGCCCTGAATTCACCCTCCTGCGCAACTTGCAACCCCCCGCGGCCGTTGACGACAGTGACGCGGCAGGCTCTCGAATCTCCCCACGCTTCTTTCCGCAACGTAATTTCACACGAGTTCAAAGAAACACCGTCCGCGTCGCGTGGAACGCATCCGCGGATAAATAAACTCCCCGCGATCCTTTTTCCTACATCGCGGTTCTCCTTTCCAGCGAGAATACCCGGAGAGCGGACAGCGACGCGTCGATACTTGGACAGCTTCGCCAGAACTTTCCAGTTGGTGTAATGGAAAAAGTTTCTCGACCCGATCGCGCTATGACCGCGGGGTCGTCCTGACCGTTCGATCCTTTGTTTCGTCCCGGGTGAACCACGGGCCAGCGAAGTTGCAAGCTATCCGTCGAACGGGGAGAAGCGGGGCGGATGGGACAGCGGTAATAAAAATCAAGAAGGGAAGCGATATCCAGCGACGCTCCCCTATTTCCGCCCGTCTTCGGGGAAAAGAGAATTACGAGTTCGAAGGCGAGGTTGCTCTTGATTAGATCTGGCCATCGAGCGATGCGCGGTTCGAACGGGCTAGCGATAAACAAGCCGGGGGAAGGACGCGGCGCTAATTGAACGCGAGACGAACGGGGACGACCCGGGCGCCGGCTGCGGAGGCGAAGTTTCGGTAAGCGGTAAAGCGGTGGCAGCGGGGCAACGATAGACGTGAAAAAGACCGCTGCGTCGCCACTACGACAGCGGTGCCGGGGTCGCCGGTTTGGGGAACGAAGGAACTCGATCGGCCGAATTCAAACGAATCCGCAGGATATCCGCTCCTCGAATTCCTTTGTACTTTGCGGGCTTTCGTTTCGCTCGAGCGTTGCGCGTCTCCAAAGAAACGTTTCTCTTGTTTGCGGGTGGAATTTTTGTCTTGATCCGAATAAATATTGTGGGAACGACACATCGGAAATTATAAACCTATATATGCAAATGAAAACATATTGCGACGTATTCACTATGCGACTTTCGAGTCACGCCGGCATATAAAGTTTGCAGAAATAGTAACGAATCGAAAATTGAAATGCAAACGAACAGGTTGTTATTGATATACTAAGCCAGAGTTATTGTGTCCGCTATTTTTAGTTTGGTAATCACTGACAAAAGCACGAATAATATCAATTGGATGATACGGTTTCGCGTAGTTTCACTGCCGACAGTTTGCACAGCATTTATTTCGTTATTTCCGGTTGACGAGCCTGGCAATGGCCACGAATACTAGTATTGGAAGAAAGCTATAATTATTTCGTGAAATGTCGATAAATTAAAATGTGACCCGAAAGTTACGCGACGCCTGTGTTACGAGCAAACGAGCGACTCCTTTTTCCGACGGGCCATCGAATCAATCGTGAAATGTATTATCCTAAATTTGTAATAACAACGATGTCCAGTACGATTACACGAAATTTTTATTTCCTACACGCGGCGGGGAAGAAAATACCTGAACGCGAACACTCCCTCGGTTGGTGTGCGATATCGGCGAGGGTATTGGGGACTCGCGAATACGTGGCGAGTCAAAGTGACTCCGCGCTGGCTGTCGGAGGGTTGAAAGCCTGGCCCCAAACCACCCCTGCGCCGAGCATCTTCCGTGTCCGCCCTTTCATTCTCCCTCGCGGCCCTTCCGCGCGACGTACGTCGAGCTTTCGTGCTTTCGAGCTCTCGAGCGGCCAGGAAACGACGAAAACGTCCCGCTTCGACTCCACCCGGTCCGCCTCGTCCGGCACTCTAGCAGCGGAGCGTCGCACGACGATTCGAAGCGTTAAACGCGCCGAACTGTCGTTTCTCCCCCATTTTTTTTTTTCGCGGTTTCGCGCACACTTTCGCCGCACTGGGATAGTCGAAAACGGTTTCCACGGATATTCTCGGGCGACGCGGGGAAATATGAAATGGAGCCGCGTGCGAAACTCCGTTAACGGGGAGCACGGTGGTTCCCGAAGAGGGAGAGAGAACGCTGGATTAAAAACCGATAATGACTTTTCCAACGCCGGCCGGGCAACTCTATTTTCCGATTCGACGTCGCGGCCCCGACGATCACGTTTCTCCGCGAGAAGATCGCCGGGGACGTGGTGCGCGTTTGTAAACGGGTATGACCGGCGATGCTCCCGTTGCTCCGGATATCCCGACCGCGAAACGATTGTTAGCCGTTTCTCGTCCGGGAATTAATCCAATTCCCGATTGCGAGCAGAGGAACCGTCGACGAAGAACGGCCTGGACCAATTTTTTCTTCTGGCCAAGCGGTTTGTCGGGACGAGAAAGGAAGGGGGAGAAATGAAACCGTTTGGAATTTCGTTAGGACGTCGGATAATCGTTTTCGCTATTTGCTAAGAGAAGCTATATTTTCTCCGCTATGTTCACCTGCGACCTGGGGACCGGTGTTCGAGCGCGATCAACCGCGCACTGGCAGCGGCTGAACCGACGTCGCGGAGAAAAGTTTTTCCCCGTCGATGTTTCGATTCAAAAATGTTTCGCCGCCGCTGAAATCTAACGTTTGCAATATTTCTGATATTTCCCGATAGTTTCCTCCGTGCAGTCATAAATGGCACTAGTTCCTGTTCAGAATTATTATCGAGGATCAACTTTAATTCGCCATCCTTGAACACGAGAGCGCCTCTTCTGTTTAGAACTTCGTCACTGAAACACGCTACATTAAAGTAGTAAGTCGTAAGTCGTAAAGTCAACGTAAAGTCAACTTCTTCGATGACGGTGCCTCTAATTTGAAAAGTGAACTGTATTAGCTGCTACGAGAAGATCCACGACAACATTATGGTACAGTTAGACGGGAACACGAAACACAGCGAATGTAATGTCTCGACAATACAATTACCATTCGGTTTTAGAATAAGATTCATACTTAGTGCGGACATTAGGAGTGTACAACGGTATTACATAAAGGGTTTTATTTATATTTAAATAAATATATCTGACATTTCAGCGAATCGCGAGTCACCTCTTCGTCGTCGTAACGCTGGTTCGTAAAACCAACGACGCCGTGGAAGAAACGCTGCTTTCATCCGATCAGCGACGCCGTCCGCTGTAAATGTCCCACGTTCCCTCGCGGGCAAGATAAAGAAAAGTGTCGCGCTCTCGTGTAGGCTCGAAACACGCCGAGCGTAATTTCAATTTGCCCGCGGCACACGCGATCGCGATACCGTTCGCCTATCGATTCCGCGACGCTTTCCTCGGGCCCCGTCGTACCGGCAGAGAATCCTCTCCGTGGAGACGCGGCGAGTGTCGTTCGGGCACGTGAAACGTGACGGGACAGCAACGACGGGCGCGCGCAGGGTCAGGTTCGAAGTCGATGTCACGGGGGCCGCTCGGTTGATAATCGGTTTATCTGCAGCGAAACGGCGACCAGGTTAGACGGTTATTAAGGTTAATTTCGCCGGTGTCACGAACGGACCCGGCCTCGCGCGTTCCATTGGCCGAATTCGAGGGCGATCGTTAAACGGGAAAGTGCGCGACTTCTTCGAACGTCGCCGGTGACAGGTTGGATAAAGGCTGTATAGCCGGATGACGGGGTCAAATGTGCCCCTGAATCGAATTCAACTAGCGGGGTGCCGTTCGATGGCTCGTTAAGAAAGAAAGTCAAGCCAAGTTTCAACCCTGTGAACTCAACCGGGAGGGTAGTTGCAGGGGACAAAACCAAAATCTAGTTTTCCCTCAATATCTCGCATTTCAACGAACAGAAAATTAGGAAAAAATGTCAGACACGCTTGTATTATCGAGGCACAGGTTACAGAAATTTTGCAGATTTTTAAATTGAAGAGCAGAGCAGCGAATAATCAGAAGCGTAAAAAAATGCTGATTTTGTATTGAAGGAATCGGGTTACCGCAATTAGACTTTTTTTTCCAGGTACATATTATCGACACTACTATTCTCAATTTTTTTCAGATTTTTCGATCGGTTGCGCCGCGGTTGAAAAAATTAAAATCGGTTCGTTTCGATAGGCCATCGAATTCCGGCTACGCCAGGAATTTATTTCGTTCACCGGGACCTCGCCCAAACCCGGCTCGACGAAAAGGCGCTTCGTTTCCCCGCGAGGTTCTCAGGACGCTCGTCCGGCCAGGTGTCGAGTCACGGCCCCCGAATCGCGGGGGCGAAATTGAATTCCAGTACGGCGAGTAGCGCGAGCATAGCGGTCGGGCGCGTTCCATTTCATTATCGCGGCAATTTACTAAAATTCATTACGGATTATCGTGCGGGCCGAGCGATTCCATTAACCGGCCCGGGATAATTAAAAGGCGCGCCCTTATCGGCGCGTCTCGCGAACCTTCTCCTTCCCGGTTTCCCTACCGCCCCGGGAGGCGGGTGGCAACGGGAATGCGCCAATAAGACAAGAAAACGAAGCGGGGTATTGGTATCGAGGCGCGTGGAATTTCAGGCGGATCGCGATCGACGCGCGCGGCGGCCAGGAACTATGCGGAAGAGGAATTCCGTCGGGCGGCGACGGAGATATGCCGCGTCGTTCGTTGGAAAATTTCGGGCGATCGCGTCGCCGAGTTTAACGACCCTGCCGCGGGTTTCGAGAGTCCCGCCGCGAAACGAAAGGGGTGGTAGACGAGACGCAGGCCGAGGGAAAAGTGCTCGCGAAAGTGGTCCTCGATGAATCAAAGACCTTCCCAAGGTGCCCAAGGTGCGTCCTCTCCCTCGCCCTTCGAGTCGCCTGTCTCTTATTAATGGCTGCCTCGAGCATCTTCGAGGGGCTCGACGATTTCCTCCCGAACGCGGAGGAACGAAGCACGGGACCGTGACAAGTCTCGATTGGACTCGACAGGCTCGAGAAAGAGTGCTTGGACGCTCGAGCTAGTGGTATCGGTCAGCCGCTGGTCAGACAGCGAGGCGATACATACGTGTCAGAAATAATATAATTATTTCTACAAGATTGACAGGTTTAATAAAAGAATGCTTATTCGACGGAGGTTGTGGGGTAAGTGCCGTGGGGCTCATCACAGTGATCTTACCAAAAGGCATTGCCTTCCCCACTCCGTGGCCAGATCTTCCCTATTCTTTAGCAATGTGACGTCGGGTCACTTGCCATACTCAAAGTCTTGTAATGCATCCGCCCCCAAGTATCTATATTAGTATTATGATATATTTCCCTATTGCTCTTATTATCTACTAGTCACCTAAGGATTCATATATACATAAGGATAGCATACCAACTTATTACAGTTAATTGAGCCACTAAATATGGTCCAAATTATATATCGTGTTTGGTGTCCTTTTAATCAGAAAAGTGTCAGCTATGTTATGCAAAAGTTTCACAAGAAAAGGACGAGAAATGAAAAAACGTTTAATCGTTCAATTAGTGCTAGACAACTCTATTGCTAAAAACTTTGATAAACAAGGTCACGAACTCCTCGCTTATATAGCGCACAACTTTTCCGCCCGTGCCAATTATTCGCTGTACTGGTCTTGACCCCCGCCCGCGCGTAACGAGCCGAACCCTCTAATCGAACCCCGCAGGAATGCCCCGCCGACGGACACGGCTCTCCTCCGCCGCGCAAGATTACGATACTGGCGACCGTGGACGAGCCAGGCCGCATGTCTCCCGGTCGAGGTCGAATATTAATGGGGCTAATGACAGGCCTCGCGGTCCGCCCCGGTTAACCGCGTGGGCGCGTTTTCGCCCGTCGCCGTTCGGCCGCGGTGGTTTCTCCTTTGCGCCGCAGACGCTCGCGCGACAATGTGGCGAACCCGTAGTCGGTTCTTTTGATCCGGGGGCCCGCCATTGTTCCTCGTCGCGCCGTTGTTCGCTGATACTCTCGAGCGCGGCGACGGACGGAGCGGAGGCAACGCGACCTGTTAATTCTCGCCTCGACAACGGCTCGCGGTTTTCCTCGCCACGGGCTTCGCGCGGAACCGATTTCGCGGAAGCATTAGAGCCGCGCTTTCCGCGCGAGGGAAGCGAATAAAAATCGATAGGCGAGCCCTCGAGGCCCTCCAATTGCGGCCAGGTAAACCTAGACCAGGTAAAACTAGACGCAGCAACGCGCCCTTACGCATTTTATACAGGGTCGGGCAAAGGGCGACGACGTTTCTCGATAGGAACCGCTTCTTTATACGCCTGTCCTCCTTCACCCTCGCGATCCCTCCTCGAGGAATCCGGCCGGCCAAGGAAGAACGGACGACCCCGGCGACCGGGATTACTGTTCATCGTCCGGTTGCTCGACCCTTTTCTCCTCTCGCTCGGCGTTCACCTTTTCGTCGTCAACGGAGTGATCCATCGATAACGACGAGACATCGTTCAGCCGGACGAAAATTTTACAAACAACGCTGGCGACCAAGAGCAATCGAAACGCGCTTTCGCGAGAATTTATACGGGACCGTCGAGCAACGAATTCGAAAAAGGGGACGAAGCAGCACAGAGAAACGCGAGATTAAAAAGCAGTCGCTGCCAGGGACGAATAGAAAAGGTATCCGACGTCGCGACGACGAGTAAGCCGAACGTAGCGAGAAGGGGACGAGATTCTTCTTACTTTTTTTCGCTCCTTTTCTAGCCGGCCAGAAGGACGCGAATATTCGGCATCTCACCTGGAGGGTTTCGGGGAGGGAAAAAGGAGGCTCGAGGAAGACGAGCGACGGATATGAATTTCTGGAAAGGTTTGCTTAAGCAAATTGCGAAACGTAGTCTCCCGGTGCACGATGGACGGGGAAGGGGTGGACGAAGTGAATTCTAAATTGCGAGGCTCGGAGCTTAGAGACGACGGGGCCACCCTTAACGGCGCACCCTTCGAGGACGGCGTCCGTCAACCGTCCCCGACTAAACCTTCGCCCCGCCGTTTCATGTGTCCTAATAAACGAAACTCCAGATGACGGCGTGTGAACTGATCAAACTTCCAGGCGCGAATCGCGATCGGAAACTGGGAAGAAAACAACTCGTTCTACCGGCTGGCTTTTTCGCTGCTTTCGAAAGAAAGAATTAACAAGAGCATTGCAATCGACTTTTAATTATAAACAGGACGAGATCGACGGGGACAATTTTCTAGCTGTTTAACCGATTTCGATATTTCAGGAGACAAGCAATAATTAGCAGGAAATAAGATAGAACCGCCGCCGGCCAATGGAGTAATCCCCGTGGCTATGGTTTTTCCGTGCGATTCGACGGGTCGAGGCGAAGATCGTTCGCGAACGACCACGCTTCGCCGTTGAATTGCGCCCGCAATTGGACGCAATTGTACCTCAACTAAGACTTCCGTTTCGGCGGCTGTTAATCGGAATTATCTACTTAAGTGTTCAATTCCGATCGGCAATCGGAATCGATGACACTTCGCCCGTACGATTCCGCGAGGAGTAATCGCGTTCCGCTTTCCCTTTCCCCGGTCGATTATTCAACGGCTGGTTTAATTTATCGAAGTTCGCGAATTCGCGAGATTCGGCAGCCAGGGACAAACCGCTAAATTATTTCCGATTCGACCCGGCGGACGAAAAATAAAGAATAAGGAAAGGGAAAAAAGAACTCCTTATTACAGGAGTCGTCCATTAAATCGG
The DNA here is from genome assembly GCA_963969485.1 of Nomada goodeniana. NCBI lineage: Eukaryota > Metazoa > Arthropoda > Insecta > Hymenoptera > Apidae > Nomada > Nomada goodeniana. The sequence goes on along the minus strand of OZ018306.1, from coordinate 863,050 downwards.
CAAAGTTCGCAAGACTCCCGGACGGGAGCCAGGAAAGGAACTTTCCTCGCTCTAATTGCGCGAGTGTTTTTCCTCCTCGAGTCGCGTTTCGATTCACAAAGCGTGCGAACGGCTCCCTTATCGGAACTCGAGCAGAGGGAAATAAACGAGGGTCGCTTAAACGGCGAATATTCCGCTGGCCACCAACCTGGAAGTCGAACTTGACGAACTCCTGTTGCGTGTCGATGTCCACGTTCCTCGGCACGACGATTGGGCACGTGTCCAGCGAGACCCTGGAGTCCGGCGACTCGACGTAGTCCGGCGTGACCGACGGCAGACCGCGGTCGTACCTGAGCTCCTCGTTGATGATCCCGGCCGAGGGCCCGGTGGACGGGGCCTGTGCCTGGTTCACGTAGTACAGGCACAACAGCAACGTCAACAGGAGGGCGCAGGCGACGAAGACGCGGCTGGAGCCGCGTCGCAGGATCTTGTACATGGTCCGGCTTGCGGGGATTCGTGTCGATCCGCGTTGATTCACCCGGGTCCGCGGACGCGGTCCGACCTGGCGTCGATGCTCACTGGCGATGATCGCTCACCGGCTCTTGCGCCGTCGTCTGTCGACTTCATGGGATACCTCGGACGTCGACGCGACCTGTAAACGAGAACACGAGACGCGAATACGGTGAATCATCGATGCAAGCGGAAGCCACGGGTCTGAACGTTTGTTTACAATCGTAGAACGTAGAAAAGACCGAGCCAGAACCAAATTCAGCGTAACGGTGAAACAACACTAATGCAAAGATGAAACTTTTTCGCTTCTCATCCTTTTCTGATGAAACTTTTACGCAGCATAGGTGAAATGACTGTTAATTCCGGTTAAAATGACACCAAACGCGATACGATTTGGACTATATTTGGCGTCATAATTAACGGTAACAAGTTTCGAGCGCGGAAAAGGATGGCTAGTGAAAGAAAAGCTAGTACGAAGATCTTGTTACCGTTAATTAAGCTAGTAAACACAGTCCGAATTATATCGTGCTTGGTGTCATTTTAATCAGAAAAATGTCAGCTATGCGGTGTAAAAGTTTCGTAAGAAATGGACGAGAAATAGCAATGTTTCGTCGTTCAATTAGTATTAGCTCGGAATAAAACCCAGTTAAACAAAAATTATCTCTTATAGTTCTGAGAATATATTCGGGTATAGAATTCCAATGCTTGTACAAAAGTGTTTATATTAAGAAGGACCGATAGGGTCCGAATTCTCCATGCTTCTCTTCTATATTCATTCGTTAGAGTTTCTCCTTTGAATGAGGACGTGCCTTCTTTTACTATATAAAATAAAGTACTTTTGTTAAACTGAACTGCATATTATATATTATCACACTTCCTCATAATCCAGTTTTTCCCAATGAAGCGAACTTCTGGACGCCTCGAGGGGTATAAAACTCTTCGCTTGTATCCTGTAGATGTGTTCCGCTTACATCGAGGATTCACTGTGCACAGTTTCGGTATGCGCCATTGAAAACGGCTGTCAATAACATCGATTCGACCGGCGATTTCTTTCGCGTCCGGGCCGACCTGGCGCGTTTCTCGCCGAGCTGGACGAACGTTCGAGTGGCCAGGTGCGCGCGAACAGGACTCGCAGGTAGATAAGAGCGAGGAAGAACGATTCGCGCTGCGCGAACAATAAATACGACCCGGTGAACCAGAGACACCGTTTCCCAGAAACCCCCTGTCCCCCGTTGGTAAGGTTGGCTGGCACGCGATAATCGATCGCGCCCTGACACCGCGACCCCGCTTCGTAAGCTCGCAGCGTCCTTACCTTCCTGCGATGAATCCTCCGGCTGTCCGGCGACGTGTTTGCCCACCCTCGATTTTGATTTTCCTCTGCCAGCGGGTAGCGAGGGTACGGTCGAACGTACGGAGGGTGGAAAAATAGGGGCAGTCCGACTGAGGCTGCTGCGGCCCCCTTTGTCCGACGAGCGGACGCGTCGAGGGAGCGTTTTATCGAGATTCACTGGACGCGCTCGGCGTCACGCGAGCGGAAAGCTCGAGGACTGGGCAACTCCGGCAACGGTGAGAAACCGACGTCGAGCCGTCCAGGAGGAACGCGGACGTTCCTTGATTCGATTTGCGTCGCAGGTTCTGCCTCCACCGAAATTCGTTGGCTGCCTCTGGAAAATTGGATGCAAAATGCTTCGTTAGACGCGCGAACCTTCGGGGCAAAGCGACGAAGTATCTCGACGAAGGTTCTTCGCCGGTTCCAGCGGAATCGTTCCGACAGGAGTCAAACGCGTAACAAGTGTTGCGCAACGATGCCTCCTGGAAGCGAAGTCTTCCTCAAGAGGGAAACCCGCGAAAAAGCTCCTGGGGACGGCCAAACGGTCTCCGTCGGCGAGAACGTAATGCAACGCGAGCCTAACCCGGAATAAATCAACGAGTGCCGCTTATCGTTCTCTGATAACCTTTACGAACGCACTCTTACCGCTGAGAATATCGCGATCGGTCGCGGCGCTCCACCGTCGTCTCGCGACACGCTCGTCGATTCGACTCGATTCGTAACCCGTCCGCGTTTCTTCGCGTTCAGGCGAGAACGGGAAAAAGGGACGCGCGGCGAACGCGAGAAACGGGCGTCCGCACGGAAGGGCCACGCTGCACTGCGCGACGGTCTAGAGCGGAATAGTTTTGACACGCCGCCGGCCGTATCCGCTTTTCCGGTGACGCGCGGACGGGGCAGGGCGCATGTGCCGATATAATCCACGCTCCTACGGCTCCATGCACGCGACTCACACGTGGAAACGCTGGCGGAAAACGAGGGGTTGGAAGGGAGGGGAGGGGAGGCGGTGGGGTCGGGTGGGGGGGAGTTGAGGATGGTTTCGCTGGCCGGAGGGTGTTTTGACTCGGGCGCCAGCGTTGCAGAGTCCGGCCGACACGGGATTCTTCGAGATTCACGGGGGTGCCCGCCGCGAATCCAGAGGGTGATCGATGAACAAAGGAAGAGGTGAAAGGGATGGTTGCTCGTGGTACGGTGTTGGCGCGAAGAGGCGCAGGGGGCGAGCTGAATCGGTTGGCGATTAGGGGCTGCCGGAGAGGAGACCGTCGATCGAAATTGAAATCGATTCCGGATTAAGGGAATTCGTTTGACTAGTCCGAAAAAGTTTGTTTTTTTTTCGTAAATAAATCGTTTTGTACGCATAGCGTATCAAACAAATCAAACTATTTAAACACGTAACGAGCAACGCGCAAGCAGTTGGAACACGCAGATAAGTTCTGCGGGGTTATATTTTTTTACGGAGCGGAACTGACTCAAATCTGTTTAATTATTTGTGAAGAGCGTTGTTTCAGATAGAGGTACGCGCATCATGAAAGTTATCGACGTATTTGTACCCTCCGAGAAATACGAATCCCTGTTTTAACTTTACGATTTTTCTATCGAAAACTTTGGACGAGGTTCTTCTCGAAACGACACTCTTCGATCTGTCGTGCGATATATTGTACATTTATTGTACATGCATTGTACGTAAAGGGTTTCTACCCGTAAAACAAACAAATAAATAAATAAATAAATAAATATAGCGAAAAAACTACCAATTGACTTGAATCAACGTGGATTACGAAGACAAAAATAAATTCTCTTCTAGTTATACCTAATTGTTCATTAAAAAAGAACGATTTAACACATCCTTTTTCCATCTTATCAACAAATTTTTCTATGAAAAAAAAAATTCAATCTCTTTTTCAAAGCTCTGTATTACTGATAAGAAACTTTTTTCGCAAATTTAGATACAACCGTAGCGTAAATTCACGAACAAAACGAAAAATACGGGACGAGAGTAAAAAAGACGCGAGCCGGCTGGCCGCGCGTAATCGAATGCCGTATGTTTGCACGGGGAATTACGCTGCTTCGCGACGTTACTACTTGATTCGCGTCGATACCATTACGGCGCGATACCCCAGCAAACTCGCCGTTTATTCCTGCGGCATAACAACGGGAGCCAGGCTCTCCGGATTAATCTCTCCTCCCTTAAATGCTGGTCCCTTCGTCTATTATTGATTAGCACGACTAGGAGTGTCACGCGCAGGGAACGACAACGTTCGACATCGAAATCGGCCTCTTCCACTTACCTGTCCCGATGTGTCTGACCAGCGGAACCAGCGAAACGCCGCGCAGTGGTGGCAAAATCTCGAAAACGCGGCAGAAATTCAACGAAAAGCTTTCTATAAGAGTAACTGCGATATTTTGCGATTTGTTATAGAAAATAAAGTGTATACGTGGAACGTGAACCATATAACAGAAATTAATAATTGCCTTTCAATTTTATATTCTGTTTGAATTAAATTCGAAGCAAAGTATCTTATCGCGTTGAAAAAGATCTGTACGAGAGACGTTTGAAAAATCATGGATTACACTCGAAAACAAGCAACAATGAAGAAAACCAATTTTCTTAAACAACGTATATCGCAGCTGTTTTTAATTTCAGTTTCTCGTTTCGATTTATATTACGATGTACGATCGACGTGTCTTAATATCGCCGTAGAAATTGTTTAAAACGTCGTTTCGACGGAAAACGAATTTTCGCCGCGTTCTCGGGACTTTGCGCCACCGCCAGTATTATCAAGTTGTCCCCTTTGTTGCCGCGTTAATGGACACGGAACGGGAGACAACGCTGCCACGCCGCGATGGCTGGAGCATCGATACCCAGCGGGGACGCGGCGTCGACGGAAAGGGTCGGGGACTTTTAACGCGAACGTTGGCCGTTCGGCGATTCGACGCGCGAAACAGGCAAAGTCGTTTCGACGCTGCGCAAACGCTGATTCTCCGTCGTGAAAATTTTCCGAAAGAGCGCGAGGCCCCGTTCGAATAATAAACGAACGCCGCTCGTACGACGGCGTCGACGGACGTTTCAAACGGGCCGTCGCTAATAAATTCGTTCCGAATTTCGCGCATCGGCGTATCGCCCGCCGCGTCGTTCGTTTCCTGGGTGCGCGGTGTGCTTTCGGACACCGTTCCATAATTACGAGTTCGCGGACTCTCCTTTCGCACGGCCGAGTACAAAATCCGTGACTTTCTCCGCGGTGTCGCGTCCACCGTTTCGTTTTTCCCCATGGAGGAAACGTTTCGTCGCGGATCAGGAATCGAGCGAAGCGCAAGTCACGCGGCAGCACCGTGAGAGATTCCAGCGGTCCTCGAACGAACTATCGCGTTCCCATCGACGGGTTAACGACGTCCCACCCGATTTCGTGAAACTAATGGCTAGCCAAGACACCGGGGCGACCACGATCGTTCGGATAATACGGATAGCGTGACGCGAGGGCGGTCGTCGAACTTGGTCGTCGAGTTTGTCAGACCCGGGGGCTCACGAGCGAGACGCTACAGAGTTCGGGAACAGGCATTCCGGGATTGCAGATAGAACGGGGACACGGCGAAGTCCGTCGGAACGGCGCTGGAACTCGGTTGACGAGAACGAACGGCGTCGGTTCAACGCAGCCGAATAGAATCGCTGGTATACCTACGAGTTCGAGGCGTTTCAAGGATAATATTGGGGGAAAGCTTGGGTTCGAAGGGATCTCGATGGACTTATCGCGCAAACAGACGCAGATTCCAGGGGACGGATAGTAGCGCGCCGTTTTGGACACCCGGTATGCAGACCGAGAGACAGACGACGGCAGCGTGTACAGTTGGTAAGTATGCAGGAAGTCCTTGTTGTCTTCGTTATATAGTGATTGCGGCCTGTCTCTTGCCCCCCGCTGCAGAGTTCTCGGCTGTCCTCTGTCACTGTCAGGGCTCCGATTCGTTTGCTGCCTTTCTGCGCCGGAGCTTCGACGACGGCGGCGATTATCTTACGAGCAACGGGAAACGATTCTGTATCGGGCTGCGTCGAGCGGCGGCGAAACGCGCGAACGGTTCGACGTGCGCTCGACGGAGGGACGAGGCAACGACGGGACAGCAATTAAACTCGGCGGCGACAATCGAATCGTCGTCGAACGACGACGGACAAAAGGGCGACGAGTAGGCGGCGTACGACAATCCGGAAGCATCGATTAAAATTCTCGACGCAGCGACGCGATCGACGCTCCCATTGTGCCCTCTCCTCTCCGTGTGTCGCTGTTTCAACCGCGGCTCTCGCTCTCGCGATAATGTTTAACGTCGCCCCGCAACGGTCGGCCGTTTCTTCCGTCGTCCATTAACGTTTCAATTACCCACATCGCGCGCACCTGTTCTTGCTCCCTTATCGTTCCCCTCGATCGTCCGTTTATTCGCTGCGCCCCTTTCCGCACCGTCGTTCCCGATTGCCGCGTTTCTTTTCCGCTTGAAAAGCAGCGCGGCCAACATCCGTGCTCGCGGCGGGATTAAAGAAATGCGCTCGAGATAACGAGAAAGGCGAATACGGCGAAGTACGACGAGAGGCTGGAGGGTTTCGCGGAACGGGAACAACCCGTTGGATAGATAGCGTTTCCAGCTGGAAGTCGAAATCGGTTCGCGTTAAAAAAAAAGTCCCCGTCGAAGCCTCGACACCGGGCGAAGCGTTCTTTCTTTTCTTGTTTATCGAGGAAGGCGGGGGAAAAAAAGAGGCGTTTTGATCGCTGTCGTTTTTCAGTAACCGCCTAGAACAGTCGCTGCGCCCCGGACAAATGGTGTACCCGATCGCTCGTCGCCGCTTAAAACCGTGCGCGTTTTGTCCCCGTTGCGAACGCAACCAGGGACAGACAGGAGCATCGACACGCGCCTCGAGCAATTATTCTCTCCCGCGAATTAATATCCCCCCACGTGCATTAACGTGGGGGAGGAACTCGTTCGTCGCTTTCAATGCGGGGCGAAAGCCTGTCCGACGCGTTCATTCGGAATACGCTCCGAAGCTCTCAAGCACCGAAATTGCGGCTGGCTTTTTCGTTGTTGTTGATGTGTTTTTTTTTAGTGACGTGGCAGGAGACGCGAAATTCCTTGAAATCGCTTCAAGGAAGTATGCCGGTTAGAGGGATCGTAAAGGGAACGGTTCCGGGAGGGTACTCGAGGAGAAGCAGAACGATAATGCAACGGCGAAATGGTTGCAGGAAGCAGAAGGGAGGACGTCGATGACTCGACTGCACCCGCGACGAGAATCGCGGCTTCCGGTAACGCGATGGAACACTGAACCACTTCAAGAATATATCCTCCCACCGGTTTCCTGGGGCCGTCGCGAATCGATACGGGAATCAAAGCGCGAGTTTCCACGAAAGGGACCCTCCCCCACCCCCGATGCAACGTGTACCTTCGACGGAGGCTGCGATCCGTCGTGGTGCCTCGCGGCGGACGAAGCGCGACACTGGAGGCGAACGGACGCGAGTCGGAAGCGAAACTGCGCACGGGTCGGGAGGCCATCGGCCAGACAACCTACCTACGAACGTGGCCAACTAACACGGTGGAAACGACACCAACGTGTGCACAGGCCAGACCGCGTTCACCTCTGCGCGTAACCGCGTCCCCTGGCCATCTGTCTGTCCCGTCTGTAGCTGGCACGAGAGCCCTGAGACGCGATCGCACAGAGGCGCGCTCTCAAATCGAACGCTCCTGTCGACCGATGAAATATTCGCTTCGCATCTGCGCACCGGACAACGCGAATGCTCGTGCGACGATCGAGAGGGGGAGGGGGAGTGGGGGGACCGGGCGTTGATTGGTCGGTCCAGGAGGATGCGGGAATAGGGCCTTCGTACCGCGACACGGACCTCATAATGGTCGCACAGTTCAATCCCGTGGGTAACGATATCCTGGCGCTGTTCGGCTCTGGTAGAAGCGACGTGCCCCTCGATCGCTATCCCCGACGGTTGACAGTAGAATCGAAATAGAGCTCTGCTCTTTAGATTTTCGCGTGGAACCGACCTGACCCAATTCGACCCGGCAATAAATATCCCTCGGTTCGTAGACTCGATTAGGCGCTACCCCCCCCGACGGAAATAGCGTTCGCCCGGACCGAAATAACGCGGTTAGACGACGCCTGGCGCGTCGCGACGCGCGTACACGCACGCTGCATGAATGACTGACTGGCCAGGTGACGGCCTACTCGCCGACGACGCGACGCTTGCGTAACTCGCCTCGCCGCGTCGACGAACCTTCGCACGGAACGTCGTGCGAACTTTTGACGAACCGCTGTCTCCGCTTCGCCGCGCGGGCGTATTTTCCGATCTCGAATATCCACGTCGAATCCACTTGTTACAGAGAGCGCGGCGCGTCGCGAGAGGCCAGCTGGCCGGTCATTCACAGTGTTTGCCGGCGGGACGCGAGAAGTAAACGGCGGCGCGTCCGCGTTATTTCCGTCGCGAAGGCAGACACGCGCGCGAAGTGTTCGTTGACGGGAGGCCGCCCCAACGTTTGCCCAGGTGTACCGCGTGGAAGCCGCGAAATCCGACCGAATTTGCCGTCCCGAGTGGAATCGATCGAGCCACCGTTGGAAGGTGTGCAGCTTGCCGCGGAGCCGTTTCCTCGGTGGAAATCGTGCGCCGACAAGGGGAGTCTTGACCCAGAGGCGGAGAACACGTCGAGAGCACGCCGACGACACAGTAATTACTTGCTTACGCTGTTGCGAAATTTAATTACGCCCGGTGCCACGCTGAATCCCCCGGGGAAGTTAAATTAACTCCCCGCTGGAAGCTCGCGGAGGCGGCTAACGAATTCAACGATCGACTTCGCCGCCTTTGCGAAACTCGCGATTACGCCCGCCCCCGCCTATGATAAATAATTCGCGCGCGGCGAATTTGAGCAGCTAATAAATCGTGTCCATTGTTCCGTCAGCTTCTGAGACGATAATTAATCAACGCGTCGCCAGTTCGTTCCGCGTTTATCTTCGAGGGAAGCGCGGGCCGTTGGATTCCGTTACCTTGGGCGCTACTTGCCGTAGATAAGCCTTTCGCTTCAAGCTCTAATTTGAAAATTGGGTGAGGCGCCTCGCCGGCGACGGGGAAACAGGTCGCATCTAGAATCGATTCCAGCATTTGGGTCAAGGGCCGACGGTCCCCGCGGAGTTTCCCCAAAGTTCCGGCGACTTATAAACGCCGGCCGTCGAGAAATTGCGACGGAAAACTATCGCGGGCGGATCGTTGTCTCGCGGTACTCACGTTTCAACGTCCGGGTCGTTGCATTAATCTCGACGGCTCTCCATTAATCAGGACCGGGGATATCGCCGCAATGGAAACGAACAATTAACAACGAGAAACGAGACGAAACGAAACGTCCTCCGCTCGCACTTGGAGTGTATCTTAAAGCATGCGGCCGAAGTGTTACCCATTTCGTACCAGGGAAACAGGAAAAGAGGAACTTGGCCAATCCCGACGCCCTTCCAGTCGGCGCGCTTCAACTTAAACTTGGCCCCATTCCAACGAATCAAACGGCGAGTTCTCGCTCCGGACCACTCGCGGGCCTCGCGTCAACGAAAATTCGACAACGTTCGCGCAGGAGACAATGAAACGTACGGGGGAGGGGATCGGGAATTTCCGTCGCGCGTGCGGCGATTCGGAACGAACGCAATAAAGCGCGAGGCATATTCGGGGCGACACAAACGTGCTGTAATATCCTGCGTGAAGTTTCTTTTCCGGTCGGGACTCCATGACTTCGTAGGAGCCGCGGATCTAGGATAGACGGGCGCAGTAAGATACGCGATAAAAGGGGAAACTGGATGGCCCGATCGATAACCAATATCCATGGTAACTGGGATCCGCGTCGCCTCTTTTCTTCTACCTTCTCCACGTTTTCTCCGGTCTACGCGAATTCGCCGTGACTTCGACCCACCGTGAACCACCACCGGCGACTATTTATAACCCCCGTTACTCCAGCGACTGGCAAGCCAGGAACGTCGAATAAAGTCCCGATCGAAGATGAAACGCTGCCGGAGAAACGTGTGGGACACCTGTACCTTAAATCTGTCCGACAATGCGGCCACGAACCGTACCTTGTGAATCCGATTAAACCACGCAAGCTCGATCCGATCTTCGACCCGCCTTAACCGTGGCTTTATTAAAAGCTGCGTCGACGGTTCGCTCGTCCGGACAATTAGTCCGGTCAAACGGACGGGGGCAGAGTGCAACTGGCCCGGAGATTTGATACGAAACTCGCGATGGAAAGCGGATCCCCCGGTGGCCGGGATCCGAGACGAAATTCAATTTCTACATGTCAACGGGGTCAGCCTCGTGACTAACGGTGTTAACAAAGTCGCGGGGCCGTTCATTAGCGTGACGCCACCGGCGAAGTTGGAACAACGCGGCCGCGAATCGAAACGGAAAGACAATGAAGTTTCGTCGGTCCACGGTCAAGCAGTTTCCCAAGGGACTGTTCGAACTCTCTTGTTCTATGGTTGAACTATGGTTCTATGGTTGAACTCGTCAAGCTTGTTCCAGCGCAATCGGGCAATAATCCATAGGCGAAACGAGGATCGTCTTTTCTACGGGATCCACGGGGCCAGCAAAAGGGGTAGCCGCGTGATTTATCGGGAATGGAAGAAAAATTGTCATAGATAACGGTTTATTTACGACGACGGAGCGGCGCCTCGAGGAAGACGCTCGCCGGTGCCTCCGTTCGTGCGAACCGCGATGCCGTGACTGTTGGCCGTAAATCGGTGTACACACCCTCCCGCGACGCGGCAGACATCGCGGCAACCCCTGCCAGGGTGTACGTCACGAGCATTTCGACGCGAATGCCATTGTGCCTGGCCCAGGACGAACCTGTGCGCTGCCGTCAACCGGACCGCCCCTGTCGACACCAACCCCCCTCGTGCAGGTTCCCCTTTCACGAGCCTCGTTCAACTGAACGTTCGCAGCGAGGGATATCGGCTTGAAGAAGGGGTGAGATGTATCGCGCGCGGGGTGCACGGTGTACTCTAATGAATTGTTGTCAATGAAAGTCTATATAGCCGGATAGGGGGGTCAAATGTGGCACTAAACGAAATTCAACTTGCGAGGTGCCGTTCGATAGCTTATTTCATAGCCAAGTTTCAACCCTGTAACTCAACTGGGAGGGTAGTTAAAGGAGAAAAAATAAAAATCTAGTTTTTCCTTAATATCTCCCAAATTAACGAACAAGAAATTTTGAGAAAAGTCAGAGACGCTTCTATCATGGAGGCACATGTTATAGAAGATTTGCAGATTTTTAAATTGAAAACCCGAGCTGCGAGAAACAAGAAACGTTAAAAAATGCCGATTTTGTATCGAAGGAATCGGGGTACTATAATTATACTTTTATTGTAGGTACATATTATTGATACTACTACTCTAAATTTTTTTCAGATTTTTTAATTCGGTGCGCCGCAGTTAAAAGAATTGAAAACCTATTTTTTCGACGTTTCTTGCGCGTCACAGTAACTTACACGGCGAACTTCCGTCTATTCCGTGTCAAATAAGTGTTTCGTGCAATGTTCAATGTTTTTACATAAAGCCCTATTTCCCCGTTAATGTCCCTTGAACGCGAAGCGCGGCCATTCTAAGTTCCAATTTTAGCCGAAATTAAGTTGCGCCACATTTGCGTGCACTCGGCATAATCCGCGGCAGAGGGACCATATAGTTTTCGCCGTGGAACGAGCTTCCCTAAGCCGTGCATCAACCTTTTTCACCAGTTGCGCGTACACACATGCACCCCTTGAAACCGCAACAACGCCGTTGCACTGTCCACGAAGTTGGCCGCGGCATAAAATTCGCCGCGTTCGATTCGAGACACCGCCGGAAGGTCCGCGTCGCAAAGTCCGAATTAAAAATTTGCCCCGCGCAACTTTCCGGGCGGGGCGTATTCTTCACGGGAAAAAACGACCAGCGCCCCGGAGCGCCGACGGTACAGTTATTATCGAGCGAAGAGGCGAGGAGGCAGGGTCTCAAGCTCAGCATCGAAATTGCTATCGGCCGTAATTAAAAATTAGTCCCGTATGTCGAAGGGAAGGTCGTCGACAGAGAGATGTGTACCGCGTGCTAACGGTTCACCGAACGATCGCGGCCAATTGCTTCGTTTCCAACCGCGCGATCGCCGCTCGTACTTTCATTATTCCGTCGCCGACGTGGACCGCCCTTATTCGCGAGCCCCCACCACCGCGATCGATTTCGGGCCGCGGGGTGGGGTGGGGGGGGGGGGAGTGTGACGAGCACACGTCTCGGGTTACAGGTTGCCATTGAAAGTTTCAGGGCGGCCCGTTAGTTACGCTTGTGGAGGCCGGGCCGCGCGTTACACCGTGGAAAAGTCGAGCCGTGGCCCAGTTCGCGTAGCTTTAGGTCGAAGGTGAGCGCGGAGAAGTTCAGGCTGCGCCGTTCGCGAACGATTATAATACGCGCAATTGAAGGAGCAGGGATCCGAGACACGCCTGAACCCTTTCACGCGAGGCGGTTGATCTCGAGTACGCCGTCAACCTTGCGCGCGTTTCACGGCCCGACTCTGCGCTCCCGGGAATGGAAACACGCGATCGGCGCGCCATTCGCTGCATTTTCGCTTCCCCTCGCGGGAACGTGCGGCCGGGGACTCGGCCATGGGCCCTTTTCTCACGATCTACTCGCGGCGGAATCTTTCGTCGAGCGCGATCGCGCAACCCGTTCCACGCATACGCGAACGAAACTCCCTTCTCCGCGCGGCATTTTATCGTAATACGTAATATGAGGTCCATTTTCTTAAATCATCGTAACACTCGATTAAAAACACAAAATCATTACATGAAACCAGTCTCATAATAGGAACTTCCTAGGGTCGTCCCATATAGGGAAACAATAACAAGATGAGCATTAAATAGATTCAAAGGTGTGCCTTCATTATGTAACGATGAAGAACTAGGAAATGTTAAACTTCGTTGCACTGGACTATACAACGGAAACTTTCACAGCAATGTATTTCAGAATACGGTCTCCCAAGCCGTTCAGTTGTTGCCAACGCCGTGTGTACAAAACAACCAACAAACGGTTACTTACGGTACAAAACAGCATCGCTACAGTGCATTCAAGAGTTGTATAGCTAAATGGCGCTAGGAAATCGATGAAAAGTCCACTCGACGTGAAAAATACAAATCAATTTGCGCCAGAGCCCTATTTCTCCCCGAATCGAATAACCGACGATAATTATTAGCCGGTGGGACGTAAACGCGCAAGCCCCTTGCGTCGGCAATAGTTTTCACGTCGGGCGCGGTTAACGCGTCAACGACGCGGTCGAACTCGCGCCCTCGCCTCTCGTAACCCTTTGCCGCCGCGCCTGCATCCGACTACCGAAGCTACGCGAATTACGTGAAAAGGGTCACGGCCTATCGCGAGGCGCGCCGCAGCTCGCGGTCTCATTACGAAAGTTTCCAGGCAAATTAATCGCTTCGAGCGGGGCGTTCGTTGGGTCGCGGAACGGAGCCGCGGGTAAAACCGGGTCGCCGAACCGTGGAAATCGTGTCCTATCCCCGATCGAAACGAGCCGCGGTTAATTAAAAAAGAAACGAGGATTATTTTCGCGGACCACAGCCGTGTCCAAAAGCGAGAGCCCCCGGGCGAACAAGAAAAAAACCGATACCTAATAGAAGGACTCCGCTCGCCGGATCGTCGGCTGCTTTTCCATTCGTCGTCGTTAAATTGCGGCCAGCTACCGTCGAGCAGCCCATTAACTTTCAACCCGAACACAGCGATCGACAAAGGGACCGTGGTTCGTCGAGGTCCGCGAAGGACCCAACCGGCGTCAAACTCGCGTTTCTCTCGATTTTACTTCGCTGGCCCCCTTTTACAATTACCGCGCACGCGACTGGCTCGAGACTAAAAATGTTGTTTCTTTTTTTTTTTCTTAATTAACGATACGCGGCGGGGGAAAGGCGAAACGCGGCCGACCACGGCGAAGGAAACACCGGGTGGAAAGCATTGTTCGGATCGCAATCGCTGCTCGACAAGCAGCGAGAACGATACCAGGCCGCCATTGTCGTCGAACCGAGCGTTCCTCGGACGTCGCGATTAAATTGCACGGTTTAAAACGCAGCTGACCTTAATTGAACCGCGAACCCCGACCTGTATCGTTCCACCCGGTTGAACTTGCAACGGGGCGCAAATCATTTCTGATAGTCGGTGAATTATCGTTCCGCGGACGCAGCTGGCCCGGGTCAGATTAGATTGGGCTCGGTCGAATCTAGTGCCGAGCACCGGCGGAGTATCTGCTACCGAATCGCGCCGGAATTTAATTGAATTTACGTTCGACCCAATTCTCCGTCGTATCGCGACCAACCTAATCGCCCTGCCCGAAGCAAGAATGTACTTGCCGCTGAAGTAAGGAAAAACCGGAAGGTGCCGTAATTAGAACTACCACTCCGCTGGCTGATCGCTGCTTCGAAACAGACACGGGCAGAGCCCCGGCTAAGAACGGAACCGACGTGACTTACGTCGCGCCAGAAATCCGACGCTTTTTCCTCGAACGAACCCAATTAGCGAAACCTCTCTCGCCTGTCCTTTTTAAAATTTCAAGCGAGCCCCGGCCCCGGATCCGTTCCCCACCTAATTCCTTCTGTTTCGACCCCCCCCCCCACACCGTGTCGCGTTCTCTTTGCCAGTGCGTTCGCTCGCGAAATAATGAGCGTCTCGTTATTTCTTTCCGCGCTGTGTACAGTACGTACTCGGTGCGCCGTGCAAATATATACACGCGTGCCAGAGGCGCGACAATGTTCCAGAGCGAAGTGGCGAAGTATTTCAATACGCACTTTCGTTTGAAATACTTCTCGTCTGGCCCCCCTTTACCTTCGCCAACTCTGATTGGGTTCAAACTGCTTTCTCGTCGGGACTCTTCGTAGCAGGGTCCCTTTTGAGGGCGAGTTTCAATGGATCGAGCTGGCCGGGCACGATAACGGGCTTAATACGTACCGGAACCGGATGCGCCATCGTTGTGCCCGAGCGAGTTATCGGCGTCCATCGATCGTTCGTCAATCCCTAACCCGTTTACCGTGAACGTGCATCGTTTCGTCGCACTATTAATTACAGCGCCGCGAGAAAGGTAAGCGAGAGCGCAGTTACGAACAACGATTCGTTTTCTTTAAAAAAAAAAAAAAAATAGATGAAATATTGGCGGAACGACCGAGGACAACGGGTGCAGGAATTAAGAAAGGGCGAATTAACGAGCGCGTCTAGATAACGAGTCGGGACGCCTCGCGGCGTCGTTTCCTTGAACGACGCGACGAAGACTATTATCGTCCTGCCGCTATCTCGGCCCGACGCTTGGAGCGCAGTTTTTAACCAAACAACGCCCGCCTTTCTTCCATTCGACTTCACCTCGGCACGCGATAATCTTGTTTCGAGGGAGGGATCTCCGCGGAAACTTCGCAAGGTCCTTCTTATTAGCCACCGCCCCCGTTCCACAAAGATAACGGGGGCTCGCGCGAACGCGAGTTAGCCTGCCGGAGCCGATACCCCGAAACGCGATATCCGGCGTTTCAATAGAAATCCGTTCCGCCGCGCTGGTCACGGGAGAACTGTCCGCGTTTCAAGGGAATTCGGAATAGGTCAGCTCGGGACACTTTTTTTCCATATGACGCTGTACCATTCGTTTCGAGGATCCAATTGTCGGGCTTCGTTGTCGAAAACGCGATCGCCGAGTTGGCGGAATTTAATTGCAAACGGGCCTGTTAGGGACGTCAGATTTTCGAATAAAAATGAATACAAAAATGAACGTTTCGTTCTCGTGCGAAAGAGGCTGCTCTTATACCGTTCCTTTTCATTCTGTTTACAAGATTTCGTCTGTTGTTTATATAAGAAGCGATAGGGCCCCGCACACACACACACGAGATTATTCGTCCGTGCTTTCGGTCAGTCCGTTAATTTGGGCGCCGTTAGTTCCTTCGGACCATTGCGGTACTAACGAAGTCGCTCCCACTGCGCGGTTAATAAAGTATATTATAAAATCATCCACGAGAAGAGTTACATTTCCAATAAGAGACGGCGTAAGAGGACCGCGACGAACCACGTGCCGCTCATCCCGGAACCTCCATCGAACAAACGCTCCTTTAATAAATCCAACGAACTCGCCGAAATGGTCGTGTCATTTCTGACACGCCAAGACGCGAGGGATACAATATATAACATCGTAACGGTGGATTCTGCCGCGGCAGTTCGCCGGGGGGGGGGGGGCGAACGTCCGCGGAGTGGGTCCTGCCGCCGGAAGTGGGGGAAAGCCTGCGATTGTTGGGGAAACGCGATGCGCACCGGACAGAGGGGCCAAGAGTGGAGGGGGGGAGAGGGGGTTACGCGGCGAGGAAAAAGAGGGGGACCGAGACGAGGTGGGCCGGAGGTTCGCATTAAAATTCAAATATCGCGGACCTCGGAGGAGCCCTCTCGACCGCTTTGAGAACCGTGGAGCACGCCGGGCCAATATGAATACATTACAACGTGTTTGCATCCAGGCCGGGCTCGGTAATGCCTTCTATTAGAATCATGCCGGCGCATTTTAATGCGGGACCCGATCTCTCCCGTGCTGCAAATTGCCGAGCCAGTTTTCGCCGCCGAATGTCTCGGGCGAAACCGGCCGCGGCGTTTCCCGTCGATCCCGTCGATTCCGTCGATTCCGTCGGACGCGCGGCGTCGAGGAACGAAGGACGCGGATCGCTGCGGCGGAAACGGCGAGCGCGAGTCTCACGTGACTCGCGGGGAAGATTGCCGCCTGGGAACCGGTGATCGGCCGGGTTGGGCGAGGGGAACGCGGGCGGGGGGCCCAAATTGGCATCGGCGTTATCGTTACGCGGCGAACCGGTGCGCGCATAAATATGCACGCGAGGAGATCAGCACCGACGGGAAATTGCGCTCGATTCGCCTCCTCTCTTGTTCGCGCTTTTAATCGCGCGGAAATCAACCGCACGCGTCGAATCCTCGCACGAGAACGTTCCGCGAAGAAATAGGCTCGGTCGACTTCGGCTGGGCGTTGTTCTCGCGACTCGCCATTAATTACGCTCGAAACTCGCGCCGAGGAGAGGCGTCAGTTTTTGGGAATGACAATTTCATTACCTCGGGCTACGCGGTTAAAATGTGCGATTAGAATCGCGACTGGTCGGCCTGCCGTCGAATTTCACGGCTGTGAAAGAAAGACTGGACTACATACTTGGAGGATCTACGTCTCTCGTTTAGGAAGGACGACGCTCTCGCGGTTTAAACGCGAGTCAAAGACCTAGAACTCTGCCGGCCATACGTGGCAGCTTGAACTTCTTTCCGCGCGTTCCTCCTCGGCACCGCGCTACTTATTAGGAGATCCTTACCACGCGGGGAAGCGTCGACGGGAATGGGAAACGGGCGCTCGACATTGGACGGCGAGCGAAGATATTCGATTCCGCCGATTAAGCGAAGCGAATTTTCCCTACCTCGTCGAGATTACGTCCGCTGTGCGTTACGGGACGGGCGCAGCCGGCGAAGAAGCGGAGAAAATCGGTTTAACGACGATCCTGTTTTGCCGCGGATACGTGCGAGGAACGCGTAACCATGAGAAACGTCAGACGTCACCTGACGCGACGAGAATTATGCGCGATAATCGAGGGGCCTTCCCGATCGAGCACCGCGCGCGATCTCCGATTTCACCGCAAGAAATTCCCCTATCGAGGATAGAAATCTCCGAAGTTATCCTTATCCACGAGGTGTGCGCCTCGCTCGAAACTAAAAGCGGACGGCTATCGCGCGCCTCCGCGAACTTTCCCCGAGCAAAGAATCGGACGAGAGCGGCCGACGCTGGACAGCGAATTCCCGTCGCCTCCGCGGAATAAATCTGCCGGCGGGTCGATGCCGTAACGCCGGCCGCGCCA
The DNA here is from genome assembly GCA_963969485.1 of Nomada goodeniana. Classification (NCBI taxonomy): domain Eukaryota; kingdom Metazoa; phylum Arthropoda; class Insecta; order Hymenoptera; family Apidae; genus Nomada; species Nomada goodeniana. The sequence continues at coordinate 845,348 of OZ018306.1, read as the reverse complement.
GCTGTTTATTTTCCAGATTGCGGCCACTCGTCCGTTTCCCGAGCAGAACGCGCGTATCCCGCGGTGCAAACGGCCCGTCGTAAAATTCGTCCGACGCCGGAACACATTCGTCAATTATAAAACCGCGTTTGCCGCGCGAGGACGGCGCATTCACAAAGGAATTTGCCGAGCGGACCCGACAGGACACACCTGTGGCCTTTACTGCCATTCCCGAAAACATGTTTCGTTGCGCGTCGAATTCGATACAAGGAGAACAAGGCCCCACCTCTCGCACCGTGCGAAGAACATTAATTTCCATGGGCAGAGATTGAGAAATTTCGCGACAAGTCCCCTTCGACGTTAATCGAGGCATCGAGAGGGGCCGGGCCGAAAACATGCACGGATCCCGATTGACTTTCCGTGGCGGCTTCGCGCCTCGGGAGCGAACGCGAGCGGAATTTGCATGCGTGCACGCATACACCGATGTGCCCGCGTGTGCCAACGAATAAACGTATTTGCACGGGCAGCGGAGGGTACGCCGGGCTCTGTGGAGTACCCGAAGCGGCCCGAGAGGCTGATCGACAGAGGGACAAAGAGAGAGTGAGTGAGAGAGAGCCAGGCTAAATGATAGAGCAAGCATAGCGGCCGAGGAGTGCCATCGGATATATTGCGTTTCAGGCCGTCTATCGATTGGCCGCCAGCTATCAGCTTTCGTTGCTAGGCGATATCTCGATGATATCCGATGACAGCAACTTCTTGTCCGGCCCGTAAAAACCGCGGCTCACCCTTGCCACTTTTGTCTGTAAGATACGTTACACCGCCGATTACACCCCGGTCCTCGTCGAAGAGAACGAATCGATCCCGAAACGAGCTACCCGGAAACGGGAGGCTGGGATCCTCTAGCGGAATGCCGGGGGAAACCAGCTGGAGTGGTTTAGTGACCAAGCAAGGACGACCGGGTCTAATCGACCTTCGAGATCGAACAGTCGGGAAGGGAGGGGGGCGGCAGTGGAAATTTTTAGGCCGACGTCCAGTCTGCGTCGTTTAACGACCGCTTCCAGGCTTCCATCTTCCACTCACGAGAAACGAAGTCGCTCTCCGGCCGGGAACAATAGCGCGATTGAACCGGCGGCCGCGCGCGACTCGCAGTTTCGATTGGCCGGATCGTCTGTGCAACGCAGGCTTAATCGTATCGGGCCGGTCGACCTCGCGAGGAGACACTGCGAAGCTGCCCGTTTCGGGAGCGCGCGAGATTCTTTGCGCCCGACGGGTTTCACGAAACTGGCCGAAGTTTTGCGAACGGGGGAGCGAACGAGGGAGCGCAACGCGCACAGAGCGCGGAGAGACAGTGGCACGGCGATGGCAGCCTCTCATTAGTCGGGACAATTAAAGCTGTCGTTATTTTCAGCCGCGAAAACCGGATCGTTTTAACGAGGGCCGGGGGGAATTAAACGTTTCAAGATTGCACGACGCGGCTCTCGCGTACGAAATTATTGTCCCGACGACGATCTTCGGTCTAATCGCTCCGCGGCTGACGTCGTTCGCGTTTCAAACAATTGTCCGTCCGCGGGAAGATTGGAACTCTCAAGCGCAATCCTTCAAGCCGCGCACTGTCTCGGGTACGTCGACGAGCGCGACGGGAAACGAGAATATTGCGACTCTTGTGACCGCGCGGTTACGCGATATGTGACTTGGCAACGACACCAATGGACGTGCCTCGTTAGAGCCGAGGGGGGGGGGGGAAAAAAAGCAGTGCGGGCAAAGTAACGAGAATTAGCGCCAGAGTATATACGTGTTCCTCCGTGAATCCAATTTAATGAAGCAACACTGTATGCGTGTGTAATTATCCATTCACGCTCCGGCGGTCCCCAGACACCGAGGTAATTGCCTAATAACCCTCAACGAAGAAAAATGGGGAATTGTTTGCGCGTACCGCCACGAACAAATCAATGATCCTTGATCGCGACAAATATACCGGCAACAATTGTTCCTAGATAACGGAGGTCTTTCTAATTGCACCGCGCGTCTTGTGCAACCATCTCGATATTAATTGCTAACGGACTGCGAACAGGACCAGAACGCGTAAACTATGGCTTCTCCAATGAAAGTTCTACCATTCCTTCTCCGTGCCTAACGCTAATCCAAACCGCCGTACCTTCCAACTTCGTCCTCCCAGTGTTTCGTCGGGGTTGCGCGACGCGGCCAGCCGCTGTGCACTCCGATTACTGCGACAGACCCGTCTTTATAGAACCGAACTGAATGGAAAAGGCGTTCGGTGTACAGGGGAACAGTAACGCGGCAGAATTCGAAGGTAGCTATGTACAAACAGATCGGAGTTCACTTCGCTAAACCTGGCCTCAAACTCGTGATCAATACTATATTCCCACGCGGCTGTCTTCTTTCTTCTTCTCGCTGTCCTCTCCCTCTCCCCTTGCCGGTCGCTCTCGCGCAGCTAACTCGCGCGCTCTCGTTCTCGTCAATGGCCAGTTCTCTATCCTCTCCCTTGTGCCCACGTTGTCGTTCGCGAACCGCGCGAGGATCAAGTTCCTAAGTGCGCGAGAGCGTGAAGCGCCCGGAGCCACGTGCACACACATTTCAAAACAAACGCCCGCGAACGTTTCGCCGCTATAAGAAATATATACTGCTCGTGTACTGTACATACTGTGCTGTTCCCCCCCCCCCTGTTACGCGATTCTCCGCGTTCTGGATTAAGCGAGAAAAACAAGCGTGCCGTAGCTCCCCGCTAAATAAATCGCTCGTTCTCGACCACTACTTGCGCGGGGTGCGCGTGTACGCGGTACGTGCCCTGGTCCATAAGTATGCGATTAATCGGGGACAAAAAGATGTCTGGTTATGGTAGCAGGTGCAGGAGCGTACCTATCAGGAAAAACCGTGGAAACGCATGCGAGACTAAACGCAGGATACACGGGGTGCGCGCAAGAAAACAGGTATACCGGGAGGGGCATATGGCCGGCGCAAGCCGGCCGAACTTTCGACAAAAGATACTGCCGTCCGAACAAAGAAATTTCGCGGACACCGCGCGACGCCCAGCGTCCCTTTTTAACCGTTCGCGAGGCCCAACGAGTACCTGCAACGACGCCTTCGCCCGCCTCGACAACGTAAGCAGAATTAACACGGCGAGATCTAAACGGCGCATAAATTCAGCCACGCTCGTAAAGCGTTGCCTACGATAGAACGGAGGGTGGCACGTTTCCATGAATTCTACGCTTTCGTGTACGATCTTTTCCGATGCGGCTATGCTAACCACGATAGCCAGCGTAAACACCTGGACACGCGATAGTCCGTCTTAATTGCACGCTATAATTCCACGGTCTAGGCGGAGCGGGCGAGGAAGAGGGAGGGAGAGAGAGAGGGGGGGGTGCGAATGGAAAAGTATGATGACGCGAGAGTGGTAGCGCGGCGTCTTCGACATCGTCGCACTAATAACTTGCCCGAAAAGTTAATTAATACCGGAGTCGCCGTGAAAGGAGAGCTAGCAAAGATGATTGACTTTGCTACGCGTCCACCTGCTAGGTAGACTCTTTCTGGAACCGCCATCCCAGAGATCCTATTCGAACACCATGTTCCATCGCACGGGGAGAATAATTTTGCGGCATCGAAACGCAAGCGAATTATATTTAAGCAGCGCGCAAAGGAGCGAAGGACAATTTACGGTCGCCGTCGTGTTTGCTCCGTTCGCCGCGACCGTCCTCGACCTTTGTCTCGCGGTCGAGGAAAAAAACAAACGGGCGAGCGTCGGGGGCACGCGAGCAACGAGACGCCACGAGGAGCGTCCGCGAGGAAATCTTTCATCTACTTTCTGTTCGCTTACCGAGTGTGTTCAGGCGTTGCGGCGTCTCCTTGGCTCGCCCCTTTCGACCGTTCGGAGCAGGTTTACCCGGCGCAGCACCATCCAGAAACTGCACAGGGCTAGCACACTTTCGAGGGCTTCGTCGGACGTCGCGAGAATTTCACCAATAATGTTGCGAAGCGTCCAGCGACAAGGACCGGACCGGCGTCGCTCGGACTGTCCGTATACGGAAACGAAGTGGACTAGCGAAGCCCGAAGCGCGACGAGCACCAGGAACAACGACGATCGACCGTGAAACGAGTCCTCCGCGTCGGACACGACGCAACGCCGCTCGCCTCGCTTTCTATCGAAAAGGTGTACACGCAAGGACACAGCACCGACAACATTCGTACCACGATATCCGCAATCCGCGGAAGGACTGCCGTTTCTCGGCTATGCCCCACCATCGACAACAGGCCGGTAGAGGGAAGCCAGGTAGGATTTGCACGGTGGGAGAAGACCCGAACCTCGAGCAGAAAGCCGAAAAGATTGGAGAGGGCGAGAGGGATGCTTCGGGCAACATCGGAACGAGCAAAGGGCGTTCGGCTTCGGCGAGGTAAGGAGGTACGCGATCGTTTTTAATATTCGACCGGTGCAGTTCGTTTTAGGGTGAAAGTTTTGCGTCCGTCGAGCAATACGAGGGGGAAGGGGACGTACGCTGTGCGAGAACACGCGAAGCTTCCCAGGTAGATATTCCTCGCGTTTAACCCCACCCCCCATTTTGTCCAGCTGCGTGGGAACCTCGGCAGCGCATAGGTTATAAACGGTACGCTAACCTCAAACGCGTGCCTAGCCGTGCCTTTCTGCGTAGCAAGAATATACCAGAAGGAAACAGGTTTGGTTCTACGTGCGGGTTTATCGTTTTATATGCACGACTACGCTCGTTCTAATAGCCCGCGGAATATCTTTCAAATAGACACCGACCGGAAGTAAGAACGACATATAGCGCCGCAAATTAAAAGCGTTCGCGCGGCAAAGCCGTGAAAAATGCATTCCTGCAAATCTCGTACATGACATACGGGCAAGTATTGTACGAATTACCGTTTGCGTTCACCGTTTTAATCATGGAATGCGTAAAGTAATGGAGATGCTATTCCGAAAGTTCTACATTCGTAATAAAATCGTAGATCTAACCTGCACAAACGTCGCCACGGTCCATCGCGTCTGCTCGTCTCAGGTTAGTCCGCGCGCGCATGCTTGATTCCAGTGGCCCAACGCCGAGTTTGCGCGACATGAAACGCACAACTCGCACCGACAACTCCGTCCACGTTCACAACAACAAGTAACGCCACTTTTAATTGCTACAATTACCATTTTTTCAATGTCAAAACGAGACACCGCGCGCGGACACGCGGGAATGCACAATCGCCGCATCCATATTTCGATTTTCGATCGCACGGTTGCGTCGATAGCGAGTCGAGATGGCGCGACTCGATGCGCGCACGCACTTCGATTATCAATCGAACCGTGTCATTTTCGGCGACGCAACATCTTAAGCATTCACGTGCGAGATATTTCGTTTGCTAGCATAAAACAATTGTCCGAGTTGCGATTCTTCGTGCCTCGCAGTGTTTCTCGCGCATGCAGTTGGCCGCGTTCATTTCTTGAACAATACCGATTCTTCTATGCGCGGCCACAAACGCTGTCCAACGGTTGAACACGTGTGAACCAGCGGGGCAAAGAAATTGCGTCGAAATAAATTGCCCGACTTCCGACAGCGTTCAGATCGTTCTACGAGTGACAGAGCCAACGAGGTTAGTGATTTTTTTTCAGCCCTCGGGATAGGTTAGCTTCTTTCTTTTTCTATTCGAAAACGTGCAGAGCGATTGATCGACGCACGACTGCTGCTCGAAACGATTCGACAATTCGAACGATATACTTGCACGCGACGCCACGTAAACCTATAATAAAAATACTAGACACGGAAATGAGAGAAAGAACGTCGTTCTCTTGAGATTATGAAAGGTGCATCGTCAGCAAAGAAGTGGAACGGGAACGTCGTGAAATTTTCCATATAATTGGCTCCGTGCGCCGCATATCGATATTGAACTAGTTCGTTACGCTTTCTAAGCAGTCCTTTCTCGAATATTTCTCATAAAAATCCCGGATCGCACAATGGGCGAATGACGCGTGATCTTTTGGCACTCGTTTCGTACGCATTCCCCTCTGCGCACCTTCTTCTCGATTCACCCTTTACACAGGCTCATCGTCAATCGGAACAACATCGGTCCATCGATTGAAGCGAAATTTGATTTAATAGAAACTGCGCGGAAATCGCGCCAAGCTAATTCTGATTCAGCAGCATTTGATTCGACAAATGGAAAGTGGGTCGCTCGGTATATTTCACGCGAACCGATCGAAAACCGTGATCGCTCTGTTTGCATTGGAATAGACGGCGCAAAGACAACTGTCTGTACGCGATAGGCTTGTCAATCGTTCCGGGATTAGGATGGCAAATTGGCATAACCGATAACGGTATTACGCGATCGTACGCGCGCTAAGATGGCGCAATCAGGGCTGATAACGTTAAGCAAACAAGATTATTAACTAGACGAGCAAACACAGCTATTTGCATACGAGGGAAAGAAAAAAAGGGTTCGCTATTATTCCCCCGTCTTCAATTATCCCGTGCTCGATTGAGATAAGTGCGGCGCGCATAGGCAAGGTACGATTGAAACGTTCGACATGTTCGACCGTATTTTTCTATTGTGGCGAGTAAACGTGTCTTATAAAAAATATTATAACAATTATGTACATAACGATTGGAGGATCCTTTGGTCGCTGATAGACGGCGATGCAACAATATCGTTCTAAAGTATTTCCAATATCGATGACTGATTGTAAATGATAAACGAACGGCCAGCAACGTAATATGTGCCATCGCGGCGATAGTTCTTAACATTGCAATCGCCGTATCGCGCGAACGAATCGGCGATTGGAAAGAATCGTTGAGAACTATTCGCGAAGTCCGCAGGACCGTAACGTGTACGCGTTGTTTACTTGATCGAACGGCATCGTCGCTGCATACGCAGGCTTCTGTCGACGAGCCGTTCCTCTGAATCTACAGTCTTGCCATTTCGTGGATTGTTCGTGCGCGATTCGATCGGACACGACCCGTGCGATCGTGCATCGCGATATCAAGCACCGTTCGATCCGCCGCGATCCTCCGTTGTGGGTCTCAGTGGGTTATCCTCGCTTGAAGGATTAATCTCTGGTGGTTCTCCGCGTAAAGTGTCGGTCGACCCGTACCCAGGACGCTTCCGGTAGGCCACTGTCGATTGGTCCTCGCCAGGCTCGTATCATGGCTGAAATAAGGGAAACGTATCTTCATATTTTAAATACCCGATCCAAACCGCGACAGGTAACATCGATGTAGATAGTTCCCCGACGATTCGGTCACGATAAAAAGTTAACCGATCCGCGATTAAACCCGTTTCACCGAACTTCTTTACCCGGACAGCGACCAAACGACGAAACCTCCGCTAGATGATCCGTCTCGCGGATAACACTGATGGACCCGTGGAATTGAAAAGATCTCTGTAATATTTCGAACGCCCTGTAAGACAAGCCGTCGTACCTCCGCTTTCTGCGTGTCCACGCTGTTCAATGCGACGGTCTCCGCCGTGGGCTCGTCGCGCCCGTCCTCCTTTACGCCAAAGATGACCTTGTACATGAAAGACGACAGAAGGGCGCCGCCAATGGGGCCGAACCAGTAAATCCAGTGATGGGACCACCGATTGTTCCACACGGCCGGTGCCAACGACCTGGCCGGGTTCATGCTGCATCCCGTGTACGGGCCGAACGCTAGCGCAAGCGCGGCGACGGTCAGGCCGAATCTGAGGGGCACGGAGTCCGTGTTTCTCGCGTTCCTACGGTCCCAGACGGCGCACGCGACCAGCATCAGGATCCCGGTGGAGATACCCTCGAGCAGCAGGCCCTGTATGGCGGTCAGGTCGGCGTGCAAGTCGGTTACGCAAAACGCGTCGGCCTCGTCGACGGTTTTGCTGGTCAGACGGCCGGCCGGCGTCACCACCTGCAACGAATGCGTTGCGTCAGTCCTTCGTCGCGATTAACGCGTATCGCCGAACGCACGCGACGAGGAACGACGAATTCGTTCGCGCATAAGATAGAGCGAGGTTACGCGAACGCGATTCGGCAATCCGTCGTTGCGTAAGCCGTTACGCTCGCCGCGTTGCTTAACCGTTTCTGCATCGAGGATCGAACGCAGGTCTTGAACCCGCGATAAACGTATGCGCGTCGGGGTCAAAGTTCCGGTTTATCGGCGCTGCAGCGCGGTCGCGTCGCTCCCGTTCGTTCACCGTGTTGCCATGGCGAACCTTGAGCATCCCGAATCCGATGATCGCGCCGGTCAGCTGCGACAGAAGGTACACCAGACCCTCCGGGATCGTCTTCAGGCCGAGCACCACTGATCCCACCGTGATGGCCGGGTTGACGTGAGCGTGACTGATGTGCCCAACGCACTGCGAACAAATTCGTAACAGCATTGATCGGTCGTCGATTGCGGGACGGTTGCACGGGCGAGAGGATACCGACCTGTATCACGACCATCACCGCCAGGCCGAAGGTTAGCGCGATCTGCAAATGGGACGGCATGACGCCCAAACTTCCAACGCAGCCCATGCAACCCAGGAACACCAGCATCGACGTGCCGATCGTTTCTGCGAGGGCGGATAACACGGTGCTCCTAAGGGCGCCCTCGCCTTGGGTCAGTGTTTTGAAGCCTGGAATAATGGGACGCATTGTTAGATAACGGATAGATCTAGCAAGTTCATTTCATGTAGATCGTTTCAAGGGCTAAGGTGTGCGAACACGGCGACGGTTTACTCGAGTGAACTGTAAGAGAAAATATACACTAATACTCGAATCGAAGTCTCGATTAGGTATTAGAATAATTGCGTAGGCGTGTATATATTAACAAGGTATTCCGTTTATTAATACTGTGCTCTCTCGACCGTAGTCTATACAAGAATGCCTTCCTTTGGCAAAAGCGTCGGTCGTGAGGACGCCTACGTCACCATGGCCCTTTTTAACCATTTTAGGGTTCGCCCCGAAAGAAAGCTACGCTAGACAAAGACAGCGTGCATCGACGAAATGCACAATGGCCCGCCTCGGCCGTTCCTGTACCTCGAATATTCTAACAGAACGATTCTCAAAGAAATCTATCGACGAAATTTAATTGTGAGCCGGGAAAAAATGCTGGCAATGTTTGACGAATCGTTATACCGTTGTTTGAAAATCGCCACCCTGTGCCAACCTTTCAACCAATGTGCTCGTCGATAAACGAAAATTGCTCGTAGTACACGATATCTTTGAAATACTGAAACATCTACCGCGTAAGAAGTTCCAGTTAGTCATCCCGTGGAATATTGATACCGCTATTAGACGTACGGTTGCGCAATGCGCAAGCATCTGCGTTACCAGTCGCTTCCACTGTCTCGTTTCCGAGAGATTCGAGATACGTACGTTCTTTTAACGTGCTTCCAGGAAGAGGAGAAACGCTTCAGGGTTATCCTTGAGTCAACAACAGAATCGTCCAGCGATTTCAACGCGGCCTCCTTCGAGGCGAGCGAACGGTATTGACGCCGCCGATCGTCTCACCTAGCCCGGACACGAACGTATCGAGAAGAGTTTTCAGAAGTGCGCGACGGCAACGAAACGTCCGCGAGCACGCGAAAAAAGTAATCGATGCGGCTGCCTGCCGCGTATCGCAATCGGCCGGCCCCCGATGAAAACAACGATACACGCGATTACCGAAAATCCGGACGAGAGCTCGGTAGGTAAACAGCCGCGCCGGCTGCACGCTCGTATATCCCGAACTTTGCCCCCAGGCGCGTTCCTGTCCGAGTTTAGCAAGTCTAAATGAGATTATCATTATGCAAATTGGAAGCATCTCGTTAAGTCACCGCGAATACACCGCGTACGTGGTAAAAGATACCGTGACTGGGCGATACGAGAAAGTTCCAATACGTTGTCGTTTGTAATTTAATAGCGACGTCCGTCGTCCTTTCGACCCGGAACTTCCAACCAAAATAAACAGATCGACGTTCTTGTTACGAAGGCGCAAGTGTTCTCGCGCAGTTTCCACGACGAGCCGTCTCGCTATTCGCTGTTTTACGCCCGTGAACGGATAATTGCGATCCGCCGGGTACATCGTAATTGCGAGTAATTTATGCCAGTCGCATTGTTTCGCTCGTGCCCGCGAGCACAGTTCCCACATACTCGCCCCGCCTCGTCATAAACACCCAGCCGGCTGTCTCCGTTTATACCCGTTTATTAAAAACACGTTTTTGTCCGGGGGGGGGGGCGCCCCCCCCCACTCCTCGGGACAGAACAGTTGATTCACAATCGACGTACCGTCGACTAATTCGCGTCGGGAGATCGCGCGGCAATTAGCCGATACGATCCGCCTATTAGGGGGATGAATGCCGTCGGATGCAGCGTAGATAGAGCTCGAATTGACTAATGGTTCGCGACGGGTCAGGCGCAGTACCCGCACCCGTCCAGGTCTGTCGCTTTTGTTTCCAGGCGCGAAGCGTTCGCGCAACGTTTGCTGGAATCCGTCTCGGTACGGACGGAACGAGAGACGAATCCGAATTCACGCGTTCGGCGGAGAAACTCGTCGCGCCCGGGGGGGGGGGGGCGGCAAGTGTTATCCGACGACGCGCGCTGATAACGCGACATTTCCATTCGCTCGACGGGAAAATTTGTGAACGGCGCGCCGCTGAAATCTTCCTCGCGGGAAGATCGATTCCGACAGATCTCGCGATGCAACGAACGAAACAAATTTCGCGTTCGCTATTGTCAGCACCGATTCCCAATCGTGAAACAGGGAAAGTAGGCACCGTTGCGAAAGCGAAAGAATCACGTAACCAGACAACCGTCTCCATGTACGGCGGGTCAATTTTTCTAACTTTATCTGTCGCTTGTTTCGCGACTCCCGGCGAGATCTTGTCCACCCCCCGCCTCCCCGCGAGCTATTTTAAACATGAATATTAAGTCGCAGCTGTGTCATCACGAACGATAACGTTGTTTTCATTATATTCGACAGTGATTGAAAACGACCGCCGAGCTTAACCGTGCCTGGGGGCAAACTGCGCCCGGTTCTCGCGTGGAACCGCGAAACACCGCGGTCGATTCGCGTCCAGGTTCACGATACGTACGCCCGCGATAAGTGTCCCATCGCGAAGATACGTCAATCGATCACCGGGGGCATGAACTAGATCGAAGTGCTCGCGACCTAGACCCAGATTCGAGCTGAATCGAAGCGAGACCTCGCTCCGGTCCGATCGAGTTCAAAAGCGAAACCAATTTCGCGTCGCCGTTTCACCCGGCCGGATAATAATTTCGTGGGGGATAAATCGCGACTTTTTGCGACGGAGGAGCGCGGCGATGCCGCGTCATCCAGTCTGTGCGGCCGTCGACGGGCCGGTCGAGCGTTTCGCTGCCGATTGCGCCGCGATTTAGCGGAACTGCAAAGGCGTCGCAGTTCTCCCGCGAATCAGATCGACGCGTAATCGGCCGCGTATCGCTCTGCAATTGCAAATCGCGTTGCCGCGCGTGCAATCGCCGATTCCGGTAGCGCCCGAGCGGATCTGCTTCGCCGAGCTTGGATCGCTCGAGGTTTCTCTTTGTTCGAGCGTCGGATTTCGATAATTGCGATTAAATGAATATCTCGGCAAGAATGCGAACAAAGGTGGCGACGTTCCGCGCGCGGCACGCTTGTTTCTCTGGGAAATTTTAATTATTCATGGGTCGAGGTGCGGGATTTTTAAATAGAATTTCAATGGCGTTACCCGAAGGTCGGAATAGAGCGTGAAAATGTGAGCCACGCTTTATGTAACTTCGATTTTCAATCAGTTTTATCGCTGAGCGATACTTCTTCTGTCGGCTCGTCGGCAAAAGGGGATTAATTATATCGGAGTATCGTTTCATCTGCTACGATATTTTTCGTTCCAACTGCTCCCATCAACTTTAACAGTAACGCGTCATTTATTATTCGAGGAAGCGACAAATTTGTTCCAACGAGTGCAGCACGTACAATTGCACGCCAAAAGAGAAATATTTCTTTTCGAAACACGTTCGACGAATTCTCTTCGATAATCTACCGAAGGAAACGTGTCTCCGCCGAACCTTCTGCCCATTCGAAACCTTACGCCCATACAGCGAGGCGTCTTCGTAGCCGTGCAATCAATACTCTCGTTCGAACTCCTCCGCCTCCTCGATTCATTTTCCGACCAAATCGCGACCACGAAATTTGTCAACAATTTTCTCGAGCGCGAATTTTCCCTACCCCGGTGGGGGATACGTCGGGGCGCCTTACCTGAGCGTAGGTTACTGGAAGACATGGCGCCAGCTGCAGCACACATTCACTTGCAACACCGGCACGAGACTGTAGCGAGTTATCGTGCCGCGACTGGGATCGATTGAGAGCACGACGGAGGAGCGAGTTGCACGGCCGCTCGTCACGATTGTTCGCGATCGGCTACGGCTCTGTACGCACTTTTAACGCCGCGGCACGTGGTACCCGATCGGTTGATACAACGTCAACCTCCACCGCAAAGCCGCCCCACTATGCGCGCCGCGTTTGCGCAGGCGCGTCTATTTTCGTTCCGCGAGCGCTCGGCTCATTTTCGCCCCGTGCAACAAACTGCAACGGCGCCCCGCGGACAGAACTGCACGCGGTGCCGAGGGTGCGTCGACTGGGGCAACGTGGTCGTCGAATAAGTCTCACTTTGAACAGCGGTGACGAGCGACGAAACGGTCGGAAATCGGGGGAAACGAGGGACTGCACATTTGGTAAAATATATGAAATTTATTTGTTTTCTCCGCCCCTCTCATTCTAGCCTCTACATTTCTGTCTCGAGATACGCACGAAAAATCGCGATACAAATTCGGGGGTGAGATCGAGAGAGAATTGCTCCTCTTTTTATATTCCTCTCTCTCTCTCTCTCTCCTCGTCGAGGGATTTTTTTGCCGACCGCGAGGAACGAATTTGGAAATTGTTTTAAGTCAGTCTGCGCAAATTCGAGGATCTTCTCGTTCTCGGCCTGTCCCTGGTCGACTTTCGAGTCGCGATTCAAATTTCCCGCTGGAATCGCGAGCCATGGAACCACCGGGGTTGTAATTTCGCCCGCTGAAAGCATGCAACGGCTTTTTTTTTTCAAGCGTCCCGTCCCGTTCGAAAGGTGTCCGTGGATCCTGGGCGTTCACCTGTGTCCCGAAGATTGCCGCCGCCGTCGTCTTTCGGTCGGGAGATTTATTCACGCCGACCTGTGTCGTCGTCGTGCCTCCTCGCGAAGAACAGACACCGATAGATCAGGGACGACACCACCGCGCCGCAGATCGGGCCCAACCAGTAGACCCAATGGTGATACCAGTAACCGTTCCAAACCGCCGGGCCGAGGGTTCTGGCCGGATTTATGCTGCAGCCAGTGTAGGGGATGAAGATCAGGCACAGCACCGTGACGCACAGGCCGAATCTCATGGACACGGAGTCCGTGTCCTTGGAGTTGCGATAGTCCCAGAGGCCGCAGGCGAAGAAGACCAGGGTGGCGGTGCCGAGGAACTCCGCCATTGTCCCTTGAAAGTCGGTCAGGTTGTCGTTGATGTCGGTCATGCAAAATGAGGACGCCGTGTCTGGGTTGCCGGCGTTCAACAGTTCCAGCGGAGTGATCACCTGGCGATAGAGGGACAATTAAATCGCAGTGGGGGGATTAAACGACGGCGGTTGTTTTCTTTGGAAAATTACCCTCAGGAGACCGTAGCCTATTAACGATCCTATGCACTGGGCGATTACGTAGACCACTGACATTGGTAGGGACTTCTTACCCATGATCATGGCCGCCACTGTGATGGCTGGATTTATGTGGGCGCCGCTGATGTGTCCCACGCTCTGATAAGAATAGAAAGAACGCTCCTTACGAAACAGAGATCCAATGGGAAATAAACAGAATTGGATTGGGCGTAATATCTACCTGTATGGCGATCATAACGGCCAGGCCGAATGTTAAGGACACTTGCAACACAGATGGGTCAACGCCTAAACTTCCGATGCACCCCGTGCATCCTATGAACACCAAAATAGCGGTGCCAATCACCTCGCCGAGTGCAGTGTTCAGCGTCTCCCAGCCAGTGGCGTCCTCTTTCATCAAATTGTTCAGCCCTGAAACGAGATCGCGTATCGGTGACGGAGAGCTGGCCGTTTACTAATTGCCGGAATTTTCCAAACACGACAAACGGCTCCAAAGGTCATTGGATTGATACGGCAAGCGGAACGGTCGGCGATATCGTCGCGACTGGAATAAACAGAATCTCCGGCGGGTAAAGAGATATCACGGGGGTGGTTTTTTTTTCGGTCGAAGAAAGTGGTTCAACGAAGAGGCACCCGGCCAATGCTTAATGCTGGAAAAGCTAACAGAGATGAACAATAAACGCTCCATATCTTGATATTCCAATCTAGGACGAGTGACCCCTCTCTAACACCTGCGAAAATTTTCCTACGACCAGAATTCACTAGTCGATCGGCTGTAATTTTCTTAATTACGCCAGAAACCCTCGTCGACGGTTTCGCCGAGTTCCATTCTGCGTCGACTTATCTACCGCCCCGTGACAATCGCAGAAACGAGAAACGATCCTCGCCAGCCGTTCCCCGGGCTGACGGTAAAAGGATATTCCGTCATTCGCACAGGTGCCGCGCGACCGCAGCGCCACGGAGGACACGGGTGGGCCAGGAAAATCGCGGACTCGGTTCGCCCGATTTGTCGGCGCGATCGAAATTCCTCACGTTTCGTTGATTCGCGGTTGCGCGCGGCAATCTCGGGTCATTGCTACGCGGCACGCGTGCGCCACAAATGATAAAATGGAATATCGCCGATGAAGGAGTCAATAGCGGGGGTCAAATGTCGCGATTCCGGATAACGTTGCGAGACGGGGGACTTCCATTCACCGTGTCGTGAACGGGTCGACGGGGAATGTGCTCTTGAACACGCGGAGGCATGTTTGACGGTGTTGGTCGTGATTAACCGCGTGTCGACCGGATATAACTGGACGGCAACAACACGTGTCGGGCGCAATTTGCATTGCCGCCTGTTCGGGACAGCGACAGTAATCAGTAATCAGTCACTGGCGTATCAATGACGGCGTCGATAAAGCCATCTCATTCGAGCGACAACGGACGAGACTTTCGACCGACTCGCATTTTGCGTTAATAAATTAGTTTGGCGTTGCGTAAGAGCGCGGCGTTGATATTGTTCGATAAAGTCGAGTAGAAAGCCCGTCCAACCTGGGGGGCGACGCGAATGCTTTATTCGTTTCAAAAATGCGGAAGCGCCTAAATTATTTATGGACGCTTGTGTTGAAATCCAAGTGTTCCATTCGCGAAAGTTTACTGCCCGGCTGATTGTATCCGAGCCCCGTGATTGCAGGCAGCGTTACGGGGATTAAGTGTTGCCGGTAATTACGATGAAAGTTACTCGGTCGTAATTGGGGTTGGGGAAAGTGATATGGTTGCGATTTAGAAAACGGTAAAAGGCGCATTATGCACCTTAGCCAGTTCAAAACGCGGCAAGATGTTTCCCACAATTTCCCACTTTCCCATTCGAATAAATCTGCCAGTGTTCATCGACTTGACATCTGCCGGGGGCGATAAGAACTATAAATCGTCTCAACTGTAATACCCTCATCGATAAAGCAGAAACTGATTGCAATTTTTTAAGCGTCACGATAAAAAGGCAGATAATTCTTCAATCTGCTAATTTAATTCCCTTACCGTTAATGAAACGCTTAAATTTATAATTATAAAATGCTTCGATCGGTTCGATTTTGTTGTCACGCCACCAGCTAACTTACTTCATTCCTTGGAGTATTAGTTTAGGGGGGAAATCATACGCTACGCCTGTTTTACTTTCCCATCGCATCTCTCGCGAATGTATAGGCAGCCGTTTCTTTTTTTTACGTATCTCCTCTCGACTGATGTTTCGCGATTAACGATGCGCCGAGGGGCGCGAATAGGAGACGCGCATAGAATTAATTTCTATCTCTTTGGCAGTTTGCTCGCACCCGGGGGCAATATAATTTGCGATTCAACGGGAGCACGCGCGAAAGCTTCCAAGATCGAGGGCTACTTCTTGCTGGAGCTGCGCACGCTCCAATTAACGTCACTTCCGTGCTCTCCGCGGCCCGTTCATCCGTCTGTCCGCTCGACGAATTCCCGAATTGCGCAGCGCGAAGAAAACACGCTCCTTCAATTGAGACCGATTCAGGCAATTTCGATCTGTATCGCGCAATGCTCATTTATCCGTCCGTCGACGATGACCGACAGCTACGTCGAAAACCCATTGAAATTAACGTCCGCTCGGAGTCGGGACGTTTAACGACGCCTAATTGATTATTTACCTGCTAATCCGATATTGAGCGGGGCTCGCTCTCGAGAGAGGCCGTCTATAACTCGGGGCATCTCGTTGGACAGATTCATAACCTTTCGAGCATCTGGTCAAGCAGACGGGCCGCAAGTGTCACAGTGGGTCAAGTTCGCGGTGAATGTCCGCAAACCGGTCGCCAAAAATGAATCTGCCGCTCTCGTCGGTCGTACGTTTCCCCAAGGAGTTCGCTGTGTCTGCTTCAAGACAGCTTATCGCCGCGACGATCCGACGTTCGAGGTTAAGGGCATACGAGAGCGGACTACTCGCTGTTGCCGGCGCGGTACCTGTTTACAAATTGTATCGCGCTCCGCTTTCTAGTAGTATCGCTCTCGATGGCGATTAAATCGCCGTGAACACGGCGTTGTTGGACGCAAGCAGGCGGAGATTTATCAGCCGGAAACGTACAAAGGTTTCGAGGGATAGAAAAATTGTCGGGCCGCTCGGACGTTTCCCAGCAGTTTTTCATTTATCGCAGACGTTCGAGAGCACGGCGGAAAGAAAGTCGCGCGCGCGAGCGTATCTGGAACGTGGAAAACGAGGGAAATCACGCGTTTATCGACGCGATGCATGGCGCCGATAATTATTCCAGTCCCGTGTGTAGAGACGGTTCGCACGGTCTACGTTTCTACGGTGGAACAATGCCAAGTATCTGCTCTATATAAAAACAAAAAGAAATATGTAAACGATCCTGAACGAGATAACACGGTATTTGGGTGAAGAGGGTTACGAATTCTTTGCCTTCGCGTGTCTGCTACTGTATTGAAATTGAACTGGCCGCTAATTGCGACAGAAGAAAGTCATTTTAAATGCCCAACTAAATTCGTCGAGCGTCGGATGGGTAATGTTAGATTCAGTTCGGTTAGAACGATATCAACAATTGCCAGGCGATTGTCATTATCCACCGCGACTGGCAATGACTGTTCATTAGCATCGAGCTAATTACATTGCACTAATTAATTCCGCGTCGCTGTGCGCCGGCAATTTGTCGAAACCGGTGACATACAAAACTGCCAGCTGGTCCGCCGATCAATTCGAGTAAAACACGATCCGGAGAAAACAATGTCTCCCGCGACTAAACATCGATCAATTCGTTTTCCGACATCGCGGGCACGGTTCGTCCAGCAACACTGGATTCGTATCAGTATTTCTGCAATTCTTCTCACTTTTTTTTTCGCTTTTTGTTTGGTAATAGAGCTCGGCTTCTATTTCGCCCGGTGCATTTCCGGTTGATCGCGGGATCCCCGGTAACCCGATTTCATGAAATGCACGCCACGCCGTTCGTACTTTCTTTTCTTTCACTCGGGGGGAACAGGTGCCGCCGTTCACCTTTCTACTCGATGCGTTCGATGGTTTTTTTCCACCCGGGAACTTTTATCGCCGTAGGACGAAGCCGAAGGGCCCGCACCGGTTCCTAACAGGTACTCACATGGCGTTTTGAGCTTCTCCTTGGCAGCCTGTATCCTCGAGCTCGACCTGAACGTGATGCCGATGTTTTTCGATTTTCCCACAGAGTTGTCCGTGATCCCGCTCGTGGATATTATCGAGATGCCGCCTGGTTCCATATCGACGAGCTTTATCGAGACGTCGATCGGGCCTGCCGGTCTCCCGTGATTGATTGTACACCTGTACGGACAGATATCGTTCCCTGTGCTTCAGTTTATCGAAAGAACAAACATCGTTTCACTGTTCCGTCGAGCAACAACGGAGGAGCAGCGTCCCGCGGTGCTCGAGCCTCGTAGCGACACGCGAATCGTAAATCTCGGGCGACGAGCGAGGAACAAGACGAATGGCTTGTAAATTTTCTGCCGTTTTATTGCCGCGACGAGGGTGGCTTTGACGAGGAAAGAAATCGGTGCTTCCACGTCTGGCAATCAATCGAGCCCGGTTCCAACAGAGGCCGACGCGATTAACCGGCAATCCGGATAACGAAATTTCGGCGAATACGAACAACCTCCGATCGATACGCATTCTACTGCCCCGTCGAGGCGCACGGCGACAGCGTTAACGAGCACGCGTTTTCGTTGCGCCGCGATTACCCGGCCGATTACCCCGGTGAAAAAAAATCATCTCGCGCGGCGTTCATGCGGAAAGTTCAATCGTTCCCTTGCACTTGCAACGTAACCTGATCCATCGTCATAATTAAGATCCCCCCCTCGATATCTACGCAATCTCGTCGGAGTGCATCGCAAAAGTTTGTATACAGAACTTGGCACACCGTTTTCGTTTGTTTACGTTCGTCGATTTCGGGGAAGAACGTACTCACCTTCGTCCGCGCAGGCGAGGTCGCAGTTGTCGGATCTCTTATCGCCTCGATCGGTGAGAGCACGAAGGAGTTTCTTATTGGTGATCGGGATCGCACCTGGACTTCCGCGATTCGGCGTTGGAATGTCGCGTGGCTCGGACGAGACTGAATCGTCCCGTGGCTCGCCTCCACCTCTATATGTAGAATCTCCTCCTCTGCGAGACAGTCAGACGCTCAATCTCCCGTTACTTCTACCAAATTAATCTCGCTCGGTCGGCACAGTTTCGGCTGGGGTTTACGTCGACGGTGCTGCACGGCGCTGCGTTTCCAGCCCTCAAGAAAAACACCGTCGATCCGCCAGCGAACCAAAACAAAAAAACGATCCCCCGACGGATATCAATTTCGTTCGTGCCCGTGCGGGCGAAACTCGACGGCGTTGTAGTTGTTGTTTGGAGACGTTCGAAATACACCTCGCTCTAGAATTCTCTGTCCCGTGCCCGCGGTAAAACGCACGCCTTCCGCAAAACCGTTCACCTCAGCGGTTTCCAATTCCGACCGTTCACGGCGAATATTTATGGTAACTCTCGAATTCGTGCGGACAATATCAATGGTGTCCATAAAACCGTCGCTTCTGTCGCTGGTTGAGGACAGGCGGACGGAAATTGTGGGACAACAACGAGACGCGACGAACAGTTACGGCTGCGAAACACGATTCGCAGTGGCGCTCGTTCCGTGTCACCTTCAACGTTTTGCCTATGAAAGATTCGGCTTGCGAATAGTGGCGGAAAGTCGTGCCAAATGTTCCCTAGTTATTTCGAGACACGTGTACCTTTTCTGCGTGCATTGTTGCATAATCGGTCGCGCTTCGACGATCGAGTGGAAGAATTTCGCGGTCGCGAGACGAGCTAAGCACGATATCATTATCGATCGGCAATCTCGAGGATCTTCAATCGTTCCGCGATAACGAGCGCGACGTTTCGTTGGCAAATCACGCGGGCCAGCCAAAGTGCCACCTTTCCCATGATTTCGCAACTCGGTTTCATTAGGCGAGGAGCATCAATCGCGTCTTCTCGTTGTCCCCGCGGTTCCAGAAATAATCGCCGCGCGGGCCAGCGATCGACGATCGATTGCGAGACTTTTTTTCTTGAAAGAGGAAATCGTTAAAGTGAACGGCGCCGCGGTTCGTGGTCAACGCATTTCTGTGCTCCGACGAAATCACACGGAATATTCCCGTGTGCACCCCGTACCGCACCGCCGAACGAAAGGTGCAACAACAACAATGACAACAGAAGCGGTTGCGTGAAAAAATTATCGATCGGCCCGCCCCTCTCCGCAATTCGTCGTTACGGATTCGACAATGTTTGACGAGATTCGGGACAGATGGGACGTGATCTCCTGAAATCTGTGCAATTTGCTCGAATTTATCGCGATCCGGCTACCTGTTCGCGCGTCCCCGCCTTCTCCGTCGCTAATTTCGTGTCACGTTATTTGCCACGGCGATTAATTTAATCGTCGCATCGCGCCAACAGCACCTGTCGACGTTATCGCGTCGTCGTTTACATGCGGCAACAGATACGCGCGTCTCCCGACTAATTTACTCGTTCCCCAGTTTCCATCGAGTCTTATCCAATTCGCAAATGCATATGGAATCCGGGCACGCGACAAACCATCGTCGCGAAGATACAAACGGCCAGCAATTGACATCGTGACCGATCGACGAGCTTGATCCAATCTCCGCAACGGGGCAGATACGATTGCCGATGAATCGCGATCCTCTATCGATCGAAGGGGAAGGGAGAGGGGGGGGGGAGGAGAGAAACAGCGACGGCGAGTTACGCGAAAGTTGGTTGCCGGCGAAATTCCTGGGTTTAATTCGCGATGAGGCAACGCCGGCCGCGTCGTTAACCAACCGCGCTTTTGCATAACGCTTTCGGGTCGACGACTCCGCGAGGAGGAAGCGACGATCGTCCCTTCCGTTGCCCCTACGTTCCTGCGAGACTTCGTATCCTCGTTCCTCGACGGGGAAACACGAAGGGTCCCTACGGGGTTACGGGGAAGCGGAATTGTCGGCCAACCTCGGGCCATCCGAGGTAAGAATACAGCGTGAACTAGTTCGGTCGCGCAGGGCTTCCTGGATGCCACGGTCCGAGAGAACCGGACACCGATCAGGAAACGGACGGCGGTTTAGAAGAAATCGCTCGTAACCGGAAGCGTCGGTGTAACGAGATCGGCGCTGAACAGAGAAAGGAACGCCTTGATGTATGGTAACCGCGGGCAGATACGATCGATCAGCCGTTGATCGATGTTTGTTCACCTCGCCGCGGATAAAAATGGCGTGACAGATGGAGCCGGTGGAAAAAGCGTCGCAGCTACAATAGGAGGAGAGCCGGATAAATAATGTATCCGCGCGACGTAATCGCTGCTGGAGTCGCCGGCTACGGGAAAGGAGCAGTAGGTCAAGCTGGCTCTCGGATGTTTCGCTGGTAGGACAAACAGTTGCCCTGACCTCCTCCGATTCCGTGACGAATGCTAGGCTGCCTCTTTTTTGTCTGAAAAAAAAAATATATATATATATAGCACCGTGGTCGCCTTCAGGAATTTTCGCGACGAATATTCGAGTTCGCGTCCGATCGCTCAACTCGTTAGCCGACAAAGAAACAATGTTCCTGCGTTAATTGTCCGGGTAATGCATCTCGGATGATCGCGCAGTTAATTGACCGTAATGCTCGGCTTGCTTTTACCATCGCTGAATATGATCTGGGATGCACGTATTGTCCCTGGTAGCGAAAAGTAATAATGGCGATGATCGTCGGTCGCAATGGGAGTGGTGTCAGGGTCTGACGGCCGTTAGACGCGAGAGAATAATTTCAGCCTCCCTCGGAAGAAATTGACGACGACGGTTTGCTGGGCAGCGGCGATCAACGAAAACGGTCCAAGTGGATTTAACGACGGTGACCGGTATGGAAGACGGATGTGGACACGGGCGACGTTTAATTAGAAAAAGGGTCAAGAACGGAAAAGCGAAAGAAACTGAATTCGAATAGGCCAGCGGAGCGCAACTATCGTTTTAATTGTCAGGTATGTTAATTGATCCGCTGCTGGAAAAACATGGAAGATAGATGGGAAAGCTGGGAAGGGTTTAAAAAAATGTCGCCATCTATGGGAAATATCATTCTCAAACGTTCGATGAACGTCATGCACGTGTAGTACAATTTTACTTATATGTTTGTACATTTGTTCTGGTGCGTACGACGAATGAATGATTATATGGACACGTGTCGCCTAAATGCTTGTAATAAATAAAAAAGAGGGCAGAAGATTACATCAATGATTGTTTACAGCTGCCTCACGGTCGTTCGCGACGGCAAAAATGAAATAAGTGATGCATTTAAGGTTTCCAATTGGTGCCCCGCTGTTCGACATAAAAGGTGCGGAGAAAAAACGAAAAGAAATAAAAATGTGATATGTGTGTGAGCCGAGTGACATCAGCCAGGGAATAAAATATTAGAATCCTTTTAAGGTACACCTTCCACAGCTATCTGGTTCGTACCATCAGCAATTTTCAATAAAAAATCAACAGGAGGAATCCTTCGCGAAACCCGCAAAGGCTATTTAAAATAATGTCCTCCGTTTAAACACTCAGCTCTGTTTCGATACATTCTTTTTTATTCATTTCTATGGAAGTTTAAGTAATATTCCGTGAAGAAATGAAACGCGACAGAGCGAAGCCCATCGTTAACTATCTTTAACTCTGTGCATATTGCTATTGCGTATACTTTGTTAATACGAAATTGAATAAATTTAATACCAAACTTAATTCTACAAGTTACTCGGGCCCCTGCCTTACCTACGCTCTGCCTTACCTACGCTCAAAGTAGTTTTGAGCGTAGGTAAGGGAGGGGCAGGAATAGTTTCAAGCACTTGTTCGTAGATGGCGAAACTGTAGCACCGTAGCTGAAGGTAAGGCAGCGGCACGATCAGTTTCGACCACTTTATTTACACGCGTGAACGTGTTCTAACTTTCATTATTGAATTACGAAGGAAACTAAACGAATTTACTCCGAATATTGTCGTTCATAATCGGCGTAGAAATTTTCTGATGTATCGACATTTCAGTAACTACAGCCCGCTGCAAGGGGACGCCATTCTCGCCAACAGCCACGTCCTAACTTGATGGCCGGACAGTTGCACTTATCGTGTTTAGAATTATTAACGTGGACCTACGTCCAGTTGTTGCACACTGTAGCCAGACAGTGTGATTATCGTAACTGCACTGTTGTACAGTGAAAGATGGTACGTATATCGATAGTGCTAGTGCCACGATAATCGTGTCACCGGTGAACACCTGTAGAAATTTACTTGTATTGACATTGCCCCTTGCGGTTTCCTCGTTTGACACGTCAAACTTTGTACGACACTTCCATCCCTCGAACGAACGGATTATTTCGGCACGCGAAATTTTCCGGGTTGTTCTCGTTAACATAATTTCTCTACGCCACCTTCGGTGTCGATATTGTCCGCGTACAATATTTACGTGCGTATCTCGCTTCACCATAATGTGTTAACGCTAATGACAATGAAACTGTATTTACGAGTACACATGCGTAAAGGGGTGTAGCTTTCCGTATGCTACTCGACGTTGTGTGTTTTAATTGGAATCATAGGTTTCCGTTTCCTTTTGTTGCAGCCGTTGAGGTTAGATATCAAGCGAAAGCTGACCGCCAGGTCGGACAGGGTGAAGAGCGTGGACCTTCACCCAACAGAACCGTGGATGCTCTGCTCCTTGTATCAAGGGAACGTCAATATTTGGAACCACGAGACCCAAACGCTGGTCAAGACGTTCGAAGTGTGCGACGTGCCCGTCCGCACGGCCAAGTTTGTTCTGCGCAAGAATTGGGTGGTCACAGGATCGGACGATATGCAGATCAGGGTGTTCAATTACAACACTCTGGAGCGCGTGCACTCGTTCGAAGCGCACAGCGATTATGTCAGGTGTATCGCGGTTCATCCAACGCAGCCGTTCATATTGACCAGCAGCGACGACATGTTAATCAAATTGTGGAACTGGGAGAAGTCTTGGATTGGGCAACAGGTGTTCGAGGGGCACACCCATTACGTAATGCAGATTGTGTTCAATCCAAAAGATAACAATACGTTTGCGAGCGCCTCGCTGGACAGAACGATAAAAGTATGGCAGCTGGGATCTTCCACAGCCAATTTCACGTTGGAGGGGCACGAAAAGGGTATCAATTGCGTTGATTATTACCACGGCGGGGACAAGCCGTATTTAATATCAGGGGCGGACGATAAATTTGTAAAAATATGGGACTATCAAAATAAGACCTGCGTGCAAACGCTGGAGGGGCACACGCAGAATATATCTGCGGTCTGCTTCCATCCAGAACTGCCGATCATATTGTCCGGCTCCGAAGATGGAACGGTCAGAATATGGCACGCAGGAACATACAGACTGGAGTCTTCTCTTAATTACGGTTTCGAAAGGGTATGGACGATTGCTTGCATGCGTGGTTCGAACAATGTTGCGATCGGTTACGACGAGGGCAGCGTAATGGTGAAGGTTGGCCGCGAGGAGCCAGCTGTTTCCATGGATTCATTGGGTGGTAAAATCGTTTGGGCCAAGCACAGTGAAATACAGCAAGTGAACTTGAAAGCCCTTGGCGAGGAAGCACAGGACGGCGAGAGGCTTCCTCTGGCGGTCAAAGATATGGGTGCTTGCGAGATTTACCCGCAGACCATACAGCATAATCCGAATGGACGATTTCTGGTCGTTTGCGGGGATGGCGAATACATTATCTACACGTCCATGGCACTAAGAAACAAAGCGTTCGGCCAGGCCTCCGAATTTGTTTGGGCCGCCGACTCGAGCCAGTACGCTGTTAGGGAAAGCAACACCAGTGTAAAAGTGTTCAAGAACTTCAAGGAAAAGAAGAGCTTCAAGCCCGACTTCGGTGCAGATGGTAAATGTAATTATTTTTCTCTCTCATATTTTCATAGATCATTCATTTCCAACTCGTCGTTTTGCAGGAATCTTCGGGGGCTTTTTATTGGGTGTGTCCTCCGGATCCGGCCTATCTTTCTTCGACTGGGACACGTTGAAATTAATTCGACGCATCGACATTCAGCCTACCCACGTCTATTGGGCTGAGAACGCCTCCCTGGTTGCATTGGCCACGTCCGACCAGTACTTTATTCTCAAGTATCACGGGGATGCTGTGGCAAATGTTCCGGAAAATTTCGAGGATATCGAAGACGCTTTCGAGGTGCTTCGTCATTTCCATCGTTAATTTTCATGATAAAAAAAGAAAGAAATGGTATTCGTAATTTCCCTGTGCTTTATTACAGATGGTGGCCGAAATGAGCGAGGTAGTGAAAGCAGGTCTGTGGGTCGGCGACTGTTTCATCTATACGAACAGCGTGAATCGCGTGAATTATTTCGTCGGCGGGGAGGTTGTTACTGTTTCGCACCTGGACAGACCGATGTACCTCCTCGGTTACGTGCCAAGGGACAACAGACTCTACCTGTGCGACAAAGAACTGTCCGTCGTCTCGTACTCGCTGCTACTTTCCGTCCTAGAATACCAGACGGCTGTTATGCGGAAAGATTTCGAGACAGCGGACAGAGTTCTTCCCACGGTACCCAAGGAACACCGAACTAGGGTGGCGCATTTCTTGGAGAAGCAAGTGCGTATCCCGCGGGGAATCTACGGCGTCGCCGAGGTTCACTTATCGACATCGAAATGTTGCAGGGTTTCAAAGAACAAGCTTTGGCGGTGTCCACGGATCCGGAGCACAGGTTCGAACTGGCTTTGGCGCTCGGCGACCTGACGACGGCGCACTCTCTCGCCAAGGAGGCGAATAGCCAACAAAAGTGGCGACAACTGGCCTCCCTCGCCACACAGAAGGGGAAATTGTGCTTGGCCCAAGAGTGCCTGCACCAAGCACAAGATTTCGGCGGCCTCTTGTTGCTGGCGACCAGCACCGGTAACGCCGACATGATACAGAAATTGGGCACGGACGCGGACGACACCGGCAAGAACAACATCTCGTTCCTGTCGTACTTCATCCTCGGCGACGTCGACAAGTGTTTGGACATACTCATCAAGACGGACAGGATCCCGGAGGCAGCGTTCTTCGCCAGGACGTACGCGCCCAGCAAGGTTTCGGCGATCGTGAAATTATGGAAGGAGAAGCTGTCCGCGGTCAGCGAGAAAGCCGGACAGAGCCTGGCGGATCCCGAGCAGTACGAGAATCTGTTCCCCGGATACAGAGAGGCGTTGAAAGTCGAGCAGTTCCTGAGGGACGAGAGCAAGACAAAAATTCTCGCCTCAGAGTACCCGGAGGTACAGGTACGAAGTTACGTTTCATTAATATTCGCGGTCCACCGAGCTGATGCAATTGCTTTTTAATCCTGATCGCCTCAAGGCCACCTCACTGTCTCGTTTGTTCCGTTTGCCGTAGTCGAACGTCGGACGGAAACCGTTGGAAGAGATGTTGGCTGCCGAACAGGGAAACAAGTTCACGTACGCGACCAGAAACGGCGACCCAGAAATACCGTCTACGGACGTCCTGACGAATAGGCTACAGGATCTGGACATTAGCAAGGTAATACCGTCGTCCACGGGGAAATCGAGCGCGCCAGAGAACGCGACCAAGACCACCAGCAGCTCCAGACCGCTCACCATAGAAGACGACGACGACGACGACGTGGATCTTGATCTCGAGATCGACGATACCATAGATACAACCGTAAGTCGACTGGCGTACACTTGTTACGTGCCCCTTCTGTTTCTTATTGTTTTCTTCACGCAACACTTTTTCCTTGTGCATGCTGACGACATATATAAGTGCTTCTAAAACGCACACACGAAGTAAGTGTTCGTACAATGAATATCTGCCAACGTCCCCCGCTTCGCATTGATCCCGTCGCATCCCGCTGTAGAATTGAAAGCTCGCGAAGGGACGTGCAAATAAAAGAATCCGGGGCAAGTGGAAGAAAAAGAAGAAACGGGTTTGGGGGGTGGGGGATGATGGGGGATATAAGGGGTAGGGGGGAGTAACTGGACGATGCCTTAATACCCTTAAATAAAGGCGCGTAATTCTAGCAGGGTATTATGTTACCAAAACAGTCTGAAACCGACCGTGGCTCGCACACGAACGCACGTGCACGCACACAGGCACCCGGAGTAATATTAAATGTGTGCGTTGTGACATATCGATCCTACGTCTGTATGTGAACACGTTTCACCTATCGGCGCGGCGCGTTAAATGAAACGGAGAAAGATGAAACGCACGCGGAAATATAATGAGGAAAAGGGTTGCCGATATTCGCACGTTGCGCGCGGCGATTCGATTCTTTTCTTTTCTTCTTCTTTTTGTTTGCGCTCTTGGACCTTCGAATTAGTTGACTTGGCGCCAGTCACGGCTCGTTCTCTTTACAGCTTTATTTATTGCAACAACCCGCTTGGCCGTATCCTTTCCCTGCCGAACGCTGCTTTATGACGCTTTCTCCCCGAACCGCGAGTGTTTCCATTGGACGCGTCAGCAGCGAGAAAACGAAGAACGTCCGTGCGGACTCCTGCCGAACTGCGACGCACAGTCGAATTATTCCCCCTCGTAATTTGTTCCAGGATGTGAATCTCGACGACGATCTCCTCGAAGACGATTATTAGCTCTTCGTTTACGGAAGGCGAACAACGTGCGCCTAGCCGGCGCAATGTCCATTCACCTTCTCTCAGTCATTCCCCGCGAGACGACCAGGGTCGTTCGAGAAAACCAAGTATTAAAAACGAATCATCGAAGGACAGTTTTGTGCGCGAGTGTTTGTCTCTTTTCTTTTTTTTTTTTTCATCATGCACAACACGCAGCCTGTGCACGCGGACTCTTATCCATGTACCGAGGATTAAATATATTGTAATATAACAAGGAATCGTTCACATAACTTGCCGTCATCTTGTTTTTTTCTTTTCTTAGCTACCGTTATCCCGCCATTAGGATACCTCTTTTTATCAACGCTTTTGGGAACTTAGGATATATAGAAGTAATGCATTGTTGATACGACAAGATAATTGAATAAATGATAACGTTTAACTTTCCTACAGAAATGTGCGCCCACCCGTCCCCCGATGATACGATAATTTCTGATCCTCTTTGTGTCCCTCGCACAGGTACCGTCCATTGTCCGCAAATCTCCCGCATGCCGCCCCTCCGTCCAGCGGATCCTGAAACAATTTCACTAAGCCAAGAGCCACGCAGACCTTACGAACGAGCCCGGAGCGGTCATCGATTCTCCTGCACGCGTACGCGTCGTGACATTAGAAAGAGACGGGGATACGTTTTTACCGCGGCTGGTACGTGCTCCAGGTTGCACGAAGGAGGTGCCAACTATCATGTTCCGTCTCTATTTTCACCGTACACCGGTCGACGGTTGCGCGTCGTCCGAACCACGCTGATTTCCCCCGGCAAGATCTGCTCTGCTTGCAAATCCTGAAAGACGACCAGAACAGCCGGCGAGGCCGAGGCGTCAGGTTTTCGGCGTCCCTTCTTTTTTTTTTTCTTTCTTCTTTCCTTCCCTTCTCCGTCAGCCCCTTCGACGGGGCTGCGTAAAAATTTGCCACGTTATCTCAGAAAACCCCGCGTTTCGTCTTTTAATAGACACCGGCCCGCTCTTTTTTTGCATTTCTGTTATTTCGGTGGCCGGGAGCGGATTGAGGAATCGCGTGTCACGATAACAAGGGACGGCCGCGGGGACGGATTAATCGCGTGTAAATTTACCGGGTGCACCGGCTGAAAAACGACGTCGGCGGAGTAGGTGGAGACAGAGAAAAGATAGCTGCGCCGGTCGTCTCGAAAATAGAAACGGCTTCGTTGACACTCCGCTACAAATTGTCCGCGTCGTTATGCTCTTTGTAAGAGCACACGGGCTCCTTCTTCTTTCTCCCTCGGCTGCCCGCCCGCGGGCAAACGCCGCGGGAATTTTTGCGTCCGCGCCGCGCGCCATTTGACCACCCTGTAGCGGGGCTTAAAAATAAACGCGTCCAGGAAGGTGTCGGATCGATGAAGTTGGGCCAGAGAACCGCCGTGGAACTGGATATCGATTCTCTCGTCGGGCCGCGTTTCTTTCCTCCTTCCTCCTCTTCTCGTTTTTTTTTCTTTCTGTTTTTTTTTTCTTTTCTTTTTTTCGTCCGTCGGTTCAGGAATAGGCAAGGAGCGTTTGACAAGGCTAGGCCAAGTGGTCTAGAATATAATTAACTGATTTTAGATGACACCTCGCGGAGTAAATGGACCGACTTCTAACAGTGTCGCCCGAAATTTATTGCCGTCGGTTCCGCGCGAGGATTACCAGAACTCGGTCGAACGATATCTGACACACTCTTCCCTCGTTTCGTCCAGTTAAATCCACTCTAACGACCGCGTAAACGAGCCGTGTAATTCTTAAGGCGGGGCCAAATATAGCCGGGCAAAAATCTCTCCTTGCGTGTCCCGCGGTGCTTGCGATGGAAACGCAGAAAATTTCGAGACACTTGTCAGCCCGGTATCCGCGGATTGTCCCAGGTCAGTGAATCCAGCCTACGGTGCCTGCCTCCACCCTCCCCCCCTGCACATCGAGTAATCCCGATTTTATTTCAGATCGCCGCCCGTTTGAACCGGTCGGAGACGTACGAGTTCGGCGCTTGGGACCGGAGACAATCGAGAAATTCAGCCGTCCCGGGACGCACGTGCGCGAGGAGGCCGTGAACAGGGCCGTGAAGCTGCTAATAGTCGCCTAAATGGTCGACATGCTTGCTCTGGCTGTCGCTATATGTCACCTCCGCCCCCTACTTACAAGACACGCACGATGCACGTGCGTGTGAATCTCGCCCCGACGGGAACCATGGAATTCTCGGCTGTGCCTCGACGCGTCTGACGCGTTAACGGCTCGAGGGAAAAAAAATGTAGCCAGATGAAGCTTCCACGGCGCGCGGGGCCAAACATTCGAAGCGCACGGACGTCGACGAGGCGGAGGAGGAAACGAAAGAAATGAACGCCGCTTTCCTAGGCTGGTCCAGCTCGCCCGTTGTTGACCCCAAGGTGGCAAGGTGTGCGAATGGGGACGCGTTCGTCCGATGCGCGAATCGCGAATCTATTTCCATGCGGGCGAGGAGCGATCCGCCCGTAAAACGGGGCGCGTTATCGTCAAGCCGAGAGCATCATTGCTGTTGTAACGCTGCCGGATCAACGGGGAACAATAAGCAAATGACGGTCGCGTGTCGTTGCGAAATGTCGCCGCGAATCGAGCCGCAGGAGAACGTCGGGAACGATTTACCTGACTCCTGTGGATTCGTCAGCGTTATTTCTCTTTGTCGCCCCGTTTTCACCCGCGAACAGGTCGCCGGTCGTTTCACCTTTCGGTCCAACGCGTTACCTGGTACGCGAACGTAGACATGGACGGCAAGGGAGGCGACCATTCTCTCACGGGAACGGAAGAGTCTCACCTGTCCCGGGCGACCAATGGGCAGCCGGGAGATTCCGACTGTCTCTATGGCGATTGTTCTTTGGCGGGAGGGCAGGTGTCCTACCTATCACTGGCGACCAATGGGAGATCCGGTGCGGGCCAGACCCACCCTGTACTCGAGCCTCCGCGCAGCCCTCCCGTTGTCCGCCGCGAAGGCTAAGAGGGAAGTCGGCTCGCGACGCCGCGAAGCAACGAAATTACCAACCGCTCGAAGAAAGGGGGTAGGAAAATGGAACAGGACCGACGGGCGCCCCATAGGGCGAGCCGCAACGATGGAACTCCATTCATGCCGGGAGTTGCTCTCCTCCATCGAGCGGGCGAGATTTATTTCGGGGCGTGCACGCGGGCACCGCGATCGATTTCCAGACGAAAAATTAAGTGCACGTGCTATTCCTGCGCCGATGCACGCACGGTGTTGACTGGTAAGCGCACGGCCGACCTCTCTTCCACGGGGAACATTAGAGCCGGGCCGTGCGCCCTGTGTTTGCAAAACATCCTCCTCGTCAACACAAACATCGCTATTCGCCGGCCGTTGGCTACTTTTCCCTCTTCCGCTCTTTTTCACGTTTCACCGCGGATATTCCAGGACCACCCGAGGGCTCCCCGTCCTCCTCGAATCGCAGGAAGCTTTGCCCTGGAGGGAGCCGAGAGCGGGTTGCGTCGGGAAAAGGAGGCACTGTAATCGCAGGGTGAGAAAAGCACAATTATCTGCGATAAATAATATAGATTTATTTTCGACTTTCCTCGTAATTACAGAAGCTGCCACACGTGTATTCCGCCATCCTCGGCGCAGCCCGTAATTAGTCGACGAAGTTACTTAGGCATAAAATATGTACACCGATGGTTAGCCTTCCGGGGAGGCTGATTTTTCTTCTTTTTTTTTTGCTTTTTCCATTACGTTTTGCGACCTACACGTCCAGATACACACTATCTTTAGCTTCTACATGGGCCTAGGTATTTATATATATATATATATATGCGTGTATGTATATATTTATAATGTAAAAGGGGAACCGCCTCGACCGTTCCCCTGTCTCGCGAGTGAGCCTTAAACTAGCGTTAACCGTAACTCTGCTGCCGTTCCCCTCCGACGAAGAAGTTAACCGACGAGGCACGGCCCCGGGTCCCTTGCCTCGTTTAAATATCGAATACTGCGTAACAATCGAGGACACAGGAAGACGGCTCGCACGACGCCGCCGTGGATCCCGGTAGCGACAGAGCGCGCTCCATCGGTCCAGGTGAAAGATCGGCCGAGGTGGACCCTTGCCGTACACCGAGGGGCGAGGTCGTCTTGGTTACTGGCGATAACGCGGAAGCGCGGAGGGCGACGCGACGATTCACATGAAGCACTTGGACCGCGACTGAAACTCCATCGGTGCGAATCCAGTGGTGGACACGCCGGACGGATTCCCGGAGCCCATCATTCCCGAGGGGACGCTCATCCCGCCGACGCTTGTGCTGGAAACCGCCACGGTTCCCGGCTCCTCCTTCACGTTCACCACTGGAACAGGTCGAAGGATATCTTGGTTCGTTATTTTCCTTTTAGGAGAAGCCCAACGGCGGCGAACAGAAACCAATGAAATCTCGAGGATCGTTACTTTCTGGCCAGTAGCACCTGGCGGACACTGTGTCGGGCGTCATCGCGTCGTGCCTCCTGGCGAAGGTGCTGCCGAACGAACCGCTCCCCATGGAGCCCGGGGAACTGGCGGTCCCGCCTGGAACATCCAAGTAATTGCCTTGAAACGCTTTGCCTGGCCGTCGTGTATTTCGCGGGTGGACGATAATCGGGGCAGGTTAATTGATATAGAGACTCACTTAGCGAGGTACCCAGCTGGCTGTAGCCGTTCATCGCGGGGATCTGCATGGACTGCATCGGCTGGAGCTGCGGCTGGAGCTGTCGGCGATCGCGCGGAGCTTATGAAAATCTGTTTAAACGGGATTGGAGTTTAAAACACTTACCGATTGACAGTGACCGTAGGACAGCTGCGACTGCTGGAGGCTCCAAGCGCTGAAGCAAACGGGAGAGGATATTTGTGTAAGACGCGTGTCCGGACCGATTGGAAAATTGTTGCGCGCGGCATCAAGCGTACCTGGTGTCGTATCTGGCGTACGTGGTCGGGGCGTACGAGGGCGGCGAGTGGCCGAACAGGTTCCTCGGACCGAGGTGAACGTGCGCCGGCGAGAAAGGATCGCCGAACAACGGTTTGTACGGCGTGTTCCTGTATGGTCGTTTCATGCGTCTGCGCCTCCTGTAGTTGCCGTTCTCGAACATGTCCGCGTACTGAGGATCTGCGGGAAAGAAGAGCACATACGTGACGAGGAAACGATCGCGCCGCGAGGCCGACAAGTCCCAGGACTGTAGACACGAACCGAGGGTCCAGAAGTTGCCCTTCCGTTCGCCGCCTCCTTCCCGCGGCACCTTCACGAAGCACTCGTTCAAGGACAAATTATGCCTGATGGAGTTCTGCCAGCCCTTCTTGTTCTTCTGAAAGTACGGGAACCTGGCGGTGATGTAGGCGTAAATCTCGCTGAGGGTCGCCCTCTTCTCGGCGCTGTGCTGAATGGCCATGGCGATCAGCGCCACGTAACTGAACGGCGGCTTCTTGCCGGTGGAATCGTTGTTGCCGCCGTTCGCGTTTCCGGTTCCTGACGCGTTGGCGGTGCCGTCCGTCGCCGCGGACGGCGTCGAGGGCGCCGACGGCGTCGGCGGATTGCTGTTTGTCGTGCTGTGAAGAACCCCCGTCGGCGACGAACCCTTCTCGTCGAGATTGTGATGACCCTGGCCCGCCGAGTGCACGGTTACCGAGGGATTCGGTTTCCGCAGGCTGTGATAGGGCTGGTGGCAAGTCAGGGCGGCGCCGTGCGACGGCAAACCTCTGCCCAGGCCGACGGGGTCGAGGTCCTTGGACGCGGCGCCCATGCAGCCGTTCTGCATCTCGGACATGAAGCTGCTCACTGGAATTAACGGAGAGCATTGTGATCCATCGGCGACGTCGCGATCGAGAAACGAACAGGTCGGAGATTCTCTCCCGGCCACGATTCACGGATCGTCGAACAAAAGACCGGCGACGGGGGCCCGCGAGGTGATTCGAATTCGAGACCAGTCGGGACGTCCGGGAACCTGGACAATGGAACGAACTCGATCGATCTGCGCGCCGCCGCGACTTCCTGGAAATCTCGCCGCGGCAAAACAATTGGACCTTTGAAAGGAATTCATCCGGCGACACTCGAGCCTCGCCGATAAGCCGCTCGGGAGAAATTATTGGCGGTGGTTCAACCGGCTTGTTGTCTTTATTCGTCGTCGAACGAATCGCCCCGCGTACCCCATTAACGATACCGCTGAAACGTCGCGCGTTAACCGTCCGTGACTAATTAGATTTCTAATACGAACAATTTTTGACACCGGCAGGTCGGCCTGGCAGACGTCCGAACGGCGGTGGAAAATGAACGGAAAACATGGAGACGTGAGTCAGAAAGCGCACGGCATACGTGCATGGCGTCGAATATTCGTCGGTGCCCCGCGGCACGTGTAACTGGAACCGTAACTAGACACCGATAAGTTAAGCACGCTGCGTTCTAACAACAGAGAGCCAGAGGGAAAGAGAGCCACAGAGAGAGAGAGAGAGAGAGAGAGAGAGAGAGAGAGAAGCGGAGAACAAAAGGAAAAACAGTGGAGCACGCATTTTTTCACGAAATCAGTTGGATCAGTTTCAAGACTGATAAATTCAATATTCGAAATTAAGATACTCTGCTCGATTACGGTGTTATCGATCGTTGATACCACTCTGTTCCAGGATACGCGAATCCCTGCGAACCTGATATCCTGGCCAACGCGGACCTCCGTTGTGGTACCGGATACGATTTTCGACTCAGAGAGGAGGAGCCACATTTTCCGTGTACCGAACTCGTCGCACGGACGCGATCCAAAGAACGTGGAACGACGTTCGACGAATGAGAACGGAATCCACGGTCGGGCCCGTTATCGGATCGCCGTGTCGGGATTGAGCATCGTCCTTTGACCAGATCGCGTGTGTCTCGTTCGACAAGCTGTATCGTGGGTACACGTTCGCGCATAGCGAATCTAAGGTGCATAAGCGAACGACGGGATCCCGATAACGTCGAAGCGTTCGCCAACACACCTGACTGCAACCGGAGATCGAGCGCTACGCGACACCGACGAAGACCAGCATCTGTGCTCTCGTCACGGGATCCCTTGTTTCGAAAAGCGCGCGACGAACGATTATAGTACGGCGAAAAGCGAACGAAAGAATCGATTTTCAGGCATATATAAATCGTTGCAGTCTCTCCCCACCAGGGAGAGACGGATTTCGTAATGGGCGACGCGGAAAAATGCAGCGTTCAGCCGTTTCGACAAAACCGTTCCGTAATCGTTGTTACGAAAATTGGCCTTCGACGGGCAGCGAACGTCTGCAGGTTTTTCAATGGATTCTCCGAACCGTTTCGCCAATTGGGTCATTAGTCCGCCTCATCAGGAATGTCGAACAATGCAACTGGGTCGCGGCTTCTTCGACCGGATGAGAACAGAACCACCCGAGGAACGAGCTGATACAGTCGCCATCGATTGAAAGAACGAATGCTCGACCACCGTCGTCGAGGGTCGTCGATCTTCGCGATCGTCCGGTCCTCGTGATCGTTGCCCGTGCTGAAAAGCGTGGCATTCGCATTCCTGAAATGCTGCTGGTCCCGCGATGAATCGGCGCCGATAAGCGAAATACAATACGTCGTGACATCACGCTGCGAATCGCGGCCGTCCGTCCTCGCCGACGTGACGCGCGTCTCTTTTACCCTCGACCCTCGGCGCTCTGAACCCGAAAAGAAAAGGTTGCCGCGACGCACCCCCTAATTGACCGGCCAATTACGCCGCGCCCCGTTTCTAATTGACCCCGTCGACGCTGGGCACGCGCAAAGGGGCAAAAAGAAAGGAGCAACGCGCAGGATAACGCGATCGTTGCAGCAAGGTGAAAGTCAGCCTGCCGTATCAAGTGTCGCGGCGATGGCAGCGAGCGCGAAGCGTCGAAGGGCACGCGTCGCACGATCATCCCCCCTAACCTAGGGGATCCCTCCTTCGGGTAAGGACGCCCCCCTTGGAGAAAGGGACGCGTGCCTCCCGACCGGGCTGAAAGGTCAAGCTGTCGGCGATCCGTGAACCGACGAAAATAAGAGGCGCGCGAAGAATCGAGCGGGAATATCATTTTCAGCCGAGTTCCCTGTATGGAGGACGGAGGAGCCGTGGGGAAGGTACGAGGGTAACGGTGTGGTTGGATCAGGGGGCAGGGGGTCATCTTTGCGACGATAGCTCATCTCGCGGTATCATCCGCGCGAGCCAATCGTCGGCCGGTATCTCGACCTCGAGGAACGACGTCGACGCGGCGGCCGCTTCGCCGTTCTCCTTTCTTGAACGACGCTCGTCGAACACCGGAAACGGGCGCGGAATCGAATTTCCTTCCTCAACCTCGGCTAGATTCCCGGCTCGATTCTCGGCTCGATTCTCGGCTCGATTCTCGGCTCGATTCTCGGCTCGATTCTCGGCTCGATTCTCGGCTCGCGCGGATCGCCTCCTGGGGGCGATTTCTCGCCGGTACCCCGGCGGTCGGCGATGCCGCGTTATCGTGTTTATTGCGGCGCGCGGTGTTTTGCAGAACGGGAGAGAGGCTAATCGCGAGCGGGTTCGGTCGAAAACAAAAGAGGGATTACTTAACCGTGCGCCAAAACGATAATGTTCGGGGGCCCGACCGTTCTTCCGCCGCTTGGTTCGTCGTCGAACGTTTATCGCGAGTCTCCGTTTTGCAACCGGCCGTGCCGATCGCTCCCGCTCGATCGCCGATAAACGAGATCCGATAGAGATCCGGTGGATTATCGAAACGGCGAAACGAAATAGAGAAACGGCTCGACGGCGGCGCTCTCCCCGAGGGGCACCCAGGGCAGACCGAAATCGCGAAGGAAATCGCCACGATATTACACGTCCGGCCGAACATCGCCGCTGGATTAACGCTCGCGGCTCCCTTATCAGCTAGAGATTAGCCCAGAGCCGTGCCCTTGTTTACTAGAAATCTATTTTAACGCGAGTGCGCGCGACGATATTACGCTCGCCGGCGGCCTGGATTCCAAATAAACAAACGGGCTCGCAAGACGTCGTCGACGTCGAAAAGGACGGCACCGTTTCAACCCCCCCGTCGACGACGGGTCGACGACGGGTCGACGAGCCTCGCCCCGGAACCGACAGCGCAACGCCACCCCGGCGGCGTTAACAATTTCCTCGCGAGGCGAACCGCGAACCCGGCTAATCGGAGCACCGTAACAACGGCGGCACAATTAAACGTGTCAGCTTTCCGTGCGGCCTTATCGGACGCTATATTAGCCTGATAAATTTTGCGCGCATAATCGCGAGCGCGGCTGTCAAACGTCACTCGGAAATCTGGAACACCGAGTAGGGACGCGGCCTCCGCGCGAGGAAGAGCCGTCGCCGGCGGATTAGTCGCCCGACGCGCGAACGGGCTTACGAACAGATGTTTCCCCGCGCGCTCGCGCGTCCAAATACGATCGGTGATCCGTTTTTATGGGGAACCAAAGTAGCTCGTGTAATCGTCGAGGGATTCACGAAAACACTGTCGCCGGTTGACCGATATATGTGTATCGGTTCGAGCCGAGAGGAGCAAGCATTCCCGGATTAGCGACCATAACTCTCGTGCCCGAGAGCACTCCGCGCACAGCCCTCTCTCTTTCTCTCCTTCTCTCTTTCTCCTCGATTTCGAAAACACCGGAGGCAGAGCGGCTTTTCTCGAAAAAATCTCGAAAAATTCTCGACCGCCGGCCGCGACGAACTCGAGAGAACCCCGCCGATTCGGCCCGGCTAATCGTTCCGTTTAATCGAACCGGCGCAGTACCCCGGGTGTACACCACGCGCATAACTCGGCCCCGGGGAGATATCGATACGGTTGCGTGTTAGATTTCAACGGGCCTCCGTCTCTATCTTCAGCGATTAGCGAATCAGAAAAATCCGGTAACACGAAACCCCGAGGCGCGAACGTTTTTCTCTTTTAATCGGGCTTTATCTGCTCCTTTAACCCCTTGCCGGCGTGCCCGGCTTCCGTTTCCAACGAAAAATCGCGACGCCCGCACCCCGACGTCGACAATTCTTCCAACGGATCCTGCCGTTTCTATTACTACCGGGATTTCGGTGGCTGTATTTGCACCTTCGACGATTAACTGTCCATCGCGAGAAGTAACTGAAGGCACGCGTATCCACTTCGAGATATTCTCATCGACGGCAAGCTGCCCCCTCGACAGCCACCCGGAGTATCCTCTTTCTTAATCAACCCTTGAGCGCAACCGAATGGCTCACGGTTTATATTTTAGTCCTAGACGTCCGCTATTTTCCCATTTTTGTCTTCAACCCTTGAACCTCGAGCACCTTTCCCCATTCCCCTCTAAATCCTAGACAAGCCCTGCTCGATACGTATATACCACCTGCACGACGTCCCGAACGGGAGTTCCTTTACGCGACAGTCATTATCGACTGCAATCGCTGTCAAACAGTTGCCACGAGTGTATCCATCGCGCGCAGTCGATGTTTCCGTTCGAGCATCGTTGTAAATTTTTCAACACGATAAACAAAAGCTGCGCGGAACACAACAAACGATCGTCGAGGAGATCCAGGAGGCGGTACATCATCCGCAGCCTGTCGCTTCTCTCCAGTTTTTCCCCACCTACGCCGCGTTCGATCGCTTTTCCTCCGCGGTATTGCCATCCTTTTCCAGATTACTTTTAAACGATCTCCCGTGCCCCCTTGCCCCATGGCATTCGTCGGTCGGGAGTCGCGCGACACACCGAACGGTGTTTTGTATTATTAGAACGCCGTCCTCGGGCGCCGCGAAAAGGGAGGAATCATTGCCGTCGGGGTGTCCGATGACGTCAAGCGGGTATGTATCTCGATGTCGTTCAATGCAATTTTAGATTCGTAACCGCCGCGGTTCGAAGTAAACTCGATTGGGCTCACCTTGGTGCAACGGCGGAAGCGGCGACGGCGGCGACACCTGAAACGGTTCCTGCTTGATCTTCAGCGCGTGCGGTGCGTCCTGCATCGCGACCAATCCGGCGACACCCAGATTCCCGTTGCCCTGCTGCAACTCCTGCAATCATTCGCAAACACTCGTTACACCGGCGAAAGGTTCTGCGAAAGGTTCGGGGGGACACGGTGTACGCGGAAGACGCGACGAATCCGCGACGAATCCGCGACGGGGCCGGAGGAGGCCTCTGCTGGCTTCGTGGCTGGCGATGTTTGAAGTGCCGTCGCCGGAAGCTTACAAACACCGACCCGGTGTTGTGACATCGTATTATGCCAAGCGAAACTTACGGCCTCGCCGGATCGTTAATTTGCGATTCAGCTTTACGACGCCCGGTTCGCGAGACGACGAGCGCACGGCCGCGTGCGCGCCTGGCGGAAATTCGCGCGACACCCGGGGGTGTGCCCATGCTCTCGAGGACGAGAGCAAAACTAGCCTTCTTTTCCAGCGCGACGCTGCCCGCTCGGGTCGTTCGAGGCACGCGGCTTCGCCCTTCGTTACCGGGTCGCCGAAACTATTCCCGCGATTGGACGAAGTCAACGCAGGGAAATCGGAAACGCGCCGCGGAATACCGCAGAAGTGCATCAACGGCTGACACTGAGAAACGTCCGGCGACACGTGGCCGCCTCGTTAGTTCGCCGGACAGGCATTAAATTAAGCCTCGAGACCCTTGCGCCGCCTCCCGCGAACGCTCGCGAACGCTTCTGAACGCGTGAAAAGAAAGGGGTGGAGACGGCGGACATGTTCCCTAAAGGGACACCCGGCTACAAGAACGGATTAATACCCGGCGGAGACGGGGCTCTTCGTTTCTTGCGAGCCGCCTTAATTAAGTGTATCGTCGCGGCGAGGACGGTTCTTGGATCAAGAGCGGACCCGCGGTCTTCCAACGGAGTGCACCAGTGAGCATTCGTGCAATGGAAAACAGGCCGTGGAAGACGAGGGATCAGCATAGGTCGACGACGTGAGGCAGCCTCCGTTATCACCGGCTCGATAAACGCTCCTATTTTTCTTTTTTCTTTCTTTTTCTTCCTTTCCTCTCTCTCTCTCTCTCTCTTTCTGTGTCTCTCTCGTTTATCGGGCTTCGGTTTATTTTGAATAACTAGTTCGCGTGTCCCACAGTAATCGCCGCGCAACCACCTATCGTAATTATCGTATTCCGACTATGATAGCGATTTATTTTCAGCGCGTACAGCTGGCCCGATTAGCGGGCCGCGAGGCAACGCGAGCCCCTCTATCGATTTCATCGAGCTGACCCGGGGGGACACAATCGGAGCCGCGATCGATCGGTCCACCGATCGGCTCAATCGACCGGACGTTTTCATTCACGGGTACGCGACCGGAAACGAGTTCGGTAGACGGTCGCGGCGTTTCGCCGCGCGGCCCGTCGGTTCGTCGTCGCGACGAGCCTGATCGCGAGCGGGAAACACGGCTGGGAAACGGGAACGGGAACGGCCGCGACGACGCAGATCGGATAGTTGCGAAATTTTCGAGGTCGCGACCTCCGCTTTTCTCTTTTTTCTTCCTTCGCGCGCGCGCGCGACGATAAGCGGACGCCGGCTCGGCTCGCGACCGTCGCTTCGAGTTTCAGCGACGGACGGAACGCCAGATGAATTATTCGCCGTTACGGCCTTGCGACTTACCCCGGCCGCGCTAATGACGTGCGAGACCATCCTTGGCTTGTCCAGGTCGTAATTCATAAAAACGCTGGCCGTCGCAGCTGCATTTACACTGCGCTGCAAGGCTAGGTCCTCCCAATAGGCGGACAAGCCCTCCACTGTTCGACACTGATTTCGTACCGTTGCGTGTTCCCTTAAACGGTATCGGTAAAACGCGGACACACCGGACACTTCTCGATTCGTTCGTCACTGGTCACAAGCTGCACCTTTTCGATTCCCCTCGTTACATCCTCGTCGGGGGCGGACGGTCGCGCGTAGCCGTTCACCTGGACGATCGGTGTCCGCGATCTGAAACGGGAAACGTCAATTACTCGCGACCGGTCCAAACATTTATCTTGAACAGACTTCGAGCTGAAAGTCCTCCGATCGTGACGAACGGTCGAGGGCGGGTCGAAAACGATTTACCGGATCGTGTCTGCCACCGAGGAAGGTTCGACGCGACTACGGAATCGGATCGCTGACGCGCGAGCAACAGCTGAGCACTTAGGCCCCCGAGGAAGGGGTCCCAGGGGTGTCGTCGAGACTTCCGGCGGCCGCCGACAGAGGAGGAACCCCGATACGTTCACGACAGAGGCGTCCCGTAAATTCCGGCAATAAGAGGGTGTACGCGACCTGTCAAACTATTTTCGGCCTGGACGCGCGGCGTTAGGGGCAGGCCGTGTCGCTTTATCACCGGCCACGGTCATTAGCCGGATATCGGCACGGCGTGAACGCGTAATCTCGCAGATTAGTCCGCTCGACGCTAATTCGGTTGATGTTTCTCGTTCTACGCGACAATTAAGATACTATTCGTGGACACCGATTAGCGTTCGTCGCGCGTCTCGATCACGATCGATCAGGATCCAGAGACGTTTTTCCGGGAGAAAGACGATGCACCGGGAAGTCGGACGTCTTTCTTACTTTTGTCCGGACACGCGTGTCGCGATAGTAAACCGTTTCATTCATCGGTTTCCTAATCGGCGATGTTTATTGCGATCGACGGCAAGCGAAGGTCCTTGGGTGCCGCGAACTTTGCACATGACGTAGGAACGTCGACGTAGCCCGACGGTGCCGTCGGGCCGAACGGGCGAACAACGATTCGCGACGACGCGGCTCGCACTTTCGTCCGAAATCGTGCGTCGAAACGTAGGTCAGGTGGCTCCTCGATGCTCGAGGACGAGGATCCCTCGTGGGCGAACGATGGCCGGGTCGATGTTAGCCAAAACCCCGTTTATAAATGATTAAGCAGTGAACTCACAGGCGGCCGTAGGTCGAGCGGGTCACCTCAACGATTGCGTCCACCTTGATCCTGCCGCGGCGTGCACGAGGACGACGACGTTTTATTCACTGCGGAGTCGCGACTCGCGTGATACACCGAGCGGACGATGAAAAGCGTGCGCCAGAGAGGAGAGCCAGCCGAGATTGAAACTGATTGAGAGCGTTCTGAGCGAGCCAGCGAGCGATTCGGAGCGGGTGGAGGAGCGCGGAGGCGGAGTTTGCCGGGCAGCAAGCCGACCAACTTATCAGAGACCTCCCATGTCTCGTTCTCCGCCTCTCGCGCCGCTGGAACAGCCGAAAATCCTGTCCCTGGAATATAACACCCGCGCCGCGGCCCCGTTCGCCCTCGCCGGGGTTTCCGAGCCGCGTGTCCGTCAGACGGCCGCGAACGTTTCTTTCTTTTTTTTCGCCCCGCTGTTACGTCGCGCGGATCGCCGCGGCCGATATGCCCTTAACAGGAAGGAACGCGATTATTTAAATACGCGAACGGGAACGTCCGCGACTTTGATCGAGCTTCCTTCGCGAGGAGACGCGAGCTCCAGGGCGGGCGAAATCGGTTCGAAGCGATTCGGGGTGGCTGAACGATTGCCGGACTCGCGCTCCACTTTCCAAGGAAAAGTAGCCCGGACAATTATGTAACGCAGCAAACCGAGCGACGCTTGGGAAATCGGATTAGGCAACGATTGTCAAGTGTGTTCTGCACGATAATCATTAATCAGAATCGCCGGCGGAATTAAGGTCGCCGAAGGAATTGCTGAAGTCGATGGAAAACGGGATTGAGGTTTGAATCGCGCCCGGTCTGACCACCGGCGGGCCGATTCCACTGCGCTGATTTTATTCGCGGCTCGCGCGGACCGGTTGCGATCCTCGCGGCGTTCCTCCGCTCCGATTAACGTCGGGAAACGCGACTCCTTGAATTTCGACTATCGAATCTCGTTCCGCGGGATGCCGTCCCCGTTTGAATGCGAGGGCCGACGAACTGTTTGGCCGTCTGCCATTTTTACCGTCGAGCCCTTATTCGGCTTAAACGGCCCGTTTTTAAACGGCACTCGGTTAATTGATCCAACGGAGGTGCACCCGCGATTACGCTCCCCTTGTTGCTCGTCGCGTGGAGCAACAGAGACGTTCATTCGGCCGGATAGAGGGGAAGCAAAAACGGTCGCCATGCTTTGGGCGGGGACTGCGGCACGTTTGCCTCGTCCATTGGGTGGAAAGTACGACCTGGTGCACCGGCTGCACGCGCCGGCCCAGTAAAGGTCTGCCTGACTCCTTCGCGAGCAACTCCTAGCTCACCTGAGCTGGTAATTTTGTCCTGCGGCGAGCACTCTCCTGGCTTTCCTTGAAAAGAAACAGAAAAGAAGAAGAGAACAGTCGACCCACGCTTGCGAGGAGAAACGAACGGGAACGGCGTGCGCGCGGTGGAAAAACGAGCGCAGCTTCCGCCCAGAAAAAAATAACAAAGCTTCGCGAGGACCATTTTCACGAAGCGTAACCGAATCGCGGTTCGCCTCGAGCCCGGCCAGGAGTCGGTTGGACGCGGCCACCGTCGAGAAATTGTTCGCAGCCTCGGGCGAGCCGTTATCCGGATCGAAATCTCCGGGCAAACAAACAGGCCAGCAAGTTCTCAGGCATCGATCGTCGAGCCGCGCGAGGAGGTTGTTACGTGATCTAGGTGACATTCCGAGAAACGGCCCGCTGATACGTGTCCGTGATTACGTAATTCGAGACTGCGTGATTTAGGCACGGCGCTGATAACGAGTATAAAACGAGGGGGCTAATGTTTCTCGAGCCGCTCCACCGAATCCTTCGTATCCCCTGTTTAAACATTGAGGCGACGACCGCGTATGAGTCACGGGAATCTCGCGCGAGACCACCGCTTCCGGTGTACCGATTTTTCATGGGAACCTAATTCAATTTCCGCGTCCAATCGAACCGATTTCGTTCCGGATAAAAAACAAAAAAAAACAAAAAACGACGCCGTTTGCGGGCGAGGCGTAATTACAATTTTAAAAAACAACAGCAACGTTCGAGGCGTTACTCTCGCAGTTCTACGCGCGAAACCCCCATAACTCGATCGGATTCTATGGAAGGTGGAAGGTGAAAAGTGACGCTGATCGAAACGGCCGGATATTTTCCAACGGTGATAACGGATTGTTGATCAAAGGCCGGGACTTACGGGCCTGGATGTTGTCACTGTAACACTGTATTGTTAGAGCGGTACAATGAGCGTGTTTAACAATACTGCAGACCGATCCGGCCGATTGTTTCCTCGCCTCTTAACGTTACTGTTGCCATTAACCACTACAGCTGCGATTAATTCGCTATTAAAACAACGTGTGCCTTGGCCGGCTAATTATTATCACGTGCACGATACCCTATTGCAAACACGGCTGATCATATCGAAAGAAATAATACGGCCCACTCATTATTCGGTACGAACAATGATTAAACGGAACTCAGGTACGCGACCAACGGGCCGAATGATTTCGTAAAACGTTGCGGTCGACGCTTAATGCTCCAATGTCTCCCGACCGATTCAATTGAGTTTCCGAGAAAGTACGATCGGCCGATTATTTTTACAGGCTTTGTATATATTTTCGGACGACTGTAGAAATTCCTGCCGCTCCTTCCGTGACAAGTCACGCTTATGCAAGAACGATAAATTTTCTGCTGCCGTACAGTGGAAACTTAATCCTTTGAACCCTTTAAAAATTACGACTGACCGAACGAGCGTAAAGAAAGGGGGGGGGCG
Source organism: Nomada goodeniana (assembly GCA_963969485.1). Classification (NCBI taxonomy): domain Eukaryota; kingdom Metazoa; phylum Arthropoda; class Insecta; order Hymenoptera; family Apidae; genus Nomada; species Nomada goodeniana. The sequence continues at coordinate 801,556 of OZ018306.1, read as the reverse complement.
AAAGGGTGTTCTTGTTTAGATTTGAGAATGTCAAAGCAAACTGACTCCAGAACACTGGAGTGCCCTTTCTTTCGCGCCCCCCCGAACAATTTTATTGCCTTTTTATGGCGGTTTGTCGCGACCAGTTGCGGTCACGTTTCGTGACCAGGCATCGCGAGCTGTTGTGTCACGGTTGTGCTCTTAACTTCGCAAAAGAGGCAATGAATTTTTTTTGTTCCCTTTCGTTTGTTAACTTGAGGAGGCTCGTTTTAGCGTTCTTCACCCCTTAAAAGATGCAACAAAAACGCGCGGTGTTACCGACAGGGCGTGGAACAATACGATAACCGTGTGTAATAAATTATTTAATGCCGCAGCTTGCGAATTAAGTTGCTCCTCTGCATTCACTTTCATTCCCTTCCATCCCTTTTAGCTCCACTGTAACCCCGTTTGCACGCGACTATCGAGTTCGCCGAAATTATTATTTCAATTCTTATTTCGTCCCCTTTCATTTGACACAGGCATAGATTAAACAATAACCACCATGGGCCGAGATGTGAAATTGATAAATCGCATTTTACAATCTGTCGGTAACGATGGCAGTGACTTGGAAATGGTACTGGCCAGCTGAAAAGTACGTGGCGCCATCTCGCGTTTGCGGCCTTTTTCGCAGATTGCCGCGTCTTCAAAACCGAATTTCTGGATTGCATCGTTAATTTAAACAATTGCGTTTTGCTCGGCTTGTAGCGCGTATTTTTTAACCGGACTGGTCTTAAGCTACGAACCCAAGCTATCATCTCGAACAGGTTCAAGACTATCGCATTTGTGGTTTCAAAGTTATAAACGATTACAAAATTGGCGAAAATGCACTTCGGGTCCACTTTCACAATTTGTCCATGTCTTCTTCATTGCGTGCTATGTTCAACTTATTGTTAGTTTTATGAGGAGAATGAATGGCCGTATGTACGATTAGTATGTATCTATTTTATTTCGTTCATGAGACAAGTTCGTTAAGTATTACTATCAATTTTATAGAATTAAGTATCAAAATGTTTTGTTAATCGCGGGATAACTATACAGGCGGCTTTTGAATTCTTCAATGTTAGTAATGTGTATCAAAGATTTGTCACCCTTTTCCGCGGTGGGCACATAATTCAACGAATATTGATCATTTCCAGTTTTCTCTCCATTCAATTTACCTGCGGAATAAACGAATAATGAAATATTTTTACCGTTCTATTTTTCGTGTACTATAAAATCATTGAGGCTTACACTTCCATCCATACTCGCACAATTCAATAACTTGCTCGTTCTCCTTCTTCGCCGATTTGTCCGTTCCAATAACGTGGACGCTCAATTTTCTTACATTGCTGCCGTTAATCGTGTGAGATTGCATCCATTCCCTTAATTCCTCAATGGTGATATGCTCTATCACGCCTAACTCCTTTTCTATCCTGTCGAACACATAGTCCCCAGTCGTAATTTCTGACCAATTTCTATCGACCTCCTCCTTCAAATGTATATCTGCGCATTGTTTCAATTTTACTAGCGCTTCTTTAACACTCTCCAAATCCTTCTCCGAGGTCTCCTTGAGTATATCGTTGAACATTTCCAAGAAAGCTTCTATTCTATTATCCACGTGCTCTGTGGTGTACTTGTCGGCTTGAATGTGCACTGTGATCGAATAGCCAAGAATACCAAAGGTGTCTCGCAGCATACAAAATACATCATAGCCCAATTGCTCCTGCGTTCTCAGTTGATTGAAAAGTGGTTCCTCCATAATCATCTAAACGAATACTATTGTAAATTATTCTATTAAGTGATTTAATATTCAGGACAATACAATCCGGAATCTTCACTTACGATTATAACTTCAATGAGGACTAATAATTTTACAGAGGCGAGACCGCATTCATAATAATTCATTACGACAGAGTTCACGTCTGTACTGTTGAAGTTCCTTACTTTACAATATTGCGCGCCACTTTGTATCTGAGCAATTCTAATTTGCGGCATAGTGTTTGGCAAGAGTGGCTCGCATTTTAGTATCTTTACGCATTCCTGAACATTCTTAATCGCGTCCCCCTTTGTCATATTACCTTGCACCAGACACTGAACATAAATGTGATCGGTAAAATATCGGACGAAGCTCTGGAACTCTTCAAATTCCACATTGGCAATGGCAGCATGTCGGTCCACAGCCGTCCAATGAACTAACTTCAGGATAGATAATCTCACGTCTCTGAAATAATTAAGGGGATTGGAAGATACGTTATACGTGCTTTCACAAAGCTTATTACACACCGAACTAATTTCTTCGGTTTCACAATTGTATTGTAGTACGATTTGATCTGTTCTTCTTTCATCACTTGGAACAAGTCTTTCGTTATTAATGCTGGACTGTCCGCTATACATTTTGCTATAGCCATCAACAACAACTTGAAATGAAAAAGAACAGTAGTGTCGTAAATTTATCAATGGCGATTATTTTAGAAGAAACAATAAAAATTCCCTTACCGGTAATTTTTGATTGAATCCATTAATTTTAAGCATAACACCCTTATCATTCGTGCTAATGTCGTGGTTTAGATCGGCATCTGTAGCAGGATACAATGGTTCCATCAATAACTGTTTTAATATGTTCACGTACAGGTCCATTAACGCGACACTGAAATTTTATAAGCGTATATTTATCAAATATATTTTTTCGTCTCGCTGAGAACTTCTTGCAATTACCTTTTCAATGTACCGACAGCCGTCGGCGATATAATATAAAAATACATGTAACATTCAGGCAAACCGAACTGCGGATCTGGCCGATACCAAAGTTCTGTTATATCGTCTGAATAAATCTTAGTTGGATATTTGGATACATCTGGTGGTATTTGAATTAAAGTAAAATCATTTGTCAGGAATGGATTAGGTAATGGCAAGTGGAATTCGGGGAAGGGTTCGATGGTTCTCCAGTAGTCCTTCCACTCCTGAGGAATCTCTGTGTCGGTGTACTTAGTGTTGAACCATGGTTCAACTTTATCGAACTCTTCGTCGTTGAACTTTTTATCAATAATCATAATGTTCACATCATCGGGAGTTAAGTAATTCAGGCAGGATTCGATAGCTTCTGCGTTGTACTCGAAGTATAAATCAGGCCCGGTAATATAATCACGAGGTGGATAATAGTGCATACTTTCGCACAGCTCCTCCACGTATTCCGCTGGCGGTACCTCGTCCGCAAATCTGTCGAAAAATCTTGTTCCAGAATATCCGTTTTAATTATTACAACTACGATTACCTAAATCTTGATTCACCTGAAGCTCGTTTCTTTAATCTGATGGATCTCATCGTAAATTCTTTTCTGAGGGCCCTCTCTACGCATCAGATTGATGAATGAGAATATAGCATTCAATACTTCTTGCAAATGCTTGTATCCCTGTTCAGTCAGCATTACAGATATACCGAACAACGCGTACATTGAACTGTGTTCAAAGCCGCTCTCCCCATTACCAGTAAAAATACCAAGGCACCACGTCTTTTTCCTTAAATAGCTGATTAAAGAGCCCTTTCCCTCGTACCCTATGATCCAAGAAACATACTGATGCGGTTTGCTTTTGTAGAAGTCATGTAGGGGAGGCATGGACCACGTTAGTTCTACCTACAAACAAGCCGGAATCAGTTAATCGATTTTAACAGGTAGACAAATCTGAGGACATACCCGGCAAGTGTCCTTTATAGGCTTGATCTTGTAGATTCTTCGAAAGTGTGCTGTATCGAATGAATTTGCTCCTATAAATGGCGTAAAATCGTCAGGCGGTAAGCCATTATTCGGAACATCTTCGAAACACTGTATCACATAGAGTTCCAGAAGATCAAGCGGAAGTCTGGCCTACAGAAGAAGATATGTACGCTCAGATTGTATGTCCAAAATTGCATTCGACTTCTACGCGGTACAATACTAACTTGTATGGAAAGTTTCATTCTGTGAGCGCTGTAATGGCGCTCTCTGAATTTATGCAACTGTTCGTAGAGATTTTCATCCGAGACATTATCGCGTAACGTAACTAAGTTTCCCCAGCTAAATTTCGTCACCGGATGATTGGGACGTGCTAGGCTAGAGAATAATTGCTCTTTCCTAGAGAAATCGGAGGGCAGGGCCATCTGAAACTCTGTATGGATGAAATCAATATCATCAGATATCATGTTAAAAAAAAATTAATGCTAGTCACTTGTTCATGCATACCACTTTCTACAGCTTCACGCTCTCTCGTTATAGCATCTTTCTTCATTAAAGGCTTAATAAAAAATTGAGCAAAACGGTCGAGAGCAGCTAAAAGATGTTTCTCTTGCACTTCGAAGTAGAATGTCGTCAGCTCACATTCAGTAGAGGCATTATCCGATCCACCTCTTTTTTTAATGAATGCATCGAAATCGTTTTCCTGACAATAGAGTTATAAAATTATAAACAGAACGGGCCTTCCAATTTCCTCAGAAGAAGAAGGCCCATACCTCGGAGTATTTTTCAGATCCCATGAAAACCATGTGTTCCAGAAAATGGGCCAGACCTGGAATCTCTGGTGGGTCACTAAAGCTTCCTACACCCACGGATAATCCACATGCTGCCTGTGTAAGAAATATGCGTAGCAGCACACTGAGAATATTAACCATATATATTTCTCGCATCGATTGGCAAATAATGTTTATATATCGACGAAAGATACCATTTTTTCTTCCCTTTTCAACTTGTTCAACGAGTCGGCAGGCTCGTCCCCATCTCTGTCGCAGTCGGATTGACTATCTTCAATATCGCCGTCATCTCCGCTCTCATCGTCCTCTTCGCTATCAGTTTCTTCATCATCTACATCTTCATTTTCGCTACTTATCGTTTCGACTAGTAATTAATAAAAGAGTTGGTAAATTAGTCTGTACGTGTAATAGGAGTAGGACTTGTTAGCAGCACACTAGATACTAGCAAGTGCTAAACGCCTTTCGAAATAAACACATTTCTTTTACCTTTATCATTATTTTCGTAGTTTGGGCAGTGCGAAGGATTTAGATCAGCAATTAGTAAAGCAGTTAAACCATTTTTCAGTTTGATAACTCTGAAAGGAACACGATGATAATTTATTACGCGTTCATTGATAGATAACGCGTATGTAACAAGCATTTCATTTTGATTTTGCCAATACACATTTACCTGTACTCTTTCTTATCATTCTCTGATTTGACCGGCGTATCTAAGTACGTAACTTTTTCACGCGTTCGCTTTGTAATACATACGGAATCCTCCGGATTTTCGGCTTGCACTTTATCAATAACCATCGTGTCAGTGTTGAGGCTACATTTAGTCGGGGAGTTTGTGCTTTCAATTGAATTAAACGAGCACTGATTTGGCTTTAATTTTTTCTCAGGCAGATTTTGTAGCGAACGTTTTGGCATTATCGATAAGTGGGTTACTATTCTATTCCCACACTGGAGAAACTTTATCGAAAAGTATCTTCGCAAACACGTTACCATGCGTGACACACAACCCAGATCTCAGCCATCTAGATTTCGAGATTATATTGACAGCGGTAGAAGTGCAAATTTTCTGCCCCTCTATCTATACCATTGCATCTCGTAAACTGAAATTTTTCTAAATTTTATGGAAGATATATGTATTTCTCAAACCTTCCTACTAAATACGGTAATGAAAAAAAGGAAAAGAACAAATTGTTTTAGCCTCTAGTACCTACATCTATAAAGGTATGCTTGAAACTACACGGGTCTCTGACTTATCTACACTGCTTGCTATGGTGTCGCCGTCTATACGGAAATCGTTGAAACTACTGACGCCTCTTACTTACCTTAAGTGTAGATATGCCAGATGTCCGAATAGTTTCTTTCACATCAGTATAGATGGCGACACTAATGAGGCTAGTGTTGGGATGGGTTACCCCCTCCCTGCGGATTGTGCAGGAGTGGTGGAACCGTCCCGGTCTCCACCCACCACGACCACACTTGACTTCACTACTAGTCGTGGTGCTGGACACGCAGCCCTTGCAACAGACATAGAGACGTAGAGAGCAGGTTATACGTGCCTCGTCGGCTAAGTTAAATAAACGGATGCAGTCGTATCGGCGTGTTGTAAGTTCCCTCCTTCCTAACCGACCGTCCCCAAGGAAGACACCTGGTCCACCCGCTGCGTAGGGCAGCGCAACAAGTCGAGGCAACATCCCCGACGACCCCTACACTAGATAAAGAAGACATACCTGTAGTTTCGACCGAGTCTTTATAGATGGCGAAACTAAAGCCCACTTTGGGTTAGGTTATTTGAAGCACTTGTTTATGAGTCGCAGTGCGATAAACCTAATAAATTTGGGTTATTTATGTCTCCATTTTTAATATCAAGAAATGCTGAAAAATCGTTTCGTACTCTCATTGACATATCAATAAAGTGTTAGAAAACACGGTATTAGAAACTAGATTAAAATTAATATGTACATTAACATTGTATGTTCCATTGTTCAGTTTATTCTACAACAATCTTTTGTAGCAAAGGTAAATACATTTCTCCAGCAATCTAATTAATACATACTAATAATAGTATTGTCCTTTATTTCGGCATGACAGCAATCAAAATTCGAGCTCGGTGTACATATAACCTAATCTTGCAATACTATCTTAACTCTTGCATTCTTCTCTTCGCTGCCCCTATCGTACCTCCTTTACGTTACGTCTTACCTTATTTCGTACTAGCCGTTTCTCATAGCTTCATTTCGTTTCTATGATACATCTTTCACTTTCCTGCCTGTTTCGTTTCAAATTCTTTTATCTTTTCATCTCGCTTTCCACTTACCATGTTCCTTATCATAATCTCTGCTATGTTACCCTACATACTCTTACTAGATGTTCTAATGTTTGGTACTTATTTCCACATAGATCACAAGTTCTATTCAATGCCTTCTCCCAATATTTATTTCATTTTACGAGGCTTCTTCATTTTACCTGCGTTATAAATTATTGATTCTTCCATCTTTACTTAGGCACCCTGGTAGTATCACAGTTCTAATATACTTCAATTTTACATTATATGTTAGATTTCATAAACTATCTTTAAGGCTCTCCATCACTTCCTTTACTTCCGCTATTACCAAATTCACTCGAGTTTGACTTATTACATTCCTTTTCAAATAATACTCTTCTCTTATGCTTTTGGTTTGGCCCGCCCTGCTTTCTTTTAATGTCTTCCTTTAAATGTCCCTTATCAATCTTTCCCTCAGCTGTTACACATGTACTAATATATTTTTTGTGTGTGCAGGTTTCCTGAGCAACGAAATGAAGAGCATTGACCGGCACTTCTCATCGATCATGAGAGGAAGAAAGAAGATAGAAGAACTTTTGCCGCATACTTTAGTTATTCTTTAGTTATAGTAAATTGGTTTATAAAAATAGTCTGTAACTCTTAGCGCATACGATTAATTTACAGCAATTGTGTAATTAATTGTTATGTACATCTATTGTATACTTTATTTTATATTCAGATCATTCGGTAGATCATATATAATTCTTAATATTACTTGTATTACTATTACAAGTTCCACGAAGTGTAGTCCACGTAAAATAAGCTGCACAATTGCTCTAATTTATTTTTATAATGCTTTTACATACAAATTGTGTAAATTCTTAGTATAAGTTTTATCTGTAAAATGTGTTGTAAGTAGATTTAAAAGAATAGTTCGTAAGTATTAGCTTGTAAGTTTAAATTGCAACAGTTTTGTAACATGTATCTTCATCGATTTGTTTAAATAAATTTCGATGAATAAAATTTCACTGCTCTTTTTATTTTCATACCTTACCAATCCTTGAAAGAACCTAATTCCAATTCCTTAAACAAGAAGTACCGTGGACGAACTTTAAATGCAAAGTTCTGAAGCGAGAAACTTGTAAAAGTTGCCCTATACGTTATTAAACTTGGCTGCAGGATTTTCTTGGAGATAACACCGTTTTCAAAGTCTCGATTGCAAAATTTGTTGGCAAAAGTCCGCAAAATTAAGCGGCTGGAAATTCTTGGAACGTGACGTCATTTCCTAGAATTCCCGCGATCGAATACCTCCTCGTATATCATAGTTCCTGTTACAAATCCACGATTTTCAGCCGATATTTTTGCTAGAAACTCGGAAATTTAAGCGCTTGGAAATTCTTGGAACGTGACGCCATTTCTGAACCGAATACCTCCTCGCATATCATATTCTCCTGATACAAATCCATGAGTATTTGCAAAAATATCTCGCCCAAAATCGTGGATTTGTATCAGGAGAATATGATATGCGAGGAGGTATTCGGTCGCAGCATTTCTTGGCAATGACGTCACGTTCCAAGAATTTCCGAGCGCCTAAATTTCCCAGTTTCTGGCAAAAATATCTGCTGAAAATCGTCGATTTGCATCAGGAGAATATGATATGCGAGGAGGTATTCGATAGCCGCAATTTAAGGAAATGACGTCACGGTCCAGAAATGTTCGAGCACCCAAATTTCTACGACGTTGTATTAATTCTTGGATAATTAGCGTCAAATTTAGTAGTGTTCAGGTCTATTTTGACAAGTTCTTCGCTTGTGAACTTTGCATTTAAAGTTCCCGCACGTAGTACTTGTTTAAGGAATTGGAATTAGGTTTTTCAAGGATTGTTAGGGTGTGAAAATAAAGAGAGCAGTAGGATTCTTTTCATTGAAGATTTATTTAAATTAATTAATCAAGATACAAGTTACACAAACGTTGCAGTTGAAGCTTTCAAGCTAATTAATAAAACTTATAAACTATTCTTTTATATCTAATTACAATGCAACGTACAACTAAATCAATACTATAAGCATAAATAATCCAATACTTATAAACTATTCTTAAAAGTTAATTTGCAAGACATCTTACAGATTAAACTTATACCAAAATGTGCGTACTTTATACGCAGAAGCGTATAACATTAAATTACAGCAATTGTGCAACCTGCGTATATGTAGATTATTTACTGTATTCTTCATTTTACATTTAGCATATTGAATAGACCTTGTAACAGACGTAATCTTAAGATTTGTACAAGATCTACCGAATAAACTGAATATAAAATAAAATATATGAAGAATATGCATAACTATTTATCCCACAATTGCTCCAAATTAGTCTTACACGCTAATAGTTACAAATTATATTTATACACCAATTCACTAAAAACTAAAGGATAACTAAAGTATGTGGCGAAAGTTCTTCTTTCTTCTTTCTTGCATTTACGCGCAATGAGTAGTGCCAGTCAATTCTCTTCAATTCGTTGCCCAGGAAACATGCACACACAAAACATATATTAGTAAGTACATGGCAGAAGAGAGAAAAATTATAATGGGATGTTTGGAGGAATAAGATGGGACGAGGGTTAAATCCGAACCATAAGGGAAAGGATGCATTAAAAAAAGAATGGAATAAGTCCAACAAGGAATAAATTTTCGTGAAGGGAAGGAAACGAAGTGATGGAAAGCTTTAAAATCAGATACCATGAAATTCAACATCAGGAGTAGAACATAAAAATAAAAGGGACAAGATATAACGAAAGGTGTAGATATACATACCCATAGTCGCCGCCAAATTGTATTGCGCCTGCCAGACGGCAACCATTTATGCTACTGCGGATGATTTGTCCATTCCTACATCCCGTCGGTAAATAGTTTTTACTGTGAGTAAAGCAGGGAGCCGAGTAGTTTCGCGTTCTTCCTCATAGATGGCGATACTACCTACGACAGTTTCGAATGTACATAAGGTAGAGCACGAGTAAGGTGTTCGTATTTAATATCCCAGGAATTTCGGGCCGTCCGAATACAATATACGATGGGTCTATTCATGTATCTCGTCGGCGCAAGGATTATTAGATCGCTCAAACGAACAGCGAAAACGTTGACCGCTAAAAAAAAAACGAGCACGTAACGGTCTAGAAAAATCGAAACAGCGGCCATATTGATTATCGACCTTTGTTTGCGCCAACTTCAAGCGGTAGTCGCATTTCTCTACTTTTTCGCGAGGTTGTCGCTTCTCGCCCACTGTGTGTGTCTGTCTGGCCCGATTAAAAGGAAAATACTAATATCGTTTTTCCGTGGAGAATTCGTTGCCGAGCGCGACCGGCGAGAAAGAAGCAGGAGCCACTTTTCGGTGAGTGTCCGTTACCATTTTTTCTACACGAAAAGTCACCCATTTACTGCTGCGAAACTACGTCGTCGAGGGGAATCGTTTTCGAAGTCGTTGGACACAGGTTCCGTACGAAAATTTCGACGGACAACACGCTATCCTATATTGTTTCTGACGCGTTGTCCCATTGTGCGATTCCCGCACGATTAAAGCGCATTTCGTGCACTGTGACAACGCATTTCTCGTTTACGCTGCGAACGTCGATCGCACAACGAACGTACTCCGGGAATCTTTGGCATTCTGGTTCGATGGAAATTAATTGTATCGTTTGCCCACGACAATGACCGTATCGCGGTTTACTGTTGCTAGATAAAAGATAAGGGCGCAGTAATCGTTGAATCATCGTCGGGAAAACGTTGTGCGCGTGGAAATTCGCGGAAACCATTGTGTGTCGCGGGTGAAAACATTAAGCCGAAATCCCTAGCAACCAGCGTAACGAGACTTTTCCAACATTCCACCCCTGCGACGACGTGTTTCCTTTTTAAATTAGGAAACTTCGAAACTGATACAGTAATTCTTTCGAAAACGTTCATGTAAGTGGCCTGGATTTATCATATCAGTTGAGCTTGATAGTTATGACTAATTTATCTGATTCACAGAATATTAAACGATTCGTTCGGGCAGCTAAAAATCCCAGTTGTGATTGTGTCCAATCGATTTGCAACAATGTTGTTAAACGTTGTACCTCGTGGTTCATTATTCTGGTTGCCACTCCATTCCGTTTCATTGCAGGTCTGACACTGTTCATTTAAGCGGACTCTTCTCAAAATACTTGTTCAATGGAACAATTTCCTTGCGCTGCGTACGTGTCATAGAATCTGCACTAATTTATTGTTAAATAGAACTGCAGGCCAGGATGACATTGCACTCGCAATATTATTTTAAGCTCAGGACAAAACGACTTTGATTCCTATATCGTGCCTTCCTGTACACGTACTTTCAAGCAGACCGTTCTGTCCTATGTATACATTGTTGCGCCAACAAATTAACTGCAACAATTGCTTGCCACAAAATATCTAACGCAAAGCTATCCACGATACAAGTTGGAAACGATAAAGCGAGAGGAACCGATTACTCCAGAGCTCTCCCCGCCAGGTTGTACACACTTTTATCTATTCTAAATATCTCTTGCAATCTTCACTGCCGTACAGCAGAAATTTCCAAAGAAGTTTATTGAAGAAATAACTGTTCCATAAGGATTAGGTTCCTATAGAAGCTGTATTACAGCCAGGAATTGCAGAACATCTAGCGCAAGCCCGTCCTGATCCTTCCACTTTTGATGCACGACAATTGCACCTCCACGACTGCGTTCTCGTAAAGCATCGTCGAGCAAAGGCGATCGATTTAATTGCCGCGTGCATCTGCATATATCGGAGGCTGATGTTTCAATAATCAATCGCAAACCGGCGCTATCAATGGGAACGACGATTTCGCAACGACCAATAAAGTTCCCGTATTGTCTCTACTATACTCTCGAACGCCTAAACAACATCGTAACCCGTCGCGTCTATATTAAGTTTGGCTCTGCGCTGAGTAAGAGAAAGAAGACCAGCGTCGTTCGTGCTTGTTCAAACTTCCCGTGCGACAATTACGCTGCACAATTAATTACGAAGGGGGATCCCCCCGCCCCTTGGACCGGGAATACGATTGCGTGAACGACGATGGAAGACCGTAAAGCTGCGCAAAGATCTCTGAAGGGGGGAGGGGGAGGGGGTGGAAATATGCAACTAAAATTAAACGCCGCCCGTGGGCACTGTCCTAGACCCTTTCGTTGGCCTTTTAACCGATATTTCCTAGCCCCGACCTAGCGCAACACGTGTTGCGCACGCATTGTCTTTGCAAAGGTGAACGCAGGCCCAGTGGAGGAAAGTGCGATTGATCCTGCGGATAAAATTGGGACCCGAGTTACGCAACATCGCGCAACCGTGCATCGTTATCGAAGTCGTTAGCACTGTCCTGGCATATTTATGCGACACTTGAAGATAACCCGATGGGCTAGAAATAAGTCTATTTCCCCGTTTGTTCGCGAGTATTGTACAGTAGTATGGTGGATGACGACGACGACGACTGTAATACACTGTCAGCGAACGTTTCAGTTGCGTGGAAGCTGCGGAATCGGTTAATGGAAGTCGCGAGGGACAAAGGAAACGGCCTGGACGGTATTTGAAACGGGCAAGGATGGCTGAGATCGTCCTTCTGTCGGTACCAATACACTTGAACAGCCTCTCCAGATCCTTTTTCCTCGACGCGTCGCTCGCGCTGCCCGAATATGTAAAACTGACGTCACACCTCCTCGGGAGAGCGCGAAAGGACGCCCACCGCGTCCCCCCCTCTCAGCCCCTGTGCTCCAGGCTACCGTATTTCATTGTATTTCATTGTATTTCATTGTATTTCCCGTGGAAGTCCAAGCGCTTCTCGCTTCTCGCAGGTTTCTCCAAACGTTTGTCCGCACGTCGATGCCACTTGTTGGAGGATCGATTAGTAGAAAGCGATAGGCGGGAGCGTTTCGACTTTCGACCTTGTAGCCGCGGCGGATTTCAGGCCAACTGTAGCAACCGTATGCACCGATAAGGAGATAAGTTATCGGATCGTTGCCGGCCTAGCTTCGAATTCCACGAGTCCGCCGCGTGTCCTCGAGATCTATTTCGATTTTTAATTAATATTAAACGAGTTCCACGGGTGCACTCGTTTACCTGGCGAGGCTTCGCGAAACGACAGGCACGCTGGCAAACGGGAAGTGTCACGCTCGCGATACGTGTGCACTCGCGCATAATCGTCGCGCTCGTTCGCATCGCGAATATCGTCCGATAATTTTGTCGCCCCGCCGCATCGGTAATTAGGGTCACGCGACGCCATAGGAAAATGGAAAAGCAGACGCAAAACGAACGTCTCGGAGTTTCATCCTCCGCGGGGCGATTACTACCGGCGTGAAAGTTACGAGAGGCGTGAAAATCGGTGTCCCAAACGGGGGAATGATTTACGCGCACCGTTGGAGCAAGGGAATCGTGTCGTATCCGATCTTTCCATTCTTGGAGCAGCGCCACGTCTCCGAGCATTTACGTTTGGACGAATGTCAAGACCAAACTGGGTACCCAGCGATTATTATCGATCCACCGTCGAGCCGGACAATTAGCTGCAAGAAGGAACGCAACGCGTACGTTACGGGGACCTTTCCGTCGATCCTCGACGATACTTCGAAGCAAGCGGATCAAGAAAACGTTGTCAAAATTTGACTATGGCACTTTTGGTACGGAGGATGTGGATGCATTCGGATTCTGCGGTTTCATCGAGCGCTACGGATAAAGCCAGCGGTCTTCCTCGACGGCGTTACGAACACAACAGGCATCCGAAACACTCGGAATTGCATGTTACATAAGACAGGCAAGTCCAGCGAGGCACCGGCGAATTTTAAATACCCAAGACCCGTTTCCAGCCGCGTTCCTCGCGCAACTAATTCGCGAAACTTCCACCCTCCCATCGAGTCAAAGTTGAACGATCTTCCAAGGGTGCCGCCTGTTCGATGTTTCGGAACGAACGTTTCGTCGCGCTGCAGCCGTTCCGATCGATGGAACGATTCCGACGGGCCACGCTAATGGCTTCGAAAGCGGACGAAATTATCATGTAAGGACAATGGACGAAGCGGAAAGGTGTTCATCGGCCGGAGCCGTTGGACGGACGCCCACGGCGACCCACGTCGCGATGACTGTTCGCGCGGTTTTTACCTGCGACGCTCGGTTTCGTGTGTAGGCAGGCCAAAATCACCTCCGAAACCGGCGTGACTCATCTCGCTATCCTCCCGTGAACGAGCGGATTTATTATAAGCTACAGGTCGCTTCCTAATTCGTGGACCGGCCAAGACTCGTCGCTCGTACGCCGTTCGCACGCGATCAATATCGACAAAAAATATATCGAACGAGCCAGCGATTCTCGACACCAGAAACGATCGGGCGCGTTACGGTCGCGGTGGCAGGAAACAACCTGTGCGGGAAGGCCTCCGCGAAGCGTCCTCGACCCGATCGCGGAGGTGGCGTTCACGTTCGCGTATGGACACGCAATGCGGTCCAGCTGGCGCGCATAGCGAATTCCTGCTCACCTACTATCGCGATCCGACGATTTCACGCGGCGTTCGCCACCGTTGGTAACGTCGAGCGAGGCCAGAAATTAATGGAAACGATTGGGAATGCTTTCGAGGGGATCCTCGTGCCTCGCGAGCCCCTCGGCTGCCACTTGGATAATGAGCTTGGGCAGATCGTTTTTGGTGCGCGCGATTCAGAGCATTGTATAGTTCCGTTGGCGATCGAGGCGATGGAACGAGCAGAATGCAAGCGGACTGCTTTTTCTCGCCCAGCGGGATGGGGGGAGGGGGGAGGTGCCCGCGTAGTGGGATAACGTAATGACCTCCACCTCCGTGTTTCCAACTATTTTCGATACACGTCGCGGCTAACTTTAGCGTTTTCGTTAGTCCAGTCTTTGACTTTGAGCCCTCGGTTTTCCGCCGAGCGTTCTTTCGCGATCGAATCGTTTCGCTCGTTGCTCGATCGACGTGTACCATTCGTCCGACACCGCCGTCCACGATTCGACAGTGGTGAAACATGTGCGATCCGAGGGATGAAAGGAGTTTGTAAGTTGACGTTTCAACGGGGTCTTAGCTGGTTTCTCTTTCCAACGTAGCCGGTTGACTTTGAACGACGGGGAGACGGTCGTGAGTGGTTGCGGTCCGATTGCTTGGACGGTCCCTCTGTGTTTTCCATGACGCAGAGCGTGCCATTTATATAACGCCGGCCGACTATTTTCAAGACAGCGCCGCGAAATTAGACCGGTGAAATATATTTTGCGCGCTCGCTGGAGTACTACGTAATACGCGGCCACTATTTTCGATGGTCGCCGCTTATTACTCGCCGGCTTTCGGCCGTCCTCTCCGATTGAATGAAGCGGATTCCAACGGTCCTTCGGGGGAACGTTGAGATCAATTTCAACGACGTCCACAGATCTCCATTTACTCGTCTCTTCGATCAAAGAAGTGCTCGACTATCGTGTCGCACCGGAGGTTCGTCGATTGAACGCCTACGCGGGCGACAGGTGGTCGAAAGGTTCCTTCGTGCCTTCGCGAGAATTCTTCCTCGAGAAACTTGAGTTCTGACTCGTCGACCTCCCACCGTTTTAAATACACACTTTTTTCTCGAATTATTCGAATTATTGTACTCGACCTGGGTCCTCCGGGCGGTCCAGCAGTTCGGGTCGAAGCGGGGACAGTCTCGCCTCTGCCGTGTCAACCCGTTTGACTCGTCCAAGTCTCGTCGCCCGGCTGCCAATTGGCTCGCTAATTACTGTAATCGTTCTCTGCATTGTTCGACAGGTGGTTGCCTAAGCCCTGACACCCGTTCTCGAGCACTGTGAACGATGGTCGACTACTACAAGGTACTGGAAGTGCAGAGGACCGCGACCAGCGCGGACATCAAAAAGGCGTAAGTAACATCTCTGCAATATCGCGCGATCTCAACGGGAGGGATACACGCGGTTGACGCGTCGCTCGAGGAATGTTTCCAAGCACTCAGCGTCGTCGCGAATATGATCCCGTCGCACCGTCGCTGGCGTCGCTGGTTTATTTTGCAAACGGTCGCTGTAGTGGGTGGGCAAAGATTGAATGAATGGCTTTTTATTTCAACTCCGTTGAGGCCGCTGGCGCTCGTCCAGAATCCGACCGGGCTTGTCGGCCGGAGGCTCCACTGTTCGCTAATTAATCGAGGTCCACGGTGTGTCTTTGCAGGTACAGGAAACTGGCGCTGAAATGGCACCCGGACAAGAACCCGGAGAGCCTGGAGGAGGCGAACAAAAAGTTCAAAGAAATATCCGAGGCGTACGAAGTATTAATCGACGGTAAGCATCACCTGCGGCGTTTGTTTCTTCGTTCCGCCGAAGCTGAGTCCTCGACGTCGGACCGAGCGCAACGAGCAGGAAAATCCTCTTCGCTGTT
The DNA here is from genome assembly GCA_963969485.1 of Nomada goodeniana. NCBI lineage: Eukaryota > Metazoa > Arthropoda > Insecta > Hymenoptera > Apidae > Nomada > Nomada goodeniana. Next base: position 785,405 of record OZ018306.1, on the reverse strand, counting down.
TAATCGTAATATGCGCCAGCCTTTTCGATTAATCGACCGGGCGCTATGCGTACCAGCTTCAGTAACAATCAAACGAGGCGTCGCGATGCCAAAGGGAGACGAGCGTCAGCAGCACCTTGCTTCGCCAGCAAAGCCGAATCTCGCATGAGCCTCCTCTCTCGAGTGGTCTCCAAGTGGTACAACTTATTCTGGGAGCCAACGGTTCGATCTAGAACGAATCGATCGTCCCTTATGAATGAACGTTTCATAACAAGTACACTCGATACTGGCGAACGGAAATTCACGTCTGCCCGCTAGTGGCGCGACTCTGTTAAACATTCGAGTTTCCGATGCGCGTCCAAACGAGCAACAGGCTCCGCTAATGAACACTGGCAAGTTTCGCATCTCCGATTCTTGGCGTCCCGCGCGTCCAATTTTTCTTTTGTATTTTGTTCCGTTGATTTCATCCGCTGTCGAAACGTGTCCCCTCGGGCGACTCGAGAACAAAGTCGCGGACCGTAGTCTCTATGGCAGAGGCGTGTCGCGTCGTGAGGAATGCCGTACGGAAAGCGGATATTCAATGAGAAATGTTTGTTTCCGGACGATGTATCGTGACGTGGTCGATGTCCAGATGCGAAGAGACGAACCTACGACCAACGATTGTATCAGAAGGCGTCCTCGAGGCCTGGCCGTGGATTCACCTGCCGGAGTTTCTTTGACTCTCCTTTCCAGCGATATTTCGGTACCGCTTAAGAGAGAAACAGTCTTTGAGAGTGGCCAATTGTTTTAATTCTCTTCTTTCTTTTTTCTGTTTTTTTTTTCTTTTTCTTTTTTTTCTTTAATCATCTTCCTTCAATTCGACCTTGCCTCCGAAGAATTGGAGGTGTAGCAAACATTTACTGGTGAAAGATTCATCGAGACACCTAATAATCCCTCATTCGCCATTTAAAGTGTCACACCATCGTTCGCATTCGTGGGGATTCTAGGAGTTTCTGATGGAGTTCTATTGTCAGTCTCTCTGCGAGTCCTCGAAAGCTCGAAAGATACAATGTTCTCTTTGATCGGGTCGCCGTAAAACGCAGATAATATTGCCTGTATCACAACGCATCCCTAACCATTCGCATTTGCTCGCCTTACTGATCGAGACGGGGAACGAACGGCTTGCTGCCCGATAGTTTCACCCTTCCAAGTCTTTGCAGGACTATTGCCGTCGGTAACGTTGGGACGGGTCACGATTTAATCGATGAAAGTTCAACGGAGAATAGTCCTGCAAAGACAGCGCGCCGCATTCGCGTGTTTCCCAGGTTGTTCTCTCTTCGTTGACTTTGCAGCGTACTCTACTAACACGGCAAGCCTTGCAGTACTAGCTTCTTGGATTTTGGAGCGAATAAAACTAAGCGATTTGAATTCACGGCTCGTTACTCCATCAAGCAGTAATCATATCCTCCCTTCTGTTGCCTATTTCAGAAAAGAAAAGAAGGGTGTACGATCAGTATGGAAAGGAGGGTCTCCAGATGCCCGGTGGTAAGAGGAGACACGACGACAACTTCGATCAACACTTCCATAGCACCTTCGCGTTCAGAGATCCCGAGGAAGTATTTAGAGAATTCTTTGGTGGCACTTCTTTCGGTGATTTGTTCTCGGGTGAGTAGATTTGTCCAGCGTACCTCCTGATCGTTGTGTGTCCCGGCATACATTGGACGAGATTGCAGACAATCCGTAGACGAATGAATGCGTGATATCCTTCTGTGAGCGTTGAATGGTGCATAATGTAAACGAGTGATTAACAGAATAATAAAATGTCGAGAGAAATATCGTTCTTCTAACGGAGACGGTGTGATTAACGGTGTGCTAATTTTCCCCCAAAGACTTCGCTGGGACTGGTGTACGCCGAGGGTCCAGGCATAGTCACCCAAGCAGTAACAGCATAAGTACATCCTTCTTCGGCCCCCTCGGCTTCGGTTTTTCACCGTTCAACAACTTGTTCGAAGGTGCGCCAGGAAATTTCACGTCGTTCTCAAGCTTCGGCGGAACCAGCGGCGGCGGAGCAGTTAAAAGGACAAGTACCTCGACCCGTTTCATTAATGGCAAAATGATCACCACCAAAAAGTAAGGGGGGACGCGAGACCGGAGAAGTTTCGGCGCCGGTTGTGCACAGTATGGTAATTAAACGACACGCGTTGGGTCTGTTGCAGGGTTTTCGAAAACGGCAAGGAAACGATAATGTCATTCGAGAACGACGTGCTGAAGTCCAAGACGGTGAACGGCGTGCCACAATCAATAACGTACAGTTAAATCAGATCTCTAGCAAGAACGCTCGCTCGATATCCGCTCGGCAAATTGAGAAATTCCTGTCGTCGTGTCACGTTTGCGAGTAATATGTCTGCGCTCTACTGAGAAATGTTGTGTTCCTGCTACCTATCTACCTGACCGAAACGAACATATGTATATATATATACACACACACACACATATATATATATATTTAAAAAAAAAAGAAACGAAAGCATAAACGATCATTTCGACGATTCGTCATCGCGGCTATATGCATACAAAAATGTTCTTGTATTCTAATCATTTATAATTTACATCGATCGGCTTCGCTTCTCGTTGGAATATTCTGTCGAATCGCTGTTTAAAACAATGTAGTGCCGCTGGCCGACGCACTCCTTCACTCATTGTACACACGAGAACGACAAAATACATGTACATATATATACATATATATATACATTTATCATTTAGACAAAGTACAGAGCAACGAGATTCGAGAAACCAGCGGTTACTCGACGAAATTCGATGACAGTGATTGAATCTCTGAGCTCGAGCGATCGAGCCCCGTTTAAGGAACGAAAAACCGAAACTGTTTAACTTGATAACTAACATTTTAAGCGAAGCATAGCCACGACAAAACGCTACTTGAGCTTTTGTTCCCGTCACCTTCTCTGTTTTACCAGGTTTGACGTGTCATCGACGAGTCGCCAGCTGACAGACAGTGCCAGCGATATCGCGATGGCTGGCCAGAACTCGAGAACAGTCAATGGTGACCATCAGAAGGCTAGCAGAATAAAGACGCACCATCATCCACCTCTCACTAAGAAGCACGATAAGAGTAAGAGAAAATAGAGGCAAAACACACTCTTGCAGCCTTCTCTCATTCGTTCTTTTTTTTTCCTTTTTTTTTTCGTTTTTTCTGTTAGGTCACTCTTCATCCTTCTTTCTTTTCTTTTTTAAAAACGAACGCATATATACATGCATATACATACATTATCATATGTACGTACGTATTATTTCATTTATGAAGCTGATTCGTAAATTTTGTCTTTATACGTCGCTTTTTTTTATTGCCGTTTAAATAATTGGAGGAAAAGGATATATTTTTAGTAGCTTAGCTTCGGCTGATCATCTGTTCGACCTGGCTAATAAAAAAAATTCCCTGCAAAGTAATCTACTGTAAGATTTTGCATTGAAAGTGACAACAGTACTAAATTAATCCTTGTTCGCGGTTGAAAGGAAGAGAGAAAGAGAGGGAGAGAGAGAGAGAAAGAAAAAAAATGATCCTTCCTTCTGTAAGGAGACAGAAGGAAGTCAATTATTACAAGAACATTCTGTTGCGTTTTATAAAAAGCGCGTCATTTTCGTTCAAAATCTGGCGTGTTACGTTTAATACGGTAAGTTTTGCTTATCCTAGATTCCTTAGAGAATTAATTCATTATCTCATAAGTTATGTAATTGCTAGATTTGTACTCGTAAGTGAATCGCGAGAATATTTCAAACTACACGCAAACACTCGGACCGAGTTTTAACGAGTTTAAAACGTTGAATGTACACGCATCTTGTTCTTGTGCGAATAGGAAACGCCGCGTTTAACTTGCAGCCATAATCGGTACTCTTTAAACAGGATTAAATTGTATTACGACAACTTTTGCTTTCGTTTTCTTTTTTTTTTTTTTTTTCGAACCGTGGCGAAACATACACGATGGAAGAGATGTGTTCCTCTTTTTAGCACCACGTACATACCATGCAGGGCCAAGTTTTCTCTGTTGCGGAAATCTTTCCCCTACAAGCAAATTCAAGTGTCGTAATCCTATTTGTTTCTCTTAGTTTCCTGTGTATGTGTATATAATGATAAGAAAAGAAATGTTAAACTTACGTGAAGAAGAGAAATACATTATTGATGTACACTAATATATTTCATTGCTCTCTGTCGACATCCAACACCATTTCTCATCTCATAATTTTAATGGTTTACTTCGACGATGACAGTATTTCAGGGGGGGATATTCCATCGAAACGTTTGATTCAATAAAGTCATCCATACTTTTATTTCATTTTTTTTTCCTTTTTTTTTTTTTGAGTCCATCGAGAATAGCTTCACGAAAATAATAGTACTTCGTGCAATACAGACTTCGCCTTCTCGGACAGATTGGTTATTGTGCAAAGGGGGTGAACGAAAAATGTACAGACAAATTTCTAAAAGGAAACATTTGTTCTGTTTTTAATACTTTCATAATTATGCGCTTCGACGTGGTATTGAAAAAGTCGTGTATATGGGTTCGAAAAGATTGTTGTGTACGTTAACAATTGCGTGTCGGTGAATATATAATGCATACGTGGCTCATCTGGGGTCAACACATCGGCGTTGTGTATACCGTACAAGCGATAGCGAAATAAAATCAGCTAGCACGATACAAAACTTTAGCCACATTCGTCCATTCGATATATCAATTCCTTTTACAATAGTATAGTTCATTTCTTACGTATCTAGAAACGACTCTGAATCGGTTACTTCGATATAAAAAAAAACAATTATTCAAAGAGTCGTTGAGAAACTTTTTGCAACTGCTGCACCGCGGTATAAAAGTATGGAAAATACATTGCACAATAATTAGAATATATAGAAACTGTAGAACTTGGTAAAAATTCCATTAAAAAGAGCCACAGTATTTTCAATTACTTCTTCCCAATGGTGGTCACCAGTTCTTCCACCTTCTGAATGTACTGTTCTTGCGCACTCTCTATAGACTGGCCCTTTATGCGATCCCACGCATCCCATTTGGCTTTGCCTTTAAAATCTAGCAAGCCTGGTCTCGCTGAAACAATCGGGAACCGTTCGTTAGGAAGTATATAAACGTTGAACTGCACCGATATAATTATACCTAAGATTCGGTCCCAAAAGCAGCGCAGGGATATTTCATTATTTGCTCGGCTTCCAGTATGCGTATTAGTATTGGGGATATAATTAGCATTGCAAATTAGTGAATCGAAAGGGGCCAAAGTACAAAAGTCATTTGTACGAGTTATATGCTTGTATCGCGAGTCCAAGGGTCAAGGCATTCTTAACGGTTTCTTCGAGTGAACAGAATCGGATAAAATACAGTAGATATTGTTAAGATATTGTGGCGCATATTCTCTTACTTACTTGTATTGCAGTCGCCAACAGTTGCTTGCTTGTACAGCCCGTACAATTGAAGTAACTCGACATCCGAAGGCTGAGCGATCAGCTCCTTCACTTCTTCTGCGGCCTTCTTGAATTTCTAGAACCAGAAGATATGTCAAATTTCTTTAAAATTAGCCCGGGTGAATGTCTCGAGTACCGGTGGATACTGTCAAACGATTATAATAAAATACTGAGGTTACGTTGATTGAAACGGTAACGGATGCAAGGGCACTTACTTCCTCCAGAGACATTGTGCTTTTAACGGTGAACAAAAATCGCAAAAGTAAAAATACAATAGAACGAATTCGACACTCGTCCTGTTGCACAGCTACGGATCTACTACACAGTGTCTGCTGAAAAGTACAATCGATTATGGTTCTCCCACTCCCGTCTCTCCGCATAATACGACCGCACCACCAATAACTTTTAGGCCACGAAAGGACCTATGACCCCGTTAAAATCGAACGATTAATTGTTATCAGAATCGTTAACCGATAACGTTAACAGAAAGATCATAAAAGTAAAACCAGTGCGTCGTATAAATAAGATTGCACGATTCTTGGCTGCCGAATGGAGAGTCCACTCTTGTTTGAAAAAACCGTATGAAAGATCTGTTCTTGGTCTTCGAATTTAGCGTTTAAAACGTTTCATTTAAATCGGACCACGAGAAATGAAGAACTTGATACGATATTTTTCGTGTGCTCTCCCAAGTATATTCATGATCAACAACAGTTGGCGGCTTGAACAATATTTTATAAACGATGATTAATAAATTAAGGTTACCCGGGCTCGGCGACTAATAAACGACTGCGAATCTTTCGCAAATTTCGTCGTATCACATACGAAACGCTGTATTCATTCTGTACCATCAAGTTCTCACATCAGAATTAAGCAGAATAATAATAAACATGATTGTGCAAAATGTCAGTAAATGTATGGGCGCGTTGTAAAAAAATTCTTTTCATTTCCAAACGATACGACTAGATGGCGCCATCGAAACACACCACGTAAAAAAATGGCGGATTGCAAGGGTGCGTTTTGTGATTCTTTACTTAAATATGAAACTATTAATAAATGCTGCAGAATTCAGTAAATTGTAACCATTGAGAATCTTCAGAATATTATGGTCCCCGAAATCGCCGTGTTCTCACGAGATAGACGCATCTTCTTCCCCGTTTTCCGCAATATTTATTTGAACGAGTGCTACGACAGATTAACGAAATAACGCTGTTTGACAATCATTTTAATTGTTTGCTTTGTCTTTCACGCAGAAAACAAAGAAGATACGAATAGACCATCGTATGTTTTAAAGGTAGATCCACCGCACGAGTCGCCGGAAGATTCGCCTGAAAATTCTACGAGTGGTAAATACACTATGTTTCTGTTTCCTTCGAACGCGCAACATTTTTCACTGCTTCTTCCGCGATATATTTGTTCCGATACCAATCGTTCCACATAAGTTTACCGTTACACTGAAAACAAACTTGCGCGTGAAAATAAACTCGCGTCGTTCGACGCATAGGTTAATATAGGTTATATTGTTGGAGCATACATAGGGTGCTGTAACGAAAAACCTACGCTGTTTCAGAAGAAGTGGAGAGCCCCTCAACGGCGAACAACATTCAAGAATCGCCGTCAAGTTCGCACAAGCCGGTGTTGGCTGCGTCAAAGTTTGGAAGTTCTTTCGGAGGCACAGACTTCTCCAAATCTATGACAAAGAGACGGAGATCTTCCATACTATGGCCGTCGCAGTTATCCACAGTGGCGAACAATCAAACCCCAAACAAATCCATTCTGCAACCTGCAAAGTTTCAGAATCCGTTCACAAAAATCCCGGAGAAGCTTACGGACGAGAAGAACGAGTCCGTAAAGCAGAATAGCAAAGAAGACGGACAGGTAGAGAAAGAGGACAAAGAGAAGGAAGAGGAAGAGAAGAGCGAAGAGAAGGAGGAAAACAACGACGCAATGGAAACTAAGAGCGAGGCAAAGGAAACTAAAAGCGAAGAAAAATCGGCCGAGGAGTTGAAGCCTACTTTCCTTATGCTGGGTGCCACCGCGAAAGACACTGTAAATAGCACCGTGGCGCCCTGTGCCTCGGAACCGAACTTCGTCTTCGGTCAGAATCTGCAGGAACGCGTTATGATTGCGAATGACGCAGAGAACTCCGAGAAAACAGAGAGGGAGGACAAGAAGGAAGAAAGCACAAACGAAAACGGGTCCACGGAGCTCCTGTTCTCGAACGCTTCCGCGGCGTGCCGTCCCATCTCTCGGCCAGGTTTAACGCTAACGGAAGCTGCACACGAACTGGAGGAAGCAAATCGCGCGAACAAGAGAAAGTACAATCAAGTGACGCCACTAACCGGTGAAGAGGGAGAGACGAATGTTCTTCAGGTTAACTGTAAATTCTTTGCGTTCGACAAGGTGCGTACAAACGCGATAATTGACTGCACTTTTCATTGTATAAAGTAATCACTCGACTAATAATACATATCTTTCGTCACTTAGACCAGCGGCGGCTGGCAAGAGAGGGGCAGAGGCACCTTGAGATTGAACGACCGCGACGAAGAATCGCGTCTGGTAGGTCGCACCGCGGGCACACAAAGATTAATCCTAAACACGAAAGTGTGGCCCGGGATGACTGCGGAAAGGGCCGCGCCTAAATCTTTAAGACTAACGGCGATGGACGTTCAAGGGACCATCAGAATCTTCATTGTCCAGGCCGCACCTAAAGAAGTGGAGCAGCTTCACAACCTGCTGCAGCAACGGTTGAAACGCGCACAGGAACGCCAGCCCAAGAAACTAGCGACCGATCACTGACAATCGATTAATTGCCCATCATGCGAGCCATTCGTCCTTTACCAACCGAATTTACGCGACACGGAGGTTGCTAACGCGTGAGGGAATATTTGGGAAACATCGTCAACATTATCAGGCCCTGTCTCACTAGAGTATAACGTAAAACAATACAACGGCTATGATTTGCGCTTTCCCTAAGAAATTCTAGATCAATATTCCGTGGTGCATCAATTCTGTCGAGACGAAAACAAAACGGATGAAGCGAATATCGCGGTCGTAGCTCTCGTACGGTTGTAGAATTCTTTCTCGCATATTTTGTAATCATTCCCAATTCTATTACGCGGGTTTCGCGCGACGTTTTTTAATGATATCAAGCCGCGAAACCACTAGCTAGGAATTTTTAATAATAGCATAATACCGAACAAGAACACAATCATGGTACTGTTGGAAACGTGCAAGAAGAACAGCGATTTAGCTTTCAGTTATCAATCTCTCTTTCTCTCTGTCCCTTACCGGGGAACGTCACGACTTTTATCATAGCGATATTCGTATCGATTTAGAATTCTATTCCTTGTCCGCTATATATAAATATAAATATATATATATAAATATATAAATAATGTACTTTTTAAGAACGTTACTGTTAGTTTCGTTATTTAACACGTAGCTTAGCAGCGAAAGCAACAGCCGAGACACACGAGAACCATCGACGAGGAAAGAGACTCTGTTGCAGAACGCACAATGTGTAAACTGCGGTCGACACTGTAACTACCTGTATTTTACTTTAGTTGTATATAGCGCCAGGAAAACCGACCATTTCCCCGTCGAGCTCGAGTGTGTCAATAATGTGAGAAAGCTGTACTCGGGGCGGCTTCGCCGTTTCATTTTGTGCTTCGCCATATTTATCGACACGACGGTCCGTTTGATCTTACGGGAAAGAACCGAGGGCGAGTCATAAAGTAGCCCTTGAAGCGACACGCGCCAACGAAAAACAAGCAAAAGACATTGCTTGAAGAATAAGAGTCGCTATTCAACATACAAACTACGAGTAATAATCGATCGTTTTCTCTGTACTCGATATATACAGAAACCAGCTCCACTGTACACATCGTTGATTACACGAAAGGAAATACAAACGTTTGCATAAAAAAAAAAACAAACAAAAATCATGGCTTTTTCATTTCACCCCTTGCGACCCGTGGCAATTTCAGTAGACGCGCGAACCAGGTGAAATTCCCCTCCGACAGATCGCGCGTTTCCCTCGTCCGAATTGAAAATTGCCTTTCCAGGCTGGAAGATGCGTTCGACCACGCGTTCTAAAATATTTTCCGCCCGCGGCGCTACCCGAACCGATGGCCGGCGGCATTCAACAGGCTGATATTAATAGATCCGAGAGTTTCGTGCAAAGCTACACAACGTTTTAGGCGTCAAAATCCAGTTCCTGTATTCATCAACATCCACCCGATGATCCATGGCCGCCTGTTCAACTGTGTGACCGAATCGTGTCGGCGGTGCGTGCGCGGCCACGAGTTCCACAAATCCGTAGGAGACCTTCATCGAGTGCGGCAACATCCGGAGCTCGCTGCGGTCAATTAAAAAGCGCGTAGCTGACGTTTCAACGTCTCTGCGGCACAGCTTTCGTGTCCCTCGTCGCGATACAACGTGTACAAAGTGTTCCCCAGGTTTGCCCCGTGAAATGTACTGGCGAAAACATCCGCGCGGTTCCCCCAGCTGTCGGAGCGTCAGTGCCGTGTCTTCGCCCCCGTAATCGCTTCACAAAAATCGTGGCCTTTCCGCCTGACCTACTTCGACAGAATGCGGCCCGCGATCGCCGTTAATCTCGCCGAAAGATGCGACACACTCCGCCCCGTGTTTCCTCACCGGGTACCAGTGAATGCGCGTTGATCGACCGGAAACGATCGATGCCTCGTTCGCGGCGCACGGGAACGAAGATGCTGCTGGCTGACGGGCGAGAATTCTTCTGGCATTACGCGTCGAGGTGCTCCGGAATTCGAGCGTCACAGGGCGGAAAACTGAAAAGATAGCACCAACGATCAGACGCAGGGAGATCCGGAGACTGAATCGCAGACTTTCGGCGTGCCAAAACACCAGTGTCGTTTATGACCTAGAAGAAACCCAACGGGCTAGCCTCGCGCGACTCGCGAAGAAATTGGCGTGGTCGCGTCGATAGGGAAGGCGGCCGAAGCGAAACAGGTCGAGGATGATGTTCACCGGCGGTGCCCACGCGAAGAGGCGCAACGCTGGCGGCGGTTCCGGTTCCGGTCAGAAGTCCTCCGCGGCCCACAGGAGCCCGCAGGCTCGCGTGGGCGCGGAAGGATACACTTACAGGTGAGCCATTCGGTATAGGTAAATCTTCCGACAGCGTCGTTAATCGACCCGATGAAAAAGTGAACATTTTTGGGGCCGCATCGAATCCAGTAAGCCGGTAATTACCTGCAAACGATTTGCCAATTAAACGTATTCGTCGGGAACATTTCAGGATTATCGTAAATCATTGTTGATTACTATTAATCGTTTACTCGGTGTAACATTAGTCTCGCCAGTAGCGTAGAATCGACTAGAGGATACTTGTTAACTCCGTTCGAGGTATTTTTCATTCGCCGCACGCGCAACCAATTGCTCGAAGACGCAGCCGCGGAGAATATTTGGTAGATCTGCAATAATGGCCGCGAATCACAACGAAAGTGTTATTTAAAAATGAGGGGAAAAAAAACGTTGCGTTTCCAGAACAAGAATTCCAATATTAAGCCCGGTGGATCTTCCGCCCACGACATCCTCGGGCAACACGTACGTCTACAAGACCAGGGTACCCCGAAGGGACATCGCGGCCGCGTCGGTGTCGCCTCCGCGCGAAAAGAATAACGCCGGGGGCGGCGCGATCACAAGAAGAAGAGGAGCCGTGAAACAGAACAAGGTGCACGTAGTACGCGGTCACAAACTGGTCGCAAAGTTCTTCAGAATGCCGACCTTCTGCACCCTCTGCAAGGACTTCCTCTGGTAAACCACCCGAACGATGACTAAGACAAAAAAATAAAAAAAAATAAAAAAAAATACAATTAACAAACAAATAAAACAAAAAAAAAAAAAGGAAACTGTTAGAAACACGTTGGAGGGAATAAAGCGATAGCCAGTAAATGTGCGTTTTATCGGCAACGTTCGCGCCCTAACAGAGAAGCGTCTCGATTTATCATAAAAGAGCAGCGAGAACGATGATATACGCGCGGACGTCTAAAAATAGTTTCCGTTGTGCTTCCACATTATTCAAGTATCGGCCAACGATTTCCCCGATTCGCGGTGCGCTCAACCAATTAATCTGAAGTGTGTGCTCTCTGTCGCAGGGGTTTCGGGAAGCAAGGGTACCAGTGCCAAGGTAAATATTAAATCGCAGGCCGCGGTTTACCTCCGTCTCCGGGGCCGCCGCCACGTGTACGCGTTGCAACTCTATTAATATATTCCAACCCTGCGTTTCAGCCTGCCAAACGGCGGTGCACAAGAAGTGCCACGATAAATTGTTGACCAAGTGTCCGGAGAGCGGCAGAGAATCCGAGAACACGATAGTAAGTGCATCCGCTTTTTACAAATTCTTGAAATTCTTACAATTCCACCCGTCGGGCTTGTTCCGGGTGAAAAATTCACGAACGAGTGTCGCGTTCTCGTCCTTTCCCGCTTCTCGTCGCCGCGAGACCTAGAGGAGGTTCGAATTTATTTCGAACGTCCGGGTTTAATCGAGCCACGCTTGCTTATTTTCTCAACGGTGGGTACGGGTATTCTCGCGATTTCGTACCGTGGGAAACGAGACGCCCGACGACGCTTCCTCCTATGTCGAAATTTATATCTATTTCTGCGCTACACGCGTGCAAACGCGTTCCCGCGACGCGGCGAGGGACGCGTCGAATTCCGATTGTCCCGTGAGGCAGGACTCCCCCAGGAGCCGGCCGAACAAATCTGAAACGGAGGGCACGTTCGTTGTTAGTATGCAGCGCCGTTTAATCCGATCCCTTCGCTTTTTCTAATACTTATTTTTAGGGGAAATGGTCGCGCATTTTCCGCTTCCGGCGCTATTTGTTGAAAAGTAACGCAATGCGCGCTCCCACGCGGTAACGTTCTAATTCTGTTGATACTTGTTCAATGGCAGTACTTGAGGGAGCGTTTCAAGGTAGATGTGCCTCACAGGTTTCGGCTGCACACATTTATGTCGCCGACATTCTGCGATCACTGCGGCTCCATGTTTTATGGTCTGTTCCGACAGGGTCTCCGATGTGACGGTAAGTGGTAAAGGGGAGGAGGAACAAAAATTACGCACCCGACTTTGATGCACCGTCGGCGACAGGTTCGTTCATTTCGCCTTTGCTGCAACAATATAAATACAAATTAAGTTGCACATTTAACTCGAAATAGAATTCCGTTGCCCGTTCGTCGGCTATTTCTAAGATTCCCTGAACAAACAACAATAGACACCAAGAAAAGAAGCTTTTGGCGCGGCGCTCCGACGCGAAACACCGCGAAACTTGTGGCCCCTGCTGACACATAAATTCGCGGTTTCACACGACTCGCAGTGGCAACTTGCGCGATACCTCGTCCCGCATGCGGCCCGGCTTCTGGCTTTCGCATTTTTCCCCTCTCTAACAGCGTGACAGCGAGGTGTGCCCGCAATCGACCCGTAATCAACCGCGGTTACGAAACACGGCGAGTTCATTAATTTCCCCCGAAATGACGAAGCAATTGCCGATACGTCAAATTGTCCCCAAGATCGTCCTTAATTCGTTCCAAGAACGTCCTCTGCTGCGGGCCGTGGCCGCGACGACCGTCACGATCCAGCAAATATTTGCCCGAGGGAACGCGGCGGACACGCTGCACGGGTTATTAGAGTCCAGCTAGTATAGTTAGTCGCTAGGAAGCCTCATATACTAGACTTCTATTATTACACCGGGTCGCTGGCTTAGACTCAGTCGGTGTTGGCTCCCTGAGCCGTGAGAACGGCACGTCGAACACCTGAGAACGCGTTCGCCGGCGATCCGGTACCGCGGGCTCAGTCGCCTCCGAGAGCATCGAACCGATCGCGTCTCAGCTCAGCGCGTTCCGTACGCCTTTCGACCGCGGACCCGCGAGAATCACCGGGTACTCTGAATACACGTGAATCCAAGTCGGATAACAGCCGTCAGGATGCCCTACTACGGGGACGGGTTGCCCTACTACTACGGGGGAGCCTTCGCCACCCACAGCTCGCTGATGACTGGTGCACCACGGTAAGCCTCTCGCATCGTTCACCATAAATTCGTACGAACCGGACGATTGTCCTGCGTCAGTTTTTCGTTGCCCTTCTACTTCCGGCGGTGAAGGTATTTTCTCGAAGGAGGGATTTTTGCGCGCCCACGGATCGCTCCGTCTTTTTATAGATACTTTGTTTACGTTCTGGGGGTTTTTTTTCTTTTCGCGTCATAAGCGAAAATATCGCTTCGCTGCCGAACAAATCTTTGCCTCTGTACGTTTCCGTCGATCCACCTTTTCCCTGTACGAGATCTGTCCGTGAAACGAACTTTTCCTCCATCTTTCCCTGGCCGCCGGTATAAAATAGCTTTCACAGAAATAGCGTTCCGGGAAACGGTCCATTTCTCCGCTTTCTTTCCCTCCACGCTTTTCCATCGCGGACCGACGCTCTTGGAGTGGCGCTCGACGTCACGGAGGCTTCTCTGGTGGACAGTTACGTGAACGCCGACGTCTGCGTTCAACAAAGACGCATCGCGTCTCGAAATAGCGAAACGCACTTCCCAGTTTCCCTTCGATCGGTCCAAAGGGGCGAAAGAGGGTCCCGCGAGCAACGGCATCCCGGTGCGCTAGAATAATGCACCGCGGCTAGAATAGCCCCGCGCAGGGAACGTTGTTCGAGAATTTTGGCAGACCGCGGTTATGACACGCGATCCGTCAAACCGCCGCGATTCATTAGCGCGAACGACGAACGGTATCCTCGACAATATCGGGCTTTCAGAAATAGCAGCCGTCCGGACGCGTACTTCGCGCGCGACAAAAACGCCGTCGTGCACCGCGTTGCACCGCCAAAAGATCTTTCGCCGAAAACTCGGTTGGCGAGTCCTGGAAATGCCGTTTCGTTTGCAATTTTCGATTGCGTGAGAGCGGAACGGGGGGACGGACCTCTCGTTTCGCGATGTCGGACATCGAAGAAGCGCGCGACGGATCGCCGCTCGTTTGTCGTCGCGCAACCGGCGGGACGCCGAATGATCGATTCATGAATCGAAGCCTGTCAATCGTTGGCGGCCGTGGCCGGGCCAAATCGCGAGGGAACGAGTTCAGTAACGCGCGTAACAAGTGTTCGCGATGCGCTTCCCTTTTGAAACGCGATGGACGGCTATAACGGGGATGCTGGTGGCACTGGGTCGACGCGATCGACGGGGGCTTCGTTACGCCAGTGGATCCAACGGTTTCGCGATCCAACACCGCCTGCAAACGGAGGACACGATTAACCATCTAGAATTATTCTTCTCGCGTGTATTTCTTTCGTTCTTTTTTTTGTCTCTTTTCATTTCTTCGTTACCGCTTGTAATGGCAATTTTTCTATGTTTTCTCTCACCTATAGTCCGTCCACAAACACGCGGTACACCCAGGCTCTCCTTAATCCAAGTTCCGTCAATTCCATAACTAGCGCGAAATTTAAGAAGCCACCAGGGAAGCTTCCGGGTTGCTCCGCAACTGGAAGTACATCGTGTTATTCGCGTAGACCGTTTCACACGCCGCTGTCCCGCTACTCGCCGCACCTGTCGACGATCACCGAGTCCCCGCTGGCCACGCTCCGTCGGTATTCGCCTGTGACGCTGCCGGCCAGGCCCAGGCGGGTCGTCGACACAGCGGACATCGACGTGTCGACGCCAAGGATCCTGCCGGAGGACGGGAGTCGTCCGCGGAATCGATTGCGCCGGGACAGGCCCACCATCAAGATCAGGAGTCAAGCCCTGAAGGACAATCCAGCCCTGCGAAAGCACAACGAGAGACACGAGAAATCCGTCGGCGAACTGCTGGTCGAGAAGTTCCTGATCAAGGAGAAAAGGCTGGACGAGGAGGAGAAGCCGCTGCAGCCGTTGCACCAGGTTAGCCCGGACATAGAGGAGGAGGAGGACGACGCGGAGCCGATAACAAGCAGAATCACCCGACGATTTACCAGACGCAGGTCCTCGGCGGACGTTCAATTGGATCCAGAGCAGATTGAGAGGGAGGTGGCGTACGCGCAGGTCCAGGCGAAGGTCCTGGACACCTTGGTCGCCGAGGAGCAGGCCGAGATACAGAACGAGGTGCGTCGCGGCACCCTGATTAAAAAGGGGGCGCCGGGAGGGTCGAGAAACGCGGCCGGTTTCTTCGGGAATGGGGACGGCGAGGCCGCGTCGCAGGGCGAAGAGGAGGCGGCCGCCCACAAGATGCGAAAGACCCTGAAGAAGCTGAAGAAGAGAAAGAAGAGCGTCGAGAAGCCGTCGCCGACCGAAGACGTCGACGGATCCATGGAACGTGCGCGCAGCGTCTCCAGCGAGGTCTCCGCCGATGTACAGGTCGACGAAAACGAGGCCAAGCGGACGGAGGCGTGCGCGACGGCGCAGATGTTCAAGATCGAGGCCAGCAACAGCGTCGGCGATCTGTCGACCATGTGGACGAACGGCGGTGTCGTCGAACAGTTTAGGGAAAGCGTGAAGATCCCCGTGCCCAGGAAAACGGGTGCGCGTCGGGTCGACGAGCCAGGCGACGCGGAGGAATCCGAGACGGAGGTCGTGCTGCCTGTCAAGCGGCCCTACGTGAAGGACACCTCGAGGAACAGCGTGTACTTCACCGTGAAGACGCCGCCGGAAACCATCAAGAACGATCCCCTGAAAAGAGAAATCGAGAACGTTAGCAACGGAGCAAAAACGGCGAACGAACCGGAATCGTTGAAAGAAAAGGATTGCGCGGACGTGAAACCGAAGAGTCACTCGAGGGGCAAGGTTCCTCCGAAGCCGAAGAAAGGAGACGCGCGGACAGCACGCGAAATCACGCCGCCGAAGAATTACCAGAAGCTTGAGGAATCCCCAAAGTCGCCTGTCGCCCCGACGACGAGGAACGAGAAGCCCGGGAATGTTCACCGAGCGGCCACGAAGAAAAGGGTCGAAGAGGAGCCCGCGATGCATAGTGTTGACCCGACGGCGAGCGAGCACAGCGCCAGCGTAGCGCTTCCATCGGCCGCGGACGGGCTGCCAAAAGCGTCTAAAATTAATACGGATGAAAATAATGCCGTAGAAGCGCCAAAGCGTTCGTTACGAGAGCCGGAGCGCCTGGCAATGCCGACGAAAGTCGAGCGTGACGAGGACGTCGCGTCTTCGTTGCCGGGAAAGGAGGTGAGCAAAGCCGTGACCTTGAAGAACGCCTACGCGACGAGTACACACGGTGCGTCGAACAGCTGCCCCGAAGAATCCCCGAAGAAAAGCGACTTGTCGGCAAAGCTTTCCTCTACCATCGATGATGCAACAGAGGAACTCGTGACCAAGACGACCTCGCCAGAGGGCTCGAGGAGCGATATATCGGCCGAGAAAACGAACGGCGAGGTGGTAGAAAGACCGATGGTGGACGATGGCAAGAGCAACAAGGCGAAGGGCGGTGGCGTGGAAAAGATAGGAAAGGGGAGTAACGAAGAGGCTTCGAGATTGTCCTTCGAGCATGTCGCGAAGAAGGCTGAGGCGAGCAAAGTGGAGAACAAAGTGGGGGACAAAGTGGCGTCGAAGAGGACCGAGGGCAAAGAGGCCAAGATCCCGTGGGGTAAGAAGCTTTCAAAAGTCGTCGGCCCAGCGGAGGGCAGTGTTACGCTGGACCGAAGTATCAGCGCGGATTCGCAACCCGTTCTAACGAAGAAGCTCAAGGGCACGAAGTCCTCGAAGCAGTCTGCGTCCTTGGACGAAAGTTCGGCGAGCGAGATGCGTCTGGAGAAGCCGGGGATGAACGGCGAGAGCGGCGCCCTGTTCAAGAGCACGTCCACAGAGTCGATCGACTTTTGGAACGAGATCAGAGGCCCGGAGAGCCCTCGAGTGACGAAAACGGCGAGCGAGGGATTCGGTTTCGCCAATTCCGAGAGTGCAGTGTCGGTTCGCGCGGTCGAGAACCCCGCCGAGCAACTGGACAAGAAAAAAGAGACCGATGCTAAAATAAGCGTCGCCGCTCCGCCAGCCGTGCTCGGTAATATCCCCGTAATCGAGGAGGAGCTGAAGACGGAGCCGGTGCAGCCGAAACCCAACAGCGAGCAAAGAGTGTCAACCCACGAGACGCCGCCAGCTGTCGCGGGAAATCCGGATAAGACCGATAAGAGCGACAGCGCGCCGAAGAAGCGATTGAAGAAGAAGGCGAACCTGTCCATCACCATCGATCCTGGTTCCAATCAGACGCATTCGACTGTTAAGAGGTGTCCCTTGAAGAGAGAGGACTCGGAGGTTTCTACCATTTCCTATAAATCCGAAGCCAGCACTCCGGACACCGCTGTGCCCGCCTCCGAGTTATCAACGCCCGTCTCAGAGATCACGGTGCCTCTGATAAATGTCGTAGGAACGCCGACGCCGACTAAATTGGACTCACTGAACCAGGACGACGAGGACGAGCCGAAAACGCCTACCAACGAGTGGCCGGAGGCTGGGCTATTCAAAATCTCCAAGTGGAGCAATCGCAGCGACCTGTCCAACGTCAACGAGGCCGAGAAAGACGTCACCCCGGTTCCGTCTAAGGAGGCAAGTGTGGCGTGCAGCCCGGAGGACACGCCGGAGTCGTCGAAGAAGAAGAAAGTTGTGAGAAAGAAGAAAGTCTCCGCGACGAAGAAGAGCTCCACCAAGAAGGAGTCGAAGAAAAACGGCAAAGAGTCCAAGAAGAGTTCCTCGAAAACTGTGGAGAGCCTGAAGCCACCGGAAGCGAAGAATTCCGCGAGGAACAGTCCGAAGAACGCGCCCGGTCCACGACCGATCGATCTCATGAGGATGTTCTATACGACGCCATCGGCGTTACTAACCGCCACGCCCAGAGACTTGTCCAAGGTTCGTCGGGCGAAGATCAAGAGGAAGAAACACCAATCAAGGACGCCGTCGATGAGCAGCGACAGTACCGGAAGTACAACCAGCACTGCTACCACAGAGAGCAGCGGGTCAACGTGCACAGAGCTCGACGACGACCCGGAACACAAAAGGATGAACTCCACCAGGAGCAACGACTCCGGTTTCGATGGCTCGCCAAGGATATCCAGTACTTATCCGACAGTATTTTTGGACCGCTTGTTGGTGCACACGAGTTGCGCAATACCGGTTTTTGCGTTTGCCTTGCCTCAGGATTTCTGTTTAACCGAGCTGCCAGAAAGTTTAGAGCGGATTCGTGAATATTTATTGTCTTCCCCGAGTGTGGGTGGTATATGTTGGTATCTAACCCTGAACTTTTTCTCTTTTCTTTATATTTAACAGCATTCTTCTTGTTTGCTCGTTCACGCTTCCGTCGACTAATACGCAAAATTTATTTCCCATCCGTACCACGTATTCTGCATGGAATCTTGGAGAGACACGCCGTCGTTTCGAGCTCGGTCACGATTTATAATTCAAAGGCTCGATCGAGCGCCCCGATTGTAGAACGCGCGGCTACTTCCTCGACGTTACACAAGTGCGTTGCCACAGTGTCAACGACACTGTTCGCCACTTTGTTTACCGGAAGCAGTGGGACCATTGATGAGGCCACGTGTTGCTCCCCTTTGCGTCAATGTCCCTGCAAACACGTGTCCGATTAGCTGTTGCCTTTGAATCCCGATACAGCGATGATCGATAAAAGAAAAAAACGAGAACAATTTAATTATTCGCCTGTATCTTGATGCGTGGCTGGTCTAAGTGGCTTCGAACGCCGCGGCACTATTTATAAGCGGCGGCGCGATTTCATAATAATATTCTAGGCTTCATAATGCAGCCACTGCAAACAAAAGTTTCAAGATAAATTTAGATGGATGGTGATGGGTTGATTGGATGACAGTAGACGAAGAACCGCCCGGTCACGCCGTGTTCTCGAGTAAAATAAATATTTCCTTTCACGCGAACACATTCGTTAAAGCGTACCCGACGAGGTGCATCAAAGTTGGCCGACGAAAAATTATAGATATTAAGTCCCGGAATATTTGAAAACAGATTGCGACATGGCCTGTCACAAGAAGTGCGAGAAACTTACAGGAAATCTTTGCGGATTGAATCAAAAGCTCGTGGCCGAGGCATTGCAGGCACTCAAGAAGGGTGAGTTAATTATTGACACTCGCTAAAACAGAAATGGAGAAGGATTGGAGGGCAAAATTTGACGAAGCGTTGAAACCAATTTTTAATTGAAAAAAAAAAAACAGCAAACCGATCCTCCTGTACAAGCATTTTTTTTTTTTTGTGGTGTTTTCGCTTGAATTTGTTGCCGGTCTTGAATTCGATCTTAAATTTTGGCCAAGCGGTCAGACTTGGCCCGAGGGGTGCATTCATCTATGACTCGGACGAGATTCCACGCGGCTATCATAAATTCGTTCGCCGTACGCGCTAGCTAAATAATCTGATGGACGACACTGTAATCCCACTGAAATGGAACTGTATCATCGTTAAATCCGTACCTGATATCTACACGTCGCCCTTCCCGTTCCTCCTGCTTGTGTCCTAATCGATCACTCGTGTTTGTTTCCTCGTGTCCTGCGCGTCATAGGACGGTCAGCTCTATTTTCGAGAAACTCTAGCAGGCCAAGATCCAGCGCGTTTACGTGCCAGAGATGAATCGACAATTAATGCGATTATTAATCGAGATTCGACGAACGTCCGAGGAACGTGGTACACCTTGGCTCGCGGAGATCCCGGAAGAAGATCCAACGCGATCCGTACAGTTTCTACGAATAGACGACAGTCTTTTTCAAACGGCGCTTGTCCTTTGTCCCTTTCACGCCTTACGATCGGTGAGTATCCTTCGACGATCCAGGGGAGACGTTCGCATCCTGAAACGTTGGAAAGGAAACGCCGCAAGTATCGCAAGACGAATTCCTCTATGGCTGGCAGAATAAGGCTACTAACCGTAACACCGCTTAACCGCTGCAGTTAGAGGGTTGATTAATGAGTTGCGTTTTTCTTTCTTCTATCTCTCCATTACGCAGCCCCGTCGCAATCGTCGGACACGCAGAGGAACTCGGACTCCTCGGATCATTTCCCCAGCGGGAGGATAACGCCGCCGGCCACGAATTTACCCAGGTTCAAGAAATACGCCGTAACAGACTTTCAATTCCTCAAAGTGAGTAACCGTTGCAATACCGCCGACCGTTCCGAACGTTCCCCGGCGGTTTTTAGCAGCGATGACCGCGTTTACCTCGACACGTGCGTCTCTTAAGTCTCTGCCAAGGTCCCGGTTTGAAAATTTCGCTGACGAAACTCTCGAAATTGTCCGTCGTAGAGGACGCCGGCCGATCTCGTTTACGCCAGCCTGTTTTCCTTCCGTTGCAACCAACGCTCCCTAAAAATCCCGCGCACAAATTTAAAACGGAATGGCAAGGAGTCGTAACGTTTCGCGAGTCGATACCTGGAAAGGTGCAAGCGTCTCTCGCTAATGTAACAGCTCGTTCGTTCGCGAAGCGGTGGAAAATAAAAGGGATGCCAGGAATTGTACCGCGACGGTTCGTTGGCTCCACAGTTGGGGTACCTTTTTTAACAGGGGTGTTCCCGATTATTCACGGCCGTAAATATCGTCGATAAACGAGCTGCCCTTGGCTCGCCACGCCGAAAACCGATCCGTATCACGCGTGTGTTTACATCGCGTGAACTAGGCTTGATTCACGGGAGGCCTTGCCGCGAAGCGATCCAGACGCGGAGGTGCGGACGTTCGATCCGCCGGTTTACGATCGCCCCGACGCGGTCGAAATGCCAAGCAACACGCAACATCCCCGCGAAAACAAACAGTTTACCGCGCGGCAATAACAAGAGTAGAATAGGCGCGGACGCGCCGCCCCCTCGTGTTTGTTTGTTGTTTATCAATGGACAAATTTATCGGGCGAGGGAACGTTTAGAACGGGCCCGATATCGCGGAGGTTTTCGCACGCAAATAGACCCACTCGAATTAGCTCCACGGAATGCCTTTATTTTTAACGGGCCAAAGGTGCTCCCGCGTGCGGCACACTCGGTTTAGACGCGTTGAACTTTCCGCCGTGCTCCATTTACCGTTGTTTCGGACCTGATTTCCCATCCGGCGACGAATCCTTCACCCCCTTTGCCGGATCGACCTGAAACATTTCACGATTCAGCCGGACGTTCAATTGGACAATCGGAAACGTTAATCGTTTTTTACTCGTTACCAGGTCTTGGGAAAAGGCAGCTTCGGCAAGGTTCTACTGGCCGAGCTACGGGGCACCGAGTGCGTGTACGCGGTGAAATGCTTGAAGAAGGACGTGGTCCTCGAAGACGACGACGTAGAGTGCACGTTGATCGAGCGGAAGGTCCTGACACTGGCGACGAGGCATCCGTACCTGTGCCACTTGTTCTGCACCTTTCAAACCGACTCCCATCTGTTCTTCGTGATGGAGTACCTGAACGGCGGCGACCTGATGTTCCATATACAGAAGTCCGGCCGGTTTCCCGAGCCGAGGGCGCGTTTCTACGCGGCGGAGATCTGGTCCGGCTTGAATTTCCTGCACAAGAAAGGTATCGTGTACAGGGACTTGAAGTTGGACAACGTGCTGCTCGACTTCGAGGGTCACATCAGGATAGCCGATTTCGGGATGTGCAAGCTGCAGATTTTCCTCGACAGAACCGCCGACACCTTCTGCGGCACGCCCGATTACATGGCGCCCGAGGTAAGCGCGTCGATTTGCGCAAAATACATTTGCAATCATATCAGGCGCGCGTCCGTTCCAAATTTAAATTACACCAGAGGCGGTTCGTTAGCGTCTTTCGGTTAACCGAGGGTTCACGTTTCCGCATTGCAGATCATAAAGGGACTGAAATACAATCAGGCGGTGGACTGGTGGTCGTACGGCGTGCTTCTGTACGAGATGCTCACGGGACAGTCGCCATTCTCCGGCTGCGACGAGGACGAGCTATTTTGGAGTATATGCAACGAGAGACCGTTCATACCTCGTTACCTGAGCCAAGACTCCACCGATATACTGGTGGCCCTTCTGGAAAAGGATTCCGGCAAGAGGCTGCCCGGTCACGAGATCGCGATGCACACGTTTTTCCAAGTATAATTCCTGTCCAAAAATTGCCCCATTATTATTCATCGATCTTGTTATCGTTCGATCAAACGATACATTATTGTTTTTTCCTTGCAGTCGTTACCGTGGGACAGGCTGGAGCGAAGGCAGCTGGATGCGCCGTTCAAGCCGGCCCTGGACCACACCTTGGACACCAGATACTTCGACACAGCGTTCACCGCCGAGAGGCCGCGGTTAACACCTGTGCCTGAACAGATCATGACTTCCATGGACCAGGGCGTTTTTCGCGGATTCTCCTACACAAATCCGAACGCGACAGACTGAAGGTGGAGCCGGGGACGTGCCACAACTTGACAGCTTCGCGCGTTTACCGTACACGTTCGGCGTGATGTGTAAATGGGATAAACGGCGGTTCTGAAAGAAAGCAGGAGAATATGTTGTACCGGTTTTACTTGAGAAACGGGGCGAACTTTGGTGCCACTTTCGAGCCTACCAGGACGGATAATTGACTGAGACTCGACCGGGCCGGCGAGTAGCGGCGTCGCTCGTCAGGAAAGAAAAAAAAAAAAAAAAAAAGAAAGAGGAAAGCTCCGCGAACGGTTCCACGAAGAGTCGATGTTCCCGAGATCGCTTGCGCTCCGCCACGAGTCAGGCTGCCAGCGATGGGGCTAGGTTTTGTATAACGTAGAGGCTGCGTTACGTCGATAGAACATTTAGATTAGCCATCCGTGGGACGTAGAGGGGATTCCAGTGCCTAGAGAAGAACCACGATTCTGCCTTGACCTTTTGTTGCCTCTTTTTCTTTTTTTTTTTTTTAAGCGTTTTTTTAAAGCGTTCCTCCTAAAACGGAAAAGCACGGCGGGGGCTTCTGTTCCCGCCGTAGAGTTGGCTACGATAATGTTACGAATAAAAGAGCGGACGATTATGTCTTAAACTGGAATTGGTTAATTGAGTGCGAATATTGTTCGGTGGGCGGGCGTTTCTGTTTTCTCTCGAAGGAAATCACGACGATCGGCACACACCGGAAGACGCTCCAAGACGCATTAATTGCAACGCGGTCTCGCGTTTATTCTAAACGTCTAGCGTTACACCGCGGTCGGTTTATTAATACCACCAAGTGGTTCATTATTTTGGCCACGGTAGATACTGTCTAGAGCGTCTTCCACCCACAGATGATACCTCTCACACTTCCCGTCGCCCCTCCTTTCCGTCGCTCGCCAAAGGGATCGCGTGTTTTCGTTTCTTTCCACCTTCTTTTTCCTCCTCTCCCGTTTCCTTTATTTTTCTACGACTCCTCCTTTTTCTATTTCCATTCTGCCCGCTGTCTGTGACACACTCTCCTTCTCCCTCCCGGCCATACGTTTCCTCGCCATCCCTGTCTCCTCTCAGGTCGCACACTTGGCTCCGCGCTGACTGTACGCTAACTTTAGCATCCCGTGGAATTGGCAGAGCGTCACGATTGGCCCAACGAAATCAAGTCGCGTCGTGGAAAACTCCGGGCCAACGCCACGTGGATCCCTGAAATAACAGAAATCCGAATTGGTCCAGTGGCGGGATTAAAAGGCGAATTTTCACAACTATCGAAGCGCTCGCGGACGATCCAGGTCTCTATCGAGAACGTTTCCAATTTGAAGCGGCGAGGAAGCAGAAAGTTAATCGGCTCAATGGCCGACTAATTGATTTAATTGAACCATTAAGAGACGGGCTCGCACCTACCAATTGATCCCTTTCCAAAAACCACGGCGGTTCTGCAGTGGCAAATCGTCCGCGAGCAACTCGTCCCGGAGATCCGTTCGAAGGGGAAATTAATAAAGATCGAATGAAAGGTGGCCGCGAGAGTTCCGCGAAGCTGAGATCGAATCGGCCGGGGGTTAAGAGGCTCGGCGAGAAACTGACGCGAGAAACCGAAAGGAGGAGAGATTCGAGGAGGAAAGAGATGCCGCAGGAAGATGCGGCAAAAACCGACTGGCCAAGAGGATCGGTCAATGGTCCCTGTAACCGCGGTATCGTAGTCCCGCTCGTATCGAAACAATATTAAGCATTTTGTACGTCGCCCAATAAAACGTTTTGAGACTCTCGTTTAATCGAAACAACGCGAGCTTTCATTTCGACCAAAACCCCCTACTCCCGTGCCAACCGTGATCACGGAAATACGGCGGGGCCAATTCAGCGATCGCTCGAAGCCCTTAGGATCATCGAACGGTCGCGTGGAACGGCAGGCGGCAGCGATATCGTTCGACGTCGCGGTTATCGGCAGCCAGAAATAAAAGGGGAATCGGGGTTGGTAAATTGAGCGAGGCGCGGTTGGAAACGATCGCAGAAAGGAGCCAAGAGAAAAGGAACGGGTTTACGAGGCTCGGGGCAACACGGACGCCCGAGATCTATGCTTTTAACGAGAAGTGCAGACTTATTTGACGGTGCAACGACTGCGGGGAGGCCGCAGGGCCGCACTCTTTGCCGCCCCCTATAAATAGAATCGACGCTTCGCGTTGCGGCCCTACATCGCGCTGCTATTTTCGACGGGCATCGCCACTCGTTACAGTTCTCCGCTCGCTTACTCCGCGTCGGGTTTGCCTCGACGGCGTGCTCCTCGGATCCGCGAACAAAGACACCGACGTAGTGTTTACCCCGCGAGCAACAAGAGTCAGCCGATCGTCGCGGCGACCTGCTGCTACCCCGGGTGTTCCCCTGGACGCTTAGCTGCCTGCCGGGGCTGTTGACCCGTTCGTTTAGCGTTGTTCGACAGTCGATGTTCAATCGAACGGCAGTGTCGCGGTTCCAACGTGGTTCCCAAGCGAGGCTCTTGAAATAAGTCGTAGGAGGGGCCGGGTGCCGGCGGTCTTTGCCCAAAACACCGAACCTAGAAATAAATGCCGATGAGCGGAGCTTATTCGACGTTCAGCCGTTCGCTGAAACCGTCTGAATGGGCGACTAGTGCCTCCGGGAAGATGGGAAGTTTGCCGTTTCTTCGACGATGGTAATGGTAGTAACGGGCGATAAATAGCCGCAGCGCCACGCAGAAGACACCGAAGGCAGATTATTGAGGATGTTTAGCTCGCTGAGACTGACCACCATGCGCTCGCACAAGAACCGTGCGCGGCCAGGAAGCGTCGCCACGTCCGCCAGTTCCGATTCGGCAAGGGTGGACGAGATCACCCCTCAATCTTATCACCCGCACAGTTTCTTACTGCTCGACGACCAGGATGGTCCCGCGTCAACCCCCTCCAGTGTTTCCTCGAAGGTTGCTCAGGTCCGCGTGGAACGCGAAGGCGGGAGTCTAGGTGTTACCCTCAGAGGTGGCGTTTCGAAGGCTCTGGTGGTTACCGGGGTGAAATCGGACGGACCTGCGGCGAAAGAAGGAAGAGTCAGACCCGGGGACAGGTTGCTGGCTGTGGACGATACAGAGTTGAGGGGCCTCTCCTTGACGGAGGCGCAGAGAGCGCTCAGAAGGAGCTCGGATGCCCCTGTCGCTTCTCTGACCATTGAGTACGACGTTGCCAATATGGACGAGGCCAGGGCAGCCACCTCTGGCCCCCTGCTGGTGCAGCTGGAACGAGGACTCTCGGGTAATTGACTTGAGTTTAAACGGTGCCGACGTGTTTCTAACGATATTAATTACAGGAGAGCTAGGTCTGACCGTGAGGGAAACGCCGAACGGAGTTTACATCGAAAGCTTGCGGCCAGCCAGCACTGCTGACCGTTGCGGCGCCCTGCAACCAGGGGACAAGCTCCTGGCAGTGGACGAAACATCGGTCCAGGACGCCGCGACGGCTGCCAAGCTGCTCAGAAACAACTACGACTCGCGTATAGCCAGACTGCAGATTTTACCCAGGCCCCCGAGTGCCTCGCAGAGGACCGCGAAGAGGAGGGCGCAGCCGCAGGCCCAGCAGACGTCCAACCAAACGTTGCAAACGAAGGAGAGCTTGACCGTGGTCCTCAGACCGGATCACAAGGGCTTCGGTTTGGCCATGAAGCCAGCGGAGGATCGTTTGAACTACGTCGTCAGCCTGCTGGAGGCCGGAGGACCCGCTGAACGAAGCGGAGTCCTGCTGCCCGGGGACAAAGTGCACGGGATTAATCGCAGGATGCTCAGGGACTTGCAGCCAGCCGAAGTGACCAGCATCTTGGAAACGTCGCAAGTGGTACAGTAATCGTTTCGAACGACTCGTCCATGTATCGAATCGTTCAGCAGCATTTTCCCTTTTCGACAGATCGAGCTGGTAATCGAGTACAAAGTCGGCGGACCAGTCGTACCCAGCTCGGGCGTCTTCACAGTAAGGGTGGCGAGACCAGTTGGAGGTCAGCCGGATGTGGGACTGACTGTTAACGAGGATCTGATTATCACAGAGGTGCGGAAAGGGTCACTGGCTTATAGAACCGGAAGTTTAGCGCCGGGCGACAGATTGCTGGCCATAGATGGACAGAAACTGGATCCTGGGGACTTGAGGCAAGCCGCGCAACTTTTACACCGGCCGGGTAGCTCTGTCATCGCCCTGACCATCAGAAAACCGGACCCAATCTCCGAAACTAGGTAATTGTGTGAACCAGAGGCAGCCATTTCTATACTATACTAGAAACTACCAATTGTAACCTTGGTCGGATTCCTGCGTTTAAACGAATTCATAAAATTGCTGCGGTTCTCCTTCGCAGAGAGTACTGCAAGGAATCCAGCATAGGAAGCGACTCGGTGCAGCAGTATCCTGTGGGAATTCTTCGACCAGCTAGGGAGAGTTTGCCAAGCGTGGACAGCGCAGTGGATTCTTGGGGAGAGCTGGGAGAGAACAGTGGAACGGGCCCGGAAATTCTTAGACTCTGGGATACGGCTTCTGTGGACAGCGGACAACTGGATCTGCCCATGCCTCCTTATCCTGGGTAAGGAAAGATCGTGCAGCTATAAAATTTATTGGTCGACGTATTTATTTATGCAAATATGTTTCTAAATGTTATCCCAGACCGCAGGAATGCAGCAATCCGGACAGGCCCCAGCAAATAGTTCACGTGTCCCTGCACAAGGATCCGGTGTACGAGGACTTTGGGTTTTCGGTGTCTGACGGATTGTACGAACGCGGCGTTTACATAAATCGCCTTCGTCCTGGGGGACCGTGCGACGGTGTGCTGAGACCTTACGATAGAATCCTTCGAGTGAACGAAGCTAGTACAGAAGACTGCGACTGTTGCCTGGCTGTTCCGCTCATTGCTGCAGCTGGTCCACGTTTAGATTTAACCATAGCCAGACCGGTGTTCCCCCCTAACATCATAAAGGTTCTGTAGGAAGTAAAGGAATGGGAAGTTAGAGCGGCGGAAAGTGGTGACCGGCGAACATATCTGGTATATTTTTGTACACATCTGTATTTTATTTATAAAAATAAATGTATAGATTGCTTTTAGCTAAAACATCTTCTCCTGCATACAATCCACTCACACCACAACCGAGCACACACCTGTAGAACGTCAGTTTCATACATGTTAACCCTCCGCGAACAATTACTGTTATTATTATTATTATTATTTTTTTATCAGAGCTCCTATACTTGCACGAAATAACATAGCGAGGCGCACGTGGTCCACGTGGTGAAAGTTTAGTAGCTGTAATAATCAATAGTCCTAAATAAAGTTAGCACCAAGGCAAAGATCAGACCAAGGCTGCCCTTGACGTTTGTCGATTAACACGCAGCGCCTAGCAAAGTAAGATCTATAAATGAACGGCTATTCGCATGGAAGGTAAATAATAATGATCGCAGAGGGCTAAAGTGTTATGTTCCATTGTAACAACCTAAGGAGCTTATGAAACTGAATCTCGACACCCGAGCTAATAGCTGGAGGAAGTTAGTTAATTTAAAACCTAATCAATACTATAAGAATGCCCCTCGATAACGATCGAGCGCGGGCTGAAATCGGATATCTATCTATTGGCCATTGTTCCCGAGCCAACGCAGGAATGTTGTCGGTTTAAACGCTAATTGACCCAGCAATCAGCTGCGAACGCTTACCATTTCGTCCTGCACAGTCCTACGTTGCCAGCAGATCTATTTTTCTTTCCATAAAATAACATTGCTGAACCTAAGCAAGACAACGTCAAACATAAGAGCGTTTCAAATCATCGTTAGCCTGAATCGAAATACCGATTTCCAGTTTTCCTCTAGGCGAATTGCGCCATTGTGCAGATTAAAATTAATAAAATGTATATATATATATATATATATATATATATATATTTATATATCAGTATTTTCGCCATCATATGAGTTTTGATCTGTGCACGGCCGCGACATATTACCACGTTCTAATTAGCTCGCTATTATCTCGCCTCTACGCTTGCGATATAAATATTAATAGTTACATTGCCGTGACTGAAACGCCACGTCTCGGCAAAAAAAACTCATACGAACTTGTCAAAGTAGAAAAAAGAAAAAACGAGTCTAACAATTCAGACTAGACTGGGAACAACTGTGGCTTCTGTCCTGTCCATCCATTTATCATGAAGGAACTACTGCTATCGCCGTTACGACTCTTATCATAATACTTGGGTAGGGCCGTCTGACTCTCCTTTCTTTGATCATATTTGGCCTTGTTGTAGCACATCACTCCGCATATGGCCAATGTCATCCCAAATACATTTAACCACGTCACTGGATTACCAAGCACGAACAAAGTCACTGCTATTACAAATATACGCTTACTGGCGCTGGCCACCGCATAAGTTAGGGGGGTAACGATGGACAGTACCGAGAAAGCAATAATGTTTTGAAGCCAGTTCAATATGCCGTCCAAAAATAACAAACCTAATATGTACTGACTTAAGTCGGCCGACCCACCGGTAACTGGGTCGTATATTAACCTTCTCAAATCGTACAGTAACCATATAGGAGAGAATAGAATTAACGCCAGACGACCCAAGATCAGTAGAAGCCTCAGGTGATGTACTCCTGTGTCGTGCAACACCTGAAAATAATCGTTTAGTCAGATACTATGGATGCGCCTTGTACCAAATACGTGCCAAATTAGCGGAGCTACCTTTTTGGAATAAATGTTTTGCAAGGAGAACGCCATGGTGGACGCCAAGGCGCTCAAGAGTCCAACCATGTTGAAGCTGAGTTCGGTGAGCGTGGCTACGGCCACACCTGTGACGATCGGGACCAGGCTAGTGTACACCTTCCAGGTTTGCTTTTCCTTCATTATGATTCTCGACAGGAACACCGTGAAGAACGGCATTGTAGCCTTCACTGGGACAGAGCCAAACTTCAGTTAATATGTGAGATTTACGAAACTAAAAATAAATAATACATCCAGCGTCGTGTAATTTTACTAAGGAATTATTGCGATAAATATTTTCGTCGACATAACTGTCTTGGCTATTGAAACAAGCTGATGTCCGATGCTCCCTGTTATCAATTAAAACTCCATTCAAGTGCGCAGGAGAGATAGCGAACGGCACAAGATTTTTATCAATTTAATCATATCGTAACAACGACGGAGCGATTAAAGCAAATCTACTTTATCGTCGTTATCGTGGCACGAGCGTCACTAGCAAACAGCACGCGGCGTTAGCTTTCCCGCGTCCGACCGCAGAGGTCGAAGCATTTTATTTTTAAGATACACGCGTGTTGTACACGTGACTGTCAAAATAATATCTCATACCAGTATGTGCGTACGAGACGGGCACTTTCCAAATGCTGACGTGGCTGAACACGTTCGCCAAAAATTTGCCCAGGGCGAGTGGCACGATCAGCTTCATATAATATCCCCATGGGATATCGGACGAATACTTTCGCACGCCCCACAGATTGAAGAACGGCCCGGAGTAAATGGTGATCGAGGTTAACTGGACCATGGTCACTGTCATCGGATAGGGAAACTCCGAGAGCAACATCTTGCCCACGACATTGCTGCTGCTCGATATCGCGTACCAGAGCAGGCAAAGGAACAATATGGTCACTATTTCCCGGCTGTTTCGGCGATCGTCCATGATTGCGCGAACAAGAGTAACGTTATGCCTCTCGGTCACTCCATACGTGTACACAGCCGGTTCGCACAACACTAAGGACGACGTACTACGTACACGATATTTGCGGCCACTGCCACGACTGGAATTCGAGTACAGCTGGCATTTCCCCCACTCCTCTCATAAATTCCCACTCTCCATGCGCAACAACTCGGTAACACGTGGCGCACATTTCGAAATGTAATTGGAATGGAAAACCGCCGCTCGCGATCATGTTGTTCAACCTGACGGAACCCCGCTTTGCGACGAGCGTATTTTTGTGAACGGCCAGTTTCACTCAAGCTTTTAAGTTTTAACTAATCTGATACCTCTTTTAAGCTGCAGAATGTGTGCAGATACGTGCAGCGGTATTCGTATGCTTTACCGATAGGCTGGAATATTTTTATTTTGAAAGGAGGCACATTTTTCTCCTAGGGAAAAGTTAGGGCTTCAAAATGGTGATGGTGGACGAGCAGCGGCTTGACGATTTACTAGGTTCTTGGTGGAAATTCGCCCGAAACAAGAATACAGGTGCACCAACAGATATCGAATATATTTCCTAGCAATAAAGCGACACAGATAAATTTTATCGAAATACTGAATTCACAGGCCAATAAAAAGAAACAACCTGCCCAAACATACCTTAAAGAATTGGTAGAATTTTCCGTGGCTTTCGCTTAGCAACCGAGAAGCACATTTATCTTGCATCGTTGCCGTATGATTTCTTTTAAGCCGTTGCGAAACGATAAATGTTTTATATTCGTCTAGATCGTACGGCTTGTATAAAGTATTCGATTCGTGATCATTCTATTGACTTCTCCTACCTAAAGATACTGCGATTATTATCAAAAGTAGGCCAAAAGATGATTACCTCCCAGTACATAACTAGAAGGTGAAACAGTTTTCCAAACGCAAAGTAGGTGGCAGTGAATTTCAGCGGAGGGATGTCCCGGTTTGGAAACGCAGAGCGGTGATTCCAGTATTGCAATTATTAAAAGTGCAGAAAGTAACAACTACAGCAAATGAATATCGATTCCAATGACTCGATACAATATTGTCGTTCAAGGAAAACGGCTTAACTGAGGAACCAAGTAATAAGAAATGTTATACTTGTTACATTCCTGCAGGTTATATGGATCATGTTCAAAGGTTTGATTTTTTAAGAACTCTGCGATCTCCCCTGCAGTCCATGTTGTAAATAAGGAAAGACACGCTTAAATGGATTGTCTACTTTCACCGTCCCCGAAAAAACGTAGGGTTGTTGGTAACATCAGTATTCCGATGATAGAGTGCAAGCGCAAATTTAATTTGCCTCACAAATTCCCGAGCATAGCTTCACAGAAGCACAATGTTGTGGTGAAAAATGACAGAGTGGTTACCACGATAAACGCGCAAATAGGCAGCAAGTTCAACGAGCCTAGGAATATAAATTTGGTACCTGCAAATAATATAAGAAAAATGAGGATAAAGACTCGCGAGGGCAAAGATTTGGGAGAAGTAGAAGTAAAGTTCGTCTCTCGCAGTAATATTGGGAATAGTGTGAAAATTTCTTACCAAGCCCAGACTACGACTCATAAGAAAAGTAGTCCTGTAAACTATTCTGTAGCACCATCCAAAGGATTGAGTGGATTACTCAACACGCTGGCCACTCAGAATTGCACTGCACCTTCGCAATTGTACGTGAGGTCGATTCCTTCTAAAGAAATATCGACGGTTAGTGGCAAACTACCCGGGGCAGAAGCACAAACTAAAAATGTGCGTCAAAAGCATTACATTTTGGCTTCGGTGAATAAAATGGCTGCAAGTAACAAAGTGTTTGTATTGAATCAGGATGGGCGTAAATTATTGAATAATGTTCCATCCCACAAAGAGAATGAAACAACGATCCAGAATAATTTGATGCTTCTAAACAAAAAGAAAGAATTGCCAAGTAGTCAAAAGACAGTGGTACCAAAGAAAAATACCTGCATAACAATAAACTCATTGGTCGATAACCAGACAAACGTATCAGCGGATAAAAAGTTAGACAACAAGTATAGGCAGCTGGCAGCATCAAAATTTCCTGTAGTGCGGTGCGAAAAATTACTGATCCCCAACAGTAAACGTGATACCGATCATGTCCTTTCACCATCTAAAAAAATATGTGATAATATCAATGGCAATTCAATTGTGAAAGATAATTCGACAGGGTATAGTAGTATATTGAATAACAGTTTGCAGCCCATCGTATCGAACGATAGCAGGGGAAGGGGAGATTCTGCAGAAAGAAAGCTCAATGCAGCAGATGACGATAGCGTCAATAATGATGTCATAATTTTGTGCAATAAAAGGCAGACAGCCCAAGTAGGAAAGAAATTAATACCAATACAGACAAATACAAATCTTGTACATCACAAAGATCAGTGTAAATCTAATGCGCCAATTGCTAGCCCAATTCCTTTTAAAAATAATATATCGTGTACTAATAGGAGCATAGGAAGTAAAGAACCTAATAATGTAGACAATAAAGTACAGGAGACTATAGATGATACAAGGAACAAGAAACAAACGAACAAAGTACAAGAGTGTCTGAACGTCATTAAAGAGGCATTGACCAGTGTGAAGGATGAAGACCTTAGAGCAAAGGCTTTACAAGCTCTTGCAGACTGTGGAATAGGTATACCTAAACAGATCCCGATCACTCCACCCGACCAATTAAAGACAGTCCATGACACACAGGTTCAAACCGACGTGTTTGGACTCCTCGACAAGCAAAGCTTTGTCTTAGTAAAAGAAACTATGCCTACTCTAGAAAGGATTAAGCAAACGAAGCGTTCCACTATTAATCCTCCTACTGCAAATGCAGAGACTCAAACGAAGCCAAAGGAAACACAAGCGTACAAAAAAACTGTGCGTAGTAATCCTATTGACACTGTAGACTTATTCCCAATGTGGTGCTCAGTGCCGGTAGATACTACACCGGACATTGCACAGTACTTCAAGCAATACTTGAACAATAACATCAATGTCAATAGAGTCAAAAAAGTATTGTCTACCCCGTGCTCTCTATACAAGAAAGTAGCGGCACAATTAGAAAAGGACTACGAGAATTTACAGCAATACGACGAGGACGGTTTGCTGAATATTCACAGAGCAGTAATAAATAATCAGTTACGAGAAGTACAGAGGTTGTTGTTAGTATTAGAAGCTTCTAAAGTCCATATCGATGTATTAACTGTAGACGGACACGTAAGTATTTTACATTATTATTCTACTTTTATGCAACGGAGGAACAATAGTTCATGGAGAACGTGTGCATCTTTTGTTTTCAGACGTCTCTGGAATTGGCAATTAAATTCGACGCATCTGAATCTATAATAAAGCTGTTGCTAGAAGCTGGAGCAAAACCTGTACAATCGGAACTGTTACACGAGACTGCGATAATTTTAGCTAGCAAATTATCATCACCGTCGCTACGGCAACTACTGACTTACGTGACGCAGCATGAATTACTGAACCGAGTCGATACATCTGGTAAGTGTTTGAGGCACGACCCACCCTGACCTACGAAAATTCATCAACTCGTGAAAGCATTACAATTGATGTATCTTTTTAAGGAACTGGTGCGTTACATTATTGCGCATTAAACGGCAACCTAGAAGGCGTCCTTGCTTTGGTAGAAGCCGGCGCAGATGTGAATCTGAGGGACAATCGTTCGGGTAGAACACCATTCTTCCATGCTCTCGAAAATAATCATACATTAATTGCGCATAAGTTACTAGAGAAAGGTGCTATCGCTGATCTACCGAATTTCTCTGGGCAATCCATATTAAGCATAGTAGATGAATCAAAGAGTCTCTCGTTGAAAGCTGCAATGAAAGAAATAGTAATTTAGTAACATGTAGAGTAGGTTTTTTTATTCAATCTCTGCAATCAGTTCCATGTGTGTATATATATATATATATATAGAGAGAGAGAGAGAGAGAGAGAGAGAATGAAGCATCGCGATTATGCTTACAGCCGCCAGAAAAATATTCTACACATATTTTATTTTTGTTACAGATATTTCCTTTTATACTATTATTAGTGTTACCATACACTCTTTAGGTATGTTTATATAACTTTTTGCAGAAGGTTCCGTGTGAATCATTTAATCAGTTTTAACATAATTTTCGTTTGCTCCTTTAAGTTCATTCCTAGAATCACAACCATTGTAATTACAATTGTCCATGTGTTTTTCTTTTTCTTAGTGCACGGGCATATGCAAAAAAAAATTAAAATTAGTAAACGTTACTTAACCCTTTTGGTGTATGAAATACTAATTTAAATGGATAATCGTGCTACTTTCATGCATAATAAACGAATATTTAATATCATATTAATAAGTTATACCCAGCAATTAATTGCAAGCTTGTCTCTCCGTTCCAGTTACATCTGGCTCGGATTTTTAATAAATTTGTTGAATCGTCGTTCTTGGGTTCAGTTCCTTTCACAATCCCCTAAAATTTGATAGTACAATTACGCTTGTGTCACATTTTTATTTAAAAACATTAATTCCAGAAAATTCATCCTTACCGGTTCCCCGTTGAATTCGAAATTGCAATTAAATTCAAAACCGTAAAGGCTGTTTTACAACGCAGCGCGATCTTCGGGCGGAGAAAAGATGTTCTCCCTTCGAGGCGGTGCATCTCATGCATTTTGCACTTTCTGGTCGTACACCTGTTACAAAATGTCGTACAGCCTTGCAAACGTATCATTTATTGTTTTGTAAAGGTTAAAGATTTTGTTTAGCAGCTTCTGGTGCAACCTGTGTATTACCGCTTCTGTTCTCATGGATCTGGAAAGCGGACGAAAAAGCTCTGACAAAAGGTCTGTTTCACCTCAAGCTTACCATCGCAATTTCCAGGCGTAATATGTGCACAGCTTTTTTGCGGACAAACTAATTAAGTTCTACGTTACTTCCTTCGCAATTTCTCTTCGTAACTCGTTCTTGAATAACTCGCGGTATCGCAATCGTACATCAACTTGTACGTCCGCCATATGGTTACATCCAGCATGTGACGTACGTAACAAGTGGCAATTTATGTTGTTTTTCACAGTTTTGACACGGACGACGATTCAGATTATGCCATGATAAAACGTATAAAAATGGAACCAGAAGCTATATTATCTCAGGAAGACGATATCATGGCCCAGTTGCAACAGGAGAGCTCCGATTTAGAGGTGGAGCCGAGCTTCGCTATAGAGGGCTCGGCTAACGGTGAAGATTGTAACGAAGGTGTTCTGATGCAACACATGGACATCAGGGAGCCTCTGTCAACCCTAAGGAATTTATTGGAACAAAGGCTCGGCGTAGAATTAACAGATTACTCCTTTTGGCTGCAAGATGCGCAAATGGTATATCGTTGGAATTAAAACTATTAACAACTTTTATGAACACGGCGGCAAACAGGGTACAATTGTTGACTGTCTTTATTTAGCTAGAGAGCCACAAGAACTTGGTCGATCAGTGCGTTCAAGGAGAGGGATTGGTGCAAGTAAATGTTCAGATAAAAGCGACGCAGAGGAGAATAAATATAGTAGATGTTTTGAAGCCTGCGGAAGATTACATAGAACTGGCAGAAAATAGTGGTGGGTATAAATATTTATTCCATTTAGCAACTTGATTGCCGAATACATAATGTTATTTATTGCACAGCAACTACGCCGGTTAACGAGGATAGCAAACGAAACGTTATAAGGTGGATGGTGGATCCCCAATACAAGAAGGAGCAGGTACTATTTCATACCATTTACGCATTGAATTGTACGGTAATATATGCAGTGTTTTGTACATCCACATGTATTATACAGGAACGGTTAAAAATTCCAGCCGATCCAAAAGATTGGACACAGACACACGTCAAGCATTGGCTTCAATGGGCAGTCAGACAATTCAACTTGGCTTCGGTGAGATTGGCCGATTGGAATATCACGGGGCAACAGTTATGCAATCTCACCCTGGAGGAATTCCAGGCGAAGGTACCTTTGGATCCAGGAGAGGTGTTCTGGACGCACCTGGAATTGCTAAGAAAGTGCAAATTCGTCGGTACGTGTTAAGCTAGACCGGAAGAGTTGCAATCGAATGATTGAAAACTATGCGATTACCGTTGCGATTTTTTAGCCGTGGTCCAGAAAGATCCGCCGGCGTCTCCTACGGAGAACAACGCGGACAAGTCCATAAAGGTTCGTAGTCAGAAGGCCGCGAAACCACGGCCTGTCGTGAATCAACAGGCACGCGTAGTCAGTTTACCATTGGAGAACATCGATACTACGCCGATCACTATCGCCACTTCAAGTCGTTCGGTTAATAGCGGCCAGATACAATTGTGGCAATTCTTGTTGGAACTGTTGACCGACCGGGAACACAGAGGTGCCATTCAATGGGTAGGAACCGAGGGAGAGTTCAAGCTGAATCAACCGGAGGCAGTGGCACAGCTCTGGGGTGCGCGCAAAAATAAACCGTCAATGAATTATGAGAAATTGAGCCGCGCGTTGCGCTACTATTACGACGGAGACATGATCTCCAAGGTGCATGGGAAACGATTCGTCTACAAGTTCGTGTGCGATTTGAAGCAAGTTCTGGGATACTCGGCCGCGGAGCTGAGCAGATTAGTCGAAGAAGGCAGAAGATACTTCTGATCGAGCGCTATTTTTTCTATCGTCACAACGATTTTTATCGCCCGACTTCCGGATATATTTTGCATTG
The DNA here is from genome assembly GCA_963969485.1 of Nomada goodeniana. Lineage (NCBI taxonomy): Eukaryota > Metazoa > Arthropoda > Insecta > Hymenoptera > Apidae > Nomada > Nomada goodeniana. The sequence goes on along the minus strand of OZ018306.1, from coordinate 748,264 downwards.
TACATACCCGATGAAGAGTAAGAAGAGAAGAGTATCAATTATTGTTCAGACAATCGTTTGTGCATGGAAATACAGAGGGTTCAGACAGTAATTGCTTTTTTATTTTTTTTTTTATCCCTTCCACACTTTACAATACACCCTTGCCAATGAACCCGCACACTATCCAAGTTAATCTCAAAAAATTTCAAATGCATCTGTGGAAAATATTACCACAGCGTTCCTTACCGTGAATATATAATCGTTTCACAATTTTGTTTTCTTACAAAGCCTCTGTCCCTACGCACTATCGAGATATTGTATATTCACGGGGGAACGCCGTTAACGTTCCAAGATGCATCGTGCAATAGTGGGCAATAGACCTTCGAATGTCGAGTCTTTTTAACTTCCCCGCCTACAGAGGGGTCGACGTTTCCGGCCGTTTTCTATCTCTGATGACTAGAACTGACTTTTGATTGGCAAAAGGCAGCACTCATCGCCAATACCAGAGAATCTAGCCTGTGAGATATCGGTCGCGACGTCACAAGTTAGGGTCTCAGGGGACCGGCGACGGGGCAGGCTTTACAATCAGCCCGCCCGCCATTGCCCTTTTTTCTCATTTTCATTTTTTCTCCATTTTCACCCGCTAATAAACAAACGTATATACATACTCACATTCCTTTACGCTCTTTCTACCTGCGAGTAAAGGTGCTCTTTCACCTTTCGCGCATGCCTCTCTATCGTCTAAGCGTCGTCTTACAAACATTTTACAAGCTACAGGAAATCGTGTACAATCGTTACTTAGAACAATGCCGGCTGCGTCGCTCGTGTTGGTCGAGCCTCGTTCCTCCCCGTGAAATCTGTCCTGAACCTGCACACACGCGGTTACAGGCACGCGAAAGATCCGCGAATAAAATGGTATGGAACGACTTGCCTTTTTTTTCTCATTCCGCTTTATCTTCGTCGAGATATCGCCGGACGATGAAACGTTGTGGCGTCGACGACCGGGAAAGTTAGCAAGTTGTACAGTGGACTTCGTACCTCGCGAATTTCTATTCCCTACTATACAACCTACTACCTCACCCAGGCGTCGTCGCTGATGCGACTCTCCTCTTCTTCGTCATCTGCCTGTGGCGTGCTTTAAAAGCCAGCGACGTTCGTTAAAGAAAAAAAAACAAACATACTGCAAAAATATTCGCTCGTATTTATATTCAAGAGGAATTGCGTTCAAATGAGCGATGGGCTCGCGACGGTCGCGCGGAAAGAACAGGTCGGTGGTAATTAATCGGTCGTCGGACCGGAAGCGGTGGAACGACTCACCTCCGAATCGCGGTCGACTCTGCTCTTTCCTCGACTCTCAGTTTTCTCATTCTCTCACCCACTATTTCATTCCTATGCTCTTATTCTCGGGTCGCTCTCTCGTTATCTCGCGCTGTCTCGCTCTGTCGCTCTCTCTCTCTCTCCCTCCCTCCCTCGTTTGATCAAGAAAATTACTTGGCAAGAAGTTCAACCGCTGATAACCGGAAGTGCCGTGGGCCGACAGGAGAGCAGAGGGGTGCGAAGGAGGAGGAGAAGGTTCCGTCGTAAAGCTTAAACGCTGGCCTGACTACATGTACCGGTAGATAGGAGCTTGCGGTATACATATAAAAAAGCCCACAAGTTCGGATCTACGGGTTAGTATCATCAAGTATAGCTGATGCGCGGTTTACGCTGCAACGGATTCCCCTTTTCTCCGCTCTTCTTCGTCGTCCACGGTGAGGCGAACGGCACGGCCGCACCTGGAAATCAACGAAACTCTGTTTAATGAATGACACGAATGAATAATACGTATTACAATTGTCGTCGTTCGTTCGATTCGGTGTCGGTGTCGCTGTACGACGGAACGAACGACAGGGTAGTAGCTAAACAGATCTGAAATCGCCTAGCTCCGTCAATGGTCTCGACAACCGTGATTCCCGCGGCGAGTATCAGTAATTGTCAAGCGCGAATACACGACAGAAAGGGACCGGCCGGTAAATTATCCGTTCGATTATCGGCATGAAGTTTCGCATAATTCTACGGGTCTGCGGCTCGAGTTTCTCACGCATGATCCCCGGTTCGCCGCGCCGCGCCGCGCCGCTCGCCTGCTCTCCGTTGCCGGGTAGAGAGATCAGGAGGGCATAGAAAAAGAGGGCCGGGGTTATCCTACAAGAAAGCGTGGCGAAGAAGAGGACGAAGAAGATCGCGGAGAGAGGGAAGAAGAGCAAGAAAAATACGGTAGAGTAGGTAGAGACTCCGGGCGTTGCAAAAATCTCCTGCCTGCTCGCTCGTAGACAGTTGAATGCCCTCTGCGGCCCTCCTTGCGCGGCCCTAAGGGATGCTGGGCACCGTTTCGAACTGACCGATTACGCCTCACGTGCTGGACCCTAAAATGCGTTCGATAAATTAATTGACGCGCCTGGGAAGCTGGCCCCGGGTTCGCTCGAGAACGTTCGATACCGAGAGTGCACGTACGCACGGTAATGTCGACAGTAATGGCATAGCGAGGAACGTGAACGTTACCTTGGCGTGCGATCGAGCACGAATTAGCGGCCGGAAGCTTCCAGATCACTCTGGCGATCGACGGAAGCGAAATTCATCCACTGCGAACGATTCCCGATGGTCCGGAGGATGGCGTACGGCCTCTATCACGCGAGAAGCAACTCCCTGGCGATCGTCTCCACCCTGGTCGTGTCATACCGCTAAAAAAGAAAAAATCCGCCGATCAATTGCCTCCTACGTGAAATCATGCTCGGCGACTAAAGCACCGCACCTAGGCGACAGCGCTCGATCTACCTTAACTTCTATCAATCGCAATGGACATCTGGCTCGAGTGTTTCAGCACGCGAGCCGTAAGATTTGACGGCTCGGGTCGAAAGACTCGCGTGCATAGCTTCCAATCAGCGTAGGTTGGCACGGCTGTTCCAGCCGTAAAAGTAGCAGGAAAGATAAGAGGATCGGGAGGCCTCTTCTTCTCTCGCTCGGTTTTTCTTCCTCAAGAGACAGAATAGAAAGCTCTGGTGGCGTGGCGGCGAGGGGACTCGGGGGGCGGGGGGTTGGCGAGGATAGAGGGAAAGGGAAAAGAAAGGAAGCTGAGCGAGAAGCGAGAAGCGAGGAGAAAGGAAGAGGGAAGGAGAACACGCGAAGAAGTGGAGTGGAAGGTCCAGGGGACAGAAGGGCGGCGGGGGCAGAGACGTAATCACAGGGGCGTTGAATTAGGGAAGCATCGAGGGGAGGAGTGGGGAATCGAGGGATGGAGAGGGGAAGAGTCGACGGTGGAGGACCGGGGTCACCGCCATATTATATTTAGCGAGACACAGCCGTGTGAATGAACTGCATATCCCAGGGACGACGAACGCACTCTTCCCGGCGATATTTTTAAGATGCCCCTGCGTATCGATGCCGCGGGACCTACGACCGCGAACGCCTCCCCCATTCTTCCATACGTTTCTGTGTCACGATCGCAAACTATGCCGGAATCGTCGCGGCGCCGCGAAACGCGCGACAGTCCGGCTGCTTTGCAGTAACCGCCCTGACTTCCGGCGAAGTGCTCGCGAACCTTCCGTCGGGGAACCACGGATCTTCCGAAACTTTTATGGCATCCGTTCACGTTGTGCCGGGACACGGGTAACCAGCTTGGAAGTTCTACAAGTCCCCCGGAATATATTAATTCGTACGAGTGACTCGGACGAGGCGACGCTTGCCAACGAATTTCGCACCGCTGGGCACTTCCTTCGGAACGTGCACGGCGTTGAAATTGCGCGCGCAAGAAAAACACAGTCGGGTACGGGTGAATGGAAGCGAACGGCGGACGTGAATGATCGTGCGCGATGTTAATTCGCGAAGCGTCGACTCGGATTCCACTCCATTGTCGTCGGCGGTATCGCCGCGAGTTCGGTAACGTGGTCGCGAATGGGATAGATTTCACGGCGAACCGCAAGAAATCCGTGAAAAGGAGGAACGCCCGGACGGAGGGGCGGAGGCGCAGAAACGAAGAAACGAAGAGGAGAAAGAAGACGAAGAAACGTTCCCATAGCAACACGACGCGATCGGTCCATGCTCGCATGTACATCCAGGCTGTATGCACGCTGCACACGCTAGCGCGCGCGCGCACCTGCAAGCAGTTGCAATTCGTGGGTAAAACAGAAAATTATAATTACAAAAGTACCTATATCGATTCGACTGCGATAGATCTATGGGTCAGACGTTGATCCATTCGACGCTTCGTCCGTGTCCGCGCGAGCGAAACGAATTGGTGGCCATCGCGTAACAACGGTTGCCTACGCGCAGGATGAAACGAACGATTTTCGAGCACCGCGGAAAATAGCAGCGTGCGAGGCACGCCTCAACGATCGTCCAGGGGACCAAGGCGGAAGAGTTAATAGCAGCCGTGAAATAAGGTCGCCAACTGGGAAACGATAATCGATTTAACCCGAGGAGATTGAAAATGAATCGACCTTCCTCGTTCGTAACAGGTGGGGTATATCTCCTGCGAGCGTCCACCGTCCTCCATCTTGGAAGCAAACTAACGCGATTCGCCTCCGTAACTAAAATAAAAAAAAGTAATTTAAAGCCAAGCGTGAATAATTCGCCCCCCCCCCTCGGCAATATATCGTTCGAACACGCGTGTACTTTCTTGCTCCAATTTTTCCATATCAAACCAGGGCAACGGCGACCATGAGCGTCGCCTTGTTCCTCGAAACCTAGCTCCCTTTTTGCGCCGGGGGATAAACAAGCGGGCAGCGGCGCGATCGCAAGGAGACTTCTCCCCGAAAGCATGGAAGAAACAAAGGGAAGGAGCGGCGAAGGAGAGACATCGCCCCGGCCGCATTTGAATATCCTGCGAGCTTGCATCGGCGGAGAACTGGTCAATCCTGTCCTGCGGGAACGAGAACCGCGAACCGGGGAAAAAGGACCTGCCCGATGGTGTGTATTCGCCTTCGGTTTGCGGCCCGGCTCGCGTCCAGCCGATCTGGACCGACGTCGATGCAACTGGACCGCCCTTGCGAACGCTCCCTGCCCTGAAACACGTTCCCCGTTCTCCCCGGCAACGTACCGAGTGCATCTCGGAATTGAAATAAAAATCTGCACGCTCTTTCCATAAGACTTTCCTCCCAATCGGAGGCTCGTTATCCGCGGCGAGGGAACCCGAGGGATACTTCCCGGGATGGCCCAATGTTCTGGGAAGTTTGACTGCACTTTCAGAACGAATCGCTCGAGAACTTGCAGAACGAGGCTAGAACCGATTGCCCGCTTGTGCCAGGGGGAAGAGAGCGGTGAGAGAGAGAGAGGGGGGGGGGCAAGGGCTGAATGAACCCAAAGAGAGAGACAGGGGAAGGGCGATAGGGAACAGTTTGAGGGGAACGAGAGTGGAGAAGGAGGGGGTGAGAAAGGGATAGAAAAAAGGGACACCATAGCTCGATTTAGTACTCCCATACGCCTATCTCCGCCCACCACATAGAGCAAACCGACCAATGACCGGCATGCGTTCTACTAGAGACCGGCTAGATCGAACGCACGCTGCGTGCACTCTCTCCCTCTCCTCTCGCGGCACACGAATTGCGGGCCTGGACGGGTGTCGGGTAGCTGACCTCCTGGGGAGACACCGGCGATCGGCGCTGCCTTTCCACGTTTGAAATACGGGGAAAAACGATACGATCCCCAAGCGCACCTACGACAGGAGAATCGCACGAATTTTTCAGTGGAACGCGGAAAAGTAAGTTCGAGCGACGCGTTCCCGTTCCCCGTGCCCGGCGCCGGCGATTCGAACGGGACCGTTTCGACGCGGGCGCCGCATTCCCTTCCTCGAAAGCGTCGCGCGGCCGACGCACACGGGGATCCTTTGCCATTCCGAATTCGTGTCCGTTTACGTAACCCTCCAACTGACGCCAGATAAGATTACGCTTTATCGGGCGGAAAGAATATCGCGCACGGCACCTAAAACGAATCAGCGAAAATAGAACACCAGCGATCCAGCTGTTCCCCCCCTTTCTTTCTTTCCCCTCCTCTTTCTCTTTCCTTTCCGCGCGCGGCCGCCGCGTCGATGAACGCCGATGAAAATAGCGAATCCGGCTTATCAGCTGATAACGCGCTATCTGCTCCGCAGAAGCAGCGATCGCTGTTTCGACCGTTCGACGCCGGAATACACGGCGCCCCGTTTCTATCGTTTTCCCGCGACGACCGCTAGCCACCGACGGAATCGCGCGGATCGACGATCGTCGGCCTCGAGGCCGGCGTCGCGAATCGGTTATCAATTAACCGGCGGCCGTCCAAGAGTATGAAACACGCGACCGGTCGGCAGGTGTAACTCGACGCCGCGAGATTAAGGCTCATTGTCAATGTCGGGCGTTGCAACTCTCCTCGCCGTTTTCTGCTGCACCGGAGGACGCCCCGGAATATTCTCAGCGGTTCCCCCGATCAAGGTCGGCCGTCGACTTTTCAAGGCTGCCGCGAAGACGCGCCGAAATCGTCGTCGCTCCTTGCCCCGGCCCCCCCGGTTCTCTTCGCCCCTTTTCCATTTCGTCGTGAAATACGAACTCGTCGGCTGCAAAGTATCGCCGGCTAAAAATAACAGCGGCACGACGCCGATAAAAATAACCGTGATAAACAGAAAACTCGCGGGTGTATCCGCGAGACGGAGCCCCCGTACCGTTAACGTCACTTCCAGATAACAGGGAAGGGAAGGGGGGTAGTTGGGCCGGATAAAAGTCACGCGAGAAGAACCAACGGCCAAGAACGACATTAAAGAGGAAGTGCGCCGTTCGTGAAGCGTTCGCCGAATACGTCCGACCCGGAGAGCCGCGGGACCGGCATTAAAGTGACCATGCCGCCGTTTAAAGCGCCCGGCGACGATATCCGTTTCTGTATTTCTCCTCCTTCCTTTCTCGTTCCTTTTCGTCGTTTGCCTCGAAACAGCGATTAACCGGGGCGGATAACGAGCCGCGTAGCGTTAACGCAAAATTACACTGACCTAGCCAATGGCCAGCTAGACGAGGCAGGGCCGACGCGTGTAAACCGTGACGGCGAGCAAATCGTGGCATTGCACGTTGCACCGATCGCAACGAGGCGTTGCACGCTGCGTGCCGCGCACAGGGCACACGCAACCGTGGCACAAGGCTTGCGCCAGACAGTCTGTTGCACAACTTAGGTATTGATCTTGGCCGGAACTAGTTTCCGTTTCCTCATCCCGGCGTTTTCACCGGCCTGTCCCGACTTCGCTCGGGTAAACCTGCCCCAGCTGGACTACATTCTTGCCACGCGAACAAAGGGGCAGAGAAACACGCAGAACTGTAAAGAAGAAGAAAAAAAAAGAGAGAGAAGAAACCGGGGGGGGGGGAGAACGCTCGGTTGGGCGATTAATGGAAACGATGGAAATCGTCAGCCTCGATTACCTAACAGTCCTCCGCTTCCGGTTCTACTTTCACAGACGCCCGTTGCCCACCGTCTACAAATTGATCCTAATCGCGGCGGCCCGGCGTTTCCTGCTTTCTCCGCGCTCTCCTAAAGTCCAATTAATCGAACGCGAGCCTCCTGTCCGCGGGGCTCCGATTGATACGGCCGCCACCGGTGTCCCCGGAACCGACGTTTTTCCCCGTTCTCCGAAGGAATCGCGCTCGCGGCGACGAGAATGCGGCGGGTGCATTGCACCGGCGGCGGTATTGATCTAGCACGCGGATGTCTTTTTCGGTTCCGTGTACCGTCGCGGAAGCTTCCCTTTTCAAGTATCACCTTCCCGATATCTGTGCCGCGGTGCCCGTGTCGACCGCACGGTTCGATTCGAGATCGATCGTAACGCGCTGAACTAAAAATCGTCCGTGGCCTTTTCTCTTCGAACGAATCGGCGACGATAAGCTCTATCGCGACTCTGCCCCGACGATCCGCCCGAGTTCCAAGAGCGCGACGATAAATTCCTCCGGTTCCAGCGCGGTTCGTCGCCGTTCCTGCTCCTCTTGTCCCACCGAGTTTCTCCGCTCGTCGGGGTCCGGGACGCATCGATTCGATCGATCTACGCCGGCCACGTGACGGCGGAAAAAGGCGAGGCAAACGAGGATGAAGCGAGTATGGTGAAACCGGGCAGGAGAATTTCGCGTTTTCCTCCGCGAATGGACCTGTTCGTACCGGCCACGGTTCGTCCAATAAACCAGCCTGTCCGCGCGAATATAGCGAGCGTACACTTGGCCCGCGCGAATTTAACTCGCTGTCATTCGAAAATAGACGGCCGTGTCGGCGTGGCGGAGCGCTACCGGGCGATGCGCTGGCGGTTGCATCGCGCCATTTCAACATGGCGCCGGTCGAATAGAATTCGAAGTGGAGCAGATAGCGCGGCCCCGATAGGGCGGCCGGCGCAATTTCTTTCCGTCGCGTACGCCGGAAACGGTGCTCGAAAAAAAAAAAGAAAGAAAAAAATGGAGGTACGCCCGGCGCGCGAAGGTGAATCGACGGGGGGTTAGTACAGTATCCGGGCGCAAACGGGGTCTCCCGCGAGCCGGTGCGATATTTCGCGACGCGTCCGTTGGCGCAACGTTTCCTTTGTTATCTCCCGTTCGATGATTTGCTACACGCGCACTGCGCTCGCGAAGAATGCGGCGCGCCGTTTGAAGAAACAAAGCAATGCCAATGCCCCCTTTGATACGGGAAACGCGACACAATGGAATATCACGGCTACCTCGCCGACCATTTCCACCCGTTCGTTCTCCTTATCGCTCGAAGGAGAGCATCGCCGGAACGCTCTGTCGAACAAACAAATTCTCGCGTTCCTATCGCCGCCGCGATAACGCTACAATGAAGCGCGAATACGTCGGACAGTGTTTTCTGTACCTCTGTCATTAATCGAGGGTAACCGGGCTTCCCTTCCTCTTAATCGTTCTTAACGACGACACGGGCGGTCGGTACCATTCCGCGCGCCGCGTTGTCCGGAAACGGCAGGTACGATTTAAGGATCCGTCGTACGCGAGGGGACGCTGGTACCGAGGTACACATTTCTTGCGGAAACATCTTCGCCGTTCGGACCTGTCAAATCGGGCGCATGCGTCGAAGGGGAAACGAAACAACAGGGAATGTCATTGACCCCGGCCGTATGTATCCAACGAGAGGTGAAGGTTAATTTTATCGCTCTACGGCGAAAAATCCTTCCATCCCCGGCCACAAGGAGGTCCTTTGCGATCGTCAATAATATACCTGCGAGGCCGCGATACCGCGAGGCTGCCCTCCGGGAGAGGGTACAAAGACCCGACAGAAATTGTCTAGGGAAGAGGAGCAACGGCGTCCGCCTCTCGAGCGACCTAGAATTGATGAAAAAAAGGAAATACTGCCGCAGTCGAACGAAGATCGAGGACCGACCGTTTCGCATGCAATAGACAGACACTTGCGATCGTTAGCTACAGGGTGTACAGGAACCGTGCGATTAGGAATCCGTGAGATTTGCAGTGCCGGGACAGCGGCAGGAAGGTTGCGCGCCAGTATCGATCTTTCCTCGCTGGAAAAGCCTCCGGCTATCCGAGTGAAAAATCCTGATACCGTTGTGCGCGGGGCGGACGCTGTGATTCGGAATGCGGAGGTGCAAGGGAAAGGGTCCGTGCCTCGTGGAACAACCTACAAAAAAGAAACTAGAGTTCTCCGCACCACGTGTAGCCAAGTTCCGTGGAAAAGAGGGTCAAATTCGCTGTGCGGAAAGCGGCTGTCGAACGTGGCGCACGACGGAGGGACGCGTCCAGCCGCGATATCAGCGGGGAAACTGCAGTTCAATTGCGTTCACTTACCAACGGAATCGTCGAGGACGACGCGGTCTCGCCGACAGCTATCCCCAATCGGTTGCCGCGGGTATTCCAGTGCTATCCACGGGGCGATTGCCGGGACCATCAGCGGGTCGGCCGTACACCGTGCGGACAACACTGCACACACGCACCCGTCGCACAGCACAATTAACCGGGGACGAGAATCAGCCTCTCCGGATCCAGGGAGAGAGGAGAACACTTGCCACTTCGACGGACACCCGCGTCACTCGTTGCGAGACCCCACGTCACCTTTCCCCGCGGCCCGCGAAAAGGTGCGCGGAATATCGGCCGTTCCCCCGGGCGCTGTGCACCGGGACTGGAAACGGGAGCAAGGGCGAGGGTGGCCCGGGTATCGCTCGCCGCCGAGGTACGCGACAACGTTGGGCAATCGCGGGTAACGTCGACGACGAATTTCGGGGTGACGCGGGACCGACCGGACGTATCGGGAACGGGCAGGAAACGGCGGTGCACCGAGCGAGCGTACCCGGTGTGCTTCTAACATACGACTGCGCGAGAAGCGAGCTTCGTCGGTGACAGCGACAGACTGCGTGCCGTGGGGACGCCAGCTGAACCAGCGAGCGAACCGACACGGACGATGGAACGCGAACGGGAGGAACGGAGAAACGGAGGAACGAGCGAAACGCCGGAACATCAAGCTTACACCTTTGCTCGCGGCAACGATCAACCGCGGGCTGCACTGGTGTTCCAGACGCGTTTGCCATCGCGTCATCTTTTTCAGGGGAACCCGACGAACCGGAGGGAGGGGGATGGGGAGGGGGGAGAGGGAAGGGGCGCCGCTTACCCGATGCACCGGGGTCCTTCATTGGCCCCCGCGACAGCGAGCGCGATGCAGCGCAGGGACGAGCCCACGAATTTCGGGGAGCGATTCCTTCTTCTGTGCTCCCGTCGGTTGTTCCTTTGCGGCTACCGCGGCCCTGCAAACAAAAAAAAAAAAGTATCATTCGTGAGGCGCATTGTCGCAACGGGACACGGAGGAATGATTTTGGAACGGAATCGCCCGGCCGTCGAGGCGACAAGGGGCAGAGCGGGGGACACTCGCTCATCCTACTTCCGGAGACGAGGTCGAGACACCTCGTGCGGAAAAACCGAACGACGGGGTCAGACGGCCGGGTTCAGTGACACGAAGAGAATTTGCTTTTCCGTGGGGGTGGAAAGTGGAGGAAGAGAGACGTAGACAGCGAGAAGGGGGTGGCTCGGTTGGCCGGTAGAGGGGTGGAATGGAGGGCTCGACAGGGTAAACGTACTTACACGCTAGCACGAATTCGGCGCGAAGGAGAACGAGAACGAACCGAAATGTTCCTAGCTGCGGCGAGAGAGTCGAGGATGCTCGGAGGCGCACATGGCTCCCTCCTCTCTCTGTCTGGTCTTTGCCCTCTCGCTTCTCACCCCCTTTAGTCGGGGGGTCTATCGCGTCCCGTCTCTGTTCCTCGCAGCGCTCCGCTTCGGCCGTGCGAAATTCAGTGCCAGTGGCGTAACTAGTAGGGGGACCGTCGATCCCACTCTACATTGCTATAGTCTCACTGTTACCCCTCCCATTCTACGGCAGGCCAGCGTTGCCACTTGCCAATGGCGTTGCCAGCTCGTTGCAACCGAGTGGGAGAGGGCCACCCGTTATCCCGCCTAAGGTCCCCTTAGAAAATCGGCCGGCTTGCAGCGAAAATCCCGCCCGGAACGTCATTCGGACCCTGCCTAATTTTCACCGACTCTCCCTCGTCCGTGGTCGCCCGCCGTACAAATAACCCTCCTAACGAGGGCCGGGGAATTCCTCTCGAAATGGATCTCAATCGAGCGTCCTATGCAACGAAACAAATCATAGATTACATTCTACGCTGCACGTGAGACTGCATTTAAGAAGGACTGCGATCCCTGCGAGCCACAAACACAGGCCACGGTGAATTCGCGGGGCTTATCGACGAGCCGAACGTAACTGAAAGTGTCCCTGGACGATTTTATTTTCCTGTGCGCTGGACGGACCAGCCTCTCCTCTCGCGGAGAGCTCGCCGCTTGTCCGCGTACACACGCGTGTGTGTATATAAATATATATGTATGCATATAAATACATGTCGAATATGTGTGCGCGCACGGTGCGTTCACACGAGGGCTTGAAAAGTGCAACGGACGATATCTCGTGCTACTGGTTGCATATATGTACGTAGTGGGGGTGGCGGGGGCCGGGCATGGCCGGCAGTTTTCTGGAACGTGCACGGGTCTGCCTCTACCAATTTTCTTCCTCTGGCGGGTCTGCCCTCAATCTTTATCTCCTTCCTTCATCGCGTGCCCTTTCGCCTCCCTTTTCTGCTCTCGTCTTTCTAGCAACGGAGAAGAAGACAGCTGAGATTGGACGGAACCATTCATCGGACTGCCGGTCGATTTTTAAGCAAACCGGCACGGTCGAACGGAAAAATGCATACGTTCGACGAAGTACCTCAACTTCGCGGAAGCTTCGTTGCGTACAAGTGGTTCGCGTCTTCGACGAACGCCTGTGATCCGCGAGGAATTAATTGCGCGTAAAGATCGTAGGCGAAGGATCGCAAAGCGGATCCCAGAGGCCCAGCTACCCAGTACGTTAAATATTTGTCGTCACAGGCTTCATTACTCTCGAAAGGTTGATCAAGGGGCTTGCGAAGAGGCGGCAGGAGTCAATAAGCAGAGGAGCCAAGTGTCGGCGAAGGTGTGCAAGCTCGAATTTTAATTCGTATGAGTGAATATCGCTCAATCGAGCCGAGAAGATTTTGGGGCCGTGCTCCCCCCACCCGTCTCGTCGATCACGCTTGGCCGGCGTTTTCCACGGCCGATGTTGCTCCACGCCTATTTCCAAACCATCTCCGACAATTGGATCCAATCGCGGGGAACACTGTCCTCGGCGGAACCTCTGCGGAAAGTTGAAAATTCGCATCGGATATTATTATTGCCAGCAACCCGGGCTGCCACCTTCGGTGCCACTTTAATCGCACAACGGCCTACCTATGCAACAGCTGCTCCGCGTAGAGCATTGTCTCGCCATTCATTAACCGGAGGAGCACGGGTTCCCCGCTAACGAGAGAATTTAAATAATTCCCAAGATTATAATATGCATTCCTTCCTCCCTTCCTTTTCTATCCGCTTCGACACTGTCACGGATAATCGAGGGTGAGAGAGCAAAAAAATCAGTGAGTCGGCCAGGGACAGACACGGCCTGCAAAGGAGAAAACGAGAGGGAGCGAGTGAGAGAGATAGAGAGGGGGGGTGGAGGGAGAAAGAGAGGGAAGGGTGGGGACAGCGAGTGCAGTTCTCGCGATCCAGCGTGCGTTGCACTCCGCACGAAAAAACATCGTCCGGGCGGGCCGAGGAAGGAGGAGGTGGGTCTTCGTGCATCTCCGGCCCTCGTCGGAGCTTATATTGATCACGAGAGAGTGCACGATATTCGAGAATACATTATACGAGGACTCTAGCCTAGCCGGACTGCCTATAGTCGCGTGGAATATAGGCGGCCAGGCCGCTGCACTCGACTACCTCTCCTCATCCTCCCCTCTATAAATGTTCTGTAATTCCCCTCTTCTCTCCATTATCTACCTGTCCCTGTCCAATTCATTCCCCGTTTCTTCTCCTTCTTCTTCTACTTCTACTTCTACTTCTTCTTCTTCTTCTTCTTCTTCTTCTTCTTCATCATCATTCCGCCAAACCTCCGTCTAGCGATGGAGGGTCACGTTCAACTCTATCTCGAGCCTTTGCGTAATTTTCTCGGTCGGATCTGAAAATAGTTCGGAAACTTTGGACGGCTGAAGTTGGCCAATTCGCCGCTACTGATTCTAGTGAAACGATCTACAAGCCGATCCACGGCGAGCCGACTGCAGTGGCTAGACCTGGTCCAAGATGCCTCGAGTCCATCGCTACCGCCTCCCGTGCTCCTCCCGCCCCTTCGATTCTCCCTCGGCGGCCATCCACGTCCGCACGTACGCGAACCTAGACTGCTCGCGCTCTTTCCGTTTCACCTTTCGTCCTCTTCTCTTTCCCTCTTCCTCCGGCCCTGCAGCCCTTCGCTCCTCTTTGGCATATACCCCGTCCCCCCCGACCCTCGCGTGTTTTCTGCTGCTCTTTTCCCCTCCGTCGGCCTCTCCGTTCCCTCGCCGCTATTTTTCTCGCCGCTTCTGCCAGTTAGAATTCGCGCAATTCCTCCGCAATGTATTTCTCGATCGTCGAATTTCCAAGCGGTATCGCCGCCCGGGAATTTCGGCGGGCCACAACCTCCGCGAATACGCTGGAGCAGACTCGTGGGGCAGATTCACGGAGCGGAGAGGCTCCCGAGGTGCGGGCATTAATCCAGAAGGTTCTTCGCAGCATCCCCCGGGAGTCTCCCCACTTGTCGAGAAAGACGTCGCGGATGGAGGGGAGCCCCTAGAGAAAGAGAGGATCGAGCTTCGTGCGGGCAGGGAGACGCGGCGAGTGTGCACGGTAGGGGCAGGAGAGGACCTTGGCCTTTTCGCGGGGCAAAAATAAAACCTGTTGACACCGAAGCCCCGCGGACGCAAAAGGGACCTCTTTCTCTCTCGTCCTCTGCCGTCCCTTTTCAGCCGGCTCCCAATCTGTGCTAAATATCCTCTCTTGGGGTGCGCGATTTTCGAATTCGTCCGTGCAGCCCCGGCTCGGGTTGCCCCACTTCGGGCTTTCGGATTCGAGTTGCGCTGAAAATAAAAGAAGACACCGGGAATAGGTTTTAGCCGGTCCGCGTAGGATACGACGAGCATTTGTATTCCCGCGCTCCGCCGCGGCGAGTCATCGTTACTGTCGATGCGTGAAATCAACGCCCCCGCACCTTTATGCGACCCCTCTCTCTCCATCCCCTCTACCCCTGCCCTCGCGGAGCCGGATTTCATCGCGTGCCGCGGCTCCGCCTTGCACGGCTCGACTGTAAAAATTCCTCGCCGCCTCTTTCCGTGCGTCCCTTTCGCAGCTTCAGCCTCCTCGCGCTCTTCGACGGATTTATTCGTCCCCGGTTAACGCCGCGACCTCGCGTCAACGACAGCATCATCTTCCGAGCAGACTCGCGACGGCCACTCGACGATCCTGACTTCTATACGCTGCGATACCGGTCGGATGCATCTGGTTTCCACTGCTCCCCCTTCGTGGCCGACCGGCAGCCTCTCCTCTGTGTGTTGGAGGCGCGCATGGACGCTCGTACGCGGTGCACAGAGCACGGGAGCACGCAACTCGCCGCGACTAGACGAACCAGAGGCCTCCGGCAACCTCGCGGCTCGCGACGATAAAAGAACGATGCGGAATGCACTCGAGGGATCGGGGAACCAACGTCCCCTCCGCCCCTCCATCGCTGCGAGACGATTGTTGCTCGGGGTATCGCACCGACGGCGATTAACCGTCGACAGTTTCTGTTCCGACGCGGCGATCGCGCGGCTCTGCGTTTAAATTTCCAACGGACGTTCGAACGGAACGGGGAAAATGTCGAGGCGGGATCGCGCGGAAAGATGCGCTCAATTCTTCGAAGCGAACGGGGTATCTCGGGAAGAGAATAGGCCGTGCACACCTGCGCGACCGCGGTTGCAGGTGCGTGCATAGCGCGCGCGCGTCGACGCACAGCTTCGCGAGACCCCCGGACGAGGTAAAATAACTTCTCGTCCTCCTCGGCTAGACAGGTCAGAGACGCGAGACAGCCCCGTCGACGTGCTACCCCACCGAGGGCCGATGCATTTTTCATTAAGCAATCCGCACGAAACGATGGAAAATAACAGCAAATATATTAGATAACGAAAGACAATAAGCGGAGGATGAGGGGTGGGGTTGGGGGGGGGGGCAAAGCTTTTAAGAACGACAAAAGCCAAGGTGCAACGTACTCGCCGTCAAGGGGAAACGTATAAAGAGAGAGGGTCGGACTAGAAGGCCGTATCGGAAAAATTCTCATTTAGACTTCGGCCAATGGAAGACCAGGTAGGTCTTCATGAAAAACTCTCGAAGGGAAAGGGGGGCCACGCCTGTCAGCCACGAGAGACCTTAGAAGAGCGGCCCTATGGCGATGATGGGGAGGGGAGGGGGACTCGAGTGCATCTGCATCCGGGAATTAAGACGTATATATTGGGCTAAACAATTGAACGAAACTGGAATGCAGAGTGGTCCGGCTAAGCCGCTGGGCCATTTTTTCATGGAAATTTGCGTTGCAGCCGTTGACCTTAAAAACGGAAAACTTTACGTAGAACCGAGCGCAGTCGCGGCGAACGACGATTGACCAAGAATTCGGATCACCTTGCCAATGAGGCAAAACAAAAGAGAATGGCTGCCCCGAGTGGTCCAGCAAAGCGTTCCAGCGTGCATGGCGATAAAACATTGAACAGCGGTTGCCTGTTCGTCCGGTCGCCACATGCGTGCCTGCATCTGTAAAAGCGGTCGAAACGAGGAGAACGTTGGAGGTGAAGAACAAGACGAAAGGAATATTAGAGGAGACGAAAGAAAGGAAGAGAAAGAGAAAGAGAGAGAGAGAGAGAACCTTGGCCCACAGGCCTACTGCAGCGCCTGCAAGTCGCTTGCAACGTGTACGCTTCTGCCGCTCTGCCATTCATGTGGGAAACACCCTAGTGTCCGTCGTCGTGGGGCTGGGCCAACAACCGCCGGAAAAATTTCTCTTTCGATGCACGGCTACGGCCACGGCCCCGCCCCGTACACGCCATGGCATGGGGAAGAAAAGTTTCGGATCGACGGGTGCAGGGTTAGCCGGGGAATCAACCGTTGCAATGTCCGCCCTGTGCATCTAGCCCTCCTACAGATGGAGACTCTACGAACGAATTGAGAAGTATCCTTTTTTTTTGTTGGCGACTTCGCGTGCGATTGGTTCCAAAAAATGATAAAGACAATAGCCGCCAGATGGCTAGCGTTAAACACCGTTAATTGTCGCTCTCGTTAAGCAGCCTGTCTGATTGTCGTTCATGCCCGGTCTCGAGTTCGCGTGTATTTAAATTTTTTGAACGGTTACCCTTTCGAGCGTCATCATCGGGAGGGAGAAGAATACGTATGGTCGAAGCAGTCACGTACGAGTCTGTTTACACTGGAAATAGCCGTACGACTCTCGACCTGCGGTTTGCGATCTCGTTAGCCTAACCTAGGCCACGCAATCTCTTCTTGATTCTTTAACCTCGCAAGATCGAACAGGCCGATAATGTCTGCACGCTTGAACTTGCTGGACGCCGCACACCGCGATCGCACCGGCTCGAGAAATGCAGCCAACGATAAGAAGATCGATAAAGGTATCAATTTTCGCTTAGCCATCTCGACGACGCGTCAATCGAAATTTAATATCGGCGCGGTTAACAGAAATTTCTAACGGACCCTCGTGGCGGCGATCACAATTTCAAAAATGATTGAACCGTCACACCGCCATTTTGTATCGATCCGATACAAGCAATCGCGAAATGTAATCGATTTGAGAAATTAATCGCGCTGACAATATCAATCTGCGTATCTCGAAATTCAAAAAAAGGTCCAATCGATGGAATCGATAACGGACCCGCTTCGATTGTCGAACAGCGACTCCGCCAGGATCGCGATCCATAGATGCAAGTTGCAAAAATTACTCGACGAAAATTGCAGCACGCAAGTGTACACCGAAACTCTTTTACACATTCCCCCGTTTACGTAAGCACGTACCATGCGAAATATCGCGTACTTGCCAAGCGAAGATTCGTTTCGATCGTCGCTCCTCCGATCGATGCAGATTCACGGGCTGAACTTGATCCCGTTTCTGATCGCCGCGCATCGAGAGCAGCGGCACGAAAAACGGAGGAAGGGCGAATTCTAATCTTTACCTCGAGTCCGTTCAACACAGGAACGTCGCTGCATCCGATGGACCCGGTACGCCTCGATGGGAATTCTGCGGTCGTCGAAACAGCGGGAGGAAAGAACTCGACGAGGTATACATCCTATATCTATCGGACACCGTTCGTTCGTACGTCAGGTCGCCGCTCCCTGAGAGATCACTGCCCTCACGCACACCCGGTGCCTTCTCTCGTTCCTTCGGCCTCGTCGCGGTGTCCCTCTGCCCCGACGACGGAGGCCAGGGACGTATCGCGAGCCCGACGAACCCCCTACGAACAACGTGCACAACAACTGTCTCCACGGTTTCAACAACTTTACTCGTCACTACACATTTCTACCACCGATCGCCACGGTGCTGCGCGCACGGCTCAAGGAGGCGCAAAGTAAATCGTGGCGGCGACGAGCCTCGAGTCCAATAGCGAGTAGCCGAAACGTTGACGTTACACGAACGGGTACGTAATTTGTTCGCGCAGGACGTATCGGTACCGTCGTGCCGATCGAACGAAAGCGAAGGATCCGGTATTGTTCTCGTTCGCGTATCTCCGTTCAGCAATCGCACGTTCGAGTTATCGGCCGGCGGTCAACAGTTTGTTAAATATCGCAGGCCGAACTCGCGAGGAGGTTGTCCCCATCGCTACAATCGAGAACTTCCCTCGCTCGGCTCCGAATTTCGAGACTATCGAGCCGTCTCGACGATTCGACGTGCAACAACCACCAGACGTAACGAATCACACGCGAAACTGCACGGTGAGTCCTCTCTGCGATGTCCTCCGGATGCAGAACGACGCGGCGGAATGGGTATTTAACGCGGCCGTCCGACCCGCACTTACCGTCCACGTACTGTCAAATTCACGTATGCCCGCACCGTTTTCCGGCCACTACGCTCGCGAATTCGCGGCACACGAGACTGCTGTAGAGCCGATTGCAAAAACCCCTTCTATCCCCGACGGAAACAACGAGGGATCTAAAAGCCGACCCCCCTGGGCCACGTGTGCGTGTATGCAGGCCTCCTGCACGTCCAGCGCACACCACGGCATTCGGACGCGTACGTGCACGAAGGGGAGAGCCGGCCGACGTGCACGAGCCGGCGACGAGACGACGATTTCCATTCTTTCGGCGGCACGCGTGGCAAACCAGTTCAACGAGCGCAACGTCGCCATCTGTATCGCGAATCTTGCAGCAGGGTAATCGCGAAATTGACCGACGAGAGGGATCAGGTCCCCGACCATTTTACGCTTGCGCGGTCACGCGTTTCGTGAATTCGCGAACTCGTGTCGCTATCGTGCATGTATCGAGGTATTCGAACGGCAACGACGCGGGCTGTACGCTCCACGAGCTTGGAGACGGCTCGCTCGATAGCGCTACGGGGACCAGGTGCGATCGGTTCCAATTTAATCCGGCGTTGATCTTTTCCAAGATCCGCCGAATCGATGTGAAATTTGGCACGGCGCGTGCCTTCATTCAATACTAATAGGTGTGTTGGGTTTTCGAAGAATTTATTTAAATAAGCATTGCACCACTCAAGGCCAATTTGTGACGTCCAAAAAACACGATGATTCTTTACACTTCGTTTAATTCTAACAATGTTGCTTGATTCCATGATTAAAGCAAAAAACAGCGGGTGATGGCTTTCGTTTGATTTCATTCGGGATCGTTCGCTCGGGATCCTTGCTTTCGAATTGCCTGGGTACGATTCAATTTGCCCGACGCAAATACTTCATTCGGTTTTGTTTCAGTCGAGGAGAGAGCGAAGACCAATAGAGCACGACGCAAGAAAAATCATTCCGTTCATTCAGTAGTCTTTTCCCTTAATCTTTGTTACTTTTATTGGTATGTAATACGTATAATAATATATATTTATATATATTATATTCGTCGTTATCGAATATATTAATATTTTATCAGTATTCTCTTTCCATAAATTAAATAAATAACTCTTGACTGTGTGATATCATTAAACAAAATATTTTACAAAAGTAAATAGCTGTAGATTGCCAGGTGGTTCAGTGAAGTGTGAGATAGATGTTCTTTTCAACTGTATCGTCTATTCAAAAGTAACTAGACATCCGAAGCGTTCCTCTTTGTATTCCGTATACGCGGATCTTTGGCGAAGTCATGATTATCTCGTCGTATACCTTCAAGCATTATAGTACAAGTACGTGCGTTTATCTTTCCCGAAACTTGTCTGGCATATCTCGTTCCCGATAAACAATGATTACTCCTTCCATAAAGAACAACGAACTACAAAAAGACTTGGGGGGGGGGGGGAAAGTAGCGCAAGGAAAAAATAAGACAACGGTGGGGGAAGATCGAAAGGGAACGCGACTCGATGCTTTTCCTTTGAAAAATTGTCACTCGTGCTAAACGTCTCTTCTTTCTTTTCTTAGGCATCGGAGTTTCGTTCGGAACCGTCCTGCGTATCTCTACGTTGCACCAGAGGGTCTAACAAACTAATGAATCCAAAGGAGAGGCAACTGGACCACGCGTAGAACATTTCTGTCCGCGAAGAGACAGACGCCGATGTCACGCAATGCGCACGCACGCCGTACCCATTCTTCGTTCACAACGAATACACGACCCCGCCAGACGTTTCTCTATCTCGTTCGGTGTTTAGTCGCTTTTCAATACGACACGATAAAGTATAGCTTCGTTTATCATTAACTTTCTCATTTCTTTGTCGGTTTTATACTATGCTGGACTGAGGTATCGAGAGGCAAGATGGTCGTTTTATAACTCTAGACATGGCGTAAGGTTACAAGTGAGAGCTGTGAGACTGTTGCTCGTAAAACAGTACATAGGCTTCATTGGAAACGACCGATCGTGACGAAACCACGGACACCCGGCTGTCGTTGTACTCGTGCCACTCCCCCGAGTACGGATGCTTACAGTACGCCGTGTAATGGCCGGAGTGCGTTGTCCCCGAATGATTCGCAACGCCGTACAAATTGTACGTGCAGCCGGGAACTCTTGGCGCAGCGAAGGCACTGAGATCCAAGCCTGTCAGCGGAAAGTCCACCATCACGTTCAGCTTGCTGCGAAATCGTTCCATCGGCGAGAAACGTTTCAAATCTACGACGATGTCTGGTTAAGGAAAACGCGCGGGCACGTTTTGGATAGAGAGCGCGGTGGAACTTTCACTTTGACCGTTTGCAAAAAAAGGATACGAATGACGAGGATCTTCGGGAACTTCTGAATGCTGAAGCTCTTCGTGCACTTTCTCCTCATCTGACACTTGGAGCAGGTCGGCTTCTCGTCACCGTCGAGAACCTCCTCACGGGTGAAGTGTTCCAGGCACTGGCTCAGCTTCACCGTGCTGCTTCTCGTCGGTATGGGCAGGCTCAGGTCCCAGAATGGGTCCAACGTGACCGACACGTGGTGGCAGGACGTGCAGTGCAACGACGAGCGCAACTGACCAACGAACACGTCCACCACCATGCTGTCCTCGCTGCGCAGGTAACGCTTCCAGCTCTCCACGGCTTTCTGGCTGTCCCTGTTCCAAAGAAGGACAATAAACATTTGCGAATAGTCGATCGCGGGGCGCCGTTAACCAACAGATCAATTGACTTATAAATTACAGGTCCCCTTACGAGTACATGTCGGGGATATCCGTGTGTATCGGCTGCGGCTTCACCGTCACTCTATTCACATCCTCGTGCAGCCCCTCCAGCAAATATCGGAGGAACTCTTGAGCATCCTGTTGGCTGTATCCCATGAAACGGGGCGCAAATCTCTGTATCTGTGACTTGAGGGCCGTCGTGTTCACCACGTGGTCACCGCCGACCTCCCACAGCTCGTGGATCACCTGGCCGAAAGCCTTGATGAGGGCACCCTTCATGCCGGACGTGGTGGTGTTTATGTCGGTCGTGTATTGCTCGTTCAGCAGGTATTCCAGTAATGGTCTCGTGTTGCTCAGACATTGGATCACACTGTTCATGAAACACTGTAACAAGAACGGACCGCAATTTACAGGTGGCCCGGCGGCATCGTCGATCGTCGTGGAAGCAGCAGCGCGAAAATTCGAGGAGGACACCGCGTTGAGAACCGCTTCGCGCGGTCGTGGAAATTCACGGGGAAGGGTCGCAGGGACAGGTAGGGGGGTACAACACGCTACGAGGTTTGACCTCGTGACGCCTGCAACGCTGCGTCCCAAGGTATATCCGAGCGAGCGATTCGTATATGGTAAATACTCACTGTATTCCCGATATTCCGCAACCCGTTCAGTCCGCATCGTTCGTCGCGATGCGCCTGCAGCCGATTACGCGTCGGCTTGTTCGTCGGGCTTCCTTCCTGCAACACGAAACGACGCTATACCCTCTTTAATCTAGCGCGGCATCCTTTTTCTAGGGTTCTACGTCTCTACGGGGAGCGAAAACTGTCGGGCACCGTCGCGTTCTTCGTTCTAGACGCGACTGGTTGCTCGTTCAAAGGTGGCGGTGCCTGGGTCGCGGCACGTACAGCGTTGCAACGCACAAACCAACACGAACACGCAAGCTCGCGAAACCACGAAGTCGATATAATCGGGGAGGATCCGTATCGTACAAAGGGCGACCGGTTAGTCGTTAGATTACGTGCGTGGCACGTGGGGTGTGTTAGTATGCGCATCATCGATCGAAAAAGAAATTCCACACAGTACGTACATTTGTTGTTGCGTTAGACCTCAGCGTGTGGATCGTTCCGAACAGAAAGTACGCCCAACATAATATATTGAGAAAGGGGAAGACGGTGTATATATCTAAGGCGTCGAACAGCCGGGAAAAAGAAGCGGTGCATAACGACGCCGACGTCATCGCGATCACGGTCACGATCGCGACCCGGTTTCAACGTTTTTACTCCACGAACACTCACCTTCCTGCGACTGGCTGGAGGCTGCGGAGTAGCGCGCGCGGTCACTAACGAATCGCCGAACTGTACGGAGCAAACGCCGGAAGGGACGCGTTTCAGAGGTGTCCTAGGTGTCCGATGTGCTAGAGGTGTCGCGACGGCCAACAGAAACCCGTACACGAACAGCAGAGTGATCACTGCCCACGCGCACCACAACCCCCAGCCTATCACTTGACCGTAAGCCAGTTTACACGACGCAACTTTCGAGAATCACCAGCCCCCACGCATCGACTGTACCACGCTTAACCTCTGTCGTTCTTTCAGCCACGCCGTGACGGAACTCTGGCCGGCGAACGGGCATCGCGGTTTCGTCGCGGGGGTAACGAACAATACCGCTGGTTTCGAAGGATCGCGATCACCGGGCGGGTCGAAGGAAAGTTTCTGCGGTCAAACACGAATCCCCCCCTCGTGTGTATTCAGAGATATTCGACTCGGATGCTCTGCCCCCCCCCCCCCCACACTCTGCGGTGGAAACGGTGCGTCGAAGTGGGACGCTGTTCGTTGCGATCGACGACAGAGACGGATCAATCCGAAGGACGGCCGTGCCGCGGATAGGATCGCGTCGATCACTCGTCACCGTAGAGAAGCCACGTTAGCATCGGCCAGCAGAGAAACGCCAGGACGTCTTGCCTCCGTGCATACGAACTCGACAAGGGAGTGCACGGTCGTACGATGTACCGTTACGTTGCGAGAGATCCGTTGACCGAGGTTCTCTCTCTATCTCGCTCTCCCTTCACTGGCCAGAGAGCAGCTCCGGTCTATTAATAAAAGGCAGCTCTCGCGACTAACCGTCGGACCGACTGCTTGCAACGCGCTCGAAGAAAAACATCGACTAGCTTCGTGACGCTGGATCGCGGGCATAGGAAGCGCCATAAATTAACGCTTCGACGACGCGCAGCCTGTTCCTCTCTCCTCGCCTCTGCGCAGCTATCCATATTCCATATGGACGAGGGTATCGGCAAGAGCCACTGAACCTTACGCGGATCAAGAGGAATGGCGCGCCGCCGCGGCGAACACCGTCGTGCACGCGTGCACGCTAATCCGTAAATATAGCCACGGTCGCATCTGGCTGCTGCGCGAAACTGCTGTAAGGCTGCCGCATCGAACGACACGCGCTTATTAATAATAGAACGGCGAGATGAAAGAAGTTAGATCGCGTCGTGTCGAAATCGCCGCGCGAATCGTTGGAAGCGGCGCAACGGTCGACGAAGAAACGACAGAGTAGGTCTACTACATCGCGTTAAATTACTTGGGGGGACACTCACGAACTGATCGGCGACCCCGCGGTAGAGATTCTGATGCCCCGTGGACGGTGCGGTGGCCGACGAGGTGGTCAGACTACTGGCAGTGTTCGCGCTCGTTCCAGAGTATTGACCATCCGGTCTCCTAGACGTGGACGGCACCGATGGATCGTCCCCATATGTACCAGACGGTCTTCCCGCCACGCCGTTTTGCAAAATGGGCGGCGTGGTGCCACCCACGAACCCGGTCTGATCGATATCGTACGAGGTGGACGCGTTTCGCTGCCCCTCACCGTGCTGGAGGCCCTCCGCCGGATCACCTGCACGGCCACCCTGAAGGACCGCGACAGCTTCGATGGGGGAGGCTGCGTCGGCGATGCCGCGTATTACTACCTCACCGCCTCCTGCCTCGTCTTCGCCCTCGGCGTCCTCCTCTTCCCTCTCGCCGCGTTCACGTGGCTGCTGCAGGCCTTGGTTAATCAGCGGCCCGCCGTTACTCGGATTAGTGGCTAGGTTAGTGAGCTTAACACCGATCAAACCAGCACCGCCAGCACCGCCAACACCGCCACCGGGTACGGGCGACACGAGGTTACATTCAACTGGCGAGACCTCGTCGGTTCGCTGCTTGCGACGGTGATGCCGGCTGTTCAGGTTGCTGTCCCCGTCGTTCTGGTCTTCGTCGGCGTCGTCGTCGTCGTTGTTGTTATTAATTCCGTGTCGGCCAGCGCCGCAGGGGCCGTCCTCCGCGCCGCTGCTGTTGTTGTTGTGCTGGTCGTCATCGGTGTTGTTGTCGTCGTCGTCCTCGTCGTCGTTGTCTTCGTCGTCGTCGTCGTCATCGTCGTCGTCGTCGTCGTCCTCGTGTGGGTCGCGGGTCGTGCCGCGCTCGTCGATCGTTACCTCGCCAGGCGACGCGGCACTGTCCGCGCGAACATGCCCGCTGCTGAGCACCGTGCTACTGGACAGCGGCCTTCTCTTCGACCTGGACCAGAGTGCACCGCCAACGGCGGCAGCGGAAGACGACGAGGAGGACGAGGATAGCGACGAATCCGGACGATGATCTCTGCCGGCACGTTCGACTGGTACGCGCTCGTCGCCGCCTATCAACTCCGTCAACGGCGAGCCGGTCGAGTGGTGCCTCCACTGATGCTGATGGTGATGATTACGATGAAGGGGCAGGGACCCGCTGATGATGTTACTGCTGCTGCTGCTGCTGGTGCTGTTCGATTGGCGGATGTTCGGCGTATAACTGGACGGCGAGTACCTGATCAGATCCGCCGTGGTGTCCAGCCGCGACGACGTGGAATCGTACGCCCTGTCCCTGGACGAACCGCCGACAGAGATGCCCGACGAGGACGACGACGACGTGGACAAGCCGTATCTGGTCGCGCTGGTACCGTTCGCCGTCACATTCGTGCCGGTGCTACCGCTGCTGCCCGCGCTGCTGTGCGCCGACGACGAGACTGACCTGCAAATGTTCGACCAATGTGAATATTGCGAACATCCTTTTCATTCGGCTGGGCCCGCGGCCAAGGGCTGCCCTCTCTTTCCCCGGGTTACGCCATCCTCGACCGGCATACGCGAGAGGAAATACGCACGTAAACACACGCACGCGCAAATCCACATATAACTACCTGGCCGAGTAAGCGCGCCGCCTGTACGGCTGTGTTAGTAACATGGCAAATCTTTTGCAGGTAATCGCCTTCAAAGCCGGGGTGAGTTCAACGCCGACGGTGGTTCGGTACGGTCCCGGAGGATCGTCTACTGGGTTAAAAATAGTTGCCCGCGCGAGGGGTAAACGGCGGAAGGAAAGTAAAGGCTGGTTACACGGACGGTCAGGTCGACGCCGCTGGCCCACATGCCGAGCGGATCCTCTTCGGGGTTTGGAGGTTACTAAATCAGACGCGCGACACCGTTCGTGGATTTGGAGACGGCCGCGGCGCCGGGAACGCGCACTAGATATTTAAAATACACGCGCGCCAGATATCCCGTTGCGGTAACGAGAGACGGGGGGGGGGGGGTGGGCCCCGCGAAGAAGGCGATCCTCCTCCTCTTCGGGGCTGCACACCGCCGCGGAGGAGAATCCGCGACCGAGGTCAAGGCCTCACCGCCACGCCGCCGCCGCATCAATCGCGATCGATCAACCTGTCCCGTCGCGTATTTATATCCGCGTGTCTGTTTACCGCGACGCCACCTCCCTCCAGGGATCAAACTTTGCCCCAACTGCTCGACAACCCTCCGCGTCGATCGTTCGACTCGGTTAACGCGCCCCCCCCTTTCCTATGGAAACCTTCCCACGTATATCGCAACAATCGAGTTTGCACCTTATCGGCTAAACGTTTTTTTTACCCGGCGAGGAAGCAGCACGCGCGAAGAAAGACGGGGCCAGAAATCGCTCGAACGGCCGCGTAGCGGCGAGGGAAAGCCCGGACGGGGAATCCTGTGTAACTAGTTCTCGGGTTGCCGGTCCAGGTCGCGACGGCCCATTTACCGTCGACCTCGACCTTTGCCGTAGCTCCGCGCGGCCCATAGAAACGGGGACTTACGCGCCGTGCCCTCCTAATTGGATCATTGTGACGCGGACAAAAGTAATTGGCGCTTTGTGAGGGGTGTCGTCGCGTTACACGCGGTTACCTGTTGCCCGCCGCTCTATTTATAACGCGACCTGTGTCCGTTTTAGCGACGGGCACCGCGAGAAGGGATTCCTCGGCGCGGCTGAAGGGAAGAGGATATCGATGACGGGGAAGTTCCGCCACGTGTTCCGGCAACTGTACGTCGGGGGGAGGGAGTGGAAACGCTCTGCCGGCCGAGTCGCTACAATTAGAAGTCGCAGGAACGGTTGCTGTACCGGGGAACTATTCTCGGAGTTTCAGGAATTTCCGTTCCAACGGTAGAAAGTTGGTCAGCGCGGCAAGCGCGAAGCTTATTAACGGCGAGGTGAGCAGCGCATGAATGGAGGCCGACGGAGGTTCGAATTGTTCTAGAGGAAGGGCCAACGCGCGCCCGAACACCGGGACAGGGAAAGCGGGAGAAAGCAGAAACGCGCGGCGCCGAGTCCGGGTGGTTACTTTTTAGTCACCGACCACCGCGCCTCGTGTACCCCCATTCGCCGGGGGGGGGGGGCGATTGGCTCACCTTGTCGGTGAGCGTCGTGACCTGCTGTACTCCGACAAGTAGCTTCTGCGGATGCTCGCACCCGTCGACGACGAGTAGAAACTGTGGGGCCCAACGAGCATCAACTATTTATTACAATGAACCTCTTGAAACAAATAAAAAAAGCAAAAGAAAAAAAAGCCTGGGATCGGCAGCACGCCAACGGCAACGTTTCGCTTGCAGCATTGAGTCGTATAGGAAATACATCCGAGCAACGACGGTAATTAGACGCCCCCCCCCCCCCCACCGCTTTTTAACAAAAGTTTCCTCTGCGCGAGAGCGATTAACCCTTCGCGGATCGCGGATCACTCGCACCGGTGAGTCGGCAAAGGGTTTAACGCTTCGTTCGTCTCGACCATCGATCCAGCGAACTGCGCGTGATTGCCGATCCCTGGAATCCAGCGTGTGGAGTACCGGTCATGGGTGGATTAAGGGATGATGCCGGGAGAAATGGTATGACTCACCTGCCTGACGGGCAGTACGATCGCCTGTACTCGGACGTGTAGCTCGAGAGGAAGGCCGAGCTGTCCGGCGACGAGTAGAAGTTCGCCGGCCGATCTAGGATCGACGAGGACGCCGTTGATCGGTAGGTGTTCAGCTTCGAGGCGGTGGTGTCGATAGCGGAGCCGCTGGTGCCCCCGCCACCGCTGGAACATCGTCTGCTAGGAGAATGCGGCGTCATCGGGCTGGTGCTGTACGAGACTGCCACGGCGCCCGCCTGGCCCCCACGGTGGTACGACATTGCACCCGGGTCACCGGACTCTCGATCCCTTTCCCGGCTTTCCCCTGTCCCTTTTTGTTTTCCCTCGCGAGACACCCCTCCTGAATGCCAACACAATTGATGCAGAGATCGGTGAGTGGGTCGACCGGGGATGCCTCTACGGCGGCGCTATATTTGTAACGAAGGGCGCGCGAAGACATCTCCCAGGTGGGAGATCGTTCCAGGTGGCAAACGCGGAAGGAAACGCGCGAGCCAGCGTTAACGATGAGGGAACGGATCATGCGAGATCGCGAGTCGATAAGGTTTTAGCTAGGCAAGACCGAGAGGGACGAGTTCGATATCCAGCTTCAACGACGACCTTGCAGCTCGAGCACGCTGCTTCACCTTGTCCCCGTTTTTCCGTCGAAAGCCCGGCCACGAGGCGGTCCACCGCAGACGCCATGATGAAAAACCGAGAATTTCCACGTAACGTTGAAAGCGGAACTGCGGTTCCGTTGTGCGATTACCCGGATATCGATTTACTCATTTATTTATTTATTTATTTAATTCGTTCGTTCATTCTTTCTTTCTCTCCCTCGTACTTCTGTTTATATATTGGCAGGATTGCGTAAAGAAGAGGGAACCCCACCGTCGATACACTCCGGACGACAAATTCCGCGCGGAAAAATGAGAATAAGAGACGAACAAGTGCCAAAGGTTACTGGGTTGAGCTAAAAAAAGATAACCGACCTTGAGTCGTAAAAAAAAAGAAAAAAGTGGCTCGTCCAGTAGGAATTCGTGAATTGCTTGGTATACGAGACGAGCGCTATCGTTTTCGACTATATTACACGAGCTCGATGCAATTAACAACGGTAGGTATGTGGCACACGGGGCAACCAGCTTCTGCTCGCAATTTTTAAGGCCCTTGGAAGTGCAATGAATTCGCCGGAACTGACGAAGGTTATCGTTCGACAGGAAGCGAATGGGAAAATCAGGCATCGTATAAAACAATGCCCGGTGTATTAATAAACGATCAGTGAACTCACTCTGAGGAACAAATACGGAGATACCGACGGCAATTCTATATTTAACCGACATATATCACGGCCGACGAATTTTCTTTTTCCAATCCTCGAGGATCCGAGCAAAAGATGTTTCTTACGTAACTCTTAGAGTGGAGTGGAGAGTAAGCCTTTTCGGATGCAGTGATGCGGTCGAACTCAATATAATGCACTTCGAAGTGACATGCGCAAAGTATAGTATGCATAATTGCGACGATTAATTGCACCAATTGCAGCCTTGCTCTTGGAATTAACGGCGGCACACGGAATTTGCGGATGAAACGTCCAAGGGACGAGCTCTGGCGAAATACCTGGCGTCAAGAAAGCAGCCACGTTTCTCCCCAGGTCTGGCAAGCATCCCAGTTTTCACCGGAATACATCAGCCGCGCAAAACCAATATGAAGAGCCGTCCTGAATTTCCCCGATGATCGTGTAACAAGTGAACCTGTTTACCTTTCGTTCGACCGATAATCAAGCCCCGTCGAGCGGGAACTTGCCGTCGCTTCATTTTTAACGAGTTCGCACACTCAAGGGGGCCGGCTAATGATTTGCGGTTTCGCCTCCCGTTTACGCAGGAAGTTCGATATAATAGTGGTATCGCGTGCGCCGAAGAATTATGGAACGGGAGCGGCGGCGAAGATGCATTGTGTGGTCACCTTTTACGTTTCGCGGATAATGTCAATAACGTGGTTACGTAATCGTGGCGAGGAGCACAATTGAAATTATGTAACTAATCTCGCGAGATGAACACGCCAGGGCAGAAGCGAACGGTGCGATTCCATTAATTACGCTCGGTCTGTTGTAACCAGTTCCAATAAATACTTCCCCGTGGTATTGGTCGAGGATGGGTCGTGGATGGGTCGGGAGAGCATTCGGGCATATTCATGCCGTTCGTTATTAATTGTTCGCAAGCGTCCCGCCGGTCGTTATCCGAGTAATCAATAATTTTGGATCGGCTTGAAATTCAGGTGACGGCCAGAAAACGCTCGCATTACTCGATCAATGGAACACGCCGATTACATCATGAGAATCAGTACACGTGGATCCCCAGGCGGGGCAGATTATACGTTTACGCAACGAAAGCCAAGCTAAACGTGTTCCCTAGCATTTTTTAGCATTTCAAATGACCGTCTGCGATGGTAATGTCGTGCATTGGTAAGCGGCGTGCAACAATAGCACTATGCTAATGCCCTTTGTCTATTTTTCGGTTTCTATTTAAGTTACAAGAGACGCGAGTGCGCTACTGAATGGGAAGCAGACTTTACCGAGTGGTCAAACTCATTGCCGCATAATATTCAACAAGAGAAAGGGAGAAACGAAACGAGCAATACGTGTATATATACAGTTCCATGTAACGTGTATGATCCTGGACCAAAGATGATCTGAACGAGTACAGCAGAAGAAGAAAGGTTTCCCTTACAAAAGCTGCGAAGAATCGAATATGACCGCGTTTCTCTCGTGATATACAGCACACGATAGACCTTGCTTCAAAGCGTCAAAGGGAAGCGCGTAACGAGTACACGTGCACGTGACAATGCATCTGGTTTGCGTACGACTGCACTTGTAACGCGATTAATAAGATCGATCGGATTCGCTTATGGTCCCGAGTCATTCGTACGCTGCCTAGAGTGTGTGCGTGTGTTTATCAATGTCTCTTCCATTGCATAACGTAGGAAAATGCACGCGCGTTATATCGACGATTTCAGGGCAACGTTTGTTTTCGCAGAATGAAAACAAATGTCCGATACAAGACCTACAGCAAGTGTTGGAAAAAAAAAAAAAAATGGGAGGGATAGGGGAACGTTACAAATGTGGTTTATTATTTTGATACCGGGAGCGATATGAGAACTGTGCCAGAAATTGTTCAATCTCTTCCTACATTGAATATCGCATAATGCGCGCTGCCAATAATTGTACCTAGAAAAAGAAAAAGAAAACAGTCCAATTGTACGTTGGGAACAGAGTAAAATGGAATAGTACTGCGCTGTCGAAATGCATTAGCCAAAGTAGGTCTATTGCAAAATTGCGAGCTCCTGTATGACTCTGCGAGTCACATATCGAGAGTGCTAATAAACGCGTGTCGCATGTATTCGATTCTTCCTTTAAAAAAAAAAAAGAAAATGCCGACCGTTAGACGTTTTCAAGTGCACCGCAATCTTCGTGTACAATCTATCGCGTACTTTCTCTCATTTTCGGCCAAAGTATTTCGTGAAACCGCGAATACTTTTATCGGGCCAGTTCGATTTGTAATCTAATCCTGCGTTCACGAGGCCAGAGAACGAGAAGACGAGATAGAGATAGAAAATCGAGCGAATAAGGAAAGGCAGAGGAAACGAGAGGGGCAACTAAACGAGGGAAAACGAGAGAGAGAGAGAGAGAGGGAGAGGGAGCGAAGAGAAGAAGAAGAAGGGAAGGAAAGACGCGTTGATTTGGACACGGCCTTTGGCATTTCTTACGTTCCAAAGTTAAAACCCACGAGCCGCATATAACCGTACTCACACATACGACGAGCCATTCATAGAATATGGATAAAGGGAGTACTCACGGCCTGGTGTTTCTAATACGAGTACGTGGTTTTCACTGGATTATTTGTCCAAGGTGTACAGCACGATATCACAAACCGTCAAGTGTTACGAACTCCTTCGCGTATCCACGGTCATGTCGTGGCTTACGCGAGGAATTTAGGTGCTTTCTGGTCGATTGTACGGGGCCGAAAAGGGGAGGTGAGGCGATGCGTCGCGGTGCTCGCACGACAGAAAAGCACGGGCCATCCCTCGGAACTGTCGGTGACGTCACCGTGACGAAACTACATATGTGACTTTTCGATGCGTCCGAGCTGAGGAAATAGTCGCACAACGCTATAAAAGCTTCGAGACACGATCGATTTAACGCACGTTTACGTCGATCACGTTATAGCGCTCGTATTAGGGAGAAGTTCGTCACGCGCGGCTCCACGCGAACATAGATTATTGCCGTTGAGGGCTTTGGCCCAAGTATTTACCTTTCTTTCGACACTCCTTCTCGTGGCCCACCAAACACTTGCGACACTACGGGATTGTCACCACTGTCTTGCTAACGCAACGTGCGCGCAAACAATATGGCGATTACAAGCTTTGCCGATTTCCGCGTTGACAGTCATCGCTTCCGCGACTACCGCATTCTGCGCTAGCGCAGAAGGAAATGCCGTCTCGTTTGCCTAAGGCTAGTAAATCTGTGGATGGTGCTGCCACCTAACTAAATACGCGCGCATTCAAATTCAGACCAGCGCCAGACCCGCGAAAATTGGAACGCGATAAACTTCGACGTTCGATTGGCTCGCTTAATTCGCTAACAATATTAATTCACATTCCGCGTTCTTGTATGACCGTTATACGCGTTGAATGTTGAGAGCAACTTACAGTTCTCGTACGTGAAAAGAAAGTGGAAGCAGTGCCAATGAATGAACCTACGGAAAATATTTTCCATTTGCGAATTGAAATTTTGTTTCTGTTCCTGATCGAATG
Source organism: Nomada goodeniana (assembly GCA_963969485.1). Lineage (NCBI taxonomy): Eukaryota > Metazoa > Arthropoda > Insecta > Hymenoptera > Apidae > Nomada > Nomada goodeniana. Next base: position 716,146 of record OZ018306.1, on the reverse strand, counting down.
CTTGCGAATGTGACGTGTAGAAATGTGCGTGGAAATGTTTTATTTATAGCTTAAACCATTTGTTATCGTCAAGCATCTTTGTTACACTGCTTTTCTACGTATTCAACAGCCATTTGTTGAACACGGGCTACATCTTCCTCGGTACCGTATTGCTCTTCAAAGCTGACGAATTTCTTGAACAAAGTCTTCATTTTCCGTGGTGGCAAAGTCTGTACAACGGCCCTCTCTAATACTTTCCTACAAAATCAGAAAGCACTTTGTTATATTAAGCAAATATCAAAATCTCACGTATAATTTACCTTGCTATATCGATGTCATTTGATTTGATTAACGAGTCTATGTAACAGGACCATATATCGACCCTCTTAGGATAGGAACTTAAAATTTGCTCGAACAGGGTCTGCGCTCTATCTTTGTCCCCAAGCTTGTTTTCCAAAATTGCAAACCTTGCCATTATATTGACGTCTGTGTAACAATACATTGTATCAGTGCCGAGTTAATTTACATTTATCAATTCATACTTACGTTCAGAGACAGGTAATGATTGCAATGCTCTCTGCATAATATGCCTGGATTTATCTTTCATGCCTATCTTCAACAATGCTGTACCACAGTCTATCCATATCTGAGGATTCTGTTTAAACTTTCCTATCATAGCGTTAATCGTCCTCTGGAGTTCGAGTTGTCTACCAGCCTCTGTATGTATGGCCAACATATGAGTGTATATTTTTAATGAATCGTTAGTCCGTACAGCATCTTGGAAAACGTCGTTCAAAGATTCAGGAGTTCCAAACTTCGACTCCAAATTCAGCCAGGCATTCCAGACATTTAATCTTTCGTTTTCTTCTCTGAAATTAATCGTTTTCACGGCTCTCCTCACCACTGCCCTGGCCTTTTCAATTTCTGTCGTTTGCAAATGATACGCCATGTACTGCAGCCAAATTATGGAGCTGTCCGGGCTGGCCAGAACCAATCTATCGAATTGGTCAACAGAATTCGGTAACTGATTACTGGCCAATGCCTCTTCCCTTTGTCGAATATCTCGTTCCTTCTGTCGTTCCTGTTCGCGACGTTCTGCCGCATTTAATTTCTTTTTCTTCTTCTGCTTTGATTCTTGCTCCGTTTCATCTTCACTGTCGCTGGACGATTCATTCTTTCCAGCTAAAGTCAAATCGGGTTTGGCGTCCCAGTAAAATCCACACTCCGCTATCCTTGGTTTCTTCTCAATCTCTTTGAATTCCTCCTTCAGATCTTCGCCAGAAGGTTTTACGTCCTCCACTTGCGCATTCTTCCTTTCCTTCTTCTGTTTAGTACTTGCCTTTGGTAGACATTCTATTTCCATACCTTCTTCGAACTGTACCTTCCTTTCTTCTTCGTTGACTTCAATCTTTGGAACAACATTCTCCTTTTTTATTTTTTTCTTAGGTACATCATTGATGGCCTCGGGCTGTTTCTTCCTCTTTAAGGTACTTTCCACCACTTTCGTCTGCACACAGTATTTTTTCTCAAACGCCGACTTTACCATGCAGATAGGCATTATATCGGACGCTGTGGAATTTAATGCAATATAGCATTTAATTTTCGAATGAACGCTGTAAGGCGACAAGTCTGGCTTCAAATCATTCATGTGTCGTCGTGTAGGCATCACAGCCAATGTTCCTTTGCCGATGCCTTTTAAGAGAATCAAAATGAACCAATTCGTCACCAGCAAAATTCTACCCCTCAGTAATTTTTTGGGGGGAAATTGTATTCGTTTATTTTGCTTTGCGCTCACTTTGTGCATCAGAGAAGGCAATGCAGTTATTTCTACAAGTTCGTGCACATAATTCTTCCATAAAACTGTGCCGGAAATTTTCTCTCCTATTTTTTTCTCTCCGCTATAATGATCCTTAGATACTATACCTAGAACCCTATTTTGCATTTGAATCACCAGGCCGTCGGCTGTAATTTTCTCGATCTTTCCTGAAACTCTCTGCCCCAATTTGACCGCAGATATCGGCCTACTTTCGTAGAACGAGTTGCCAGCCAATTCGGCTAATTTATTAAAATGCAGAGTCAAAGTATCAACGGCCACCTTCACTCTACTTTTCATGTCAGTCAAACTATCGTACAGTTTCTTCAGTGATAACGTTAGACCCAACTGTCGCTCTTTCTTATTGATAGAAATTATTTTTGCGAATAAAATTTGATTCGCATGTAGCAGATTAAAATTAGTGATATTACTGTAAGAAATATACCCAAACGGGGAACATCCTATAATTGGTAAAATTACTCTCACTCCGTCAGGCTCTATATCTTTCACCGAACAAGGAATGCAGTCCCCTACTTTCAATTTTTCGAAGTTCCTGTGTCTACCTTGAGGTAGAAAGGTTCTTGTTAAAATTAAGCTTGGAACAGTAGTAAATACCAGAGCAGATAAGGTCTCTCCGGGCATAGATTTTGATGCCAATAAGGTTGCAGTCTCCATGCAGGGTGACATGTGGCCAGCAGGTAGAAATCCTGTGCTCACGTCTTGACCATTATTTTTACTGATTCTCAAGTACACTCCTTGTGTTGATGATTCCACTATAGTTCCGACGACTCGTTCGCCAATTACAAAAGCAGCTTCCTTCGTTTTCGAATCTTTTGTAGCCACACCTAAAATTATTTTCCCTGTGTCTTCCTCCACAGATTCGATCCTCGCAAGGATTGTCTGTCCGATAGAATAGTTCCAGTTTACGTCGGAAGCTCCTTTGTCAAGAGCATTACGCGGTATCCAGCCTTTAATATCGCCAAAAAACTTTACCAGCATGCCATTTTTATGTATCTGAATAATAGTTCCATGATATTTCGATGCGGGCTTCGCATCTTTTGTATCGCTTAAAGCAGGGAACTTGCTCGTTATGAGAGATTTCTTTAAAGTAAAATATACTTTATTTCTCATTTGATGGACTGCCAGCACTCTTGCTTCTACTTCTGTACCAACTTTTAATTTTTTTAAGCCACTTAAGCCTTCGTCGGATACGTGCTCCGGTGAAACTTGGCCATGATATCTACCAATTTGCACATTAATGAAACCTGTTTGTTCGCTAATACTTGCAATTGTTACCTTCGATATATCGCCAGGTTTAAAATCGGCCAGAGAGAAATATCTCTGTGCCATTAGAGAATGTTGCATAGTACACACATAAGTTTTATCCATCCAACTGAATGTAAGAATTCTACATTTGTGCACGCTTCCAGGTACGAACCTTTCGATGATTTTATCGTAGTCAATATTCGTTCTCTTCAAGGGAAGAAATCCACGAGTTCCAGTGTTATTTAATTGCAATACAACACCACCAGATTCTCTAAAGAGAGTAGTAGCTTCTTCAATAACATCTCCAGGATTTATAGTATTATCTTTCGATTTGTCTACAATCAAACTAAAGTACCCAAATTTAATAGTGGGTAGAATGTATAACAATGTGCCAGATACTTTCATTCCTACGAAGTATTTGGACACAGGTTCCTTTAAATAAAGCTGATTCACGTATCCTATGTGATCATCGCCGAATGAAACAAACAGACCATTGGATAGAACCTTCTTAACGTATAGATTAAACTTTGTGCCTGGCATTAGACTATCCAACGATTTAATTTCTGTTTCATGAGCTGCTTTAATATATTTTTCCTTTGCGGATAATGTTATTGTTGAAGTATTCTCGCTAGTTTTAATCTCTTGTATGCAACATAGTAGCTGCTTACCTGGAACTAAATAAAATTGTACATGAATAGGCATTACATATCTTGTACAGACGTACATACTCGATTTTACTTACACAAATGTTTCCCTGTACCAGTTTCCTTTTTGGGTACAAATGCCCTCACATTTTTCAAACCCGTATCTACGACATAACCATGATCCTCTATACTGCTGATAGTGCATACTATTTTTGATCCTTTGCCCAGGTAGTTAATATCCAGATTCTGATTAATTAATTTGACCTCTAGAGAAAGCGCGATTCGCCACTTTTCTTCCGGCTGTATATTTTTTATACAGCACGCAACATAATCCCCAACGGAATACAATTCTGGTAAAGGTTTCAATTCGTTTGTTCCAGGCTCTTCCGACTTGATCAAATTTTGCAAAAAATTTGTGTAAGTATCGCTAATATCTGTAATTTGAGTGCGGCCTACTATACCGCCAGGCAAAGAGATCATTAAATCATATTCCGTCACTTCAAAGATACAGCCCAATACTATTAATCCTTCAGATATCGTGGCATATGTTAATCTTTCCGCTGTATTAGACACAAAATTGGCCTCCTCTTTGTTCTGTTTGTTTGCCCTTTCTTTCGCATGGCCCCTCTTATTTACTTTCTCGTGCTTCTTAAATAACTGTGGATAAAATTATTCTGGTTACTTACTATTATGCCACTAAAAATGCAATTAATAATTCTCATTGTAATATTACCAAATTAGACTGCTTTTTCTCCTGAAACTTTCCTCCCCTTGGAAAACTTTTCAGTGTCATCTATAAAATATAAATATTTGATCGTAAACCTCATGTTTACACACGACGAAATTGTACGCAATGCATTAAATAAAATCTAATTCTAATATATGTGTTGTCGAGAATATTGTTTCTCTATTGCGTAAAATAATTAATTTAACTAAAAACTTACATTTTCTGCTTTTAAAATGACTATATTATGCTGAAAAATGTGTCACACTCGCACATGGCCTCTTCGGGATTCCATCCGCGCGTTTGTCTCTTAGAGGTTACGTTTGCAGCGCCATGCGTGATTTAAATTCAACACAATTCTCTTTCGTTGACAATGCAAATAAATCTTTCGCCTGTACTTCTTCTTTCATCATTTTATTACTATGTACAAGTTTGGTTTTAAATGAATGTTCTGTAATATTTCACATTACATTTCGATACACGATTATCGAATTGTAATATTATTATCAACGCGTATCTACAATTTACACATTTAATCATTTAGACTTTATTAATATTTCGCCACCGGTTAATTTGTAGTTTCCGGGATTCTTGCTCATATTAAACTTCTTATCCACCGGAGGTATCAAGCCAGCAGCGACGTATCTTCCTTCGCTACATAGAAAATTGTATATACCGCATGCCTGTCCAACAGGAAGTATTTCGGACTTGACCTTCTGTTTTATCAATGTTTCCTTCATTTCCAAGATCCTCTTGTACGGATAAGAAGTTTCAAGACCTAGTACCAGAAGATCCAGTTCCGGATCTAATATAGTGAACAAGGATAAACTTGCTTCGTTAATGTCCGCCCCGGAGCCAACATTCCATGATAGAATAGTGCTGGGGAAAAGTACAACGGGTCCTATTATTAACGAGTTATCATTCATTTTAAATCCTACCTGTAAAAAAGGAACTGTCAAGGATTTACGGGACACAATGCGAGTACACAAGATTAATGCAAAGCTTCATCATACCGGTAGACATTCACTTATTAATAATTGCTCTTGAGCTAGGTTTATGATATCCACCGTGGTCTTCCCCTCGCCCTCGTATGCTTTTCTCAAACTTGAGCTGTGGAAGAGCCTGCGAAGTAATTAAAACATAATTCTTAATTAACAGTAATTTTATTGGAGCACAGCGCAAATATTATTTATATTAATCGAATAAGGATCGTTCTCTAACATTTTCTTATCTAATATAACATACTTAGTACTGTGTAATATTCGTCGGATGGCAAGCAACTTATTGTTCAAAACCATTTTAACAATACGAGTATCTATTAGCCGGTATTGTTATTACGATCTTGCAGCAAGTGTATGGTGTACATTCGATCTCGTTTTTTAAGGGCCTGCGATCACTCTATGTGCTAGATAATCTATGCTTTTTACTAATAGCATGCGATTGGCCGATTCAAATAGCATCGAATATTTTACCGGTACGAAAGTATAGCGTTCAGAATGGTGTATAAAATCTAACAATATCCTATCTTAGGTTCCATCATGGAGGTGTTCAATCGGCTGCGTCGTCCCCTTCCAATTTTGGTGTATTTTTAGAAATATTGCATGGAAATACTTTTGTCAGAGAGCAATAGCTTTCTTATTTCGATACGACATCGATAGCGACACGCGGCAAAAAAATGAGCAAAGGCTGTTGGAAATTCGACGAAGAGGACCGAGGTAAGCATGAGAATATCGATGGTTACAAAACGATAAATGTCAAAAGGTATAATAAAAACTGAATAACTATCTACGATAATTCAAATGTGTAATGTTAATTGTTCCGTTCTACGTAATTTATTAATTTCTAACATTATCCGGTGAACGGTTTCGCTGCTGAGAAATCGGCAGTCCGAATCGATTGTAGTTACCGTAGTTTACCAAAAGAAACTTTGTACGCCTGAATGCAAGAAGGATGAAAAATCTTATTTGTACGTTTATTAATTTCATAGCGATATTCATAGACATTGACGATGACGATGAAGAAGATAGAGAAAATAAAGAGTACAGCAGCTGGGATCAAACGCCTGATATTCTTTTAGAGGAGATTTTCTCTTATTTAACCATTCGCGAACGGTACTATGCATCCTTGGTATGTAGATCGTGGTATCGTGCCTTCAAATTACCTTTAGTGTGGTCTACGTTCACCTTAGAAGATACAACGCTCACTAGGGGTAAATTCAATTACCATAGTGGCTGGCAATATGTATTGGATCACATGAGAACATCCACTTGTTTGAACAAAGTTGGAAGGAATTTTAGATCCCTGATTTTCGAACCCATGTTGAATTTCTACAATCTCTACGAATTTATGAACATGATATCTTGGTATACAGAAAGACAAGGATCCGATAACACATCCGTGGCAGGAGTCGGTACTCATGTTCGGCATTTGAAATTCACATTTCCCTGTAACATGGCAAACAGGGATGATCCTGATCGTATAAGACTCTTCGGTACTGGTGGGAAATTGTTAGAAGCACTGAAAAGGCTTATGTGTAATTTACGCAACATGAGATGCTTGGAGCTAATTGATCTCATGTTGGACAGTAAAGAGGCTTTACATTTAATGGATGATATTTGCGCAAATTGTACTCAAACATTATCCAAATTGGTATTGATTAATACTACAAGGTATTATTGTCCTCTTCTGCATGTAGGAGTATTCATTAATTTAAATGTAAGTCTTACTCTGTAGAAAAATGTCCTACCATCCAGGTATATTCTCTAATATAATTCGCTTTCTCCAAACAAGGTCTTAGTTGTTAGTCCTCAGAATCTTCACGAAGATGTAATAGATTTGATTGGCTATACCAAACTGCAACATCTTCATATATTCCAAAATAAATATAGCCCAAAGGATGCCACAGTGAGATTGGTAATAAGTATAGAAATAATGGTATAGAATGCATTACTCTATGCGCGTTAATTTCACTTAGTTTCATTCGTTTAGCCTCCTAGAAAATCTTGGATAAGAATGAGGAAAAATAATCCACGTGTTAAAGTACATTTTGAAGTGGAGAGTCAAAAAGCCACAGATATACTTTTACCTATTGATTTGTTAGAACATGGAGGTATTCCATGCCATAGTATTGTATTAGATACTCCAAATACGCAGGTACAGTGTGTGATTCTAAATATTCAAATCGTTGAACAATCTGTAGGTTGATCTACATTGAGAAAACATTGCAGATTACATCTTCTACCATTCTAAATCATGGAACGTTTTTCGAATCGACCATAAGGGTTTACGCTTTTAGAGGTCTGACGCGATATTTTGCTGCTAGAAACTTTTCCCAGCGTTTGGACGAAGCGCTAGTGCAATTCTGTAAAATGTGCCCAAACCTCCATACACTGGTATCGTTTTCTCTTTGAACGAACTCCTGTTGCTGTGTATCATAGCTTTCTTAAACTATTATGACTCTAACAAATATCCTAATGGTGTGTTAGCACGTGTTGAAAATTCTTGTTACACAAAAGACTTGTTTCCTATTGTCCGTAAGTTCCGTCTAACTAGGCTCGCCCTTACTGTAACATAAACTCTGTGAAATACATTGGAAACATTAAAATCATCTCTTGCAGCTTTTAAAGATCTATTTGTGTACATATGTCGTGTGGCAATATATCATCGATTTGTCAATAGTATACAAGGCAATAGATTTAAATACCGATTGATTACTGCCGTATGAACGACTTAGAAGCCAATCAGTGGGTGGCAAACATTTTACCATGACACATTTAATAACTTGCTTGACCATGATATTTCGTGTGATTACATTAATCCATGCAGACTGGTTTCATTAATATTGTGTTTAGTTGTTCGTTTATAAAGCTAATACATTCGTCGTATGCGAGTAACTAACTTGTAAAGTAAGTTCGAATAGTTTGGATTAGTAAACTGATAAAAATGTACATTCGACGAAACCTTTCCTACAGATGATACGGGATAAAATATCGACGGCTACGATTTTAGAAATTGTATCCACTGCTAAGGACTTGCGTTGCTTACACGTACGGAGGTACTCGGTTTTAAAAAAATGCGATGGGAATTGGTTGAAAATAATGAACTGGTCGCCAGAACATTATCAATGGATTAAAGAGAATAGTGCTAGCTACGAGAATACAGAAAGGGAAGTCTCTAGAATACTGAATTACAGGTGGCACATGCTATCTGAAAGGGAATTTAGAGACCAAACGGTGAAGTTACATTTATGATGCTACTTATAAGGATTTTTATCTAAAATAAATTTCATTTAACGAGCATAATTATGCGCAATTATAAAATACGTATGTGTGTAAAATGTATTGCGATAGCTGTGATTATATAAATATGTAAGGTAATACTATTTAAAAGTTATTAATTACAGATTGGACTGTTGTATTGTACAATCACTGCGGATCTAATATAATAAATTTTCGATAATCACATATATTTTTACGTTATTTTATTGCATGATATAATGGAGATACCTGTGCTACGTTATAACTTATGTAATTATGTACAATGTCAGTTATATTTATGTTGTATCTTCATATATGTATACATATATATGTGTATGTATACATAAATCCTTAAAGAAAAACATCCGATTTGAGTAGTCATATTTAATATAAAGAGTGATCAAATATAGCATACGATTTCATGTACGGTTCAAAATTAGATGTTACTAATAGAAAATAATATAAATATAATAATATAAAATAATTTCAAATACATTGTGAATAATTTTTTTATCGCATGCTCAATGTTAAACTCGAGAAAAACTTAATTAATAATTCAAACTCAACTAAAATTAATAAATTGATTTTTAAAGAGGAAACAAATATAATCATTACCAAGCGTTTTTCGTATATACATATTTAAATGTAGTATATACAAAACGTAAATTGTCATAAATAACATTATACAACAATGATCATTTCTCAGCTAATTAAGAACGGAGTAAAACAGAAACTTTCGATCCATCAACTGAAACAGAGTCTTGAAGATAATTATTTGTTTTTTCTGTTCATCTCTATTTACAATTTAAAATAGATCACCAATCGTTATCTCTGTTTTTAAGGAGCGGTTATAATAAATAAAAAGTTTAGCTAGTTTTTTCTTATTTTAAAACAAGTTACCTAACGTACAAAAGCGGAAAGTTGAAGAATCACGGTGCCAATGCTGCTGAACGCTTGTCTCTGTTTTTATTGCGCTGAATAGTGCGCGCCTTAAATGCAGCTGCGTTCATTAATGTCTAGAAACAGAGGAAATAATCGTTTTATTGTCAGTCATAATTAATCATGGTATAATTAGGATGGAAGCTCTTACCCTTTCCAATTTGCTCGTTTTCTGATTCGATGGTACCGGTACAACTTTGTTACCAAGGTGGAAAATCTCACGCAGAAGCTGATTTTCTGCGAGATGAATGTTTATACCCGGACCCAGTAGTCTACAGCATGCATTATACTGAGTTCGAGCACACCATCCCTCTAAATATAGAATTTCTTGGCCGAATTTGACGTGCATTTCTGGTACAATATCCTCCTAATAAAGATATAATAATATAACGCTAGGTCGCGCATAATATTGTACAATCGGCATCCCTATCACGAAACTCACTTCTATATAACGAAGTATGTCTCTGAAATTGGCCCTCTGTTGTTTACGATCTTTCTTTGCTCTATATTTATTCGAATCGGTAGCCAGTTCTTTCAATATTTCGATTAAATCCAGCGACCAGTCTTGCTCATAGTCGCAGGAGAACTCGCGACCTAATTCGAATATTACAGCGAGAGCCTCTCCAGCTGACAACCTTACATCCAAATGCGGTGATTTTAATAATTCGCGCAATCTGTTTAAGGACCTGCAACAATATATATTATCTTTATCATTTCATGCGCTTCTTATATGCGTGCTTCGAATTAGTTTCCAAATACCCACGGCATGTAACTATTGGTTCTATCGCTCGCAAGCATATTGTAAATATCAGGGGGAGACATGACTGTTAACAGAAGCGTCCACGATGAAACTGCAGCAGCGTGTAAAGCTGCGACTTCCGGGGAAATGGTTGCCACAGCGCCATTTCCTTTTAAATAGGAACCAGAGAAAATATTCGACAACAGTTGCACGATTTCGATGGTGTCGGTCGTATCGTTGCCCGAGAAAAATTGATTCATACTTAAAGCCCAGCAACACTGTAAAATAGATAATTAGGTTTACACGTGCAAATCCAACTGTTGCCTTATGTTTAATTTTACCTCTGAACGAGCTTGAGTGGATGCAGTGGTGTCGCTGACAATCAAAGTAAATGTACTCTTCAAATCGCGACAGACTGTCTCCGCGCTTTCAAATGCCCCCAATTGAACGCAAAGTAAAGTGCTTAATCTAGCAGCCGTCGGCTGCTCTTCGCCGCGACCCTTTTTTAAACCGCGTTCAATGGAATCTGTTATAGTCATCTTCCTATCTTCAACAAAGTCTGGGACATACTTGACAGCAAAAATTTTTTCTATTCCTTTGAAACAAATAGTTCTGCCTTTCGCGCTCTTCTGCGTCAGACCATCTATTGCCTCCTTCAATTTTTCTTCGAACACTTCTTGCTGTGCCAATTCATCCACCTCATTGTCGTTCACATCATCTAAGATGCTACGGTTGTCGGACTGGCTGCTGGATACGCTGCATGCATCATTGTTAACTGAATCTTCATCTGATATTAACTTAGCCCTTTTTCCACCATGACCTGCAGAAACAACTCTTTTAGTACCATCCAATTGAATATGAACATCTAGATAACTTGTAGCATTAATGTAGCAGCGGTATAGGAGAGAACAGAGGGTGATATGCAAAAGGGTATCTTTTTTTTCGTTTTTTAATAAAAAAAATAAAAAATTATGTTAATATTTGTAATGAAACTGTAAAGAAATAGTTAGACATTCAATAATTAAAACAATAAGTGCTATCTAGCTTCCACTCAAACCAATAATTAAAACCTAAAGGTAACAGCTGTTCAAAGTGAATGTCATGTTACATAATAAGGACTTTACACAGCTGTTACACTTCGCATCTGATATGTGCAATCATATGTGATGGGTCAAACAGAATTCCAATAAATTCCTATGTACTTGATGTATTAATATTGATGTATAATATATTAATATTGATCCAAGAAGTGTTACACAATTTGTAACTTGTAAAAAGAAAGCATAGCAATATGCTATGATACGCATGCCTTCCACTTCTCTTTCATTGATGCCATTTAAACTTTTAATGAATGTAATAGTTGAACCACTAACGTGGGTTACATAATTACATAGAAATACATGTCAACAACGAGTGATTAATATGCAGTCGCTGGCATTAAATTACGTACAGTTGGAGCCCGACCACATATGCTTATATTCCTGAAATTTTTAACGTTCATTCAGTTAATTAATTTAGCTAACGAAACAATGCGGTAGCAAATTTTTTGCAGTTCTCAGAGAACCGAATTTGGAAATAATTAAATTTGATATATTGATCGGTAAATGGCAAACAATTCCTCACCGTGTATTTCGCGTAACAATCTAAATTTAGTGCGAATGATTCATAAAGAGCATGGACGTCGTGTCGAAAAGTATGATTCTGATTCACCTAATCGTTATTGTTCTCCTAATGAAAAACTACAATGGTCTCACTGGAGAACTAACTTCCCGCGTAAAATATAAGAGATGACGATATTTGTCGCAATGACATACCGCGAAATATTATTAAATCCAATGCTTTGCCCCGTTTTAAACATCTTATACATTGAATTTTTCCATGCGTTTTGTACCTAACCCAAATCCATGTGCGGAAAGCATGAAAGTCACATGGGGATAAGTAGTAATGTCACGGCGTTTCTTCGCCCCGAAACATGGCCAGATATTTCGCAAATCAATACAGTTTTCTTAGTACAGATCCTATTAATAATTATATGGGAACAACTTTGGTGGGAAATAGATATAATTGATCATTTGGTAATGACGTAGGATGGAAGAAATAAGATATATGCATGAAATGAGTCATTGCAAGTGAATGCTGATAATTTAATAAGCCAGCGATGCGCGCGTGGCAGATAATAGATTTTTTCCGTTTGAAGGCCGAACTTATATGGGATAAATCTTCTTTGTGCGATGAATGAATGGCTTTGGTGAGGGTGAAAATATAAAGCAGTACCCCACCGGATTTTCCTTTTCTGCTCCCTTTGCCTGGCATCGTTCTTCACCTTCCTTATTGCACAATTGATACTAAGAAAAATACTTGATCAAGAAGGTAAATGTCTTGCACTATTAATTTTTTTTCGTATACTGAATGCACTGCATGAATTTTTAATTAGAATTTGATAAAAACTCATTAACATGTTGCGAACTGTTCAAAACATACACGTCGAGACAGCCTGTGACGGGCTTTCTCAAGTGCACTGTCCTTCGCGAGCTGCGAACCTACTCGAATTCAGGCGAAACTCCCCGAAACATCGATCACGCATGCGTATTATCTCCTCTATTTCTTTTGAACCAATAAAACAACTTCTTTAGTGGTCTAGTGAAAATAAAACACGATCGTGCGCCATTGACTATTGCGCATGCGATCTACAATCGCGCTATGTTATTCTAGGGGAAGCGGTTTAAATTTTTTAAAAGACGCGCTCTTGGATCTTGAACATGTGGTGCATCCTCTTGGCGCTTGTTTATACGAAAATATCTTTAGCATTCATTCTTTACTGCGTAAATTACAAAAAAAGAAGTTGCAGGACCCGAAAAATGCTGCGATATTGCTAGCATTGATATCGGCTTTGCTTTTAGTGTAAAGGTTTGAAAATTACAAACATATTTCGTGTGCAAACTAGTAAGGTTGCAAATCGGATTTGTACGCATAACTGACAGAGGTTGTAATACATCACTTAACTTAGTTACGTTCGTCCCTTTTCTTGTATTTTTTAAATATATAGTAAACAATAATAGCAGTGTCGTAATATCATATTAATAATTTCATATTAATTAAATTTTGAACAGCACAAACACCTGTTAGTAAATGCTTTACTGCACACTTAAGAAAATATAAGTATGTTGAAGGTGAATGATGACTAACTATATTCACGAGAGTCTTATTGCATATATTGTAATTGTGGTATTTAAATTACAAGTTGGTATGAATTTGTTCCGTTCACATTACTATAGTACAAAATTTGAATGTATTCCAAGTGTAGCAAAAGTGAAAGAAAGTTTTATAACAATGATATTTTATACTTAGATTACAGATCCAAACGGATATTTGCAAATATTTCAGTCTATTTTGAAGCACTGGAATTATTCGAAAAAGTTGTCCATTCGTTCCTTGACAATTTTAGATATTGGACGTGTCCTGTTGATCCTCTGCCCCAACGAATGGACTAACAACAGGGGCAACTTCGGGCCCCAAAGGAAACGCATTGCCAAGAAACATTCGCAACACCTAAGCAGCTGAATCCACCAAGGCTTGCTCCTTCCCCAGGTAATATTAATCATAGAAACTATCCCCCCCCCCACCAGGAAAAGGAGCAAAATTCAAGACAACATCCAAATTGTAAAAACACCAAGCCATCAGTATACCAATGGTGGATAACTTCAAAACTGCACAAGATACCTTAAAAGATATTAACATATAATTCCTTTCCTGCACATCCAAAACTGACAGGAATGTAGAAATTTTAGTAAAACATCTTGGAGGCCTCCCCCACATCGTGAGCAGTACAAGAATTTCAGACTAAAAACTTTCTGCTTGAAGGTACAAACTTGCCCATATATATACATATATAGTGCAGCTGTCTCCTGACGGCAACACAAACAATTTAGAGTTAACGAAATTAGTTCTACACTCCCTGATATATCAAGAGAGGATATTTTTGACTTGACCCAAAATAATATGCAAAATTTAACGATCAACACAACTTGCTTATATATTCGTATATGTAATATTGCTTTAAAAAATATTACATTCTGCAGTGTGCTTTATTGAAACTTAATTAAGGTGGTCTTAAAAAGTGAAAGTTCGTACTTGGAATTGTAATTGTATAAAAGTTGCAGTTGGAGAAAACTGATTCTTTGTACATAAAGTTCATTAAATTCGTCTTATATGAATCTCAATAATGAGAATACTATGCTTATCGCAGCCATCAAGCTCAGTGTACAGCTAGAAGCAGCACTTTGAGTGGACATCAAATTCTGACACGGAGTTACTTTTAGAATGAAATTAAATATAGAATCCACAATGTTCGCTGGTGTTGGATCCGAGCAATTTTCCAATTCCCTCACGACACAACTCTGGAGAGCGGAAATATCCCTGCAGACATAGTATATATTATATAGTACGAAACTTTTTCTTTCAGTTCAATCCCTGCATAAACTTGAATAGATCCTTACGAGCATTCTTTGGTCCCAAGAACAAGGGTAGGAAGGCTGTCTAATCCTGGCACGGACCCACTGCCTGGATCTATTTGTGGAGCGTAACTCCCAAAGGTAGAATTAATGCACTGTTGTATTTCATGTTGCTTTGATTGCAAACATTCTGGCCCATCAGCAGATATGAACACTGTAAATATAAGGTTCATTTTCATTAGGACTCGAAAATAATTAACTCTGTTGCTAAGCAATAGTTACGTACAAGCAATTCGATCTCCTTCTTTGTAGCAGACAAAACTTAGAAGAGAATCAGTGATATTTTGAATAATCTTTTTATTTTCTTTTTCCTCTGGTTCTAAACAAGGCTCTATTGCTGTTGTGAAGTTACTGACACACTTCCTGAGTGTAGGAGTCTTGCGACAGTAGTTCTTGAACACTATATCCAAATCTCCGGTAGGTTTGTATCTCTCCATTTCTTCCTCTAGCTTTGTGATATTGACAAACGATTTAAGACATTGCTCTAAGTTGTCCTTAGCATTGTTAGCATTCTCAAATGCATGCTCCCCTCCATTTTTGTCACACTTTTGTTTGAAAAGATTTTTGGCTTCTTCCAGGGCATTTGTCACAGAAGAGTTGAGATTATTTATGTCTGGGCTTCCAGATATGTTCAGGCTGTTTAAATCTATTACATTGGAAACTGTGTGTAATACTTCCTCCACAGAAGGCTCATTTCCCTGAGAGTTGGTGTGTCCAAGAAGCCCTAGAACAAACATGAGATTAAATTTCAGGTTTCAAATTTTAATTTGCAAAAATTAGTATTTATTGGCTCTACATTCCGTCGTTAATGTATGCACAAATATTTTGTTTAAATGTTTTAATAAGTTTTTTTTTCAACATAAATATGCAACATTTTTTTTCTGATGCAAATAATACGTTTCCAGTAATCCTTGGGTCACGAGTGTAACGTTAATTCAATAAGGACTTTAGAGTCGTACTATAAAATACGAATGACTACGTTCGATCGCTTTTTTAAGGCTTTAGTTTCAAACGTCCGAGCGTAGTTTCGCGGCTGCTCGAAACATTGTTCTGTAGTATTTCCTGTTCAAAGAGGAAATAAATACGTCATTCCGAATGGACTTTGCATCGGATTGTCGTATCTATTTCTAACCAGAAATTATCATCCTTTTTTGTGTGTATGATTTACAAGAATGATAAGGGAAAATGTTCTATCAAGTATGAAATAGAATAAATCGAAACTTGTTTGAGTCACATCTCCCGTTTTTCGCATAGGTTATTACACCTATTAAACTTACGACGATATAGCGGATTTAAACGGCGCTGCAAATTTATGTAGCATTTTTTCTTTGCATTGATTTGTTAATTGATTTGTTAAGTGCATAACATTTCCTATGCAGGTTTTCCTAGAAATTGAAGCAGACTCATGGGGTACAAAGTGCACGAACTGAACCAACGTGCAATCTGTGCATTTCTTACACGTCTATCATAACGATAAGTGTGTGGCTGATATAAAGACAAAACAATGCGATTTTCAGCTTTATCTAGCTCCTATAATCGATGAAAAGGATCATTATTTTATTCGACTATACGATACCAATATGCATTCAAAGCATTTGTTTCAGGAAATTGAAACGCCATAAATCTCGATAAATCGAGATTTCGATATGAAACACTGGGACTTGATGCTTGATTCATGTATTTTATCGATTATACCAGCACGATCGAAGTTCGTTATCATTTCTTGACCATGGAATCGAACGGGGGATTCGATATTTAACATTCCCATGGTCGATAAGACAATGTTCATTGCCTTCGAAAAACATACGGTAGGAACAATAGTTTTTTGATCGGTAACGCTGCTGCTGCGACAACCTTGGTTATGTTGATCAAACAAGCGCAAAAAAAATTCCTCCGATTGTGAGCACAATTTCGATCACATGTAATCATCTTACATAGATGTATCAAACTTATCCTCCTATCTCTTTTTCTCCCTCTCTGCACGCGGTTCCCTTTTGTTTCTGCGCGATATTGCGCCTCGCACATTATAATTATTACGAATTCTTTTTGCAGCCAACAATAAAGAGAACAGACGCATTTATATGGTTCCGAGTGTCGAAATAGATATACATCGAACTGCCAGCCAACTTACCACAGAGGAGCACGACGGCTGTGAGTATCGAGTGCTTGGTCATTTCTTTCTCCCCAGATGAAACACCTTTCGCCGAGGATTATCAACCTTTTTCCCCCTCGTGGAAACACACGATTCCAGGATAGATGTTCACGGAAAAATGTATCTACGCGACAGAATCACGAGATACAAGGTATATCTCTTCAGCTACGCATCACGATGTTACCCGTAGTATCTACACGCATGCACTGCACTCTGTTTGTTTTGAGCAGCGTGCACTGATGTGTCAGAACTCGGCCGGAAAATTAGTGAAAGGAAGAGGGACGGTATATCGTGATGTAGAAAGTAGAGGACACGGCCGTACCGCCTGGCTCGTTCGAGCGATACTCTGATACTGGCTTTTCGAGCGCGTGCGCTCCGCTTATATAAACTCGACGTACTCTCCGCCGCCCGTTTGTACTGATTCGATTTCATATATATTATTACGCGATAGTTGTTAGTCTAGATTTTTTTTATAGCTTCTGCAATTCTTCACTGTTGCAATAATAGGATAATTTATAGCGATGGGACGTAATCGGTAAGGTATAGTTGATAGGAAGCTAAGTAAAACTTATAATATAAATCGCAATAGTGATAGCTACTTTATATCGCGCATTAAAAAAAATTGTTGCCAAGATTCCTCGGTAGTATAGTGGTCAGTATCCCCGCCTGTCACGCGGGAGACCGGGGTTCGATTCCCCGCCGGGGAGAATTTATTTTTGCAAATTAATCTTTTATAAATATGTAATGTATTTATAAAACGACAATGTATTTTAAGGCTCTTAGAAGACAGATAGCCCGCCTTTATTTTGCCAGTGAAACGATTTATGGTTCACTATTATATTGCTTCATTAACTATTTTACGCTCAGTTCCAAATAGTAAACAACAATTCCTCGGTGGTATAGTGGTCAGTATCCTCAGTCGTCCCTTGTCCTTCG
Source organism: Nomada goodeniana (assembly GCA_963969485.1). Lineage (NCBI taxonomy): Eukaryota > Metazoa > Arthropoda > Insecta > Hymenoptera > Apidae > Nomada > Nomada goodeniana. The sequence continues at coordinate 698,187 of OZ018306.1, read as the reverse complement.
TGGTAAGCGGACGTGTCCTGTCAAACCTCCGTGCTGGTTAATTGCCTTCAGCATACGAAGTAGTACACAGTGCAGTTTTCTTTTACGCTATACAGTGTAGTTTCACTATACAGTGCAAATTTTCTCATTTCGTTATCCAAATAACGAATATCCAGTTATAGTAGTGCAGCAAAAATTGATACTTTATTGATTGATAGCCCCCCGAAAACATCGAATAACGTGGGCTAAGAAACCACATGGAGCAACATATCGAAGAAAATTAACTGCAAAGATGCAAAGGACCTACTTCATATTATAGCTGATACAAACTCGCCAGAAGGAAACGACGCAACACGACACCAAAGAATCAGTGTATTCCTGAAGCAAAACATAAACAAAAAAAGGCTTAACCCAAGGCCAAACACGTAAGTTTAAAAAAATCATAACGTTTCTATAATAATGCCACCGACAAAAAAAAGTTCACCATCAACCAAAAAAAACCACAGGCAACATGGATGAAAATAATTTAAATATCAAGGATTTCATGGCCATAATAGAGAATCTAAACAAGACAGTGGAAAAGCTATCGAAGCAACTAGAGGAAGAACGCGCCCGCAACGCGGAAATTATGGGATAACACCAACCACCGCCTCGCCCTGAGCCACCACCGCAGGAAGCGCGGCCGCAGGTAAACGCACCGACACCCCAAGGGGGCACGGCAACCCCTATGGACACCACACCATGGACACAAGCAGCTCCAGCCTAGAGACCAACGCAAAAAAAAAAGGAGAACGCAGACCCAGCCATCAACCACACTCACCAAGCGAAAGGACCCACAATCACGCAGCGTCAAACGGCAAGAAACTCCGAGCCCACCCCACCTCCAAAAAAAGAACCAGAATTCAAGACAACGACCCCGTTCCCTCAGCGAACACGAAAAGTTCGAAACCTCCCCCCATAATTACAACAGACACACGCCCTGCAACGAGATAATTAAATTAATATCAAAGAGCACTGCAAATTTTTTTACAAAAAAGGCAAGCACAAATAAGCACCTTTTGCACATGGACAACATAGAAAATTTCCAAAAAGCGCGCGAAACTCTCAAAGAACACAAGGTGAACTACTTTTCTTACACACCCAAAACACAAAAAAATATTTCAATATTACTAAAAAACTTAGAAGGAAACTTCGAACTGGAAACAGTTTTAGAAGAACTTCAGAATCAAAATATTCCCAAACTGCACTTCATATCGGTAAAAAAATTTCAAACAAGAAAATCACTGCTAGAAGGTAGAAACCTCCCAATTTATATTGTACAACTGTCTCCGGACAGCAACACCGAAAATTTAATATCATTCAAAATAGTTCTACACTCCCTCATACACTGGGAGAAAATAATAAAAAAAAGACAGAGTCCAATGCAAAAGGTGCCAAAGGATAGGACACATCGCGCTAAACTGTAATCTGGCATACAGATGCGTTAAATGTAACGTCCCCCACAACCCGGGAGAATGTACACGTACCCAACAAAGCATAGAACAACCGTACCGCGTAAACTGCAACAGCTCTGGCCACCACACCACACAAACAGAGATTAATCCCGCCAACAATAATATAAGATACAACGACAAACTGTAGATCGTTAGGACCACCATTGCAGGGATATAAAAAAGTATTGGTGGCTATCGTAATAGCTATATTATATAAAACGAATCCAACAATATAAGTCATTTATTTATGTACAAATAATAAATTTTAAACAATCATCCGATCCTCGGTAGTATAGTGGTCAGTATCCCCGCCTGTCACGCGGGAGACCGGGGTTCGATTCCCCGCCGGGGAGGCATTCTTTTTATTTTCCCTCCATTTACCAAATTCTTTTGTTTATTCATTCCCCCACATACCGATATTTTGTAGTGCTCTATAGTTATAATGAATCTGTAAAAATTTTCCTTTTTACATAAGTATTGTAAATAAAAATCCCTTTCCTCTTCCACTTTCCCACTTCGTCCCGCTCTCATTTTACCACTTAACGCCAAATACATTGTATAGTTTTCGTGCCTTTCTATGCATAAGCAAACCTATCCATAACTAGAAGCTAACCCTTAATTCTATTTCATACTTAGCGATAAGCGCGGTAGTTTATATTTAGTGATAAGATCGCGAGTGCTCAGTGCTAGAGCCATCGATCTCAAGATTCATACACCTGTCTTTTGTTATCCTTTTATACGTTTTGGTTTATTGTTCCTTTTGTATATATTTCTGTATTTATTCTGTTGTTGGCACAATAAACGTATGTTATAAAAAAAAGTGGTCAGTATCCCCGCCGGGGAGATTTTTTTTTTAATTTATAGTACGCCTTTATTTACAAGGAAACATAATATTTTTTATTAAAAAATCGCAAATAAACTTTATACATATTTTACTACTTTAATAAAACATCTGTAAGACGAATAAATGAGGAAATCGCACAATTCGTCTACGATAACAAGTATAACTATTTATGTATTAATACAATGGTTAGGTTACAATCGGTCTGCTCTATTCGACCGTTTCCTAAAGAGTCCCTCGACGTTGTATATTGCCCGCCGAGAAGGCGCGTCCGCGGTCCCACGATGCAGTCCCTTCGAGGGTCCGTTTTACGACCCCGAAATGTTTACGGGTCCCGCTCGCCTATCGGCCTCGTAGTGACATTTGCCAGATCGGTAAGCAAGGCGCTCCAAAGCCTCGGGTTTTCTTACACATCGGTTTTATATCATTAAATGTACCTGAGGCGATAAGCATGTAACTGTAGCTCGCCAGGAATTACATAACAGTATACAAGTGAAACGTTTGGTATAGATTGATATTACTAATCTATAATTAATAATTAAATGTAGCCCATAATGATAATATATGTCCAAACGGTATAAAATATTATTTCAAGAAGCATCGGTGGTTCAGTGGTAGAATGCTCGCCTGCCACGCGGGCGGCCCGGGTTCGATTCCCGGCCGATGCAACTTTCTTTTTTTGATAAAATCCTATAAATTTCGATCTTGATACCACCTGAAGTTATTTTTTGAGAAGAGAATTACCAGGATCCTTAAATGTGAAGGAAATAATTAGCACTGTTCTTTACATACGTCAAGATATATTTCGTCTCTTGTAAACTTGCTGATAAATTATAAAATCACAAGAATGAGGAATCAGAGTGCCAGAAAAATGCAGTCGAGGAATAGAAAAGGATACACCAAATTGTACATTAAATTTCACAATGGTCCCTGTTACCAACCGTCTATTCTTATACGCTATGCACACAATTCAATTAATTAATTTTACATATAGGAATCGAAAAGCTTAAATAGCATGTACTACGTCCGATCGGAAAATACTGATAAAATACGGGTAATGATAAATTATTACATAAGGCTAGCTGTCGGATTCCGTAAACTATGTCTGAAGCTATGCATATGAATTTTTCAATAGGCGCTACCGGTTGCGTGTACACTGCAAAACTCGACATTAACCGTGAAACCCATAAAGGTAAAGCCGATGGAAACGTAGTGGAATATTATCTTCTTGCGAGACAGTGGAAGGAATCAGAGTTTATAAGCGTTTCGCATCATCAGATCAAAGTAGGCATCGTGGTCGATGCTGGCACTGATAGCGCTATAGTAATTCATGAACTCCTCTTCGGTTACCTGGAACGAAGGGCGTTAACGCGGTAGAACGGTCGAAAAAATATTTTTCTTTCGAATACTCACGATGCCGTCTGTAGTGTTATTCTGCTCGAAGTTCCCCAGGAACTTATTCAAAATGCTATCCTCGCTTTCCTCGCCGCTGATGTAACGAGGATGACACTTAACATTGTAAACACCTTTTAGATCGTCTACAGTGATAAATCCGTCCCCGGTCTTATCCAGTTTTCTGAAAGCCTGATCTACCACGTTCCTGCGCCTCTCAGACATGGGCGGCTAGAACAGAGACGACTTTTTTTCACAGAACATGGACAATTTAGTGAAATACACTGGTTTGGAGAAGGCCGCGTACTCTTATGCCAACGATGAACTCGTTCACACCGATGTTCCCGTCGTTATCCGTGTCCAACTGGTTAAACACCTCCTGAATCTCCTCGTCCGAGAGGTCCAAGCCACTTTCGCGCAAGCCATTAATAAACTCTTCCAAGTTCAACTGTTTATTTCCATCGTCGTCCATGCGGCGGAATATCCTGCGGAATAAAAAGTCTCGCGTTAACCATCCGTTTCTATTTTATACAGGACTTTGAGAAATAAGAGAAATTGCTGAACTTACCTGCCTAGACCGAGGATACCATTGGCACCTCTGGCTAGGCAGAGTAGACGAAGTTTCTCGGTAGAATCCGTGATGCTGTGGAGGGCCCGTTGGGCCTTATAGATCATCTCAATCTCTTGCCTCGTTGTCGCGCTTTGCGGTCTGTTCAAGAACATCCCTGCAAGAGAAATCGGATCTTGTGACTCATACTAGTGACTCACTGTCCGATATCCTCGAGAAAAAGAGAGTAAATATAGATTACGATTCTTTTATTTCCTATTTCTCTCAATGAAACTCAACTGAACGTTTGATTGGAACCCTAATCACTTTCCAGACCTGCCACTGATCCACTAATTTTGGGCTAATTGCTAAGTATTTGTTGGCATTGACTTATGCAACGCATTGTCTGGTTCAGATAGAAAGAGAGGCAAATAAAGGATTGGTAGGGAGAGCATGCAAAAGGCAAGGTGGGAGTTACACGCGTGATTGTATATTGCACAGTTTTTTCCCTACTCAATATGGAATTGCAATACTCGTTATGCCTGTGACATTTCATTTAATTAAGTCATAGATCAATTAAGTAGACAAGAAGAAAACAGCGAGGACTCGTTGAAATTAATTTCCGATCCCACGGGAAAAAATATTATATTGATGCCGTATTTGACCTATGATCCTTGAACAGTTTCTGTTTTCAGAACTTACAAATTGTGCCATTAATTATTCCGCACTGCAACGATAGAGCGAAGATTCACAGCGACGCGAATTAAAACGAAACTTCATCGCGCCTTTGAAAGTGTCAATGGGACAAGTACGCTGAATTATTCATTAAAAAGTACGACTTCAAGGTGAACTTTTTATATGGAACGTAGCGATATCGAATGAAACATACTGTCTATGTATATAAATACAATGAAACTAAATGTCAATAAGCGATTAATCCTCGTTTAATGATAACGCAAATGACAACAAGTTGATGAATCTTTGCAATTACGTTTTCAGATTTTGCGTCTGCCGTTTATACTTTTTTATTATAATAGTACAATTAAGTTTACCTTGATTTGCAGAACGTCACACTGGAACCGCATTAACCGGTTCTCTGGAAGGACTTGATAAGTCGTCGTTGGCGAACCAACAGAAAATTCGTGGCTCCTACGAAGAGGGCCGGAAGGTGAGTGACGACTATAAGTTTGCTAAACCCTACGCCGCACATTCTATAAGAGAACACACGTTAGATTACACAGGCTTACACAGATACATTCGCGTATGAAAACGAGGTGTGTTCGACATATATAATACATAGGATAGTCTGTAGAAAACGTATCCATAACGACAGTCTAGTCACAACACGTGTATCGGAAAAAATTCACACGTGATCAATTACCATCACCGATATCATTTCGTTAATTACATTGTAATTGCTCCACGTAGAGCGCTTCAACTGTTGCAAGGATGAAACCATGATGGGGCAATTTATATTTAATTACTAAGGATAAGAGAGCATTTTTATCCTGATTAAGTTTTATATTTGTTTGAATTGACATTCAAATTAAGAATATAAGATGATTCGATGGTATCTCGTAAGCGTAATTACAGAGTAACGATCGCATCCGGTCTTTGTTCGAAGAGCTATATCTTGTTGACCAATACACCGTTACTATTGAATTGACAAGCAGTATATAGCAAAAGTAATTTTAGGTCTGAAATTGCTCTGACCCGACCACCGTGACTGTCTAATAATGTTGCTACGACGTCACGAAATATGTGTTTTATTCGTAGGTCGATACATTTTGCTATTGACAAACTTATGCTACGATGATAAAGCAAATTAGAAAAATAATATATATTAATGAGATTATACAATTGTATAATTTTATTCGTAATCGGTACGCAGTGGACATTGTAAAAACATTGTAGTAAAACAGATGTACGCGAGCGAATAAATATGATTTAATAGTACAATTGATTACAAAGTTGTTTAAGCAAAAGAAAGATTTGTATCTAATGCTAAAGGTTGTGTAGTCAGTCTACGTTCCATTTTATACACTGACTATCGCGAATAAATCTTATATTGACCGCGGTCAATCGTAGTATGATCAAAATCGACTGGCACGTGTGAACGATACTCGAAGAACGAGCTATCGATTACTCGATGCAACAGCTGCGATAGGACTGAGCGCAACTCGATCGACGTAGCCGGAGCTTACTGTCGGTCGGTAACTAACTACAGTATTTTCCATCGATTTTTTTCATACACGAATTTCGTACACGACCACCAGTTATTTCGAGCACAGTAGTGTTACGGTTTTTATTATAATTTGTATAAATCATCAGGCAAGGAGCGAAGAGGATATCCTCTTTTTAAGTGGTCCATTAAAAAATGGGGGAAATTTCAAAAGAATATTCTAGAATGGCGTCTGCCATGTGGAGTATGCTCCACCAATGCGAAAAAGACATTTGGACGGTCCTACAACCGGCATGCATTTCATTGGTCGATGTTCATTGCGTGGATTTTCACGATTGGTGGATCTTTATATTACCCTTGCTATAACATAGCATCGTGTGTAGATTATATGACAGTCGACGTGAAACAGCAAAGGGTAACGTTTGATTAGAATTTCGGTGTGTTTTCGCTTTTTTTTCCAACAAAAATCGTGAATTTTTCACGACCGCCATGGAAAAAGCGTTAATATTGCTGTCAGTTCTGTTCTTCTTGGCAGGTAAGTGGACACAGTAAGCTTTTAATATCCATAAGAAAACATATTTAAGTGACTACGTTTAACGAACGAAAGCATCATTGTACCTCATTTTTATTTAGGATTTGTAAGGGCTGAAGATCGGTTAGAGGAAAATGTAGGAACTGTAGAAAATAATCTGGGATCCAGTCGCGAGGGATCTCGAACAGGTAAGATAATTTTTTCATTTTATTTACCGCTCTTCGCATGATGATCAATCGCGATGAATTATCACCAATTATATGAAACAGATGTATCTGTGAAATCATTGGTCGATAAGGGTGATAAGGAGATACGCCCACCTGCATCTGTAGTTCAATTCCGTGTTATACATTTCAGACGACGAAGTGCTTCAAAGGGAAGAGGAAGCAATAAAATTAGATGGGTTGAATGTTGCTCAAATAAAGGAGCTCAGAGACAAAGCTGAGAAATTCACGTTTCAAACAGAAGTGAATCGTATAATGAAACTTATTATTAATTCTTTGTATCGCAACAAAGATATTTTCCTAAGAGAATTAATATCCAACGCGTCTGATGCTTTGGATAAGATCAGACTTCTGTCCCTTACTGATACAAATGTTTTGGACACCAATTCAGAATTGGCAATTAGAATAAAGTCCGACAAGGAAAACAAAATACTGAGTATTACTGATTCCGGTATTGGTATGACCAAGAACGAGTTGATCAATAATCTTGGAACGATTGCAAAGTCTGGAACTGCCGAATTTTTGGGCAAGATGCAAGACACTTCCAACCCTCAGGATATGAACGATATGATTGGCCAATTTGGAGTTGGCTTTTATTCTGCTTTCCTTGTGTCCCACACAGTACTAGTTACCTCTAAACACAACGACGATAAACAACATATCTGGCAGTCAGATAGTGGTAGTTACAGTATCGTAGAAGATCCTAGGGGAGATACATTGAAAAGGGGTACAACTGTTAGGTAAAGAAAAGAAAATTAATTCATTACTTTCCTGTACTTAAAGCACTCAATGTACATATAATTCTGATTCATTTTCCATTGCAGCTTGCACTTGAAAGACGAAGCCCTGGACTTCCTAGAGGAAGACACCATCAGAAATTTAGTAAAGAAATACTCGCAATTCATCAACTTTCCCATTTATCTCTGGAGCAGTAAGATCGTTCAGGTAGACGAAGAGGACGACGAAGAGGACAAGCAAGCGAAGGAAGAACCCGCCGAAGATAAAGTGGACGAGGAAGAAGACGCGAAAGTAGAAGACGCTGAGGAGGAAAAGAAAACGAAGAAAGTTGACAAGACTGTCTGGGACTGGGAGCTGCTCAATGATTCCAAGCCTATATGGACCCTAAAACCGTCCGATGTAGAAGAGAAGGACTACAACGAATTCTACAAGTCACTGACAAAGGACACCCAAGATCCGCTCGCGAAGATTCACTTCGTAGCGGAAGGCGAGGTCACATTTAAATCTCTTCTTTTCATTCCCAAAGTTCAACCGGGCGACAGTTTCAATCGCTTGGGCACCAAAGCGGACAACATTAAATTATATGTCAGAAGAGTCTTCATTACCGACAAATTCACGGACATGATGCCCGATTACTTGTCATTCATTCACGGTATCGTCGACAGCGACGACTTACCGTTAAACGTCTCCCGAGAGAATCTGCAGCAGCACAAGCTCATCAAGGTAATCAAGAAGAAGTTGATTAGGAAGGTACTGGATATGATCAAGAAGATCCCCAGGGAAGAATACGAGAAATTCTGGAAGGAGTACAGTACCAACATCAAGCTGGGTGTGATTCAGGATGCACAGAATAGGGCCAGGCTGTCCAAGCTCTTGCAGTTCCAGTCTTCCACCCAGAAAGGTACTACCTCGTTGGCAGACTACGTATCTCGTATGAAGCCTAATCAGCAGCACATCTATTACATGGCTGGCTCCTCCGAGGAGGAAGTAAGAAAGTCTCCGTTCGTCGAAAGATTGGACAAGAAAGGCTACGAAGTTCTGTACCTGACCGAAGCAGTGGACGAGTACGCTATTTCTGCTTTACCGGAGTTTGACGGGAAGAAGTTCCAGAACGTAGCGAAAGAAGGTTTCTCGCTCGACGAAGGAGAGAAGGCCAAAGAGAGAATGGAACAGACGAAGACCACCTTCGAGCCTCTAGTGAAGTGGTTGAACGACGTCCTCAAGGACCAAATCAGCAAGGCCCAGGTGTCTGAACGTCTAACAGACTCCCCCTGTGCTCTGGTTGCCAGCATGTTTGGATGGACCGGAAATATGGAAAGACTGGCCATCTCAAATGCCCACCAGAAAACGGACGATCCTCAGAAGACTTATTATTTGAACCAGAGGAAGACGCTGGAGATTAATCCGAGACATCCACTTATTAGGGAATTGCTCCGTCGAGTAGAAGTGGACACCGATGATCAGACTGCGAAAGATATTGCACTGATGATGTTTAGGACTGCGACACTTCGGTCTGGATATATGCTGAAAGAAACTGGCAGTTTCGCTGATAGCGTGGAACAGCTAATGAGGAAGACCCTGGGTATTTCTTTGGATGAAGTTCCCGAAGAGGAGGAAATGCAAGAAGAAGATTCTACTTCTACAGAAACAGATTCTGAAAAGATTATAGATATGGATGCGAATGAAGAGGAAGCGGACGACGATAAACACGACGAATTATAATTGGAGTTGAACTGCACAAGACCAGAATCATCGCTGTACAATGTATAGTGGTCAAGTAATTCATTGAAGAATGCGACTGTTATTGTTGCAATTAAAAGCAATCTGTTGTACAGAGAAAATGGAGTAATAGCTATGTCCTTTGATGATATTTCGCCACATCTCGTGCTCGTTTCGTCATCATACTGCTGCAATGATCCATCAAAGGACTTAGAATAATTATGTAAGTGTGGAAAATTATTTCACACGTTTATTCGGTTATCGTGATGTACATTCTGAACTCCTAAGTTCCACTTTGGTCAAAAAGTTATAATTTATTACATTTAATTTTCTATTTCCTTTTTACGGTAAAATAAAATAAATCTCCGACTGAGCGTAATAAATATATTATACTACAGTATGTTTGTGATGCGTATGAATGTATTTGTATAAAGAATTTGAGAATAAACACTGGTAAAGAAATGTACTTACTCTTTTCGCATTTCTGAAGAATTCTGATAACTCTGATAGGTCAATAAAAGACCAATATTCTATTCAATATTATCTATAATTAATAAAATGTTCAACTTAATTCCTATAACATTTTTTGTTAAATTTAATTATACAAATTACTCTGTAGTGCCATAATGTGCTCCGATTTCTTACGTTGCTTAAGGAATATCATTTTCTCAATGCGCGAAAATCTATGCATATGTTATTAATGGCATTACGAAACATTGATTTACACGACAATAATTTCCGCTTCATTTTTTCGTTGATTCGTATTTTCAAAACAATGTTAAGTTATTCATTTCCGGCAGACATAGCAATTCTAGTGGACGAGCCAATGGGGAAGTAAATTCTTATAGAACTGGGACAAACAACGTACTTGTCCGAGCGGGGCTGAGCGCTCATTTCCGTTTTCGAATCCGACGTCACCTACTCTCAAAGCCCGTGTGTTTTGTGTTTCTTTGGGGCCACGATGATTATCGCTAATTTAACGTAAGTATTGGCCCATTTTCGTCAGGGATCACTGAAATTAAATCCGCCGGAATTCGCATGGTATCGTTCGTACGAAAAACTGGCCACGAAACCGCGCGAATTCTTTGCGTAAGTCTTGCACAAATGATCGGAGACCTCGCCATGCCGGTCTTATAAGTCCCTTCTTTTTCAAACACGTTCAAATTAACCGTGCAGTGATTGAAAATTTCGTCTGGCCGCCTTTCGTTTTTCGACTGCGACGTTTCCCTTAAGAAAATCGATCGCGTCGTTTAGGGAACGAAAACTGGTCTAGAACGATGGCCACATACATATAAACAAAATAAATGGCGTCGGCACACTTCTATTCGCGAATATGACAAATTTCGGTTTCTCGCCTGTTCCTTGATTTACGGCTTTTGCAACGTTAACGGTCCCCGTTCGGTACCGTAACCAATTCTGTCGCGGGCTTGCAATGTTTATTTCGTCGAATCTGCATAACAATATTCTTGTTACAATTGATTCAGCTGTTAATCAGATTTACGTTTTCAAGGGGAGAAAGGTTTCGATACATGCAAGTAATCTACAATGTTTGTTTTGCAGGTTGAAATTATTGAAACCGCAAATAGATTTCTTCGTATCGTAAAAACATCTCTGAAACTAAAAGCAAACGAAGCATTCTCATTTAAAAAGAAACAACAAAAAGGAAAAAGGACAAGGGAAATATTGTAACATTAAGCGATCAAGGAACAAACTTAAGTAACAATTGTACATTGCTAAGGAGTCTTGAGCAAAATGGGCATTCAAGATTTGCAAGTCTTTTTGGATAGCAATTATATACAAGGAGGATCTATACCCGTGGATCTATTGAAAATAGCACGCTCCATTCCTCAGAGGCAGCACAATCGTGTTGGTAAAGCCCAACAGTTGCATTCTGGAAAATTGAGACTAGTCCTCGATGGCGAATGCTGCTTAGATAGATTATATGGAGGGTATTTCTCAGGTACATCTCTATACACGCGTGTTTCTATCTTGAACAGCCTTTTCCGAGGTGGAGGTTGCTTAACAATGTACTTTGTCATTCAGATTGGGCTTGCGGAGGACAATGGAACAGAATGTTGCAATTCTTAGCTGTCCTCATACAAGCAACAGAAATGTCGGGGCTGGAATTAGCAGTGTTCTTTAATGGATGTTTTGAATCATCGAGACGCGCAGATTGGGTTCAAAATCAATTGCAAGTACGAATTAAAGTAAATAATGTAAGTGGAAAGTTTTGCAAAAATAATGAATAAAACCTTGCAATAGCTTGGACAGTTTTAAAAGACGGTTCTTTGCAGGTATTGAAACACATTTCGACTAAAGGCACACCGCCGCCTAAAATTTGGTGGACACCACCGGTTTGTTTAAGAACCAGTTTACGTATGGCTTTGCGGCATTTAAATGTTACAGTACTATGTAGCATGGACGATCATCATCAGGAAGTAATCGCGTACTGTCGAGAGAACAACTTTAACGGTTTAATCGCTGACGATGCCGAATATGCCGCGTTCGATCCACCGCGATACTTCTCATCGGAACAATTAAAACTCACGTACAAGGGTTCTCTCGATACCAAGGAATATGTTCTTCCCGAACTTTTAAAAGCACTGAATATTCCTTCCGATAAACTGTGTTTGCTGGCCGCATTACTTGGGAATTACATTTTAACCGAGCAGGACTTGACTGACTTTTATAAGAAATTGAACGTCAACGCTAATCTAAATAAAGTAAACGTAGAGAATACGATAAAAGCAATCGCCAGTTTTGTTCGCGATTTACCATCCATTGAATTGGATGTAGTCTCGCAAAAAGTTTTCGGTTCTTTAACAGATCCGAGGTGCTGGAAGCTAAGGCAATCGGTCCAGTACTATATAAACGGAACTAAAGACGGGTTTCTCCATTATAAACCAGTAAAACCAATTAGAGGTAAGTTCTTCTGCCGATCTAAGTCAACAATTGTGTTTACGTAATATTTCGTACGCGTAAACCAATCGTGCAATTGTTTCAGTACATAAGCTGGACTCTAAACAAAACGTGCAGCTGCAGTCGAACTCGTCTGATACCCCGACGACATCGGAAGCCGATTCGAATTTGGAAACGTCTAGATTCGCGTCCGAAACGGTGGAGAGCGAACGCGAAAGTTTGAATGCGTACAAACAGGCTACCGCGAACGCAAAGTCCGCCCCGCAAATTGTGATTGATCCACCTGGTATCCAGGCTCACGGGGACGCCGATAATATTAGGACAGAAGAAGAACAGAGCAATGGACACGCCGTAAACGGTACACACACGCTTCTAATTAGTTCGTCGAGTTCGAGCAGCAGTTCTTCCGCCACGTCTCCATCCCATGCAACGGCGGATTCGACGAGGCAGCCAGAGAAAATAACAACTATTCCAACTACAGTGCCAGAAGTTATGCGCACCGCGTCAGAGCGCCATCAAAAAGGACTAATGTCCCCCCATATTTATCAAATTCTTATTGCCGGGGAGATCAAGCTACCGGTCCTTCTGGAGGACGAAAATCATCGCGAATTTCCATCGATCCATCTTATATACAGACCAGTCAGACAAATGGTATACGCGATATTGTTCAATCTACATCATAGAATGTATTTAGCTGCTAAGAGTAAAGAAAAGGGAGGTGGGTACAAATCGTCTTTCATACAGGATGCAATCAACTGGCCGAATTAACAAATATTTGCTTAATTTCTGTCCCTAACAGATAGCGAAAAGATCGAAGTCCCAGACGTTGTGATAAAGGAGTGGGTATGGTCTAAATCGAATCCATATGTAACTCCTGAATTAGTTAAAGCTGAACAAATTGGTTGGGGCGTTCCTACGATCCAACGTTTATGGTTTGGGTACGCGATTCTATTTCGTAATTATGCCTACTATACGCTAGGAAAAATGTATACGAAGAAGTTTTACCTTGTAGCACAGGCATAGACGACAAACGTCGTCGTTTACGAGGATTTCTCACCTGTATGAAGTCAGATACACCTCTCATGTTAAACACTTCCTATGTACCACAGCACCTATTAGTCATGGCATGTGTTCTAAGGTATTAACATGCCCCTTATCTGTGAAAATTGCGATAGCTTAATTGTTCCGGTGTTCTACATGTAAATCTTTGATTGCAGATATATTATGTCGTTTTCGGATAAAATAAAGGTTCTACGCCGTTGGGAACTAGATGCTTTCATTGCACAAGCATTTTCGCCCGAGCTTATGAACGCTCAGTATTTACAGGACCTACAGGTAGCTTAAATATCTTTGCACTAACTGTACGTGTATCGTCGAACGTTAGTTTGTTATATTCGTGCAACTTGTTCCACAGCTTCCTCTAGTAACGTCCCGTGGTGTACAACTGGCTACCTTATTTATGGCTGGTGTAGAGATTGCTCTTTTAGCCAACGATGCTTGCGGCGCGCCAATACCATGGTTGATGTGCTGTCCATGGTTATACTTCGATGGGAAATTGTTCCATCATACATTAGCCCGTGCTAGAATTGCGAAAAATTTATTGGAGCTCTGCGGTGGCCACATTGATCGTATCGTGAAAGTCGAGAGAATGAAAAAAGCTATATTGGAGGGTACCAACGTTATTTTCGCACGTACGCCGCCCATTGGGCCAGGTTCGTGTGTTTCCAAAAATATTGGATCCGTGCTTTCGGATTGCTGAGAGATAAACGCAGCTATGTTGCTTCGCCGATTTCTGTTATTTATTGTGCGTATTATTCTCCGTTAGGAATTCGCGTATCGGTGCCACAAAATATTTTGCCCGCTGGATGTGCAATTAACGATGGTATAATGCGCGGACGAGGCAGCGGAACTATGCCTCAACGCGGTCTAATGCGACGTCCCATACCGTCCCGTGGTGGACAGCTAGAAATTGCAGGAGTGGTTGTTGGACAGTGGGGTCCAAATTATGGGCAACCTGGTCGCCTACCTCAACCCCTACAGGGTCATCCCCGTGGACGACTTCCACCGCAGGTGGGCTATAGATATTTACCTAAAGAAAAACTACCTAAGAAATGTTTCCGTAATGATTTTCAATGAAACTGGAAGCGCACATGATGCCTTCGTTTAAGCATTACTTTTCGGAACACTTACCATTATTTGGTGTAAGCTTTTAAGACGTACACGTTGCAGGTAACGTCTATAGGTGGTCTCAAGTATGGTCTCCCGCGGGCCTTCACCCCCATGAATCGACCCACGTTCCAAACGCGAGGAAACATTCGTACCCAAATCGCTGGCCGCGGGAAGAAGACACAGATGAAGGTGGAAGAATGTGATTTTCAATGTTTACTTTGAATGTCGAACAGACAACAGATTGTTAACATATATTATTGTGCAGGCAACCGGTAAGAAGAAGACCACTATTAAAAAGAGTAAAGAATGCGAGAATAAGAAAGACAACAGGGGACGAGATAATAATATCGGTGGAGTTGCTGATTATAAGTAAGCGTAATTTTTTAATTGTACACACGGAAAAGGGAAAAGATTATATTCGTGACAATTTGTTCGTACCGTCCAGTGACTCGATTCCAAATATGAATGCATCAAAAGACCCACTGCCAGTGCCGGGCCAATTTGAGGATGCCGTTGAAAACGGCAAGGGAATAGAAAAAGGGCAGGGCGACGCATCGCTAGTTGCACCAGTCGCCGCTGAAAACTAGGTATTTATACGCCACTTTTTAACGACTTTTAAACACTCCCGGATGTGACCCAAGACTGCAATCAAAAATGTTAGAAAAAAACCAAAAAAAAAAACAAGTGTGTGTAACGAGTAATGATGCGCCAATGGCATTTGGAAGTTTCGACACAATTTTTGCACGTATTAGAACCGCTTCAAGCATTCAGGAGACCGTTTTTTTTTCAACAAAAAGGCAAAAAAAAAACAAAAAAAACAGAGGAAAGAAAACGTTTGGTGCTTTAGAGAAGAAAAAAAAAAGGTGTTTAAATTATATTGTCCTGAATTTTCGCACAATGGGTAAGGAGAACACTTCAAATGTTACGCGCATAGTCACTCAACAATGTCTAAAGCTCTGATGGGGCCAAACTAATTAAACTATTATAAGAGACCACGCATCGTTAAAGCGATGTCAAGATATATAAAAAATCACAAGGATGTATAAACCCGACGTACACGATACGATGTCTTCACTGCCAAACGTACCATTCAGTGTGTAAGATAAAAGCGAAAACGAACATAAAAGAAAACATATAGGAGAAAAAAAAGAAACAATGAAATCGTGCTTGTGCTAACACGAGCGTGTTTTAGACTACTACTCCGCTCGGATCACCATAAGGATGAACTCGACTGATTAGTGTATGCGTGCGCTAATTTTATTAAGAACGTGAACAAGTCGTCAGCTGCTATAAGTATTTAATTCTTAAGAAGTGTGATTATTTTTTTTACAATGAAAATATATATTTTCCGGTATTATATGAAATGCTCGCATTGACAGTCTCAGTGCTCTGAACTCCGAGTAATGTGTATGTGAGATAGTTCACCGCACTCGTACCGACCGACAGACAAATGGACAAGACTTAAACTGAACATTCTATTGCAGATAGTTTTACTGATTTTTTTTTATAGATAGTCGGAGACAGGATACTGAGATATTCATTAGCAAATGGAGACTGATGCTTTTCATATAGGTAAAATATATATTTATATATGATTTAGATTAGATGTTCCCAATAGCATATTATATGTAAGTATGAGTGTGGTGTGCGTGCTAGATTGTTCAACCAGTATGATGATGTGATACGAAAAGAATTCTGTATGTACAAGGGAGTATTGTTCTTTTTTTTTGTGGTATGTGCAAAAAGTTACGATCTGTGAATTACAGTAAAGAAAGAAAGGAAATTGCATGGAAGCACGAGTGAGTGTATGAATATATAGGGAAACATAAAAAAAATGTATATAAACGTGGGATGTTAATGCGTGTCAGTCCATGTACACGCACGTTTCTGATAAAACATGAATGAGTTGGGGTAGTGGGAACATACATGTACGCGTGTGTACATGGTCGGATCGATATATTTATTTGCTGTTGCGTGGAGATGGAGAGAGGAATGAGTGACTTTGGAACGAATTACAAATTTCCATGTACGATAAGAGATACGATATGTACCCGTGATTCCGTGGGCTCGCCATGAGAGTAATCGACTTAAATTTTGTTTAAAGCCGAGGTTCTCTAAAAGAGTTACTCTGGCGGCGAGCTTCCAGTGTTGCTTGAAAAATATGCTACATTGCGCGATTTCTGCTTGTTTATCGCTAGGACCATAATTTACAAGCATTTGAAAGCTTGTATTTTTGTCGACTATATAGCTGAGTATATAGCTGCGCCGTTGTAAAATTCCCACTTTCGTTAATTGTTTAATTAAAGGTTTGTTCCCTTTTTCGTTCAGATGAACATCTTGGTAGGAGTCGTGATAAAAAATTCTCGCTTTCTGTAGCATATTTTTGAACTATATACAATTCCCTCGTTAGTTGTACATATGGATAGTTGCTTTAGAAGTGACAGCGTGAAAGGAGGAGGGTGTATATAAGAATATGGTCCGGTGATTTCACGTGTCCGTCACACGAAAGACCGGTTCAAATTAATGAGATCATCATGTTAAAAAAGAATAGGAAAATACTATTTATGCGTAGAATAGTCGGAGGAAGACTACGTCTACCAAAGATCATTGGAGCTCGAAGGTTGGGAGGTGGTTCTTTTATCAGTAAAATATGATAATGCGTGTAACGGAGAAACAAGACAGTACGGCAGAACACGAGTAATTCGATGAAAAGAGGGGAAAATAATAGACAAGAGCAGAAACGATGAGAGGAAACGCTATGTGTCTAAGTACAGAAATAATTTAATCGAGTAAGGGAGCGAGAGAGTAAATCATTTATTGAGATAATATAATGAGAGATAAGATAAAAATGTTATATTTTTGTAGATTTGTTATTGCGTAAAAAAATGCATTAAGACAATGAGAAACTTTATATAATTCGAATGACGGTTGAACTGAGCCTGCAAGTTGCAACGTGTGATGAAGATCATCGAGAGAAAGGGAATTATTGTATAGAAGATGAGTAAGAGACAAAAAAGATGGATAAGTGCTTTAGAAGATACGGTGGTATTTATGTTGAACATGTTTGACACCCGCGATTTCATAAAAAAAAAAAAGAGCCTCATTAATTCTTCTGTGTCTACGAAGCCCTCAGAATCCTGAGCTGCTGATGAATAAAATAAATGAATGAAAGCGAACAAAAGTGAGCAACAAAAACAAGTAATACACGTGAAAATGCAAAATAGTTAAAAACTACTGTACGCCAGTTTCAACGTGAGCTATTACCAGCGTATGCATATAATAAACAGTTTTCCAAATGCGATTCGAAACAAGCGACAAAGATTTAAAGAATGTAAAGGAACAATATAGTCTCTTAAATGAAACTATCATTCGACGATTTTCAATTAACAACACACTGACACACGTTGATTTCTGAATACATTATATTACATAAAATGTAGACCGATGTATGTAAAAAGAAAAAGGAGAAGAAGCAAATGATAGCAAAAAAAACACACGGCCGTGTATCTTTCTCGAACAGTTTAAAATTAGACGACGCTAGCCGTTTATAAATGACTTTTGATGTAATAATAATACTAATAATAATAGTAACAACAACAACAACAACAATAACAATAATATTAAACTAGAAGCAGAGAGACTTTTCAGATCCGACGGATGAATATTTGAGAGTAAAATGCCACTACGCTTTCGTGTAAGGGTAGATTTTCTTTCTGAGAAATCGAGCATCCTGAAATATGCAGAGCGAGAAATAAATAATATAATGGATGAAAATAAAAGGGAATGATAAAGAAGACGATTTATATATATATATATATATATAAACATGATGGATACACACCCAATCAGTTGCTGCTGCACTGATATGAGGCAATGCAATAAGTGTAATAAATGAAATAATTTAATACTAAATATTGAAACAAACAAGCGAAACCACGGTACGAATAGTAAAAGAAAAGAGGCGAAAATAAATAATGAATTAAAGGAAGCAAAATATATATGAAATCCATATTATTGAAAATAATACAACAGAGCAGAAGTATCGCAAAAGGAAATGATAAGATATTATACGTAAAACACATACATCAAAATAAAAAAAAAAAATTGAAATGGAAACTTGCGTAACACGAGAATCATGATCGACGCAAAAAGAACAGGTGCGCGTCTAATTCGTGCCTGCTTTTTCGTTGGAATAAGTACATTAAAAAATGGTAAAACATGAAAAAATAGGGGCCCACAAAACAACATTATCTAATGATAGAGGACGTATCCGCACGAAAGTGAGAAAAGAGATCCAACAATTAACGATTAATCTCTCCCTGTGTATTTAGAAAGTAAAAAGTCCTGTTTAAAAAACTTAATCTTTGAACATTGTGTGACGCTGTGGAAAGCAGCAAATTAATTGTACTTTGAAGTAAGGCACGTCTTGAAAGTCTTGCTAAATAATGATGCTGGAATATCGACGACCATAAACGCTTAATAAGTGAGAAACGATTGAACGAGAATCTAAATTATGCAACGTACTTCATTTTAGAATCCAGGCAAACGTTTTTGTTGTAAAATTAATGCCTCAATGTTTAATAGAACGTTCTTCCATTGAAATATTTTGTTTTGCAATTAAACAACGCTATTGCTATACTTGTATTAGAGGAAATTATTCTTTATGCCGGTTCATCAAATAGTCAAGCATTGAGGAGATACGTAATTACATCTCCCAATGAAGAGTAATGGAAATCCCTCGCTATTTGTTTATCTTACTTAACTTTTAACTTTTCTTTTTTATTATTATTCTTATTATTAATTTTTTCGTTCTTCGTTTGATTTGTAATCACACAGTAGTAGAACCTTAGGTCTTTTTGCAAAAGTCATACTATATAGGTACATATACATAGAGGAAAATATTATATAACAAAAAATGGAGCGGATCATTTAATTTCAATAGTTTGTTTTAAATGATTGCTACAAAAAAAAATGATAAAGCATGCGTTTATGCTATTATTTCACTGTATCTCTGATAGAAGCACGCAACAAATGGGCATTAAAAAAAACGTTTAACGTTTTCTTCTCATTTCTTTTATTATGCATGCAATAGTTATTACTTTGTGGTAATAAAGTAACAAGATTTTCTATAGCAACGCAATGAAAAAATACATAGTGCCCTCGACGAATGATTAAAAGGGAAAGCGAAAGCTATATTGAGTTGCTATGATGCTAGGTACGTAAATTTTAAGTTTCTTTTTATACCATAGTTTCGCTTGCATATCCTATTAACAAGGTATATTAAAAGTATGGTAGCAAAGACAGTAAATAAAAAAATATTAATAAACTAAAAAACCAAAAAAAGAAGAATTAATGAAACACTTATCAATGTAGCTGCAAATGTATGTGGGCCCCGTCCTTATATATTCTTACTAAATATTACATAACGTATATTCTGCTATTATTTTTCATAGTTAAAGGATGCAACAAAAAAGGAAAATGATCGAAATACAAGCGCGTACAGAGGGTAAAAAAAGTGTATGTTACAATTTATAATCATTGTATGTTTATTTTGCTTTTTTCTATTTTACCCTCTCTCGTTTTGTAATATATAAGAGGACAAGATAAATCGATGATCGAGTGTGTAGCGCGTGGAATGCTAACAATCTTTTTGCGAATGCGGACAAATTTTCTGTGAAAATTTTGCGTTTCAGAATCTAAACTGTGAAGCATTGAGTTTTTCTCCTAAGTCGGAGAATCGAGAACGAGGGTGAATAAAATTTAATGTTCTCTATGATTTTACCAATAATTACATTATTTCGAGCTTGTGTGGGTCGGAACGATGGCGAACTACATTTCCTCGAACAGTGAAAAAGCTATTGCGAAACTTCTTGGTATGACAATGTTGAAATTATTGCAGCGCACTTATTTATCCAATGCTGCATGTATCAGCCAACATTTGTTGCAACATTACAAGTAATGTAGCACGCAAAGTTTCTCTACTCAACAAAAAAAAGGCATGCTATATGAATTGGCAACTTATAAGTATATTTGAAGCACACCGACAAAGCTACCAAGCCGACCCATTTAGTTCTTGGATCTCTCTATAACTCTCACAGTTACATCGATGTATTCTTGTTGGATTATTCTACCTTGTAACTTACTGTTGTAACATAATATCCCATTCATGTCTAGTGTCAAGCAGAGCTGATTCTATGCTTTTGCTAGTTGGAAAACTGAAGAAAATACGTTTTTAAACAAAGACCGAAGAAAGCGGAATGCAGGAATTTACTTAATTGTATTCGTGTACACAAAAAATGTATTGAATAAGTTGAAGATTCTGATACAGTTGACGAACTTAGGAATAGGCGTTTGCAAAGTTTAAAGAAACCCAATAAGAAAGAATGAAATGGGAGAATCAGTGCTGGCGAAAACACGAGGCAACCAAAAAATTATAATAAAACTAAAAAAAGTCGCATTTAAAGTACTTTTAAAGCGGATACATATTTGGAAAGTAGGAGGTAATCATTGTATAAATGTAGTGGCAACTCTATAATACTACAAAAGCAACCAAAAAAAAAAATCAATATATTCCATAATTATTCGAAATATTAAATGCAAAATGCACTTTAATGGATGTTGTAACTAATTAGAATATTCAAATTGCATCGACATTTTACTGTAAATCTGTTCTTTGGAATACAACTGCTCTGCTGCTGCTGCTGCTGCTGCCTGAACGAATCACATCTTTCTTTCTTAAGAATAAGGAATTACGTAAAAGTAACAATTGCATATGGGGAAACAAAGAACCATGTTTTTTCTTCATCCCAACGAGCAGAGAAGTTTCTCCATTGACAGATATTTTAAGTTTGTTTCTTTTAAAAAACTATACATGTATATTTACCTTCTTTTTTTTCTTGTATAAATGCAATTACACGACACACATGCAAAGTAGAGAGAACGGTTAATGATTCATAGAGATTCTTTCTTTAAGTTGAAGAGGAAAAATGCATTGCAGGACACCTGCACGGTTCGAAATAAGGGAAACAAACTTTCAGTGAAGTTTTGTAAGAAAGTTGTTCGTGTGAGAGATTCTTGGAGATGGTTGACTGAAATTTTCGGAAGTTTAATGATTTATTGAAACGTGTTGTCATGTCTTGAATACAATTAAAAGAACTATAAAAAGAAAATCAGAGTAGTTTTATATCTTCCACAACTTGTACATATGATATTTTTAATGCACGCTGCCTTTAACTCATTGCTAGTTTTATGTTACTTTCTCTATTAATATTCCGTTATTTTATAAGCTACCGTATCCAATAGTCGTGAACATTATTCCATGCGCAGTTCATTTGTTATAAACAATTAAAATTGTTATTACGGCCAACTGCGTATAGTCACAGCAACGGGGTATTTTTTGTCGCGTAGCTTATTCGTTTCCCTTTCATTTGACATCAAATTTATTAAAAAACAACCTCCAGGAGCCGAGATAACAATTTTTCAAAATATTGTCGATAACCGGACATGTGGCGCCATCTCGCGATTTCGCGCACCGCCAAAACCGAATTCCCGGATTACATCGTTTAATTAAACAAATTCAATTATCTCCGCTTCTACTGGACCGATTTCAATCAACGACCTCTCAAATTAAAGCTCTTGCCTCAAGGATCAATCTCCTTCACCACTAGATCGGCCCTCGTGTATAGCTTCGGTGCAATTCTCAAACGAATTGTTAAATTGTTTATAACAAATAAACAGCGCACGCAGCCGATGGGTAAGGCGTTGGGTAAGGTAGAAGCCTGAGTAGTTTCAAGCACTTGTGTATAGACGGGGGTAATAAGGACCACTTTTGAGTGTAGCTATGGCAGGAACACGAGCAGTTTCACGGACTTCTGTACAGATGTCAGGACAATTACGCCAAGCCAACTGGCGGTAACCTGGCAAACATTAATTTAACAATTAAAGGGAAACGGCACATTGCGGAATACTGTTAAATTACAAATATATAGAAATTACATTTCTTTTTGTA
The DNA here is from genome assembly GCA_963969485.1 of Nomada goodeniana. Taxonomy (NCBI): domain Eukaryota; kingdom Metazoa; phylum Arthropoda; class Insecta; order Hymenoptera; family Apidae; genus Nomada; species Nomada goodeniana. Next base: position 675,444 of record OZ018306.1, on the reverse strand, counting down.
TTCTACCTTTAAAATAGAATATTGAATACATTAGTATAACAAGGAAAATAATAGCAAAGGAATCCCTTAAAAGGATATACAAATATGGAGCGTAGCACGATGTCTAAAACATTTTTCTTAACCTGCTAGGTGATACCAGCGAACGTCGTATCTGCAGTTACATAGTGTAAATTATTTCTAAAGCACGGTAAGGATAAAATGTAATAATAGCACATTTCGTAAACTAAATGAAATGCTTTTAATTTTGATTGCACTTACTATACATTGTAGTTGAAAACAATCTATTAAGGTAGGTATTCAGTTTATAACCTATATACCGTATAATTGTTGTAGAATATGGCAAGAGAACCGGACGAAGAATTGAGAAAAGCATTCTCCCAATTGCACGAGAAAATGATTGACACCAAGCAGAAATTAAAATTAGCGGATATACAAATCGATAAATTGAAACGATTTAAACAATTCGCTGAATTAACAATGAAGGATGTAACCTCTTATCCTGACAATACAAAGACATATGAATCTGTAGGCAGAATGTTCCTCTTAGATGACATGGAGAACATTAAATCCGGCCTTGGCAAGCGGATGAAGAATGCTGATGAAAAAGTGAAAACCTTGCAAAATAATAAAACATATTTGCAGCAAAATCTAAAAGAATGCGAAAACAATATCAGAGAAATGATTCAGCAAAGACAGAACAAAGATGCGTCTGGTTAGCACCCTTAAAGATTTTTTATTAACATTATTACCTCATTGTTTACACTGCGCTATCATCTGTATTCTTGCATTAATAAACTGATATATTAAAAGATCTTGGTATCGTGATTAAGAAGGAGAACGCAATTACCAAGTATTATTGTGGTTTCTAATTATCGTTAATTTATTCCAGCTGAATTAATACATACAACAAACGATTTTCTGTGATTTGACTTACTTTTCCATTTATTTTATTCACACGTTCTTTCGTCCCAAGCTTTCTCTCAATCTCTCATTCTTTTCTATGCATTCGCTCAAAATTCCTTAGCTACGTCCTAAATTATCCTTAAAAACGTATGTGCCAACGCAGTAATTTGGCATATGGGTTTACTTGGAAATAAAAATGCTGCAATTTGTCTTCAACTTGGGGTAGAAAAGATCGAACAAGTAATACGCTTACTCAGGACTTGTTAATGTTCCTATGTCGTAATTACATTTATAGTTCTTTACTAATATAATGCATGGGGGTGTGACATGCTATTCGGTCTTATAAATCCAGAGCATATTGTTAATATGCGTTTGTTCTGGAACATGGTGCAGCAAAATGTAATTCGACAAGTATATACAAAGTATTCTGTTATCAAATAACGAGGTCACGATTATCAAATTCAATCGTAAGTCTTATTTTTCGGTAAAATAATCGATCCCTGAAAGGTCGAATTACATAATAGTAGCGTCGTCTTATCGTGTGCATTATCATTATAATATTTAAGTATCAGACTTTTTGTGCCTCTGTTATCTTCAACTCACAAAGTACTTATACAATAAGGTATCCATTTATTAAAAATTCAAACGGGAAGTTTGAAGATTAATATGTATGTATGTATGTCTGTCTCTATGGAGAACCTCGCCTATTCATATGGAAACCCATGCATTACAATAGCTTATAGAATCGTATATGAAATGAACTCTCTCGAATGCAATACGTGTACATCAGTCTTAACTAAAGTGATTGCCATTGTTCATCGTGGTACTCTGTCGATACTTTCAGTGATGATCCTCGTTTATATTCGACATGCAATCCAACTGAAATCCCTGGATTCTTGGGTACACATATTGGGAATTCGCAGCTGTCCTAATTAAGTCTATCGAGCATCCAAGGAAAGCTATTGCCGCGAAAAAGAAGTTGCGAATAAATTATGTCGAACGATAATCGTTCGTATTGATTACCGCATCTTACGGATAAACTGCGTAGATCCACGTAAATCTATATTCGTCTCTTAAATAAGTTCTTTTTTTTTTTGCTTGGTTTAAGTAAAATGTACTTATCATTATAATACGATACACATCCGTCGATGAAGAAATATAAATCATATTCTTAATTAGCTTAAGAAAATAATTTATACCGCTTGCTACAAGGACCGTATGTATAAATACAAAAACATGAAAATCTTGATGCTAAACGCCGAATGTACATATAATAAATACAGGAATAATGTAATTTAGATGTAAGATGTTACGTGTGTGTATATATACACGCACGTACACGCACCTGTGATCTCGTTACCTCTTTAAATCCTTAGCAATCTCTTATAATGAAATTCAGCTAAAAATTGTAATTTACGAAAAATAATACAGTGCACGCAATATTGTTAGAATGTAGTGTAATCTGCGCCACGATTTCTCGTTTGAGCCATTGTTTGTCGGACAGTTGGTTATTGTTCAATATTACCACGTTTAGAAACGAACCACTCCTATCACAAAATTATGAAACAGAAGTAAAGTGTTAAAAATTATACAAGTTTCTCTCTTATTACGGACCAGTGAAACCCTGGGGTGGTTGGCCTGGTACCGAGTATTGTGGTCGAAAGTTGCCAAAGTTAGCCGCACCAGCGAAAGTAGCTGGCAATTGCCCGCCGGAAAAGCCTGCAGGAAATTGTTGTGCTAATAGGGCTGCCTGTCCCGACTGAGTACTGCTACCACCTGGCGCAGTGGCTGCTAATCTGCTCAAAATCGACCTCTCGGACATTTGAAGTCTTTGAGCAACAGGTGGAATACGTGCTAACGTTGCTGGTAAACGACTCACGTCTGATTTCATGTCGGACAATAGTTCTTCTAATTGATTCAGTACCTTGTGAATAAAAATATGTCGAAAATGATCAATAAATATACCGATTAAAAAGAAAAAGTAGCATATTATTTTAATTAGATACTTACTTTATGCAAAACAGCATTTGCTGGTTTATTTCCGGCAAGACTCTCTTTACTAAGATGTTGATGCGATTCTGCAAGGCACTCGACTTCAGCAAATCTTGCATTCAGACTCATCGCAGGATGATTTGGATCCTGGGTTAAGTTCAGGTACGCGGCTCTTCTCAATTGCTCCTCTATAACTAACGCTTGTTCCAACAGCTTGAAGCGTCGAGCCAAAAATTTATTCTTTATTTCTAAAAAGTTACCCTTGCCCACATCCATTTTGAAAGGTTCATTTATGATCGCGAACCTGAAATATAACAACGGTAGAAGTTAGCGTTCTATTGTGCTGACCATGGACCATACTCTTATCACTGTTCGTGCTACCTGATATCATTTTGAATATCTTGCCAGCGACCATAGCCGTGGGTAACAATGCCGGCTAACAACCAATAGTCGTGTCGTCGATGCCATATTTCGTATTCACGGCCAGGTACTGCAGCTTTCTCTTCATTTAGCCACAATGTGTGCAGCTCTGTGAAGCCACCATCGGCAATGTTGAACATGAATTTGCGTTTCGGCTTCACTACTTCATTTTCACACTCCTTCGTGTCCTTATCTTTGTTATCCTTATCCTGTAATGCAAAGCCAACATATTAATTAACTGAGCGTGTGGTGTCTGCGATATAATCTATTTGATTATCTAATCAAAAAATACCTCTCGCTTCTCAGTTTCTTCTTCATCGTCTTTAACTATAACTACGTCCTCCTCGGAATCTGGTTTCGGCTTATTTTCATTGCTTTCCGCTTTCTCGTCGTGTTTCGTTACCGATTTCTCATCTTTCGTTTCCGCTTTTTCCTTGTCTTTCTCCGCTGCTTCTACCTCCGTGTCCTTTTCCTCCTTCTTTACATCCTCCTTGTCCTTATCCTTTTCCGTATTGTTCTCCTCGTCCTCCTTGGAATCCTTCGGTTCTTCCTTTATATCTTTTGCGTCGGAACCCTGAAAGTAAGTTTTGCGTTTTTATTACTACAGTCATATCACGATTTTCTTCGGCCTCGTGTGGTGAAAACACTAACATCTTTATCCTTTTGCTCCTCCTTGCATTCTTTGGCGTCGGGCGCCTCAGAATTCGTCTTGCTCGATTCAGTGGTCACAGTTGCGGGGACAGCTGTAGGAGTTGGAGTAGCAGCTGGACTTGGACTCGGTGCATTAGAAGTAGCTGGTGTTGCACTAGTACTGCTAGTTCCAGTTGCAGCCTCAGCAACACTGCCGTCTGTTTTCACGGGCTCTACAGGCTTTCGAATCATTTCGGGCATCGAATAATATCCGTTTATGTGCTCGAACTCTTGCACCTACAAATTTGTAAAACCGCGTAAACAGAAAAATTCCGAAGAAAATAGATCGTATACGTACGTAAATTGTTTTATGTACCTTCTTCCTTATCAAAGACATTACACCGATTCTCGTCAAAACGTGCTGCCGACTAAGTCCCTCTCTTGGGACACCATCGGCGAACGTTTCAGCATTATCCGCGCCAGGTTCGCATAGATGCCGCATGAACAAAGAAACATATGCTTTGAAGTTCTTCTCTGACTTGCCCCTCAAATCACGCACCAGCCTGAAATGCGACAATATACTTTAACAGTACTTTAAATTTACTGATTGCCGATGATATATCGAGCGAGTAACTAACCACTGAGAATTGAATGCATCCTGCGGCGGCATACCATAACGCATAATCGCGTTGAGGAACGCTTTCCTCTGTCTGGCATTGAAGCCCAACACCTGAATAAAATAATTCAATTGCAACAACATCTCGTACTAAGTAAATGCGAAAATATAAAAGGGCTGGCTCAAACGTACCTCAATGTTTCCATTTACTCTAGCTAGCAATGGAGGAAGCGGGCGATCCTTCTCGTCCCTTCTTTCCAACCTTCGTCTGCTCCTGCGGGATAATAAGTCACCATCGCCCTTTTCATCGAAATCGTCATCTTCTTTATCGTCGTCACTCGGCGCACTAAAATCACTGTTATAATCGGACAGATTCTCTTGCCATGGCTGATCGTCTCTTGTGCTCTGATCTCCAGTAACTACGCCATCGTTATAATTCACTTGCTTGCGTATTCGTTTGCCTGGAAGAAAAACATTATTCAATTCACTGTACACTTGAGAAAAAAAAATATCTTGTACGCATACCTTTCCCAAGCGTTCTAGCAATATCTTCTTGCTGCTGTTCATAATGATGCCTCAACAGCTTGATCCAATAAGCAGGATCTGTGTTTTCGGCTTCCTGTTTGATGATCTCCGTGTCCGCTTCCTCTTCTGTTTCCCCTTCTTTCGTTACGTACGAGGCTACTTTGAAAGAACTTAGGTACTCGTTGGCCCAATTTTCTTTCTGTTCGATACCCTCCTTGCTTCTATCTAACAGTTCAGCCACTGCTTTGTCATCGTAGTGAATGGCCTCGTCTTCTTTGCCTTCCTCCTCTTTGAACAGTTCCTCGGTACCGAACCGCAAAATATCGTCAAGTTCTTGCTTGCTGAAGTTGGCACCCTTACCACCCATGCCTGGTCTTACAACTAAATGCGTTAACATCATTTTGCGTTTGGCCACTTGTGTCACCCGCTCTTCAACAGAGTTACGAGTTACGAATCTATAGATCATCACTTTATTCGCTTGGCCGATTCTATGGGCTCTGCTGAATGCCTGAATATCGTTGTGCGGATTCCAATCGGAATCATAAATAATTACAGTATCGGCAGTGGCTAAATTTATACCCAAACCACCGGCACGCGTGGAAAGTAGAAATACGAATTGCTGTGCACCAGGTGCATTAAATCTGTCTATGGCTTCCTGTCGCTGGGTACCAGTGATATTACCGTCGATTCTTTCGTACTTGTAACCCTCTCCTTCCAAGTAATCCTCGAGAATGTCCAACATTTTTGTCATCTGCGAGAAAATTAGCACCCTGTGTCCATCGTCTCTTAACTTCTTCAACATTCTGCTTAACAGCACCAGCTTCCCTGCTGCTTTGATTAATGCGGATGTTTCGTAGCTTCCGTTCGGGGCGGTTGGCGCCTCTTGAGATGCAGCCGGGAATAAATAAGGGTGGTTGCAGCACTTTTTAAGGTCCATCATGATGTTCAATAACGATACTTGTTGACCTCCTCCTTTAGGATTTAATGCCTCAAAGTTCCTCGTCAATATGTACTTGTAATATTTCTTTTGCATTGGCGACAGTTCAACGCGAACGATGAACTCCGATTTGCTCGGCATGTTCTTCAACACATCGGCTTTCAGCCTCCTCAACATGTGAGGGCCAAGAAGTTCGTGCAACTTCTTCACCTGTTCTTCTTTCGAGATATCAGCGAACTCGTTTTGGAACGCGGCCAAGTCATTAAATTTATCACGACAGAGGAAATTCAATAAATGGAACAGTTCCTCCAAGTTATTCTGCAGCGGCGTGCCGGTCAATAATAGCTTATACGCGATATTATAAGAGGCTAACAATCTAAAGAACTTCGATTGATTGGATTTCAGCCTATGCGCTTCGTCTACTACAAGCACGGCCCAATCAATCGATCCCAGGCATGCCGAGTCGATAGAGATAAGTTCGTAACTTGTAAGAAGTACATTGAACTTTATTTGATTCGATCTGATCTTCGATGCCCTTCCACCGCGAACAGCGCCTTCCTCAAATGACAATTCATTCTCGCGTATTACGATACGGCTGTCCTTGTCGCCTGAAATTAACGGTGGAGCGTTAATCAGCACAGCGAAGGTAATACAAGTGAGATGAAATGCACTTGAATATACGTACCGACATAAGTAACGCAATAGAAATCGGGTGCCCAGGTTTCGAATTCACGTTCCCAGTTAATAATAGTCGACAAGGGTACAGATACAAGGAACGGCCCTTTGCAGTGGCCCTCTTTATACAACGAGTACAGAAAGGTAATAGTTTGGATGGTTTTACCCAAACCCATTTCATCCGCTAAAATAGTGTCTATACCTTGTCCCCACGAATATCTCAACCAATTCAAACCCTAGAAAACCATCAAGTTACGGGTTGCTAAATTAATTTTACATTCAAACAAACGTAATATATTTACCTCCAATTGATAGGGATGCAGCTGCATTCCAGTCTGATCCAGATAATCTGGTTGTCGTTCATACTTTTTCTTGAGATCTGTCGTAGGCTTGTCAGGCGGAGGAGTATACCGTTTAGGCGTTCGTTCCTCGTCATCGATAAGTTCGCGGGTCTTTGACTTCTTCCCTTTACCTGTACACCACGTATATGATTACTTTATAATTCGCAACGAGAACTGTAGAAATAAGTAAATGAAATAATCACTCATCTCACCCTTCTTTCCTTTGCGGGAAGAGCTGCCGTCGCAACAGTTGGCAGCTCTGAGATCCAGATAATATTCAATAGCTTGCTTCAATCCTGGAATATCCTCGTGCTCATCTTCCAAGGTAGCTTGATCGTAGCCTAGTTCTCTCCATTTCACGAGATACGTCGCTCTACCATCTCGCGAAAGTCTATGATTAATTACTCGGTGCACGACAAGCCATTCTGGCCGCACACCGTAACGATAAAATCGTTCCTCTAAATTGTATTCATCCCTATTAGTTGCACCATCTTGCTCTTTCAATCGTTTTACACGAGAATCGCTTTCGTCCAATGGCTCTTCCAATTTGGGTGGTTCATCCATGTCATATTTCCGCGAGTAGTTCCTGCAAATTTCAGGGCAATGTAGAATCGGAAAGATTGTCGCGCGTATCGCTGTTTGTTGAAACGGTTGCCCACCTGAACATAAGTGGATGGAAAACATCGAGCTGTAGTTCGGTGATCCAGTCGCAATGCCAGTAGGACATATCTGCCCACTTGACAAAGAATTCTCGTATTCTCCGTTGCTTCGGAGCAGCCTTGCTCGTGGAAGGCTCTTCCGAGGGTGTTTCTGGGCATTCCTTCCACCTCCATGTTAAGATCTTTGCAACTGTCGTAATAAAAAATACAAGTTACATATCTATGCGACGTGCTTTTCTTTGTTTCATTGTATTACAATACCTTTTCCCCGTATCGGCGGACAAGAGCAACGAGGACACTTCCAATCCCCATCAGGAATTTCAGAAAGCGGCGGATTCAAACAGTGTGTGTGGTACGCGCTAGTACAACTATCGCAGCATAGCAGTTCGCCACCGTCTTTACATACCCTACAAAATTCCATGTGCTCGTCGTCGTCCTCAGCGGCGCCTAAAAATATAATGAATAAACTAATTGATCACACGTACGTCCCGTGAAGTAAATCCGCATTAGCGTATTGGGGGGGATGCAAGGTGCAGGGTTACAAGGAAGGTACCTGCAATACCTTCTCCTTCACAATGGGGGCAACTCCATTTTCCTTCTGGCGTTTCCTCTAGTTCAGGCTCTAGACACACTAAGTGGTAAGCTCTAGGACACGTGTCGCACAATATAATTTCTCCCCCTTGTTGACACACTTCGCAATAATCTTGATGATCGGTCTGTAAAAATGTGATATTGCAAACAAAAATAATTGTACATGTAAACGAATCAAAGTGAAGAATGTAGAAACTAAGAAAATAACTTACTTGAAGGCCTTCCTCGCCGTCTGGAAACTTAGATGTCGTTTTCGTCTTTTTCTTCTTTTTAGTTTTATTCCCGATTTTAGTTTTTGCCTTCCTGCGAACAGGTGGTTCTACTGGCGGTTCGACACCTGCCTCTTCTGTATTTCCTTTGCTTGTTCCATCCGGGCCAGTGGGCTCTTCAGCGTCGGCCAACATTTGCTCAAATTCCATGTCTGAATCTCTATCTGTACCGATACCACTGCCTTCTGCTTCTTCATCGGAGCTTCCCCGTTTACGCTTTCCAAGCTTGATCTTGAGTGTCGGCACCTTTGATGCTTTCTTCCCTTTTTTCGCCCTGGAACCACGCGATTTTCGTTTTCGGTCACTATCCTCGTCGTCGTCTTCCTCATCTTCCCCCTCCTGTACCGCGCCACTACGATTTGCTCTCGCATTTCGACTATCCTCGTCCACGTTCGCGGACGATACATCAGCATCGGGTTGCGTGTGGGGGTTTAATTCAGAAAAATCTCGCCATTTGGCCGCCACCAGCATCATAAGTTTCGACATTGGAACCTAAAAGAAGAAATGTATAGGAACAGATGTACCAGTTCCTTTTCTGTCTGTTTAAAAAGTACTTACTTTTGGATTCTCTTTTGCAAGCAGCGGTCTAACATGTTGCTGGAATAATTTATATGTAGTTAAATTCTGGAAGTCCGCATCGGTGTATTCAATTTGTACATCGGTCAATCCAAAGGTGTTGCAGACTTCCTCAATTGTGGGCATTCCGGTGGTGGGCTCCTGACTAGGAGGAGCTGGTGGATTGTGACTGGATGATTTCCTGGAGGAAGATTTTCTACTCTTTCTGCTCCCTGCATAGTCACTATCATCTCCAGCTACGTCGCCTGGTTCGCCACCTCCACCAAAGTCACTCTCCTATGAAAATTAATCGTGGATATTTTAATGCACTGAACTGTACGGCGCAAAGAAAAACTAACCACCTACAGAATAGAAAAGAAAAGTAACAAATAATTACATCTCCGGAGTCTGATTTTTTCTTTTTCTTCTTCTTCTTCCCCTTTTTGTCTTCGCTACGTGCTTTTCGTTTCTTCCCCTTTTTCTTTCTTCTTTCCTCCGGTTCATAGTCATCATCCTCCTCCTATAGTGGGGAATATTTTTTTCATAATCTTGTGTCTATTTAATAATATATAAATTCAATCTATGTATAGAGTACACACTAGTCTTTGAGATTCTTCTGCATCAGATGAACCATCTACTGGCTGATTAACATTTGCAACTGGGGCTCCTCCAGTTTCTTCTACATCATCTTCCCCTACAAATTAATCATGTAACAGATATGCCGAATACATTACACGTGTTTAATATAAATTGAAGCAGCTTTATTAATTTACAATATTCTTAATAATTCTGTTATGGTAAAATTTCTCATGTATCATTGCCAAACACAGCTGTATACTTGATTGGCTGCCTTTGACTTACAAGAAATCAATATCTGTGTTCATTATAATGTATGTTTGGGCATAGTTAATGAATGTATAAATATATATATATATATATATATATATATATATATGCAGAGGGAAATTACTATTCAAAATAAATCAATATATTAAGCATTCTTAATAATGCTTAATAATACATAGCAGCTAATGAACGAAAATGGTCGAACATAAACATTGCAGTTATTGTGCAAATGTGCATGAATACTGCACAACGAATAAAAAAAAAGATTTGTATTATTTTTCGCTGCGACATTATTTTTTTATATTTTTTAAATTTACCATGAAATATACTCATTAAAAAGCACTAACTTCAATGTAAATACTGAAATATATAGAAGTGTACACGAAGTGTAGCATAGTATGACCGAGTGTTGTTGGAAGGAACGTTCGATTCGAGGCGGCGGACTGATAATTGCCAAATCGATAGTAACGTTTTATAATAAACCGATTTTTGTTATTCTCAGAAAAAGATCAGAATGATAAAATCGGAATAAATACAAGGCCTCCATGCGAGAGCGAATAGGCGCGCATGCATAAGATCCATTTGAAAACGAGTGAGCCGTCGAAAGCGAACAGTCGAAATGTATAAATTATTTCCATGTAATCCATGTTCGATGAATGCTTTGTGCGAGAGTATGCGTCCGCCATTTTCTTTGAAAGGGCTCACCACATTGGATGCCTATAATTTATATTCATAATATTGCCGCGATTTACTTATTCCCCTTCATGGCATAACGAAAAAGACTATAAACGATGCCCCGCTTAATATGCATGCAGGTATAGGTAGATGAAATTTTTAACAAACCCCCTAACATGATCGCCACGAAAAACTTGCACCGGTCGTTTATACATTACGATTAATGGTGTGCGTGTGTTGGCGGACACGCACACACAAGTGTACCAGATGGTTGAAAACCAAAACGAGCATTGCGAAATTATTTTATGTATTCCGCAATAAATTAGAAACATTGTTCTGCGTTGCTGCTAGTTTTCCACAACGGAGCAGTATTTCGTATTAAATGTTGATGTTTTGTTGAAATGTGGGACCAAGATGAAACTGTCTTACTACTCCGCGGGTTAAAGTAGATTAAGATCGCACTAGAACCTACTTCGCTCGAGGAAATAGCGCGTGCTTTATGATTTTCGTATTGAAAGCGACGAAGGAAATAAATGTGTTAATTAAATAGTATTTACCAAGTAATTGTTAAGCTCTAATTATGTAAAGAACCTACAGACGTGGAAGCAAAATACACGATACTCCGCGAACTTAAAAAGAGCTCACTTGGCGGTAAAATCATTGATGGTTAATGTATCGAATTTTACTGTCGAACTGTGACTGACCGCAATTCACCAACCATATCTTTGCATCTACAATGAGATTACTATAAATGAAAAACACGGAGGACCATGCGATTTCTGTTTCACTATTGAATGTAAACAATAACCTATAACTGAGTAATTATTCTGCTCGTTTTAAAGCATGCTTAAGCATACCGTGATCCCTGATATTTTAGTTAACCCATAAAACAGACCATCGTTAAAGACTCGCGAAATAATTTGACAACTCAAAGGTTAGTTCATTTTTCATCAATGAACGTGGAGGAGCCTAAGGAATCCGAACTCTTGTAAAATTTACTGTGGCGATTAGCCTGGCATAGAACTAGATGAAAATAGGCAAGAAATAATAGGCAAACATGCGACAACGCGGGACAGCGTGGAAAACTACGGAAGGACCAATTGACATGGCAGCCATCGTACAAAAAGCGCGCGTCCTGCGTGTTCGAGGATACAACTTTCCGGTAGTATTCGTAACCGAGTATCCCTCGCAACTTACCCGCGTAGCTCTCCTCTACCTCTTCGTCAGACGCCATCCTCTAGTAGCGGAGAAGTATTACTTTTGTAACACCGAGATGATATATCACTCACTGAACGGGACGCTTCTGTGGAAAAACAGCACGGAAATGCAACATTAAACGTTCGTGGATCGACGCTCTCGCGTTTCAGTTTCGGCGTGCCGTCACTTCGTCTTGTACGTGCACCGATGTGCACCTACTGCTATAAGCTTCTTCTCTCACGCGATTCGTCGGTTCTCTTCGTTTCTCCCCACCTATCGCAATTTTCTCTCCCCTCGCTTTCCCCTCTTTGCTATGAAAGAGTTCGTTTCTTCCCCCCTTTTCCTCTTCGTCCCTTCTCAACCATGTTACAGCACGCTGTAGCTGGTAGCTGAATGTATACGAATGGTCTGCCCATCTCAACCGTGTTGCATTTGCATATTTCTTTTTCTTCTCCTTCATGTACCCCTCAGTAAATGCCTTTTAGTTAGTTTTTTTGAAAAAGATGCCTTTTTCAATAGCGATGCATTTCCATGCGCACCTGTATAGTTCGCTCGTTACACCGGTACCTGCTCTTTCCTCGATATTTCCTTTTTGTTCGTGCTTGTTCCTGTTCTTTCCTTCCTTTTTCAGCTGCCAGTTCGTCTCCTCTTTATTCTATATTTTTACATTTCATCGATTCAGAGATACAGTATAATATCCATGAACGATATAAAATGCAAACCTTACAAGCAATTTCAGAAATTATTTCTAATGAAGTTTCGAGGATCAATACTTTCTTTGACAGTATTTCAATTCAATATAAATCTTGCAGTACGAGTATATACATATACGGGTTTGCGGCATGATTAATGCTTTAAGTACGCTCTTTCGATGGAGGCGAGATAGCCGAATGCAACCCATGCGCGTTACTTTTCATCTGAATCATGACGCTTATTTTTAATTTAAGCAATCTGCCATACATATCCGTGTTATTGATTTTATACGACTGAACTGCAAATTGAGAGCGCTGCACTAAATAACTAGCGATCAACGGACTGCTGGACAATTTTAATCAGGGAATCGGCTATTATCCTTTATTATCCTAATACATTTCAAAGGAAACTGCACTCTTATTCGTGAAGCTCATAAGCAGGCATCAAATACACAATTCTGATTATTCGTGTTCCTCTTTAACAATATTCCATACTAAGCTAAATCTAAAATCAAATTAATGTCAATAATAACATAAACAGATAAGATACTTGATGACAGAATAAACATAAAATAACTAAAATACTTTGGCTTCTAATTCCCATGTCTATGATAGAAGATTCTATAGGAAAAGTGTGAGAATATTCTGTACTGAAATTGTTTTCTTGTTAGGTATTGCTGCTTTTCATAGAGGCAGAAATTGCTGAAGTATTTATTCATATAATTGTTCAGTTCCTCTACTCCTAACAGTTAATACTTCCATAACGCATAATACAGGAGGTCCTTGTAGAGCAACACACTGTTGTATTCCTTTATATCACTTTATTTATAATTACTAGTAGTACGAATTAATATATGTACCGATAGAGCGCACGTTACATGTTTCGTAGACATACGTGTTGCTCTGTAACATGAACGAAAATTTATTTTGTATGTTTCATACGTAACAATCTATTTACAAATATGAAATACATATATTCTGAAGGCTTTGATATACAAAAAAAAATAAGAAAAAAGCATTCGTAATACTTTTAGATACAGTAGTTCATTCTCTTTCTGGAGATATCATAGTAAGACTAATATTAAGAGACAAACATGCTTTATCTATATCACTTAAGATAATTTACCAAAAGGCATAATAATCCGTTTTTGGGAATGCATAGAAGCAATACAATACTGTATGGAATGAACTAGAATCGTCGAATTTTCTGGACAATTAATAAGAAATTATCCATGGCGTATGGTTATTGTACATACTTTGAATATTTAGATTCGATCGAATTTAAGTTTCCGATCTCGTTCAATTCAATCCTGGCTAAAGTCGTTCTCTTAGTACATTAGATATGGCGGAACTTTTGATTTCAAGCCGTTCAATTAATCCTGAACAAAACTTTGTACAAAGTTTGTCTTCTCTTACGTATCAATGAAATGTAGCTTCTCATAGAAAATATGTCAATCTAGCATACATATGGTACATCTTTATGCACAACTAGATATACATCTGTCTGCGATGGATAAAGAATTGAATAATCATTAGAATTAAGTCTTAGTTGAGTGCAATTCCATGATCAGAATTACTTGAATAATTCTTGATGAATATCATCTATGCGATTGTTTATACAAATCGGAATAGATTTGCAAAGATAAAAAATTATATGCAATGCAATTTTATAAATGTACTTTGAGATTAAATATTATTTAATTTAATCAACCATAGTCAACACTAAGCGCACTGAGCCCCTTTTTTTTAATAGCTTCTGCGACTGCCCTCTCTAGAAAATTCTCCTGTTGATCATTTTCATCTATTTTATCCAAATCCCAGTCAAGCCTATTGTATTCCTCTGTATCTTTTGATTCGTTCAGTCCCAAAGAATCTGTGGAGGTGGTGGCTACAGATTTTTCAAAATTGGAAACACCTTGCACATGGTTAGAGGGGCAGGAACAATGAACATCTGTGTATTCGTTATTTGTCCAATATCCTGGAGCTTTATCGCTGTAAAAAGAGCTGGATTGCGGGACAAGATCTGTAGATTGAACTAAACCGTGATTACGAATTGCCATCATAACTGCAGTGTCTTCCATGTCATTCCCCCTAAATAGATGAAATCTGGATTCCCCCAGAAAGTAGGACGTTGATGTTCCCATAATATAATTCTCCAATACTTTGTTAATAGTATTATCCACGTATCCCTTGGCCACTTGACAAGCCTGCCACCTCCTTAACTTTTCTCTTGCCAGTTTCTCTGCATCGTCGTATTCAACATTCTCTGTTTCCTGCGTTATTTCTTCCTTTCCATTTGAACTCTTATCCTACGAAGCAAACAGTTAAATGCGCCACAGATACTGCGAAATTAAAAGAGCATAGCCTGCGCTAATTGTACTTCTAGAAGGTGAAACATGCAATTAATAATCCCTATTAAGGCCTGGATAAGTTGTCATGATTGTAATATATAATTACCATATCCCAAATAGTCTCATTGGTCTTAAAAAGTCGCGTGCACTGCCGTTTTGGTGGTGCAGGTTTTTCATGATCATCGGTGTCCGATTCTTCGATGTCTGTCGCCATTTTCTCTATTTCGTGTTGTATAATTATATTGTTCCCCTTTTTAAATACTTTTAAATAAGGACAACGGCTCTGTTAATTATAATACTAAACAATCATCGAGGAATTACACGGGACGGCATTACAAAAATAAGAAGCACCTCCACCCAGCTTTCCTCGACATCTTTCCCTCGGGTCAGTGATAAATACCAGTCATCCGTCCAAATCGAATTTAAAGCATTTTGGACAAGAGGATTATACACACTTTTCGCAATGTATCTCACAGCACAACAATTAAGTATTAATCGCAAATGAATGCTTTATTTCGAGGGAGATACAGCACGCACTCAAATGGTAAGAATCTTTTTGACAACTTCAAAATGGCTACTTTACCATTAAATTCTATGTGAAATAATAAACGTAAACTGTAAATAAATTTTGTTAATAATTCTCGCATGTATCACGATTCTCAAAATATCACGAACAAAAATGTGTGCAAACTTTTCGGGTCGCGAACTCGTTTGATTTAAAATATATTTCTCTGGACGATGTCTTGACTGCAGCACTGCATTCTAAAATGGCGTAAACATGTGTTTGTAGTGTTCAAAGGAATTTTGACGTCTGGTTCTGTCAAGCGCATCATTTTTAAAAAACGTTTGAGACAATTTATTTTGACATTTTCGTTGAACACGTTAATTGGTATGGCAATCTGTGGAGAATATATTCGTAGTCAATTCCCCACGATAGACGATGATTTGTATCAATACGTGGAAGGTACATTTATCAAGTATAACCTATAAGTTACGAAACATTTTCCTTGGAATTTGTAAACGATTTCAAGATTATATTAACTTAAATATGTATATGTATATATCCCCATAAAAAGGTATTCTAGATAGCTCCAAGGATGACTTCGAAGATGGTGATGAGGTTTACGAAGCGATAGGACAAGTATTACACGAGGTTGTAGAAAAACCAGAGAATGAGGTTAGGTCTGTAAACGTGTTGATACTTACCATTATTATTATATTGCCGATTTTGTTCTTTCGATGTGGATACAATTTACTGTTCACGTA
Source organism: Nomada goodeniana (assembly GCA_963969485.1). Classification (NCBI taxonomy): domain Eukaryota; kingdom Metazoa; phylum Arthropoda; class Insecta; order Hymenoptera; family Apidae; genus Nomada; species Nomada goodeniana. The sequence continues at coordinate 659,304 of OZ018306.1, read as the reverse complement.
AATTTTACCATTTAACACATCGTAGTTACATGTACTTATCCACCGTCCTTTTCATAAGTTTATCATATCTTGACATCATTTTTATTTAACTTCCAATGTGAAATTTTGTTTACATATAGGCAAATATGCGTGAAATTATTGGAAATGCTGAAAGGAAATTCAAACGATGGAAACGTAGACGGAAGAAAGAACGGGGTGAATAAAGTACTAAACGCTCCGATTCACTTGGGAACAATGGCTGCGACATTAGATGATCAAGTAGAACAAATAAAGAGTATATGGGTTACCACTAGAGACGATGCCATGGTAAACATTTATGGTATCCGCGGATGAAAATTATTAATATCCAGATTATATTTAAGTTGAGGAACATTTTTTGACAGAAAGTTGATGCTAAGAAATTGGAAAAGGCAGAGGCAAAGTTGCAGCAAAAGCAAGAGAAAAGAAGTAACGAAACGACCGGTAGGGTCAACACCACGGCTCCGGGTATAGAAGCTGCGAGTGCGAGTCAAATGACGAGTAAAAAAGATACTAGAATGGAAACCAAGGGTGGTGTAAATAAAACTCAGGACATTAGAATAGAAAATTTTGATGTAGCATACGGGGATAGAATATTATTACAAGGAGCAGATTTAACACTCGCATTTGGAAGACGTTACGGCCTTATTGGTAGAAACGGACTCGGAAAAACTACTTTACTAAGGATGATATCTAGGTATTACTAATTAAATATATAACCATTTCACACACATTCCCTCGACAACTACTGCACTAAATAATTTGCATTATTTCAGCAAACAGTTAAGAATTCCATCCCACATAAGAGTGCTGCATGTAGAACAAGAAGTAGCTGGAAATGAAACTTCTGCCCTTGAATCCGTATTGGAGTGCGACCACGAAAGAAGTATACTACTTAGCAAAGAAACGGAATTGCAAGCGGCAATCGAAAAGGAGGGTGGCAAAACGGGAGATACGTTAGGCGAAGAATTGGCTAGAATATACGAGGCAATGCAGTTGGCCGAGGTAGATAAAGCACCCGCTAGAGCCAGTGCAATTTTATCTGGTCTTGGGTTTTCCGTTGAAAGACAATCGTGGCCAACTAAATCATTTTCTGGTGGATGGAGAATGAGATTGGCACTTGCTCGAGCGCTCTTTTCTAGACCTGATCTTCTCTTACTCGACGAACCCACGAACATGCTTGATATTAAAGCAATCCTTTGGTTAGAAAGATATTTACAATCATGGCCTACTACGTTGCTGGTAGTTTCCCATGACAGAAATTTCTTGGACACGGTATGGGCTCCAGTGTTTATTTTATCGTACCACCGTCTATATAAAAATGTAGAATTTAATTTGATATTGTTCCGATTACAGGTACCGACAGACATATTATATCTGCGTGGACAGAAAATCGAAGCGTACCGTGGCAATTATGAGCAGTTCGCCAAAACTAAAGGAGAACGTGAGAGAAATCAACAAAGAGAGTATGAAGCTCAACAGGCTAAGCGAGCACATGTACAGGAATTTATCGATCGGTTTCGCTATAATGCCAATCGCGCTTCAAGCGTGCAGAGCAAAATCAAGATGTTAGAAAAACTGTAAGCTTTAACATACGATATATAGTTGTAGGGGATTAACATGGCGCCGGATTTTCGATACTTTATAAAAATTATTTACCACAGGCCAGAACTCAAACCAATGGAGAAAGAAGGAGAAGTAACGCTTCGTTTTCCTGAGGTTGAAGCACTAAGTCCTCCAATACTACAGCTTAATGAAGTCTCCTTTAGTTACACTGGAGGGAACGAAAGTTCTTACATATTCAGTGGGGTGAATCTGACCGCTAGCTTAGAATCTCGTATTTGTATCGTTGGGGAGAATGGTGCTGGCAAAACTACACTTTTGAAAATTATAACAAGTTCACTGAGTCCAACAAGGGGCACAGTACACGTTCATCGAAACTTGAAATTCGGATATTTTAGCCAGCATCACGTCGATCAATTGGATATGTATGTGTGCCCGGTTGAGTTATTGCAAAATAATTTTCCAGGTACGAGTAAAATTTATTCTTAGGAATTAACGCCAATATCTGGCGCATATTGGACTAACAAATTGGGTAATTTCTTGCTTGATTGTGTTTAGGGAAGCCAATCGAGGAATACAGAAGAATGCTTGGAAGCTTTGGAATCAGTGGCAATTTAGCTTTACAGACTATTAGTTCGCTATCTGGAGGACAAAAGTCAAGAGTCGCGTTTGCGCTTATGTGTGCAGCTATGCCAAACTTTTTAGTACTCGATGAACCTACTAATCACTTAGACATCGAATCGATCGAAGCGCTAGGCAAAGCGTTAAACACCTGCCAGGTAAACTTTACTCCGCCTACTCTCTTTGGGCTACCTAATTTATATATACTTGATCCACCAATATATATTTCCTTTTTCAGGCCGGTGTTATATTAGTTTCTCACGACGAGAGATTAATTCGTATGGTATGCACCGAACTGTGGGTATGTGCAGATGGTTCTGTTCGATGTATTGAAGGTGGTTTCGATGAATATCGCAGGATCATTGAAAAAGAACTCGAAGTTTAAAAAAAACGTTTCAATATCATCGCATTACCAGTTTTTGCAACGCCCCGAGTTACCGATGTGAAAATTTCGATTAATTCGAGTAAAGGCAAGAACAAAGAACAGCTGTAAAAGCCATTTCTTTATTCTTGGATAATGGATATTTACAATTTATTTGCCGACATCTTCGCGACTATTATATCGTTTATATTAAATAAAGTTTCGTGCATTAAGGATCACTGTTTGTACATGTATACATATAAATATATATATTTCATTATTAACATGAAATTTGCAACATAGACTGAATCTTTAATGTACAACAGTTAGAATTAAGAAAGTTTCACATCGTTCAACTGCCAGCTACAATAACTATATCTAAAAGATTCTAATATTTAATATTGTACATTAGTTAATAATAAAAAGTCGTTGTTATATAAATAAAAGTATATAACACTTTGTCCTTTTTATAAAAACATTCAGGGAATTGTATCGTTAAATCTATACCATCAATTATTGACATATGCAGCAGTTGTCTTCTAAAACTGGCGGCATATTACAGACTCATATGTTCTAATTCAACACAGACTTATATCATGATTCACAAGAACAAATATACAGAGTTATAATAAATAAAAAATTTTAATTGGCATTTTGTTTTTAATAAAATAAAATGTTTTGTAATTATAATATTTAATCGTTTTAATACTTTTATTTCGGTTCCTTCTATACGATCTCTTTTCATTCTCACGTAGCATTTCGTTTCGTTGTAATCATGCTTCGAAAATGATTAAAACTAATTGTATAACATAATAAATAAAACAAATTACTTGGATACGTTTAATGTGCCAAAGAAGGTTGTACTCTTTTGCCACAGTTAACCCCCGGATGATGTATTTAACGGTACCATTGTATTGGATATAGAAGACATTTGCATAGGTGGTGCAGGAGCTTGCTGTTTCGCCGCTGAAATTTTTAAACGTTTTCATTACTTTCCACCAAAGGAGCTTAAGGTTTACTCAAAAATCAGGTGATTACTATTAGTGCTCAAACATGCAGTTTGGATCTAAATGTGCATTATTTAACATATTAGTAGCCGTGCGGAAAACATAATTTAAGTTATTAAAATAAATTAAATGATTACGCATGCATGTAATGTTAGTATAAAATTTATTAATCGCTAATAATCTCCCCGCCTCTCGTGAAACATAATGAGTGATTACAATAGTTACACCGCAAGTTAGCAAACAACTGAAGTCATACATTTTCATTAGTCATACCCAATTTTGCTCTGTGCCGCGTACATTTATTAAGCAGTATGCAAAAATGTTCCATTCATGCATCAAAATAAAAAAAAAAGAAAAGAAATATGATACCGGTCTATGATGTAGAAAAACGCGCAAAAGATTCTTGCATTATGCCTCTTATGTCGCATATCTTAATGAATCATCATCACCATGACATTATAAGAGAATCAATGCATTACGTTAAGGAATGTTAGTTAGTTGTACAGCATTAGTTCTTCGGATCAAGTTGAGATTTACATGAACAAATCGGCAGTATACCGTCTAATGGTATGATTTAAGAAAGAATGCGACCGATTTTCAAGGATATCATTCTCACCGTTTCTGCTACTGTAGACTTTCGTAAATCCCTTGAACTGCTCCGGTGGCGGAAAATTCGCAATAGAATGAAACATGTCGGCGAATCGTACCTCTAAGTCTAGAGTGCTCGCGGTTTGGCCGTTTCGCATGGAAGAACTCCTAGTAGGAGGTGTCGGCGGTGGCGGTGGTGGCGGAGCCAGTCTTTGATGGGTAGGAGCAGGACGGTGTGGAAGAGGCGGAGGCGGAGGTGGTATAGACGGAGCGCTAACAGTTGCCCTAGAAGGTGGTGGTGGTGGTGCCACTCTGGTCGCCGTAGACGATGTACTGTTCGATTTCGAAGTTGGAGGAGATGGCGGTTTAGCGGCTGGATGTCTAAGTATTCGATTTGTAAGCCTCGGCTGTGTTTCATTCAGGCAGTCCTGAGATTGATGAAGGGAAGGCGGAGTCGGAGCAAGCACAGGAGGTGATCTGGGTAACCGCATACTTTGTGCTCTCGACACACTTCCCCCAGTGGTTAAGTTCAATTTCTTAGGAGGTGGTGACGGTTTGTGCAATCTAGTCGATGGAGTTGGAGGTGGTTTGGGTGCAAGAGTTGGTTTTCCAAATCCTTTAGGTGCCCCTGTATTAGAACCGGCAGAGTCCGTGGTGCTTTGTCCTTGTGTTGTATTGGCCTTCTAAAATGGTACACAAAATCTTAAAATTCACCTAACAGAATAGTTTTCCCAATACTTGTACCTGAGCAAATATTTGTGGTTTCTGACTGGCTGGTGGTGGAACCGGAGGCGGGCCTCTCTTTATACTAGGAACAGTCGACTGACCGATATTCGTATTATTTACATTGCCGCTGTTACCCTTCTCACCCAAAGTCCTGAGACCTGTGGGTTTTAATTTGGGCATTCCGCTAGAAAATAACCCCCCTAATCCTAAAAGCCCTCCATTATTCGTAGCATTAATTCCACCAGTTAATGCATTAGAACTATTATCCTTGGTACTCGAGGAGGAAGAGTTTCCTGGTTCACCTTTTACTTTACCTACAATGACAATACAGACTTTGTGAGATTACGGTTGACTTTGGATAAAGCGGATATATTTTGAAACATACCGCTAACTGCAGGTGCACTTTTATCTACAGTCACAGTCTTTTTCAAGGTTTTCCCAGCCCTGATAGACTGTAAAAGTAAACCTCTGTTTTGATTAGCTGTACCAGAAGGAGCTGTACCAGCATTGAAGGCAGGAGGTGGAGGCGGAGGTGGTGCAGGCATCCTTATTCAATTTTCGGGCAAATATATACCAGCTCTGATAAAATTGTACACAAAATGCAAATAAAATAATTAGTTTATGAAAATGAAAAACGACATTTGTGTTCGAAAGAAATCGTGGGTGGTAAAATGTATATACATAATGGCTGAAGTACATTTCAAAAGATAAGATTAGATCTCCTGCTGAGAAAACGCTACTATTAGGTTAGAGAAATAATCATTTTCATTCTCTATTCGTCGCGTTACGAACGAATTAATAGTTGTTCTTATAACTAAAAAATGCACATTAGAAGAATAAAGACACGAATTACTTATATTGTTTACCTAAAATTGACGGAATGATTTCGCTCCTACAGCGGCACGATCTTTGAAACTACCGCACTTTGTGTTCGTTTCTGTGATTCACTGTGAACGAACAGAACCCACAACATTCCAAAATTTTCCAGAGACAAACGGTTCAAATGCACTGGTACTTCTTGCGAGCACAAGTCGGAATCGACCCGTCACGCGTACGAATCATGGAATTAATACACATCCCGATAAGAGTCAACCGTTTGTTTATAGCATCGACGAGTCATATTCGATCGAACATGCATACGTCGAATACACCTGAATACATCACACCTGGGAGGTCTAAAAGTCGTACTACCGAAACGAGAACAGTATCTTTCTTCTGTAGCCATCGTACTATTGGCTGCGAGTGAAGAAATCTACACTCGAGCTTTCCGCTAGAAAAACACACATCCGTTTTTAAACATTCCGGGTGTAATTGCTTCCTCATTCGCTCTATGTACTCAGGAAGTAAACCTTTAGTTTCGAATAACGCATTAACAATTTCCGTTCTTTTTTCACCTTTTATTCTATGTATAAAGCATTATAAATTTAAAAAACGCTTCCCAAACTTTTAGCCCTGGCCTTTCACAAGCAAAAAAAAAGATTTGATGTAATTTAAATTCAAGGAAAGCAATTAATCCAGCTTATCCTTGATCATTTTATTCCGTACGCTATCCTACCCAAGTTATATAGTCTGATAAGATTAATTAAATGCAACATTATTGTCTCTGTTTACTAAAAAAAACTTTGCTATAATAAGGTGAAAGATTGACGTTTTTACGAGTTGTAATATTAAAAACCGTTTATAAGTGTAAAATTCATTTTGTGCAAAAAATCTTTTTTTTACAATTATAATACAATTATTATACATATTTACAGAGTGCCATCATCGATACAAAAATAGACTATACGATATACGAATTACGATAATCCCTGTAAGTTTCCTCCCTTCGTCCTCCGCCGCCGCAGAAAATAATTGCAATAATCTTTGCAAACTGCGGCAAACAGTGTAACGCTACATTTATTAATAAATTTTTAATCTTTCATGGATGCCGTTAATGTAACAACAACCCAATGTTCAACCAATAATTTTCTTACTTCTAAACCATCCCTTAGAGGCAAGGGAACCCATGCGGGCTGAACACAATTTTATTTTTTATTCGTTCGTTACATGATTCGTTGGCTGGACTTTTATTTCGTCCATTGGTTCCGAAATAACGATATCGGATTGATCGGTCTCTTTATGCAGAGCAATAATAATCTTTTCTTCCGTAGAGGATTGACTGTCGGAAGAACCTTCCTGTGTTGAAGTGGCTGCCTCCTAAAGAAAAAAAAACCATATTTTCACTTTCTTGTTCTGTCAACAAATTCTAACTAATTTAAGTAGGAGGAAGCCTTACTTACCGTACTTCGAATCTTTGTGTGTGTCTTTATATGTTTTGTTAAATGATCGGATCGCATGAATTTTTTGGTACACTCAGGGCACTGGAACCTCTTCTCGCCAGTGTGAGTTCTACGATGCCTTTGAAGCTCATCCGATCTAGTAAATTTCTTACCACAAAATATCCAACTACAAACAAAAGGTCGCTCTCCGGTATGCCATCTTAAATGTGCACGAAGATGACTGGTTTTACCGTACACTTTATTACAGCCCGCTATGTGGCATACGTGTTGACGTTTCCTCGTCATGTCCCTGTTCCTACTTAAATAAATTTATCATTTATGGAACACTGTTATCATACAAAAAGGAGGGTAGACAAAAATTGAATGCTGAGAGAATATCTCTACCTATCGCCATCGCCGCAATTCGGACACGTGCAAGCAACTCTTCTACGATGTTGTTTGTTAGAATCTGTCTCGATGTTCGCGGATGTTCCAGTGGATACTTGATGTTGATGCGACATAGGAGTGGGCGTCGTTAACGTATTGTTCGATTGAAGCGTTTGTAGAATTTGCCACTTTGGTTGATCATTAGAATCTAATTGTACAGTTGGAGCAGCGACAATTGGCGTAGCCGCCGACGCAGGTATCGTTTGAACCGTTGCAGGCTGAAGCGCGCTTGCAGGTATAACTTGCACGTTTCCCAGACCTGGAATATTTTGTACAGGTATCGACTGCAGGAAACCGTTTGTCGCATTCATTCCGCCCGCTGGTTGAAGTTGCATTATACTCCCGCTACCAACGCCCCTCATCATGTTACCTGGCTGGGCAGTTAAATTTGCTAAAGCGGATGCAGGGATTAGTGTCAATTGCTGCCCTTGGGCTCCTACGGAACAAAAAGAAATTTGAATGAAAACAAATTTATTTTGTATAATCCTCGCATTTTATACACACCTGCAATCGTTAGAGGTTGAACAGATGGTTGTGCTGATTGCGCCGTGGGTATATGTATGACTTGTCCACTCGCTAATTGCCTGGCATCAATACTGGTTACTTTAATATCACCCTCGACAGATTCTGGCGGTCTCGTTAAAGCGGACAACGTTTGTACGTCAATTTTTTGTCCATCCTTTGTAGTTATTACATTACCGCCTGCCTGGACTGGCCTACCAAGCGCACCAATCCCAAGTACCTGCAAAAATTACAATGGAAATAGACGTTCGATGATGCATTCAAAGTATAATTAACTCGTGCGACAAACTATCTAATAAGTTTTTTACTTGAACATTGCTCGGAGTTGTTACGGTTGTACTCCACGTTGCTACTGTCGACGATGGCGCGGAGGATTGCTGTTGTGCTTGTTGCACTTGCTGTTGCTGTTGCTGCTGCTGTTGTATAACCTGTTGAACAACTTGCTGCACCTGCTGCTGTTGTTGTTGTTGCTGCTGTTGCACTTGAGCTTGCGCTGCTGCTTGCTGTTGCTGTTGCACGGATTGCACTACCTGTGGTTGAGCTTGTTGTTGTACTACTTGCTGTTGCGCCTGTTGTTGAGCAACTTGCTGAGCTACTTGCGTTACCTGCTGGCTCTGTAAGATGGAAGGTCTTAAGTAAAGCTGTATGTTATCGAGGAATCAATAAATTATTGTATTTTATATCCACCTGTAAACTCTGAAGTTGTGGTAAATTAGCTATTTGAACTTGCTGAATTTGCCCGTTCGGTGTAATTATTTGAGCAACCTGTGGTATTTGCTAGAAAAAGAACAATTACAGATTAAATGATACGTGCAAATACATGAATTAAGATAAAAACTATGTTCGCGTTTAATAATATACCTGTGTGATTTGTGGTATCATCTGCGTAGCAGGCACATTAAATACGCTGGATAATGCTTGAACTGGAAAATGAACAGTTTGATATACGGTTTGTCCATTGCTGGCCGTGACTGGTACTTGCACAGGTACAGTTTGTTGAACATGCTGCATGGGGAATTGAAGCGGCCTCACTTGCACACTTTGTCCTGCGTATGATAAATCGTTAAGTGAACCGTGGATAAGCACCGTTCTATGCAATGTATCTAATAACCATGAAATGCATACCAGAGGGTAACTGAACAGTTTGTCCGGTGATATTTTGTATGATGGAAGTGGGAAAGACGTTCGGCGCCCTGATCAAACTAACTGGCTGTGGTGTAATAATAGTTTGACCATTGGCCAATTGTACTTGTTGACCCGCAAGTTGTACTTGTTGTCCATTAGCTGTAGCAAATTGCATTGTAGGTTGACTTTGATGATGTCCACTGGCAGCGGACATGGCAGATGATGGTATAAACAGGGCCTCTTGGCCATCGATATTAACAGTTTGCATTTGTGGTATAACGCTGTAACTGAGTTGCTGCTGCGGTTGCTGTTGTTGTTGAGATTGCTGCTGTGTTTGCTGCTGCTGCGTTTGTTGTTGTTGCTGTTGAAGTGCAGCCTGAGCTTGTGTACTAATTAATTGGGCACCCTAAAGCAATCATTATATCTTAAAAGAAGAATCAATTAATACATTTATCGTTAGCTTAAAGGTTGTTTTCCTCACCTGCAAGAATTGCTGAGGTAAAGATTGCACGGAAATTGTTTGCGCTCTTTGCTGATCATGCTGTGACTGTTGAGTTTGTAAAGGCACAAAATTTTGCAGCTGTTGCAAAGTAATAACTTGTGGCTGCTGCTGCTGTTGGGCTTGCTGCTGAACATCCTGTTGCTGTTGCAACTGCTGCAGGACATTTGCACTTAAGAAGCGGATCTGAGGTTGAGCATTTTGTTGGTCTAATTGTTGCTGTTGTTGTTGCTGTTCAGCTGAATCATCCTGCGGCTGCGGCTGCGTTTGAAGAGGATCGTGGTCCTCCATCTCCTCCTGCCAATCGATATCAAAATATTTTCTTCGTATCTACTCGTATAGCTAGATCTAATAGATCAAATAATAACTTTCACAATGCCTCACCTGACTGATATTCCTTCCATCCAAGCTTCGTTTCATGATGAAGATATCGGTTGTATATTTCCCTTAATGTAAATAACGCCAACGTCAACGCTAATTTTACGTTGAGCACCCTTATGCTAGGAATTCATTCTTCGTTATACGAAATTGGACCGACTATTTAGTCTGCGATACGTGGGAACGCTCGCTCGGCAAACGTCTAATCTGGAAAATCCATTTACACGTTAGATACGCTCGATTCCATAGAGTGAAGCTATTTAAAACACGGATCTTCACCGACTTAGCCGCGAACGCAACGACCCTGCCACTCGTATACTTCATCTGGATTCGTTTCCCTATTTACTTAACATTTCTCAAGCATTACTCCCTATCGAAGGTCCGCCGTACCTCGAGACCGCGACATTCTACGATTTAGCAAAAATCGAGGGAATGCAGTGTACGTTAAGAAAATCATGAACATCCAAGGAGTAAGAAACATCAACTACTTAGACGATATCGACACGTGCGAAGACCACTCTCCGCGAGACAAAGGCCAGAGAGCACTCCTCGAGAACCCAATCGAGGACCGCCTCTATACGCCCCTGTTCCTGCCGCCCCACCCGCCGCTCAAAATATCGCACGCCGTGGCAAGGACGCGCATAACCACCGACACAGAAGCGCACGGTGTTGTCGTCACACCCGCCCACTCGGTCGCTTGTCGGCTGTCCGTTCACTCATACACTCACATACTTGCGATAACGGGGAAGGCAGCCTCACGATGCAGCCTCCACCCACTTTGCACACGGGACTCCACCTAACTCGCGAACAGCACGTGCTTCTCCACAGAAACGTCCACTTTATGCTCCCGCCGCACGGGTTTTTCCTCGGGGATAATAATTACCACACAGCCTTTAATACCGTTATGCTTTCTGTTTCATCTTTTCGTCTGCGCTATTATCTTCAAAGCAGCCATTATAAGGTTGGATGCACAATTGAACAAATCCGCTATTAACTCAACAACGAGGCCTACATTACAAACTACAGTCGCGTGAAAATGAAAAAAAGAAAGACCAAAGCATTCTTCCACGGTGACGCTTATGGACGCACACAACTCCTCGACGCGTCACACGAGCGTTCGATGTGACGCGCGCGCGCGCGCGCGCTTGCAGGGCTGCCAGTGATCGTGACGGAAGAAATACGCTCTCTTTCTTTAGTTTGATAGACTAGTACGGGCGCCTTTAAACTCTTGTCTTCATTGAAATTATAGCTACTAATTAATCTAGTGCAACTGGCTCGATCAATTTCCACAGCAACACCTGGAAATCGACGCTACGTTCAAAGTTGCCGCCAAAAGTGCAAGTGTGGGACGAACCAATATTCCGTCCTGGCTGTTTGACGCCCCGATGCGAAGCCACTTACAATTGGCGAAGCTTTTCTCGGTCGAAGTGCTCTTGCCAAGGAAACTATCCTACGCGGAACCCGAATATTACCTTGCGCACGATCCACTTTCAACGTGATTTCAACACGTGCACGTAGACCAACAACGTGTCAGTCGGCCGTCCCTCGCGAAAACAGGGCTACGAATACCGCTATGAGAGGACTACTTTCGCCGTGGGGCGGTACACGAGGTGGCAACGTCGCTGTCCGCCAAGTGATCGGACAAGAGCGCTGATTGGTTGTGCCGTTTTCACGATAGCTAGCAGGCAGTAGAGGTTCGTTAGACAGGGGCGTACGCAGGGACCGTCGGACGCCCACCCCGTCGAAGAGGGATAAACGATGCACACCTCCTACTTTCTCTGGCCTTCCTTCCCCTCTTTTTACCGGTACCCCCCGGTCAGGGCCACGCTTGAGCGGGGTCGCGGAACACCGGTGCTTGTCGTTACGTGTATACCTTCTCTTTTTCCCCAACGCGTTATGAAACGTTAACTGATTGCCAGATGACGACGCCGATCCCAAGAAGGGAGGAGCTGTAATACTCCCTCGCTATGCCGCCGCCCTTCGTTTCACAATGAGGAACAAGCTTCATGAATCTTTCTCTTTAGTTTCCCGTGTATGGACGGAGCGAGTAAGTTGCATGCAGCACAGTACTGGAGGCTAATTTCATCGAAGGCTGCCAGAAGTGGCAATATTTTTTTCTCACCCACTCCCACACAGACACACACACACACACACTCATTCTCTCTCTTCCTCTTGTTTGCTTATCGATCTCGTTAAAAGGCGTATATGTATATTGCGTAGCAACAGGGGTATTTTTTCAGGCTGCTATTATGGAAAGGGGCTGAAAAATTAAACATAGCTTAATTAATTGAAGGTCAAGAAGGATCAGCGGTGCATATGTACTTGTCCGGAAGAGTGAGGGGCTAGACGGATTGATTTACAGTAATAATAGTCCAATATGGCCTTTATTAAGTCAATGGTAATGACTAATGACAGTGAAATAAATTAATCTCTAACATCGTTCTTATGTCGTGACTGCATGACGTTAGCGGCAATAAATTAAATAAGTAGTTACATTTAAATAATTAGATATTCTATCTGGGCTGATATCTAATATACATTAGCAATTAAGATAAGTTATAAATAAATTCACCTTAAAGGTCCTAAAAATAAAATCGTGCTTACAACCCATGGCGTGTGTGACACAATCGCATGTAACGTAGCACCTAGACAATTATTCACAGTATTCGATGATTTGTTACAGTAACAAAATAGAAAGAAATTAATTTTTTTTACCAAATTGCACTGGTGTTCAACTTCTGTAACATCGACCTCTGATACTTCTGAGTGTAGTTCAACGATTATGTCATTTGAAGTAGCTTGGAACTGATAAATAGTTCCAAACTTTCACATTCTGTTCATGGAAGTGTGTAGTAGTTAAAGTGTCTGAAAACTATCGACTTTGCATACAACAATACACTCAGTATGGATAAGTTCTTCAATGCATCACTGCATTTCAGGGTCTATATATACAGATTAGAACACATCCGTTCTCGATCAACGAAAACTGAAACGCTGTACAGAAGATATTTACAGATTAAAATTCAATTTCGTAACATGGTCGATGGTTTTTTTTTCCCGAGGTTAAATAGATAAAATTCGGCGTAACTGTAATCGATTTACATTTGGCGTAGTCAAAATTTCTCTTATCGATCGTTTATAGCTCGAAAGCTCGATGCAACGTAGTAAATAGTAGTCGTTGTAGAAAGTACGAAAACTGGTTGATCTGTAAAGTAGTAATCCTAGAGCATTTGTACTAGAGTGGGCTACATTTGAAGTTCAGAGTGAACAATGATTCTGTAATAAAGACTTGTGACAGCAGTTTGAACGTGTAAACCGCGTTAAAAAGCGTACAGGAAAAATTGTACAATGCCGCAGAACGTGAACCTATTTACAGTCCACCACCTGATCTCTCTACGCTGATCTGCTTCTTCAGTATTTCCTTCTCGTGTTGAGCTTCTTCCATTTCTGCCATCCTTGCGAAACGCGAGTAAGCCACATGACCGGACTTGATAGCAGACATCATCTATAAAAAATGTATGGATTTAGTATCACGAGTTGGAAATGCAAATGGAGCAATGCATCGCGAATTTTCAAATAATTTGCAATCTGGCTTAAGAGCAGCATGATACTAGAATATTCTGCAATAAAAGAAAAATAGCAAACAGATTTGGAGTGTTCACGAAAATATTATATCGTGGTACAAAACAAAACACATATTGATTAGATATGCTGTCCTATTCGTATAATTACACTGAAAAAGAGTAGCAACAAACTGTTCGTGCAACAAAAAAAAGGACGTTCAAAAACTTGTTACAACAAGCTACGAGAGAACAAACGAAGAAAATATGTTAAGGGTAATCTATAACTATCCAACAGGTCCTTCCTCTGTCTTTCCATATTCCATAAGAAAATTACTCCCATCAATATTGAAAACGATACAAATTTGAGCGTTATATATATGTATATAGTACACACGTCCCTGTATATAGTCCAGGGTATATGTATATATATATACATACGTATCACCCTCGCATATGTATACGAAATAATGCAACAAAAGGAATTTGAAAGCGGCAGCAAGACTATACGGCAAATCCGTGCGTGCGAGCTTTCACAGACCTGAAGGTATTCGTCCAACTCAACTTGACCATTCATATTAGTGTCGATTTCGCGCAGTATTTCATGAAGCTCTTCACCGGGTACTTCCTTGTCACCGAACAACTGTGAACGGTAAAGAAAAGTACCAATTAAATATATGTTTACACGATTTACCTGCAGATAATCTTGTAGCTCCATTTGCCCATTGTAATTGAGATCAATTTCATTGAGCAAAGTGTGCATCTCATCTTCGTTCAGTTTTATGCCAAGTACCTGTGTACATCGATAATTATACGTGTGCGTGTGCGTGCGAGAGTGATAGAAAAGAGAAATCAAGAATGCATTTATTCGTGTAGCGGGTGCAAACCTTAAGTCCTCTCCTAATGTCATTAATAGAAACGTATCCCTTGTTGTCTTTGTCGATGATTCCAAAGCGTTTTATATACAGCTGAATTTCTTCCTTCGTGAGATTGATCGGAATTTTGTCGCGCGATGCACGATTGACCATTTGTCCCATCTCGTTGGCGAGGAACTCGCTGGCCAGTTTGTGCTGGCTCTTCTTCTCGTCCGCCGACCAATGCAATTCTTCTGCCATGATGTCGATAATGCCTGGAAGCGCCTCCTGGGCCGCTTGAACATTAAGGAACGCCAATCGCAATCGTCGTGCGATCATATCGATAGTTGTTCTAGCGTATTCACGAACCCCGTACCGAATCTGAAAGTAATTCAAATCAAATGGTATACCGAGTAGCGGCTAAGCGATTGGAAAACCCGATGAAAAACCACGTACCTCGGCGTCGATATATGGGAACTCTGGATGTATCTTCTTGCCGATGATCGGCCACCGTTTACCAGTAAGAGAGGCCATTTTCGCAACGGCAAATGCACGATCTCCATAACTCTTCGCCAGATGTTGCGCCACCTCGCATTCCAATCCAAAATCTTGCACCAGTCTAATGTACATAGTTGGACTCCACCCGTGAGCTCCCTCTAGGAGGAAACCATTCGTCTGGCAGGGTCTTTCGGGCTTCAAGTCGCACGCGTTGATAGCTGCATCGACAGCCTCCTCTGCCATCGCCCTGTACGTTGTCCATTTTCCTCCAGCTATCGTGACAAGTTTCGATGGGCTAACATGTACGATATGGTTTCTAGCGAGCGACTGGGTATTCGGTTTGTTGGGGTCCGATACGAGAGGTCTAATTCCGCTCCAGGCGGATAGCACGTCTCCTCGACGAACTTCAACGTCCGGGTTTAGATAGTTTTTCACTTCTCGCAAAATGAACATGATTTCATCTTCCGTTGGCCGTGGGTTATGGGTTACATCGCAGGGTAAGTCAGTTGTTCCAGCGATCGTTTGCTTCTGCCACGGCAAGAAGAAGATCACTCTGCCGTCGCTAGTCGATGGATCCAATAACCCCATCTGATCAGGACTAAATAAAATCGATATTAATCGAAATGTATCGAGCGCCTCGAATTTTCTAATGTACTGATTGCAAGTTATTTTACCTGTAATAACCGGGAAGAACGATATGAACACCGGAAGAGGGACAGCAGATTTCTTTGACGTTCTGATCATCCATTTTTCTTATATGATCCGTGAATGGACCGGTCGCGTTTATTATCGCCTTTGCTTTTACATCCCATTGTTCACCAGTTAGTTCGTCTTTCAAACGAGCACCGGCGAGCACCCGATTACCATCCTTCGCAAAAGCAGAATTATTGATCCGTTAATAAATCTATTTTCGTGTATCTATTAACCGCGTAGTATCAGCGGTAGTAAGTACCTTATCAAGACCTTTCACCAGATTCACAACTTTAACGTGATTTACAACCGTTGCACCATGCCGTGAGGCAGTCAAGGCGACTGCCAAATTCATTCTGGCATCATCTTGCTGACCTGTTACATCATAGGAAGCATGACATTACGAGCGATAAAATATATAGAGGAAAACAAAATTGATAAAAGCGCTATAAATACGCGAAATTAGGAATATACCATCATAGTAAACAATGGCCCCTGTAAGTTTATCACCCTTGAGCATGGGGAATAGTTCTAACGCATTTGCTTTGCTGAGGAAGTACGACGACTTCACCGTCTTCCCCCCGGCAACGATGTCGTACATTTTGATACCGAACCAATAGTAAGGAATTTGCCACCACCTGTGGAAAGCCAGTCGACGTTAAGTAACAATCCTCGGAACGAATTGGCAAAGGTGATTCACGGTACGACATACGTGTATACGGGTAACATAATGGGCAGTGGATGAGCCAAATGAGGCGCGCTGTGCAGCATAGACGCTCGTTCGTGTAGCGCTTCTTTCACCATTTTATATTGCTCCACGTCGAACTGCATTATGGCCTTTTGCAAATAACGAACTCCTCCATGAATAAGTTTCGTACTCCTCGAGGATGTGCCGGACGCAAAATCGTCCGCCTCGATCAAAGCGGTCTTCAGGCCTGGAAGTAAAAGACGTAATCTGTGTACTCTAATTTGCTAATCTAATAAATAGTAAGTAATCTAATTTCGGTAATCTAATAAATTACCCCGTGTGCAGGCGTCCAACGCGCATCCAGATCCTGTCGCACCACCACCGATAATAAGAACGTCGTATTCTCCATGAGTTTTCAACGTTTGCACCTGCTCCTCCCTGGTCGGTAAAGGTCTTTTCGTTGACTTGGTGTTTGCTACGTCCGCGTGCACCTACAATAAGTAGAACAATAATACCATCGTGTCAACCAGCTGTTACCACAACTATTTTTACACGCGGCATCCCACGAGGCGGCTATTTTTAGGTGGCCATAAATTCCAATAGAATTTCTCTAGGAAAACGTAGTGGCATGGTAATTGATAAAACGGGGGGGGGGGCACGGAGCAAGTAGACTGCAACGAAAGAGCATTCCTTGCCCGTTCATTCACTTAAAACGAACAGTATTATATGTTGTCGTATAGGAGCGCAGAACAATTATCGCAATAGACGACCCCATATAACCAGACACCAGCATTGTACAATCAATCTCGGTCAATTAACGATAAAACCAATTGCTTTCCGCGTGCCTCTTAGCTGCGATAATCCTATTATCTTGAGGCAATCAGTCACGACGGTTATTCCTATAGCCGGAGGTGCGAGATATTCATTTTAAAATTGCGGACGACATTTGAAACGAGCTTCTCTGATTCGAAGACAAGTTGTCTGACCAGAATGTATGCATATAGAAATAGTCTAGCCATCCCCCGATAGCTAGTTCTGGCCTGGCACAGACCTTCCCAGCGAAGAAATTTCGGCGCCCACGTGACTGCTAGCTGATCACGAAACACTATACAGCCTTGACTGCCGGCATATTTTACGGTCATTAATAGCTACATGCCAGGCTCGGAGAACTACGGAAACCGAAATTGTGCGACCGATAGAATCTTCATTACGATGATAACGGTTCCGCCGTTCCTTCGAATTTGCACACCTTTCGCGTACCATTTCTTCCGCGTGAAAATGTGACGAGACATTGAAGGTCGTTGATGAGAATAGTAAAAAAAAAAAAAAAAAAAACGGCGAGGAAACATTTCACAAATATTAAAAGATAGATTAGAACGTTTAAAGAACGTAAAACGAAAAAAAGGAAAAAAAAAAGGAAGACTCGTCTCATCTTTGCTGATAGCGCTTTAACTTTCGTTCCGTGACTGATTGCACCGACCGGCTCTTGCGAAAACGATAGCAGCAAAGAGGCAAACGAAATATAATAGCTCCAACGATGTTTGATTATACTTACGGCATTGTCAGACATTAACAGATACGAGGTGAGAGCGCTGGCCCCGATGGCACTTGCACCACCCACTAATAACTTCAGCGAAGCCATCGTATGTCACTTATGGTGGGACAATCTTCCGGTAAAGATCTGGAAATAAACGGAAACGGGTTTATGTTACCGTCAATAGTGTTATCCGCTGGCGAGGAGTTATGTAAGACGAAAATGAAATAGAAAAAAAATGATAGAGAGAAAGAGATACGAACGGCGGAGGGTTGCAAAACGAATCGTTCACACGCGGCGATAGACGAACGTTAGAAGTTTTAAACGATTCGATAAGATAAACCATATTGATGACGACTACGAAACATCAGATGTAATCTTTCGATCGTGTAATCGGTGCCCCTGATCTATTTCGTGAATCACCGTCCGTGTTATTTGGCAATCTATCAACAGGTGCAATGTGCGCGCCGACACTGACAAGGAAATAATATCTATTCAAAGGAGATGCAACAGGGATGCCACGAAGAACTCGGTACATTCCGCATAATTGCTCTGCCATCTCGAAAACGGTATACAATTCTCCTTACAAGGAGGAGGGAAAAAAAAAAGAACAGCTCATCGTAACAAAGTTGCTCTCGTGCATAAAAAGAAAAAACGATCCCGAATAAGAGGGTAAAGATCCATTGTGTAAAATTGACCTGCTGGCAAGTGTCCCGTGGTACTTGAAACGATAGCTTTTCGTCTCGATCGCACGTGACATACCATATCCTTTCTGCATCGTATCATGTGCCATTCCGGTGCGTCATGCGAGATAACATTCGTACAATTTCGCGATGCAACATTATATACGCGAAATGATGTAATACAGTCTGGCGATTAAGAGCCGTGGGTGCGAAGAGAATTCCTCGATCACGATACGGTTATTGCACGATGCGCCGAAGCTTCCTACTTGTGAACGAGTCAATTCGGGCCGATAAGTCATCATATACAGTTAGCATTAGCTGAATTTTATCAATTATAGAAATCGTTATCCGCTACGGGTCCCGAGTACGATATAAGTAAAGCTAATCGAACTACTGCTTGTTTGTCTATGGTATTGTCGAAATTCCAATGTCAAGAGTGTTCTCCAAAGAAGCATATTACAACACATTCAGTGGCTCGGCTTTTTTTTTTTTTTTAGCTGCGAGCAATGGTTCCACGTTTCGGCGATAGGGCGTGTGAACTTGATAAGGAGAGCATGTTTCTCTTTTCAGGTAATGAACTTAGTCGCTGCATTAAATAGAGCTGAAAAGTAAATAAATAAAAATATAGCGCCTACAATATCGTAGTAATTTCTTAATTAATTTTTATGCTTATAAAAAATATAGTTCGTATCGTGTATCAGAGGTCATTCAACAAACATGGCTACCTTACATCCGACCGACGACTTAACTCTCATTACCGTTGACTAAAATTATGGAATCAATCCCCTTAAACATCTATCCATTTCAAAGTATTATCTTTAATATAATCAATCAGATAGTGCTAACACTGAAGTACTTGCCAATAAAAATTACTGATGAGTATCGAATATCAAACACGACATGTACATAGTGAAAGACACGTGCCACTTCGCGTACATTTTCTTTTCAGATGACGTGTTCATTTTTTTATTTTTTGCGAAAATATATTAGCATCGTAAATTAGTAATATTCGAGTTGCTGGAACAAGAGAAAGACTATCGTACAGGGGCCAAAGATTTCGAAATTCATACCGCATAATGAACTTTCGACGAACATTTCTCGTTCCTGTGCAGTCAATGTTTCACAGTGTTTAAAAATAATTTACATTGTGCTATTTGCCACGAGACCTTGACAGTCCCCTAAAACACGTGGAGTTACGTAAGTTAACGTTCGCGTTAATGAACGAGGAGGTCTGGAATTGTTTTTCTATCCCTTTTGATCCCTCGGATTAAGATGGAACTCGAAGTATCCAAATAACGTGTCCAGATTTATGCGGAAAATATGAGGAATTCTATGGAACAAAAAAAAATTCATTTACCAACTTAAACTCGAAGAAACCAGCTAATTCTTGAGAGCGATCGCCTTTCTCAAGGCGAATGATGTCATAAATCTTTCCACAACTCTTTTCGTACATTGTTTGCAAGTGCATATTGCGATAATGCAAAAGTCGGGAACGATGTCGCAAAGCTGCGTTTTAAAATAGCACCCGCGAATCTCGTGCCAAATGCCTTCGTGTGCCGTTTGTATCGTAGGCGTTCTCATTATACAATAGAATTATACATCATGTACTGATGAACGAAAAAATACCGAGATGTTCGATAACGTTCATTCCAATATTGAAAATGTCATTTATCCGTCAATGAATCAACCTCCCCTAACTTACCACCCCCATCTATGGGGGTGGCTGTAACCGAACAACTTAGGTTATAGAATTTTCTATAGAAGAAATTCGAAACGAACATTTATGGGCCTATTCGTTAAAGGGTGCTGAATAATGGGTCGTGACAATGAATGATTTTCTTTGTTACTCACTGTGAAACAAATTGACAGCAGTCAGATTATTGAAAACACCCGCGCACAGTGGTGGTGAGTGCGATCTGCGAAACTAAAAATTAACAACGCACATATTTGACGACGATGCCGGCACACATTTCACTGGTTCGCATAAGCGAATGAGCCGCAACGAACGATCAAGCGACACTTTAATAAAGATGTAAACTGTTGGCTTGCAACGACATCTTTCGACGATTCCTTAAACTACAAAAGAGCGCGCCGCACAAACTTCGAACACCTCTTTTACTTTCGTGCTTTCATCTGTAAAAAATATAGACACAAATATTATCATACTCTTGTTGGTGTATTTAAAATATTTTGGGAGCTTATGTATTCAAAAGTCTAATGATGTTTGATTCAATCAATTATATTATTTTATATTCACATTTTTTTTTTATACAAAACAAATGGTTTTCTTTCGCAATGTCAAAAAAACAGATTAGTCAAAAATATACGATATTTCATAATTAAATACTTGCAAACTCCTCGCAAAATAGTGATCTTTTTTTGGATTATCATATGTAGCATAACTTACATACAAGTTATGCACTATTCATGCCAGGAAGTATCTGTTACAGCGAGGTGTGTACCTGTACAATTAGACACTTCTTTTCTCCTGAATGATTATAAAGGTTGAATATACATAAAAGTCTTGTGTATTAGATATTACAACACCCGAAGTCTTAATGCTAGTAACAGGTGGTGTCACATGTCGGCTACAATCTAATAAAATAAAACATGTAAACATGGTACAAATGCAGAGGATGTAGGATGAAACGATGTACAATAAATAGCAAAAAGTATTGCAAAAAAAGTCAAGACACACACAATATAGCTAAAACCTACTATGTACACAAGTTGTTATATCAAAATATATGATCATTTTTATTACACAATTAGTTATCTTTTTTTTTTTCTTTTCGTATTATCTTTAGGAGCTAGAAACAGAAATCAAAAATTACACCTCATCGGATGCAAGCACCTCTTTGTCAGTTGGCGATGATGACTTCTCCTTTCTTTCCTCTTCTTTCATCTGAAGAGCGACCGCAGACTCCAGCACTCGTATCCTACCCTCGTGCTTCACGATAACGGCTTTCAATTTTCTTATCTCTTCTGTAAATTCCTTCAACAATTCCTCCTGCAAAAAGGAATCAAATTGTTTAATCTATTCGCCCAAAACTCACTTACAAGTGACGTACAGTAATGCCTGCCGAGGCTTGGGTAGAATTTTGTGCAGAATTGGAAGAAGCGAGTTTCGATCCTTTGCTCAATATGTTCGACTTCTTATGCACTTTCAGTTCAGTTTTGGCTACCGAGGGTTGATATCCGTCACGCAACGATATAAATATAGGATCCGCGTCCGATCCATTTTCCCATTGTTCGGCGGAAATAGCAGCAGTGTCGCCGGGTGTATCGGGATACAAATCTTCTTGAAATAGTTCGGACTGAAAGGTAATAATCAGCGTTAAGATAACAAGGTTGACTGTACTTACTGTATATAGAAAGTGTGTCTGAAATGTACCTTTCTTGGTACAGTCATCGATATAACTTGGCAAAAGCCAGAGTTATTGAGCCGGTAAAATCTAGTTATTTCACAGCTATTCACATCACAGCCTCGTTTTGGCATCATTCCTATACCTCGTTGAGGATCAGGAGTTTGAAATGTATTGATATAATGAACAAAGGGAGGTTCAGGGGTAATTTCGAAATATCGAATCACCGAATCGCCCTTCCCGCATAAATACACTAAATTTGTGTCAGGATCATACAAGGGAAACATAACTCCATTACTTGTATCCAATTCTACCATAACTATAGGTTCACCTAACATGTCAGGGGCACGCAGCGAATATTGCCTCTCAGACATTTTACTGAAACCTGTGGTAAAGATCAAGCCTCCCCTGAAAACATAGCAAACAAAACTTTGTGGATACAAAGCTTTAGTAGTACATATTTATGTATATATATATAATATGTATATACATTCATACATACAAATATGAACTACTATAAAAATATATAATTCATCTTTAAGTATTATATCATGTAACCATTTTATCTTATTGCTTTCTTAATTTTTTATTCTAGTTAATCATCAAAACTGAATAACATCCACCTTGTTACAACATTTTAAAGTATATCCCTCCATATCAATTTTTAAGTTTATATTAAGCACACACACGTGTGAAGTAACGATATTTAAGAAAATATCAATGTACCAGCTGATCCCTGAATTTTGCAAACCATATATACCTGACTAATATGCCTTGCTCTTCTAGGAGACATTAGCAGCATTCAAAATTGTAATAATAATATTGTTCTTGAATGCAAAGATCACACTTCATTGTTATATGTACCATAACATAATATTAGTATAGTTATATCATTGTATCTTAAACTTGTGCGTATAATCATTTATCAACATGTATGAAATGTGTATTTTAAAATAATAACTTGGTATGCAATACTTACTGAAACTTTTACGAGGATACTACACAGTGGACATCCTGATATTTGCATTTATTAAGTTGACATCCTCTTGACTAGTTGAATTTCTTCAAGTTTTCCATTAAAAAATACCAAATCTCGCACTACACAAATTGGAAAGACCATGTGATAATAAAAAATAAAGATATTTATAATGTGCAAGTACAATTGTATCTATCATAAAACTTCTTGTAAGAAGTTTCAATCACGAGTCATTAAAGAATATTGTAGCCCGCTGTAAGCATAATTTCTTATCTTATTATATTTCTTATCCTACAGTCTTATGCTGGCTACATTTATTGTGTAAAAAGGCGGATGTATATTGTTTGATGATTATTTAATGTGAAAGATATGTTGATAGTGTTTTGCATAATGGAGAGATTTATTATCCCTAAGTATACTTTTTAAAAACAATTATGCTAAACCTGTTGGCATTCGAGTTTCGCAATGGTAAGAAAATTTATTATCAATTGCATGACAGGTTTTAGGAACTTGTGGACTCACAACTTCCTATCGAGAAGACAATTAATGACATACCTGAGAAAGATTGCACGGGTGGCCTTACTACCTTCGTGCGCGATTGCTTCTTCTAATATTTCTCCGCTTCTTGGATCCAACATTCGGATTTTCTTATCCTTACAAGTAGTAACTAATCGCGATCCATCCCAATTCCAGCATGCAGAATAGATCATGTCTGGATGACAATCTATTCGTACTATGGCCTCGCCTGTGCCCACATTCCAAATCAATACAAGATTGTCGGATCCAGCTGTGAGCAATACGTTTAGCGCAGTTGGATGCCATAGTACAAGCCCGACTCTACGCTGATGCAATTGAAGGTCTACCACAGATTCTGTTAATGTCCTGGAAATACCACCATCCGGTATTTGCCATACTTTAACTACACAATCTTCGGAACCAGATGCTATGACATTGTCGTTATGGGGACACCACGCGATGTCCAACACAGGACCTTTATGTCCACCAACTAACGGATAGTCTGCTGGTATTCGACCTACCTACAACAATGTATAATAACTATTAAAACTGGCTCTTGGGCTAATGTATTTATTGGTTGTTTCATTGCAGTACAAATACCGAGTGTCCTCGTATCGTTAGAAAGTTTGATGTCATTAGAATAATTGGGCATCGAATAAATAAACGAAAGGGGCGTCGACAAAATGAACGAGGGTAAGACTTACTTTGTTATGCGGTAAAACTATGAAAGCACCCCCGCCTGCGGATTCGACGATAATGGCAAGGAACTTTGGATTAACGGCGCAAAAGGTTGAATCCCACGAGGACTTGGACACCCTTATATTATCGTAACATTGTTCACGTTTCAAACCCGTTCCGTACACGTGGCGGAACTTGCTGCTGCGCACCACACGGAAAGACATATCGGCACCTACTTTTTAGTGGCAAACAGAAGGGAATTCAGACAATTCAGATTAAACTAATATATGCGAATTAATGTCTTTCTAAGCCAGTTATTATGAATAGTTTAATAAATTATTGTTACGTGTCCACCGCCAGCGTGGGCGTCGCGTGGACCATCCCCGTTTTATAAATAGATTCCCCACCCTCGATGGTGAAATGAGCGCGACTGAAATAAGAATATTTTCGAATCCTGACTTTTACGGTTTACAAGTTAAATACTCGTTTGCTATCTCTACATGCATCCACCACACCGCTGCTAATAATCACAAATATTTTGGAAATATTCTGAATACCGTAGTTGGTCAATCGAAAAATAGATTCGAACCACCCGAAATAAACCGGCCGCTGCTTTTATGCGACGATGATTCACACCGATCGTCATAGCGTTCCTGAATTTACATTACTATACTCCGTCCGATGCCGTCTAAGGCATCGATCGAGAGCCCAAATAACATTGTTTCGATATTTTCGGAAGAATTTTCTTCGACCGAATCTACACTGTAAGCCGTAGCTTTTCACGTTATGCCTATCGAGAAGTAGCAGTCCGAGGGAGTATTGAAAATTTTACATCGCTGGAGAACATTTAGGTCAATCGTATACGGCTCGAGTTTCAATTAAATATCTTTCATGAAATTAACATATTAGAAATCGGATTTCCGTTCAACTGTTTCAAGTTAAGTGGAGCAGACTTTTTTTTCGCCGCAGAAACAAACAAAAAATTCACCTTTAACTTTTAAAACGAAACGTTTATCATTCTCCCTGAACGTCGTTCCTTTATTTCACCCCGAGTCGTTCGACGTAACGAATGAACAGCACTAATTTTACTCAAAGTTTTATGAAAATTCTTTACTCTACATATAAATTTTGCTTTGTGGAAAGTTAAGTAACGGAATAATTTCCACGTCCCGATTAGTTGTTCTGCTATCGTCAACAGATTGACGCTGACTGCTATCCTCTCCCAGCTAACTGTATCTAATCTACCACGTGTTTGTATACGATACATACACAGAGAGATATTCACTCTTGAACACTGCTGTACAAGTACGGTTCACGATTAAACGTTACACTGCGACGCTTGCACTGATAAAAATGCAATGACTGCATCCGAGAAAATGAATACTTCTCAAACACGAACACCTTAAAATTTCAACGTTCCCGCCAGCGAGCAATAACGTTCCATTGTAATTCGGCAAACGACCACGTAGTAGCGCTATTATCACGAACGACTGGATCATTTGGGAGCACCTTATTTGGAAGTGCGCACCCTGAATACCTACCCCCGAAGCTACTTTTTTCTCTGGCCTTGTAATTAATAAACGTTTACACCCGTAAAACTTTCTTACGCTTGCAATCGTCGCACCCCTTACTTTGATTTGAAGCACTTGTATACGCACGAACCGAACGGTTTGCGTACGCTCGAGCAGCGGAAATTTGTCGATCGTTCCCTGAACGCAGTGAACGGATTCACGTGAATATTTTTCTCGAGTATGCGTGCAAAAGAGTTCTCACCGACAAATTTTTTCTCGATGACAGGCGATGCACGCTTTTGGAAAAGAACTCTCCCCACCCCCCAAAGCTAACGCGCTAATGAGGATGGTGGATGCGCACGCTTCTAAGCGCAACATGGCAATTTTGGGCGCGGAATATTGAAAGTTTCAAGTCCTATACACACTGATTACTCATTTCCGCACGCTGGAGCAGCTTGAATAAAATTTTTCAGAGAAATTATAATAAAGGCATTGGAGAACAGGATCAAATTGACGTACTTTAGACTTATCGATCTTTCCCTATGATAAATTGACCTGCTTTTCGAACACCTTTCAATGGACGTTCATAGAACATACTTATCGTCACTTATTAGAAGTGAAAACGCCTGGGGGTATGCATCCAGCGTGTCTCGGGTGCAGCACTTGCTTGCGTATCATTCATGGCGATCTTCGTAGAGTTGCATATGGTTCCACGAATGTTTTGTTGTTGCGAGCAATGATATATCCAAATAAAACAGTCACACTGCTCGTAGTTTAACGAATTTAGTTGATAGAAAAATGGGTAATCAAGTGGCACGTGCTGGACATGCAGCTAACAAGAAAACTGATACTGCCGTGCCTGCCGGCGACACGGCTAATGCAAATAGCCTTTCGAAAAGTTCCTCAGGAACCGAGTTAGAGAACAATTCGCATATGCAGTTCTTTCCAATTGAGAGTCTAGCGAAGGTATGAAATTACCTTATAACAAGATATCGTCTCGTACGCGTTAGATTTTCACCGCGAATTAAACATGTATATGTTAGAGCATTGCAGGAGTATCTGTGATCCTCTTCCACAAATATTCATTGTTGCAAGCAGTTCTTTTGCATTTTAGAATAGAAAACTGCTTTACATACTTTATGAATGATTTGCAGGACATTTTTTTGGTATTTACTCAATCGCTACGAATATCCCTCTGCATTGACAATCGTTACAATGCATATAACCTATATCTCCAACTATTCATAGATAATTCAAGTACGGTGCAAAAATTAATTTCTTTTCCAATATTGATTACACTCGAAGGTGTAGCTATTTTGTAGTAGCCCTTTCCACCCTCGTGTTGTGCATGATATTGATACATAAAAATTTCCAGAGTTAATATTAATGAATATATCATTGACATTCTGCCCAATTTACAGACTTTGTCCCATTTGACTCACGAGGAGGAACGTATAAATGGTATTACAAGGCCTGTATTTCAAAGGTACCTGTTCCCTAATTATCCAGAATTAGGTGACAATTTATTCAACTTTCTGCATCACGCTGCCAATGTTAATACTACACACTTAAGCGCTAATTCTTTCAAACAACAAGCCGAAAAGTTCCTCTCTGTAATGAATGATCAGGCTGTGTTAGAGAATTACGTGAAAATGTATTCAAATCTAAAAGGAGACGGAAATATCAGTCCCGATGGGCTGAAGGCTTTGTTAAATATTTCTTATAAAGTTGCCATGGACAGTAGCGGAGCACTCTCTTGTATCTACGCAGAACGAATAATCAATGCAGTTACTATATCATGCGTCAGTGAATTTAATATTTGTTACAATAAGATTTTAAACATACCTCTTTTTTTACTATAAAATATGTATTCCAGTTCCATGGTAAATATGCCTTGTCTATAAGTTATGTGAGCAATTGGATTTGGCAGCATTGCCCGCGTATAATATTTGGTCCCCATCGTTACGTAATTCATGTGTTGACAACTGCTTACCGTAATGGTAAGGCTCTCTTGTCCAAAGAACAACCACAACCACGTTTAGAGATACCAACACCTATATTAGAGCAACCTGAGTCTATAGATTTTCCACAGATTTTGCTACCTGTAAGCTATGTATGGTTGTTATCGAGTACGCTATCTCAATGTTACCTCCAGGTACTCTATTTATTTTTGTAAAGATTTGCTAAATTTCCCATTGGATGGTAACGTATGAATTTAATACATCTTCAGGCTGACGATTCACCAAAAGATATTACTCATGCTTTGATAGCTAAAAGAATGGGCAACGTTTGCCCTAGGCACTGGACATTGTTATATAATAGTTCAGAACATGGAACAGGAGCTAATCGTTTTCTTCATCATGTATTGGGATATAGAGGTCCCACTCTATTGTTCGTAAGGGCTGTCGGTCCAGATAAGGATACTGTCTGTCCCACATACTGTATTTGTTCTGCTGTAGAATGGCGAGAAAGTCATCTATATTGGGGCGACGAAGATTCTGTGGGTATTGAATTATTTCCCTCGTATAGAGTTATCGAGAAAGGAGGCAAAGTATTATACTTGAACACTAGTATCAGGGGCTATCCTCATGGATTACGGTTCGGTAGTAATCCTCGCACACCGTACATCAGTATCGATGAATCATTCCACTCAGTCAGTATTGCAGGTGCACCTTATCCAATTGCTAGCTTAGAAGTTTGGGGTTGTGGAGATACGAAATTAAGGTAACATAGTCTTTTCTCCAAACATTGTGCAAGTCCAATCGGTGACGTTAAAGAGATTAATGCGAACAACTTTTTTAGGGAACGTCAGTTGGAAATTAAAAAATGGCAAGTGAAGGAAGCGGAAAAGCAGCGGATCGTTAAGTTAAGTGCTAGCGAGTGGATAGATCATCCGGATCGTTACTTGCTTGAATTAGCTGGTAGGGCCTCCTACAATGAATCGAATAAATAGTCTTCACATGATATTGTATTATAGCACAAAAATTCATTCAGGATTGTAGTAAATTACTTGTATATATGTATATATAGTATCACGTATATTATTGCTCCAATATGTACTTGTGCTGTACGTGTAAGATCGCAAACATCATATTGGATTTTTCTTTCACTTGAGAACGTGTACTTATTTTAGGGCACTAAGAGCAGCATAAGTTTTAAGTACGTGGTTTTACATATACCACATAATAAGATTTAATTACTTCCATACTCGATGAAAGGTGATTATCGACATCGAGTTATCATAGTATTTAAACTGTATAGTCGCAGGAAAAGGAATCATTTTCTAACTTATTATTTATGTCTTGTGAAATTGTTACTTAAAGCTAAAATCGAAGTACTTACATTGAAGACCTAATGCAGTATATTATTAAATCAATAATAATAATAATAATTTTTATCATGCTCAATAATATTAGGGGACTAGCTGGGAGAATATAAGAGAAGTTCTTGAACTATCCAGTACAAAAATGTGCTATTTGAAAGAATGACGATTGAGAAATTACAGTATAGAAACAAGAATGAAAGAATGGATTATTTGAATCCTCCTTTAATATTATACATTTTTAAACAACGATGAAATATTAAATATAAACATGGACTTGTTGAAAGTTGTATAAATGTAGGTATTGTAACATTTTCAAGTGATTTGAAAGAATGGATTTTTTTTAAACTATAATATGCCTGAAGTTTGCACTATTTAATTGGATAAGCCAGTTATATATACACTATATAGAACTTTTTTAAATTTACAACTTTTTGTACTTTTAAGTTGTAAACGCTTTAGTGTGCCTTGTGTATATAAAAAAATAAGTACGTCCAAACGAACAACGAAATAAACGTTCATGCCTTTTGAAAACTATTTGCGTCCAAAATGTAGGTATCTTTCGCAAAAAAATAAATAAGGTAATCTTCAATAATTTATGTTGAACCACTAAGTCGTATTAATATAAAGTTTGTATCTAAATAAAGAATGGAAATAGCAAGACGGTTTCCTTTTATTTCAACGAATAGGACATATGAACAATGTAATCTCTTGGCTGATGTATAAATAAGATACTTAACATATGCTGAAATAGTATGCTCGAAAATGTATTACTGCTTAATAGAACAAGAAGGTATAAATATACATATGTTTCTATCCAAAGATACGACATTATTTTAAAGGGAATTGCAATAATCGTAATATGCGTATATAAATTAATGGTGCTTAATTCGACAATGTTACTGAATAGTTGAAGGTAAGGGAAAATAACTTAAACGTAACACGATAAGTACCTACATCAATACAGCTATACTTTGTCAAAATCATATTCAGTGTTATCAACAAGATCCTTATTATTCATTCACTCTTACCGCAAGAAACTATATTAAGATATCGTATAAGACATATTTACAATTACTTAAATAAATATATAAAAGTATATCTAATAGGTTTTATATTGTTTATGCTACCTGATGATACGGGATGTGCTATGAATGGAAGATACACAAATCCAATATACTCATGTCTAGAGCAAAACGATCTTTTGAAACATTAAAATTGTATAAGAACACGTATCTTGGAATGCTGTTAATCCTAGTAGAAAGAAAAGTTGTCTGAATTTTTGTAGCCGTTATGCTGGTTAAAGAACGCTTGAAAAACTACATTTGGATCGATATCTGCGAAGAAAAATTTTTTTATGTGAAGAACACATTGAATTGTTTCTAAAGATGTCTAGAATTTACACCAACCTTGGAATCCAACGTCCGTGTCATCAATATCGTGACCACTGTCGTAACGCGAACGTTTTTTAGGATCAGAAAGTATTTCATAGGCTTCTCCGACTTCCTTAAACATTTTTTCTTGTTCCTTCTTTTCTCCGTCCGTTGCGTTGGGGTGTCGATCTGTGTGTATCAGCGCACAAATATTTCTATATAATAAAATTAAACTTGAAGCAAACAGAAAATAGAGTGCTAAACATGCCTGGATGGTGTACCATCGCCCGTTTCCTGTATGCCTTCTTGATATCATCGGTTGACGCGTTTTTCTCGATACCCAAAATCTTGTAATAATCTTTCCGCTTTGATTTTTTCAGGGCTAATTTGGCTTCCATTAATAATCGTTTGTTTTCTATAAGTAATAGTTGAAGAAAGTTTTACAACTATAGATAATTTTATCGTTAGAGCGAATTTTCACATTTTTACCGCGGCTTTTGTCCATTTTGCATGCTTTCTCGAGATCGCGTACAGCTTCTTCATACTGTTTGAGGTCTATATAAGAAGCTGCCCTTCTCAAAAGCGCTTTTAAATAATTTTCATCTAATTTCAGTGCTTCTGTACATTCTGTTACAGACTCATTTAATCTTCCCATCTATAAAGTAAGGAACGAAATAAGGAAATTTTAACAAAATATTCCAATGTAACATACCTTTGCTGCAACTGTTGCTTTGTTGAAGTGAAGTTTAGCATTCGTAACTGTATTCTGAGGATCTATAGCCAAAGCTTCTGTGTAGAGTTTATATGCTTCTGCATACTGTTCTTTTTTGTAAGCGACATTCCCTTCTTCCTTCTTCTGTTTCAAACTTTTAGCTCTCTGTGGAATGAAAGGGGAATTAAAATAGACTTTTCAAATTAGTACTCTAAACGTATTTGCTACCTTATATATTTTCAGTGCTTTGTCATGATTCGGATCCAATTTTAGTAGATATTGAATGTGTACAAATGCTTTAGCAACATCATCTTGATAAAACAGACACATAGCGCGAACATATACAGCGTCTACATTTGTCTTATCAATGTGTAAGATATAGCTGAAAATGAACGAAGTTGGTAATATCATATATCATTCACTATTTTTGCTTTGTTTCAAATACCGTAAGCAAAATACTTTGCTATCTGTTGTGCTTCCTGGTATCTTCCTAAAAATGCCAAACATTCTGCCTTTGTCAACTTAAACCTTGTACAAGAAGCACTTACATCACAACAACGATCCATACAATACACAACCTGCAAATATTATTACTTTTTGTAAATTAAACTGCAATACCGTTTATGTATTCCATTTAATCAATTTTGAAATTTAAATTTCAAACCTTACGATAATCCTTAGCAGCGTAAGCAGCTTCTGCATCTGCAAGAAACTTTTTTACATATTCTATATCCTTCTTCTCCGCAGAAATTGTTTTATTATTCGGATCAAGTTCTAGCAACTTGGTTAAAGTGGTTTCTGCTTGAAAAATTTCTCCCAACATTATACAACATTTTATGATCCTCGTGTATGCCTAAATATAAATAAACTGAACTAAAGAGACTGCTCATCTTTTCATATATATGTATATACCTCCATAGTTATGTATAACACACCCTGAACAATTTTGAGTCTAGTTCAATACATTTTTTCCCATCGTCCAAACCATTGCGATATCTTTTAAGCATCATATAACATGCGGCTCTGTTTCCATAATATATTGGATTATTTGGGCATGATTCTAAAAGGATATTCGTATTAGTTATTAACTAAATAGGATCTGCAAAGAACAATGGTTCAACAGGTATACACTACCGATAAGTTCATTGTATTCTTTTAATGCCTCTTCATACTTATTTTCGGCATATAGTTTTTTGGCATGTTCCCCCTGCTTTTCTGCCACGCTGAAATTATTATGTTTTAGTTTTCGATGAAAAATTGAATTACGTACGATTTGATGATGATCAAAGCTACCTGATCTGTCTACCATAATAATTATGTAATGCCATAAAAAAGAAAGCGATGGGAAACATGAAAGATAACGTTTCTTGCTTCAACCACAAAGAAAAAGGGTTAATTAGTTCGAAGGGTATACATATATTGTATTTCAATAATAAGAAATTAACATTTCACGAATGCAATGAAGTACGCTGGTACACTTTCTCGTTGTGTACTTACTCTTTGAGCTGACCAGGGTTAGCTGACATTATTTAATGTTTTCTCAATACACTTGGCTATATTTCTAAATAATATTATATGTAATAAAATGTCATATGGAATATGGCTCCTTATTTTTACGAAGCTCACGTCGTCGAAAGAAAATATATACGAGTATTAACCAAATTCGTTCGTCCCCTTTGTCTAACAAATCTTTCTCCCTTTAATACTACCAACAGAAGAGACACACTTGTAATAATGATCCCTGGTATCCTGGTAGTAGGGTGCATGCGTTCGGAAATGCATCCAGAATATGTGCAAGAAAATCCAAAGGTACATATTTAGGAATTGAGCCGGTTAGTTTTAGGAACACCTGTTAGTTCCTTCCATTGCATTTCATGGTGTATCAGCCTTTAATGTCGTTGTCATTATAACCTGCAGTACGTCTGCATTTTCAACGAAAGAAGGAACGATCAATTTTGTAATCTGTAAGTTTCGCCGGACTAAATAGAACTCATATTTTTGTAAATCATTTCCGCTTAAGGCTTCTCGCATAATATATTAATCGCTATTTATCAAAAAGATACCGCACCATGTGTTCTACAATCGCCGCATACACAAATAATTCTCGCGTTGGTTTTGCAAATTGACGCAAGTCGTATATATTTTATTCCTCTGTTGTAGTAGTTTTCGAAACATGAGTCGCTTTTTCGCAACTGGTTCGGATTCGGAGACCGATACTGCATCCGAAGAGGAGCAGATTCAAAGAGCACCAACTACTGCCTTTACGGTAAATTACAACTCCTCGTTCGTCCTTTTATTTTGCCTTAATTACTACAACGATATAATAGCTTCATCGATATAATACAAAATTGTTACAGTTCAGCGATGAAGAGGAGGAGACTAAGAGAGTTGTACGATCAACGAAAGAAAAACGATATGAAGAGATTGCCAATCTCATTAAACTTATAAGAAATTATAAGAAGATCAAAGATATGAGTAGCATGTTGTCCAGTAAGCAGCTCTAATAAATTATCACTATCCGCTAAAGTAAAATTAAAATGTTTGAAAAATTGCAGTTAATTGTTAAATTTATGTTAGGTTTTGAGGATCTGATGCGTGCTTATCAAAAAGCATTGCCTGTAATAACAAAAGAAGAATGTGGCCAAACGCCACGTTTTTATATCAGATGTCTAGTAGAAATGGAAGACTTTATCAATGAAGTGTGGGAAGACCGTGGCGGGCGTAAAAATATGTCAAAAAATAATTCAAAATCTTTGACTTCGCTGCGTCAGAAACTTCGTAAATACAATAAAGATTTTGAGGAGGACATATCGAAGTTTAGAGAAAATCCGGATCAAGATGATGACGAAGAGGAAGAGAAACGTGGGTAATCATTCAAGAGTATTTGCTTACGATTTTCAGATAAAATTTAATTGGAACATCACATTTTAGCCGAGGAAGCAGCAGACTTTGAAGAAGAGGAAGACAGTGCACTTGCGTTCAAAAAGGCTGGCTCTGAAGCAAGTGAACCAGATACATCTAAATTTAAGGTATACATTATTTATTCCCCCATGAGTGCATAATATCATACAAAATTAAAAATTGGACTTTATAGAAAACTGCTGCCGATGGGGACGACGGTAGCGAAACTGAATCAGACTGGGGCAGCTCTTCGGATAGTGAAAGTACAACTAGCGACGACGAAGGGCAATATCAGAATATTCGTGAACGATTTATCAAAAAGTATGTTTGAATGTTGTCACGTGAAATTAGCGGAAAGTAGTAATATATTAATATTAACGTTTTCTCTAATAGGGCTGCTGATAAAGAAGACGACGAGGATAAAACAAAGCGCAAAGAACAGCGGAAAGAGCGGAAAGAAAAAGAACGAAAAAAGAAGAAAGACGAAGACGATGGAGAAGGCGAATGGGAGACCGTCAAAGGCGGTGTAGCTATTCCATCAGAAAAGCCAAAAATGTTTGCGAAGGATGCCGAAATAAACGTGGCTGCCGTTTTGAAGAAACTTTCTGAAATAATCGCAGCTCGCGGTAAAAAGCGCACTGATAGAAGGGAACAAATTGAACTTTTGCACGAGTTGCAATCAATAGCTGATACTCACAATCTTGGATCAGCGGTAGCAGTCAAAATTAAATTTTCTATAGTATCGTCTATTTTTGATTACAATCCCAAAGTGTCAGATGCTATGAAGCCCGAGTACTGGTCAAAGTTCGTACCTGTTTCAATTACTTTTATTAAACAATCGACTATCTTAATTCAGGTATAAACAAGTTAATTATGTTAATATAGAATATTAGAACGTATCACGGAAATGCTCGACATGTTACTGGATACAAAAGATATGGTAATCGCTGAAGTTATATCTGAAGATTCAGAAGAGTTTGAAACAGCTCCGTTTAAAATACATGGTTGTGTATTAACATTAGTGGAACGTCTGGACGAAGAATTTACAAAACTACTAAAAGAATGTGATCCGCACAGTAATGAATACGTGGAAAGGTGCGTATACTGTTCTGAATACAATTAATAGCGAAACTTTCTATTCACAATTCCTATTTCAGGTTGAAGGATGAGAAACAAGTGTCTACTGTAATAGATAAAGTTCAGGAATACCTTGAACGACAAGGAACAGTTAGCGAACTTTGCCGTGTCTATCTACGTAAGATCGAACATCTGTATTATAAATTTGATCCCACTGTTCTTAAGCAGAAGGACGTAAGTATATTATTATTAATCTTCTACATTATGCAGAAGTATATAACATTTTTTTTTTTTTAGGGAGAACTTGGTTCAGACGTTGTAACATCGGTACAAGTTATGGAAAAACTTTGTAAATATGTCTACGCTCACGATGGAACTGATCGACTTAGAACCCGTGCGATTCTTTCTCACATATATCATCATGCACTTCACGATAACTGGTTCCAAGCACGCGATCTCATTCTGATGTCTCATTTGCAAGAAACTATCCAGCATTCCGATCCAGCCACACAAGTGAGTATTCTCTGCAATAAAACTGCTCCATAATGAAGCAAATAGTTGAAATTTCATCGAACCTTACTGATTCATTTCCTTTCAGATTTTATACAATCGAACTATTGCTCATCTCGGTTTATGCGCATTCCGTCACGCGAACATAAAAGATGCGCACAATTGTCTTGTTGATTTAATGGTAACCGGCAAAGTGAAAGAACTATTGGCACAAGGTCTCCTTCCTCAAAGGCAACACGAGCGGAGTAAAGAGCAAGAGAAGATTGAGAAGCAGAGGCAAATGCCGTTCCACATGCACATCAACTTAGAACTCCTCGAATGCGTTTATTTAGTTTCAGCGATGCTTATTGAAATTCCGTACATGGCGGCACACGAATTCGATGCAAGGAGGCGAATGATTTCGAAAACTTTCTATCAACAGTTGAGGTCCAGCGAACGTCAGTCGTTGGTCGGGCCTCCGGAATCTATGCGGGAACATGTTGTGGCTGCAGCGAAAGCAATGCGCAATGGAAACTGGGCGGCTTGTAACAATTTCATTATAAACGAAAAAATGAACGCGAAAGTGTGGGATCTATTCTATCAAGCAGAAAAAGTTCGCGACATGCTTACTAGACTAATCAAAGAGGAAGCTTTGAGGACGTACTTGTTCACTTATTCTCATGTTTACGATTCAATATCTATGCCAAAGCTGGCAGAAATGTTCCAGCTGAAGCGACCTGTTGTTCATTCCATCATTAGTAAAATGATTATTAACGAGGAACTTATGGCATCTTTGGACGATCCAACAGAAACTGTCGTGATGCACCGCAGCGAACCAAGCAGGCTACAATCATTAGCGCTGCAACTAACCGATAAAGTGAACAACTTTGTGGATTCCAATGAACGTATCTTTGAAATGAAGCAAGGTAAATTAGAAAATTTTCCAGCAACTTTGCGCGATTGGTAAAAAATTACAAAATATTTATGTGAATATTTTACGCGATAGGAAACTTCTTCTCGAGGGGGAATCAAGGAAACTTCCGCGACAGACAAAACTACAATCGACAAGGACAAGATTGGGGCCGTCAAAGACGGGATCGTGATCGAGATCGCAACCGAGAGGAGAACCGAAATTATTAAATCACGAAATATTTCATGTTATTTATGTGGGTGTCTAACAGTAATTTATTATTGTGCGGCGTATACACTCATGTAAATAATATTGAAAATAACAGTATAATGAAGCAACTGTACATTATTTTAGTACATATTCATACTTCCAAATTTACTACTATTTACACGTAAAGCCATTCGATTTGTCGTACAAAAATAAACAATATTGGTGATTACGGTTTTCCAAATTATCATCAATGGTTCAGGATATCTATACGTCTTGCACTTGCTCGAGTAATTTGTTACCTGTTATTATACTATCTGAAGCCAGAACAAGTCGAATTCCAGTCGCCTTTTCTATAAATCTGCACGCAGTTACCTCGGCATAAGTGATGCCACCAATAATACATATTACAACCATCTTTGGTAGTAATGAACCACGATGTCCACTTATAATGCAGTTTGATAGGGTTGATAATTCGTCGAGACTCTTTGGATCCTTATCTTGGTTCACAACAGCGTTTAATATT
Organism: Nomada goodeniana; assembly: GCA_963969485.1. Classification (NCBI taxonomy): domain Eukaryota; kingdom Metazoa; phylum Arthropoda; class Insecta; order Hymenoptera; family Apidae; genus Nomada; species Nomada goodeniana. The sequence goes on along the minus strand of OZ018306.1, from coordinate 622,121 downwards.
TGTGCCTATAGGAACGTGAATTTGATGAAATTTGTTGATACATTAAAGCGAATGAATTTTTCATGAGAGGTATTACGAACAATTGCCGGTATATAAGCATTATTGAATACGTAACTGGGGCACGCACGGCCCTTTTGCTCCGGTTGTTTAAAGTAACTGGGTAATAGCTTCAATTTTTGTGCATTATTATTCCATTCACTGCTCCAATTCGGTAACTTGTGTAGAATATTTTCCGCTCTACATTTCAGTAAACCTATATTTTGGAGTTTGTAAAACAATGGTATATGCTTATAACCGTGGGCGTGAAGATGAAGCTTCTGAATAGAGTGTAGCTCATTTTGAGTAATGCCATCGCTAGCGATTGACAGTAAGCATAGTAAACGTAAAGTTCTTAAAGGATGATCATCTGAAAAATTAATCGTCTCAATGATTATATATTAATCCTATGATCTGTAAAAAAACCATTGCATACCTAAATATCTCTCGATATGATTGAAACACTCTTTTCTCTCTTTGCATTCCAGTATGTGTCTTTCTATTTTCTGTAACGTTTGAAAATCGGAGCTCAATGTATCTGCTATTAGTTGACAGGCAGAAATATGAAAGGCAAGCTGTCGTGTCGTATCTCTAGTCTTTTGCAATCTCGTCGCCACATAACGTTCCATTTCGGACAACTTCATCGTTTGTATCGCGTTTTGCTCCGCTGATATGCAACATCAAACATTACGATTCTTCGTTAGGAATTAAACTAATAAAAAATATATACATATATGAGCGACTAAATATACATTTTAGAGATTTAGCCTTGCCGTGCAAAATAGGAAATACTTCGCTGCATGGCGTGTCTCTTACTTCACCATAAATCTGATCTTTGTCGGGATCCAATTTAGTTTGGGCCTTGCCCAATATTCCAGTACCGACATTTATTTCCGCCACTTCGTACAATAATCCGGCGTACGTTACAGGAGTTAATAGCGGTGAGATCAAATCGCAATTTCTATCCATTAGAATTAAAGCGCCTATTTCATTTTCTATATTGGAGCAGCCCAAACATTGTTTCATAGATTCCATAATTTTTAGTGTCTGTTGACTGTGCTTTCCAAATGAGAACGTCAGTTTTGGGGAGCCAAGTACGAGTTCTAATGACCATAAAGCACGTGCTACTGATGGTAATAAAGTAGTATCTTTGTGATAGTAAAGATCGATAAACATGCAGTTCTCCAAAGATAAGATATCCCCGTCTAATCTTATGAATTCCCAGGACAGTGTTTGCAATGTGACCAAGCCGAATAGACCTGAAGGCACATTTGTATGCTTATTTTGAATGCAACCTAAGAATAACTAGTTTTGTGGTCAATAATACAATCACCTTCTTCTTCGATTATGGAGTTAAGAACAGCAGGAACAAAAGGCGTAACTAAGATATGATGACACGGTAGGGCATGTGGCTTTATATTCGGGGGAATCTCGGATTGTATTTGATCTAACACTCTCTTACAGGCAATCAGATCGCTAGATACCAAAAATATATGCTGAGAATTTAAAAGCTTTAAGCCTTGCTCCATTCTATAAATTTTTTCGACACCATAACGTCTAAATAAAACAGAAATGCCGTTTAATATTTAATTCAGAAGAAAATGATGGAACGATTGTTGAAATAATTACTTGAGCACAGAAACTCCTACGAAGCTGTCCAAAATTTTCATTAGCTTGTGTTCTATTACCAAGTCCTTAGTACCAGGAATCGCGTCTAGTATTTCAACGAGTTTTCGTTGGCTTATTTGCTGTAATACATTTAATCTATCGTCTAAGGTGATATCCATACTTTCTAAATATGTTTTGAACTTTCGGGTATGCTCAGATCTTTCAGCTCTTGAGGTTATGACGGATGCTGTATTTCTCCTTTTACTAACAATAACTACGTGGGAAAAGGAAACCCCTGCGATACGTAACCGACGATTTCTTTACTTGTTGTCATTCATTTCAATTCTCTATCTTTTCTGTCAGATTATCGGAGCAAATTAGCCTTCGAGGATTGAGGTACTGACATTGTTACTCATTTTCGCGAGAAAAATAACAACAACGCAACTAGTGCACCCATGTGGCAAAGTTTGGCGTTTGCCGATCTTTCGGTCGCTCACGCGGACGCGTATATTTCTCGCAGCAGGGTTATTTAAAAATGGCGGACGCATCGTCTTCCGATACTACCTCAGATTGTTGCAATGAGTGGTTCTCTGATATTACTTCCGAAAAATCGGAGTACGTTATAGTGGGCCAGAAACCGTGCTTGTCTCATCGTCGCAGCAAAAGGCATTTCTTACAAAAGCTATTTTTAAGAGAGGTAAGTCCGCTTAACCTTCAATCGACAGAAGCGTTAACGAAATTGACAGACTACTTGGGTACCTGTCAATATTCTTCGATAACGCGAGAAACAAAAAACAACTGCCATACGATTCGAAGGGAAACTTCTATTGTTTGTCGCGGTGTCGTATACTTGTTGTTGAACGATACATTGCACACAACTTCCACTGGAAGCAAGAAAAAAAATGAGCATTTGTTCTTGCCCATGAAGTTTTTCTTATATCTTCTGTCGCGTTTTCTGTACTGCAATTTAAAGGAGCAAATAAATAGCACGATACCTACGATGTTAAAGAAAAGTTTGAGAAATTTTGCCGTATCGAATCGTTGAATTTTATGAGTTATTGGGAAGGAGCAATAGTTGTGTTGCAAAAGGAATAATTTGTTACAGATCAGAGGTTGTTCATCGGCGCATAATTATGCATCGGAGGAAAGACTGTTTGCCACCGTACCTTCATGGAGACATTTGCCACTTTTACATGTAATCCCAAAGTCAGCATTAGAAGCAGGGTAATGTTTTCCACCATATACACGTATACATTTGTATTTGAAAAGAACGTAAGAAAATTAATAAGATTGTTTCTCAGTTGTGAATATTAAAATAACAGTAATTATTGTTACTATTTAAGGCATATCGTAATGGGATTGACACAATGCGGTCAATTTTTACTTACATATACGTACACCATGGATATGAGTGGTACTACCTCTTTGTACAAATACCTGTTACATTGGTGGGCATTCACGCCGAACCGTGTTGCGCGTAAAGTTGCAGAGGTCACACTTTTTGGCAATTACACTATCTATAGAGAACTTAGTATTGTTATATCTCAGTGGCCAATGGAAAGGAATAAACTGGTAATACATGGTCTATGGTGAGATGTTATTTAGTTATCCTACTAGTGAAATTCCACTGAACTTTTGGTTTTAATAAATGTAAATCCTTAGTACAAACTGGCTGCACCTTCAACCAACAGAAAGGGCGTATTTAACAATAACTACAGTACCATCACTTGAAAATTGTAAAGACTGTTTAAAGGTTGCCGCGTCTTATGAAGAAGAAGGTGAAGGTAATATAGCATTGTATATTAAAGGAAAACATGCCACAGTAAAACATAATACGCATACATATATTTGCTTTGAATATTTGCAGAATTAGCAGCAAACTGGGATAGCTGTGTAAGGTGTAATTGCCTTCAACATGGGCTCACTGTCCATACCACCTATGAAGTCATTTCTCCATATCCTAGGTTCCGTGCAACTGTTTGCTTGAATTACTGGAACCATGTGGTGGTTAATACAGGAAACTTTTTACATGTGCTCAGGGTGGACTTGGACATTCCAAAAGCGAAAAACCAGAAGTCTAGTGATAAGCAGGACACTGTGATTCCTGACACAGTGCCGTTAGACATAAGCGACGTGGAGGAACTAGATTATACTAATTGTAAGGGAGTAGAACGTTACGAGAGTTCCGATGAGAAAGTCGGTACACCCGAGCGATGCGAGTCAAGTATAGAACATGATTTTCTAGAAGAAACAATTAAAATAGATGATAAGTTAGGTCGTGATTCATTAAATACCTCAAGCAGCAATCAAAGCGACTGTGTCTGTGATATAAATAGGTCCACCGATGCTGTAAGTGTTAAGTTCTGCGAGTGTTTGGACAGTAGCGAATGTAAATGCCGAAACGGGAGTCCGATCTCGCGGACAGAGCAGCAAGCGATATCGGTAAGGGACAAGATCTTACAGGATTTCTGTGACGACATGTCTCAAGAATTGAACATTGGTAGTGATCTAATTACATTAGTGAAACATCCCTCGTGTTCGCCGCGGTCAACACCGCAAAGACTTCCTTCTGATCTCAGGACAATGACTTGGTCCTCGCCCATTCTCACGCCGCCTTCTGATATCCTGAGAACCCGAAATTCAGAGTCTAGTCATAAAAGTTTGCGCAGTCAGCGTTCCAATTCCCCGCAACCTGGTGCTTCGAAAGACTGCAGCGCTACTTCCGTCAATTCTCCGTTTCACTCGAACTCCATGAGTCCATCCTCGTCGTGTTCTTCGCGATTAATGTCGCCCCCTGTAACACGGTCTTTTCGCCACCCGAGTCCACGTAAACGGTCCAATCTTCATTCTCCACCGCCCATCGTCAACTCGACGCAAGCAAGGATAAGAGCTACGCACAAACTCACTCTCGAGGCCGAAAAAGCGTACGAATTCACGGACGAAGCACAAGAGACTTGCGAGAAGCTCAGCTCATTTCGAAAACGGAGGCTCGCAGATAAGAAGTACGAGTTCTGCGATGAAACGGAGGATGCTGAGAATATAGTTCCTTTTAAGCATATACGGGACCAGTTCAAACACCGTGGCTGTTCCATACATCAGATACCATCTTCTCCGACAATGTCCCCTGTGCTACCGAATGGTAAGAAACATTGGGTGGATTCGGACCAGAGTGAAACAGACGACTTGAGCGTTAGTCAGGACGGCGGTGTTCCCAATGACTTATGCGTGGATTCAGGTAAAATTATATCTATGTTAACATAAATATTCACCTCTGGATTACGCTACATAATATTTGATTAATTTCTCAGCTGAGAAGAATGTGTTACGCCCGTTGAATCAGAATCAGTTACCCAATGGAGGGATAAATAGAGATCGTTCAAACAGATATTCATTGAATTCTTCGCCGTTAGTACCGAAAATAAATTTACAGTACCCAATTATAAAATGTACGGCACACTTCAGAAGAAGTTACATAGAACTTGACGACGAAATGATATCTGTTATCACAGACGTCGAAGGTATGTTGTACTATTCATTGTTCCTTTTTCTCAACGATGGACAAAAAAATGAGAATAATACAAGCATCAGTCTACATACATTTTACAGATGAGGAAACTGGAGGGTATGTAAGCTATCAATGCGTGCTTCCTATGCATGTCCATGGATCTGGTTATGTTCAAATGCAAATGATCAGCAATAGTAAAGCTGAAAAATTGGTACTGTGTTTATAAATTATTTGCAAATAATTTCTAAAAAAACTGAAAAAAAAAGGTGAATAGAATAATCTTTAAGAATTGATACATGTTTAGATAGTACCATGCGTCTCGATAAATCAACTAAGTTTCGATATCGAGACATTCTCACATCACATCGCCGATTGGATTTGTATGAGGTTCAAAAAAAGGTACTGGCATTGCAGTGATTACGACATAGAAATTATAGATGTTTGCGCGTTAAGTGGAGACATTATTTGTCTGTTGATTATGAAGATTCAAGCCAGTGAAATTGGTAGCCAAACACAATGGTTAGTATTAATCTGCGTTCGTAACTCTTTAACATATTTTGGGTATTTATTATCATCGTGCACGATTTAGCTCTCAAGACAGAAAACAGTACGAAGTGGGATGTAAATTTACGTGGAATATTGATACAAGCCAGTACAGAATAACTGATATACTACCACTGGAAGAGGTGAAGCCGGAATCGTGGAAACCAAACTGTATGAATGTTCCAAATTTTCGGAGTCCTTTGTGGAATCCTACTAGGCGGTTAGCGCCTAAATTACGAGAAAAAATACAACAACCGTACGCTCACACAGTCCGGTTTTTGCACAACGAGATGACTTTAGCAGGTAAGTGTGTCTGAAACAAATATCCTTTTTTTGAAATATAATAATGTATATGTTGGGTTTTGTAGGCGAATCTATAACCAGGCTTTACGATTTGGATAATTTGGTGGAATTTTATATAACTCCTATGCCAAACTATCCTTCTATCGAATGAAGGAACCATCGAAGCAACGATATTGATGCAAACAATAATTTATTTATTGTTACAAATTTAAATGTTTCATCATTGATAAGATAATGTGTACACACTGCAATGAATGTGTTGGATAACTCATACATAGACTTACAGTAACTATTTCAGAGAATAGTTAGTCGCAAACGTGAATGACAGCAGATGTAACATAGAAGACTCCTGCTGTGCTTCTCTCGTAAGACTACCTAATAAGTTGATTGCTAAGTGCCGCTGTAACGGATTGTCTAGAAACTTAACTACGTAGATTAAGGGTACTGAATAACGATACAACGAATGCTACAAGCGTCTGCTTGGACTTGTAAATTATACTCTAGCACTATACATTGACTATCTATATATTATATAGATAACTTTGGTAATTACCAGATATAGGTAACTAAGAACTGATTGTCAATGAATGTATTGTATGTGGTTGAAAGTAAGACAAAGAAGGAACAGTGACAAATTATTTAATACTTGGTCCCAAAAATAACTGGCGATTTAAAAAAAAAAATTATATATATCAAGTTATTTTAATTGGTTTCTCTAAGCCGAAGATTGTAAATACATTAATTTCATTTCCGCGTCAACTTCACGCGACCGTATTGTATTATAAAGCCATTTTACCATAAACTTTTTATATCTGAAAACTATGAAATACATATATGAACGTGTAACATGTGCGACTAGCAGATGCACCGTAATTTATATAAGTACCGATCGTATTTTCGATGGGACAGATTTAAGACTCGAAAGACAAAGTTATTTAATTTGCTGAAGCATCGACGACGAGGCTGCTGTCAAGATCAGTTTCTTAAATGCAATAAAATGTTTGTCATTAATGGCAAATATTTGTTGAAGTTTTTTTTTTCACCTTTGTGATTGTATAAGATATTTGCTGTGTATGTGTATGTGTGTGTGTGTGTGCGAAATTGAAGCATCGTGGAATTCAAACAGGAATTTTAATTGCTGGACCTACACTGACTTCTGATCCTATTCCATCTAATTTCATACCAGTTAGAATTTCCTCCCATGCGTTCATACACTGCTGGTAATGCCGAATTTGTCGGTCCGCCATCGCAATTAGCATATTCTTCAAATCCATTTGTTTCTCTACATTCCACCTTTGTAAATCGCTTCGTAAATTTTCATTCGCACATTCTACTCGATCTTGCAACAATTCGGCATGTTTTGCCAGCCGTGGAATGGCCTGTCCGAGCCTCTCCAATTTTTCATCGCGAGACTCTGCCTTCCAAAGCGAGCCGCCCCAATTTTGCGTCGTGTTACTTCCGTTCACAAGAATCATCAGCTGATACAACCAATTTGTAACACAAATTATTACTATAACTTAGTCCTATTTAATTTTTAGCAAATAAATGTAACGCGCACCTGATCCTTTTCCAGTCTTTTCTTCGCCAACTCCTCCACGGTCATTTCGTATTCAATTTGCATCGAATCCCGCCGAGATAAAGCATTTTTAACCGCATCTATATAGGAAATGTATTCTCGTTCTTCGTTTGGAATGTTTTCTAAGAGTTTCTGATGCGCCATCGCATTGCATTCTATTGCCTTTGCAATAGATAGCAAAATGGGTGCCAGCTCTGGTTCCGAAGTTGCCCATAATGTGAATATTGGATGCAATTGATGCAGTTCCAGTAAATAGTCTAATAAAAGAGACTGTAATTTAATTTGCTTTATAATAATATAGCTCTAACATGATTAAGTTGTTAATATACCTTGTCTCTCCTTATGTATACGATGATTTATTTTATCTATAGTTCCCAATTTTTCATTAAGAGCTGTACAATAATCTCGAATTTGCTCGAATTCAAAGTGGTGTTGTTTCATTGTATATGTACTCGCTATATTTTGCAGAGAATCCGTCATCTTAACGAGAACATTTCCGCGACGTTTGCGATGTATAAGGAACTCCTGAGAAAGTGGAAAATATAATATCTACAAAGCATATTGATGGAGAAATGATAAAGTATGCTCACTGCAGGTTCAGTGGTCAAAAAGATTTGCAAATTTTTGTCGCAACTTAGAATAGGATGATTGACAACTCTGTTGAGAAACACATGAAGCAATTTCATGCGTGCAATAATAAACTCTTTGGAATAACGATCTAACTGAGCGAGTAATGTGTGCTTTCCAGGCATTGGCTGCAATAAATAATTGTAATTAATATTTACTCTGGCTACCCTGGAGGAGATTAGTTAAGTACAAGATTAATCTGCTCACTGGTATGATATGTGTGGGATACAAATCTACTAATTTCTGTCTTAGCCAAATAAAATCATTGTAACGTCTTCGAACGACGTGCTCTCCCTCTTGAAATTCTGGCCTTGTGGACTAAAATATTACAAAAAGATTAACCATCGCCAAGATGTAGATTACAAATATTGGGAATGAAAAAAAAACTTACCTTTGTTGTTATACGAAAGGTAATGTAAGTTTCAAGGGTTTCCAAGTGCTTTTGAGGATTGTCTACTTTCACTTGCAAATCCCTGGAATCTGCCTGAAAGTCTGATACTTCTTGTTCCGGCAGAGTGGAGAAACTGTCAATGGAAGGAGAAGCTATCTGAAAACCAAAATGCATTCGATGAAACATGTTAGTGCGGCGTGTTGCTTGTTAACATTCTTAATCATTGTGCAGAATTAAGTAATGCAACATTCTAATTTCATTGATATTCCATTAATTTCATATTCAATAACTGTCAAACAGCTTGCAGGTTATAATCCTCACCACAGAACCTTCCACGGAGGTGCTACAATTCGAAAGAAAGTCCACTTCGCGGCTATCCTGCTTAATAATGCCGCCGATTGCCATCGTGCTTACTTCTAATATTGCTGAATCCTCTGTACTCCTTTCGGCTACATTTTCTACCTCGATTTCTGAAGAGGTCATCATCTTTAAACTGTCAAGCAAAAGAGCTTTAACGACACTGCGTCACATTGCGCAGAATTAGAGGAAGCACGACTACAATACGCACATTGATCATCTTTCAAAAGCCAACAAAGTTTATCAAATGCGTACAATTTATTGGAAATTAAATTAATTGTTACATTGAATAGTTAATTGCGATTTGACCGCTCTTTTTGCCGGATTCTTTAAAAAAAAAATCGTACATTGTTCTCTATAATTGAAAACCTATAATTTGTTCTTCATCTGTTACGAAGTATAGTCGTAAAAGTTTGCGACATTTTGGGAGTAAAAAGCAAATAATTTGCACCCGTGGAAACCGTATCTCTGGGATACACCTGATACGTTTTCCCGCGATCAAAAATTCGAAACTGTCGCGTGAATCTTGTTTGCGAAAGAATGGAGTGGCCAGAAGACGACGCGTACAGTCCCATCTTTGCCAAAAGATATTCCATAATGGTGGCGGAAGAATCGTCATTGCCAATTATTTATTACCGTTCGCAAAACATGTTATCGAGTAAGTCTTACTTCATTTCTCAATTGCTGCGAAAGATTAAACATAAAGAAAAGCGTTTGCATATTTTTCAACTTTTTAGCTATTCGGTGGCATGTGTTTTTCATCGTTTCAGAGAAAACTTATCAATGTTACTCATTGTCAGTACTGCGATGACAATAAATATGTTCGTGGACAATCGATAACTTATCATTTCCACTTTTCTCACAATTTTGAAGAGCGCGCCACGTGAAAGCGCGGTGTACTTGCATGGCTCATTGATTCGAACGAATCAAAGGGGTATTACGCTGGTACACAAATGTTCGGAAATGTTCAAAAATACAATACGCGTAAACGGGTCAAAATTTTCGACTAATTTAAATGATTATTTATCGTGTCAAAGAAAATGTCATAACGTGGTTGGCCGCTACCACACAGGCTGCGCATTACTATCCGATTGCGCACGCATACAAAGTATCATGGTATAACAGTTTTGCAACGAAAGGGTAACATTTGTTGCTCCTAAAGTACAGATATCTCAAAAAAATCTTCGAATTAACTCCTATCTAAACGAACGTGGTAGATTCTAGCGATTTAATCGAACAATTGTCCGTGGATTGGTGTAATAAGAGGGACACGCGGGGCACTATTCATAGGTGTACCAATAACTTTACACCCCTGTGCAAGATTAGTTTGCGTACAATATATTTCGTAATCATCGTACTACGTTTACTGCCTATTTTTTCTTATCTACAAGAATGAAAACTGATCCCATGCAGGATAGTAAAGAAGTGTTTTATATATACTCTTATCATCCGAAGGCAGCAATCGGTAAAGACTTCTTTTCATTTGCCACGTGTTACCAATTATATAAATCGCTTGGGCAACGAGCAGAAATTAACTTCACTACGTACATCAGAATCTGTGTGTGGTAAAAATGAACAGATCCACGGGTTGTAAACGCTATTCTCGTTCTCAACAATGACTCTTGCGCCCTCGTAAAAGAAGGGTAGATACGGTATTGGTCGTGACGCGGGCAGTGATGCCGTAGTCAAGGAGACCGCAGCAGCAGACAACCAACACTCCGACCAGCCGTCGACAACAAAATATACAGGTTTGTCGGAGTGTGCTGCTCCGCTTTTCCACTTCTACGGTGCCTTGGCTATCCGCGTGGTTTCCTGGGTGACAAGTATTGCCGTTTCTTAAACGGAAAAAGCCCGGTGGAAATCTGTGGGGGGATACGTTCGGCCGCGCAAGTGCGCCCGGGCGTCGTGTTGAAAGTACACGCCATTCATGAAGACAGGTGAGTTAAAAAAAGACGTACAAACCGCGCTTTCCTACTATTCCGATTACGATTATTGCTTTACGTGCCATCCGATTTTCCATATGCGATTGCTGGAATAGCAAGCAACTTGTTTGCAATTCGATGTCTCGGCCGCTTATCGGACACCGCTATATTAATTTCTTAATCGCGATACGTGTTTGGTCAGTGACAGTTGACAGAGTAAGATTACTAGTAAATGCAAGGGAAACTATTCAGAGAGTGTAGCGAAATCCATGCCCACAAACTTTTTCTTTCTTTCCTTGACGTTGGATCACCGTGGTGTGATAATTTGTGCGTCACTTTTCTATTTCGTTGCATGAATGTTCTTTAAGAAATTGCCTTCCGATAAGGTAGTAGCATAAAGAACTTTAGTTATAATACAATAAATTGGCTAGGCATTACTCTGTAGCAAAGATTAATTCATTTCTTTCATTGAAAACCATTGCAGATTTCTTGCTTTATGTATTCCCCTATTCTATTACGCTTTAGTGAGTTTATTGTGCATTCTACGTAGGGGGTAAAATTATATTTGGAAGCCTTGGTAGCATTTAATTAAAATGGGCTTATCAACTCTATCAATGTACCTCTTCAGGCACGAACAAAAATGCCCATCTGTAGAGAGTTTATATGTTATCCTTAGTCGCTCAATTATCGCTTGGTGTAAATTACTTTGATGCTTCCATATATGTTTATCACAAAATTGCTGCTGCAAATAAATGACAGAATTTCATGTATTTTAATATCTTTTATTCTTGTTTTTATTTGTTTACATGTTATAAAATATTTCTAGATATTGATATTTAATAAGAGGTTCAAGACACTTGTGCTGTAAAATTAATAGAAAATATAAATATGAAAGAACACAAAGTATGCACTGTAAAGTAAGAGATAAGGCTTAGAACCACTTCCAAGATTCGGTCATGCATAACAGAGGCCAGGTGCTCACACAATATGCTTCCTAACGTAATCACCATTTTCAGAATGACATAATGCCTTATGTTAAATAATTATCCCTGCAAGACATTCTTTTCAAATATATAAACCATATTTTAAATGTACTATCATTGCCTGAGTATTAAACAAAATTTTTCATTAACACAGTGCGGCAATAATGTATGTATGTAAAATAAAATGCTTCTGCACACTTATTTTCTTTAGTGGAATATTGTAGAAATTTTGCCAGTACGTTTTATAACTTTAAGACCTCCCCTTGGGATATTTGTGCTAATTACAAAATTTATTGCTACCAGTTGAGGGGGAGTTTTAATACTCTCTAATTGCACCTATGATCCGACCTTTTCCACCGATACTTTCAACCCCCTTGACAAGAACCTTCCATGTCCAGTCACGCGTATGCTACATTTTAGCCGCTACCCCTCTCCCTTTCGATTTCTTCCCTTTGAAACATTATGTTTGGTACCTGCCACCCTACAGGTACAGGGTGCACCAACACATTTTGCTCCACGTACACGCGTTGGAACGACAATGACGTGTTTTATTCGTATTGGAAGCTCTTCGGGGCTTCCCTTTGATCTGTAGATTATTGAATGCTGCACACCTGCGGGAAATTACATAGCCGATTCTTCTTGTATGTAGGTTAGGGTGCCTGTTAAATCTATCGCAACACGTAACAGCCCACTCGCGGGTATTATCCTTCGCTCATCTTCCATCTGTTCACCTGACAAAATTCGCAATATGTACCGTTATTGAATTTGCTATAATAAAAAGTACCCACCCTCTTACAATTCTTGTGATACTTACATGATTGTATTTGTATACTGTATCAAATAATCAATAGTAGATTTATCTACAAAAAATATACATATATGTATATCAGATTGTGCATAGGGTACATATTCCTTAGTAAAACTTGTAAAATGTTCCCTAATAATTACACATTATGGAGTGATTAAACACACAAAGGGAACTTAAGACAGCTCTTCGTACATAGAGCCTGCCAGAAAACGTTATTGATATTTGTTGCATTTGTATGGGTGTACGCTTCCAGATTCTTCCCTTCACAAACAGGGAGGTAGCAGCAGCAGCAGTGGTGATACGGTGGGAGCAGAGAGAGGTGAAGGAGTGATTGCCATGACTACGACAGGAGCCCAGTATGCCCTCGCAGCATCCACCAGAGCTAATACCGGTGGGGGTAACTCTGCTACAGTGGGGGTGGAACCTAAGCCAAGTGTGGTTGTCGTGACTACTTCCAGCTCCAGTGGCAGCGGTAGTGCAGCACAGAGTCAGTCCACGAGGGGACAGCAACTTATTACCGTTGTTACTAGTCCCGATCCTTCCAGTCCAAACAATCTGCAGCCAATACAGGTGTGTTGCATTACATTGTGTCGATTACTTCTTTCAGAGCATGTATACAATTATATATATATATATATATCTGAGAGTGGCAAAATGCTTTTTAATTTACTTCATTATATAGAATTGTACCGTTGATCATGAGGACATGCATACTATGAATAATAATTTAGTTATTGGTTCAGGATCCACTCGAAACAGCTGCAGATTCTTCCAATGGCTCAACAGGTACTCCAGCACATGTTACAGCGCAAGTAGTGGTGAATACTACACATTCTGGTCAACATACCCTCGTTGATTCTGACGCTGCTTCAACTTCAGCTGGTACCATCGTCAGTGGGTCTCCTCATTTTATTACGGTAACAGGTGTGTTTCAAGCTTAGACCGTTCCACGGAACTTTCATTTTATCTACCTGTTAGCTGTAAAATTGAGGAGATTAAAGTCAGTGATTGGTCTTAACGATACATGCGTACATGCATCAGAAAAAAAATTGCATTAGTAAGTAGTTGAAAGACTCGTTATTAAGTCGTTTATGATAGGGGTGAGTATCAGGATCAGTTTGAAAAATTATAGTGTTTGAGTAGAGATTTGGCCCTTTCCATGCTGCTGAAAAACATGCACCTCTGTTCTTCTACTCTGACCACACTAGGCACCAGTGATTCACCATCCTACGCATCCCTCACAACGGCAGTAGGTGAGGGCAGAATATAATCAGCATGTTATAATTTTCTTCACATTAATTATATAAAATATATCTGTAAAATAGAAATGTCTTACTTACTGGCAATAATTAAATATTTTTGCATGTACCTTATGTTCGTTTCTTGTACAAATGGTAGAAAGAAATAATGAAAATAATTCACGGAGACTAGATTTTATTTCGGGAGGGCAGGCAAGCGCTTATTTTTAGGCACTATATTTTAGCGACCGACGAGGTTTTGTATGCATCCCATAAGGCTTTATTCATGTTGAAATATATCGGCTGATTATTATTATACGAATTAAAATCAATGAACTCTTGTTTCAGTGTCGGGAGAACCAGAAGCAGTGGGGTCTGAGTCAGTTTCCCATCCTACCTATGTTCAATATGTTGAGGGGGATGGTTCTACGTATATTCCAACAAACGGTCAGATGTACGTATAGACATATTAAACCCTTAATTGCTTTATTGAATTATACAATTATTTTTATTTACAGGACATATCCTGTATACGCTGTTGGAGAGGCAGGAGCAATGTATACTCCTGCCTCCAGTCAGTACTATACCCCAGCATCTACGCCAGTAACATATGCACAGGTAATTAAAGAAGAATTCACGTGTCGTACGTAATAAATGCTGTCACAACTGATACAATAATATACTGCTGCATTTAGGTCACTGGTCAAGGCTCAAATTCCACAACTGGACAGTTATTATCTCAAGGGAATGGAACTTATCTTATTCAACAAAGTGTCGTGGACGGGGACCCCACTGCTCACGCATTAATATCTGCGGCTGCTGCACGTGCTAGTCCACAAACGGAAAATGCGGTAAGAATGGCAATGCATGTTCATAGTTCTCATTGCTTTTACGAATAACACGGATTTCGTAGATACAATTTTCGGCGGGAGATAAATTTGATTTAATGATAAAATGTATATCTTGTTATTCTAAAACAATAATTGGACAGCGAATGAAAGTCTTAAAATTGGGGTTTAATAAGGTATTGGTATCTTGGGTTTGATAGGAAACTGTGGTTAGCGGGGGTGGAGGGGCATACTTGATCAGTGGTAATTCAGGAGGTACAGCTGTCACTGTGGAAGATGCTGCAGCTGCAGCTGCAAACATGACGCATGCCACTAGAGTTTCTCAAGCAACAGTAAGCTGAAACATATCCCCATTTGCAGGCTTGGCAACTATTAATTTTTTGTAGCATGTTCATCTGCTTCATTAGGAATGCTTTCTTGTATCAGTCGAAAATTTAGTTCAGTTCTGCAATAACTTAAGGAACATTTTCTCTAACATAATCATGAATAGTAATTGTAGATGTACATGTAGTTTTAGTATCGTTTTATGCTGATCGATGTGTTAGTATTGTATCTAGTATTTCGTTGTGTGTGCAATCCATTTGTGGGGGAAGTACAAATTTTACAGTTCCTCATAACTTTGATTTCATAGGTCCATTGGTTGCTCGAAAATTACGAAACTGCTGATGGTGTTTCCCTTCCAAGATCTACCCTTTACAATCATTATCTGCGTCACTGTTCAGAAAATAAATTAGATCCTGTAAATGCTGCAAGTTTTGGAAAGCTAATACGTTCCGTCTTTTTGGGTCTAAGGACGAGAAGATTGGGTACACGGTAAAGACGAAGTTTTATTTCTTTTCTATTGCATTTCCTATTATACTATGAGTTATCGATAAATATGATAATTTTTTGTAGGGGGAATTCGAAGTATCATTACTATGGGATTCGTGTTAAGCCCAGTTCTCCCCTGGTCCTGCTAAATGAGGATGGAACACCCCGCCAACAACAGAGTGCGAACTCGCAAGCGAAACGATTTAAATTCGTGAATCAAAAGCAGGATACTGCGTACGAGAATAACACGCATTCGAATGCAAATATTTCGTCGAACAATTCGCCACCGCAGTATCACCAATACCTTGGTGAGGCGAGTGGGGCTATTCCAGAATTTCCTGTAATAATTGTTGGGCATGGTTCATCCCTTCCGGAAGATTGTACACTGGAAGATATCGATACGTTCCGTAGCATATATAGAGAACATTGCGAAGCCTTTTTAGACGCTGTTCTAAACTTTGAATTTGCCACTGTGGAGAGCCTTTGGAGAGAATTTTGGCGCAGCCAAGACAATAATAACGGTGATGAATGCGAAGAGGAAAAATATTTATCGAAGTAAGATGATAAAATAGATATTCTTTTGAAACAAATTGTGAAACAATGTTTAATAATATTACGTTTATCCAGGACTAAGTTATATCAGATGTGTAAATGTTCAGAGGTTCAAGATTTCATTAGAAAAGTTGACTATACGTTTTACCAAAATTTGGTAGAAGTATTAATGCCTAATGTCTTGCGACCTATACCAAGTGAGTTTCATTCATACCTTTCTTGTATATTTGCTCTGGCTTTACGGTATTTCATTGATGATTTTAATCTTCAGGTTCACTAACGCAGTCTATTCGAAATTTCGCGAAAGGTCTGGAATCATGGTTGACTTCAGCAATGGCTGATTGTCCTGAAGAAATGACGCAGATAAAGGTAATAGAAAAATACAATGGTTAAATATTTCTTTCTCCCTTGTGCAACATTATTACTTTGCAGTTGACTGCTGTATCCGCGTTTGCTCAGACCCTGAGGCGTTACACATCGTTGAATCACCTTGCTCAAGCAGCACGCGCAGTGCTTCAAAATTCTAGTCAAATAAATCAAATGCTGGCCGATCTGAATCGCGTTGACTTTCATAACGTGCAAGAGCAGGCTTCTTGGGTGTGCCAGTGCGATTACGCAATGGTACAACGTCTGGAAGCAGACTTTAAAGTAACATTACAACAACAAAATTCATTAGAAGATTGGGCGATTTGGTTGAAAAGCGTCGTAACGCAAGTTCTGAAACCATTCGAAGAGAAACCCACATTTGCAAAAGCTGCTCGGCAATTTTTGCTCAAATGGTCCTTCTACAGGTAATTATAATCTATACCATGCGGAATTCTGTGGCCAATTTCTTACGAATTTAATTGTTTCTTAAATAGTTCCATGGTTATTCGCGACTTAACTTTAAGAAGTGCAGCTAGTTTCGGGTCTTTTCATCTTATTCGATTACTGTACGACGAATACATGTTTTACTTGATCGAGCATCAAGTAGCAGTTGCCACAGGAACAACACCGATAGCAGTAATGGGAGATGTGCGTACGCTTAAAAAATGTATATAATATTTTTAATGAGTGTCAGATTAATAATTGACCATATTACCTTTCAGAAAAGTCAAAATTGCTCATTAGTTAGCGTGTTCGGGACTACTTCGAACGGAGGTGAATTATTTTGTTGTAATATTTTTTCCAAGTTTTCTTTGACTGTATGAATTTTCTTAATTTCAGAAATCTGTGTTTCAGACACATCCAACACGAGTCAACCAAAGCGTATGAAACTAAGCTAACTGCGCGTCTACACCTTTTAGTTTTGGAAATAAGCCAGTAGCACCTGAGAATGAAACGTTAGCACAAGAGCATGCAGGCCTACTAACACACTAGTCCCATAAATTATAATTTTCTATAAGATGAAATCTTATTGTTTAATGACATAACAAAGAAGATTTTTGCATAATGAACGCCCAGAACGTATACAATCTAAGTAAGTTGTGTGATATAACGTGTAGGAATATGAGGTACTGCAATCTTGTTTCATACAAGCCTAGGATTCAAGTATAAGGTATCGCTGGCACGATGTTTAGTATGTTAATCTATCATCTAGTCGAAACATCTTTGAAATATCTGTGGGACCATGAATTTCTCATGTCCTTATAGGATACAATACTAAAAGCTTACCCGACTATAACTTTGTTTTCCTTCAGAAATTTCATGTTTTAAAAATAATCAAATATTTAATTTTAAATATAAAAAAAAACAAGCTCTATCGAGGTATTCAAATTACTGAGATATGATATGATTACAACTTCCAAGTTGTACCTTTACATGTACTTTATTTAGTAAAGTATATTTAAAAAATAACGTCGAGTGAGCTATGAAATAGGAAAGATCATTTTATGCAAACAGAGAGAACGTTTTTGACTGGGAAGTACACGTCATTCTTCACTCATATCGATGGATTCTATTTTGCACAAATACTCGAATACCATTTTATGAAATCCGCCCTGCTGACGGTGTTGTCAAAAGAAAATAAAGTAACTATTCCTACTGGAGCAGATGCAAATTAGATTACTATAAAAGTATAATCATACGAGTTTTAGATATTTCCGACATTCATATTTTTTAATGCGATTTATTCATTATACATCGAGCTATGTAAAAGTTCTGTTATGAGCCGTCTGTTGCACTCTACATATATATTCTTTCAGTATTTTCGAACGAATAGTACAAAACAGCGATGGAAAGATAATGAACATAACGATACAATGTAATCGTTTTAATTTACTGATAGAATATACATTATGGTTCTTAAGTAAAATGTACATAAGCGAATGGTGTGACAGATAGAGGACTGCGTAGTTGGTAAAATTAAAGGGAAACAGATTGAATTGCAAATTGTAATACTAGAAGCTGCGAACATTCTTTGCATTTATTAAATAATTTTACTATATTTTATTGTATATGATTTGTATTTGTAGACACTCAAATAACTAATCTGTGTAGTAAATTTTAGGTGCGTATTGTAAATTTCACGCTGGATTGCTTTTCATTTTTCTTGTTACATATGTATTATTTTACGAAAATTTGTCGAATGGTGTAACCTGTTAAAAGAAAGGTGAAGCATACGCAATATTTTTTTTTTATGTACGATGCTTCTATACTACTGTTTTCGCACAGCATTTAGTAATTTATTATAATGATTAAGTTTAATTATATATTGTGTAGCTACTCCTCGAATACAAGGGTTGACTAAATTAAAGCAGATAATTTATAGCTATTTATGGTATAATACCAAAAAAATCTTACATTCGAATTTATTATGTTCATTTCTGTAAGGATTGTAGTATATGTAATTTGTTAAACACTGTAGGTTCATTAAAACTTTGTTTACTTGCTTTTTTGTGGTGAGACACCATTATGTTTTTCATAGTTGATGTGTCTAAAATTCACGTATTTATATAATTACACTGTATCATATCCCTTTAATTAAGTACAAAGTTTCAATGAAGTTAGCCCTCGTGTAATTTCAAAGAAATTTACATCGTAACAATGTTTCTTAAGTTTTGGGAAATCTGGGGTGTGTATAAACTTGTTAAGAATTGCGTGCGAGTTTGTCAGGTACAGAATTGATGTTGCAAATGTATTTTCTATTGCAAAGCACCGCTGTATAGATCGTTTAACTAAGCTTATGGATGCACACAGTACGTAATTTACAAGGAATCGAAGATTAATATGTAAGGACACACAAATTGCCTGTTTTTACCAGGAAAAATCAGAACGTATGTTACGGTGTTGGAAACGATATTCGAATCCACTGTAGGATGTTACTCTTGTTCAATGCAGAATTGAAAGATTGAAACTCCTATGGACAAACTGAAGGTTTGGCAAAACTTGGTGCCTTTTATTTAATACAAGAAAGAAACGAACATTTTTTTACTGTACCTTGATTATAAAGAATCGAGGCCAAACGACCAAACTGAATGAAAATGAATAGTTGCGCTCTTCCTTTAGGACTTTTTTTGATAGGGTTTTACTTAAAAAGAAAAAGTTCTGCATTATTTTCTAAAGGAGGCAAAGTAGAAATACAAGTGAAAGTTTTGGAAGAGAGTGTATGTGCTTTGTAAAGATTATTGTATGGAAGAAAAGCATTGCTTCTTTTAAGTTTACTTACGCAATCTTTTTACATGAAAGTTTCTTCCAGAATTTAATTCTCATTGCTAATGGTCATAATAAAGGGTACTAAATACTAATAAAGTTTATTACATTGCGATATTCGCAAATAGTTTTAATGAGTATAGGACATAAATAAATAAATAAGCAAATATGTATACATATATTTATGTATATACATATATATGTTTATTTATTGTATAAAAAGTATTGCATACTAGTCAAATTTGATAGACTTAAGTCAAAAAACAGGGATTGAGTATCACACAGTAAATTGACCATTGGTTGCGCATGTATTATTTGGGCAAGAGGAAAAGAATAGAATATTTCCATAACTATAATGAGCTTATACATATAAAAAACTACTGATATGTGTACTTAGCATAAGAATGGCTTTCTAAGAAATTTCTATATTTCTTGCCTTGTCATTAAGAGTTCAGGCAAGATTGACAAGTATCCACGAATATAGAAATGTGCGCTAACACATTCACATTCGAATTGAAGTTTCTCAAAATCAAAATCAAACAGAGGTATCCTATTATACATATATTGAAGAAACAATTAAATCAATTGTCACTTGTGTACACAGTTCTATATTTGTTGATACCTGTTTGTACTTTTAGGTAGGATTGCTGTTTGTAATTTTCACATAATTATTACAAGGTGCAGAAGCAAGTATAGCCTTGTTGTTGATGATAAAAGATCAAACACACCGTGGTTTCCTATGTTGCGAAAGAAGACGGCCTTAAATATTTCCAATTATAAGACAGGATAAAAGATTTACTATGTTGTTAAGAGTGAACTCTGAAAACAAAGAAAAGAAGAAGAAAATTAAGAGATACTCTTAAAAGAGGAAAAGTAAAAATATCGTTTTCCTTAAAACTTAAAGGACATATTTTGATACCTCCAGATTTGCACAAGTCGAGTGTTGTCATTCATTACTGCTTAAATAAGATTATTTTTACTGAATGCAGCTCAAAACAATAACAACTTATATAAATTATGCGAGGTGTATAAGAAGCTCTAAGAACTGTGTGAATGTGCGGATCACAAAAAAAAATAATAAATATATGTTTAAAACTTGTAAAACCTACATTTATTAACTAAATTGATAACGTTATCTCGTGGAACCTGTAGTGTTTATTATTGTACATAAATCACAAATTAATAGCTGTTGTTCCTGTATTACTGTAGCAAATGAACTAGCGTGTACAAGCTTACGGATTAGGACAATCATCATGTGGAAGGATATGTTGTTACACCTCGGAACGGGGAAAATTCAGCGTTTGCGGTTCTACACAATCATGAGTTCATCTTATCGGTGAGTGAATAAATTCAAATTGATATAATATATGTATTTAGTAAGTAATGCTATGAATCGCAATTCAGTTCGCGAATTATTCTTTGCCTAACGCGTTACCGCGAGTATACTAAATTTAATCGGAATTCACACGTATTGAAATGTAATTGTCAAGCAATTGTTCAATGCATACGGAGTTTAAATAATCGAAGCTTGACAGTAATCGATGCTTTGCTGGTCGACAATAGTAATTGGTATGAATAGTGTACTTTCATCTGTAGCTAGTTTATACAAGTAAGAGAAAGGGAAAAAATTAAACGGAACTTGACTTTCACTTCGTACAATTTATTAATTTAATTGATATTAGTAAGCAGAGGTAGACAGAATTATACCGCAAATACGGTCGTATACAATTCTTGCCACATCATCGGCTGCTAATAGTAGTAGGTTATCCTTTATCGTACTGTTAATGTTTTTCTCACGTCGTATTCATTTGTATCTGCAAAATCGTTAAGTTATATTTCATGGTTCTTTGTTTTTCATCTACTTATGTCGTAAGAAAACTGTGGACTTACTTTACTCAGATCTGTAGAATTATAGCAACCACATTGTGAACTTTTGAGGTTATAACTACATTGCATAATTTCGTAATTAAAGACAAGCTCTTTCTACACTTCGCAAGATTTTCATACTTTAGCTAATTATCTAAGCCAGTGCGTTTTTATATGTTGTTTATTTTAAATCTAATGCTGTAATGGATATTAACCAATAATTTGTTTGTTAACAATCGTATGGTACATACAGAGCTTCTTATCAGCTTTAGGAATTGATCGTGATAATGGTATAATACACTGTGCATTTCTAATTACCAGGTATAAAAAGTCCTACCAAATGAAACAAGAAGTTAACAGAGAGACAAGCACTTAGCAAAAAGTTACAATTCAGATTTGTTGATAATACATACATTCATCTCAACGTTCTGGATATACATTTCGTTTCCGATGAATTGTAAATAGATAAACGATCCATTAATAATTCAAGGAACACATTGCGTATTATAACACCATCGATGGATATCAAGGAGGACAAAATTCAAGGTGGTAATGATATAAAATTGGAGGATAAGTCTACAGCAATAAACGATATTTAGCTAAAGCCAGCATTGATGAGATTGATAACCATGTTTATTATATTTACCTTTTATGCTGTTATTTATTCTCCATCTTTGGTCATTAGAAGCTCTTTAAAAATTTTCAACAATTGATCCCTGGATAATTCCAATACTTCAACACAGCCGATGTTTTAAGGTTTCCATAGAGAGAGACCTACAAGGTCCTTCTTCTTTTCTTTGTTTCTCTAATACGATAATAAAATCAATGTAAAGCCACTGATTGAGCTCCAGTTTAACTTTAACGTAGTACTTTGCAAGTGCTTTTGAAATGCCTGTGCAATACAGATGTAAAAGAAGGTTATCAAAACGTGAAGGTATCGTTCTTAGTAGAATTAATTGTATAAGTTTTTTGGCATAGTAAGGATGTAGTACGTACATCGCAGCAATATTCGTAATGTGTTGTACAACATTTCGACATTGGTTTGAATTAAAATTAATTTTGTTTCAGATGTTGTCGGTCATCAGTTAACATTTACCGACAATAAAATTATTGATGGTATAGATACCGGTGCAACGGTTCAGTCAGAATATGATGCAAGTATAGATGAAAGATTACCAGAGACCGTGACATTGCTCACTACGCCAGAAGGAGGAAAATTATATTTAGTCGGAACTGCACATTTTAGTGTTGAAAGCCAAAATGATGTTGCAAGGGTAAAATAATTTTGTTTTATCGTCCTAAAAATGTCCAAGTATTTGGAATATACTTTGAATTTCGTAAGAATTATTTTAACACTTTGTAGTCGATTTTTACGATATTCGTGTCCCATTGCCTGTTAAAATTGATTGTTTAATGACTTTGGAGTATTATGAATAACTAAAAACATTCTGCCCTTTTGCACTTGAAGATCATTCAAGCTGTACAGCCTCACATAGTCGTTGTAGAGTTATGCAAAGCCAGAATTGATGTAATAAATTGTAACGAGGAAGTTTTGTACCAGAATGCAACAAATTTAAGTTATCGTAAGTTTACCCAGTACTCTAGTTAATCAGAGATATCCTGATATACCACTCATTTATTCTGTTTCGTAGAAAGTTTAACCGAAATATTGAGAGAATATGGGACCTATAATGGTTTGTTACACATTATATTATATCGTATGATAGCCCATATTGTTAAGCAACTTGGGATGCCACCGGGTGGTGAATTTCGTACAGCATTCGAAGAGGTAAATCATATTACACAGATTACAGCTGATTTAAGTAATAATATCGATTAATGACCTGTTCCATGCTGATTCTTTAGGCAAAAAAGGTACCAAATTGTATAATTCAATTGGCGGATCGTTCTATTAACGTAACGTTCCAACGTGCATTACGGGAACTATCTTGGTGGGAGATTATAAAGCTTTCTTGGCTCATGGTACATTTAGATGGACGAATCAGTAAGCAAGACGTAGAACGGTATAAACGAAAATCTGTGGTAGATCAAATGATTGAATCTCTGAGGCAGTCATATCCAGCAATTGCGAGGACTTTTGTTACTGAAAGAGACTTGTATCTTACGTACCATCTTCAATTGGCAACTACTGTTCGTCTTACAGCAGAAGGGTCGAAACCACTCAGAGTTGTGGGAGTTGTTGGAATAGGACATATGAATGGAATTGTAGACAACTGGGGAAAAGTGAAAGTCTCCGACATATGGCCTATTATGCAGTATATATAAACATATATATTTATACCTAACAATAATTCATAGACGATATTTTGTGGATATCAAACTGTTCATTTTATTTTAATTTTTTTTTTTTGTAGAGTGCCTCCCCAACCCTTATCGAGCAAAATATTGAAATTTACGCTTAAAGCCTCGTTATTGGGGGCTGTGATTTACGTGGGATATAAAATTATACCACTGCCTTCTGGAAGTACCCTGCAGTCAATCAGATCGTCCATTGAAGGATTATTAAAGGTCAGTGCGAGACAGTAGACTAGTTGGAATTACGCATTTTTTTTTTAACACTTTCTATCAATACAAAGTTTACTCTTTATCGTGAAGGAGAAAACAAAACAATTCTTTCCTTTATTTTGTGCTGCCTATCCTTAAAGATTCTATCAAACTTTTTTGGGGGGTTTTTCGTTAATATAAAATTGTGATAAGCATGGAGGCAAACGCCTGTACAGATGAATACGAGCATAGCATACCTGGTGTGATGTACGTTGTACACAATATACCGGGGCCTGGAATAGACGTAGAGGAGTTTGAGTCGGAATATTTACTGGGTTGTTCATGCACAATCCGATGCTCAAATTGTTCATGTATCCGTGGGTCTCCTAATTATGTCAATGGTCGGATACTAAATGGGAAATCAACGGGGCCAATAATTGAATGCAACTCTCATTGTACATGCAAAGAGAATTGTGGTAATAGAGTCGTACAGAATGGTCCACTGAATAGTCTGACCGTCTTGGAAAGTGGCGAAAAGGGGCTTGGTTTATTCACAATTAAATCCATTGAAAAAGGGCAATTCATTTGCGAGTACGCTGGCGAGGTGATCGGTATCGAGGAAGCAAGACGTAGGGTCGAGGCTAATAAAAATTGTACGAATTATGTTCTTGTAGTTTCTGAACACATTGGGGATCGTGTGATTGTCACGTGTATAGATCCTAAAAATTTTGGAAACATTGGACGATACTCTAATCACAGTTGTGAACCAAATGCTAATCTTGTACCCATTAGAGTTGAAGGGCCGATACCTCGATTATGCTTATTCGCAACTAGAAATATAGAAATGGATGAGGAAATAACTTTTAACTATGCAGACGGAGTTGTTAATTCCGTCCACAATCACAGTAATACCCGTTGCCATTGTGGTTCTCACAAATGTTCTGGCTATCTGCCTCATAATTCTATTTGAATTATGTTAGAATAATTCATCAAAATTGGTGTTCCGAGGTAATTATAACGTTTTGTAAAATATTGTGAATGGGCTTTCGATTGTTAGACATTTATTTATTGTATTTTATCCACTCACTATTTTGATTTTTCATCGTTGAATAAATACGAAAGGGAGTAAATAGTTAACTACTATGTCAATCGTCTGGCATATCCTGCAATGTGTAGAATGTTAGTATGCCAATTGTACAGAGATATTATATTTTTTTTCTTTTTCAATGAACATGGAATTAGGGATATTATGAGAAATGAGTAGCACTCCAATGAACTTCGTCGAACAACCATGGGAATTGCACTTTCTATTACAGCATTGCTTATTTTCGTATTAGAAATGCCAGTGAATATTTTGGTGGACATAGCTGTTGCTAATTTTAATAGTAATTTTATAAAGATTGTATGCAAAAGAAAAGGGATTGTTGGTAGGATTATGTAAATTGTGAATTGCGATAAATACAATTTATCGCCGTATGATTTTAACTATATTGGTATATATATAAATTAAAAAATGTGTCGTAAATACTCGAAAGCATTTATAAATTAGGACTCAATAGTTTAAGACACATACAAAAAATCAGGGTATAAGTTAATATTTGGAATTGCGAATATTAAATACTCTGTTATTGATACATTTCCCATATGATGCAACATCAGTGTTATTCAGGCATTGATTTAATGTTTAATACTAAATACGTACCACACATTTTTTTATATCAATAGTGTATTATATAAGGATGCGTTGTATACATACTTATATAAATCATATTATATTATATAAAGACAATTAAATAATAATTCAGTGCAGAGTGTTCTGTAAAGCGTATTTATTATCACTTGATATATCGAAGTTCTTAATTTGACATATGTGTTTTTAATACATGGTTGATTTAGGGACCATTAAATCCATTAATCTTCCAATGTACTGAAGTATTTCTGTAAATTATACGAGATTTTCTTTTAGTTCATTTGTACTTTAAGAGAACATGGATTTAGTGGTACTGGCGTACTATTAAATATAGTAATCAATTTAGATAATAAAATTAAACATTGACGAATCCAATCTCTCGTTTCGCATGTTACTACGCTGTTTGTGTATGCATTTTAAAGACCGTACATTGCATAAACATAAATACGAAACACGTAAATCGGGCACGCAATTTTTCAACAAGCTAATAATTCTCGATTCTATTCATTCCTATTTTCCTTTTACGCGTCTTTCGTTGTACATTCGGATTCTGCAGACTCATTGCAGTATCTCCAACGCAACCACGCTACCCTCATGCGATCCCAAACATTTTCTATTGAATCCATAGCTGGTCTAACGTCTAGTAACGCGAATGTGTATTTTTCATCGATAGTTCCACCATCGTAGTAATCTATAACATATCGTACGTTCTTCCCGCATCTATCCACGATCCAATCGTGACGATCAAATGGCAATTCGTATCTAAAAAGAATTCGTCGTATTTAGTGCAATCAAATACAAAAAATATAAGGGAAGATTTATTTTACGATGCAGTGAACATTTACCCCATCCAATGTCGAATGCGTGCGCGTGGCGAATACTGTTTAGCTTTACCACCGAAACTGCGCAATTTTGGTGTGCCGCATTCTCTCGCGTGAAGTGCCTCCCACTTGAGAACCTCTTGCCAAGCCTGTTCATTATTTGCATTGTGTATTTTAATAATATCGTCCATGTCTTTTTGCGTAATATCGTCGCTCTTCCAACGCCAGCCTTTTCTTAACATAGCATTCCAAAACATCTGTTGCGAAGGGTATACCCAAAATCCTTCTTCGCCTGCTGCTTTTGGTATAGATGAGATTTGCCTTTCTGTGGGTAACGAGAAAGGTTGATCCGGTGCTGGTTGTTGGTTAGCTGGAGGCATCTATGATATATTTTCAAAGTCATGATGTAAAGGAAAATGTTATTTTTAGCGCGTTAAAATATTATTAGAATTATTGTGGTCACTATTAATAGATATACAAACCATATTAAGGGGATTAATATCTTCCGGAGCCATATCCCTTATAGGGCATTCGCTACTATACATAGGAGGCGATATATCCGGTGCAGTTTTATGCATAGGACACTCTGGTGGAGGTTCCCCTTGGTTCTTTTGTGTTCCATGGTGTTGGGTCTGTGAAATTTGTTGCTGAGGCAATGGAATAATTACATCAGCTGCTGATACAGCAGAAGTCAATACATTGCCCATTCTTCTTTATTTGAAGGGTTCTGAAATGAAGAGTATTAATGTTAAAGTACTTATTCCTTTCATTCGTAGAAGTTAAATGAGTTTTCGAGTAATAACCTAAAAATAGATTACGCAATAACCCATATACATTATTGTTTCAGTGTCACTATCAAACGTGTAACTAGCATATATCATCTAATAATAGGCTTTACGCTGGAGCAACATTCTTCGATGTAAAGGAATATTTAATAAATTACATGTACGTAGCTATGTATGGGCAGATACGATACCGTTGTTTAGGAGAACCTATCCTTTTGACAATGTGTCCTATCCGACTGAGGGTGCACCTTTCAATATATTTGAATGATTGCAAATATGAAATATTTGTAGGAAATTAAGGGTAATGTGTTCTGAAGAATTGAAACATCTCGATTCCGAATTCTTCGAGCCGCTTTGGATAAAGCGTGTGTAGTAGCTATACAAGAGCGGTGTCGCACTATCATCTCTAGGGATCTTCTTGAAGGTCATAGTAATTTTCCGTAAGAAAATATTTCATTGGGATATTTTATGTTTTAATATTAGTATGACTGGAGATTTAAAATTTGAATTTAAAAACGTAACGAGTATTCGTTCGGTGGGGGATAATCAAAAGATCAAATATCTTTTACTGCTTCTTTTTTTTTTATTATTAAAATACCTATAATATATACACTCAGTCCACAGGGTTTTAGCATGCAACAGTGAACATAATATTGAATTTGAACACCTCTCGATATATAATATGTACAAAACATATAATTTTGACAATTTATATCTTTAGTAACAACAATTTGAACTTATTCCTAATTTCTAACATGGACAAATGTTCCATCCGCATTAATCTTTATCCTACAATACTGTAAAAAAAAAAGAAATTAGCAAAGAGACAGGTATCTCGAAGCAACCGCAATTGTTAGGCTTTTAGTATGCACTTAAGGCGATCTATTCTTTACAACAAAACCGGCTTTCAATGCATCGTTATCTATCATTATCGAAAGCCGATTTTGATAAAAACACTGGCCACTATTATTCGCAAAGTTAACAACTTCCAGAGCCTTTCGAAAACTGTCGAAAATTGTATCTATCTGTGTGACCCGGACGTGCGCTCTTAATGGATTCGATTGAAAAGGCTCAATTCCTCGCGATCTTCGTGGACTCCTTGTTTCCGGTTACGTGTTCCAAATCGAGGCTATCGTACTCTAGGCCAGCTGTGTTATCGTAATAGGCATAATCATAATCGGACTTCTTTCCGGTTTTTGTCCGGGGTGTTGTTGTATTGGGGAGCCTCGTTGTTGAAGAGAAAGGTCTTGCTGATCCACTGACGTAGGTGCTACCTCTTTGAGTGGTCGGTGATTGCGTTGGCTTCTGAGTATTCGAATTAAAATGGTTGGGATTGTACGTAGTGGCTGTAGAAATCCTCCTATACAGGGAAACATTTTTGTTCGTTTTGCGTTAGCTATCAGCTTAAAAATTATTACGTGAGATTTTTTTCAATTTAATTACCTTGGCACCGGCGTGGTTGATCTCGGTGTTTCAGCTAAATGATTAATACTAGCCGGACTGAAGCCAATTCCGATAGAGGATCTTGCTATGTCGTAATTTGCTGTGCTCGTCTCGGCATAGTACTTTCCATTTGATCCGTCGTAGTTATTATATTGAGTAGCCTTCTTCGGCGCTTTCGTGCTGTCGTAATATTGAGACGAGCTTTTCACTGGCTGACTGCTCTTTTCGTAATATTGCCCGCTCTCATTACTCCTCACGGACGTTTGAGCTTGATTGTTGTCGTTAGGTATAAATTTTTTCGTAGCTGGGCTGTACGTTGTGGGGGCATAACTGCTGCTTGCGAAGCTGGAGAAATATTTCGTCGTTGATTGGGCGTTGTCTTGTCTAGTTGTGCCGGTCCTATACTGTCCGTGATTGTTGTTGTTATTATTATTGTTGTAATTATTGTCGTAAACTGTAGGTGCAGCAGTTGTAGATTGATGCGGCACGTTGCCATTTCCACGCTGGATATTATTGTAATTCCTTTGGTAATTTGTGTAATCATTCCCCTGGTAGTTAGTACTAGGCTGCAAGGTTGTGGATTGCACGAGTTGTCCGCCGTTATTGTAATTCTGATTGTAATTCTTGTTGTGGCTAGTTGACTTCGCTGTAGTACTCTGGCCGAGATCGCCGGCGTTCTGCTGATTATAATTGGAATTCGCGTTGTAAGCGTTGTAGATAGTTGTCCTCGTTGTCGTGCCAGGGGACTGGAAGTTATTGTAATTATTGTTGTTCTGATAATTCGTGCTGGGCCTGTTGGTCGACGAAGGTGCATTGTATCTCTGTGCATTCTGATTCCTGTTGAAATTCTCCTGAGGCCTCGCGCTGGTCGAGGATGCGAAACCATTAGACCTTTGATTGTAATTGCCGCCGCTGTAGAAACCAGTGTAAGTGTTCTGATTGCCAGCCGAAGATGGTACAGGTGTGCTGGATTGCGCGTAGTTGCTACCGCCGTTGTCATTGTACTGTTGCTTCCTGCTGACCTTTCTTACCCCCGCCTTTTTCTTGGCCTCTTGTGCAACCTCCTCGTTGTACGTTTTCTCGCCCTCGTAGTCGTCTTCCTTGCCATTTCTGTTATTATAAAAATTCCCGCTGCTGCTGCCCCGTAAGTCCCTGTTGCCGTTCGAATTGCCGTTGCTGTTCGGGGCCACTCTGTTCAAAGAGTTGGCCGAAGATCGCACGGGATCGCTGGTCTCGGAACGTTGTAGGTGATCCTGGGGCTCCGCGTCGCTCCTTATACTATCGTAGTGCAGCGACTCCAGGCCGGACCCGATTCTGTACAAGTCGAAATTATCGCTGGCGTAGTACAGAGTGGCCGCCTCGCAATCGACGTCGTACCAGTCCGCGCAAGTCTGACTTTCCTGATCGAACGCGGTGTCGTTCGGACATAGGAACCTTTAGAAATCAACAGATACATGTAGCACAGAGCTCTCAATGGGACCGTGGGCGTGAAAATATTTTTGCCCCGCGCGAAACCTACTTGTAATCCTGGATACTGCCGGAGACGGACACACAGACGTGGAATACTTGGCAGTCGGTCTCTGGGTCGGCGTAATAGCTTCCTACGATCTTGTTGCGGCAAGTGAAGGATGTTTCCGGCATGTATTGCTGTGAATACCTGGGCGGTGGCCGCTGCAGGCCCAGGACGCAGGCTCCACATACAGCCACTGTGTCAGAAGAAGGAGAGTCGATTAATCGCGTCCCGATCCGCGCCGTTCTACACGGGGAGAAAGATTAATTGGTCGACGGCAGGCGAATCGTCACGGTACGCGAAGATTCCTTTTTTTTTCCCACAGATACAAGAACGCGCGCGATCGCGGATCCGTGAAAGCTACTCTCTTTCGCGTGGCAAATTTCTCACTATACTTTGAACTTTTCCAGATCACGTACCCCATAAGAGGACGAGGTTTCTTCCAACGGGCTCCATGCTTCTTCCCTCGGAAATAGAATCTGTACTTTGCAACTTCTGGCCTGTAGGAACGATCACGGTCCCGCGTTACCTTCGCGAAGGGATTCTTCGAGCGACTGCGGCGTCTTGGAGAACGCCTCGACCGAGAAGAGGATGCCCAGCGGGGAACGCTCTCTCGGAGGATGCCTCTGGGGTCGGTGGACAAGGTAGGGGCCTCCTTCCAGGAGAAGGCACGCGTGCCCGATGGGGGTAGAGGATGTAACGCTCTGTCTGTTACGTCACACTTTGCACGATCACTAAAGGCAGATGGTACTCGCCGCAGAAGAGCTCTAAGGAGAAACTGTCGACGAAAGCCGAGGAATATTATTCCCTCGCGTAGATTTAATCCCGAGGTATTGGATTTTTGTTCCTCCGAATTCTGTAACGCTATAACGCTGGGATGCTATCCGTCCATCTTCAGCATTCGAATATGTCGTAGAAGGCGTAGCTGTTTCGATGACAAATGGGCCTCCCGATTAGTTCCCTGTGCAATGACAAATGACCGATTGGATGCGCGCACAGCGGTAAAAGTAGCTCTCTCTTTTAAATAATTCGATAGCGCAGAGCAGGCTGCAGGCTGCTGGTTCTAGAAAATCCGTGCGACAGATACGATCGACGCATCGGCGTCCGCCGTTAATTCAAGATTTAATCGGTCAAAGGGAACCGAAGTTTCGACTGTGTACATTAGCATTTCAGCGACACAGAAATCGCCGGTGAACGCCGTGATCAGTCGTCCCGTGCCCTTTGCCGGCTCGAGATCGAGCCTGAATCCGTCGAAAAGGCGCATCCAAGGAGTGCTCCGTTCTGCATTCCTTCGCCCCTCGGATTTCCAGACGCTCCGGTCGCGATGCTTTACGCCCCCCCGACGATACGAATAGCACGCCGATCGCGAAGCGTTCAGCAAAATGGAGTGGAAACGCAATGGATTTGAAGATCGAGGTCGTGTTTCGCCATACGAAATTTCGCCGTTCCGTCTCTGACTTCCTGTACGTTTCAGAACATCGTCGCGCCGCTCCGTGTCTCATTGAATCTTTGGCGATCGAAGAATGCGGTATAATTCCTTGCCCACGGCTGTATCTAGGATTTCGTCATTACGCGCAGGTCACTTTGCTTTTCAATGAGTGTTCGCTTCTCTATTACGTGTGACGAGCTCGCGACGAGGAATCTTCTCAGCCTTGGAGGGCGAAAGTTGTCTTCTGTTCGTCGTAGATGGCACGATATTTGCACCTATAGGCCGAAGAGCTCGGCCAGAGTGGGAGCCCCGGTCTCCGAATCGATCGGCGAACTTCTTGCAATTTTCCTCGACCGGCTAGAAATCTTTGACAGCGCGTTTCGCTTATGTCATTCACGCCCACGGGTGCAAGCGTTTGTCCGGAAGTTTCGAAGAGCGTGACACTGTTCGCCGTTCGGTCGCAGCAGAGAAAGCTGGGGTTATAGGTACGGGGGACAGACGATTTTCGCGGGGCGAGATCTCTCCGACGAATACTGTAAATGTGGCGGCCCGGTAATGAAAAGTTAAGTAAGTCTTGGACGACGTTTTCTTTTCTGCAGCACGGCCGTAAAAAAGGTCAGCCTCTCTTTTCTCCGTGTTTTCGCGGGGAACAATGTGACGTAGAGATTTGCATAGCGATTCGGAGGAGAGAGAATGTTCCTTGTTACCCAAGCGGATACAGAAAGGTGCTAACTATATGCAAAAACGCCGCCGACTTCCGTCAGATGCGAGCACCAGCTTCGTCCATTCCGCGATCTTCTTAACACAAGCGGCGGAATTGTCTAAGAAAAGAGCTGTACAGCCACATATGCACGGCCTTGGTGTATCCATGCTCCCCTTTTTCCTATTTCCCTTCGTGTACGTTCCCCGCAGCTGGCTCGAATCGAGCTAGTGAAAGCTGGCTAGGAGATCTCGAACGTCCTCCGGCACGTGCATTCGCCATGGAGCGAATCCTCCGCACGAATCGACGATTTATTGCGCTGAACGAGCAGGCGAAAGCAATAGGAACTGGAGCAGTCGGGTATCGGCGTCGGGGAACGACCGAATCACGAGCCGATTCCTTGCTGGTGAAACCGCCCGCGCCTATTACATTTCTGTGATTTAAATGTTTCCATCGGCGCGGCGCGCTCGAAATTCTTTTCCCATTAACTCGTCGCGCGAGAACATGTCTATTTACAGCGATAAAAATCAATGTCCCATGGCATTCTTGACCTACGCGCCTTTATTGCGCAAGCCTTTGATGCGCCTGACGGGAGGCTTTTCTTTATCCCCAGGGCATTACGAAATGTCAGGGAATTATGTAGGCATTCCATTGTCCTAATTTTGAAAGCAAATTCATAAAAGTGAAACTCCTCCTGATACGTGTAAATTCGTTCGTAAAATACCTGCGTCCGATTTGCGCGTGAAAGGGTTATCCTCTCTTCGAACATTTTTCTCACGCGCTCAGGCTGTTATCTTGCATCCGCAACTAGGATCGATTACGTTGTCGTAACTACGTTTCGTTCGCGGCAGGTGTGCATCGTTTCTGTACGAAAAAACGATTAAGACAAACGGGAATGTGTGCAAAGCCTACTGCGATCAGTTTTTGAACGAGACCGACACGCTTCGAGTCGCCAATTGTGCGATACAGTTTTTACACTCGAAGCTTCCAGTGAACTCGATAGGTGCACCTGAAAGGTACGGGTAATTACGCAGCCGCGCAACGCGTCGCTATACGTTGTACACGCGAACATCGATGATGGAACGGCGAAGATTCTCCCGGAGGATTCCGCTATGATTCGCGGGGGAGGAGGGGATTTCTCCGTTGGTCTTCGCCACGTGAGAAAGTGAAAGCAAAAGGCGAGCGCACGAGCAGGCATCTTCTTCCAGGCGAGCACGACTCGTTTGGCGATCATTCTGAAAATCGTTGCTCCCCGTGGCCCCTGAGCCTATGAGCGGTTCGTTTAACCGTCTTCGAGGACCAAAAGACCCTCCCCCGGGGTCCTGCTGGCCCGCACCTCGGACAAGGTGCGCGTCAGCCTCGCGGAACTTTCAATCGACATCGGTTCAGCAGATATCGATGGCTCGCGTTGAAAAGTCCATCCCCCTGGGAAGTAGACCAATGATTCGGCCAATTAATTGGCTCCGATTGCCTCCAACGCCTGTCTGCCGATAGTTGCCAGCGATTCGAGCGGAAAGCAAGTCGATTAATTAAAGATCCGCGCAACCTAAAACCTCAGTTTCGCGGCAGGAACCTATTGTCGCGGGGAAGAGTCGCGCGAACGACGCGCAAAAGATTTCGAAAGGGGTTCATTGATACGGCGCGAACGTTTGTCGCGAGTAAAATGAACGTACACTACCGAGGTCTTAATTACGGGCCGCTCGTTGTTGTGACACAGTGCCCCGAGCCGGCGCAACTCCGTGCGAAAAAGGGAATTATCCACTCGTCGCTGCGCACTCTTGTGCAATCTAGTCCTCGGGCCGAGTGTACCGTCGCCTTTGAATTTTCAAGACTCGAGATGATTTTATAATTCACGAATTACGCAAGCCCGTCAAATACAATTTTTACGGGCCCCGTTCCTGTCCCGGACCCGGAGAAATCGTCTTCCCAGGGACCTTACCGGCGGGCTCTAGACATTTTCCGATAACGAGCCGTGGGAAGCGCTCCACTTTCGATCGGGAACCCCGCGTTCGCCTTTCCCGATATGGCTCCGCTTAATTAGCAGAACAATCGATACTGCCCGCAAGCAGGAAAAACGTTCCGGCCGTCGGAAAATCGAAACATCTAAACGATCCCCGAACGCCTTCGCCCCGGCCGGCTTCCGATTTTATAATGGGACCGGGCCGTTACGATGCTGCACCGACAGCCGGGGCATAACTTTCACCCGATCACATACTGGACGATTGCTGCGGTGTCGCGTATGCGCGAATCCTCGAGCAAAGTTGCATAAACGCGAGGCCTCTGCGGCCTGGAACGTGGAAGTTATACAAGCGGTTGGTTCTATAAGACTTTCCAGTCGACTAGGAGGCTAGATCTTGGCTGATGAACTTCGGGGAAAAGTCTTCACTGTCTTCGTGAAAAAAAAAACAAACTTGCCTCAAACAATCATACCATTGGACGACTCGAGTGTACTTTCTGTGTCCGGGCATATCTACGCGCATTCGTTTAGAATTCGGGTGCGAAAGGGAAACACGCGTGCAATGAGATTTTCGACGCATTGAGCACTGTTCGAGTTACGTAAACACGCGTTTAACATTGTGCGGGAGTCGACGTATGCACGCGCAATTCCCGTGAGAGATTTCTGTCGGGGGTCCACGGACAGGTGCCAGACGCGGGTGAGAGGATAGCTAATTAGTCCCTGATCCAACAATGCAACCAGGAAAATAGAAATTACACGCGTTCCGCGTATACGTTGCGCGACAGCATTCGTGGCCGCCATTAAATATGCATGTAAATCGGAAATAGAAGTATCGATAGACGTGCGCCACCAACACGAGCAACGTCTTCAGATTGTATTGTGCAAGAGTTAAATGTAAAATGTAAAATGTAAAATGTAAACGGAGGAGGGAAATTGATGAAAGTGCGGGGCACGTTGCGTGATGGGAGGCGAGTTTCATTAGAAAGAGTAGATCGGAGATTTAATTGAGGGAAGCGTAGGGAGCGTGTATTCGTCGCCGGAGAAATGGTGCAACTCAGCTGCATCTTAATTACGCGTATCTCGGCCGATCTCGCGAACCCGACCGCTTTTTCGCTTTGCACTCCTTTGCCCGACAAATGTGTTCTCGTCGCATCTGTAATTATCCGCTCGTGGAGCGTTATTCTCGATACGAGGGGATTGCGCGTCGATTTAGACAGGGACGAAGCGTGTGGCAATCGGGAAATCGCTAGATCGGTTTCGCGCTATCGATGTGTCGTTGGCCGGCCTGTATCTGGCACAAGGATGCGTTGCCCGGTCGCTCGAATCCTGTCGTTTCGTTTTCTTTTCCAGTTCCGATAGACCGGATCATCGTTCCAACTCGTATTCTCTTTGCGCCACGAAATTTCCATAGGATCAATTCGGTTCGACTTTCTCCGAGACGTGTTATCGATCGTACACATCTTGAAATATCGTTCGGACAGAACGGGCTCCCCGATGCTTCAATGGCATTGTCATTCTGCCACTTTCGCGGACCAATTATTTTTCGTCCTTTCCTCCCAATGGAACCCCGGTGTCCAATACTCTAGCCAACGTTGCAGTGAAAACTTTGTAGTTCCTTGGACAACGGAGGAAATTTCATTCCGAAAGTAATTGTTCTCGGACACTACGCGCTAAAGGAAATAGTCGTGTTCCCGGCGAGTTATCAGAATTTGATCGATGATCTACGTCCCGCGGTGAATTACGAAGTCGGCAATCAGTGTCACGCACAGTCCAGTGTCTGTCAGCTTAACTTTCGTATCGAAACCTTGAGAGGGGGAGAGAGAGGGAGAGCGAGGGAGAGAGAGAGAGAGAGAAGAGCCAGGAAATCTGTGCAGGCAAGCCGATCAAAGGAAGTTCTAATTGCTCGGGGGCATGTCCTGAAATAAGCGTGAGGCCGTTATTTTTACCCGGCAAAAGCATCGTGGGAGTAGTGTTCCTCCCCGAGAATTCTTTCCCGAGAGTTTCTCGACTCATGGACTTCTGCGGGTTCTCACCAACTTTGAGCTGGTCCTACGATTCTGGGGTCGCGCCTACTGTACATCTGCGGGTTCTTGACTAAGTTTCTGCTGAACCTACGATCCTAGGGTCATACCTCCTGGACTTGTGCCGCTTCTGACCTTTGATTTCTCGAGAATTCTCGAGAGGTACAGCCCGATTTCTCATTTCTCCGGGGAAGAAAAATATCGGGAAATCAGGAACACTACGTGGGAGGATAACGGCGATCTCACAGTAGAGACAACACAACAATCATTTTATTATACCGCTAGGTATGCGCGCCGTCGGATCCCGTAATTGTTGGTAAAGCGAGTTGCTCGAAGAACACGCATGATCGCGTAACACGCGTTATTGTCGGGGGAATTCTTTCTTCTCCGTGGTATCTTCCTGCCATGGGAGTAGGAAAAGGCCCGTGTTGCGTAATGGGAAGCGCTCCTCGAGATAGGATCTTTCATGGAAAACGTGGGGACGATTATTTAGCCGATTCTGATCGTTCGTTTAGTCGTTTAGGCTATCCTTGCTCCGTTTTTGCACAATTCTCCCGGAGAATCTGATAGGAGGGCCAGGGTTACATCTCTACTTTCTCTGCTCTTATAATGGCAGATGGTTCTTTACATACAATACAAATAGATAATTAAAGTACAGGCTTCAGTAAAAAGTACATTGTAAAATGGCCCAAGTCATGAAGATCATCCTCCCTGTGATCTTTCAGGCTTAGCTAATTTTCTAGCGACGAACCCTGCAACCCATAAATCACACAGAAAGTTCATCGGCATTTTTATGTGCCTCTCGTATCCTCGTGTTTTCTCTAGATTGTCGTATTTTAAAGGATTGACACTCCGTTCGCCACTTTAAGGGCTGTACAATTAATTAAATACACCGAGACAATTTTCTTTATCAAGACACTCCATTAATCTTTGGCATGGGTGGTCACCCTAACGATAGGCAAACATGCAAACACCGCGCATAAAATGGCAATTGCATAACGGGGGCGTTGGGTAAATAAACTGGCAATGAAACGGGATATTCTGTGAACGGGAGGGAATGAAAATGCATCGTCTCATTCACTTGGTCTCCTATAATTAGTGTAATCCTTGAATGCATAACCTTTTGATGAAGTCAGTGAGCATCCTCGAGTTCTCTTTAAATGCCAGAGGAGTAACATCACGAAGCGCTCATTGATCTGTCGTGGTGTTGGGTATATCCCAACATGGAAATACTTGGCAGAAAAAAGGTCTCTTCTGCCAAGGATATCTGGTTTTTATCAAAGTGGCTTTCTTATTTCTAGCTTTGAAATAATCAAGGAATTTATTTTGTATCTTTTTTTAGATAGAAAACATCTTTCGCGATGGATAGGTTTTCTAGGCAAACATTTACTGATAAAAACAAACGGATAATGCATTGAATTTTATATGGTTTATTCTTGAATCGCATGGTACATATATATATATATATATATTTGTTT
Organism: Nomada goodeniana; assembly: GCA_963969485.1. Taxonomy (NCBI): domain Eukaryota; kingdom Metazoa; phylum Arthropoda; class Insecta; order Hymenoptera; family Apidae; genus Nomada; species Nomada goodeniana. The sequence continues at coordinate 584,179 of OZ018306.1, read as the reverse complement.
TTACATTAGCGCAACGATAAAAGGAAAGTTACTCGCAATGAAAATTGTATACATTTGAAGTTCGCGGAAGTGGTAACGTTGTGCTGCCATCTGCGACAAGTTGGCTCAACCCAATCGACGCCGTTTATCGCTTCCTTCCTTACCAACAGTTCTCTGCACTACATTTCAGGATTTTGGAACTTTAAAGAAAATTACAAAATGAAGATATGAAGAACTCTCATGTACAATATTTACAGACTTAATGTACAGATAATATAATACTATCTTAAAAATGCATCAGCAGGAACAGCTACAGATTTGTAGTCTTCCAAGAAATTAGAAATCGCCTTTCGTATATTCCATTCAGCTTCATCCAAGTATGATCGACACCAATCATTTCTTAGAGTCGTTATCTCTACGAATTTGTTTAAAATTTCTTTTTTTTCGCTCGTGCTAAAGCACGTTGTTGTGGAGTCTTCTTGAACAAATTTCGATACTATATTGTTTGGTGAAATTTCTTCTAAGGTAGAATTCACGTGGTACTGATCGTTTAAAATATTATACTCGTAATCAGATCCAGCTTGTATAACGAATGTTCTATTGAACCATAAAACTTGCGACGAATTATTAACAGTTTTAAATAAACCGCTGACCGAGATAACTAAACATTTGCTATCGTCGTATATCAGGTCACATACAAACGAGTTCCTATCGTGACACGATCGGGGTAATCTCTTTAGACCCCCTAAAATGTTGTCCTCTCCGTAATAAAGATGCTGCCTCTTCTTATTCGCATCTCCAGTCTTCAATAAATTTCGATTTGCCGTGAATTGAACGAGATTTCGCTTGTGGGCTACAGGCGAAGGAATGCCAAAACTCATGGAATAAAAAGCGTTCTTATAGTACAGTCCTCTTAACACAGTTCTATCGTTTTGATCATACAAATGAAAAAAGTGATGAACGAATTTCGTGACTAGTTCCTCTCTACTATTATTCTTGAAATAGTTTGTGTATGTAAGGGGTAGGCCAGACATTTTAATACAAACTCCATCCAACTGTAATAAATTGGGACAGTATTTCAGAGCAGATTCTATATACTTTTGCGAGCTGCAGTAATTTTCGCACAGTGGATTTCCATCTAGCCACAATTTCACGATACATAAATTTGTTAGAGGAGCAAGTGCTTCCATGTTCATTAGGCTATTGTGCCTTAAATCCAGATACTTTATGGATGTCAAATTAGACGTCTCTATGGGAGACAAGTTATATAGACAATTTTTCTGAAGGTTTAGGTGTTCTACGTTAGCAATACCAGTCTTTATCAGTTTCAACACATGGTGGAATGTCCTCTGCTGGAATAGCGGGCAATAAACAGTTTTAGACATGTCAGAATTCTTGTGGAATTCCTCCAAATCCAAAGCTTTCTTGCTTGCATGATATTTCTTGGTCAATGCCGCTAATAGCAACGGCTGTAGATTAATTTTGAGATCGTGTATGGACGCGTAACCTAAAATAACAACTAATATCAATGGATCTCCATAGGGATTCTTGATTATTAAATTAGTTTTGCACAATTTGTCCAGAGCATGAGGACAGTTACGCGCCAGAAAGAAAGTATCTTCTCCAGTGACTTGATACTTAACGGGTATCAATTCAGCTGGTTCTACAGCATTAAGTATAGCTTTCAACACTACTTCCCTGGAGTACTGAGTGCCTTTTAAAATTTTTATTTTGTGCCATACATCCGAACGACCCATTAATGTTCTCTCTTGGAACATTGACCCTCCCATGCTTATCTTTATCGCAATGGAGGAATCTAATTGCATCGGAACAATTGGCAAACTTGTTCGCTGCATTTTTTAGTGCTTGTTTGTCGGTACCGTTCAATTAATCGTTCTTTTTGCATTAGTACATACTTAGTTGCAGGGATCTATTTCATTTTTCTTTCATTGTAAAAAAATTACATGTTTCTGAAACAGAGTAACCTGTACAGTTTACATTTTGAGGTTGGATACATTTTTATCACTGACATATTGAAGATGGAATATAGTATACCTCTTTATTAAATAAACCCATTTAATCTATTGCCTTTATTTGTCTTGTAATGTTAAACGTTACAGGTCCGCTTAAGGACATTTGTCCGGCCAAGGCGCCATTTATTGATGCACCTAGGTACTGCACATTAGAATACTAGCTACATAGATAGGTCATTCAATGCAGTTTTCTGTCCCTTAGTAGTTACGAGTGTGGGGCTCAGAGCCTCAATTAAAATACCAGGTCACCTACCCTCAAATCTTTCTGTTAAACATCCCTTTATAATTTTTCTGTCACCTGAATAATATATTTTTGTGTGTGCAGGTTTCCTGGGCAAAGAAATGAAGAGCATTGCGCTTCTCATTGTGCAAAAGAGCAAGACAGAAGATAGAAGAACCTTTGCCCCATACTTTAGTTATCCCTTAGGTATAGTGAATTGCTTTATAAAAATAGTTCATAGCTATTAGCGCACAATATTAATTGAGAACAATTGTTCTACTAAATGTAGTAAACGTAAAATGAGTTGCACAATTGCTGTAATTTATTTTTATAAAGCTCCTACATGCAAACTGTGTAAATTCTTAGTATAAGTTTTATCTGTAAAATGTGTTGTAAGTAAATTTAAAAGAATAGTTCATAAGTATTAGCTTGTAAGTTTGAGTTACAACATGTGTGTAACGTGTATCTGCATTAATTACTTTAAATAAAACTGCAATGAAAGAAATTTGACTGCTCTTCGTACTTTCACACCTTAACAATCCTTGAACGAACCTAATTCCAATTCCTTATGCAAGAAGTACCGTGGACGAACTTTAAATGCAAAGTCCTGAAGCGAGAAACTTGTAAAAATTGTCCTATTCGTTATTAAAATTGGCTGTAGAACTTTCTTGGAGATAACACAAAGTCTTCATTGCAAAATTTGTTGGCAAAAGCTTGGAAAATTAAGCGCTCAGAAATTCCTGGAATGTGACGTCATTTCTGAGAATGAATACCTCCTCGCATATCATATTCTCGTGATACAAATCCACGATTTTCAGCGAGAAATTTTTGCCAAAAACTCAGAAATTTTGCGCTCGGCAATTCCTGGAACGTGACGTCATTTCCAAGAATATCGGACTTCGAATACCTCCTCGCATATCATATTCTCCTGATACAAATCCACGATTTTCAGCAAAAATATTTCGCCCGAAATCGTGGATTTGTATCAGGAGAATATGATATGCGAGGAGGTATTCGTTCTCAGATATGACGTCACATTCCAGGAATTTCCGAGTTTCTGGCAAAAATATCTGCTGAAAATCGTGGATTTGTATCGGGAGAATATGATATGCGAAGAGGTATTCGTTCTCAGAAATTCTTGGAAATGACGTCACGTTCCAGGAATTTCCGAGCGTAAAATTTCGGAGTTTTTGGCAAAAATATCTGCTGAAAGTCGTGGATTTGTATCACGAGAATATGATATGCAAGGTGGTATTCCATAGCCGCAATTTAAGGAAATGACGTCACGTTCCAGGAATTTTCGAGCACTTCAATTTCTACGACGTTTTATTAATTCTTGGATGATTGGCGTCAAATTTAGTAGTGTTCAGGTCTATTTTTACAAGTTCTTCGCTTGTGAACTTTGCATTTAAAGTTCCTGCACGTAGTACTTGTTTAAGGAATTGGAATTAGGTTTTTCGAGGATTGTTAGGGTGTGAAAATAAAGAGAGCAGTAGGATTCTTTTCATTGAAGATTTATTTAAATTAATTAACGAAGATACAAGTTACACAAATGTTGCAGTTGAAACTTACAAGCTAATACTTATAAACTATTCTTTTATATCTAATTACAATGCAACGTACAACTAAATCAATACTATAAGCATAAATAATCCAATACTTATAAACTATTCTTAAAAGTTAATTTACAAGATATCTTACAGATTAAACTTGTACTAAACTATGCATACTTTATATGCAGAAGCGGAGAAATTTAAGTTACAGCAATTGTGCAGCCTACGAATACTTAGATTATTTATTGTATTATTCATTTTACATTTCGTATATTGAGTAGAACTTGTACAAATCTTAAGATTACTTTTGTTGCAAGATCAACAGAATAAACTGAATATAAAATAAAATATATGATGAATCCACATAACAATTGATTACACAATTCCTCTAAATTAATCTTATGCGCTAATAGTTAGAAACTACTTTTATAAACCAATTTACTATAACTAAAGGAAAACTAAAGCATGCGGCAAAAGTTCTTCCATCTTCTTTCTTGATCTTACGCGCAATCAGAAGTGCCGGGCAATGTTCTTCATTTCGTTGACCACGAAACCTGCACACACAAAAAATATATTAGTAAATATCTAACTGGCGAGAGAAATATTGTTAAGGGATATTTAGAGGAAAAAGAAAGAAGGGAGGCCAAAACTAGAAGCGTAAGAGAAAGGGAGGATTATTTGAAGAACAATGTACAGGAGAAGTTAGGGGGATTACGATAGAGCATCGGATGCGTTGAATAGGAGATGAAAGTTTAGGAATTTGAAACAGAAATATATATGCTAGATGTGCAATAATGGAATAGCTAGTAAGAAATACGGCAATCTGTAAGGTAGAGAGGGTATGAAAGATTGAGTGGGAGAGAAGAATGCATCAGCTAAGATAGTAATCAAAAGTTAGGTTATATGTATACAAAGTCAAAGCTATATGGCTACGAGGCTGAAATAAAGAAGAATCCTACTGTTAGTGCGTACTTATTACACACAGGAAAATATATTGAAAGAAAAAAATATTCAGAGATGTAAACACCATTGTTAAGAAGGTTGTCAAAAGTATTGCACGGGTTGTTGGTTTGGGTTAGGTTCATATATATTTATTTATATATAAATCTAAATAATTAAAACAATTATTACGGGTAACTGGACAAAGTTACATCAACAAGCCTATTACAGGTGAATAGGTTATTTCTTTCCTTTCCATTTGACATCCCATTTATTAAAATAAACACCAGGAGCAGAGATAACAATTTTTAGAAATTTTATCGGTAACTTTGCGTGTGACATGGTAACGGTAAGCCGCACAATTCCTGCGGAGCCAGTCGGTAATCAGACATGTGGCGCCATCTCGCGTTTGCGGCTTTTTCGCAGTTTCGCGCACCGCCAAAACCGAATTCGTGGATTACATCGTTAATTTAAACAATTGCCTTTTTTATCGGCTTCTAGTGCGTATTTCGTAACCGGGCTTGTCTTAAATTAAAGCTACGGACCATAGCTATATTGTACAACAGTTGCAACAATATGCCACGTGCGGTTTAAAAGTTATTAATAATTGAAAAATTGGGAAAAATGCACTCCGGGTCACTGCATTTATCTCGGCTTCTGGATGTGTTAGATTAATGATCCCGTTAAGAAATAAGGGCTAGAAGCCGAGAAAAACGCAATTGTTTAAATTAACGAAGTAATCGGGGAATTCGGATTTGGCGGTGCGCGAAACTGCGAAAAAAGCCGCAAACGCGAGATGGCGCCACATGTCTGATTACCGACTGACTGCTAAGGAATAGTGCGGCTTACCGTTACCATGTCGCACACAAAGTTACCGATCAATTTTGAAATTCTTATCTCGATTGCTTGTGATTAGTTTTTAATATATGAGGTGTCAAACGAAGGGTAAAATAATGAACTATTCACCTGTAATAGGCTTGAGTAGTTTGAAGCCCTTCTTTATAGATGATAGCGCTATTTGTTGCATTCGGTCTTGCTTAAAAATTGTGATGCTCCATTGGCATGGGTTGCCGTTTTATTTTCCAAACAGGTAGCAAGAAATTACCTCACAGAACTGACGCGATAAAGGATATAGAAGAATGTGGCATGCACGGCATTGAGATTTTCACGCTGCAAAGCGATAATCAAAAATGTTAATGCGTTATCGACTTAAACGATCCACGGCATAGGTAAATTTTATGCCGAGCTCACCAGGCGAGAACAGAATCTTCCCCTGTCGAAATCGCACTCCTTGCATTTCTTTTACGCGTGCCCATTTTCGTCGTATTTGCAAGCAGCTGGCTGAATCGTGCACAAACGCAACAATGTCTAGCATCGAATTAAAGGGATAGTCGACTGAGAGCGGTGATTTCGCGCGGCGCATCGGCCTGTATCGACCGGGAGCAGGTTCGGTGTGTGCCTGTGTGCCTCGAAGCCGCCTTGGGAATCCTCTTCCGCATTTCATGTACTCGAGGAAAGAAAAATCCGGCACGTCGAACGATCAGCTAGTTATATAGCAGCCTGGCGGGAATTTTTCCCGGCATAATACACTCGGGCAACTGTGGTAATGGTCAGGACCATATGCGGTGACCTCGCGGATAGCTGAGATAGTCGTGCAACGTTAAGTGACCGATTTAGATGAGACACGGGAAGAAAAATGTTAATGGAGACTGCTTTTTGGTTATCGAGTCCCGTCAACTGTATCGTCGAACATATCGGAGCTCCGTACGATACGAGACTAACGGGTCGAAGGAGGAAGCGTAGCCATTTAATGGATAGAAATTTTCACGTACTTCTCGAGTACACGTTTTTCTGTATTTTTCCCGCGGTAGGCCGGCTATCGAGCCGAGGTTTCGCAGCCCGTACGTTTTCTTCGACGTGTACACAAGAACGTGGTCCGTATTATAGCAATTCAATAATAAATTGTAGAACGCTCGGTCGTCGCATTATGCGCCGGTAATCACAGTAATAAGCAGTTCTAAAAGTAACGTAAGTACGTTGTAGGTAGTAACGAGTGAGCCGTAATCTCGCGGATACCCCTATCTTCATACTCGGAGCGATCGAAGGGAATCAGGGGGAGGGAAAGAGTGGGAAAGAGACGGGACGATAGTGGCTATAGAACGATTCTTGGACGGTGGAATGACAGAGAGAGAAGCGGGGGGCGGCAAAGGAGAGGACGATCCCAGGTGAATGGCAGAGCGGAGGAAGGGTTGAACGCGAACGGGGGAGAGAAAAGGACGGTCGAAGGAGAGCCCATGGGCGTCATCCATGGTGCGATCTGAAATCGGCATAATTTACAGCCCTGGCCGGAAATTGAGCCGCATCGAGCCGATGCAAAAGTCGACGTCCAGCACTGGTTCGCGATCGTACAAGTTCCTGCCTCTCCTTCCGGCGATAGATCACGCCGGATCGATCAACTTCTGCCCGCTGGACGTGGCAAGATCGGCGATTTCAAATTTCCTTCCCTTCCCCGCGCTGGGCCGGCTGGATCGTTTAGCAAATCAGTTCTTGCACCGCCAAATCGTGGAGCGTCCACGGAATTAATCGGAGCTCCGTCGCCCGCACCGATCGCCCTCCTATTTCCAAACAGTATCCTCGAGTTGGCGGAGGGATCGTTCAGCCACGGATGCTCTCGTTCCTATTGCTCGGCAAAGTTGTGCGACGTATGTACGCCTATGAAACGGCTCGAAGAAGATCGTGCAGTACGTACCCGTTAAGCCAACATCTAATTCGATAACTGGCGAAAATAATAACGTAGCGATCTGTTGCGTTCGCAACGCGCAATCATGTTTCATATCGGGTGTCCACAGAAAAGTATCCCTCGGCTCTCGCGCGGATCATCTCCGCTCCGCGGAGGGACTGGTTCGCAACGGCAAAGCGCGCGATTAGTCTCGAGTATGCCGCTCGCGCGGTCCACGATTAATTTCGTGGCCCAGATAGAGGCAAAGAAAGGCTCGCGTGGCTTCGAAGTCAACTCCTCGAGGGGGCCGTCCCGTCTCGGCCACGGTTCCGGGGAATCAGATAATTTTCGGCCCCTAAAGAGCGGAGCCAACGTACGGTAGCGATTTATAACGAGTCGTCCGAGGCAGCTACCTCGGTAGCAGATGACATTTATTAAAAGTTTCGGACCGAGCCGGGACGAGCATCGATCTTCCTCCGCTTCTCCTTCTGCTTCTGCCCCTTGGAAACTCGTGCTGTCCATGGCTGGCCTCGTCGGCTCGCCTCGCCCGTCCACCAGGAATACCGAACAGTTTAATAAGCAAGTGGTAGCCGCGCTAGCGCGATACAAGATACACCGAATACCATCCATCACGATGCACTCGCCAGTCGTCATTATGCTCCACGAATATTTCCAACCCCGAACATCTCTCCCTCGCTCCGTCCCCCGCAGCCCCCCTATCCTACTCCCGTTCCTGCTCCTCGATTTTTCCCTTTTCGATCTCGCGGTGTCCGCCTCGCCCCGCGCTGCTTCGGTTTACTCGAAAATAAAGCAGCGAGCCTCAGTGCTGGCGCGCGAAACCCCCATTAAGCTCCGGCGATAATAAAAGCTCGGGTCGCGGATCGACCCGTTCGTCGCCCCCGTCGTCCCGTTGGCGGTCGGGTCGCGTGCAAAAAATACGTTAATTCCGCGAAACTTGCATGACCGAGCAAATAAATAAAACGGCAAGCACACATCGCTACGGGCCGCGTCTCCGTCGCAGTTCCGCGGCGGCGTATTTTATATTTTATCCGGCCCGGATGATTGATTGCGCTCCCAGCTAGCCAGCGCGCGCCGCGCCGCGCCGATACGATCACGCGGAATGTCCGGACTCTGCTCGCCGTTTCGCGCATTGTTTATTATCGGCCGATGCCGTTGTCGCGATCGAAACTAGGAGAGCCGCGACATCCGTCCCGATCGTCCGAGAACCTGTGAATTCTCCTTTAAACGCGGGCAGATCCGGTGCGAGTCGCGGCCGGTCGTCGCGCAGGGGCGTTTCGCGTTCGCCGACCGTTTGAATGAAACTTTACTAGGGAGGAAACCGAGAGGGCAAGGCTGTCGTCTTCGGCACGATCCGGAGTAAAGGGGGGGCCCCGACGGTACACACGCGAGAGGAGGATAGTAATTACAGAAGCGGGACTGAAAACGCGAGGCCCCATCGGACCCTGCGAGGCACGATCCTCGATAAGTATAGTTGTTTCAGGATCGCGTCGATGCCTCCCTCTCTACTCCCGCTATCTCATTTTATTGGTACAGGTTACGCGAAAAATTTATTGGCTCCGCGCCGTGGAACCGCGCGTTCGAGCGTGCCCGCGAAGGAAGAGAGGAGAAGCGACGGCTTTGCCCGTCGTGGATCGGCCAATTTCACGAGGCGCCCCGATCGTTTCGCTGACAGCAACAGCTTTTCTCGTTTTCGTCCCGAACTTTCACAAAACGTCCGTCTTCCTCCCGCTATTTTCATCGCGCAGCGTCCGTAAATAGTCGCCGGTCCTCCTGCGGTTCCTCTTCGCCGGTGAATGGACCCGATCGCCGGCACACCGGCTACTCCTTCATTATCTTCGTTACAGTTTTGTCCGGTTTTTTATCCCCGGCCCTCCTCCGCTTTTCTTCCTTCGTTTTTGTCCCCCTCGACGGGCTCGACCCGGCCACGGCGCGCCGGCGTACGCCGCGTTTGCCGCGTTTGCCGCGGCAGCAATTAAATTTCTCGGCGGTACCCTATTTCTCCAATTTCTCAGATACGCTCGGCGCGTATCTCGCGAGCCCGCTCCTCCCTCGTGTCCGCATCGTTGCGCGTTCAACGCTCGAGCAGATTCTCCCGTTCGATGGTTCCGCTCGATTTCCTTCGGGCTCCGCGCTGCGCCTGTAATGCAGGCAATTAATGCCCGCGGGACAATCGCCCGAAGTTTCTTACGGACTGTCCCGTAAATCGTCGCGATAAATGTCTGCGGGCAATATTCAGGCGGAAGTGGACCGTGCCGCCGGAACACATTCCGCCTACGATAATCTCCCCGATATCGTCCCAATATTGCTGCTTTCCGTTCGCCGCGGTTCAATATATTTCGATGGAAGCTGGCGGGGAACGGGGCGGTCCTGGACGTCGGATTCTGGGAGACCCTCGCGGGACAGCCGAGCGTGTCATCGAGGAACGATCGCGAGTCGGTTCGCGGCCACGAAGCGGAGGTACGGGACACTTCTCGCTCGCGGGTCAACCCTGGCCCGCAGCCTGCCAGGAATCAATGACAAATCCGCCGGGCAGCCTCCTCGAATCGACGGGCTGTCCGTTCGCGGTTTTGACGGACGAGCCGACCGATTTTCCGCTTCTACGGCGAGCGCACAGGGAGCGTGCAGGCGGATTCATTTGCGAGCGTCGATTTTTAACGAATTTCCGCTTGGCGCGTTGAGACGGTTCGGGCGAACAGGTTTCTCCGCGGCGCGATAGATGGTAGCAGCGGTCCCCGATTAAGGTTCGAAGCACCTGGCCAGGTACGCCGAAGCGTTTCGGCGAACTGGAACCCGAGCGAGCGAGAAAGGCTCGGAGGATTCGCGGCGTAATTTTCAGCGAAACGAACACTCTCGCGAACGTTTCAGCGAAGCAGCTTTTATTATCCGCGCATCACTCCAGGCAGATTCTAGTCGAGGCTCGGATTTATTAGCGATGGAGGAGTTCGATAGATCTGCGGTCGTGCATCACCACGCCCAGCCCTCCTCGAAGACGACGCGCGAGCGTTCCGATTTCTCGCCCCGAGCTAGCCTCGGCGGCTTCTGCGATTTCCCGCCGGCGAACGCCGAGGACCCTCGCCGAAACGACGGAGCCCCTTCCTCGACGGGACCGATCGAACCGATTGAATCGTAGCCGGGGAAGCCGGGGAAGCTGGGTACCGTCCGCGGCGCAGCGAAGCGATAATTGCAAGGAAATCGAGTGCGAACGAGCAGGTTTATCCGGGACGATCGGACAGCCGGTGGCGGGCCAGCGCGAAACAGATAAAGAGGCAGAAAATCTGTGTCAGAGGTTGCTTATGCCTCGGATTTATGGGTTTGATTACCGGCGCGCATACGTGCCGCGATTTTGTATGGGTAAATCGTGATCCTCCACGCCTCCTCCTCGATCCCCACCAAAGCGAGCCCCGATCATGTATAAAGTTATCGCATTCTCGGCCCGGTAAGTGTCCATTGTCTACTTCCAGGCCCGCATTATGCCCGCTCTCTCTTCCTCTCTCTTCCTCTCTCTTCCACTCTCCCGATCCTCCGGCCGGCTCTTCCAGCGATTCAACGCCGCGGCGCGGCGGTGTAATTTCACTTTTACAGCCGCGTCGGATTAAACCGACGATAATCTCGATCCTCTGTTTGACTTCGCGCTCCACCTTCCGAAAGCAGCGTCCCCCCGAACGCGCCCCGAGCTATCCCCGAGAATCCTGGCGGCGGGGAAATTCGCGGCGGATCCGCGCGGGGCGCCGTCGAAAAAACGCCGCGCGCGCGCGCGCGCGCCTGGACATTAATCTTGCACCGGGTCCCGAAGCGCGGCGGCAAAAGTCCCCCCGAGGAGGACGACGCTGTCGGGGAGAGACGTCGCTCGGCGAGAAGATGAGAAACGTCGCGGGAGGTCTCTCGCGCCCGGGATTGATGGACATCCTCGCCTACGCGGCCGATTGTTCGTCCGCGCGAGTCCGCCGCGGTTCCGCGCGGCCGATGGACGCTCGTTAGCGCCTCGCTCGCGGCCCGGGGAACCGCGTCCTCCTCTGCCGCCTCTGCCGCCTCTGCCGCCTCTGCCGTCGGGCGGAAACGGAGGCCGCGCGCTTTCCGCGCGCGTTACCTCGACGGAAATTAACCGGAATAATTTATTCGAGCGAAATCAATGAGGGGGCCCCGGCGTCGATATAAATCAGCCGGACCTCGTTTTTTTAGCTCTAGCAGGAAGCATCGCTTATTCGATCAAACCGATCGATCGCTAATAGACCTCGGCCGCGGGAGGATCATTAATTATGGCGTAATACTCGTCGAGGGTGCGTCGATCAGCCCGCTCTCCCAGAACGGAGAGGAACGAGGAGGAACGAGGAGGAACGAGGAGAAACGAGGAGGAACGGAGAGGAACGGCGAGAGAAAGATAGAGAAGGAGAGGGCAGGTAAGCATTCTAAACTCTCGGGTCCCGACGCTCCGGACCTTCGCAGCCCTCGTCCTCCTCCCTCGAAAAAGGGCACAGAGTGCCAGTCATATATTAGAGAACTGTTGGGGACACCTAACAAGCTGGCAGGACACGTTTCCCAGAATCGGGGGTACCCGCCACCCTCTCTGACTCTCCTCGCCCCCTCGATTTTCTTCTTTTGTCTCCTCTCGCCGGCACCGATATTCCACCGCGTGTTTCGCGTCCAGCTAGCCGGCGCGCGCGCGGATAGATATTGTTTCGCGCGAGGACGCGTCCCCCCGCCGATGCATCATCGTGCTTTTCGCGGCGGATTCGTGCCGTCTCGTTCGACGCTCGCCCGCTCCTTCTGCACCGGCGGGGTTCGCTCGCCTCTCCGTTTCAATGGAGATGAAAAAGTTGCAGGCCGGGTCGGTCGCGGCGGACGGTTAAAAGTTTAATTACTCGAGCCGATGGGGCTCTCGCAACGGGACATCGCGGCGGGCCCGCAACCGTTGCCCGGAAGGCCGATCGTCGATTATTAATCCAGTAGTTCTCTTTTGCGCGGCTGCGCCGGGAGCAGGGCGACCCGCTCGCCGCTCGCCGCGGAAATTATTATCAACGGGAGAGGAGCCGCTCGGCGCGTTCGACGATAAACGGAATCGCCGGTTCGCCGGTTCGCCGTTACGGATTTCCTTTTTCTCGGCCGGCTGCTCGCGGGAAAAGCACGGCCGACGCGACGGGGAGAAAAAAGGTAACGACGAAGGCGCGTCCGCATGAATTTCAAAGCGGCGCACCGTTGACGACCGCTTTTACGCGCCCGTCCGGACTGGAATAATAAAATCGCGGGGGGATCGTTTCCGGCGATTTTTCCACGCTTTTAACGGCCCCTCGAGTCCGAGGCAGGGCACGGCCGATAAATTAATCGAGGCTTCGACGAAGCCTACCTAAAACGCCCGGACGAGTTTAGCAGAAAAATAAAAGCGAGTCTTAATTAAATGAAACGGTCCCCGCGGTAGTCCGCTCGCCGGATCTTGGCCTCGCCTCGGGTTGTTCGGGATTTAGAGTTCAGCTGGTTCTGGGCGAGACGCGTCTCCGGCCGTCCGAATCGTTCCCGAGCATCTTCTGGGCCTGTTTTCGCGTTTGTTCGGAACGGTCGGCGGCTCGAGGATATCTCTTGGCGCAGGTAGCACGGCCCCAGGTATCAGAAACACATCGTGTCCGACACGACTCGCGTTCGATAACACTATTACTCGAAACGATTTCACACGGATCTCTTTTTCACCGCGATTAGAGTCACCCGTTGCCCGGGTCCTTATCGGGATTCGTTTCCCACCTGGCCCCAGACCGAGCGTTCGTCGAGACTCTGCTCGCCGTTCGCTCGATCGGCTTCCTTACTCGTAAGCGAATCATGGCCGTCCGCTTTCGCGTCCTTCGCGTTTACCGGAGGCTGACGCTCCGGCGAAGTTGATCAAACGGAAGTCGATCGAGGTTCTCTGGAGAAGAATTCGGGATGGAAGTTCGAGCGATGACAGCGCGGACCCGCGAGAGGAGACAAAGCTGCGAGCGGTTGCGAGCCGGCGGAGGGGTCAAGGGTAAGGCATTCCACGAGTTGACACTCTAAGCTGGCCCGAACGTTTCGGATGGTTCCCTCCGGCTCCACGACCTTTCGTCCCCTCCCGGTGCATCCCGTCGCCACGGGTTCCAGCTGGATCCGACACGGCGTGTTATGGGCCCCGGAGGAGCCAGAGGAGGACCGTGCGCTGTGCCAGGGTTCGTGTTCTCGGTTCTCGGAATCGCTAATTAGTGTCCTCCTTGTTTTATTCCCATGCCGGGCTCGTCCTCTCCCTGAAAATCCTTGTCCACGAGCTGCCCACGGCGAGCCCGCTCCCCGTGGAAGCCAGAATTCGCGCCGGCGACACGCTCCCTGACGATTTCATTGTGCTTTCCGTGTCGAACGCGGCATCGGCGAGTCCCCGCCGGCCGTTTATTCCAGCGCGGAATCGTTAATTGGAAGATTATGTCAGGAGTCGTACGGGGAATGCCGCGGGAGGTTTATCGATTTCTTCGACGAATTTCTCGAATGCCTTACACTTCTTCGCCGGTCTTCGCACCTCCGGTCTATCGAGCCATCCGCGCCGCGGACGCTCGTCCACGGACCAGATCGCCACCGAAACGGGCCCCGTTCTCGGAATCACTAATTAGCGTCCATCTCGCTTTCTTCTTTTCCAATCGGGGACCGAATCGTCGAATCGGATCCGAGCGGGGCCCCTCGGCCCAGACGGAACGACGCCTTCGGGTAATTTACGACGCGGCGTGCTCGAACGATCCACGAAAAACCCTCCTAGCTCGCATGGATCGATGGCGGAAGGGGGGAAAATGGGACAGGTTTTAGAGACGATTAAGAGTTTCGGAAAGTATGTTGCGCGTAGCTGTCGCGCGACAACCGTGGAATATCTGCACGTCCTTCGGCGGGCAATAAGAACGGCCGCGGAATAAAGCAGAAACGTGACCGGCGCTCCTCGCAATTTACGTCAAAAGCGGCGTCGTGGATTCCCGCATACCGAATAACGACGTCGTCGAGAATAATGTCGCCTATGTAGATTCGATCCCGATAGGAGAAAATACCACGCCGGTCTTCTCCGCTCGGTCGTCCCTCAACCGAGGCAAAAAAGGTGGACAAAAGAGCCGGGGGGTGGGGGGGGGATTGGACAAAAATGGGGGAAAAGGGAAAACAGGAGGGACGAGGAGAGAAGAAAAACAAAAAAAAAAAGGGCGAAACGAACGGAACAGGGCGTTCAGCCGGCGTTTTCGAAGACGAGGGGATAAAGGAAACTCGCCCCGCTGTTTGCGCGTTTCGTCGCTCGAGGAGGAGCCCGTGGTCCACGAGCGGTGGAACGAGGAGGCTCGTTTCGCCGCGTGATAGATAATGACAATTTCGTGTCACCGATTCCCCGGGAACGATTCTAACGAGAGCGGTTTACCTGTTGCACCGTGGGGTCCTCGCGCAACGAAGGCCCGGCCGTCGAGGGAGGAGCGCCGCGGCGCACAATGCGACCGGCAACGGATAGCAGTTTTTTGCCCAATTGAATTGAATGTAAAACACGGCCTTACATCAATCTGAGCCGCGAGGCTGAGTGACCGGAGTGATTTAAGGATCGGCCGGACCGCCGCGCTCTTTAGAGCTTTCCTGCCCGCGGCTGGCAGGAGTCGAGAGGGACTCGGCGTTAACCCGATCGACTCTTTCCCGTGGGTCGTTCAACTTCGCGCTCCCTCGATTTGCCGGACCGCCGCGGACGAAACGGACCCCGTACGATCCGCCGGTGTTTAACTTCTTTGGAAAATCGGACGCTCGGATGCGCTCCGGGGCCGCGGCGTGTTCGTTAACGCGGGCGGGCCGAGCCGATCGATCTCGCGGGGCCACGCGAAACCCGTACCGCACGGACGCGCCCGGAATTTATAGCCGGCATCTGGAGCGTTTTATGATAATTGGCCCGGTACGACGGAGTTCTTGCGCGGAAAGGGAAACCTGTCGCGAATACGAGAGCGCGTCGTTTTTCGCGGAACCGCGGCACCGCCGGCCCGGCTCGAGTTTCTGCTAAAAATTGAATCGACGCGACGCGCGGGCCGAGGATTCCTCCGCTCGCCGGGAGCAATTGTAAATCACCGGCCTCGTGGCAAATGTGGCGCGTGAACCTCTCGAGCCTGCCTTCTATTCTCGGCTATATCGCGGCGTTCCGCGCTGACAAACTCCGCCGTCGAACAACATTCCGCCTTCGATTCTTCCTTTTCGCGG
Organism: Nomada goodeniana; assembly: GCA_963969485.1. Taxonomy (NCBI): domain Eukaryota; kingdom Metazoa; phylum Arthropoda; class Insecta; order Hymenoptera; family Apidae; genus Nomada; species Nomada goodeniana. The sequence goes on along the minus strand of OZ018306.1, from coordinate 568,525 downwards.
ACCCGGCCATTGTTCCGCGAATTCCGCGCCCCACACCCCACCCCCCTAACTCCCGCAATTTATTTGTCCGCAATTACTCCGGGCCTAGACCAGCCACGGATCGCGGCGACGCGTACGCCTAGCGGGCAATTACCGCGCGGGATTCGAGTCGGCGATGCGACGGCCGATTCGAGCGACGCGACGATCGAATAAAATCGAGGAGGGCCCCGTGGGGTCCAGGTGGCGCGGGAATCGTTGCCTGCACGCACGTCGAAGGCGAAACGGACTCCCACACTCCGCGGACACGGGACACACGTACGGGCCCCCGGCGGGCACGGCCACGGTGTGAGTAAAGGTGGATACCACGAGACAGCCAGCAGGTATATAGCTCGCCTCTACCGAACCGTTGTCTTAAGGCTACCATATATTACGTCTCCGGCCGTGGGGCTAGCTCCCCTTGTCCTTGTCCCACCAGCGGTCCTCCCTCTCTCCCTCTCTCCTCCTGGCCCCTCTCTGCCTCCCCCCTCCCGCCGTCCGGCCACTTCCGAGATAGACGAGGAAGAGGCAGAGGAACGGAGGGAGGCTCGAAGAGGTCCCACAGGCCCCGTGTCGTCGCGGGCATTCCTGGAGCTGATTTTATTTGTAGGATGTCAACCAGTCGCGGCCACGGAGGGACCGACCGAGGGACGCAGAATGCGAGCCTGCGACGACGCACGGATACAAGAGTAGCCGCGCGGAAAGAGGATAGAATTGTTCGTGGGGTAGGGGCGAGGAGGATGGGGAGGAGGGTGGTTCGGGCAGAGACAGTGAGGAGCTGCGCGGCCATGGGACCCGGATCGGACCCAGACCCGACAGCACCAAACGGCAATTAATTCCCCACTGGATTTATCGTGTCTAACTGCGCCGATCGGGCCCCGCGGATCCTATTACCCCCGCGGGTCCGATCATTTTTCCCCTCCGCGGCGGACCGCGCAACGACTCGCGCGCACTCTCGCCCGTCCTCCGCTGCCAATCATTTCGTCGCTTCCGTGCGCCCCGGCGGCGGAACCCCGACGCGGATTTCGCCTCTCCTTAAACGGCGCCCGGCGTCTTTTCCGCGCGCTCGAGATTAACTGGAAAGACAATGGACGGGACGCGATAACGGTCTGCTTTATGGCGAGGATCCGTCGCGGGTACGTGGACCGAATGCCCGACGAGGCGCTGCTTTTCCTCGGCATTAGCGGCCCTCCTCCTTCCTCCACCTTCCTCCTTCGTCCTCCACCTTCCGCGGCGATCTGGTTCCGGAGAGGACAGGAGCCGATCGGTAAATTGCGATCGCGGGCGCAATATCGACGTCCGCCGGTGGGAAGAATTAGTCCGCTCGGAGGGTATGCATCCGTCCAGCAGTAATGGTCGCCGGATTCTCGTCACGACCATAGATCGTTGGGTGCCGTGGTAGCCAGGACTGCCCGCTGGGCGTCCCAACACTATCGCTCCCGGATCAGCCACGGATTTCAGAAGCTACCAACTTATATATATCCGCGGTGTTTATGTATGTTTATGCCTGTGTGCGGCCAGTCTTTACGGGCCCCCCCGCTGCACCCAACGCGACTCTCCGTCGCGAAAGGGAACGGGGCACGGCCAGCGCCGTTCCATCGCCGTTCCATCGCCGTTCCATCGCCGCCGTCGATGCTGCTTCCACGGGGGAAAAAAGGTGTAATAATTTGCAGCTCGTCCGTCGGCCACCTTTCGTCCGCTAATCAATTTCAACTTTCCTCCTTTTTAATTCGCCGTCGGGACGATCGTTCATTCGTCTCCGGCGTCCCCCCCCCCAACCCTCCTGGGTATCGATCGGTGATTGATTTCCAGAATGGAAATGCGCCGGGCTGCTTGCCCCGTCTAATTGCTCCGTCTATTTCTGCGCGGATGATTTATGAAGGGGGGCCACGCCGAGCAGCTCGCTGAAAACGGTTAGCCGGGTCGATTACGCGCGACGAGTCGTCCTCGTTTTCTAGCGACGGTTTTTCGTGATAAATTAATCGGTGCCGCGGACCCGGTCCGGGCCCCGATAGCGACGGGAATAAAGACCTCCGTGGAAAGGAAGACCGGGGCCCGCTTCGAACGCCTACGCGGGCCCGGGATTTAATTACGATCTTAGCCAGTTTATTAATACTTAACGCTCGTCGCCGGGCCCCGCCGCCGTCGAGACGTCGCGTATATATTCCAAATGCGGACGCTCCCGCGGCGGCGGCTGCGGCGGCGGCGGCTGCGGCGGCGAGGGGGTTGGGGGGATAAAAAAAAGGGGGCAGGACAGGGGAGCCGGCTTTACGACTGCCGGGAATGCCCGGTTCGGCCCTTTTTACGCGCGGATTTTTAATTGAATTAAACGATGATAAATAATCGAGCCGATACGAGAATGTCGGCCGTTACGCGCCGGATTTTTCTGCTCTCTGGATTCGGCCCTCGATCGCGATGCTCCAGGTTTCTTGTCCCCGCTCTCAAGGCCCCCGCGGGATAAACGACCGTCGAGCCGACGAGCAGTCGCGGCGATCTGAACGTCCTCCGGACCGCGAGGACGATGCGCGAAAATTCCACGGCGAATTTTCGACCGGCCCCCGTAGAAAATCGTGTCGCGGGGAGAATTGCGGGGGGTGTTCTGCGTGCCGTCGGGGCATCGGGCGGTCCAAAAGGAGCCGGTGCGCGAAGCGGTCCGAGGCGGATAGAGAGCCCGGTCCCATTTATCATACAGGAAACAATAGGAACTGGCAAAACACGTGCTTCGCGCGCGCTCGGCAAAACCAGCCGAGGCGCAGACCGAACGACGACGACGACGACGACGACTACGACGACGACTACGACGACGACTAAGACGGGCGGGGCGGGGGGTTCGAGAGATTCGAGAAGAGAGGGTCCAGATACATAATACGCCGAGGGCCCCCGGCAAACAGGCGAAAAAGAACGGCCCTTCGGGCTCGGACAGAGACAGACCGAGAGGGCCCAACGGGGTGACCGGTCTCCCTTCATTTGTTAAAACAATATAACAATTCATTTTTGTCACATCCACTGTCGAAGACCTTTTATTGCGACGGCCAGCCCCTCGGAATTGTTTCACCGCTGGCCAAACTATTGTCAACCAGGGCCGGACGAACATCGAACGTGCTCGCGGCGTTTCGCGTTTCTCGCGACGCGCTCGAGGGTGGAATTTTCTCGCGGGCCGATCGCGGTGGAAACTCGGCGGGAAATTCGAAAAGAGCGACGCTTTCGCCGAGCGGCCGAACAGACGGGTGAAACGCTCGGTCCGCGCGATACACCTTCGGCCCGGTTGGGAAGGGAGAAGCGGCGCGTCGCCGGGAGTTTAAAACGTGACGATAGATTCGCAGCGAGGAACGCCATTATGGATGAGCAAACTGAAGCCGGTCTTCCTGGTCCCGGCCATAAGTTAGCTGCCACCGGTTGAACCCGGCCGCATGAGAGATACTCGCGGCGGCGCATTATTTACATATTTATATATTAAACGCTCGCTCCTACCACGCGGCCCCCGTCCTCGGGGATCCCTTGTTCGCCGTTTCGGGATACGAATCGGCGAAATTTGTGCGGCACCCGGCCGATTCTGCATGCGAGACGATAAAACTCCTCTTCCCTCCTTCTCTCGCTTTCCGGCTCAAACTTGAGTTTCCTCGGGAGCGTCCGCTGGAATAATCGCGCGCCCGCCCCCGCTCGTCTCGACGCCGGTCCCCGGTGCACAAGTTCCGAGGAAACAGGATAGTTATTAAATTACTGTCGGCTCGTTCGGCTCGTGGATTTTTCGGCCTCGCGGAATTTATCTCGCGGTCTCGGCCGGTTCCAGTTGCAGCCCGGGTCGGGAAGGGGTTCGCGAAGCCGTGAATTCCACGGGACCTCCGCGCGGCCGCCGCGAAAATCGTCCGGATTTTCCCTTCGCCGCTGCTGGCGCGTCGCGTCCGACCGCGAGCCCGCGATATTCGCGGCGAAAGAAAAGCGTTTCCGACGTACTTGGCGCGGCCGAGATAACGCTTACGGTCGCGTGAAACGTGTCAGAAGTAGCCACGAAGATTTATCGCGAGCGGCATCGGTGCTCGGCCGGCCAGCGGATCGATAATTTCTTCCTCGTTTGCTCGCAGGGCCGCGAGCTTGCGAGCCCGTTTAGAACGCGATAAAGTCGTTAACGCGCATTATCGCTGGCCAGCGTTTCCCAAGGCCGCGTCGCCCACCTGAATAATACACGCTCGTTTTATGGATCGACCCCGCTCCGTTGGGCGAGCTTTCGGTAAACAAGCTTCCGTTCGTTCCCATCGACGGCCACCCGGGGAAAATTGTACAGGGCGAGTGGGGTTTCGCTTTCGGTTGGCGTCTCGGGCGATTTACGCGAGCCGCGTCGCCCGTTCCGAGGAGGCGAGACTCCGGCCGGGGTAAAGCGATCCGCGCTGATTTCGTATGCGATCCGCGGCGGCCCGTCAAAACGCGCCGACTGTGTCGCGGATCCTTCGAATAAAACACGCCGTGGAACGCGCACGCACGATACAGTCCCACCGAGAAGTATGCGGCCCGTTCCTCTCGTTGCCTCGATCAGGAAAGCCCGTTTCCAAATCGCCCGACGAACGTCCCACCGAAATTTTAGAAGCCTTCCTTTTAACGCGCGACCGTCCGCTTATTTATCGCCCCGGCGCGGCATGACTCTTCGGGCCATCCCGGCCGACGTTGCGAGCCTCTGCCTCGGATTAATATTTTTCTCTCGGGACGTGGCACCGCGTTTGGAACGGTCCCGGGTGCTCGTTAACATACTTTCCGTCCCGACTGTATGCGCGTAGAGAGCCGGCCAGCGGACTTCTATGAGTGGCTTTTCGGCGCTGGAATTCCTCTCGAGGCATCCACAAAGGGACCGCGGGGCCGCACCGGTCCGCGCGGTTCCCCGGGAGCCCATCTTGACCGCGGCGCCATTTTGGTGAACCGCTTTACGGCTTGCCTCCTCGTCCCCCAACCCCCGGGTAATTTCGCCGGCCGAGGATTCCGCTCGGGAGGAGAAAAGCTTCGCGATATCGACGTCCGCGTCCGGCGTAATTATGCGGAAACGGGGGGCGGAGCGGGGATGGTTGGCTCGGGCGAGATCAAAACGCCGCGGACGGGCAGGACAAATTGTCGGATTTATGGATCGGCGACGGGGCGAGAGACCGGCGTCGGATCCACCCCGTTATCGTCAAAATCTCCGTAGCTTCCGAGAAGGAGGCGCGGCGGAGAGACAAAGAGAGAGAGAGAGAGAGAGAGAGAGAGAGAGCAGCCGAGCACGAATGTAAAGCGCGCGTCCGCTTCTGGTTCGTCCCTTCGCCGCATAATCCCGTGGTCCCTTCCCTTCGTGCCCCTTTCTCGCCCCGAAGAATCGAAGGGCTCCCCGGCCGGGGAGATCGCGGCGGCTCGAATCTCCGCTTCCCCGAGGCGGTTTCGCGGTTTCCATGTTGGGACACGTGAACCGTCCGGGCGCCAGTTTCGTCGAAAGGCGAAACGGCCCGATGGACCGACGGAGCCGCGGTTAGATTTCTATTCGCGATTCGGAGGCGCGTACACTCGGGCCTACGTGACGGGAATCCTCGTCGGACGCGCGCGCCCGCTCGCCGAACGGGCCGCGATATCGGGTTTCTGCCTTCTAACGACACCATCCGTTTGGCTCACGCGACTCGAATAATCTGTTCCGTTCCGCCGGACGGTACGTGCTCGGAAACAAAGGGGGGCCCCCGGACGATATTTCTGGACGACCGTTAATTAGCTCGCGAACGAGATATTGGGATCGTTCGAGTCGCGACGACGTAATACGTTCCCCGTCCCACCGCCCCCTTGGAACCCAGCCAGAGGTGGTCACGCTGGGACAATGGTAATTACAAGCGGGACCATTAGGACAATGCGTTGCTCCGCATGGGGCAGGTGTTTTTCGTCCGCGCTCCGACGTCGGCTCTCAGCGATGGCTACGAGACGGGAACAACTTCTCGCCCCTCGGCTATCACCCGGACAGCAGCGCCGCTGGCTTCGCCGTTCCGCGAGCGCGGTGGATCGAGGGCGCGAAGCGGATCGAGGCGGATCCGAGCCATCGATAGGTTCCCTCGGCATCGGCGGGCCCGCGAGACGCGCAGGGTGATTCAGCGAATAGTCCGAGAGCGGCGTGCGAGCCTCGCAGGGTCCCGAGGGCCGTTTCTCGCGCATTGTTTCAGACCCCCGCGGGGCCGTAGCCTCGCGAGTCATCCGGGAAAATTAGTTCGTCCGCGGGGGGTTCCTTGTTACCAACGAGGCGCCCTTTCCCTCCTCCGCGACACGTGAGAAACTTTTACGCGCCGTGCCCCGCACCGGTCCCCCGTCGGTCCTCTCGGTTCACGCCCGACAAGGGCCCCCCGTCACCGCGCCCATGATACCGCGCTGGAATTTGCGACCGGGACAGTCGACGGAGGTTTCCTTCGAGGAGAAAGCTCTGTTACACGGGGGACCGACCGTTCCATGGGGAAACTCTCGGCCGCGTCCGAGTTGTAATTCGACCGTTTAGGAGGGCCGCTCACGCGGCGCGAGATCGTCTCGCGTTCTCAAAGTCATTCCCCGGGCGACTCGAGCGTCGTCGTTGCGTAACGCAAGACACGGACGGACCCGGGGCCTCTACGGCCCGACGAAATTAATCCCTTTGTCGTCCGGCGGGATTAAAATTTCTCCCGGGGCAAGGGCCGCTCCGAGTCCCGTCGGGGAAACAAAGAAACACTTGTCCCGCCGCCCGTCGGGCGGCAGGAGAAAACGGACAGGTAATTACGAGCGGGACGCGAGTCTGGTGGTCCCGCGAGGCGCGAACGACACGAATAGGGCGTCGATACGACGACACTCCCACGCGGGGGGAGGAAAGTCGACGGGCACGCGATGCATAATGCATCGCGCATCGCGTGCTCGTAGTTTATGCGTTGTCCCCCGGTACGACCACGCTCTCCTTCGCGTTTCGATCCCTCGCCCGCATCCCGACCGAGCATCGACACCTTCCTATCGATCATCCACGGCCGATCGTCCTAATTCCTCTCGGTAGTCGAAAAAGAAGGAGGCTCGCTCGCGGGACGTCTAATAAAGGTGTACGACGCGCGAGCCTCCGTTCCCAGAAGTATTCCCTCATATTCGGGGCACCATCCATCACTGTCCCTCCGGCGGGGACAATCCCGTTGACCATCGGGGTACGCGTCGCTCTTCGACTACCGTCGATCCTCCGGGCTGCCTGCCGCGGCGCGCACCCCGATTCGAGGATTCCGCGCTATCCGATGATAGCTGCGATAAACGCCGACCGGCCGGTCGGGTCTAATTAATTCGCGGCGATTACTAATTGGACGTCTCGCGGGGTCAATTATCCACGGCCGGTGTGTCCGCCGAGCGATCCGCGCTGGGATCCTTCTTCCGTCGAGCACCGCTGACCCCGCGGCTAGTTTCCAATTACGCTCCGCCGTCGGTCAGCTAAAATCCTTGCGAGCTGCCGCCCCGTACCTCTTCGTCCGGCTCGTTGTCAACGAGTGGAAAGGAACCGTCTTATCGACGAAACGCGAGCAATCGGAGCAATCGATCGACGCGGCAGCGACGGCGAACGGTGTGCTCACCTACCGGAACGTCCCCGCCGGCTACCGGGGACTCTCTCGCTCCTCCAAGTCGGAGGTACGGAATCTTCTCATCGGGGTTCGCCGCGTCCAAGTCGGGAACTCGATCCGATACATCGAGCCGCCTCCGTCGGCTACGCGCTCCTTCCGTTTAGACTTTCGAAACGTCGCGGCCATAAGCCACGCGATTTTCCGCGGCGGACGTGGGCCCAGTGGGCCAGCCAGGGGGTGAGGGGGACAGCGAAGGTTTTCTCAGGACGGGCCAGGCGTTCGCTCGAGTTCTGGGCCAACCCATCCATCCATCCGTCCGTCCGTCCGTCCATCCATCGTTCGGGTGTCTGCACGGCTCGTTAGCGATTCTGCATGAGTTGTCCCTGTTCCCCGGTCGTCTGTTGCCTTTTTTACCGGGCCCACGAGCGACCCGGTCCCTCGCCGGATAGCCCGCGAGTCCCCTTGACGCGGGACCACCCCGTGTACCCGACAGGTATCTCCGTCTGTCACGTGACCCGTCACGGATCCACCGGTCGCATCGCGAAGGCGCTAAACGCGCGCAGCGCTTTACTCCGCGGCGCCGAACCACCGTGATTTCCTCGAGAGTCGGCACCGATACATTTACGTAACTGGCAGGACCGTGGTTGTCGCGCGTAACCGGTTACACACGGCTGCCGCGGAGCACCTCAAGGTCTTCGATTTCCCATATTTCCTGAGCCGGCGGCGGCCGCCGCCGCTGGAAATAACAGCGAAATAAATTTGATTTCGTCCCGGCGCGGTAGTACGTTACACGTGTTGGATCCGGCCGATACCATCTTCGCCCGGTATCGATTTCACGAAACCCTCTCCCTCTCTCCCTCTCGCCCTTCACGACGCGCGGACTCTCGCCCTTTCTTTCCTGTCGACGAGCCATCGAATTATCCCCGTCTCCTCGCTCCCCGCCGATTTTCCGTCGATTCTCCGTGAAATCGAGCAACGGTGGAGGATCGCCGCGGGCAGCCCGGCTAGAGCAGCGTGCCCCTTCGCAAGGCTGGAGCTACCGAGGGGCAACGGTTGCCGGAACGCATGTCCTCCGGTTGTTGGACCATTTGCTCGCATCCCGTGTGGTCCGTCGATGTCCCCATTGTTTCTGAACCTGGCCGTCCGTATTCAAATTCGCTCGTTTCGAATTGGCCGGGGTCCCGCGGATCCCGCGACCGAAAGGAGCAGCAGCAGCAGCAGCAGCAACAGGAGGAACGGGCGGCGGGGGGGTGGGGCTCGCCTCCGTATTACGAGCGGGTGAAACACACGCCGCCGCGGTCACGGGGCGAGGAGGACAGCGGCGGCAGCGTGTTCGAGAGGAGGAAGAAGCGCGATGCACGGTGTAACACTGTGTGTGCCGGCGCACAGAGGGAAAGGAGAGGCTGCGAGAGACAGAGAGACACAGAGAGAGAGAGGGAGAGAGAGAGAGGGAGAGAGAACGGAGAGAAAGACGACGACTGGAATAAAATATTCACAGCCGCGGTCCGAGCGGGGCCTTAATTGCGATCAGACGCGATCTCGGATTCCAACGGCCGGTGGGCCCACGAACCGAACCTAAGAAGTCCCCTAGAGTTCCTCTTTTGCTTGCTCGTCCTCTCTCGTTCCCTCCACCTACCGTGGACTCGTTCCCGTGCTTCTTCCTCTCCTTCTTCTACTCCTCCTCCGCCCCGCTTCCCCTGGCCCCGGTTGTTTCTTCGTTGAACCGCGCGGTGGTTGCTGCCTCCTCTTCCTCCGGCGACGATGCAGCTGCTCCTCTTATTCGTCCCCCGGCTGTTTCGTTGCTCCCTCGTGCATCCTCCCCCACACTACCCACAGGCCACTACCGTGTCTCGACTCCTGTTCATCCTGTTACAATGAGATGTATCGACCCGGTCCTACCATCTACGAGCCACGACCGCCGCTCGCCGGGATTATTTAATTAGCTAGGCGATAGATCCCGGTCGCCCGCCCTCGGAAATCGGCGGACGCGACGATCGCGCGCCACCGCCGACGCTGACGCGTCGCAAGAAGGATCCAGCGCGGCGTTAACCCGGGTCGCGAACCGTTCCACGGGTCCCCCGGGGCGCCACCCCTCCGTTGCCCAACGTCGATCGATCGCGGGGTCCTAGATCGGTCCGTCGATCCGCGCGCGGCGAAGTTCCCGAGCGCGGCCTCGCAAATGCAACGCGAATTCTTCCGCGTCGCTTCCGCATAACTGCCAGCCCGAAGGAGTCCAGCCTGGATCCTGGGAATCTGGCATTTTTTTCTTCCCCTCCCCGCCCCACGCTTTCTCTCTATCCGTTCCTCCGGCCGCGCGGCGGATGTGAACGCGACGATAAGGCCCGGGATACGTGCGTGACTCCCTTTCCGTCTCCGAAACCCCCGGCCCCTTCTTGACGGCTCCGTTGCATTGTTCCGCGCGATCTCCCGCGTACCTCTGCACCGCGTATATCACATTGTTCCGCCGGCTGGAATTCGTTGCCCCGGGCCCGTTACCATCGCGTTCGTCCCGCGACGCATCCCTTTCTCCGTCACCGCCGCTTCGCGTTCCCTCGTTTCGGTCGTTCGAAGCCGGGGATCTCGCGGCTCTCCCCGCGGAACGACGGAGTTCGCGCGGTCAGGCCCGATATGCTAACGCGTTGTCGTCGATAAAGAAATTTATATCCACGGGCCGGGGACTACCGTTAGTTGGCAGCTGCTGCGGGGCCCGCTCGTGTCTAGATTCGAGCCGGCGATGTCCGAGCTATCCGACATTCCTGTTCCTCTCCGGCTGAATAAATCGTTCGGCGCAACCTCCGCCCGGCCGGAGGCAACCGGAGCACGGGGATACGGAAGAATTTTTCGTCGCCCGGGCAGTCTGCCCGTCGACGAAATTTCCTCCTCTGCGAGGATTCCGCGGCGGAGGGTGACGTCTACTCCGCGTAACGGAACCGGAGGCGTGTTCTCGTTACGCGAAGCTGCGGTGCCGAGGCGTCGCTGGGCACCGCAGATAGAGATCTCCTAGTGCCCGCGATGCGACCAGAATTCCATTACTTTCGTCGTGGAATCACGCGCGCCGTGGTCCTGGGAGAGCGTCGATCCGCGCCCCGTCGTACATTTCAATAAGCCCCGGCCAATTAATCCCACGGAGAACGCGGTCGCCTCTCCTCCCGGAGGAACCGCGTCTCGAACGTCGTCGTCGTCGTCGTAGCGGGAGCAAAGGTTCGCGACGCTAGGAACGCTCGACGGACGTCCTCGGGCCGGCGAGAATCCGAGCTTCCTCGAACACGTAACACGCGTTCGAAGAAGAGGAGCAAACGAGGGGAGAGACGGCCGCGACATTAACGAACGTCCCCCGTGCGGTATCGCGATCCCCGATCGTTTTACACCGGGGGGAGTTCATACGCCGTCCCCGTAAAATAAAATAAAATAAAGGGACGGAGTGCCACTGAATAAAAAAATAGGCCCATTAATTCGTCGGCTTATGTCCGGGCGTCGTGTTCGTTCTCACAGCGTCGTCACGCGACGCGACTTCCAGTCCTTTTATTTCGCCTGACGCACGGTAGGTACTCGTGGACTCGTGGACTCGTGGACTCGTGGTCTTGTGCCCGTTCCTTTTCTTTCATTTCGTTTCGTCCGGCTCCCCAGCTTCGATCCCGTTTCGCGAGCTCATAGAGCCATCGCGGGATTACCATAATTCCAAGGAAGTCGAAAGTCCACGGTTTCACGCGAGACGCTCGTCGGCGGGGCCGTTCGTGGAACATCAAAAGCCGCGCTCGATAATTCCCGAGGCGACTCACGTAGACGCACGGATTTCCACGGATGCGGGCTCGTTAGCCGGCGGATTTTGGAAATCAGTATGCGGTCGGCCGCCGGGCATTATGTCGCGGCAGGCGGACGATTCTTCAGCCTATCACCTGATAACGTTCGACCGGATACCCGATATCGAGCGACGAGCCACGCGACTTTCTTTCTGCCAGTCGGATCGCTTCGCAACGGAGGAAAGTTCGCGAGCGATGCTGGGAGCGGAATATATTCGCCGACGGGTCGTCCATTTCCATGAAGCACGTATCTCTCTAGCGAGGTGCGAAGGCGTTATTCAAAATGTACAACCATTAACCATTGGCATCCTACGGAACTGCCGGCCCTGAATTAACAAGTGCTCGATGTGCGCCCGTACATCACCGCGAGGTGTCAGCCGATTCAGAGAATCGTATTCCCCCGATCTCGGAAGCCATTCACGACGCGACCCGTTCGCGATTAACATTTCAAATATTCACCGGACGGGAACGGCCGGCCGATCGGGCCCACCGCGTCCCCGACGAATCAGACTTTTCAACGTCCCCAAGTTTCTCCCGTCGCCGTGGAAAATGTTCCGCGGGCCCGGCACGCTCCCCATCGACGATCCAGCGACGATCCAGCGACGTCTTAATCGCGCCCGATATCGCACAGGAGCGGCGCGCCGCGGCAGTAGATTCGCCCCGGACCCGGTCGGACCGCGCGCGAATCTCTCCGCACTCGCACCGCGACTCGCACCGCGACCCGCGCGGGGTCAAAGTCTTCCTGCGGGGGGCGCTCGGGTACCATTCCCCCTGGCTCGAATCGAAAAGCGGCGATAATAGGGGCGAGGGGGGCGGGGGCGAGCGCTCGTTAGACCCCGCCGGACCGTGTCCCTCAGCGGTGTCCGGCGATAAGTGCGAACAAGTGTGCGGCTGTCGGAGGTTCTCGCTCCATAGAAGCCAAGCTAAAAGGGAAAAACGAGAATAAGAAGCTACATCGGTCGCGGCGGCGTAGAGGAGAGGAGGGGTGCTCGCGCGAGGCGGAATCGCGCGGATACCCGGAGAGACGGAGAGACGGAGAGACGGAGAGACGGACGAGCGAACCCGGGTCGAGCGTGAGAGAGCGGGGAAAGGTTGCGTAAAAGGTTTCCACCGGAGGGAAACACACGGCGACGCGCGATGCCGAGAGGAGGTGCTCGTCGACACGCGATGTAGCGTGTTCGCGGCGCTTTGCAGCAGGATTGGTTGGCCGGCGACCTGGGCGTCCGTGGAAGTCCGCCTCCGATTGGCCCCCGGCCCCGCTAACAAGCCTGCTTTCCAACAGACGAAATAATAAACCGCAGCCCGCTGCCCTCCTCTCTTCGATTCTCGCTTCTCTATTTTCCTTCGTTCCTTCGAGCCCGCTTCTGCCGCCTCTCGTCCGCCCCCGATCCGATAAAATATAATGCGCCGGTCGGCTCTCGCGCGAGAGCCACGAGCCTCCTGATACCCCGATCCGCCCGTGGAAACTACCGGCAGATGGCACCCCCGAGGAGATCGGGGAACGATTCGGGGAACCGGCCGACCCCTGTCCCCAAACCGACGAAACAGCCCCGCGAACTTTCGCGGATCCTTCTGCTCCTCTCCTGACCCGCTCGTGGAGAATCGGGTGGATCGGAAGAAGTTTCGGGCAAGATTCCAAACGACCTCTCCCCGGCAACCCACTCGCACCCGGAATTAGTCGGCCGGCTATCCGGCGAATCGCGTGCCTGCCCTAATGGCCACCGGCGGCCCCGAGTTGCACGCAAAACTTGCACGGAAAAAGGCCGCGCTCCGTTGCTGCGCGCCCGCGCGCCCGCGGGCCCGCGCGTGCTGAAACGCGACCATACGCCGCGCGCGTAATCGCAGAACCCCGCGGCACTCGCATCGTTTCCATTAATCAGCCGGCAGATCGTATCCGCCGCTCGAAAAACGGCGAACGGCGAACGGAGAGGAAAGAACGCGCCGACGGAGAGGCCACGAATCGGACCTCTATTCCGACGCGTCGACGGCGCGCGTCGCGCACGCACTGTCGTCCTCGAACGGCGGGGAACGATTGCGCGGCCTCGATCGGAGGCGGCGACACCGCCGGTCCTTCGACGTCCTCGTCAACGATCACGCGCCGGAACGAATTTCCAAACGCGTTACTCGGCGCCCTATCGTTTCCCCGATCGCGTGATAATCGTGGAAATCGAGGAAATCTAGGAAATCGTGGAAAACCGTACTCCCGACGGTCGTGTTTTTTAATTGCCCGGCAATTTCTTGGTTTCGGCTTGGTTGGCGGCTCGATCTTATCGCTTATCGCGGCCGTCGGGTCGCGCCGATTTTCAGGCCTCGTCCCGTCCGGTCGTCCGGGCTGTCCCCGTCGCCCCGTCTCCGACTCCCAGAAGATTGTAAACAAGCTCCAATCGGGCGGACACGAGTCGTTAAGATTAGAGGTGGCCGTGAGGTGCGCGGATATCCTCCCGGGACCCATCCGCTTTTATGCCCGATATCCGCGGCGAGTGTTCGTCGGGAACCAGTCCCGAGATGAAGCATCGCTCGGTTAATGGGCGATACGGTAATTAATGGCTCGCGCCCTCCCCTCCTCGCCCTCTGGGTTCCTCCGCTGTCGAACGGAGGAGCCGAGAAGGCAGGTCATCTCTCACCTGGTCGCGCGTCCCGAACTCACTTAGCAACGATTCGATGCATTTAAAAGCCTCCCCGTCGGGACCGTTTCATTTTTCCCGAACTCCATTAGCGGCCACGATTATCCCTCGCGCCCCCCACCGCCGCCGCGAGGACCGCGATGACGAGGGAAATGCAAATTTCACGCGGCTTCGACGTCGCGGCCACCTAATAAAACGCGCGCCGCGAGCGTGTCCCCCCGGGTGTCCGGTTACCCCGGTGATCCGAAGATAGGCTGATTTAGGGGCAATAATCTGTCGCGAACCGTACCGCTCGAAGCTTTCCGAGAACGGCTCGCTCCACGGTCGCCGATCCAATTACGGGTACCTCTTCCCCGGCGACCTTGGCGCTGGACTTCCGCCGCGGCTTTGGTCCACTGGAAGCTGCCCACGCGCGCCGGAGCGGGGGGCAGATTGGATCGGAGAAAGGGCCGGTGAATCTTCGGCGTATTAGCATAAAGCTAATATGCCACGCGAGGGGGCATCGGGGGTTGGGGAAGGGGGTGGGAGGGGACAATGCGTTATTAGAGCAGCAGATCGTTCCTCGCGATACGTCACGGGCTACGCGTATGCTCTACTTAACATAATATAATTGACCGCACGCAATTCAATGGGGCCCGCGAGTCCAGAAACAAACGGTATTGTCTCGTCGTTATCGTCCCCGCCGGGCCCCGCCCGATTGATCCGGCGAGGGGGGGCCCGGAAGGACGGGCGAGTTTGGCGGAAACGCGAGGAAATCGCGGCCTTGGGGAGGCGATTCTGCGCGAGGGAGCCGAGGGAGAGTGTCGGGAATGATAATGAGAGATCGCCGGGGCGCGATAATCCCCGGGACCCTACCACCGGCCCCGGCGCGGGTGTACGCCGCTTTTTAACGCGTCCCGCAGACGAGTTGCCGGACCCCCCGTGGCGTTAACGGAACCCGATCGTCCGCTCGGGCAGCGCGCATCCTCCCGAGGAGCGTTCCTCTATCCGCGCTCGATCGAGCCCGATCGACACTGATCTAGCCACGCCTTTCGCTCCTTTGTCCGCGTCCGCTGGTCCGATTCGAGCGACATCGACGCGGCACCGCGATCCCAGAAGAAAATGTGAAAGTTTCGACGTACGCGCCTCCGCGCTCGCGTTACCGCCGACCGCATGCGTCGGGCTGACAAGAGCGGGCCCGAGTGGCGAGCAGCGCGGAGAAGAAGCTCGAGAGGAAGAAGAGGAAGAAGGAGGAGAAGGAGGAGAGGCAGAAATGTGGCCCGGTAGAGCCGTGTCCTTAATTGACAGGCCGTGGTCCCGTGTCCTTCGGCTTCGTGGCAGGACCTCGTTAGCGAGGGGACCCACGGGCGAGGGAGGGCACGGGACAGAAGGACTGGATGGCAGTCAGAATGCCATCCGCAGGTATATACAGGATCTACCGGGCCGAGCGGAGAGACGTCTCTAAATTAGTCGGGACACATTATCCTCGATAACGTGCCGCTACCGCCGGTCGGGGCCGTGAATCGAGGAATCGATCGTCGTCCCCCGGAATCGGAGGCCCACGTGTCCCCGGCTAATCGTCGTAAATTCAATTACCGTGCGTCCCTCTCGGCCGGGCTTGACGAGCGCCGTTCTCCCCGTTGCCTCTCGTCCGACCGGTGTTTCCCCGATTTTTCTCCGGAACTGGAGGAGGGTATTCGCTCCGAATCGGCCGTTTATCGCCCGACCAGCATCTTCCCGGCTAATAAGGAACGATCCGGAGCGAATCGCCGCCGCTTCCCCTTTTGTATCTCGCGTTTCCCGTCGCCGTCGCGAGGCGACGCTCGGCCGGCGATCGAGCCTGTTTACAACCGCGGCCGACTCTAATTGTCGGCCGGGCCTGGAAAAATTGATTCCACGCCGGCGTGCACGCGTGCCCGCGCGCTTTCAACGCGCATCCGGCAGTGGAGCGGAATGCGGCGAGCGCTTAGCCGAGGTGAGCATTGGCCGCATAGCCGAGCCTGTTCTTGCGATCATCGCTCAGCAGCCTAATTACGGGCCGATTACCGAGTCAACACCTGCTTCCTTGAAGGCCGACGGTGCCGTCGGTTCCCATGCTCCCCGCTTGAAATATGTATTTCGATGCCGCGACGAATCGCGGCTGAAAACGAGCGGGAGGAAGAGGCGGCGAGACGCGATCGGTCGTAGCCCAATTACTTTTCGCCTCGAGCGAAACATTTTCATTTGCCAGGGGGGGCGCTCCATAAATATGTATTCGACAGAGGCGCCCGAGGTATCGTTCGGACGCCTCCGGAGGGCGCTTCCGTGGGAGGAACGTCGCCGTCGCCCGGTTGCGGAATCGAAGGCGCGGAGGACCCCCGTGGATCTCCCGTCCTCTGCCACTATTCCCGTTCCCACGCATGGCTTTCGATGCGTCACAATTTTACCGGGCCGTTCGTTTCGACGCGAAACGACGCGTCGATGGTTCCTCGACGGTCGAGGATCGCGCGACGGTGTCCGGGGGCACGGTATTTCGGTAGCCAGGAACGTCTCGTCGGGGCGGAGATTAATATTCACGGGCGTAATCTTGGGAATCTTCATCGACCAATTATACGGGGTACGGGCGAGTTCGGGGAACTACCTGGCAGGATCGCGGGCAGCTCGTGTAAAGATGGAAACATTATTCCCCGGTCCCCGGGTCTAGTTTTTACCTGGGATATTTCGCGTCGTGTTTTTCGGGAAAACGTCACGGGTGATTTAGGTAGAGACTTCTCGACCCCGGGCGTCGCCTTTCGCTTCACTTCGCCGGCCCTGGATCCGCGCTGCGTCGGGGCCCCACTCGCGTCGGTTCAATTTTCCAGGGTACATCGAGCGGACGGACGCGAGTCGACCGCCGAGAGAAATTCAATAAAACACAGGAGTGGACCCCCCGAGCGGGGTCCCTTTAACGATCGGACCGCGGTCGTAAACGTCGTCGTCTACCTGGCTAGAAATCTCCCGTTAGGAATGCCTTAAGACAATGCCGAGGTGACATTCCTCCCCCGTGTACACGGGAAAAAAAAACTAGCCTGTCCCACGACCTCTGTCCCCCGGGCACCCGGGTGGCTGCCGCGTGATTTGTGCACCAGCTCCTCGAGAAATATGTCCTTTCCCCAGAAACTCGAAGGGAAAAGGAATAACTGCCGAGCGTGCCCTTTCATCCCCCTGCCTTTCGGTCCCTAGAGTTTATCCTCCTCTTCGCGGCGTGCACCTCGTCCCGGCCGCGTCGAGCCTCCTCTCCGTTCAACGGGCTGCATCAGTTTCCGTGCATCGAGGACCGTTCCCCGAAGACACGAGCGCCGCCCTATCGCGTATCGTCGCGGAGCACCGCGCCGCCGAGGGGTTGGCCCCCGAAACGGATGATAATGCGCCCGGATATCGTATTAAAATCTGGCGCTACCTAGAGGCCGGCAACGAGCGTCGGGCGCCAAAATAGATGGACCTCGTTACAAATGGAATGGAGTTTATAATCGGTATCTCTGCGGTGGCATCTGTGCCCCGCGCTCGACGAGGGGGCTTCACCGGTGAGACCTAGAAGAGACGGCAGCGAGGCAGAAGACCGTGTTCAACGTCGCTGCTGAACAGGGACGGAGGTGGAAAGGAGAGACGGAGAGACTCCGGTCGCTTCTCCGTACTCGTTTATATCTCTCTAACTGGTGCCCGTCCCTTGCCTCCCCCTGCCCGCCCCGTTTTCGTGGCCTCGCCACCTGCGCACGAGAAACAAGTCCAACAATAAGATTATAATGGCCTGTGGGAATGCGTCGTATTTATCATTGCCCATTGTTTACCAGCGTCAGGTCTCACTTTTTTAAATCGAACCACCTCGGCCTGCCTCTGCTCTGCTCTGCTCTGCTCTGCTCCGCTCCGCTCCGTTTCTCTCTTCGTCCTCTGCCCAAGGGGGAGGGGGATCTCCGGGAGGGACGAGAGCGCGCCGTCGTTATCGCTCGGCGACGCTGACGGATGGACGCGTGGCAATTATCGCTATCGATATACTATATTCGCGAGACGTCGAGCGTCGGTCAATTAAATCGGGGGACTCCTGGATCCTTCGGGGCCACCTCTGGCCCGCGATGGAAAGAATCGACGGCTGAAATCGAGTAGCCGGGGAACGGCGAACCGTGGACCGAGAGGACGAGCGGAAGAAAGGGGAAGAGGAAGAGAAAGAGAACGGGAGAGACATCCTTCGGTATTCTGCACGCGCGTATTTGCATGTCGTCTGTGCGGAGTAAGTTCGAAGGGGGCGTGGGGATCCTCTCCATTGGTTCACCATCCGAGTAATGGTCGCTTGCATTAGCTACTCCGCGAGGCGAGGGCCCCCTGGGCCCCAGGGCGAAGCGGAGAGACCGATAATTCCTCCTCCACCTCCGCCGCGCCTAAACCCTCGCGCTTCTAGTTCTCGTCTCGGTCCTCTCGTTCGTCCGCGTCCATCGGTACGCGTCGCGGCACCTTCGATTACGCCTACCGTACTCGCGTCGCTCCCCCGAGGAAACTACGCCTACGCGTCCTCTCCTCGTCGGCGACGAGCTTCCCCCTTTTCCAACGCAACGACGCCCGAGCGTCGACGGGAACCGGCGTGGGCAGGTGAGGATTCACGGCGAGCCGCGGCGGGGTAACGTGCATCGAGTTCCGCCCTCTGTCACCGCTGACGAAAATTTGGTTCACGGTCGCGCAAGCTCGCTAATTAGCTGGCCGGCCGAACGACTCGGTGGTCCCACGAACGAAGCTCCCATATGCCGACCTCGTTCGGGGGCTAGATTAAAATCTTCGCTTCCGTCTCGTTCCATTTCACGAGGTCTCCTTTCATTCGTCCCGATCGTTGACTGCGTTCCGCGTGGCATCTCGCTCCGCGTGCGTGCGTGCGTGCGTGCGTGCCTGCATGCGTCCACGACCCTGGATGCGTTTTGTGATCCAGATCGAGGGGATCGTTATCTCGGGCTGTCCAGTTATGCTTCGGTCGTCGTAGAAACCGTCTCACCTGGTTCCTCCTCCCGGAACGCCCTCCGGGAATCCCCACCGCGTACGGCCGATCCGTTCGTTTCCGGAAGTCCGCGCGTCGACTCGCCCCGACTGTTGTCGCGTCCGCGCGACGATTCCGCGCGAAGCGTCCTCGCGGGCGATCGCGCTCCACCCACGATCGCTCGCGGCGCGAAACTCGATCCACCCATGGAAGTCTATGGTTAGCGTCCTAAAGGATCGATCGCGATCGACGTATTCAAATTTAACACCCGGCCCGTGGGAGTCGTTCCCCCTCCTCCAACCCCCGAGCCGTATCGGCTTTCGCCACGATCTAACATCGAACGGAACCGCGCGGATTTCGACCTGGCCACGAAACGATCCGAGGCGCAAACTCGTTGCGACCGATATATTCCCCCGGCCGTTACACCCGCGGCCTCTAGCCTAGGCGAGATTCGAATCTCGAGAAGCTGCAAAAGAAGGGGGCCACGGGGCCCGTCGACGCGGAGAGGGTGCCCTAGGTAGATACCATTATGCAAATCCGTGGTCAATACCTAATACAAGATAATCACAATGATTATACGTCCCAATCTCCCTTCTCACGGGGCCGGCGAATACGTCCGCGCGCGCACCCCCGCCGGCCCCGTGATCGCGGACCTTCTCTTCCTTTTCGTTCGCCGCGCACGCTTATCCTTTCCACCCTCTCGCGGCGTCCGGCTCGAACTCGCAAGTGCCCCGACGGCCCACGGCGCAGGGGTCTCGTGGCAAAAATGCATCGCTGCTTATCGTGCGATACACTCGCGATGCACCTGGGGAAGGGCCCCGAACCCTACCCGGCGTCTCGGCAGCCGCGACGGGCGGATGGTACTTTCGGAGCACCGTGTACCCTTCGCGCACCTACCCCGGGGTCGCACATAACATTACGTGGCTCGCGAGTGGCCGTGTTTTCGTAAGCACGTATGCACGTATATGGGAGTGCGCTGCGCTTCTCGCTCGGCCCGCGATGGGTGCCCCCGGCCAATTGGAAATTGTCCCTAATAACAGGGGAACGCGCTGGACCGTCCACTCGTATCTCGCGGGGCGGATTGCTCCGCTCCTCTACCGCATACCACGGCGAAACGTATTCTTATACGCGCGCCGTAGCGGCGGATTCACCGCGCGAGCGCGACTACCTCGTCGCGTCGAGATATCGTCGCACCGCGCTCGCCGTCGCCGCGGATTCGAAAAATTTGAAAATGCACGCGTCGGTTGGTCGGTGCCGGACATCTGGAGGAGGAAGCGACGGGACCGCGTGTTCCTTAATGAAACCTCGCGACAGAAAAAACAGCCACCCCGATAATGTATTCGCGGCGGAAGTAGGCCGACAGGGTCGAGGGAACCTGCGGTACCGAACAACCAGCGGGCCCTTCGGCTAAGACCGTTACTAATTAACGCACACGAACCCACCTATGTCCCACGATATGCACTTTCTCTCTCTATTCCTCCATGGCTGGTGATTTACGGTGCCAGGAGCGGTGCCCTGGCCTTTTTTTCGCGCACGATTCGCCAACGTTCTCGCGTCGTCGCGGTCGCCCGGACCGGGTCGAGGAAAACGCGGTCGAGGCGCGACGGATTAACGGCGTCGCGGACGTCGAAGAGGAACGAGAGTGCGGCGAGAAAAGTAATTCTTCCATTCTTCGGCTCGCGATAGCCGACCAGCGTTTTTCGTCGCTGCCCCGGCCTTTTCCGCCGCGGGAATCGCAGCGGTAGCGAGACCGGGCGATTCCGTTGGACGAGGACGGACTGACGACGGCGGAAGCGGGCGAACGCGAGAGAGGAGACGCGTGCACGAGTGCGTGATATCGCGGACACGCATCTCAGATCCGGCGCGGCGATATCGAGCACGCATATTACGAGGCCCAGAGAGCAGATGCTAAGTTCGGTTGAACCCGAGCCGCGCTGCCTCCGTTCCCGGTCGTTGCTTCGACGCGGGCAGGGAAGACAGCACGCGAGGAAACGGACCCTTCGAGCCGCCCGCGGGAACCGCGTCGATCCGGACTTTCCTCCTGGCTCGTTCGCCATTCCCTCCGCGTCCCCGATTCCGATTCATCGGGGTGTTTCGCCCCGTTTCGTGCCCGACCCGCCGCTCCGCGAATCAATCATGTCAACGGCGTGCGACCGGTGCGCCTTGAATTTTCGCGACGCGCCGTTCTTATCCGCGAGCGATCGCGCGTTCCCCGTTCGCGACCTAATTTGAATACAGAACTAATTGAGTCGACGCGATCCCCGATAGCTGTTGCTGCTGCCTCGCGTCTCCCGGCCGAGGCCAGAACCGAGGCAGCGCGATTTTCCGACAAATTCGCGGTATCGCGGCGAAAACGATGAATTTTACTCGCGGCTCGTCGGATTCCAGCTGACTTATTTTCCAGCGGCGGAATGCCATAGAGACGCGCGTCCGCCGCTTTTTATCCGAAGGCGAGAAGGATCCGAGCTGGGCGGACGCCTTCATTCCGCGAATGCCGCGCGGCCGCCGCGGCGCAACGAGCGGGAAATATACGATCCTCGAGGAGCCTTAACTCGGCGCCCATTGTCCCCCGCGGCCGCATTTGTCGTCCAGGTATGCCCGGCGCTTTCGCGCCTCGTCTACCCCGATTGGCAAATCGCTCCGATTCTCGCGTTCCTTTCCATTCTTTCTGCCGCTCCTCCGGCCTTCTTTACGACCTCCTCCGCCCGGATGCTCCCCGGTGCCCCATACCCGTCGCTCCGGAATGCGCGCGCGTAAATCGCTCCTCCGGGCATCGCGAGGCGCCCGCTTAGGCGCCCGCTTAATCGACCGCGCGGGCAATTATCGCGCCGCCGAATACTCGCGAGAGGTAAAGTCGACGTTTCTCGGAAGTAGCGATCTCTCTCGCTCGTCGTTATTGACGCGTCGCCCACGCCCGCGCTGCCTCCGCCCCCCGGAGGCGACAGGACGCGTCGACCGCGTCCGCTCCCCGCGGTGGAAGCTCCAAGGGGCACCCGAAAGCTGCGCAAGAATTATCGGTCGCGTGTGATCGCTGCTCGAGCGAGTCGGACCCCGACAAAGACACCGGCCATCCATAATTCAAGCAATCCGGTCATTGTGCGTCCCCGCGTCGGCCTCCCGGCCGCCGATTGCCTCTTTAGCCGCGCGACACCTCGCGAGCCGGCTCTTCCTCCTCCTTACGTGTTAATTCCGTCGCCGGCCGTCCACCCGCAGCCTCCTTCGACCCCGGGAACAGCCGGGGGTGGGTCGCGTCCGGCGCGAGGAACCCGCGGCACCGATTGAAATGAAGCAATTAGAGAATTACCATACGTAATACCGGCCGTTTCCGAAAGCAGTAACCGAAGGTGCACGCACGTTCGAAGGCGAACGCGAACAGCGAACGCGGCTATCCGATAGGGACGTTTCCCCGCGTTCAACCGGAGGCATGCAACGCCTCGTGTGTGCATTCTTCCTATGTGGCAACCGACTCTCATTAAGGATACGTCCGACAACCATTCAGCCTAACCCCTCTGCCGAGGGTTCAAGGTCTTCCGTTTCTTTTCCATACCGTCGTGAAACCGCGACTCCGGCCGCCGACGCCGTTCCTTTGTTCGCCGCGGGTGAAAGTGCTTAGAGAAATCTAACGTTGCGCCGTTCGTCCTCCGTTCCGCGGCTCGTCCAGGCGAGGAAAGGGACGACGGAGGGGCCCGCGGCGAACGTCGAGGGAAGTAAAAAATCATTCCTTTAATTATTCGCGATGGGAGCGAGATCCAGGAAGCCGGTGCCTCCTATTCTCGTCTCCGAAATCCTTTTGTATTGTAATGGCGGGGCCGGGAGGGACGGTAAGAGGCGCGCGCGCGCGCGCGCCCGCGGCCCAGCTTGTATTCAAAGCAGCCCTCGACTAATTTGAATAAGGAATAAAGTGCCTTTTTCGAAGTGATATAAGCGAGGGAGCCAGGTGAGGCCCCTCTCGGCCGCTGTTTATCTAATCTTGTCGTGCCATGTAAGGCCGGGCCGGACGGGCAGCTCCTAAAAGTCTCAGCCACCGACGTTATTATTTAAATAAGCCCTCCGCCTCCGGCCGTCTCCTCCCGATGACACTCTCCGCGACCTCGATACGGTGGAACATCGCGGGCGCCCGGCTCGCTCCGCGATCGGCGGCCTCGATTGCCGCCGCGTCAAATTTATTTGCATTTCTACGACGGCCCCGCCGGGCCCCAGCGCCGCACGAAACGACAGGACCGTCGCGAGATTTCCGTCGGCCAGCGATCCTCTCCGTCCGACGTGCCTGGACGCGGCCCCAGGTAGTGGGCCCGTCCTGTTCGCCCGGCGGGGAAGGAAAGCAAGAGCTCGGCGGGTTTCGTTGCTTCCTCGTTAACCAACCCCTTGCACGAAACCCACGATACCGATCGTCCCTCGACGGAAGCGGCCGAGTAACGATGCGACCAGCCACTCGACGACGTTTATCGAGGCTGCCTCGCCGACGCTTTCGTACCCGCTCCGTCCACCTCCTTCTCCTCCTTCTCCTCCTCCTCCTCCTCCTCTTGGATCGCGTCGCGTCCGCCGGGAAGATCTCACGCTTTTCCAGGAAGAAGGAGAGAAGAAGCAGAATCTGCCGATAGGTAGCGGGCATAGGTAGAACGGCCGAGAGGGGCACACCTGGGACGAGCTAATTACGAAATTGTGATAATTTCCTCGTGGTCGCCGTTCCAGCTCGACGGTCGCCAGAGCGGTTTCTCTCTCCTTGTTCCCGATTTCGTCTTGGCCTGCTCGCCCGCTCGAAAGCTACCTCGCGGAGCGTCGATCGGCTGGGAATGATCCGCGCGATAGGATTTCAGCAGCTTCGGGACGCGGCAGCGCGGCGTCGTTTGCGCGAATCATCCTTCCGGGGGCAGGGAAAGAAAAAAAATTAGTACGTCGGCGTAATCGGCCACTTTGCCCGTTGTTTTCAAGCCTCGCGGAGATACGGCATCTCATGAATGGTAATTGCGCGCGAGCGTGCCGGCCGAAGGTGTATCTGATAAGGGGCCGCGTTCGGAAAGTCGGCGAATCCGCGAGCTTCGTTAGAGTTATTGCATTGTTCTGTTCAATTCGCGGATAAAGCCGACGTGGTCGCGTTCGCGTGACCGTCGGTCTCGGCCGGCTAGCTTCCCCGCGCCGTACCCGACTTCTTCGTACTCCTCTTGCCATCCTCCTCCGCCCGGGCCGCCATTGCTGAACATCATCCATCGCGTGCTACCTTTCTAAAAGTCTCGTATTCTCGCCTCGCGCAACTTCGTTCTCCTTTGCGGGCCCCGGTCACCCCGGGGCCGTTCTATCTGCCGAACCTAACCCGCGTATCGGCTCTCCTAGGACAACGTCGGTCTAGATCCGAGATAATCCATGCCCCGGAGTTGCCCTAGGTAGAAATTTCCGCGGAGCACGGTCAGCGGATCGGCAGAAACTACCGGGGCCAGGATCGGCGCGTTTCCCAGCTGCGAGCGCGGCGCGTAGACGGTCGCGTGCGACCTGGCGACGACAGGTGGCAGGGAAAAGATCGAACGTCGGCTCGAAATCGGGCCGGGACCGCGCGAGCATTTAAACGCGGTTCCGGTGATCAGCTGCCGCTCGTTTTTCGCCGGCGATCGACAATTTCTATCCACGCGATCCCGTCTGCGAGAAGCCGAGGCGCGTTCCCCGTTGCGCCCGGCACCGCGGACGCTGCTCCTCGTGTTCCTCCTCGAGTTCCTCCTCGAGTCCCCTCCGGGGACGAGGCTCGTTAATTACTAGGCCGAAAATGTCCGACAGCGGAATGAAAATTAACCCGAATTCCACCGGCTAGGCCCGGCGCTGTTCGAACGGCTCTCGGGTTCGACATATTTCACTTGTATCCGAGGCCATCTCCCGGGACGGACCGGTCGAGTGGAGGCTTGTAAAGCCGAGGAACGACACGAATTCGTAAACGACCGATACGTATCACTCCCGTGTCATACAACGATCTCCCGTAGGATCGAAGGGTCCGCCCCGTTCGGATAACCATCGGCGTTTTTAACGGAGCCCCGCGAAATCGCGTTCCTCCTGGTTCGCGCGATCCAGAGACACCCGGGTCGACGTTGATCCGCGGCCACCCTCGGTCCATCCGCGGGCGAGGTCGCGTCGAGTCCACGGCTGCCGGGTGAAACGGCGACCGTGCGCGACGGAAACAAAGACGGCCACGGGGAGGGAGACGCGAGGCGGCGCGCGGCGGTCCGCGGCGGTCCGCGCGAAGACAGGGACACGGCGGGAACGAAACAGGGATCCGCGCGCGTATCAGCATTGACAGCCGGGTATAGGAAGAAGCGTGGAGGCTGGAAGTTGGCGGTGAATCGGGCCGGGACGAGGTGCGGCGAACAGCGTACAGCAAGGCGAACAGCGGAGGGATAGAGGCGAGCTCTTTGTTCGGGGGACGCGAGGCGACGGCCGATTGTGCGACGCGTTGATAATTTTAAAACAAAGCCCCGCCGCCTGGCCGGGCATTGTGCAAAAATCACGGGGTGGCAGGGAAAAAGAGGGAACGCCGAGGGTGGAGAGAGAGCGGGACAGCTCGTCCGTTTGTTCGTCCGCTGGCAAACGACACGCGGGTGGGCTGGGGTTCGGCTTTTATCTCGCGTTTACGAAATCCCCGCGCCGGCCTCGATCGACTAATCGACCGTGTCGACGCCAGAGATTCCCTGAAAGCCTCCGACGGCAGAAAAAGCCTGTCGATACGCCACTCCGCGCGCATTCGTTTCCCGCAAAGATACGCCACTTTCGCGCTCCGCCGGGACTCCGTCGTCGTCGTCCGCGTCGTCGTCGCCGTCTCTCCGATCGGGTGCCGCGACAGGAGGAAACGCGATGACTATCGTCGCGGTATCGGCCGGAATTTTATTCCGCTCGCCGGGGAACCATCGGGGACAATTTATTGGAGAAGCGGCGGCCGAGCGTTGCCGGCGCGCGTTTTTCCAAGTGCATCCTATCAATCGACGGGAGCGTTCTGCAGCGAAACAGTGCAAATCGCAGCGGCCGCGGCGCGTACAGCGATGCATGTCATAATGAACGGCCGGCGACTTTTTGTTTCGGTCCCGTCGGCCGGAAATATCGGCCATTTTGAATTTTCAATTTTCAACGCTCTAGTAAGCCCCTTCGGCTCCCCCTTCGCCCTGGCCCCTCTCGCGTGGCACAGTCAAACGCACGCACGGAACCCGCCGCGTCGAGCCGCGCCGCGCTCGCTCGGGTCCGGCCCTCGCCGACGATTTCGACCCTTTCGGCCACCGGGTCCGCGACTGTTACACCGCGCTTCCTCCGAAAAACGCCGGGAAGACGGCGACGCGGACGCCCTCGCGTCTTTTTCTCGCGGCTCCGTTCAACCATCCTCTAGCCGCGGGGAATTCGTTTCGCGGCTGGACGAGTTTTACGAGCGATCCGCGCGAGATAGGCGCGCGGCCGGTGGTAAATATTCTCCTCGCGTCGGACGTCCTCGTTCGCCGAAGAAAATCGCCGTTTTCGAGCGGACCCGATTAACGAGGACACCCCTCGCGGCCGCCACCCGATTTATGTTTCCCGCTGTCGCCGCCAAGAATTTTCCAACCGCCGCGCTGAAAGCAGGCATGCGAGTTCCCCGCGAGAAACGAGTCAATTACGCCGCTATTACTGTCAGCCGGAAGACCGTTCTCCGCGCGGTCGACAATTTAATAACAGCCCGATCGGTATCATTACGGATCACCGATTGACAGACAGTTATTAGAATCGCGCGGGCAATTTCGTTGTCATAACCGGGGAGGTGTAAACGCGTCCCCTTATCGCGGTCCGTCTACCTTCGGATTAAAAAGGTGGCCGCGAGGAGGTCGCGGACCCGCGGCCGAGCAAAAAGCGATTACCGTCTCCGGCAGGTAAATGAGAGATTGCCAGGAATGCCCGATACGAATGTCGAGGTTGTCGGACAGCCAGCAGGAATTCCTCCTACCTGCCGATAGATTCTCGATCGGCGAGGGCTCATTAGAAATCGGTGACGAGGCGGCCGGGCGAGCAGGTGCTCTCGTAAGCGTACAGCTGGGTGAACGACACCTGCGGAGGCGCTCCAGACCGGGAAATTATGGCGCGTAGTCGCGCGCGATATTTATTACGCGCGCGA
This sequence comes from Nomada goodeniana, assembly GCA_963969485.1. Taxonomy (NCBI): domain Eukaryota; kingdom Metazoa; phylum Arthropoda; class Insecta; order Hymenoptera; family Apidae; genus Nomada; species Nomada goodeniana. The sequence goes on along the minus strand of OZ018306.1, from coordinate 541,478 downwards.
CTATCGCGGCGAATCGTCGTAATTTATCCCCGGCAGGCCGACGGACAGGCGGGCGTTAATCGCGGGATATCGAGCCGGCGGTTCCGCGGACCCTCTCCGGCACGACTTTCCGCGACGACCGGGCTAATTTACCGATTCATTAGCGCTTTCCGCGGCGAGGCGCGACGCCGCGAATCTCGGGAATGTCGCGCGGTGGCTTCTGCTTTCGAGTTTATCTTGCGAGGGCTGCGGCCGCTCTCGGAGCGAAAACGATCGGCTCCCCGGCACGATTTATCGCGAGATCACCGGGCTGCGAACGCTCCCGATAGCGCCGTCGCGACGGGTCGTCTCCTCGTCTCGGTCGCTTCGCTGGAAACGCACGCGGGCCCATGGCCTCCAGGAGCGTCCGCTCCTCGCGGATGCTTAGGGAAATTATTCTCGCACCGTCGCGTCGTCGCCGTGGAAAGTCTGGAAGTGAGTCCGCTCGGCCCGACTGGAACGATTCACCTTGGACATTCGTCGGATTCCAGCAAACGGTTTATCGCGATCGCGCGTACGCCGCGTCTCAATCGACGCGGGCGATGATTTATAGCGGCGAGGATCGCGCGTCGACAGGCCTGTCTATTCCCAGCGAGCGTCGGACGCTGCTCGTCGCGGCGTCGTCCGTCCGCGCGGTAAGGGCGCAGCACCACCCCTCGGGCGAACTCCGGCGCTCTAGACGCCCGAAAATTTATGCGGCAGTAAAACATTCCCCCGGTGATTAACGGAGCTGGACGTCGACGGATCGCGGAGCAACGCGGCGCGCGCGCGGTAACAAGTTTTCGGCGCGAGCCGCGAATTTTCCCGCGAGGTAATACGCCGAGCAAGGAGGTCGGCCCCGGTTTCGCGGACGATCGCGACTCGCGATTAATAAATGCCCGGCTCTTATCGGGCCCGGGATATACCCGCGCGTACGTACGGACGGCGTATCTGCTGGCATACTTAATACGGGCGAATAAAAAGCGGCCACGGCGAGACGTGTTCGGCCACGTCACCAGATAATCGTGAATTATCTACAGCCGAGGCGAACGCGCAGATAAAACGCGATGGGTAGCGGTGCGCGGCCGAGCAGTTCGCGTTTGTGTGCACGAGCGAAGCCTCGCGTGCCACTCGCTTGTGCACGCTCGGTTATCTAGATGGTTATCTGGCCGGTTTATCGGTAATTTATCTGAACGGGCATTAGTTTTTGCTGGCCGATGGCGTGCACCGGCCGGGCCTTCGCGAGCCTAGATTATTCATTATCTAGACCGATCCCCTCGCCTCCTCCTTGAACTCTCTCTCTCTCTCTCTTACGGTGTCCTCTGCGTTAGTCGCGAATCCACGGACGGGGACGACACCCTTCGACGAGGGATTTTTCTTCTCGCGAATTCACCTTGCAGCGCGCTACCGTTTCGTCGCGCCTCTCGCGATAATTGTGTGTCGCTTCCTGGCGGTCTCCTGCCAACGAACGACCGGCCCCTTCGCCCCTCCCGACTACGGGGGTGGATATTCGTCTTCGCCGCGGCTAGGGTGGCGTGCACCGACTCGGCCCTCGGAGGGGCGGAAATTATGCATCGCGCGGTGCAATTCTTCTGGTATGTACGCGTGCAAGCCTGCACCTGCCCGAGGAACGTCCGACGTTTATTAATTGCGTCGAGGGATCGCCCCACCTTCGGACAGCCGTCGAGAATTATTTTTCTCGTTAACGGGGGAAATTCATCAGCTCCTGCGACAGCATTTCCTCGACCGGCGATGGGCGCTAGGAAATTATCGCGCCGGCGAAAATCGACGCGACGCTTTCGTCGGCCAGTTTCAAGTCTCGCTCCGAGTGCTGTCACTATTTATCGCAGGCCCACGGATTTCGCGGTTCGCCCTATTTGTCCAGCGTCGCGTATAATATCGCGACAAACGCCTGCGCGGCCCTGGCGATATAAAAAGGAAGAGGAGGATTAGGAAAGGGCGCACGAAGAAATATATATATATATATATATATATCGGGAGCGGTGATGTAGCGCCGCCGTGGAAGATAATTATTCACGTTTAGATAACGAACGGCCGGCGATGATATCGAGCGGAGGCGTCCATTAGCGGGGCTAAGCGTCGGCCCGAGCAAAGGTATATCTATTTATCATCAGATAACGTGCCCGGAATTATCTCGAAAACTCGCCCCCGAACGGCTCGATATCGCTCGCGTGTCGCTCGTTCCACATCGGCCCCGAGCGTTCTTTTTTTTATTCCGCTCCGGCCGTCCGAGCGGGCACGTTCGCGAGGAACCGGTATCGGGAAAGTTTCTTTCCTCTTCGATTCCTTCGCCCCGGCCGACGCGTTCCATATTTCGTTTCTCGTCCCTCCCGCGCCGACACAAACGACGCCCCCGTTATTTTTCCCCCGATCCACGGGCGGATTAGCCCCGAAGCGAAACGTCGCTCGCCCCGTATCGCGGCTTATTAATATCAGCTATTAGGGGCGAATCGGCCGAGGAAGGTTCACGCGAACCGCGGGCCACGAAAATCGGCGGCCGAGCGAAATCACGAGGCGAGGCACCCACCTTCCTCGGCCCGGCTCGCCCGTAATATACGTTCTCTCACGGAAAGCCGCGGCCACTTCCGGCGTGGCTAACCGATTATATATTCGCCGCGCAGAAGGACGAAGTCGGAGAGAATCGGCCGGTTAAACGCGAGCCGGTAAGCTTCCACGAGGCTTGTCCAGTGGCCGGGATCACGCTAACCCCTCGTTAAGTCATAACTTACCCCTACCATCGCCGCCCGTGCCCCGGTCTATCCTCCGGCGTTCTTATTTACAAGTCCCGGCCGGCCGAGCTAATTAAATATTAATTCAACGCCGCGGATTACAAGCCGCGCGCTTTCCGCGCGCCGTCCCGTCGATTTTCCGCCCGGCGTTCGCGCGAGTCGTCTCGAGGCGACGCGGTAATTAAAAGATAATTAAGCAGCGGGAATCGCCGAGTCAGCCTGCGGCGAGCGTGGATTGACTCGTCCGTATCCATCGCGTTCCTACCGCGACGAGCCCGACGACTCACTCGCGGCCGAACAGAAATTCCCGATCCTCTCTCGAACTTTCCGGACACGGTTCCTTGCCCGCCGCTTCCTCCGGGCACGCCTGGCTCCGTTCATCCCGGTTCAACACCGCGAATCGACGCCACGGGCGAGCAAACGACTGTGACCGGCCGTGTTCACGGGTTATTAAATTCCTAAGAGTTCGAGAGCGCGAGACCCGCGAACCTCGAGACTTTCCCCTCGTTTCCGCGGCGTCCGTTGCTCCGGGCGTTAACGCGAACCGCTCGCGCGTCGATTAACCCGCTCGACGTGTCGAGCATCGAGCATCCAGACCCGTCCAAGCGTTTTCCATCGGAGCCCCGTCGTCCGTTTCTCGGTTCCGCTTCGAGACGCGAGAGCGGAGCAACGAGAGGCGAGCAGGCCGGATAGGAATAAGGTGGACGAAGGTGGCGGGTCGGCCGGGATTTTAACAAGAATTTCGCTCGGAGCTCGCAAAGATACGAGCGGTGGAGAGAGGGGGCCGGCGAGGGGGGCAGAAGCTGGGAAGATAGCCGGCCCCGGGAACGCGGCTCCGCGTCCCTCCCTCCCACGCGGACCCCAGGGTGGCTAACCCATCATTATCGACAATTTATCAATAGCCAATAATATTATATTAAAGCGGCGGGCAGCGGCGGGCAGCGGCGGGCAACGGCGTGGAAACCGAAACTCGCGCGACGCCACCCTCTTCTCGTCCCGCTGCCACGGCCAGGAACGCACGCCAATGCGCCGTATTTATGTTGCCTCGAATCATAATGCTCGAGTCGCTGCACCGCCGGCAGGTACGAGACTTTAATCGGATCACCGCGCGACCGTTCCGATTGATCCGCCCCTGTCGTCGCGAGCAGATTCCGCGTCTAATAGAAACGCGCGGGGTCGAGGAGGAGGAGGAGGCTGAGGAGGATAGCAAAAATGAGCCGGTTAACTCTCGCGGGCACGCTCCGACGGTATCCCGGCCATTACGATATTTACCGGAGCTCGAGGAAGGAGATCGTAAAGCCGGGCTTTCCTGAAAGCCGCTTCGCACGCCGCGCGCAAAACCGCCGACTGTTTGGCCCTCTGTTTGCGCAGACGGGACTTTTTAATCTCGATAATTCTTCCCGCGGTTACACCGCGCGACGCTCGCCCGTTCCGCGGGAGGGAGGGGGCAGGGGGGGGGCCAGAGACGCCGCGTCGCGTCCGGGACGTCGCTCGTTCTGAAATTGAAAAGATAGAATCTGACGAGGAATGGCCGCGGCGTTTGCGGGTGCCTTAATTTACAAGAGCGATCGCGATCGCGATCGCGCCGATAGCCGGTCTTGTCGGGATATAATTTAGCGGTAGTCCGCTTCCACAGACGATCTCTCCAATCAACCACTTAGGCCGACGATGTATTTACGAGGTGTTTCGTAATTTTCTCTAATTCGACGCGACTTCCCCCGGAGCTGGCCGGCCAGCACGCGACCTCTCCTCTCCAGCCGTCGAATCGTCCTCTCGTCGCCGCGGTTCCTCCTCCCTGACAGATCCGCGCTCGACGATCGCTCGAACCCGGATAACCGTGGGCCTCGTTTCGTCGCGACGTACGAAATTTCAAGGCCGCGGGACGCCTGCGACCGTAAATCAACGGGAGCGGACAATTGCACCGGCTCGTACTTGGTCGGCCGACAAAAACACGGGTTCCCGATCGCCGATATATCCGGATACATCGAGGCCCGGCCAGGGAGACTGGTAGACCGCGTGTCTGAAAGGATGCTAACTAGATGCTCGACCCCGAAAAGGGCTGGTCGATCTCGGGCCGGCTCGTTCCTTCCACCATCTCCGCCGCCACCTCCTCCTCCTCCTCCGCCGCTGCCTCCTCCGCTGCCTCCTCCATCTCCTGCCGTGTTTCTCGTCCCCCTGCTGCTCTTCCTGTTCCTCTTTCACGGCGGCTGACCGGGACCCCGCAACAGAGATTAAAAAGTTAATGGGGGGGCGGGCTGTGGGGGCGTGCTACGTGTACGCGGTGCCGGGATTTATGTCTGCACCACCGAGATATCGTTCCGCTCGAACGCCAATCGGCACCGGCCCCGTTCTAAATCTCTCCCCCGAGCCCACCAGCCCCTCTGCGTGTACTCGACTTTCGCGAAACGAGCCTCACCTCCGCCACCTTTTATTCCCAAATGAACGCCACTCGAGTCGAGCCGCCCCCCCACCCCTCCCACCACCCACCGAACGGCGGAGGAGAAAAGCCGTGACGGGGCCATCCGGCCGAGTATCCCCCGATCGGAGGGGCCGGCCCCGTCTTCCGGGATTTTCACCGTCACGATTCGCCTCGCGATGCACGAAATCGATCACCCGTCGTCCCACGAGCGGGCACCGTGCCCCGCGCGCGATCCTCTCGGCCGCAAAAACTAGACGCCGCTCCCCCGTCTAACTTTCCATTCCATTTTTTCCCCTTTTAATTGCCGATAATTTATATACAGGGAAATATTAGATTCGTGCGAAACCGTATTAAAGCAGGGCTCGGGGAAGAACGACCGTGGCCGAGAGAGAGAGATTGGGCGAGGGTGAGCGAGGGTGAGCGAGGTAGAGCGAGGGAGAGGGGGAGCAACCGTCTCGAAGGCCTGTAATTATTGGCAAACATGAGCATCAAAAGATTAATTTTTACGCGAGATTGATGCCGCGGGATCGAAGGGTATCGACTGACGGCTGCCAGGGGGAGGGTTACGATCTCGAGGGGGGGTTCTATTCCGCCTCCACTAACGAGATTCTCCGTCCCCGTTCCTCCGCCGACCCCTTCGTCGACGATCTCGCGAACAATAGCGCACCGAGGTAGAGGCGCTCGGCGGATTTGTCCGCGTTTCGTCGCGTCCACGGGTCGGCGGTCTCCTCCGTGGTACCGGGGGTGGGCCCCGACGCGAAATCTCGGGTTTCGCCCGGGCAGCAGGGGTGCAATTACCGAATTAAATATAAATTGTCGAGTGATCGACGCGCCGGGCCGCTTCCGCGATCGACGCTCGAAATTTTTCGTCCCCCGGGGTTCGCGATACGCTCGGGGCTCGGCTTAATCGATCGACGGAATGCAAAGGCGGTTCCGAGCGGGCTCCGCCGGCTTTAATTACGAGAGCCGTGAGAATTCGACGGGTGATCCTCTGCCTGCTTTCCGGCGAAAAAGGAGATCGCGTATCGAGCGGTAACGAGCATCGGTGGTGCGCCTCGTTTCGCCTAGACGGAAAATCGACCGGGGATACGCATTCGTCGCTGTCGGTGCCAGCGATGACCCTTGTCCGCGAATCGGCCGGGCCGACCATTAAGACAAAGCCGGACCTCTGCCATAACTCTCCATAGATTTATAGTAGCGGCCGGCGAGGGAAAACGAGTCGGCGTTATAATCCTTCTGGTGTCTCCGCGCCGCGGTCGCCGTGGTTCGTTCCTCGGCGCACCGTCGCGCGGACGGACCCGGTCGAAGGGGGACAGAAAGCGCAGAAAATACAGCTCTGCCCGGCGTCCACGCCGTCGAGGCTGACTGGTGCGCAAAGGAAGCACGGGCTATAAATATCGGCTTATTTACGGACCTGGGGCCCGCCGCGCAGCGGGGATAAATTCAACGAAATTCCCATTCAATTAACACCTTATTTATCGGGACGTCCGATTCGAGCCTCCTTTGCGCCCCGCGCAAACAATCCTCGTCGAGGAGCAACGGAACGCTGTCGATCGCTCCCCTTCGCGTCGGAGGAGCGTGCCGGGTCGAATGGAGCATCGAGTGGCGGCCAATCGAGCAACGAACCCCGCGTTTAGAGAGCAAAACGTTGCGAGGAACAATGCGAGCCGCGGCATTGTGGGCAAGAAGGGGTGGCGCGGTTCTCCCCGCGATTCCCAGCCGGCCGACGAACTCGTAGGGGACGGCAGCGACGCCGAAAGAGAAGCGCGCCCGTGCCGCGGGACAGCGAACGCCCGGGCGGAAATTAGAACCTCGTCGAGTAATCGTCGACGGTAGTTTAAGAAGTCGCCGCGGCGCAAAAAAGTCCCCGGTCGAACCGTAATCCGGTCGTTCTTCTTTTTGCGCTCGTTCAGGTGCCACTTTTCTCGAGGATTCAGCTGCTACATCGCCGACGTCTTCTTCTCTCTCCCGGCGAAGGGATCCACCGGCCGCTACCGGGTGGTAAAGTACACCGGGACGAAGGAGGCTCGGTTACACCTGCTTCACGAAAGCCGTGCGCCGGTCTTCCCTCGTCCACGCGCGCCTCGTACCTGTCCTCGTTTCTCTCGGGCGACGCTCCGTCCATCGCTGGACCTCGTCGTCCTCGCCCGTTTTCCCGCGAGGAGGAAATTCGCACCCCGTCGGTTTTCCTCGCGGGCGACGGATATTCCTCGACGGCTGTCGCTCGCAGGGAGAGGAACGCGAGAGCGGACGCGTTCCAACGGTCGCTCGAAACGAGAACGCCGGTTCCCGAGTCAACTCCCCGAGGATCGTTCCCGTCCACGAAATCGAGCGAATTGCACCTGCGCAGCTGCCCGGCCGGGCAGGTGAATCCTCGACTCGCCCGAGCACCGTGGGTTTCGCGCACAAAGCTGCCCACGGCCCCGGCACGTTGACACGTGTGAAGAAAAAAACACGGGGCTCACGGATCGGGCCCGGGGAAAAGCGTCCTCGAGGACACGGGCAGGTGATATCAATTGCACGAATTATGCTTGATTGACTTACGAGGGTCGGGGCCGCCCTGCCGAAGGCACGAGCCATCGTCGAGAACGGCGCGTCGCGCGGAATTTTATTCGCGACACGAAACTTCGTGCCCGGAGAGGATCGAAACTACGCTCCGAGACCCTTGGCCCCTGAGAGCGGGCTCTCGTCCCGCCCGCGGTCTATTCATCGGCGGCTAATGAAAGCGAAGAGGCCTCTAAATTTCCGCGCAGCTGTGGCCCCATTTCTTTTTTCAGCGCTCGCGCAGCTCGTCCTCGATCGGCAAATAAAATCGGCCCGGCGTCGATCTATAATCTGACTCCGCGCTGGTATACGCGCGGCACGCATACTCGCGGACCGGGGCCCGGCTCTTTCGCTCTTTCGCTCTTTCGCTCCCTGGCGGCCGCATGCAGCCGACCACGAGCCTCCGCTTTGGTCCGCGCGTATAGTGGGCAATCTTTGTAATTATAGAGCAGCCGCGCGTCCCATTAGCTCGCCGGGCCTCGTGCACGGCCGCTCGAGCGAGAGGAACGACGAGACGGAGTATCGTTTAGCCCCTGACCAGCTCAACGTCGCCTGGATGCGCTCGACGATGAGAAATTTAATTACACCGGCAACAAAGACCATCTCGCCGAGATCCATCCGTCCAAGATCCGTCTTATTCCGGGGACCGGGACGACGGAGCGTCGTTCGCGCAACCGGGAACACCGAAAGGAACACGGGCTGGTGGATTTTAGCCGGGACGCCGACGCGAGCCTGCCCCTCTCGAAGGAGGTGGTTCCGCGGCCGACCCAGCTCGTTACCTTCCTCCCTGATGTCATCATTTCGCTCGAACCCCTCGCCTCCAGCCGCTGTCCGTCGGCCAGTTAGTCGGCCTATTCGTTTCCGCGACCAGGACAGCGGTTACCGGGCGGATTGCGATTCATTGGTTCCGCTGCAGGTGTTGCGAGTCCGGCTGGACGGAACTATTAAATGGCAATTTTACGTCCGACTCCTGCGCCCGTTCGTGTCACGCGCCTGCTCGTCTCGGCGCGTCGAGACTCGCGAGACGGGTGCATCGAGTTCCTCGCTCCGACGATTCGTTCTCCCAGAGAAAAGCCTGGAGAAAAGCGGCGCGGAATTTGCACCTGTGGAGAAAGAAATAGATGAACTTTTCCGACAGCTAGGCACGATCACCTGCCTCCGCGACGACGGCGCATTTGTTTCCTAATCGGTCGAAAGTTCGCACCTGCTTTCCATCCACTTTCAGGGGGCTGCTGTCTTTCCTCTCCTCTCCTCTCCTCTCCTCCCCGCTCCTCTTCAACCTGCAGTTTCGGCCGGACTCTCGATTAAGCCGGTGATCGTTGAACCTCAATTAACGAGTCCGTACCAAAAACGGCTCGGGCCCCTTTCGCGGTTAATCGATTTATCGGGCTCGCGTGATCGGCCGCGATGATACATAATTAATCGTTTCGGGAGAAACTTTGCGAGGGCACGGCGATGCGCGGTTTCTTCGCACGATAATCGCTCGAAATTGCGCTCGATTTTGCTCGCTCGAAGACGCGTCGACGTCTCTCACTGGGTCAACCTGCCCGCTCGTTTCCGATCACCGGGACTCCCCCGGAGGAATATCCTTCGTCGCCGGTGCCGGGAAAATTGCGCGAGGAATTGCGCCCGTACCTGTTACTCGCGTCCACGCCATCGGCAATTAGTTCAGCTGCGGCGAGCGGAGACGCGTGCCCACTGCGAGCCGCGGTCGCCGCGGTCGCCGCTGCACCTGTCGCTCCGGACGACGCGCGCTTTCATAAATTCGAGCTCCGCGGGTAGCGCAGGCGAGCCACCTCGTCGGCGACAGCGAGGCCCCGATAAAAAAGCCGCCGTCGAGCCCGTTCCCGGACACCCGGGACCACGCGGACGCCGCTGCGCTTTAAATTTGATTTAGGACGCTCGCCGCGAGCGAACGGAAACGCGGGGACCGAAACGTTTCGCGCTGCTCCGTCTCCTAGCGGAGCGCTATCGGGCCCCGGCTAGCCTGCCAGGCGTGTCTCGAGCGGACCGATCGAATTCGCAGGTGTTCCGCTGCCGGCGAAACTCGCGATCGGTCCTCTCGCCTCGAGGATCGCGCAGCCGATGCGCAAGCGGCGCGGCGCGATAAATCTCGTCCACGATGCCTATCTCGGGGACTATGCGAGCCGGCCAGACGATTTCCTCGTCGTCCTCCCGCGACGATCCGGGCTCCTGGAATTTCGAGTGCTCGAAACTTCCGCGTGCCGCTACTTCCTGCCCGCTTTACGCCCGCCCTTCGCCGGCTACTCTCTGCTCGTCGGAATTTCCACTTCCACTCGTATTCGATTTGCCCGTGGGGATCCGCGGACGTTTCGTGCTTACTTCGGCCGACGGTTCGACGGTTCGACGGTTCGACGGTTCGGGGCCGCAGTCACGAAACGGCTGGAGGATCGAAAATTAAGGTTCGCTTGTCCGGCACGCGACAAGAAGCATCTGCAAGCGCAAGCTGCAGACTCTCTCTCTCTCTCTCTCTCTCTCTCTCGTCCACGCGCAATCGTATGAATCACACGGAACGCGACCAGGCTATCATTACGCCGGTAATCACGGTCATTTGTCCGAACTGTTCTAATCGAGAGTCGATATCGGGTGCCGGCGACTCGCGTATTCCCCGCTGCCGATCGCCCTTCCCCTAGGAAGCTCGTCCCAAAGAGGAGCAGCGGTTTCCCGTTCGATTCGTTCGGGGAAACTCGTGGGTGGACGGAAGACGGGCGAGGGATTTCTCGTAGAATAATTGCATATCGAAGGGGCGAACGAGCGGCGAGTTTTCTGGCAGCCGTGGAGAAAGGCCTCGCAGCAATATTATTTAACCGTTAAAGTCAGTCCTCGTTAGGCCGTGGCCGATAGAGGCGTGGGTCGTGTCATCGTATATTAGTTCGGAAACGCCTCCCGCGGTATCGAGGGGGGCGCGATGGCACGCGAGATTAATAGCCGACGGGTCAAGTACGCCGAGAGCTGTGCCGGGGTTACCTCGGAAAGTTACGGCCGCCTGTGGAACAGCCAGCGAAAATTCCATCGGCCGCGATACGTCCCGGCGAAATTCAATTTCTCCGCCGTCCCCGTACGACCGGCATGATGTTTGCTCTGGACGAAACGATACCGCTAAGAGACCGATCAGACTTTTCCCCGGTCGGATAAGATCGGGCGCAGCGCCGCCGCCGGAGTAATTGCGCGATACTTTATATATTACGCTAAGTAATTGCCGCGTCAGTATGCGCGTTTATGTAAGGCCGCGGAGCGAACAATGAGAGACGATTACGATCGTCTCGGAATCGCATTATCCCGTCCACGAATCTCGCTGGATCCTCGTAATTAACGCGGCTCGGGGGCTCTGTGAAAAATCCGGCTAAATCTCGCGCCGTTCCTGCCGTCAAGTTTTCCGTCCTGCCTCCGCGCCGCCCGGGTCGCGAACGACCGCGGGAAATTTTTCGTTCGATCATCGGGAGACCCGCGATTCTCCGCTCGTCGCGGAAACTCGGCCGTCGTCGAGAGAACGGTCCCGAGCGGTGCTCCGTCGAGTACGACGTTGGCGTGAAATTATTCGCGACCGCTTTTTCCGACCAATTCAACGCTTCTTGGGTGAAGAGATTACCGCGGCACGCATTGTTCCGCTGCTCGATGTTATCCACGGCCTTTCGTATTATTATTTAGCAACCGCGCCGGCGATAATTGGAAGGCTTCACGGTTGAATCGGTCGATTTCGCAGTGCCCCGCGGCGATTCGATCTCGGTCGGCGGAAACGGGCGTGCAAGAAAAAGACGTACGAGCGAGAAAATCCGAACGCGATTCCGGCGACGGTCGGGAGCGGCCACTAAATCCTGCCCCGTCCCGCCGGCCGACTGCCGAGTTCCTGGACGCGTCGTCCTGGACAAATGCCCGGATGCCAACGGTGGAAGCAATGCGTCTCGACGCCGACGCTCCGCGAGGCGTCACCGTTCCCGGCCAGTTCCTGCGAGGACGTTTAACGCCTCCAGCACGAACCTCGCGGCTCGAGTCGGCGGCGTACCGGACAGTGGCCGAGATTTTCGAGCATAATGCTATTTTCACCGGGCGCGCGGGTGAAAACGTAATTAAGAACGAAAGCGATTAAAGCGCGGTGCTCGCCGCGGGACGGTCGGGTAAAAGGCCGAGTAACCGAGCGGGCTCCATGTGTGGCACGGTTAGCAGCCCATCCATTTTTCTGACTGCTTGTTGTTTCGCGGTGGGGGTCCCGCGGAGAGGGCCCGCTTCGATCTCTCGAACCCCCGCGATCCACCTCGATCGTGCCCGACCTCTTTCGCGCTAATCGTAATCCACGAGCGATCCCGCGTCCAACGGGAATATCCGTCCCGCTCGTGCGACGATGGAGATTCCTGGTGGCCGCGCGAGGGCCGATGTCGCCGAGCCGACAGGCCGAAGAGGTAAAGAGCGACGAGGGAGCTGCTCGGCCGCTCTCTCTTTTATTTTCTAAGCGCCAGTCACGCCGCTCTCATCAATCTTGTTCGATTATTCCGTGATGGGCGAAAAAGAGCGGCGCGAAGGCGGTTTCGGAAGGGGGAGGGTGGGGTGGAAGGGGGGAAACAAAAGGAAGGCGGGTCGTTATAAATGGCGAGGCGATTTGATTTCTATTAGGAGACGCATTGTTCGGTCCGCCCGGGGGTGCCGGCTATCGTTAATGAATTTGTGCTCGCGGCGTCGAGCGTGGAAAATATTTCGAGAGTCTTCGATCGACTCCTCGGCTGGAAATTGCCACCCGTCACCCGTCACCCGTCGGAGAGGGCCGCTCGAGAGGGCGTCGACGGGAGGTGGGTCGTCGCGAACACTCCTCGGAGTGTCAGTCTCGCGGATAATTTACGCCGCGGCTTTATGGGAGGCTAACTAGCGGGTAGGACGCTAACAACACCTACGTTCCCCTCCGAGAGAGAGAGAGAGAGAGAGAGAGAGAGAGAGAGAGAGTACCCCGTGAAGTCTTCATAAACGCGCTGGCCGTCTCCCTCCCGATGGAACTCGGTCCTCGAGGAAATCCCCCGAGGAATCGATCGCTCCACGGCTAGCCGCGCAGCGGCGTGATCGACGAGCGAAGGAAGATCGGGGACGGTTCCTCGATCGATCAGGGCGCTGTCTCCTCGCGGAGGATCGAACGGAGCAGCCCGACAATAGGCAGATTAGGGGCTCGAATGGATCCCTGGTCGCCGGCATTCACGTAACAGGATGAAATCGGCGGTGGAAGAGAAGGCGGCGGCGGAGGGCGAAACGATAGGTGGCGACGGTGATCCGGGGAGCGAGCAGGGCTCGATTTATTCATGCGGGAAATCGCTTTGCCGCGTCCGTTGCGGCTTCGCGATCGCCATTGTCGTGCTTTCCGTGGGACACGCGGCCGGCCCCGTTCGCGAGTGGAGCCGACACCGCTCCACTTCCGCGTCGTTCTTCGCGGCTGTTGGCTTTGCGCGACTCGAGAGATCCCGACGAAATTACCAATTAGTCCCGCTGTTTATGCCCCGCTCGGAAGGGACCTCTCGAGCGAGGAGAGAAAGGCTGGGCCGGACGGAGAGAACGAAGGGACCGACTCCCTTCTGTGTGCACACGAGAGGAGCCAAGGCGGGACAATGACCGTGAAGAAAAGCTATTACAATCGTCGAACGATTAGCCCGATCGTTTTTTGGCTGCCCCATCGAGGCGGAATCACGGGGAGGGCATTCGCCGGCTTTATGAGGCAACAATGACTGGTCATCCACGGGCATTCGGGTATACGCGCTCTCTCTCTCTCCTCTCCTCTCCTCTTTCGCCGCGACTACCTCTCGCTTCGTTCTCTCTCCCGGCCGATGATTAACACGCGCCTACCTTATTCGATCAGCCGAATACGAGCTGCCACGATCGAACCGATCCGGCAACGGGAGGGCGCCGATAATTGCCGTTATTAGAACCTCCGCCTTTCCTCCTTTTTCTCCCGGCCCTCCTTAACTAGCCGATCGTGATTTGTGCGATTTCTTATTCCTCGACCGGCGACCCCCGATTCGTCGCTTTCGCCGGGATAATCCACGCCGACCTTGGGCCCAGCTCCGTATCGCCGAGCAGCTTTCCACGCACGTTCGCGGTTCCCTCGCGATCGTCGCCGCTGACAGGTCGAACCTCACGTCCTCGCGACGCGGCGCCCTTTTCCAACGAGCCGGCACTCGCGGAGGCAAAGGTGTGCCCCCGCGAATTACCATTCGGACGTCTTTCTCCGCCGGGCCCGCTTCCGACACGAATCGCTTGCAAATTCTCCGCCACCTTTCGTCGCTCGATATACAGCTTCGTCGGGGTTCGCGACCGGCTAATGGGCTTTCCTCTCGAGCGCCCGATCCGCGCGCCAAATATTCCTTATATGTATATCGAGGCGATCTTATCGAACGAGGAATTGGATTAACGGGATCAGCCGTTGATGCGATTAATCCGGTGGACGTGTATCGACCTCTCTCTCTCTCTCTCCCTTTTCCGCCGCGTCGCTGGAATAAAAAGAAACGCGAGGAAGGGTAGAACGATCTTTGATGGAATGAAAAAGAAAGGCGGAGGTGGGAGATCGGAGCTGCGCGCACGAAGGAGGTGCCCGGGTGAACCGATCGAGGGCCGCGATCTATCCGCTCGAAAATCGAGCACGAGGGCGTCTACGAGGCGTCGATGCCTCTCGTCTCGTCTCCGCGCGTTGCCCAGCTTCATGATCAACCTGCAATTAAATCGGCCAACTGAATTTCGTACGCGGGAACGATTGCAGATATAATTGAACGATAAGCGGTTCCGCGATCACCGGCGACCTCCGCTTTCGCGACGCTCGTTCCTTCCTCTGGGATAAAGGGAATGCTCGCCGCCGGGATTCGCGACCCTCCGACGGGACTTTGTCGCTGGCGTTTACCCGTATCTCTCGGCCCGGCCGAGGAACGTCCAGACGGCCGGCTCGGCGGAGGAGGGCCGACGGAGGTGGATCAGCGTCGTTATTAATGGGCACGATTACTTGGCGAAACTCGCGCCTTTGTACGCCAGCCTCCAACCGCACCCCTTCCCCTCACGCCGCCCCCGCAGCCGCTCATAACACCAGCTCGTGCATTCTTCTTTTACACCTGTACGAGCCCTTCTAACTTATGCATGGGATCCTCCCACAGAAACAATGCACCCGCTCCTCTTCTTCCTTCCCTTTTCGCACTCCGCCTCGTCCTCTTCTGGCCTCCTCTCGCGCGCCGCTAATTTGTCTCTGAGGGCTTTCCTCGTCGAGCGCTCAACTTTATAGCGGCGCGGAATTTATAGCAATCCGCCGCTGCCCGTATCCGCGAGTATAATTTTCGGTCGGAGTCGCAGGCGATTCTCAGCCGCTCCAACCGGGACGGCGTGATCGCGAGCTCGACGCACTGGACGTTGCCATCGCCGTGTCAAGTGGACGGAACCGGGTCTTCGTGGAAACGTCGCGGTCGCGTGGAAATCGGAGCTGATTCCCGTCTCGAGAGTGCGTGACGCGTTGAAACGCGTTGCGTGCCACCGGCAATAATAATCGGGACGCGTCTAAACCGGCAAATCACGATGCACGGAACGACCCGAGGATTCCTTCTGCCTGGCCCACTCGGGGATCGATTCTCCCCCTCTCTCTTTCTCTCGAGAAGCAAAAGAAGAAGAAGAAAAAAAAAGAAATGACGCGGCTCTTCCTAATCCGTGAGTTGACTCCTCGAGGCGAATCCTCTCGATTGATTCCCGCGTCTCCCTGGCGACCTCGAAATCCCTCAGTTTCACACTCGACGTGAGACTGACCCCCAGCGCTTGACCCACGCGACGGGATACGCGACAGGGATTACGTCCAGCCTGTTTCGATTTCGATTCAGCGATTTTCTTACAGGGTTTCCGTCGGACTCCTGCCACCCCGGGATCGCGTCGATGCGTCACTTTTGCCCAGCGACGCGGAAGGGATTCGATTTCGGACGGGATCAGCTTCGCGTATACGCGATTCATCGGGCTGTCCGCCGTGGAAAACTCCTGGCCCAGGCCGGATAAATTACGGACGGCCTTTCTGCTACATTAAAGTTTCCCGGAGGCGATTAGTAGCTGGTACTTGAACACCGACACGGTAAGCCCGTTACGTCGCGGGACATCACTCGCGACGCCTTTCTTTCTTTCTTTCTTTCTTTCCCCTCCTCGAGCGATTCGACGCGGAGGCGCCTCGTCGAATATGTCACCGGCGCACATTGCGCATCAATTATTCCCAAACGACCAATCTGCCGCCGCTCCAATTTCATCTTACCCTTGGTGCGCGACAATTAGCGCGGCCCGCCTAATCGGAGCGCTCTGCTTTCAAAAGGCAGCTGCGGTGAACCAAGAGGAGAAGCCGGTTGACTTCGAGACACCGAAAAGTCCCTCCTCGGCAACCAGGATTACCGCGAAATCCCGGCCAGTTTTCAAGGAAAGTCGCATTCTCTCCCCGACAGCGATTATCCACGGCCGGTCCTTTCGATTCCATCGGCTTTTCCCCCCTTACCTCGGAGCGACCAATTGCCGGCCAGCTGTCCCGACTTACAGCAGAAACCTATATACAGAATTAATTCACCGTGAAACGAGTCCCTGTCTCTTCCAGGATCAATTTTTTTTCCCCATCCCGTGAGTTTCAACGGGGAGGACGTATAGCAAGTTAACTTCTGCGAGAACAGCGTCGCGAAGTTCCAGTTTCGACGCGTTCATTGATTAATTTTTTTCGATGAAATTTCAGCGCTATATAAAATCTGAGCGATCCCCCGCAGCGCGAAAGAGTAATTAATTGGCCAGCGGACAGAACGATGCAGCGTCGCGTTTATCTCGCTCGCGCGACGATGCGCGAATACGGAAACCGTTTTTCTCGGCCGCGTCTCGGCCGGATATCGATAGCTATCGGCGCGGCGCGACGGAATTTATTCGCTTTAGCGAAAGCCGCCGGCTTATCTGGCGCACCGGCCTTTGATTTGCATGTAAACACCTCGTGTCGGCCGATAACGCTTAATTGACTCGCACCTGTTAATTAATAAGGAGGCCCCGTCCCAGCCGATCGGCCAATCGTTCTCCCGATCGTCCGCGGAAAAAAGGCCGCGAATCCCTTTCGATACTTATCTGTCGTGGTCCTCGTTCTCCCATCCGAATGCAAAGGGGTGGGGTTGGGGGGGTAGGGGGGAGGGGCACGCTTTTGGTCCGAAGCAGGAAAGATCCGCGATTATGCGTGAATTATCGTTAATTTATTTTAAGTTAAAACCATTTTTTTTACAACGATATCTTACAATGTCGCTTTATACATGCTCTCGAAATTGAATTATCGCCACGGAACGGCCGACGTCTAATCGTTAAGCGCGGCCTCGACGCTCGCCTCCGCCTTTCTCACTTGCGCCCGGACGCCCCAACGCTCGGTGCCTTACAAATTATATGTATGTACCTCTGCACACTGCGTACGTACCAGCCGCTTCTCCGCGTTCGATCCCGTTCGATCGTGTCTGCGCCGGGTTGTGTACGCGTGTGTTTGTTTGTTTCTGTGGCTCTGTACAGTCTACGCGCTACGCCCTAATAATACTATTTATTAGAATAACCTGTCACCTTGCCGCTTCGCCCGTCGCTCCTCGCCCTCCGGACTCTGTTTCGTTCCGTTCCGTTCCGTTCCGACCCCGTCCGTTACCTCCTGCTTCTCAGTCTTTTCATTCTTATTCCTTTCTCGAGTCTCTCTCGAAACGACGATCTACCCTCGAGACCGGGCGTCTCGGACCGATCCGGAAAGCTCCGCCGGCGATCCTCCGCGTGGAACTGGAAAAGGGATGAGGGGAGAACGGTGGATCGTGGAGTGAAGTAAGTCGAGAGGCGAGTTAGATGAAACGGATGTTGGTCGACGAGCGACGCGGAGGATCGGCTCGACGCGCGTGGCCGGGGCCGCTGAAACCGATGCTCACGGGCAAAGGGGTCGCGAGCAGAGGGCACCCCCTAACCCCTCGAGAAGCCTTCGGTGAAAACGATCTAGCAAGTTCGAGAAAAGAAAGGATCACAATGGGCCGTCCTGCTCGACCCGTGTCGAGCGTGGTCGCGCGATTAATTGATTAACTAGTTAATCAATTAGAAGGGAGAGATTAATGAATAATCGGCGATACCGACCGATCGGTGACCACGATAATAGTAATAAGAATAATAATGATAATCGTCATTCACGGCTATTAACCTTTCTCGCTCGCGATAAATCGCTTTAATTACCATCGCGCGCTGCGACTATCTAGATGCAAATCTTACGATGCGCAATTAACCGCTAATTTATGCACAATCACTTTTACTCCTCTCTCCCCTGGTTCTTTTTCTTCTTGCCGGTCGCGGGTACACGCGTCACCTATTCATTTATAATATCTATATTTATATTTATTCATATATATATTTATATATTCATCTTTATATAATATATATATATATATAATAGATTTCCGTTTATTTATATATTTATAATATTTATATATATATATATTCTATTATTACAATGATAACGATACACAATCTCGAAGATACAAAATTTACAACGCCTCCTCCTTTCTCGCATCCGTTGAACATTCTTTCTTTTCTTACCAGAAATGTTGCATTCGCAGTTTGCGCCCCGTGCCTCGGCGTCCACATTTGCTCTATAAATTTTTGGTTCGCTCCATATCCCACTCCGCCTCGTCCGAAATGCGAGAGGCCCGGGCAGGCCGATCAGGATCACCGGAAATTCGATACACGTCGCCGACATTTCGCACCTTAATCGCTACGTGCTTGCTGTACACCTAACTTGTTGCTCGCTATCGCTAACCGGTGCGACGCGCGACGCTACGCTCGACCGACTGGACGCCGATTCTCGAGGGGAAAGAAACGCTCGAAAGTACGGGAACTCGCGTCGGATCGCGATACCGCTCGTAGAAAATGTGCTTCCGATTCGAAACGCGACGGAGCGACTCGATCGAAGTATTAAAGCTGAACGGAGAAATGAAGCGCGCGCGCGGAAGAAATCGGCGTCCAATGGTTCCCCGCACGGATATTTCGTTCGACAAAAGATTTGGAAAATTGCACGATGTCTCTCGAATACACACACTTAACGCTACAGTCACTAGCCTCCGAAGACCGACTCCTACGCCCGTGGGTTTCATACCCCCCGCGAAATTCTCGCGCTCATACCCCGCGAGCCAAAGCACCAGCTGTTCTTTTTTTTTTCTTTTTCTTTTTTTTTCTAATTTTTTTCCTTCCTCCTTTCCTTCCTTCCTTCCTTCCTTCCCTCCAATCGGAATAAATAATCGAACGATCCGCTTTCGGTTCATCCATGCCGGAGTCGTCTTCGAAGGGCACCCCGGGAGGGATCGACGACGACGAGGGTGAACACCCCCTGGCACGCACGCACGTACGCGCGCAACGTAAACCCTTGCGTCGAACCGCAAGTAGCAAGGGACTACATATATGTACAGAGCGCGTCTAACAAGACTCGATACAAGTAATTAGCTGACTTTGTACTTGGGTACCGGGCTCGACGGCCCTACCGTGTGAGAAACTTTACATATTTACAGGGACGCGAGACCGCCAACGAAAGGGACCTAGATGGGGAAAAAAAAGGGAGAGAGAAAATAGTGTGAGAGAGAGAGAGAGTGTGTGTGTGAGAAGGACAGAAAAGTGGAAAGGGAAGAAATATATATTTATACACATAAGACTGTACGCGACGGCTCTCCCCCGTGCTTCTGTTTCTTCCCTCGCGCGTCTCCGACGTCCCTCAGCTTTCGGAGAGGGAGTGAGAGAGAGAGAGAGAGAGCGAGGGAGAGGAGAGCTGGAGAACCCGCGCGATTACGTTAGAACGAGTGTGGTGGGCTGCGTCCTGAGCTGCTGATCGCTCGCGATTCATGTGTACTCCGATCGCCAACCGGTCTGAAAATAGACAAACAGAACATCCATGTGGTTTGCCTTCTCATTCACCGTCGAGTGCGCGCCGTCTCCTCGCCGAACGTCCACCCGAACTAATTCCAAGAGGTCCGAGAGAAAGGGGTTGGGTGTACGAGAAGAAACGGAAAAAGAGAACGAAAGAGAAAGAGAAAGAGAAAGAGAAAGAGAAAGAGACACAGAGAGCCAACTCACCATTGCGTTCGTCGTGGCGGCCAGCTGGAGACCCTGAAGACTCGTCATGTGATGGGAATGAGAATGCGAGTGCGAGTGGGGGTGAATCGGCGGTGGCGCTGGGGGTGCGAAACCTTGGTGGAGACCGCCGGCCACACCGACCCCCGTGTGATACATGTAGTGCTGCATCGCTGGATGCATCGTGTGATGATGCTGCGACGTGCCTGCAATCAGAAACGAACGCCACCCGTTAATATCCGTCCCGGTGGCGACGCGACGAAGGGGGCACGAAAGCGTGCGAGTACTCACTCATAGGCGAGCCGAAGCCCGAGTGGAAGGGCTTGTTGTCGAGGTCGAGGTGCCCGCTGGCTTTGATCATGTCGCCCATGACACCGCCCAGGCCCAGGCAGCCACCGGCCTTCTTCTTCTTGCTCTTCGACGAGAGCTTCCTGTTCCTCGTCTGGATGCCCTCCTTCTTCATCGTCAGCGGCCGGTTCACCTGCAAGAGTCGTAGCCAACAATTCGTTGAGTGGATCGGTTACGGTCTAACCGCGAATCGGGAACGGTTAACGCCGGTCGACCGGAGGAGGCTCGGTTAATCGGGCCCGTCGCGCCGATTAAATTTCGCGTCTCTGCCGTCGCCGGCGGATTTTAGGGGCACGCGATTCGGCAAATTCGAGCGGCCGCGTAATTCCGAAGCGAGTCGTTGACCGTCTGGACGTTGGCTCGGGTGGCCGAGAAATGGTGGAAGAGCAGGGGGCAGGCGAGGCGGAGGACGAGGGAGGATGATGCCTCCACCGCCACCTCCGGAGGCTCGTTCGCGCATCCCGCAATACCAGGAATCTTTTCTTTAAGTTGGCAGTTGCGTCACGTCGCGGCAACTACAAAGCGCTCCTCCCCTTCCTCCTCCAGCATCGCCCTGCCCCCTCCGGCGTCCGCGCGACGCAGCACACCACACTTGCATACCTAGCCATTTCGTACTTAAGCATTGCACGCGGCGAGCATCCGCACGCACGCACGCGCAATTGGTCCTGCCTCGCGAAAATGTGCCGCTTCGGCGACCAAGTTTGCGCCCGCGCTCGTCTCGAGGGAGAAGTCAAAGGTCCGGGCGGTTTCGGAAGCGCGGCCCTTCGCGAGACGAACGGAGGAAGCTGAATGGGCGAGCGGGAACGCGCGGTGGAAGCAGAGGGCGAGACACCAAAGAAAGCTCGAATCGATTTGAATACAATACGAGGCGTCTTTAATAGGAACCGAGCGAGGAAACCGTCGCGAGGTGCAAACAGACGGAGAGAGACGGAGATAGTCCGGCGAAGATTCGAATACAGATTGATGTGGTCACACACGATGCAACCGCGCGCCGATCGCATACGAAATCGCGCCGCGCGATGGTGGGGTCAATGAATGAAAGATTGGAGATGAGCCTTCGCTCGAATTTCCCCGCCGGTTCTCGAATTCTAATTCGCTTGCTGGTTCCGCGAAGACCCGCTTCTCCTTCCCTCTCGCAGACGCTCGCGCGGCACGACGACCGCGGCGCTTTTCCTCTCCCTCGTTCGCGGCGCTCGCGCAGAGGGCACTCGGCGTCGCGATAATTGCCGCGAATCGAAATTGGAATAAAAATGGGCGCGCGCGAATTCGATGTCCAGCTCCCGGGGGGGATGGACGCGCGCCGACGACGGTTCGCGAAGGAATGTCTCGTAGCTGGCTCGTCGCGTCGCGTCGGGTTGCGTCGCGTCGCGTCGGGGGCATATCAATTGGCGGCCCTTTGCGCCGGTCCTCCTTCTGCGTAGCGCGATTTTGCAGCAAAGCTCTCGATGCCGTTCGTCGAACGAACGGACGGCGGTGATTTATTCGCGGGTCGCGAGTCGAACGGAACGGAAGGGCGAGGACCTTTTCTCGTGCTCCTCGTCCAAAATTGCCCCGCTTATCGGTCGATCGGCGCGTTCAGGCCACACGCGCGTATCTCCGCGCCAGCATCGAGATCCGTATCGGAAAAGACAGCGAGCCTCTGTTTACGAATGCTGCGACTCGGCTATTTCCGTCGCTTTTCCATTTCAAATTTACATCCGACGGAACCTCCGTCCTCTCGAATCGCGAGCATCGCCGCGGAGCGAAAGGAGCCGAAAGCGTTTCCCTTCTGGCCGTCCCAGACAGGCCGATTTCCGAACGAACAGCAGGACCGGACGATCGTCCTCGTTCGAGGAATTTCTCCGACGACCCGGCCCGATCCCGGCCGACCCCGGACGACCCTCCATCGCGGCGAGTTCGCAGGCCAGGATTTCGAGCGGCGATTACCATATTTCGAGAGCAGCCGGTAGCTCGGCGCCGAGAGCACGAATAATCCGTGTATTTTCGACTAGCTCTCGCGCGACTCCGCTCGAGCACGGACGCGCGCTATCGGCCCGCTCTATCTTAACGACGCCAGATCTGTCGTTCCCCTCCCCTTTCGCCGCTGCTTTCGCCCCGGTGTCTATCTCGAATCTCGGGACAAGTCCGGGGAACAGCCGTATACCCTGGTGGCAGGTACAAGAGAAACTGCCGGAGACGTTGCTCTCGAAATGATTGATCTTTCCCCCGGAGCCTCCTCGCGCACTCGGTAGCCGTCCTCCGCTCTTGCCCCGGCTCGCTCCGCTCTCGACCGATTTTCATCCCGCGACGGCCGCACGAATTTTCGATACCGTAGCCCCCCGACCTTGTAGAGTCCACGGACCCCGGGGGCTAATCCTCGCGGCCGATTGTTCGGCCATCGACTATTTCGAGTCCGACGGCGTAGCGTGTCGGCTTAGCGTCACCGAAGACGCTCGCCTATTCCAGTGTACCCGCGCGCGATAAAACCGTCCGCGGCGCGAAGCGACGGGAGGAAGAGCGTCCGAATTTATTCCCCCCCGAGGGAGCGGGCGCGTCGCGACGTTCCGTGTCGCCGGGCCCTTAATTAATGATTACCGGGAAACGTGTCTGGGGCCTCGCCTCGCCTCCGCGGCCGGCGTTGACCGGCGCGAGGACGCCACCCTCTTTGCCTCCCCCGAAATCCTAGAGCGCGTAACCGCGGCAGCCGAGATCGAGATAGCCCGAGCGGAGGAAAAACGAGCCGGTGAGATTTCGAACGGACAGAGCGGCCCGTTGTTCGCCATCGGCGGCCAATTAGAGGGAGCCGCGAGCGGAAAGCCCGATTATTTCGGAGCCGACGCGAGAAATAAGAAATCACGGGCGACAGCCCATTAAGGTCGACGCCCACCCCGACGGCCGTCGTCCATCCCGGGTGCGTATATCTGGACGCGCGTCAAGCACGCCGAGGTTCCTGAGAAAAACGCCGCGCAGGATGTCCGCTCGCTGCTTCCTGTGTCACACGCCGTTGAGCACGCTCCACCCCCGTAGCGTCGCAGGGGCGAGCCCGACATGCGGACACTTTGCACGTCCGGCGAGAGCGCCGTAATTGTTGACGCAACAGAGGGTGGCGCGTCGCTAGCGCGGAAGGGCTGCGTCGAGAGGCCACCCGCTCGTTTCGTCGGCGGAAACAATGGGGCCCCGATTCAGCGAATTTTCCTTCGAAAAACGTGTGTCCTACGCTATTTCGTCCGGGAGGACGGGTCCGTGGACGGGTCGCGAACGGAGCTGCGGCCAGGGGGGAGAAAGAGACTCGGGGAATTGGGTTCCACGTCGCGGACGGCACAATGGATCTCGAGAGCGCTCTCGCGACAATAGGGATCACGATATTACGTTACGGGGCGAAACGACGATCCGGTGGCTTCGACGGTGGCCAAAGAACGACCTTTCGCCTCGATCTGGTCGCCGTGCGTTTTAATACCGACCGCCTTTGTCGGCGTCCCCCCTCTCCCCTTGCCCCCGCTACGAAAAACTTTGCATCGAGTGGCACGGATCGCTCGCTTCCTCCGCCGCCGATTGTTCGCCGCGTTCGCGAAGCGGAAGCGAGGACGCCCGGCGCGCGCGCGTCCGACGACCGAGGAGCGCCGTATACGTTCACCGCGTCTCGGAGACGAGAATCGTTCGATACGGCGAGATACGCGCGATTGTGATCGATTACTTACATTGTGGAGCTTGTAGTAGAGGCCGCACGCGTTGCAGACTGGTTCCCCGGCCTGGTTCCTCCGCCAGAGCGTGGTGGTCGCGGTCTTGCAGTTGGCGCAGCTGGTGCCCGCCCGCCTCGCCGCACTCTGCAGCGACAGTTTTGAAAAAAAAAAAACACACAGATATCACACCTGTAAACGGTCCGAGGACCGAGCACGCCGGGGCTCGGTTTGGGTTAGGTTTCGAAAATGGTAACGCGGAATTCGCGAACGGAAAGAATCGAAGACGCGCGAGTACGCAACGGAGGGGGACGCAACGTCGCGGCGGGCTCCTTCTACCTCGAGGGATATTCGTGGAAGGAGGAGGAGCGGCTTCTAGAATCAAGAAGCCAGGAACCGAGCCGGGATCGCGTGAAATCGGCTGCCCTTAATCCCCCGTCCCAGGGATTCGAAACGCGAGCCCGGGTTTCTTACCCGGGCGAGGATCGCAAAGCCTTCTCCCTACACCTGTTCCCGACGCCGGTGAACCGTGCTCTATAGGACGAGGTCGGGGATCGCTCTCGAAGGTAACAGTTACTCCCGTTCGGCGCGAGTCGCATCGAGTTCGCTCGAGAAAACTTCCTCCCCGTTTTCCATTCACCGACCACTTAACCCCCGAACGAAAAGAGACCGACCCGGGGCGCATTGTCGGCGCAGGGCAGAAGGGAGCCTCTAATGGAAAACCGATTGAAAGCTGTTTGAGCGAAAACGCGCAACGAAATTGCACCCCCTTTGTGCCGTTCGTCACAATGCGTCTCACGAGCGCGTGTCCACGAATATAAAATGTCCTCGCAACTGTTTTCCGTCGTTTCCCGTCTCTTCCTGGCCTCCTCTCGAGAACCGGCCCGGCCCCTTCCCTTTGTCGCCGACACAATAACGATTTCCCTTCGCTCCACGGTAGAACGGCGACAACGGCGGCGTAATCGCGGAGAACTCGATCTCCCGTCCCCGATCCGCTCGTTCGGTTTCGCCGCGGCCGTTTAAAGATTTCGCCGGGCCGGGTCTCGGCGGACCGCGAGGACTCGAGGGGAAACGAGGCGGCCGTCGAGCGCGGAGGACTGTTTACTCTGTTCGGGGGGGGGGCCGAGTGGTCCAAGGGTGAGGGACGGGGTGGCTCGTCGCGGTATGTAATCATGGCTTATCTGCCGGATCTTATCGCGCGCCGGGCGCGTAGGAAAAAGGGGTCTGCAGGGTGCTCCGGGCCCCGACGGAACCCCTCCGCGTCGAATCGATACGCGGAGAGAGCCACCTCATCAATACAGAGTTCCCTATCTGCTCTAGATCTTTCGCACCCTCGCCGCGACCAGCCTTTCACCTTCGCGACCGCCCGCCGGGGTCGAAGCGGCCTGAAAATCGTGCCCGGTCTAATGGTTATTAAACGAGGGCGAAACAAAGTTCGACCGGTGGTGGATATCGGCGACGGGCGGGCGGAGATCGATCGATCGGTCGTCGCTTTCCCTTTTTTCCCCGGGGACGATCGAGCGCGAAGGCGATCCCGTCGCTCGGAACGTCGCTCGGAACGTCGCTCGGAAATTCGTCGAGACCGAGGCGAACGCTGGACGAGCCCGAGCGGACGGAGCGCGTTCAATTTGGAGAGTGACGCGGGAACGACGCGGACAGTCGGCTCGCTCTCTTCGTTCCTCTCGCGGCCGGCCGGACGACGGGAAAAAGAGGAGCCGTTCCCGGGCGAACGAAAAAGGGGCGGCAAGAAGACCGACAGGAAATAAAAGCACGATTCCTCCGGGTGGAAGGAAGAGCCTCCCTTCGGACCGGAGCGACCGGGTTTCTGCGCGGACGGATCGCGGGGCGAGAGAGAGAGAGAGAGCGAGAGAGAGAGAGATAGGAGGGGCGCGAGAGAGGCGAAAATAAAATCCACGCGAAACGGCCGAGAAGCAGCGGCGGAGAAAGAGAGAAGGTGACGCGCGACGGGCCAGAGACGAGCAAAACGAGATAATAAGGGAACAAGAGCAGCAGAAAAATCGAATTGAAATAAAAGGAGGACGCGTCCGACGAGGACGAAGGCACGACTACTCCGGGACAAAACGAACGAGGAGAGAAACGTAGATGGCCACGAACTTCAGAAATGTCATATCCGTCAGTGTCCACGACTGCGGCCCTCCCCGGCCGGCAACCGGTTCCCCCGGGCTACGGACCGCTCGTCCGCTCGTCCGCTCGTCCGCTCGTCCGCTCGCGGACCAACGAGTATTGTTCCCGTCCTGCCACCCCTGCGAGACCGCGTCGATCCCGCCGCTCCCGTACTCGATAACCCCTTCGAGTCGATCCAACGTCCGCCGGAGTGCCCGACGATTCTCGGGGCTCGATCGGGGCCTGCCGCTCGGGAGGAATATTTTACGCGCCTCCAGCCGCGCCTAATCGCCCAGCAATGCGTGCACGGCTGGCCCGGTTGAGCAGTCGCTCGTTCTCCAGCCACTCGGCGGTCGTTTCGTTCCGAGAAGAGCGACGACGCGTGCTCCTTCCCGAACTATCCCACGGTGACTGGACCCGCGTTGTTTTCAACTTTCGCCCGACTCGCCCGACTCGCCCGACTCGTCGATCCTCCCGCAGGAATCGAATCGCGGCGGTCGCGACCACGAGGCGAGGCAGGAGAGGAGCGCGAGGAGCCGGGTCGGATCCGTAGGAAACCGGATCGTGCGTGACTCGGGACGATTTTTCAAAGTTAATTGCCAGCGAGTTATCGATCGTTCGTGACAGACGGCGCGGGTGTAATTATTACCGTTCCCTGCTCCAGTATCCGACTTCCCCGTGCCCGTCGGCCGGCGTGTCCTTCTTCTTTCGCTCTCCAGCCTCGATTTCTCGGAACCGCTTGCATAATAGCCCCGGCCGGCCGTCGAATCGGGCCACCGCCGCGTGTCGCTCCCGATCGATACGCCAGCTATCTTCGCTCCTCGGAACGCGCGCGATAAATCTCCCGGCAACGATCCCTCGAGCGCTCCTCGATTCGCCGGAAGTCGGAGTCGATTCTGACAAAAGACGCCCTGTGCGCTCCGCGGCGGTCGCGAATCCCCCCATTAATCACCGCCGCGGGCCAATTAATAACGCTTAACGGAGCGGACTCCTCTCGAGGGTAGAGCGCGCTTGGATCTCGCGATTTCCTCCTCCTCCACCTCCTCCTCCATCTTGCTCCTCCTTCTCCACCCCGTTTTATTTATTCGCGAGCGGCGCGACGGCCCGCGTACGAGCAATTTGTATCCCGACGAGAACAATGTTTGTATCGAGCTCGTATCGGCGGCGCACTCCCTCCGCTTCTAGTCACGATTTGGTCAAGGATACACGCGGCGATCGTTATCGGGGCCGCGCTCGTAAAACGATCGTTTACTCGTACTCGTACGATCCGCCGGAAAAGTCCCGGTCCCCGGCCGGCCCGGCGATCCTCTCCGATCCTCTCCGATCCTCTCCGATTCGCAGCGATTCTCTTTGAAAACAATGGGACGGGGGGGGGGGGCACCGATTCGCGTCGCGGCGGAACCATTTTTCGTTTAATTGCACCGCCGATCTTGCCTGCGCGCCGATCGCATCTCCGCCGCGGCGACGCGACCGATAATTTATGCCTAGGGATTTCGGGCAGGAGAGCTTTCCCGCGATTCCCAAAATCCGCCGCGGCGGATCGAACGCGGACCCGAGATCCCAAACCTGTTATACCGGGGCCAATTATCGTGCATCGTTGCGGCGCAACCCGCGACCGACCGGCCGAAGCGTTCGATATAGACGAGCGTTGGACGCGCGAGGCGTCGCACGCCTACCGGGGGCCACCGCTCGCGCCGCACTTATACGCAACCGCAGCCGCGGCCGCGGCCGCAGCCGCACGATGCAGCGTGCCGGTGGTACCGTGCAGCGTGCGCTTGTGACTGTGACAAGCAGTGGTACCACATTCCTAACACTAGCGCGCGCTCGACCAGCTCTCGGTGCGCGTTCTCCTTCCCCCCTTTGTCTCTCCTTCTTCCCCCGGCCCTCTTCCTATCGCGTTATCCGCTCCTCGTTCTACCGGCGAGGAACGAGGCGCGGCGCGGCGCGGCGCGGCGGCTAGAGAGGTATACGAACCTTGCGAGGGTCCGAGCAAACCGATCGCCCGAAACGTCGAAGACTCCCGGTGGCGTCGATTCCGTCGGGCCAGACTCCGCGATCGCTCCGCGGACGCGCCGCGGCATCGACAGCATCCGCGGCGCAACAGGAGCCTCTCGCGGCGTCCGCCGGCCAATCTATATGATAAACAGCCTAGTTAGGCGGACACGCGGGCAGCCCCAGCTCGACAAGTCGACCAAGACGAATGCCTGGATCCGATGTCACTGCGCGCCGTTCGCCCAAGGATTTCGCTCGATTCCAATCGACCGAATCGACCGGGCAAATGGAAGCGGAGGCACGGGGAGGGAGGACGAGCTGCCTCGCGCGGCCGACTCATCGATGAATAATATTCTATTAAGGGAAGACGCGTCCGCGACCGATCGTCCTCGGCGTTTAACAGCCGCGACGTTTCCAACGAGGACGAGGAAGAAAATCGCCCGGGCGACGGTGGGCGACGGTGGGCGTCGTAGGGCGTCGTAGGGCGTCGGAGGGCGTCGGAGGGGAACAGGAAGCTTTCCCGCGGGCAGGACCCGATCGCGCTCTCGGCTGCTCCCGCATCCAGGCGGAGGATTTATGGTCGCCGCGTAGCCGGCCGGCCGACTCGTTTTCTACGGTTCGTTGCTATTCCGGAGAAGCCGGGATGAGACATCGGACGGACCTTGGTTCGGCCGGGCAACCTTTCACTCATCTTCCCGTCCGCTCGACGCGACGTGGCAAACGATTTTCGCTGCGCGAGCGGCGCGCACACGCCGCGCCGACCGTTCCGTTGATCGACTCTCCTGCCTTTCTAATCACATCGCGCGCGCGCGCGCGCGCGGCCAGCCTTAATTCGTCATCGCGATCGTTCGACGTTTAGACCGGGCCGACCGCGTTCCTTATCGTTCGGCCAGCTCGCGCGACCCCGGGAATCCGGGCCGGAATTCCACGCGTCCGAGGAGCACTCCGCCGCTCGTGTCGGCCGCTCGAAACGTCGCGACGAGCAAAGGCGGAGCGAGACTGGGCGGGGAGGAAGGAAGGGCACGAACGGGGACACGGTGAATTTATTTAAATTGCGAGCAATGTTCCGGCGTGTTCAGCAGCTTCTTTCGAGCCGGGGCAATCGAAATCGAGCAAAACGAGCAGCAGAGCGTGCTGGATCGCCAGTTTATATCGTACGAGGCGGGTCGCCCCGTGGGACAGCGCCGCTGCGAGGTCCCTCTTTTCTCCTCTTTTGTTCCTCCTTTTCGACACTCCGCGAGTCCCGCTCGAGCGGCACCGGTCGCCAGAGGGCGAGGAGGACCCGCGGAGTCGCCCGAAATCGTCGGGAATCACTCGGCGTGGAATCGTTGCGAGGGCGGCCGGGACGAGTAGCATCGTTAAATAGATACCCAGAAGCCATCGAGCCGGTTTCCGGCTTACGCGAGCTGGCCCCGCATAGATCGCACCGGGGCTCGCTGGCCGCCTCGCCTCCACTCCGCCGATTATTAATTGGATCGCGAACGCGGAACTGGCAATTACCCGCTCGATCTTTCGAGACAAAGTTTCGCGCTTCTCTCGGGCTCCGCTGCGGGAACGAAAATCGCGGCTGGGAAAGGCGGGCAGGCGAGCAGCCACGGCGATGCTGTACCGTTAGGTGCGCGTCGAGCCAACGAAATGAAGCGAGCGGTAATTAATTGCCGTCGTATGGAATTCTCGTACTACCGTCGAGCAGTCTACCTACTAATTGCGATCGGGGCTCGGAACCGTCGTCCCTCGCTACCCGCCCGACTTTCCACTCGAGAGCTGCTAAAAGTCCGCGAGCATTTAGAGGCGAAGGCGAGGCTGGCCCGAGAAAGGTGGGCAGAGACAGCGGACGGGGACGAAACGCGGCTGCGAAATAAAGTGGCGTATTTACACGACGCGGCCGCAGGATGCGCGCTTACGTTCGCCTGTAAATTGCACCGCAAATCGTGGCCTGTTATTTGGCGGAGCGAGCGAGAAAACTGGAGCGGAGGGCGCGAGACGAAGAGGACCCGAGTCCGGCCGGGTTTACGGGCCGCGAGATGATTTACGGGACGATAGTTGAAAACGAGTCTCGCGAATCAAAGGACGGCTCGAATTGCTCGCGTATTCCGCTCTGCCCCGCGCGCTGGACAGTGGGCCTGGCCGAGACGATCCTCTCCGAAATAGCGCAGGAAGCCGACGGGAACGGTAAACGAGCGCGGCCTCCCGGCGGCGAGCGGCGAGCGGCAATTAAGGTCAGCTCCTCGCGCACTCAACGAGGTGACACGAGATTCATTATAGTTTTTCGAGAGACGGCGAGAGTTCGCGCGAGGCTCGTTCAGCTGCCTAAACAAACATAAAGCTCGCCGGTCCGTTCGTTAATTGTTACGCCAGCAGGAAGCGGAGCCGGCACAATCGAGCGGCCCGCCACAATGCTGCAGTTACACCAGGATGCGTTCAAATGCATCTCGTTGCGTGCGCGCGGCCCACCTACGCCGCCCGCGTATACGGGCCACGGGCATTAAGGTCGCGGGCGAAATTCCGCGTCAATTTCGTTCCGACGCGATCCGACGGAGGCCGCCGCGCCGGTTTCCAGCTAAAAATACGACGCCGCGGGAACGGCCGAGGCGAAACAAAAATTCCCCCACCCCGAGAGAAAAAGAAGGGTGAATTATGGCGGGCCACCCCTTGTACCCGCGCACAATGCATAAAGCACGCGCGTCCCGTGGTCGCGATTCAGCTCTCGAAACTCGATTTACGACTTCGGCTAACCGTTCGGAGGCCGGCAGCCGGGGGCTGCCCTTCGACGGACTCGCTTAAACGCTAACGCATGCGACTCGGCCGCCGATTCTTTTCCGCCGGGCTCCCGATCCTCCTTTCGCCCCGTAATTACCGCGCCACCGCTCCGTTTCGCCTCCCGACTCGGCTGCGAATAGCCGCGCGATTCGCCCGAGCGAAAACTTTGGAAAACCGCGGCTGCCCCGCTTCGAAATCGCGCTGGTTATACCCGGGCGACGGCGGTGACGCGTACCCGCTCCGCGAGGCCTTCCCCAAGGATACCCATCTACGATTCAAGGCGTTACAAGTAAACGCTCTCGACGCGACATAAATCTCCACCTGCTCGATCTTTCAATAGCGAGCTCCGTTCGACACGGATTTCCACGTATTCTCCCAGCCCGTCGGACTGCCGGCAGCCACCTTCCAGCCACCTTGATCTTTTCCCTCCGCGGAGCAGGTGAAGCTTGCGCAATCGAATTCCAACGAATATTCGAGCCCGCGTCGGCCGATCCGTCGGAGCTTTTTCCCCGAACCTCGTCCGCCCTTTCTCGCCGTCCTCTCGAATTCACCGGCCCACGACGGACCCGACGGACCCGACGGAACGACGACGGCCAATTTGAATAGATACCGTTTCTCTCCGCGGCCGAATTAGAATATTGAGATCGAGGGAATCGCGCGGCGACCGCGTCGACATTATCAAGTGAGATTCTACGGATCACTGTCCCCGCTACTGCTTCTCGTTGAGTCGCGAAAGAAAAGAGAAACCAGCGCGAAGAGGACTACCCTCGATCCCGGGCGGAGCGATCCAGCGATCGGTAAAACGGAGGCTTATTGAAACGCGCGAAATGATAGGCGCGAGGCGACGCGGGATAATTGCAATTCACCGGCCGTAATCCACAGATAGATAATATACGGTAGGATAGAACGGCTGGCAGCCTGGCCACGATTACCATACAGTCGACTCGCGTGTAGACACGTGTAGACAAGCGTGCGCGAGCGTCCACGGAGGCTCGATACCACTTTAATGGCATCATCATCCTGCTCGTTCACGGCCTCAAACGTTGCGTTACGCGATTTCATTGACTTAACTGATTTCTGTAATTTTGTAATTAACGAGCCGCGTCCGGAGCGAATAAATCGCCGATCGGGTAATCGCCGCGCCGCGGATCGAACGTCGTCTCCCGGCTCCCAACGATTATAGATGACGCCGAGCCGTCCGCGCTGAATATTCGACCGCCCCGCGGAATCGACAACTCGATTCGTTCTTTTTTCGGCGCTTAGGCTCGCTTGCGATTAGGACGTCCAGGTGCTCCCGATTGCCAACGATAATGCCGACGCGTTACGAGTGCGCCACTTGCGTCCGTGGAAAAAGGGGGAAAGAGTCATCGATGAATCAACGAAATGCACGCGCGCACGCTTTCCTCGAGGATCGAGCGCGCGACGGCGAGGCTATCGATCGCGTCGAGAGGACGCATCCGCGAAAGATCGCCGGCGATCGTATCGTCGTCGTCGACTCCGTCGTTCGTCGAATTCTCCGTCGGGAGCCGCGATTCTGTCCTGCCTCTACGAAACCGCGCGCTAACCGTGCTAAGCGTGCTAAGCGTGCTCCAGTGAACTTTTAGTCACGGCCACACCCAGCCTCCGTCCGAGGCAAGGCTGGACCTCTTACACACACCCACCGCGCTCGACCGTGTACTTTCGTCTGGGCGTATTCGATGTAACGGGTGGCCGGTGGAAAGGAACGATCGTCCACGGAAATCGAGGCCCTCGTTTCGGAGGAGCTGAAATTCCAACCTCGAGCCACGCTTATCCACGCTTATCCACGCTTATCCACGCTGGTTTCTCACCGTCCACTCGACGAGGTCTCGATGCCCGTCGAATTAAAATCAATCGCCGTTATCGGAAGCGTGCAACGTCGTTTACCGGCGGTTACAAGGCGCGCCCAAACGGTAATTGAAAATCGTAGCTGGCTCGGCGCGACGATTCCCCCGTGGTGGCCGTCGTTCGTGACAAATTGCCCGATCCAATTAGAGGCGGTTACCTTCCGCTCCTCTCTTTTTTTCCCACTATTTTTTGTTTCCTTCGTTTTATCGCCACGGCGACGACGTTGCAATAACGTTGCCCGTCCGGGCGAGTAGAAGTTGCCCGTCCGGGCGAGTAGAAGTTGCCCGTCGATCGGCAGCTAATCGTTTCGCCATTATCGCTGCGTATCGATGCCGCGTCTGGCACGGCGAGGCGGTTTCCCCTGATAAGGAGGATCTCCCGGGGACCCGTGAAAGGAAAACGAGACCGCGGCGCATTCCTCCCGTGCTGCCACCGAGATGGGACGACGGCGTCCGAATCGCGAAAGGGTTACGATCGCAACGGGTCGCCGCGTTGCACCAGCCTCGAAGCGAGAAAGTTCGAGACTAGGCAGTGCATTAATTACGTCACGGGACAAAACTTCACCGCCGACGCGTTTAACGCGCGCTCTTACACGGCCCTCGCCGTCGTCTCTCTCTTCGCGTGTCGCGGGCAACACGCGCGTCCTTGTTCCTGCACGTGCGCGTCCGTGTGCGACAGACGACTGATTCTATCCAGGTGCGCGTAATACACCGACGGTGCGCCATTTCAGTCGTTTTACAACGCATAGGTAACTAGACACCGTTTGCCCGGGTGGGGAGGGGGGGGGGGGAGAACGCGTGCGCGCCGCCTTCCCTCTTCCCGTACTAAATTTCCTTCTCCCTGGACCGAACGCTGCCATGGATATCCAGATCCGGGATACGGGAAACGACCCTCCGCGATCGCCCGCGATAGCCAGCGAGGTGACGCCGAATGCACCGTCGCGGGCAAGCGGTCGCGAGGCGCGCGTGTACGCGTAAAATCGCGCGCAGGTAAATATATCGCAAGTATGTCGTGCATAAGCGTGCCACGGGTTGTGCAATCAGCCTGTACGCACGTCGGACAATATATACAACACGGCGCGCCGGCAACGGGACAGGATTGAATATCCTGTTCTAAGGCTTATTGGGGCAAGGTGGCTAGCCTTGCCACTTTGATACCTGAATCGCTCCGATAGCGCGACGCCGCGCCGTTCTGTCCGACCGGGGAAAGGAGTTTGAAAGTTCGAGGAAGAGTCGATATTCGCATTTCCAATAGGCCGGATAAAAAGCTGCCGGAAAACGCGACGCGTTTCCGCGCGTCGGCGATTCGTCACCTCGGTCGTTTCTCTACCCCCCCCCCCTTTTCCTTTTCGTTTCCTCGTTATTTTCTTTCTTTTCTTTTCCACCGCATCCAGCACACTCGGGCCCCTTGTTGTTTGTTCGGTCAACGATCACGAGATTACCCGCGGTAATTATTCAAGCGCTGTCATCCGAGTCGGCTCGTGACAATCCGTCTTGGCTTGTCACGTTCGCCCGGTTAATTGCATCGAAATCCTCGTCCCCGCGCTATCGGGCTATCGCGCACGGATTTCCACCTTTTCCATCCAGCTAATTTTCTCGTTCGCCCGAACCTCTCCGCTTCGTCTATTATAATTGTTAACGCGAGAAAAAGAGAGAGAGAGAGAGAGAGAGAGAATCACCACGTACATACGCGTGCATCGTCCTTGATTTCTGCCGTCGGCAAAAACGTTCGATAATTATGTATTCTCGATCGTGTGCGGCTAGAGTCGCAGGCTGAAAGAGGGAGAGAGCGAACGAGAGACCCGGTCAACATTTACCATACGCTCCCGAGCCGCAGCAACAATAGAGACAACATAATGACGCTATAAATAAATAATAATGCCACGGTCTAAGCGCGGTAGAAAGGCTCTTTGTTGCGGCGTACCCACTTGCCTCGCGTTTATTATTCCGCCGTGGCCTGGGCAGCGCTCCAACGGCTCCGGATCTTGGAAAAAGAAGCGTTCGTTTCGGTGAAAAATCGCCGAGCTCCTCGGCCCGTTCCGGCACCCCGATTAACCGTCGCCGTAACGATCGAGCCCGGGTGAAAGTTTTCCGAGGCGCGACGACCGCGGAATACAGAAATAATGCGCCGCGCTCGATAAGCGCGGCGCGAATTCGATCGCGTTAATATTCAAGGCTCGATCGAGTCGCGTACGCGAGCATGCTTATTATTTTTACCCGCGCAAGGATAGCGGGCAAATCGAACAATCGGCGGATCGACCGAAGAAAGTCGACGGAAAAACGACTCGATGCGCGGGCGTTGCGAGGGGTCGCGTACGCGAAAATTTATTCCGCGCGCCGGTGAAATAAGAGGACACGCTCGAGCGGCGCGGATCGACCGTCTTAATGAGCCGATACTCGGATTAATATTTATCGTAAACGTTCTTTTCTTTTTTTTGTTTCACCGACCATAATTTATATCGGTCACGCTTATCGGTACACGTGTTCCCCGGCCGGCTGCTGCGCACCTACCTACATTTTGCACGCCGTTTATTCCCCGGATCCCGGCCTCCAGCGGACGTTTTAACGATGAGAACGGTATACAAGTGTGTCTCAGCCGTAAAGCCCATGACTGTCGGCCGGAGTAGCTGTTGCGCGTTCGTTCGCGTTTATACCGCCGCGATAAATTGCCATCGTCGCGGCTGCAGCGGCGTCTGACCAGAAACTTCCGAATCTCCTTCGCGATCCTCCGGCTCCCGGCTCCGCGACTCCGCCGGGCGATCGCGCGGGGTGGGGATATATCGACGCGCTCCGCGATACGCACGAAATATATCGAGGCGTCGCGTCGGTGCCGCGACGGAGAGCGGCGATTCGAAATTCTCGGCGACGCGACGAAGGCGAAGAGGCGGCCGGTTAATCGTCGTCACGCCGTTTATTCGGCCCCGCGACTAATCGTCGGGACAGGCGTAAGCGAGCGCGAGCACGCGCTGGCTTATCGCTGGAAATTGCCGGTGCGCCTACGTGTTCGCGTGTGCACCGAGACGGAGCGATAAATAACAGCCCCGGCGGCCATTACTTGTCGCTCACCCTGCTCCTGATGGGGGGTGCGCGCGGCCACCCCCGTACGCGCACGCTATTATTCGTTTCCCGACTTTCCAGCGGAAACGCTCGGGAATCGATCACCGACCGCTCGTCGGCCGGCCTCCCGTCCCTTCTTTTTTCCGTGCGCGCTCGCGTTCGACCCGCTTGCGAAACCGTCGCGCGGACAGCGGGAAGCAAAAACGGATATCGGCGCCGATTGAACGGCCATAGGAAAGCAGGGGACGCGTCTTTTTGCGGCTCGATTGCGATACAGTTTAATTGCCCGGCTCTGTTCGGCCTTTTTTTCCTTCCTCCTCGGTCGTAGCCACTCCAGTCGCGGCACTTTTCGCGGCGAACGTATTATTTCGTCGAGTGCGCCTCCGCGGGCGCACCTGCTTCGCCCTTTTCAAGCGAGTCGGGGGCTGCGTCGGTCGGTGCGCCGCGGGGAATCGGAGCACGCGTGCCTGCGATATCCCATTGAAAGAATCATCGACCTTTCCCAGCAACTCCGTCGAAACTCCAGCCTATCGACAACTGCGCGCGGCGCCCCGACGCAAAATGGAACGACGCCAGCGCCCAGCGACACCGGAGGGACGCCATGCGCGATGGCGAACGCTCGCATTGGTCGAAGCGAGGCGTCTGCGCGCCTTCTCGCCCGTATTGACTTTACACCCTCTCCGGCGAACGCTCTCTGCGCTACCCCCGCGGCCCTGTATCCTTCGCCTCCGCCACCTCCTCCTCCTCCTCCTCCTCCTCCTCCACATCCTCCTCCTCCTCCTCCTCCTCCTCCACCTCAACCGCCTCCTCCACCTCCACCACCTCCTGTTCAACCTTCTTCAATTCTCGGTGCCTCTTTATTCCGCGCGAACCGGCGCGTACACGTTCACGCACACGTCCGCTCGACGTCCACCCTCCGCGAGGCACACGAGCGCGCAGGAACAAAGAACCAACACGGAACGAGCGGTCGCGGGGTACGCGGGGACACAAAGGAAGGTGACTCGGTTCACGGGTAACGCACGAAAGCTGCGAGAGTACGCTAAAGGGAAGAACGAGGAGAGAGAGAGAGAGAGAGAGAGAGAGTGAAGCGGACTACACGCGAGGCGAATGTCTTGCAATTGATTTTCACGCCAGTTTGATTTATTCGACCGCGCCACCGGCAGCCACGTTTTTCGTGCCCGCGGGCCTCAACGACGGAGGAGCCAGCCAACCAGTCGGCCTACGCCACCCCCGTCCCCGTCGCCTCCGGCTCCTCGACCAGAGATTTATGGACTTCCACGACGATTCTTTTTAGATCGCGACGAGACCCTTTTTCTGCTAGCCGCTCCGCGCCAGCTTCTCTCCGTGCTGCCGCACGATTTTCCGCCGCGGAGATCCGCTCGGCCTGAGGAGATTTTCCGTGAGACCCGGGAGCATCGTTCTCGCGAGGATTTCGCTTTTTCGCCCCGTGCGCGTTCGTCGAGGGGCCGTGGAAAATCGAGGCCATCCCGAGCAGGGATTTACCCTCGGCATGGGAAAGACTGGATAGGATTGGTCCTCGTTCGCTGGAGGGGTCGTTTCCTGGACTCGGCTGGGATTCATCGAGATCGCGACCAATGATAGCGGTCGCAGCTGCCCCAGGGAATCCACGAATCCTTCCTCGAGCCCTTCCGACGAGGGGCAGCGAGGACCGACGCCTCGAAACGCCGATAGGGTCGAAGATTGTGCCACCCCGAACCGTTGCCGTGGCGAAGCGGGGCAGCCGTGCTCCGAACTTAACGGCGCTTGCAACCTGGAAACCGACGGCGATTCTTTTCCGACGCGAGCTCGCGCAATTACGCGAGCGAGTCCCTGGCCGCGGCGCGAGCAAACATTCCTGCATTAAATCGCAAACACCGCGTTCACGATCGATCGTCGCGAAACACGGTTGCGGCGTGCACCTGTGTGCACGGCGGGACGCGGTGCGCTGACCTCGAAACAATGCACCGCCTGGACGGCGATCGACTTTTCCGCGGTCCGCGAAAATTTCCCCCGACGATAAAGAGGAACGGACGGCGACGGAGAGGTGAATCAATTTCGGGTCCGCCGCCGGTACAGCGCGGCGGTCTATCGAGCGGCCGATTGTTTCTTTGCGTCGGTGAATGATCGATCGACTCGTCCGACAGTCGAAACTGCCCGTCCAATCGCGGCGTGCCGAATCTTAAGTAGCCGGGCCGCGACGAGAAGGAAAAAGAAACGTATCGCTCGAGCTAACGGATGTCCACCGGTTCGACTCTCTTATTATCGCGTCGGCTGCGATTCAAATTCGAGCGCGCCGCTCGCGAGATGTATTCCACGCTCCTCGGACGAGACGTCCGGCGGAGGGGGGCGAGAAAAAGAAGGCAGCAGCCGTGGGAGCGGGGAAATTTCGAAAGCGAGACGCGCGAGGCGTGGGCGAGAACGGAGAGCTGGTCGATCCGCGAGCGGCGCGTGCAGGACGAGGCGCGAAGTCGCCTCTGGGCCACGGAAAAGGGAGACGAGCCAATTAGACGGTGAAATGGAACGAATCGTCGTAACCCATTAACTTGTAAATTGCTTCCGAGTGCGGCGC
The DNA here is from genome assembly GCA_963969485.1 of Nomada goodeniana. Taxonomy (NCBI): domain Eukaryota; kingdom Metazoa; phylum Arthropoda; class Insecta; order Hymenoptera; family Apidae; genus Nomada; species Nomada goodeniana. The sequence goes on along the minus strand of OZ018306.1, from coordinate 503,307 downwards.
GGCCTGGATAGGCGGGCAATGGTCGCGCATAAATACGCGAAATAAATCGTCCCGGCGAAACGAGACTCGCGATCGAGCCGTCGGCCCTCTCGTCGCCGCGCTGATTTTCCGCCCGGAGGAACTGCTGGTCGGCGAGACGCGACGCGAGCTCCCTTTCCGCCGCCTTCTCGCTCGAGGAGCATCGGGGGAAAAAAAGAGAGCAGTGGAGCGCGGCTCGGATCCCGATGGTGGACAGCGACGTATTCAAAGTGTGAACGGATGCAAATCTCGTCTCTCATGAGCGGAATTTTCAAGGAAGCTGAAAGATGGATGGAGCGCGCCGCCGGCACCGGACAATACGGCGATATTTGCATCTGGTACATAATTCAGTTGCCGTTTCTGCCCCCGACCGCGCGACCGCGCGACCGCGCGACCGCGCGACCGCGCGCGCGGTTTTGCTCGTAAACCACCGCGGCGATCTCGAAACAATTTTTCTTTCCTCTTTCGCGCGGGCTCCCTCTTTCCTTTCCCCCGTCCCGGGGATTGAGCAATTACTTTTCCCCTCGATCCTTTCGCCGTGCCGAACACGATTTCCATAATTAATTCCCGATGACGCGGGGAACCCGCTTTACTTTCGACCGCGGAGGAGCGAACGCGAGAGGCGGGAGAGCGAGAAGGAAAATCGAGCAGCGACGCTTTCACGAATTCGGGGGCAACGACACGCGGATCGCGCGCGGACACAATGCTCCCGGAGATTTCTATCGCGGATAACACCGACGCCTAGCCGCCGCATTGTGCCGGACCGGACGATATTTTCATCTTCGACGCGCGGCGCTCCAGCGGCGGACGCTCGAGATTCGGCGCGGAGAAGTGGAGCAGAGTCGATGGCCGAGGTCCGTTCCCGGCACGTGGACGTCCCGAAGATTTTCCTTTCTCCCTCGCGAGAAAAATGTCCGAGGGCAGCCGAGACTCCGCTTCGGCGAAAAAATTCCTCCGGCGGATTAACGGGGCCCGCGAGCGTCCCCGGCGCTTCTGTTGCCACTGGAATGTCCAGGAACGCCCGGAGGACCGTAACTCGACGAGCGTCGCGCAGCGTTGCACGCCGTGGCATGGCGCGCGCGATAACCATCGCCAGGACGAGAGGAAAGAAAGGGGAGAGCGTGTACGACAGCCGTTAACGAGCGATTCCACGCAGAAGCCTGCTCTTCCCTTCTACCTATCCCCCTATCCCCCTATCCCCCTATCCTTCCGTCCCCGTCCTCCTCCTCCTCCGTCCTGGCCATGTCCGAGAGGAGGATTCGCCGGCTGGAAAACCTCCTCGCGATCCTCGCGATCCTCGCGACTACGCTCCGCGGCCGCGAAGACACCTCCGAGGAGGCCTCGGAGGTCGTAAGCGGAACCGAAGCGGTGCCGAAGGGGCGGTTCGCCCCTGTTGCGCCCCGATGAAACGCGGACGTCCAGCCGGGCAAGAAACGGCACGGGAAATAAAAAAAGAAGGAACCGACAGCGTGGCAGAGAGGACGAGGGGAAGAAAAAAGAAGCAGCGAAATGTTCCCAGCTGTTCGAACTTATCTCCACGGCGAATCAAACATGGCGGCGGTCGGTTGAGCGACGCGGAGCACGAAGGGGAGGAGAGGGTTTCAACCCTTGCTATCTGGCCCATCGGGGGCTTTCGAGCACGTCGGACTGTACCCGTTCATAATAAACGCTCGGCTGGAATTTCCGTGGAAGAGACACGTCGGCACGATGCGTTTTCACGTGGCCCGATATGTGCCACGACTTTATTATTTCGGGAGCAGACGGGAAGGGAGCATTGTACCTGGTGGTGGTGCCCTTTGTTTCGTCGATCGTATCGCTGGCCCTCTTTCTCTCCTCTCGTCGCATCTGCGACCGGATTCGCTCCCATGCCTCGCCCCGTGAAAGCGCGACATATTGTGCGAAAAGCATATGCCCCCATGCTCCTCCTATTTGTTTTCTTTTTTCTTTTTTCTTTTTTCTTTTCTTTTTCGGGGACCGCGTTCCCCTTTCTGTCCGTCGTCGCGAGGGGGTCGAGGCTCCGCCGAGCGACGGGGTTTCAAATGGCGGTCCGCTTCGCCTCGCGCGCTTCCAACGCGTTCCGACGTCGATTACCGCGGGAGGACAAACTTTCGTGGCGCGTTGCTCAAATAAAAGAGAAACTCGGCCCTCGGGGAAAGGGCCGCGAGAGGCAGGAAAATTACAGTGCCGGTCGGGAATGTGACACGCGCGCCGACGACAAGCGACGCCTACCTATTTAAACCGATACATATTTTATTGGAGCCGCGAGTGGGTCCTCGAAGAGTGACTGATGGGTGGGCGGGCACGATTCTCCTCGCGCCGTCACGATATCTCATCCAGCCTTCGATCGCGGATCGCTCGCCGAGCGGCGCCGCTTCTCGGCCCGATCTTTCAAGAGCGAAACCGTGCGTGCGTGCGCGGCGCAATTAGAGGAGCGCGAGCAGGTGGCCGCGAGTAAAAAGCTTGAATCCATCGGGCTCGCTCTATCGCGCGCGGGAGAAAGCCGCGCGAGAGCGATAGTGAAACGTCACCTACGCGGCTTCGATACGCGCGGCGAAACCGGCGGCCGGACTCTCCAAACCGCGGGGCTGATCGAAACTCGCGAATCCGGCAACGAGCCGGGGGAAGAGCCGAGCGATATCGAGTTCCCGTCTGCGTAGGTGCCAGCCGGCTCGACGAGAATAGATCGAGTTCGCGCGAGCTCTACGAGCCGATCGCACGAAAGCTCTGGCTACCCTTCGCGTTATCGATCGGGCCCGAATTTCCATGCCCGACCGTGGCCTAACGCGTACACCTCGCGACGCCCGCGCACCCGAGGAAGCTCGCGGCCGATCGGCGGGGAACGCGCATGCATCAACGGTCGCGTACAGGAAATTCGCTTGGCCTTGTTTTATCTCGCATTCCGATGACTGCGACTGCGTATCGCGAGAAACGCGAGAAACGCGCGCAACACCGGTGCCCCCCCGATCGCCTATCAATTAAGCGTGTGCGACTCGACGCGCGGAAAGGAAACGGCCAAGGACGCGATTTCGCGGGACGGACAGGTGCGGGAACGCCAACGGACGAGAAGCGTGTCTTCGATCCTTTCGTCCAGCGGAAAATATCGCGGCCGGGACAGCGATGTTCAGCTTAGGTACTTACCAGTCGTCGTTTCGGCTTGATCAGCGGTCGATTCTGCCCGTTCATTTTGTAGTAGAGGCCGCAGGCGTTGCAGAGGTAGTGGCCGGTGCCGTCCCGTCTCCAGAGCGGTGTGGAAGTCGCGCCGCAGTTGACGCACTCGCGACCCTCTGTCGGAATCGCACCGTGGAAAGAACACGAATAGGTTAGCGTCTAACGTACGTTCGACAAACTCGTTGAGAAAGCTACGATCGGCTTCGCCCTTCGAACGGCGCCCCGAATTCTTCGTCGATCGTTCCGAAATGGTAGTCGCGTGCGTCGCGCGGTCGGAAGAATTCAGGGGTGGAACCGTTCGATCGACTTCTGCCTCTAAAAGCACGGGCCCGCTGGCTTTCATCGAAACCGCGACGGCCACGGCAGCCCGGCCGTCGACGTCTCCCCGGTATTCGAGAGATTTCGTCGAGCCAGCGCGCCCGAGCCCTACACCAAAACCACAGAATCAGTGATGGAAGTCGCATGCAGTTGCAGACATACCATATCAAGCGATTACCAGAGCAAAAGCAGAGTCTCTTTAGGACCGTGGGCGTTCGAAAGACCCGTGGATCGAACACGATCTTCCGATAGCAGCTTGTTATTAGTAAGGACGACTCTACGGACTCGCAGCGAGTCGAGCAAGGAGGGGAAAACAGACCCGGCATCGTTAGTTCACCCCCACCAGACAGTGCAAGGAATATCACGGGAGAGTCGAACTTTCAGAGCTCGCTTTCTTTTCGCGTTTCTGTCATTGATTTTCTAATAAACTGCTCGTCTCGATTTCAATTAACCCGCCCATCCTCTCCAACTTTTAACGCCGCCGGTTATTTCGTTCTCTTCTTTCTTCTTTCCCATTCACCCCCCCAACCCCTCAATTTCATGTCCATTTCATTTCACAGTGCCGTAACTGAAAACGAGCCTGAAAGTTCTAGGAATCGACGAACGAAGGATCGACGTAGGAGTGATTTTATTGGGGAATCTCTCTCGAGCCGAGAAACCCGCGCCCCTCGAGATCGTCCGTCGTGCTGCGTCCTCCTCGAGTTTCGACCATGACTGGAAAAAGATCTGAAGGTTGGGTCGCAGCGTTTTTTCTCTCGTTCGCATTAATTTCAACCGAGGCGCGCGAACGACGTGGCCGAACGTGCGATAACGTTCCGCGAAAATGAACAGGCGACGAACGAACGCACCCAGTGTTTCCTTTTTCTCGCACTTGTTCCTTCTTAACGGTGCGTCCCGTCGGAATCCCGCACGTTCGCTTCGAATTATCACCGGTACCAGCGAGGCGACCACTCGAGTCTGCTTTAATTGCGAACGTTCAACGAAACGACGCCCGCGACGAAGAGGCGGATCGTTTCGACGAAAAATCGACTCGTTCCAGGGAAACGAGACCGAAGGAAGCGGGCTGCCTCGCGCCGCTTTTGCCACGAACGGACGAATTATGATCCAGGACGTGGAAACCGGCGTTCCGTCACGAATTCTCCCGTTTTCTCGTTAAACCCTCTCTATTCCCCGCGTAATTTCGATCCCGAACGATCGCCGGCCGAGAACAATTGTCGAAACCCACCGCGATATTCGTCTTCCGTCTTGAGCAATTCGTATTCCAACGAACAATGTTTCGCGGCCTGCCGCGCTACGCAGGGCGAATTAAAAAGCATGAAACTCGACGGGCCGCGTTAATTGGAATTTTCACCTCCGGCAAATATGCCAGTCTACTTTAACGATTAATTAACGAAACGCCCGTCGCGGAGAGAAGAATACAGCGGGAGAGGGAGAGACATCCCGACGAACATTCCGGCGAACGATGAAAAATGGCCCGCTGTTCGCAACTCGCCGGCGAATTAGAAATGCGAAATTTTTACTTTCAACGATACTGTTGCGCGCGCGCGCGAGCGTTTCGCGGAAAAGCTGGCCGTTCTCTTCGCAGGCAGCCATAAACAGGCCGTGATCCACGGATTCGTCTGGCTTCGCCGTCGTCGAGGCTGGCACGCCGTTGGTGTCGTAAGTCGATTTAATTAGCGGACTTCCACGCCGCGAAGTCGGGCCATTGTTCCCGGAATTAGGATTTTTACCACGCCGTCCTCGGCGCAGACCGGCTATTATTACCGCAATCAACGTATCCGGCATTTTTCAACCGTTTCATTCTCATTCCCGCCTCCCGTTGCCCCTTTCGGCCCCTTCACCGCCCCTTCGATCACCGCCGGGCGACCCGGATTCCCGTTTCCCTCGAGTGGCCCTCGCGGATTCGAGAAAAAAACAATTCCTGCGGGAAAGCACGGGAAGAAACGTTGGCCCGTGGACTCTTTTCGAGAGGGAGATTATTGCTCAGTGAGAAAATGAAAAAACGGCAGCACATTAGCCACACCACATCGAGATGGAGAAAATAGATACTGTGTGTGCTGGTTCGCGCGCGTGTGTCTTACACCTGTGTACGTCTAAGGAGAAAGAAACATTGACAAAAAGTACAGATCTATGCAGAGAGTGGTGCAAAGAATGGAACGCGCCGGGTCGAGCCGACGGGAAGCGAGTTTTGTCGCCGACTAAGCGGATTCGTTTCGCCCCGTTCCCTTTCGTTCTTTCGGTAGAGAGGATCGTCGAAAGTATCGGGGGCTTCGGGGCGTTCCATTCCGTGTGCATCGATCTTCGAACGATCTTTCGAACGATCTTCGATCCATCTTTCCTATGAAACTCAATCAGGTGTGGTGCTGTTCACGCTCGACGTTTTCGCGGGTGCCACTCAAAAAAACACATCAGTGAGGCAAAGTAGAAAAATACACGCCGGTGTGTCTCCCTCTCGTCGACAACATTTAGCTCGTTTCGAGAAGAAAAGAAAATATGTACGTTTTCTTTTTTCTTTTTTCTTTTTTCTTTTTTCTTTTTTCTTTTTTTCGTTTCGATCAACGAACTGTAAGCGAAAGACGACCGCCACCAAAAGCTTGAAGGGGATTTCGAACGAAACGAAAAAGGAACGAAACATGAAAATCAACGCCTCGTTTCTTCCGCACCGTGGTGTTCTCCGAGCCTCCCTATATTCTAAGCACAGGTGCTCGTGGAATATCGATCGGTGCCGAGAACGCCACGGGAACGAACCTCGGGTCGATAAAAAAAAAAAACAAAAAAAAAAGAAGGAAAGAATAGAAAGAAGGAAATAATAACCAGAGTGATCGAGGTGAAAGCAAACGAAAGATACCGAAACTTAAATGCAAAGTGCGCACAGATCCCGACGCGCAAAGTGTCCAGGAAATTGTTCCCGGCATCGGGATCCATGCACGGAAGCGAAATTAATTGGAAGGAAACCCAAAGCGTCAACACAAGTCGAAGAGAAAGTAAAGTAGTGCGAAGGAAGGAAAGAAAGAAAGAAGAAAAAAAAAGGTGAGGGGGGGGGGACAAGAGCGCAGTCGTTTGGGCTGCAAGAAAGACCGTCCGATCATGAGCGACACAATCTACTGCCTCGATCTGACAATCTTTTTAATAGCACAAACGACTACACGTGCGCAGCCTTGCTTCGACCCTCCCCGAGAGGCGAGTATTCGGGGCACGTAGAAGCGAGGCGCGGTCAAAAACCAAACCGAAACCACCCGAATGAAGAGGAAAATACCGTAACCAGATGAACCGAGCGAAGTAGAGAAAAATGAGGGGAAACGGATAGTAAGATGAAAAGAGGAAAGAAAGAAAGAAATAGCGTAAAGTAAACGAACGTAAAGTAAAAGGGAAAGGATGGTCGGCGAGCCGCTTACCGGCGGACGTCCTCGACTTGTTCCTGGGCTTTTGCTGCTGCTGCTGCTGCGCGGATGGTGAACTCGGCGTGGTGGCGTGCGCGTGACCAACCAACAACTTCGAATCGACGTTAACGCCGGCCACGCCGGTCGCGTTGCCGGCCCCGGCGGCGGCGTGATGCCCGAATATACCGGAGACCGCGGTCCCGTTGTGCGGATTGTGGGACGAAGACGAAGAAGACGACGAGGAGGCGCCGTGATGATGGTGATGGTGATGGTGGTGGGTGGCATTAGGATACTGCAGGTGCTGGTACATGTTATACGCGCTGGTTGCCGGGTCGTACTGGGACCCGGAGGTGGCATGGTGGCTGTTGGAGGCGGCCGCGGCCGCGGCTGCTGCTGCGGCGGCGGCGGCTGCGGCCGCGTAACTGTCCCTACACGAAGGTGAGCTCGCACCTCCGCCACCACCGCCACCACCGGCCGCCACACTGTTCCCTTGATAAGCAGCCTCTTGCTGCTGCTGCTGCTGCTGCTGTTGCTGCTGCTGTTGCTGCTGCTGCTGCTGCTGCTGCTGTTGCGCGGTGCTCGCCTGTTGGCTGCCGGACACACTGCCCGACTGGTTATTACCTTCGCGATGCTTCACCTGGCCGTTCGCGGTGCCCGCGTTCGTCCCTGTCACCGAGTTTCCGCCGTTCGTCGTCCCGTTGTGCTGCTGATGGGGCGGCGACGGTGCCCCGTGATGATGGCCGAGCATCACGCTCGGTTTCACGTCGCACGAACTCGCGCCCCCTCCGCTCAGCGCGTCCTGGTGGTGCATGAAGGCGCCCATCACCGCCGCGTGGGCGACCGCCGCTTGGTACTCGCTGCTCGCGCCCCCGCCGAGTCCCGACAGGGGGTTGTTCGCGTTGTTGTTGTTCGCGCTGCTGCTGTTGTTGTTGTTCGTGCTGGAGGTGGTGCTCGCCGTGATGCTGTCGGGGGTGGCGTCCTTCGGCGGCGTCGGCGGAAAGGAGAATAGGTGGTGGCCGGCCCCGGCACCGCCGTGGCTCGACAGGCTGCCGGTGCTCGGGGGCAGCGACGAGCCCAAGGGGCTCTGAGGTTTGTCGTCGCCGACCGCGCCGCCGGTCGACCCCGTCGACGTCGGGAAACCCCAGGGCGTCTTGGAGGTGTCGGCGCCGCTTCCGGACAGCCATGGGTGCAGCACCGAGCTGTGGAAGTGCGGCCGGCAGACTTGGCTCACCGGGCCGCTGGCCACGCCGCTGCTCGACATCCTTGCTGGAAAAGCGCAAGAGAACGGAACGGTTAGACGGCGGGTGGCGTCGCTGGAAACGTCTCCGCGCGGCGCGAGCGCGGAGATGGAACGGTGCAATTAATCGAGCGCGGCGATGCTCCGGCTGCGATCGGATCCGCCGCGGCAGACCGACGGAAAGCGCGTAAACGAATTTCGTTGGCCCGTAACCGAGAGCCGTCTAATTTCGGGCGAGTCCGTGGTAGGAGAGGGAGAGACGCGCGAGAAAAGAACGGCGAAGGGAGAAGAAGCAGTTAGCACTCCGCAAGCAGTTAGCGCCGCAAAAACTTTCATACCGAAGGATATTTATCATTCTGCTGCCTCCCCCTCTATTCGCAGCTTCTGCGCCGCTTGTCCGTACTTTTTACCCGCTGCCTCGCGTCGCCTCTCGTTAACCCGAATACATTTCTCGCCGCTCGGCCTCGTCCACCCGCGCCTTCGCGAAATTTGTCGAACGATCGATCTCGACGCCGATCCGGAAGATTTCGAGCGAAAATTCCCACGGACGAAGGCGAACGGTGCTGGACGTTTCCGAAACCGGGCGTCCTCGGGCGTCCCCGCGTCGACACCGGTCGAGAGGCACGATCGCCTCGCGATAACGCTGATCCAGATCGCTCGCGAGTTAATCGCTTACTCGATCGCGACGACTCCGAGCCAGACTACGCCCACGCGCGATCAAAATATTCGACGAAACGAGTCGCGGCCCGGTTCGAGCGCGACATTCCCGTCGTTTCCCGATATCTTCCGCGGAGGAAATCGCACCGATTCGAACGGAGTTCCCCTGTTCCCCGCGGCCGGAGGTGTCCGACCCGTTCGTCGAATTTCCAGGGGCGCGAAATTTTCTCGGCGGCGGCGACGACGACTCGCGTGAATGAAAAGTACGCGCGACACGCGCGATATCTCCGTTTGGTCAGCACTCGACATCAAAGCGGCCACTCCGAATAATTAGCCGCCCGGGGCGTCGCTGCCGACTCCGCTCCGCTTTGTGCTCGGGCGTCGAGAGCGAGTTCAAAGGCTCGAAAGGATTCAAAGCGTTGGCTCGCTTTCAAAGGACGAGCGGTGCCCGGCCGAGCGAACCGGACGGACGAAGATGAAATCGGAAAACGAGCGATCCCCGGAAATTTCCCGGCCTTTCCCCGACGGATCGGCCGACGACGCTTCGAACTGGGGCGACCGCGGTCCCGATTCCCGTCGTTAGCCGCGAGAGAGTCCCCGGACGAAATTAGGGCCGCGCAAACACCGAGGATAGTTATTTTCGCGAACACGCTTTGCCACGGCACGTCGTAAATCCTCGAATTACGTTGGAGGATAAAAAAACCGCGACGGAGGGAGGAACCGTGAGGGAGAGAGAGAGAGAGAGAGAGAGAGGATCGTAATAAGATTCACGGCGCGCACGAAATTCCAGGAGAGACGAACGTCTCATTTCGTCGACCGCCGCTAGCAGCTTTCTCGCGGGGTAATAGCATGCAATTTCACCCCGGACGCCTCCCCCAGGGGTTTATCGATTCTTTTTTCCTGCCCGCGAGCCCTCTTACGCGCTCGCCAATTATTTGCCGCGAACCGATGGAAGCGGCGTTCTCCGCTCTCGCTCGCTGAGGGCTGATCGAGCGAAGCGGATCGCGGGTCCGGCCGACCGGTTGACCTTTCCGTTGAAAAATCTCGGAAGCGGAGGGTGGCCGTGGCCCGAGCGCCGTCGAATCGTGACACCGAGAGGGGGCTACCGGCTCGGCTCCGGAGAGATATCCTCCGCGGAGGATAGAGAGAACGAGAGAGAGAGAAAGAGATAGAGATAGAGAGAGAGATAGAGAGAGAGAAGGAGAGGAAAGGAGGCCACAGAGAGAGGAGCAGCAACGAGGAGGAAGATTGATCGCGGCGAAGCTGCATCGCGAGTCGCATCTGCCGGCGCGCGAGGCTCTCCTCTCCGGGGCGAGTGGGAAGACAGACGTACCGGGAGCAGAGAGAAAGAGAGAGCCGAGGAGAGAGGCTCCGCCTTCGGTTGGCGTGTGCATTTGCGCAAGATGGCGGCGATCGCGCGTTTTGCCCGAGCCGCGTTCCAGCCACGGATCCTCTTCGCCGACGAGGCAGCTCCCGGCTCGAGGGGCCCCGAGGAGGAAAGGAGCGCGGCGGCCGGGGGGCGACCGGAGGCCTGGAGCGAATAAAGCAATTAGCCGGTGGCGAATTCGAGGGAAAGCGAGGAAGGAAAAACGCGGAGCGGAACAGGGACGGGTTGGGAAGGACGGGGAGGGTAACCTACAAAAGCAGCGCCTCCCGCGTGGCCTGCAATTACGTATGCACCTCTCCGAGAGCCCGCGGGCTTCGCGGTTGGCTGCGCTTCCTTCCTGTCTGCCGCAACCACTGCGCGTATTATGCATCCCGGTGCGCGAGTAGCGAGCGCTAGCTCGCGTCCGCCTATCCTGTTTATTTTTTAACCCGCCCGCCCCCGCGCCGCGTGCCACTTTCCTCGATCGATCACCGGCGGACGGGAACATCCTCCGGGAGCAGCTCGGGAGTGCGAGTCGCGGCGACCGTCGGGTGTCGGCCGGTGGAACGAGTCGTAAAGAAGTCGCGGCGATTCCGGGCGAACCGCGCGGCTCCAGCGACAGATAGAGATTCGATTCCGATTGGGGCGCTGGTTTTTTAGCGCAGCACGAGTTAACAGAGGGCCGAGTATGATCCATGCGCGTCGGCAGGAATCAGGGATATCGCGTTCCACGGCCTCGAGATCCGACCGGCTGTATCGAGTTTCGTGCCTCCTCGTGCACTTTTTGCTCCGTTTCCAGCTGAATTCGGCCTCCCCCCGCGGCCAGCCCCTTCCACGCCCGGCTACTTTTTCATGCTTGGCCAGCGGCGAAGAACGGAGCGGAACCGTCGGCGTTGCCCGGACCCCGGGGCCCTGGGACCGGGGCCCCGCCGTTTCCCTTTAAATCCGCGGGCGAACGCGAACGCGACGCGGCCGAAGGATCCGCGGCTCGACGGTTCGACGCGAAACGAATAGTCATTTGCCAAAGGTGTCGAGAGAGCCGGCGAGGATAGAGAGAAAGGGGGCGACGGAGAGGGGGAACCGTCGCGACACACGCGCGGTCCAAAGCGGACGAATCGGGGCCCGATTCCGATTGTTGCGCGGCGGAATCCGAGATAACGTTATTAATACAAAACTCCGGGGGGAACGAGGGCAGGCGGGCGCGTTTCGCAAAATTTCCGAGAATTCTTTTTTACCGCCGCAGCCCGTGGAGGGCAGGCTGCGACACGGCGACGCAATTAAATATCCCCGCGGTAATTAACGAGCTAGACCGGGACGCCATTAGCCGATCGTTGAACCGACTCGCGAGAGACGGCAGAAGGAAAGGAAAAAAAAAGCCTGCCGTCGCGGGTCCACCTAGCTGCTTTACGACCGCGGGGACGAGCGCGTGGTCGCAGGGGGTGGCAACCCCTTTCGTTGCGCGCAGCTCCGACGCAACCCTCCGTCCCCGTTTGCCGAGAGAGCTGGTAGGAAATCGGCGAAGAGAGACGGGGAGACGTCGCAGAGATATCTTATCTGCCGATCTTCCGGGCACCCCGAAGAGCGCCGCGGAGAGCCGCGGAGAGCCGCGGAGAGCCACGGAAAGCCACGGAGAAAAAAAAAAAGAAAGAAGGCAAGTCGTAAAGAACGGAAACCTCGTTCGCGCACGAAAATAAACTCGCCGAGATTAAGGGGATGAAAAGAAAAGGGTGTTCAACTTACTGTGAGCGTAGTGCGCGGCGGCTGCTGCGGGGTGATGGGCGGTTGGTCCAGCGTGGGGGTAGTAGCCCCTGTAGTCCGTGGGATTTCCGACGACTCCGCCGACTCCGGCGCCCCCGGAGGGCGGCTCCAGCGTGGACCTAGGTGGTTCGTACCACCTAGCCGCGCTCGACTCGCTGCTCATGTCCATTCTGTCGGGAATCGTCCTCTCGCGACACAGCGGGTCAAAGGTCGACGATCAGATCCTTCGGGGAGGGGTGGGGAGGGGGGAAGGAGGGGTATTCCGCTCGGGCGGAACACGAGTACCAGGAGCACCGGGTACTAGGGGTGGCGCGATGGGTACGGGATAGAAGGGGGATTAGGAGCGCTGCCAAAAACGCCTCTCTGTCGGAAGCGTGGTCCTTGCAAGGACGCTCGTGGAGATCATAGGTAATCCTCGCTGCTCCGTTCGCGATCCGAAGAACGATACGTCTCCGACCCCGTCTTCTGAAACGAAAAGAAACGAGCGTTAGCTTACGTCCGAGCGCGACGACCGGGGGGGATCCCGTTTCTGGTTCGCCGAGCACCGCCGAAGAAAAACCGTGCCGTTCGCGGATTACGCAACGCCGATCTGTCCAACGCCGCCGAGAAATTCGATACGTCTGCGTGGACGGGAACCGCGGAATCCGGTTGCCAGCAGTTGCCCCGTCTCGTTGCGCGTTTAGGGGCGCGAGCTTCGACGGACGCGCGGAAACCACCGATCACTGTTTTTTTCCCCGTCCGCGGCGCGGGATCCTCTCGATCCTCCGCGAACTTCCAGGGAAGCGGGACGAGCCGAGGCGAGAGAGATCGGGAGAGGAATCGATCCAGCGGATTCGCGACGAACGCGCGAACAAACCGAGAAACTCGCGCGGCGGATCGGCAGGCCAACTCACCCTTTCGCGATCACGATAACCGATCGTGCCGAGCGATCTCGGTTAATTAGCTCCCGATCTGCGCTGTTTGACCGGACGACACTGATGCCCGACCACTCCACGACCGAGTGTCCCCGAATGATTTATCAATCGGCCAGTCGCCCGGCCGATAATCAAGGTCATCGGTGACGCAATCAAAGGGACCTCTCCCGATCATCCGATATCGATAGAATCGCCGTGACTCCGAAAAACCAGAGGCGAGCGTCGCTCGTCGACCGGAGAGAAAGGGACTCGTCGCTCGTTATCGACGATGCTCGCCGTCGATCCAATCATTTGCGGGGAGGGACGACCAGTCTCGACGAATCTTTACGAATCTTTACGAATCTTTACGAATGTGAAACGCGCTGGGACTTTTTCCCATTTCCCCGAGCCTTCTCTGCGAGCAAAGTGTCCCGAGTCGCGTTCGCGACCGCGACGGTTCCCTTCGCTCCCGATAGATTTTCTAAACGAGAATACGCGCTCCCTGCGGTCGTAGCTGGCCGCCGCGTTTCCAAAACTATATACGTCCAGAGCAAATAAAATACTCGAGAACAAGATCCGATAAGATACACAAAAAGCCGAGCGATAAGATTAACGCCTCGGAATCGGCCGCGAGTGCGCGACCAACTTTTCACACCTCAAGCCCTGGCCACTTTCTAACTTTTGCGCCTATATTCGGAGCAAAACGCATCGCGACCAGCACTCGCGGTACGCTCGTCGGTTTCCCAGCTACCTATTGGCGATATCGCGATAGCAATTAGACGCGTCGCAACCGTTTCTCGGTTTCGCCTTTCAGGCGCAATTATCGCGCGGCCGAATTATCAATCCCGCTATGCAAACCATCGGCGAAATGTCTCGAACGCAATCAGAGATACGAACGGAGATATCGATCGGGTGCTATTATTGTTGCGATAATATTTTTCTCCTCTTTTGTTTTTTGTTATTCCACGTCGGGTGTCGTAGATCGATACGTACGGCCGATCGCTCCTATAAATCGTGGGGTGGACCCGAACGATTCGACCATCGAGATAAGCCACCCCTACACCGATAAGCCAAAACTATCGTACGTCTTCGAAGGCTCGGGGAGATCGCCGTCGAAGGACGGAGGGGCTGCCCGGTATTTTCCCGAACAAAATTCGCTGCTCCGAGCCGCGAGAATCGCAGCGACGAGGGCAGCCATAGGCGGGTCGAAGTTCGGCGTTCAAAGTCCGCGGACCGTCGCGTAAAGGAAGATCGCCAGCCCCGTGCAAATTGTTACGAGACGCGAGGTGCGCGAACGGGAGTTATCGCCGCTTATCGAGCCCGCAGATAAGATTTCTGCCCCGAAATTTCCGAGTCCACCGTCGCCGCGGACGACCGCTCCGTTCGCGACGCGAATTTCGCGCCGATGTTTCACGATTTATCGCGCGGGCCGACGCTGTTACATCATGCAGGCGGAAAAAAACATCTCCATCGAGGTGAGCCGGCCGATCACGTATCGCGAGACTAATCTTATCGAGATTCGTTAATCTCGTTTCGGCCGAAAATGGCGACGGGATGCACGTGCGAGCAAATCACCGCCGATTCCTGACACGTCCCAACGAAAATCGTCGGACGACAGCCTCGAGCTTCGGGGCCGAAGTCCATCGGGGATTCTCGCGCGACGCGACGCAACGCAGAAGACCTTGCATGCGCGGCCACGAATTTCGAGTCCCGTTCGGCACCGAATCGCCACATAATCGTCGCGGATTCGTCGGGGCGACGTCGAGGGATGAACAGTGTCCGAGGGTAAGGCTATCGATAAACCAACGAATCGAGAAACGATCGAGAAAATAAACGAGGGGCACGCGTTGCCCTCGACGGTGACTCCTGGCCGTCGGATCGAGTTCGATCGAACCTCTATCGAGGAAACACGATACCTAGGGACCTTCGAGGCGTGCCGCGAGCGGAACGGATATTTTATTCAGAATTTCCAAGGCGTCGTAGATTCGCGCGCGACGAAACGGGAATACCGGGTCCGGGAATTTCCGATGAAAAGGAGAACGCGGAGAGACGCTACCGAGAATTTCCACGCCTCGCGAGTCCTGCTCGAGCCGCGGCCAGCCAACAATTTTTCTACCCGCGTCGGAAACAATGGCAGATACGATCTTTTTCCGTCGCGGTCGACGAAACGATTAACCCATCGACGATCCTGCATATTTCCCGGCCGCGTTTACGATTTCTTGTGCCCCGAGGCTCGAGAGGGGTTGGCGCGATTCAGGAAACGTATCGGAACGGAGGAACGATCGACGCGCGACGGTCCGAGCCAGCCAGCCAGGAATACGAGAAGAATGTTCATCGCGAGGAAACGAGCGAGTCGCTTCGAGTGCGTCGTTGCGCTAATAAGCGGAGGCATTTCGCGGCTAATAAATGAAAACAGAAACCGGCGGGCGTTTATTATACTTGCAAATTACCAATTACGGACCGCGCCAACACCCGGCCGATATTCTCTCCCTTCCGCGCGGCGGCGCCCCGCCGCTTTTCCCTTCGAAAATCGCCGAGTTTCTCGCCGAAGCGATCCTACGATTGACCGCTCTACCGTGAGATTCTGTGATTACCCGCCGTAACATTGTGGCCAATTTTTATCTCCCTCCCGCTGGACTTGCTTTCCATATCGGCCAACCGCCTCGACCGAGGCAATTTTTAATTAAACGGCAGACCGTGCGTCGCTGTTTCGTCTCGCTTCTGACCTGTCCCCGAGCGGATTCGGGACACCGGAGAATCGGAACGGTATCTGGGCGCGATTAGCCGAGAAAAAGAGGAACGGGCCTCTCGTCGGAAATCTTCACCGCTCGAGTACACCTGTGACGTTTCGAGGGGCCTCCGATTCTAATTTCCGCGTCAATGCGTTCTACTTTGGCAGGCAGAGACGACTCGAGGAGGAACAAAAGAAAATCGTTGCTCGCGGAAAGCCCTGACTCACGACGCGTTCTCGCCGGGATTCCTCCGGGGTATCGACCGATCTACCTGCGCCGTCGGAATCCGATCGGTCCGGTCTTCTAGCTTTCGTGGAAATCGAGCCGCTACGCAATGGGTCGTAACGAGATATTGTTCGTCCATCAGTTTCCAATTTCCCGTGGAAAGTCTGTAACTCGATCGATCGACAAAACTGGACGCTCCCCGACTTCCCCTGGGGGCCGCGACGACGAAATAGAAAGGATTGCGCGACGTCGAAACACCGACGTTTCACCTGTCCTTCCCTTGTTCGTCGCCGGGCGCAATTCTTTCGGTGAAATCTTGCCGATCGCCGATCGTCCGTGCCCGTGGACGACGCAGGCAAAGGCTGAGCGACGAACGCGTTCCACGAACGCGCTGGCAACGAGATCGTCCGTCGGCTGGGAAACGACTCTTGGCAAAGCAGAAACAGAACCCGGGTCGACGTGGGAAACCAATTGCCGAAGGTCCTGCGTTCGGATACGACGGTAAAATCGAAAGCCACTGGCGCGACACCTGCCCGAGCAGATAAACGCGCGAGTCCCCGTCGCTATCGGAGCCCTATCGCGGTGCCTACCCTAACGCGAAGAACCCACGCGACGCGACGCGACGCGACGGATCGAATTCCCTAGCGCCGTCCATAATCCTGTCGCACACTCGCGAACGCGACAAGCTCCCGCGAGGAGCAGGGAAATCGAAACAGCCTTACCTTGTCCGTTATCAATCCCGAGTGGCGCGACAAGTCGCCGCGCGTCGCCTGGTCGGCTCGTGGGCGTGCTTCGATTATCGTTATCACTATGTTAACACCAACAAGACACTGCACTGTACACAAACACAGCACATCGTGGCGGTCGAAGCGTTCACCGCGTCGAGAACTGTTTCCTCCCTCTCGCGGTGGGTCGCGTGGTGCCCGGGGGTCGTGCGAAACGCTCCGGACGGAAAAGCGTCCCGGAAAATTCGTACGGCGATCGAAGCGTAGTCTCGCCTTCCTCCCTGCTTTCCTTCTGCTGCCAGTTTTTCTCTCGCACGGCTCCTCGATCCGCGGCGGGAGGGGTGACAGAGAGGGAGACAAAGAGAGAGAGAGAGAGAAAAAGAGAGAGAGAAAGATTTTGGAAGCACGCGCGCGCGCGCACGTAAACTCGAGTCGATGCAACTATCGTGGCACCCGGCGCGGAACTAAGGCGAACGAAAACACCGGCCTCGACGATCCCCTCGCGTTCACCGCCGCTCGTGCTGCCTCGGATCCGTTCGGCCCGGTTCGTAACCGCTCGGAACAGCTCGAGCCCGCCCATTCCGAGCGGGCCAACCTACTAGCGGGCGTTTACTCGATTTCCCCTCCGCCGCAAAACCACGAGAACGATCCGAACGTGTTCGCGTTGCTTCTGGCTGTCAACGCTGCTCCTCTCCCTTCTATCCGTCCTAGGGGATTCTAGGCTTTTTTTCTCGCCGCGACTGTTCTACGCGATCGGGCGGGCGCGCGATGTATTCCGAGGACCTCGGTCGTGCGGGGACGCGATTCCAGTGCCTGGGATAAATAGGTACTCGTCGCGGTTCGCTCCGCGGCGAGCGAATCTCGATTAATCGAGAGTAGACAAATTTGGGGCAGCGGGAACGAATTTCCATCACAATCCGAGATCCAAGCGGCGTCGGCGACGGATAGGAGGTCGGTTAACGAGGCAAATTTTTCGGTCGGTTTGCGGGCTGAATCGCCTATCCGCTCGGGGATCTTCGCGGGCGACACGCGCCTCGGCTTCCCGTTTTTCTCGATCCGATCTAAATTCGGGTCGACCGATCGCGGAAGGCATCTCTTTCATCGCCGCGCCGATACGGGGACGGGCGGGCGCGTGTGCGCGCGTACACCTGCGTAGAGGCACGCGCTCGCACACAATCGTACGTGGGGGAACGATGAAATCAGCGCACCGATCCGACGGAATTATTCAACACCTTCGTAGCTAGCGGTTGGATCTAGATAAGGTTCCTCCGCCGCGATAAGCTCGATTTCACCGGGGGACATCTTTGCGGGACGCGGAAGGTCCTCGCGGGCCCGGGCCCGGGCCCTCCCCCGCCCCGGGTCGCGACGGGCCCCGCTCTTCGTCGATCGAGGCCCGAGGCGGACCTACTTCTAGCCGGCGAACGTTTGCTAATTTCCGCCGGTCCCATTGCGAAACGGTGCGCGCGTTACGTTAGGCGCGCGGCTATCGCGGATCTACGCAAATTTGTCGGGCAAATATTCCGAGTAGCCGGGGGTTATTAATGTATTCGAGGCAGGCCGGCCGAGCACACGGTACGTGCACGGTCTGATGGAACGATTTGGCAGCGTCGAGCCGCGGTATCTGCCAATCGGTGGTGAGAACTGCATTAAATTCGCTCGGGAACATTGAATTTTCCACCGGGCTCCACCACCGGCCGTTCCCGGGCGCGGATGCTCGCCGCGGACCGCCGATAATTGCACGCATCCGCGGGGCCAGGGGACGCTCGAGGATCCCGTCAAACGTTTTTCCTACCTGTCGCGCGCGGAACCGAGGCGATCTAGAGGCGATCTAGAGGCGATCTCGGGGCGATCTCGAGGCGGCCGGAGCGTCGATGGAGGCGCGGGTAAATACGCGCGTTCACGCGTGCCCGTGTTTCCGTGTGCCGATCTTGATGCCGCCGGCCTATCTAGATGAGATACAGCGATCGAGATATACCCACTCGTAACCTCCCCCTCGCCGCACCCCTGAAAACCAAAGACCGAAAGCCAACGAGAGACGCGACCGACCGTGTTACAGGTTGGCCCAGGTCGGGCGATCCGATAGCGACGGGGCCGACTTTTTCGATCGGCTCTATCGCGATTCAGCCACGGGACCGGGCTGATAACGCCGCGCTGGATCCCGTTAACGAGCTACCGATTCGCACCAGCCGCGGATATCCATCTCGCCGTCTTCCGAACTGTCCCGCGGCCGAGCCTTCTCGCCGCTTCGAATCGCGACCGAGCGGACGCGAAAGGGCCAACCACCCGTCCACCCTTTGGCGGGGGAACAAAGGGCGACGGGGAAGGTTCTCGAAGGAGCGGGTTCTCGTTAAGGGGGGGTCCGCCCGGTCGGGGCAAGGGCGTTCGGATCGGTTCGTTTCGATCCCGCGGCGGGAAGGACGCGTGTCTCGCTTTCGCGGCGCTCGGGGGTCGCGATGGTGGGGTTGAAACGTGGTGTGCGTGTCGCTCCCGGCGGGTGGAGGGGGGTGGAGGAGGGGTGAGGGGGGGTGGGGGAGGGGGTACGCGAACGGGTTGGCAGCGTTGCCGGGTCGCCGGGTGGCTGGTGTACCGACGGAGAGTACAACCGAACAATCTGTAGAAGCTTGTTCGGGACGAGAGAAGTCCGTAGATCAGCCAATCAGATAGGCATACCCCCTCTCGCCCATTGTCACAAAATGGCGGCCCTAAATCAGCCAGACTCCGCCTATCTCGCCCCCCACCCTCTGGCGCCTTTAGCGCCACGTCATGAAAAACTCCGCCTATCGATTCATTTTTACCGCTCTTGTTTCCCCTCTCTTCGCTCTTCCCTCTCCGAGGCCCCCACGCTCTCTCCCTCTCACGCTCCCCTCGCTCGCGCACTCTCTCTCTCTCTCGCTCTATATATATATATGTATATATACATACATATATCCTTCCATCTCTCCCGGTCTTCCCGAAACTCCTTCTGGATCTCCTCCTAGCATACGGACTCCGTGCATCCCGATTTCGTCGGGCCGTTCGTCCTGGAAAATCGATGGAAAACTCGGTGACGCTCGCTCGGGCGACCGAGAGCCACGGGGGTGAATCACTCGCTCACCTAACCCTCGCGCGGTTCTACGCTTTCTAATTCAGCCTTTAATCGCTGCCACTAACGATCCCCCAGGGATCCCATTAGTTTTCGAGTACACAAGTTTTGGGTAAACTTTTCAGCGGGGCAGCCTTCGACCACTTGGAACTCGATTACTCGACCGGCGCACTTTCTGCCGGGACCGTGACTCCGCGTCGATATCCGAAAAACACTCCAAGGGGAAGCCCCCTTCCGAAGAAGAAAGTTTCGCGTACGGGGCAGCGAAATGTCCCCGGACCGAGAGGAGACCGGGCCCTTCACGGTTTATCGGTCGGATGCGCCGATACGCGTATCGCCGATAATTTTCCGTGGCCGCACTCGCGTGACCTAAGGTTCATCGGCGACGCGTTATCGCGGCTGCTTGCCCTTTCACCGCCGCGTATTTTCACCGCGAGCCCGTTTATCCAGATTTAGCAGAAGCAGCCTCGGAATAAGCGGCGCGCGAAATAATCCCGACTCTCGCCGGGGTCGAAGCTCATTATCGTTAAATGCGTTCCGAAACTCGTTTGACCGGGGCCGGCGCGCGAATAAACTCCGGCCGAATTATTTGTCGGCCGCGGGAGTTCGTTTTCGCGACCGACCCGTCCGACGATTAAATCGGACCTCTAACGATCGCCGGGTCGACTCTGCCCTATTCGTCGGTCTAATGAACACTTCGAGCTGCGCCCGTAGCTCGTAGATCGACCGTCCGGCGTACCAGATTCCACCGGAGATTGGAAAGCGAACCGTTTAATAAAATCATTAGAGTTTTCCACGGCCGACGACCGCGAATCTGCGGCAGTCCGGCGGCCACCAATGGACGTCTCGTTTGTCCGACAGTCCGGGTACAAAGGTGTCGCAATTTCTTTCAGACCGCTTTTTTTCTTCCCCCTGTCCTAGTCACCGATCGAGAGTCGAAGAATTCGCAGCGTAACGAGCTCCGCCTAATCGCCTGCGATGACTCACCGGCTGCTTCCATTAAGCGTCATTAGCTAAATAACGAAAGGCTTTAAGCACTTTCTCGCTAATGTCCGCTTTCGAGCCATTTGGCCGCTCGAGTTCGACTCCGTTCCGACTTTGCCTACCGTTTTCCTCGAATACCGTTCGCTCCTCGCGCCACCTTCCCCGTAAACAAATTCCTCGAGCAGTTTCGTGGGTGGAGATATACCGAAGGGGGTGGCGGAGGAGGGAGCGAGGGTGGAGGTGGAAAAGTTATTATCGGCCAAGACTCGAGTTCGGGGAGGTCAGCTCGCGAAGAAAAAGAAGTCTCGCTATCTGAAAGAAGGACTCCGGAGAGTCGGGCCCGCCTCTATTTTCTCATCCTCTTCTCCCTCGCTTTTTCCTCCCGACCAGCTCCGCTGATTTTTCCTCGGCCGCTCGCTTTCCCGAATGTCCACTATCCGACAGGACCTCGCTCGCTATCGACCGGTCGAGCGACTTTTTCCAGAAACGCGAGCTCGAATCGGAGAGGGACAGATTTCGAGCGGCGTCGTGTCCCGGCCGATGTAATCCGCAAGCAAAGAAAAGGCTATCGTTTACAGGGGAAACCTCGAGGAGCGTACACATCGGCAAGATATCGTTCGAGTCGATGAGGAGCCGGGCCCGGGGTCCAATGCCCGGCCTGGATAAACAAACAACGGTCGACGAGAACGAGGAGAAAGGTGACGCTCCCCTGGGAGAAAGGACCGAAAAAACACCGAGCATACTTTCCTCCGAGGCCGTCCACCCTCGTTCGACTAATTTACGACGTTTACTTCTCGGTGCCGGGCTCGCTCGACTTTCGCATTGTGCAACCTGGACTCGTAAAACACAAGACACCCTCGGGTCCTGACCGCGAGATCCGACGATCCTCGTTAGACGGACATCGATATCCCGACCGGAGACAACGATCCTCGCCAGGTAACGAGCAAGGGGAGGAAAGCGGGTAGGTACAAGACGTGGACAAGAAGAAGAAAAAGAAAAAGAAAAAGAAGAAAAAAAAAAGATACCGCTGGACCCTTTTGTTTTTTCGCGGGATTCGAAAGGAGTTTTTCCGCGACGTGGCTTGATTTAGGGCGCCTCCGTTTGCCGGCTAGTTAAACCTTTTGTTTCACGGGCTGATTTCGAGCGCCGAGAGGTTAGACCGTGCAACTTGTAACGAATGGAACACGCTTTCCCTCCGGCCGGGCGCAGGGATCCTCTTGTCCCGGCCCGTGTACAGGCGTTTCACGCGTTCCGCTCGAAAATGCGAGCGGACATCGCCGGTCGTGGGGCGGTTAATTAAACAGAACCGAAATTGCTCGCTCTCCCAGAACTTTGCCGCCTCCTCGAAGCTTGCCCGGAAGATTTACTGTCGACCAGCGAAATCCTTTCTTACCGCTCGCTGCCCCTCTATCGCGATAATGTGTCCCTCGGCGGGGCCTGCCCTTCGGATTCGTCGTTTCTCGCAATTAGATCCGGTCGCCGAATCAGATTTGTCCGGCCGAGAGCGATATCGTACCTCTGGACCGACAATCGCCCCGACAATCGGAAAGATAAGGGGAGGAACCTGGAGCGGGGGCAACGAAAATCCAATTCTGCCCTCCGCAGCGCGGAGCGTCTCCGAAGCGATGGCGAAGTTGGACGAAGCGGGGAATTTTTCGAAGACGACGGCCGTGGATCGGTGGATCGGTGGATCGCGATACAGGAACGCGTGTCGGGAACGCGTTGCATCGATCGAATGAAAGGCGCCCGGAAAATGAGAGGTTCGAAGCGGACGAAAAAGAGAGAACAGACCCCTCCCGGTCACTCTGTGATTACGCTAATGCACCGCGCCACGAATGCGCTTCCTTCGGCCGCCCTTCGACCTTCGATCGTGTGTTTCTTCTTTCTTTCTTCTCTTGTCAATATAGTGGAGCTCCACGGAGCCGACAGTTTCCTAGGAAGCACCGGGCGCTCCAATTTTGTCGCGAAGAATCGAAACACTCGATTCCGGCAGGCCGATCCCCGACAATCGTTTACGGGGCTAGGACGTAGGGCCTCGTGGATCTGTTTACGTATAAATCGTAACTGTTCGTGCCTCCCTTTTGTGCACCGCCGACAATGGGAGGACAGGAACTGCTCTTCGGAACGCGTCCTTTTCACTCTTTCCCTCGACGGGTCCAAGGATTTTCGTGGCCCTCCTCGAAGATAGATAGCATCTCGTCGCTTCCATCTTGCTACTACCGCGGAAACTTTCGTCGACGAGCCGCGGGGAGTCTTATGAATTCCGAAGAAACAACTCGCGCAAACAGCCACCGAGAGATTGTTCGAGGGCGAGAAGGCGGCGCGTGCAACAGCTGGGCACCAAGCGGGAACGTTCGCCGCTGGTGTCGAGCTCGAGGCGGCGTAAAAACGAGGCACGGAACCGGGGAAACGGGGAAACGAGGAAACGAGGAAACGCGGCGGCGAAACGCCGAGGAACTCCTCAAAGCTCGCTGGCTGGGATCTCGAAAAGGGCAAAACATAAAGCACGCGCACCGCCGTACAATATGTTCCCCGTTCCTCGCGGAGCTCGCCCCCTCGAGCGTTCCATCGCCAGAACCTCGACAGCGTTCTCTTGGAAGGAACACAAAGCCAGACCGGAGTTATCTTGATGAACCCTAAGTACTACAAGACCTATTTGGAGGAGAGATAGGCCCGGTCGCGCTGGCGGGGGCAGACGGGCACGAAGGAAAGGCGAAGGTGGACGAGGTAGGTAAAAAGGAACGGGGAGCAGCGTCCACCTTGGAAAAGAGATCTTTCACGGTTGTCGATGCCACGATGATAAGGGGGGAACGGCATTCTTCGTTGCTACTCTTTTTACTACCACTCGAGCCTCTATTGCTCCGCTGCTTCTGCACTTTCTTGTCGCTCGGCCCCGCGCTACCGATCGTCGACGAATTCGGCGAGAGACAACGCCGCGAGCAATTAACGATAACCATAGGCTCGGCCGGGGCTGCGAGCGGAATCGGACGGGCGAACAATTAAGTTGCGGCGACGCTGGCAGACCGACGTTGTCCAAGGGCGTGACGCCGTCGTTGTCCGGCGCTCCTTCGGTTTACGGGAAGGCAAGGGTTCACGTGCGGCCACGCGCAGGCATAAATCATTCGTGCAAATTCTCGACGGCCAATTTCACGAGAATCTTTCGACAATCGGCCTGTTTTGGGACACCGCGCTCTTGGGTGCCGTCTCCGGTCGATATTTTCGACGCTCGTCCTCCACGAGTTTCCCGAGGGACGTGCCAACCCTTGCCGGCGTCTCGGACGGAACGAGAGAAGGAGAGAAGGAAAGAGAGCATTACGGCCGACTCTGTTGCGAGGAAATCAAACACCGTCGAACGATGACGACTCGGGTCCGGAGGAACGAGACGTTGTCAATCGCGGCGAAGCTCGCCGATCGCTATCTGGAAGCGAGACGCGTAACCGGTTTCCCCGTGAGAAACCGCTAGCTAGAGAACGAATACGATAAGCTGGCAGCGCCGACCGATGAACGGGCTGACGTTCGTATCCGAAGGAGATCGACCGAACGGCCACTTATCTGCTGCTGGTCCCGACGAGATAACCGGCCGCGTGGTTTTAACACGGTGTCGGGGCGTGTCGGAGATACGTACATCCAGATCCCGGCTCTTTCCTCGTTTGTTCGAAATTGAAGTTTATCGATGCGCCTGTTGTCCGTGGCCCTTATCTCCGAGGCGTGGCCCGCTCGTTGCCCGGACCTTTTACCGCTGCCACGAGCCGGAAACACGTGTAATCTCGCCAATTCGAAAGGGGTTTCCCGACCCGAACGATCTTCCATGGGCGACGTTCACGGCCGACGCGGCGCTCGTTCCCGAAAAATCTCGCGGCGAATGTGTAAACGGGCCGGGGCAGCTCGACGCTTCGAGCGTCGAATTTTCTCGGGACGTGGAATTTATTAAGAGGAAAAAAAAAACTTCCGTGGCGAGGACGTCTCGTATTTTTATGCAAATGCCCCGGCGAAGGGCCGGGACACTTTCGAGAATGGTTTTAGGGCGAAAGGGGAAGCCCGGGTACGTTGTAAACCAGGCGCCAGGCCTTGTAACCTTTAAATACTGTCTCCCTTTTCCTTTTCACCTCCGTCCCGTCCCCCACACCCCCCCTTTTCTACCCGGGGGTTAGCAAACCTCGACGGCATCGTCTTACGCCACAGCTCCCCGTTCGTTTGCGACGTCTCTATACGGGCGCGTATTCGCCTCCCACGGCTGTCCGCGTCGAGCAGATTCGTCCGCGTGACTCGGCATAATTCGTCGTCGCCCCCCTTTCGTTCGATCGCCGGACGCAAATTTATCGAAACGGAGTTCCCTTCGAATTTCGCTGGAGCGGAAACCGTAGCCCACGAGCCAAACGACCGGGACTAAAGACTCCGACGATCGGAGAGAAAAATGCGAGGATTCGAAGCAAATAAGGATGCTTCCTCCCCGCCGCCCCCGAAGCTCTTCCGCAACTGTGTGCCGGGACAATGAGCTTCGCCGCTCCGTTTCGCTTTACTCGCCACGTCCGCGCAGGTAAACGCGGCGGACGGCTCGTCACGAGCGGCCTGAATGGACGTTCGACTGGGAACTGGAGTGCCACGGTGGATACGAGAAGACAGGGGTGACCCAGTTTCGCATTACCGATATTTACGATGTCGCCAGGGGGTCCGAGGTAAGGTGTACCGTCCGTAGCCCACTGAGCCAGTTACCTGAATCACCTGTGCCCTCTCGGCGCGATTAGAAACGGGCCTGGTCCGCTTATGTGGAAAAAATACTTTCGGGCGGTGCAAAAACAGTCTCCTCCCTCGTAAACGTTCCAGCCGGCTCACCGATTTTATGGAGGCGAGCGAGCGAGCGAGCAGGGAAGGGAGAAAAAACAAATAGAAGGAAACATTCCGATCTATTCACCGGAACGCTTCCACTCCCGATCTATCGCGAGGGTGGCCGCAGATTAGTCGCCGGAACAGTTTCATCCAGCTTAGCGCGCAGGTACGAGGGAGCTCGAGTGCCTCTCGGCTTCGCTCCGAAATGTCGCAATGTCTTACGTGTTCGGGGCCCATTGTCCTTGCCCCGGGCACCCTGCCTGCGCGTACCCGGTCCCCTTCCGTCCACCTCAGGCCACGACAGCGGAGCCCCGAGGAAGCGCCGAGACTGCGCCTACTTCTGTATACCTAGCGACACCGATACTACGGTTTTATGGTCGGTCGTGGCTGATTTATGGACGGTGACTAACCCCGTCTGAAAAGTAAAAAGTTCCTCGCGCTCGCGCAAACACCCCGTCAACCCCTGCATCGCCGTGCTCGACGCGTACCCCTTACGGCCTCGCTCGTTTCTCCGTCGACGCGCGTCCCGTTCGTTAACAACGAGGAACGCTCGGTTCCCCGAACGCTTCGCCCTCTCGATACGGGGCCCGTCGGGCGACGGACCGACTCGTGCGGCGAAAACGACGGAGGAGCCAGCGCAAGGTAGAAAGTGCAGATCGGCCGGGAACGGCGAGGCCTGTGCTACCTTGGCCGCACGAAGCAGGCTATATTGTCATAATTGATCTGCCGGGGTATCAATTTCAGTTGTCGTAAATTACGATGCACCCTTCGATGCGGGGTGCCCCTTGTGACTCGAGCTGTTTCGTATTCTTCCCGGGGATTAGGGTAGCGCAGGCAATACCTTCGAATTTTATGGCGCGTCCAGAGGCCGGCCTCGATGTTTCGTCTTCGCCCGCAGCTCGCTTTCCTTACGGTCAACCGTTGGCAACACCCTCGTTCTTTTTTTTCCTTCCCTCCGTTCCTTTTTTCACCCCCGCTCGGTGGGAAAAAAAGTCCCGTTCGCCGGCATTCCACGGTCCCCGATGGCGTTCCGTCCCGGCGAAAAACGTTCTAGCGCCGCGTCGAGGCTACCTACCCGAGCGTCGCTCGCCAAAGCGGCCACGGACTCCGAGAGCGTATAATTACGTTGCGAGCGACACGGGCGAACGAAGAGGAGGCCGCGGGTGCTCGTAACGCGATTTAATTGTCTTAATTGCGGTAAATCGCGGGCCGATTAGCGGCCGACACGTGACGAACGCCGAGCACCACCGTAATAACGGGTCCTGTCGAATCCCTCGATCCTCTTTCTCTCCGCGCGAACCTTCCTCCGGTTCTCACCGATTCGGTACGATCTGTGTTTAAACGGTAGCCCGTTCCTAACGATCGAGACAGTCGAACACCGGAAGCTTCGCTCCTAATTTCTGTTATTACGCCTCGATGTTTTCCATGCGGCCGACAGCCCGATCCGTGCCGTCCCACACTTTCGTAATTGCGCCCTTTAGCCCGGGAACACCGGGGACCGTATACTTTCGGTGATGGATCGACGCGAGGACCGCGCGCCTATTATTCGCTCGCCCGTGAGCTTTCTTCGCCGCGATGCTTTCCGAGGTCCGGCGCACATGCGAGACGCCGCGACGGCCGCGTCACGTGCTGGCCAGCCGGAAAATAATAGGAGAGCAAACGGTATTCCCGTAGGAGAGACGGAGTGGGCACGAATATGCGAGAAGGAGGATCCGCACGAAGGTAAATCCTGGTCCTCGAGGGACGCGATTTCCATGGTCCTTCGAGTTTTCGGCGTCGCGCAAGGAAAACGGGACACGCCTCCCTCGTTATCGAACACGAGCGACTTATCCCTTCGAACGGTTTACGACCTTCTAATACGAGCCTCTCCCATTGTGACTTCTGGTCCTCTTCCGCCTTGCCCGACAGATCGACCGAGCCCCTTGTACAATTTCTACGGACCTCTATCCGAACGGCCACTTCTGCCGGCTTAATTCGCAAAACGTTCCAAGAACAATAGAGACGGGACGGCTAGGAGCGAGGGCGCCTCGATGATTTCTCGAAAGGGTTGACTCGATGAAACGCGACGTCCGCGAGACTCCGGTCTCCCTTCTCCCTCCGGCCAGGGCAGGGCAGCACTCGAGCTATCGTTATACAAACCACGGTCGAGAAGCGATGCACTTGTCGGGGCGTGTGGCACCAGGAGTGGGCTGCATTAAACGCTTTAGCGCCCTCCGGTCTATAGATGTCGATAGGGCAGATCGTGGCCCTCCTCGAGGTGCACCACTCGACGGCTCCGGGGGGTGAAGAAGGTAACTCGAGTTTCGCGGCGCGGCCTCGAGTATCGCCTTTTCACCGGGGCCCTGCTTGCGGACCCCGTCCCCCTCATTGTCGTGTCGCGAAAGACGACGACGCCCGGAAGTATGCGGTGCCCCGCTACTCGTTTTCCCCGGGCCGTCGTCGAGCCGCTATCTCGCGGCATCGAGCGCGGAGTCTCGCTCCGGTCCGAGGGAAAGAAACGATAAATTGTCCGGCGGGTCGGCCGCGGACCGGCGAGCGGCGAGCGAGGGAGAGGGAAAAACGGTAACGAAGGAAATATCTCTTCGCACCTTTCGCGTCTCGTTAATTAGCGCCGCGGGGCTCAATTAACGCCAAGTCGAAACACCTGGCGCAAATTATCGGCCAATTGCCCGTTGCCGTTAGAGGTACCGGCTGACTTTGGGCGAAACAGAGGTCGACCCCGTCACCGGCGGAGTGGCCGCGAGGCGACGGCAGGAACGGCGAGGCGGAGGGACGAGGATTCATAGAGGGAGAGAGGGAGAGAGAGAGAGAGAGAGAGAGAACGAGGAGGGTCAATGCGCAATCGTCTAATTTACGCAAATTGCAAATCTACTCGACCGTTCTCCGTCGCTCTCGCGGCGCGTTACGCGCTAATGTCGACGACCCCCAGCTCCGCGCGCAAACTAAGATCTAATAAAGCGACAAATCAGCTTAACGAGCGACACGCGGACGCTGGAAATGCGGCTTAATGCGGCGCGGCCCGTACGTTGGATTAACGCCGCCGCTAATGGCTTTCCTATGCACGCCGCCGCCGCCGCCGCCGCATTCCTAGACGCGTATGATTTTCCTTATCTCCGGGGAGAATTCAGGGGTCGCGCGTCCCCCCTCGGATCGTTCGCGGAAAAGCGAAGCCGGAGGATAAAAGGCTTGGACCGATAGGCTGACCCGACTGGAACGATAGCGGCGAGTATCGAAACGCCAGCCGTGTCCACCGGGCGGTCGTTGGCGAATTAATTGAACGGCGTATTTATGCGTGCATTATGCGACGCGCCGAGGGATAAGACTTTCGGCCGGGTCTGCGGCTAATTGAAACGCCACCGCGACCCCCGATAAGCCCGATTGCGACGGAGAGTTACGGGACGATATTATGAGGCGTCGTACGTCAAGCTGAAATTAATTTTCGGCCATCGCTTCGCCGCGGCCAGATAGCGCTCTGCCCGTCTCCATACGTCATCGCGATGATCGCCGGCGCTCGTTTCCGCGCTCCGCTCCTTTCTCGCCGGCGCTCCGGGGACGAAGGAACCGGCCAACCAGACGGCGAGGGCGATGGAAAAACCGCGCGACGCTTCGGCCAGATGGCGAAACGACACCCCGGGGAGCCGATAAAATAATTTTAACGTCAACACTGCGGTCGAGGACCGCGCCGGCGACGATTTAACGTCTCCGTTTACGCGTCCGCCAACAGATGCGCCCCGCAGTTTGATCCGGCCAATTGATCTCCGCGGGAGGTCCCGTTACGGGGGTGAGATCGACCCTCGACGGACGGCCCGGGGGCCGCGAAACAATCGTGGCTCGGACCTCGAACGACTGGTAATCGCGCGTGTTGCGCGGAGGAGTAACCACCCGGGCGGCCAGCAGGTCCTGGTCGATCGACGGCCCCTCGTCGAGCAGGTGAAGTCCAAGTCGGCCTCGCCGTCGATGCTGTCCCCGACGATCGGGTTGGCGCGTAACGCGAGAGGGCTGCGCGCGGAGAACCGAGCGGGGGAAAAGTTGCGGAGATAAAGGGCGCGCCGGGCGGAAAGAAGATTCGGGCTCCTCGGAGGGTTGAATCGTGGACGAGGCATAAATCAGACAGGCACCCGAAGGTACCGCGGAATACAAAACAGAAGAAGGATCGCGCGCCCTTTCCTCTTCCCGTTCGTTGCTCGAGGATCTCCGAGCGGCCGACTATTTTCCAATAATTTAGCCCGTCGGGAGAGGGCTGCTCTGGGTGGCGGTTTTCCGGGAGGGGTTGGGTGCTGGTGCTCGGGCGCCCAGGACTGACGCTATCTCGCCCATAAATACTGGGGAGCAGCCTCTGACGTCGCCCGGCGAGGGCCCGATATTATACTTTATCTCGAAACTAATTCCCCGCGACCAGATTTATTGCAAGAAAGGGGTGAAAAAATACACCTCCTCCCGCCACTCCGCCGAACGCCCCGTCACCCCAGACCCTAGACTTATCTGCCCGATGGAGAAGCAACGAGAGCGGCCTCTCTCCGACTATCGCGCGACGAAAACCACGGGCCCGTCGGGCCCACTCGAGAAGGAATCAACCCCGAGAAATCCTGGCGACGCCGTCCACCGGCGGCTCGAATCGTTGCGAACGATCGATCGCCGGGCGACGAAGCTCGTATTTTTTTCGCGCGCCTCCCAGATTTCGCCCCGCTCCGTATAGTTTACGAGAGTTTTCGTGGATTCTGGACGCATTTTTCGTTGTTTTTCATTCTTCCGCCCCTTTCCGGATATATACGAGCGAAGGCAGCAGGATGAGGCGTCCTGGGGAGGATCCCGGGCGGGATGGCTGGCGCGCAGAGGCGCGTTCGGACCGTGTACACGTGTATCAGAGATATCGGCGTTATCTGCGGCCAGATATATCGAACTCGTATACTTCGGCAGGAGGACGCAGCCGGAAAGACATTTTTACGAGGAGCCCGCGGGATATGCGCGCAAATACTGCCAATATATCCTATTGTCCCGTGTGAAATTTTTTTAACCGCGGATAACGATTCCATTATTTTATTCCAACCCCCACCCCGAACGCTCCGCTCCGCTCCGCAGTCTCGCGCGTTTTTAATTAAATTATTGCGACGCACCGTCGAAGCTTTTTCCCTCGAACAAAGTGCCGTCGCTCGAACAGCGCCGAGAGAAACCGAACGCGAGCTCCCGGACAGAAACAGAAGGGAACACGAGTCCCGGCGTGTTCGCGCGCGCGTACGAAAGGCCGGAGGCGAGTCGCCGTTTTACATTTTTATTCCGCACGCTCCTTTTTCCCCCGGCGGCCACCATTGCCGAGCCGGTGAACGAACGAACGCACGATCAGCCCCCGTAGCACCCCCTCGGCCGCCCGTATTTCACATTCAAAGCGTTCCCCAACGAGACCGCCGAACCCACCCCCTCGCGGCCTCCTGGACAGGCTTCCCGGCGTATCTCTGCAAGAAATATAAAAACCCGAGCCCTGCATGGGGGTCGCTTCGGCCGCCGTGTGTGCGAGCAGCCTCGACCCTGGCGCGGAGCGGAGATCCCTGGTGCACGCGTCGCTGCACCGACTTTAATTTAGAAAATAATTAAACGACCCTCTCGCTCTTCCTCGATTCTCCGAGTTTTCCTTCGCCTTTTCCTCCCCCTCCTTCTTCCCCCGCGCTCTGCCTCCCGCGATCCTCAACCCTTTCCCAAATCCCCTCCCCCCGTATTCCTATGCTCTTCGGCGCTTTTTTCCCCGTCGACTCACGTACCACGAAGGGGTACACGCCAGATAGTCGACTCTATCCGGCCCTCTCGTCGCGGCGACCCACCCCTTCCGCGAGCGCTCCGAAACGTGCACCCCGTGTACGCGAGGATAGGAACGTGACTCGACGCGTGGGAAGGGGTAATTGGAAGTACAAAGAGAATAGACACGGATAACCGATGTCTCCATTAAGCGTTCGTCGATTGCGGCCTGCACGCTCGACTACGCTCCCCCTTTCGCGGGGGCGGCTGAATTCGATCAAGAGTAATTGTACAACTCTCGTCGACACTCTTCCTTTTCTTTTTTCCGCTCGTCCTCCTTTGTTCCCGCGTTCGCTCGCCGCTCCCGCCCGTCGATCGTTTCGACGAAATCGCGTCCAGGAATTTGCATCTCTGTCCCGAATTGCCTCTCGCCCAGGGAGAGCGTCGTTCGCCCCCCACCCCCACCCATCCCTCCTGGTATGGCAAGAATCCGCGCGAATTTGTTTCGTGCTCCGAGGACAAAAGGGGGGCGCAGGCCAAAGAGAAAGGTATTTCGAAAACGTGACACCGACAGAATCCAGCTTAGAGCTGCTCTACGTAGAAGCGTTATCCTGTCGCGAGATCGCAGGATCTCGAGATCTTTTCCGACAGCTCCGGACACCTTTGAGCCTCGTCCTTTCAACGAAACCTCGGCGCTCCGCTTTCCGCTCGCCGGAATATATATTCACGTCCCAGGTCGTGCCCTCCCATGCCTCGAAACTCTTCGCGAGTCCGACAGCCTCTTGCCGTCCCATTGTCGATCGCTTTTACGCGCCGGACCATCGAGCTGTGTATACCTACGTCGTCGCGCGAAGCGGAATTTGGTTCGAACGCGGTAGAAACTGGAATGCAGACGTCGCACGATGGAACGGAGAAAATGAGCCGAGCGAGGAGCGCGTCGAAGGCAGCGATGTTTACAGAGCTTAACGCGACCCGGTATTGTTCGAGCAGGTTGCCAACAATACGCTCGCATTACGCGGCTCTCATTATATCGGCGCCAACTCTTTTTGTTGGCGCGGATTAAGGCCGATCCCTCGCAGCGGGGGCGACGGCCGGGGTCCTTCAGTTTTAACCGGGGAAAAGTGGAGCCGCCCACTTCCATTCTCCGCAACGTCTGAGACAATGGGGCCGTTGCAAAGCTCCTGCGCAGGATTTCGCGATCCTGCTGCAGGATAACGCGCTCCTCGCGACGAACCTTGAACCGGATTCGAGCTTTTCCTCGGCTCCCCATTGTCCTCCGCTTTTCCCCGCACTTCTTCCCATTTTTTCTCCAGGCACGTTACCCTGCGCCGGAAACGCGCGCACGCTCGATCGCGTTGGCGCGTCGCCTCGATCAAACCCGAACCAGACGCAACATCGATGCGGAGGGATAAGAGCCGCCGTCGGGCCCTCAGGTGTCGCCGAATCTGCCGGGACGCACCTGCGTCGGCGGTCGACATCTGCGAATCGGCGACGTCGCGTGGACGCGTGGACGCGCGGACTCGTGGCGTTGCTTACCAACGTCGAAAGGGAATTGCTAAATATCCGCGAAGAGAGAAACTCGACGGGGCGGCGTAGTTGCGCTCCGTTATCGGACCGCGCCGGCATCCCTCTCCCGTCGATCACGAAACTGCCCAAAGCGTTGCAATAAGCTATAAAGATACCGTCCTGGATACCGAGCCGTGCACGCGAGCCTTTCCTTATAAAGATATGTGTATCCTGCATCGCGAATAATTATATAGAGGCGAACGGCGCGCCGTCCGTGAACCGACAGATTCGTACCGCAGATGCACCCCCGGTGCAACATCTTCTTCCGTTCTTTCTCCCTTTTTTATACCCTTCAACTTTCTGCGGCTCGACCCGACGCGACCCGAACCTCTCGCGGCCGAACGGGAATAAAATTCTCGTAATTCGAGGCTGGAATCGGCTAACGACGAATCGCGGAAAGACGCAGGAATACGAGCGGGTCTCGGACGAGAGTAGGGGACGGAATCGGAGGTACTTTCCGGGTCGAGGAGCGAGAAGGAAAGGGGAGATTCGTTGAATGCTATCTGTATTAACCGAGAGCAAGGGTTTAGCTCGTCGCGGTGTTTGGCGTAGATCGAGATTATCCGACGCGGTGCGCGAGGCCGTGGCCGCCGAAAAGCAAAGGGCGGAGAGGGTTGAAAAGAGAAACAGAGGGCGAGATTATCGCGAGATACGTTTGTGGGCACGCACGTTTGCTCTCCAAATCTAATGTGACGTCTGCGTCACGTAGACCCCTTCTTCGCGGTCCCGTCCTCTTCCCTTCTGCCCGAGCGGATCGACCCGTATGCGGTAATAGCACGCCCCGACAGACATAATCGACAGACGTATTCGCAAGGAGCAACGCCGAACGATGGGCAGGAATGCGAGCGTCGCGATCGCCGAGTGCTCGGAGAGTGGTCCGGCTCGAAACGGGATCGGTGCTCGCCTCGATAATCTACCTATTGTTTTCATCCGTAGAAACGATCGGTAATTGGTAGATTTCGGGGAGGCCAGGATGGATCGCAAAGAGCGATGATTAGCCGCCTTAATCGGGGGCAAATCCGGGCCTGTTACCTGAAAGTAGAGCGGATTTTCGAAACCGAAAAGGAGCCTACGAAGATTTGCCACTTGGCACCTGACTACCTAGCCCCCTTCCCTCGGCACCACTGCTCCGATGGGAAACTCGACGGATTTCGCTAACGACGGGCCACGCTAACTTCTCTTTCCCCCGGCCCGGCCTAATCGATTCGTTCGACCGTTTTACGTTTAAGGAAACGCGTGTGGCGAAAAATCCCCGCGAAGCCTGCCGCGAACCGACGAATCGCCCGTGCCGAATTTCGTTAAACCGATCGAACCGGACGGAACGCCGAACGTTTGGTAATTTCAATCGGCTCGCTCGACCCTCGAAAACGAACACCGAGGAAGGAAAGGTGAGCGCTGCTTCCCTCGGCCCCGTCTCGTCGGTGTCGAGATTCCAGGAACGCGAGCAGAGGGTAAAAAGCGAATCGACCCCGAGGATCTCGATTCTCGCAATTAATTACGATGCACCGAGACGCGACACTTCGTCGACGTCCCGTCGGCGATTCTTTCCGGCTCGGTCGACGCCAATTGCGCGTTTCACCAGGCCCACCGTCGGCCGTCTTTTTTCCCGCAGGACTTCTCGGGATCGTCTCGTTATGCACGCGTCGACGAGTTCGCGTGCATCCAGCTTCGTTTGCGCATGTTCCGAGAACACGCCCTCCGTGTCTTCTCTTTTATCGTGGGAGGCATGGCTCGCGCCGATGAACCACCGGGCGAAGCGGGGCGAAGCGGGGCGAAGCGGGGCGAAGCGGGGCGAAGCGAGGCGAAGCGAGGCGAACGCGATTCCTGTGCCGGGAAAAGAACGATTGGAACGACGGGAAAGAAAAAGTTCCCCGTCGACGGCTGGTCCCCGTTCCCCGGAATCGACTCACGAAACTTTACGAGGACACCACGGATTTCGGCGCCTGCCTGACGGGACGAAGAATTAAACGCCGCACCGGCGATTTTCTGTCCGAGCCGTCCAGACGCCGGCCAATTACATCATTAACGGTAACCGCGATCGACCTGGACGACTTAGGCCGTAAATCAATTAGAAGGTAGTGCCGTACTCCTGACTTTCGGGAGGAATCGATTTACGACCTGGGCCCATTGTCCGCGCGCTTCAGTGGCCAGGTACTCGCCACTCTCTGCGAGGAGTCCTTCGAAAGTGCGGAGCTTTCGAGGCCGCGAGAGTAAATTACGCCGGGGAAATAAATTTGGCAAGGAGCGTCCGATAAAGCAGCGGGGACGGAAAAAAAATTTCGCAATAAGTTGTCGCGAAACCGAGCGCAGCCGGTGTCCGCGCGTAAATCAGATAAATCCGTTTCCGTGTTATCTGTTCGGCTTTTCAAAAATACATTTTTTACACTTCGTATATTTACAATCGGCCGATGATCTCGAATTAACGCGGCCCACAAATCAGTATTAGCTCGGGGGTGGGTGCCAAACAAAAAAACAAAAAAAAAACAAGAAAAAACAGGAAAAACAAAAAAATAAAAAAGAAGGAAAGGAAATGCACGGACACGCCGCGGGGAAAAAAAGCCAGATCGAGATTAATTCCGCGCGGCGCGGCCGTTCGACGACAGTCGAGTTTTTATAAGCCGCTGCATAATGCCGATAACTTATCGGATTGCTATCGCGAAACGATACCAACCCCCGCAGTTTCAACGATCGCTACGCGGCCCAGAGGAAAAAAAAAAAAAACCCCCCCCGTACACATCTATACCGTTTTCAATATCCCCTCGCTGTTCTCCGCGTCTATCCGCGACAGGGACGAACTGTTCGATACGCGAGAGACCATCGCACCGCGCTCGACTCAACCCCTTCGATTCCCAGGAAGACACCGCAAGGAAAACAAAAGCGGATCGCTGGGAACTGCCGCGGGCAACGGTTCGTTTCCTGCGCGGCGGAGCGGACAGCTCGAGGCGTCCCGTCAAATTTTCCATCCTTAATAAGGATGTCCCGGGACGAACGTGGGCAGCGGCAATCTCGTCATCTGAATTCGCGTCGAATGACATTCGAGCGGTGGCCTCTCCGGAACGTGAATAGGAACGCGTGGTCCCGCGTACACGGGCGCAAACCGCGGGCAGAGAGAGAGACGCGGGAGCGGAAGAGAGGCCGACGAAGGAGGGATGCAGATGAGATCGTATCGCGGCCGCGTAATCGTCGGATCTACGGATCGGGACAATACCGGGTGTTCTCCAGTGTTCGGGAACACTCAAAACATCGCGCGACAATGGCGCAGGAACGGGCGACAGCTGCCCGACGCCGCTCCCGCGATTCTCCCTCTCGCCCCGTGGCCGACGGAACGAACTGGAAGGGCAAACGACGGAACGAGTAACGAGTCGTCCGGGGAACGGGTTCCCTCCTAGCACTCCGAGATCCGATTTCTCGGGATGGCGAACGCGAATAGGTGTTCGAACAGAAACGACGTCGGCAGGAAGCAACGGTATCGAACGGTAAAAAGCGAAGGGAAAGCCGTCGCGCGTCGACGGGGGGGCGCGACGGCCTCTCACCCCCTCGACGCGTCGGCCGTAAAAACCGAAAATCCGCAGATCGGCGATCGCCGATAAACGAAAATACAGCTGCAGTTTGCGGTCACACGATGCGCGCCGCCCGTAGATGCCCGGTCGCGATTACCCTGCATGAAAACGAACCGGCAAGGGCCAGAGGAGGAGGGAGGAGGAGGGAGGAGGAGGAGGAGGAGGGAGTAGGACGAAGAGGGGTGGATATATTTTGACTAGAACGGCCGTAATTTGCCGAGCATTGTGCAAAGGCATTGTCGGAATC
The DNA here is from genome assembly GCA_963969485.1 of Nomada goodeniana. NCBI lineage: Eukaryota > Metazoa > Arthropoda > Insecta > Hymenoptera > Apidae > Nomada > Nomada goodeniana. The sequence goes on along the minus strand of OZ018306.1, from coordinate 466,837 downwards.
GCGACGACGAACGGTCAGCACGAAAACGTTGCGCGTCTTCGTATAAAAGGGATCGACGGGAGGTGGCCGCTGTTGAATCTTCCACGTGACACGGTCGAACCCCCTCGAGAATTTGTTTGCGGTTGTTGGTACCGTTCCGCATCAAGATCGTGTCGAGAGACGAGACATTGTCGTGGTTCTGAGGTAAAAATTTGTCGAGGGGGGTTCGCACGGAATTGTTCCGGCCTCGGAAGGTGCATCGACGAATCGAGCCGGCCAGGGGTGAAGTAAAAACCGATCCGACGCACGGTCCACGCTACGGGCAAACAATCGAACCAATCAGGATCCCGAGGAGCGTTGCCCGGATTCCGAACAAAAAGAGAAACCTCGGAAAATAATGGGCAGCGAGAGGGACACGATCGTTACGGGGGATGATGGGACTTCCAGGATGTAACTCGTACATTATGCTCGGTGTTGGGATAGGTTCGCATCCTGAGGGACTGGTAGCGCGATCGTTAACTGTAGGAGGCCTCGCAGCGTCCTGGGGGTTCCACGACCGGCTATCAATCTCGACACCTGGCCGGACCGATTTTCCTACGAAACGCAAGTCACCCCCGTAATTTATTTCACATCTCGCCGTCGCCCACTCCGTACGGTTAATTTAAACATAACGCGGCCGATCGTTTCCAGCTCCGACCCGTTTCCTTCCTCGGCGACGCGCTAGGAAACGCTTTCACGGGGAATGCGTGGCTGCGCGGGGAGGGAACCGAAGCGGAGAATGATTCCGGAACGACGATGAAAGGGAAGAGGGCGCGGCTCGACGGTAGTCGAATCAGGCGAGCGTGGAGCATCGCCTGGAGAATCTTGCGGCCGTCGATGGACCCGATCCGAGTCCTCCTACGTTAAATATGGGTGTTCCCCGGGGGATAACAGGATGTCGTTTGATTGCTCTCTTGTCCACGAACGCTAGGCATCGCCGAGAATTTCTCCGGCATATTAGCATTTTTAATATCCCGAACGGTAGCCGCGAGTGGAGGATTTAAATATGATCACGGCCGAACCACCTGACCCCTTCTGATCCACGAAAGAGGATCAAGCGATTCCGAGAACGCGACGCTCGAAGCTCGGAACTTTTTACCGGGAAGCTTTATTAAGACCTTAAACCAGATACCCAGGCGAATCGATCCTTCTCCGCTCGCAGATTGAACGTCTCTCAAACGAATCCATTAAATTACGGTTCGACAATGGACGAGGCCCGGCTAAACGGAACGCGGAGACACGGCGGGACGGCACGATCCGCCGTTCCAGACTTTGGCCTCCAACGGGTAACGTATTAATTATAATTAATTATAATTGGGCCCGGTGACGATACGCGTACAACCGGTTGCATCCTCGTGGAAAAAGGGAGGTCAGCGACGGGACGGAATAATTTCTCAGGCACACGGCGGCCGTCTAATTAGGAAGAGAGGAAAACGTGTATAGGCGTGCACGTCGGACGAACAAAGATGGCGCAGCCTTTTCACCTCGCACGAGAGAGGACTGCACGCGCTCGTGTTTGCCCAAACACATCAAAGATACCCGGCGGTTGCTGTGTGTCGAACAGGAAGCGGGGCTTTAATCATCGCGACGGAGGATCCTCCGACGAGCCGCGTCGTCCCCGACAGAAGCGAATGTATTCGCTACGGAACGGTGTGTCGAAGCGGAGCCGAAAATCCGCCGGGAAGACGAGTCGAAAATGTGCGGGTTTTTTTTGTCCGGGGGAAAGGAAAAAAAAAATCGCGGGACACAGCTACGGAAGAAAGAAGCGGGGCCACGGCGAGCGGGGAGAGGAGGCGGTTGGATTAAGGCAGAGAGAAAAGCTGGTTTCCTATGACGGGGCATGAGCGCAGCCCGCCGCGCCGTCCTCCTCGTCCACGTCGTCCTCGTCGTCTATGCAGATACGCCGAGCTGATACGTTTCAACTCCCGGTCTAGCCCCCACAGATAGAAGCGATATTATTCAGCTAGCCTCCTCACTAATTCCATTCATTCGCTCGGAATGGAGAGAGAGCAAGAGAGGAGAATGTTCCAGCGGCCGGACCCTTGCAGCTCCTCGCATCGAGGAACGTGCTACGGCACCCCTCGAATTTACGTCAACGCACCACCTCCTCCCTGGCTCCGTTATTTCCACCGGGCTCTGTCGTCCTTTGTCGCCTCTCGTTTTCCATTCTCCCTTTCCCGTTTAATTAAATCGTCTTCCCTGGCCCGTTATCCGAAAAAGGGACCACCGTCGTCTTCCGAGCTTTCCTAAAAGAAAGGGAACACGGGGAACGTACGCCACGCCGGTCATCCCACAGCGAGGAGTGTCGTTTACAAGAGACAGCTTGTTCTCGACCGTTCCCGTCTACTCTCCGGTCGGGCGCAGCAGAAGTCGAAGCCGAAAGCAGATGCGCAACGCGAATTACACGGCCGGTTGTTGCGACAGGATCGCCACGGGGGTTTCTGCATTATGCTCCGGCCACGTAACCCTCGTTAAGGGGTTTCTTAATGGGGATGGGCCACCCCCGTATTGCGCGTCGATAGTTTACCGACGACTATTAACCGACCACAGGGAACCTGCTGCTGCTGATGCTGCTGCTGCTGCTGCTGCTGCTGCTGCTACTGCCGCGGCCTAATCCCGCCTGTTTAATCTCGATACTCTTGGATGGACGATAATGGTCCAGGATGCTCGCAGCGTCCTCCGAGTATCGAAAAACCACTCGATACAACTAAATATAACTTGGACTTGCCCGAGAGAAAAAAAAGGGCGATCGAGGAGCGAGAGGAGCGAGAGAAGCAGCTCGCCGGGGATGCACGGGTACAGGAAACGAGGAGTACGGTGTAATTGGTCGATCAGCAAGTTGAAACAACGTAGTGCTCTAATAACAGGGGAAGATGGGGTGAATGTGCCGCGTCATCATCGTTCCCAGTGGTGGTTGCGGGCCAGAATGGCAGAGCAAGAAGGTCACACGGTTAATGTATTCAGATCCCGTGGATGGGCGTTTATCGAATAAAGTGCTGGGCGTCCACTTTCGCCGGCCCTTCGAAATTCCGGCCGCTTACTCAATCACCCCCTTTTTTCCTTCCGCCGATCTCTCGACCTCCTCGGAAACCCTCTCGAGCTCGCGTCGCGATAATTAATTCGGGCGACGGGAATACGTCCGGAGAAAAGTGCGAACCGGCGAGGCCTCGCGTCCCGTCGCCAGCGCGAACCAGCGGCCGCGAAACTATCGGAGAGGATCTAAAGTATCTATTTAACACTTTCGGTCGACGGGGAAGGGTAATCGAATCGGGAATCTCTCCTCCCAGAACGGCGAACCTAATTGGCCGACTTATCGAGCAAGAGCGCCCAAGGTCCAACTAAATCTAAAACATATTCGCCGGTTAAACGAAGCGGAAGGTATATGTTTAGTCGATTTACTCTCACCCCGGGGGTTGCGGAGAGCACGCGTGCAACCCCTCGCGCAGGGGTGTCATCCCACCCTGCTAGTTCGACGGCGATCAACCCCTGCCCCCGCCAGCGCCAACAGTTATTTATACGCGCTCGTTCCCGAATGTTTCAGAACGCCCGATCGTCACCCTTGACCAGGGCTGTACGCACGGAACGCTCCCCGTTGACCCTGCCAAAGTATCAACTCCGCCTTCAAATTTTTCCTCGAGAACCGGGGCGCGAGATGCGCGAGGTCGAACGAGCCATCGACGACCGGTCGCCTCGGGTGCACGGATTTTCCTCCGCGAGTTTCCCCTCCGTCGAATCGCCGCGGCTGAAGCGACGCTCTCGAGATTTCCGAGAAATCGAACTCGATCGCGACTCGACTGCGCTGACGCTCGAAGAAAATGCTCGCGAAAGAATCGCTCCCCTTCGCCCCCCTTGGATACGAGCCTGGGGTCGACGTTTCGTCCCCGTTCCCGTGCTCCGTAAGAATACTGCTTTGCGGAGATAAGAGTTATCTGTCGGCCTCCGATACGATAGAGCCCCCGGGTATTTGCTGTCGCGTGTGCGTGCACACATGCACGAACTGTGGGAAGGGGATGGAGGGAGGGAGGGAGGGAGGGAGGGAGAGAGAGCACTTTTACCCTCCTTTCAGGGACGCGTATGCGCCGGGGCGCTTTCTCTTCTTGGAGGGTGTTATGAGCCATTGTTGGCCATGATGCATCGCCTCGTAAATATTGTATCGGGACGGCAAGTAGCTCGACGTTTCGACGATAAACGTCGCTCCGCGCGGCAGATTTCCCTTCACGGATTTCCTTCCCGGGACCGATGGAAGAAGGCCGGGCAGAGATGGTGGCTGGAAGTTTCTCCTCACTCGACGGAAAAGCGCAGAATTTGTTCGCGGCGAACGCGACCGGCCGGCGGAGAATTTTTCGACGGGCTCGAGGAGGCGAGCTCGACGCTAATGCTCGCGGTTCGCTAAGTATAAAGCTGGCCCGGAACGGTTTTGTCTCTCGCGTTGAGTAGCCGGCGTAATCTTCGTCGATGCTATCTCCGAGCGAGCCACGGACTATAATTATATCGGATCCCCGAGCCACCGCGTATATTATTATTAATATACTTACTCGGGGCGCGCGCTCGTGTACGTGTAACACGTTCCAGTACTCGAGTTTCCCGGCGTGTATGCGTTCATACGTGCCTCGTGGAGCACAATGGACGCCCGAGGACGGGGGTGGAGCCCCGACGACCGAGCGAAAGAGAGGCCTTATTTGCATACGGATCCACCCTGTAGAATGTGGAGCGGTCGTCTCTCGCCTTGTCTCGTCTTCTATCTTCTACAGGGTGTTCCACTCGGCTCCGCTTCGTTAGGAGCGCCGTTCGCGGGAACTTGAACGTTTCGCGGAAGCAACGGGAAGAAGGAGAAGATGAAGAAGAAACTTCTCTCGGTCGGTGTTCGATGGCCCCGGACCGCCGAGTGACAGACTCATTTTCACCGCGAGAAAATCTCGCTCGCAGACGATTGCCTTTCGAATGGAATTTTCGTTTTAGACAGTCGCTCTTAGGAACCTTCAATCACCTATCGAAACTTTTTTTCGCCCCGTCCACCACGGCTGGAACTTTCTGATTCGACTCGGAAGAGGAGGGAGCGAAAAAGACGAGGACGAGGAACGCACTTTGTGCCCTCCGTTCCGAGAAACTTTCGGGACGAGACGGCCCGAAACCGTGTTCGAGATACGCACCGGGTTACGTTTTGACGTTTTTCGACATATTTTGACGCATCATTCATCCCGGAGGATTTTCGGACACCGACCACCGACCTTTCTCCCTTTTCTTCGTCCCGCCGCGAAACGCTTCGGGCTTTCCCTGCCATTGTCACCGGTCCGAAAATCGAGCCAAACGGGACAACAAAGTGATCCTACCCTTTTTACCAAATTCCCGCCCCCGGACACTCGGTGGAAAAAATATTCCGTTTCGTAACCGTAATATCACGAGCGGCCGTCTCTCCGTCCGGAACGCAAAGCACCGATACCGATGCGTGGAACGGTGGGAATCGGTCGATTCGAAGAAGTCGTCGCTGTTTCGGCCGGGGATCGATTAGGGCGCACTCGGATATTTCAAACTTGTGCTATCGATTTTGTATCGGCCGAAACTCGGACCAGCCACTTAGTCACGAGATTAGCCGGACCTGAAATTCCACGTGTCACCGTGTCAGTTTCCCTTTCTCAACGGCGGATCATCGGCAGGTACGGTAGGGGGGGGGATCGTTCGAACGAGCGGAATGACAGAAACACAGAGGGGCGTGCACGATGGACGAGAAAGAGAAAGAAAGGGACGGAGATAAAGAAAAAGAAGAGAACCCCGAGAGAGCTGCGGGAGTACAATGTTCGTCAATCGGACAATGAAGTCAGCCTGTAGAACGATGGACCGAGGACTCTCGGTCGAGCATCGATACTAATCGATTCACGTACGTGTATACCGCGCGCACACTCGAATGCATACAGCATCGAGCAAAAGTTTTTCGTGCCCGCGGCTCTCGCGCTGTCCGCGGAGCTCGCGCGCGCCCATCGCCGATAATTTCGATGGCAATTCCGAAGGGAAACGTCTCTCCTTTAATATCCCCAGCGTGGAAATGAAATCGGGTCGTCGCCGCGCGACGGTTCGAGCGACGGGAAACTTTTATCGCGCGCTGTACGCGAATGCAGATCGACCGAGAACGCGAGATTCGATTAGTCTCCGCGCAGTGGTTCGACTCGCGCGAGGGCAGGTGTGCACTTACAATCGGACGCGCCTCGAGAAAACTCGGAAGAAGAAGAAGAAGAACAAGACGACGAAGAAGAAGAAGAAGGGAGACGAGTGTGTCATTGTTAGCCGTTCGAAGGCCTAAGTGATTCCTGACACGTTGCCCGTGAAAATGCTTCCCGAGGAGGATGAGAGAGAGAGAGAGAGAGAGGAATGGCAGTCGAGGCTCCGATCGATCGCTATTACGGAGCCAGGCATTTTGTTTCGAATTCCGGCGCAGTCGATTCCACGGCTGACCGAGGGGAATCCCTTCTGCGATCCGTCGTTTGTTCGGCTCTGCGCGAATCTCCCCGGACGATTCGAACGGCGAACGGCAGAACGGAGAAGAATCGCAAGAAACTGGGCTGCGATCGCGCGGCGTCGAGTCGATAAATTTCCCCGGCAAAGACGCATCGAGAGGGCCATTCTTCTCTGGAACGGGTCTCGGTGTGGCCTGAAAATTCCAAGACAATTTCACGGCCCGTTCCACGGGCAGCCGCCTTTAATTTTTCATCCTCCCCCCACCCCTGGAAGCCGGAGAATCCGTGCGAGCACCTCGGCAAGGATTCCACGGTTGCCCCAAGGATAGTCAAAACAGCTCCACCCTCTCGTGGTCACGCGCATACCTACCCTTTGGACCGGGGCCCTTCGAGCGGGGCCCCGAAGCGCGTGTCCCGAGGGTCGTCGGCCGGGCCTCCCCTTCGTTGGAGGGGGTAGAAAGTCCGAAACGAAACCGTGACACCATCGAGTTACGCCTGTTTTGTACACAGATTCGGCACGGCCAATATAATGCCTATTTGCCGACCGGCTCGAGCTCGTCTTCCCGCCGCAGCCTACCAATCAAATTATCCAAGGTACCGCATTATGATACACTCCCGTCGATAGGCGACACTCGTGGCCGCCGAGGATCCATTGTCCGGGTGCACTTGCACGAGTATCATGGACTATTTCAATTACCGGAAGCCGATCGGCGATGATGGATGCCGGGGTTGCACGCGGGAATCGAGGAGGCGTGTGAACTCGGCCGTCTCTGCGTTACCTATTTAGCGACCGAATGGCCCATAAAAACGCGACTTTACGACTCGTATCGCGGCTCGTCCAATTTGCCACGGGACGCCCCGTCATTTGGATAATTGAATTCCGATTGGAACGAGTCCCGGACCGATTCCCGAGCGACGGCGCGGCGTGCCGTCGAGCGGCCACGAGGCAGCGAACGTAGACGGACGTCCGCGAGATGAGGCATCCTCGTTTCGCAACGATTCGACGAGGCGTTACATAACTTACGAAACACGCGATACCAATTACGCTCGATCCGTCGGGCCTCGTTCGTCGTCGCGCTTCCGCAAAACGGATCGCCGTTTAACGCCCGATGAGGCGTCGCTCGCGCGGAAAACGCCCCGGCGAAATGAAGATAGAACGCGGCGGCCCGCGATAAACACACGCTGGACGCGGCGGCCGCAGCCATATTTCTTCGAACATTTCCAATTCCAACTTTCCGACGGGATCTCGGCGGCGCGAAACGGTTGCGTGTCTGAACTTCTTCGGTCGTGTGTCTTAACTGCAACGATGAATAGCCCGGCGTTGCTCAAACTTCCGTACGAACTTTGTTGTTTTCGCGAGCGCGCCGCGCGTCGAAACTTGTTAAATTTCCGCGTACACGCGCGCCTCGGTTTTATCGGGCGCGGCTCTTAATTGGAAGGGGATCGTTGCGGCTCGATCGTCGGGCACGGTCAGCAGCGACGGAAAAGTCGCCGTGGCCGAGGGATTTCCAGGAAGAAGGGAATGGAAGGGAAGGGAAATCAATCAAATGCGTGCGGGAAGCGGAGGGGCGACGCGAGAACGAAAAAGACGAGGATGATTCGTAAGGTGCGCGTAGCCACGGGGGTGTTCGCCCGTCCATGGCCTATAAGGAGTTCTCCGCGGGTTCCCATGGACGGCAGGTTGGCCCACCCATGGGTTTTTGAGGACGCAACCGAGGGCATTCAGAAGGGACAAACCGAGGGAAGAAACGGATAGAGTCCTTCGTTCCGTGACAGCGGGAGCCCGACGACCTGGCAGATATAAACGCGTAATTCTTTCGCGCTTCGCACTCATTGTTCCCCTAAACTATGGATTGCGCCATTGTCGCGAGGAACGCACCTCGCCACGGGGTAGGAACGGCATTATTTCTCCGCGCTGAATGCGCAAACCTCTCTGTGAAAACGATGCACTTGACTCCTGCTAGCTGGAACGTTCGCTGGACGGGCTCAGCGGGAGGAAGAAAGAGGTGAGGCTGCTTTCTTTCGCTTTCGTCGCGACGACCGAGCGATCCGATAAGACTTTCACACGATCCGACAAGGGTCGGCGGAAAAGAAAAAAGAGAAACAGTCATAGCTGACCAATTAATGATCCGGACCCGGCTTAATCCAGCCATTTGGTTCCCGAACGACTTTTCGTCCCTCTGGAGTAAGTCGATCCGCGCCACCCCCCTCGGCTTTGGACCAAAGTCGGTCGAACGGCGAAACCGAGGGTGTTGCGACGACCCCTCGAGAGCGTTTTAACCCACGGACGAAACATCCTCGTTCCCCGTACTAAAGGCATCAGCCACTTATCTGGCACGCGCATCGGATTGCGTTCCTTATCGGCGGGCCGCACTACTTTCGCTAGCACCCGTGCTGCTTGCCAGTTCGACGTCGGCCGAACCGGGGGAAAGTAAACGGAAACGGCGCCGTGGAAGAAATGAAATTGTCCGCCGCTGGACGCGTTCCGCTCTATCGCTGAAAATACAATCGCGCGTCTCCGGGCGAATCGGTGAATTTACAGGTCCTTCTGGTCCCGTGAAATGATATTTCATCCTCCCCGGAGTCACGCTTCCCAGGAATGATGTATCGTACGAACGGCCACGGAGGGAAAGAATCGCGCCAAGTACTCGAACCCCGGCGTCATAATCCGTAACAGATCTTTTCGAAAAGCATAGTTGCATTGTCGTGCGTTATATCGCTCGCATTGTGTCCGCCCGGGCCCCGTCGCGCGTCAACGTCTTATTCTTATTCTCGGGGGGGGCAGAATGGGAAATAGTTTCAGGGGGGCCATTGTACTCCGGGTCCATTATGCCGGCGGAGTGCATTAAAACGTTGATAAATCGTGCGTGGCGGTTCGTCGAAAAAGGATATCGATTCGGTGACCGATCTCGGGGCAATCTCGATCTCGCGACCGGCGATATCGTCGAGCGCGTCCGGGCGGAAAATATGCGCGTCTCTCGTGCCGGACAGGTACGTTTCCCGGGCAAGGGAAACACGAGGTGGGATACCTAACTGTTTCGGGGGACTCGTAATGGAGCACCGTTCGGGAAAACGTTCGCTGGCTGGACCATGCGTCAACGGGAGGGTCGTAAGTTACGGTGTTTACGGCGGGCCCGTTTTCGGAGTCGGTGGAAAATTATGCAGAAACGCTCGGGCCCCTACCTGAGAGAGACGCGCCAGCTAATGGGCGGCGAGGCTCTCGAAACGCGAAGGAAATCGAATCCCAGGGAGCCGGCCGTGAGGAAGAGGCGGACACGCGATACCTGGAAGCGTCCGAGGATGATCAATGAAATAGACCGTAGGCGCGCGGGCCTATCCTCCAGGAGCCGCGCGAATACGCTCCGGGTTTTGTGGAACGCGTACGCGAAAACCGGGTGGCGGCGCGTTATAATTGATAGACCGGGACGACGGCATAATGCCGGGCGATTTGTCCGGCTACCCGAACACAATCGGACTTATTGCCGGCGAACGGATGCATCGCATTCGTAATCTTTTATGTCTCGCGCGGCCGCCCGTGTTCGGTGGGTCGCGGGCGCGATCGCCCTCCGCACCTACACAACGAGCCCCTTTGGAAAAGTCTCTTGTTACCCGGCGATATTAATCCCGGCCATTAAAAACTGGACGAGTGAAAAATCGTCTCGCAGAAGGAGCATCGAGCGCGAGCCGGCTACCCGTGTTCGAATGGATAGCCGGGACACGGGCTGCCCCGACCCGGGAGAAGATCGCTCGATTCCCGGAGGAAACAGAAACGGGGCTCGCTCGAATCGACGGATCGCCGATGTCGCGAAGGTGCGTTTGCACGCGAGCAACCCCCTGGCGGAGGAATCCCAGGAAGCTCCCGATGAATGGGCAGCCGGGGCCCGAGTTTCTTCTAACTAGGAGCAGACACCTAACGCTGCCCGCGCATAATGTCCCCATTCGTCATCAGCGCGCTTCTCTTTCTTCCACGACGAAGGCTACGCGAGCGCACAATGTAACGCAAGGTCCACCGGGGCCTACCGATCGCCCGATGAGTCTGTCGAGCGTCTCTCGACCCGCGTTGGGGGTGGTCCCCGATTCTCTAAAGGACGCCACGCTGAGAGAGACGAGAACTCCTTAATTGAAACGTTCTCCGTCATTTATTATTCCGAGACCACGAGACGTCGTCTTCCGTCCTCGGAATTGCTGCGAAACGAGCTCACGCCACGGGCCGACGCCCTCTTCCTTAAACCACAGTGGGACACAACAGAGGGATCCTCGATCCCCTGATCGACCCTTTTGTCGCTAAACAAAGAATCCCGACGGAACAATTAACCCTTGCCTCCTGCTAAACGAAGGTGGACGGGCACGGCACCGATCTACTTCCCGCCGATCTCGCCGTCGAGGACCGGCCACTGCCACGCACAGGTAAATCGACGAAGCGAACGGAACTGCCGGACACCGATGCGCGTGCAGAGCCGATTCGATCTACGACGAGATACCCATCGACGGCGCGGATTTCCTGGCGGTATCGGAGAAGAAGGGGCGCGAGAGGTACGCGCCGTGGCTTGCAGCGTCGGCGGATAACATCTCTTCATCCCCTAACGGCGGGTAGACATCGCGGTTTCAACGTCACTCCCACGAACCCCCCCCCCGTTTTCTAGTTGCCTGCCCGGACGAAAACGCTTTTATACGCCGCTCGTTTCGCTTTACTACCGCGATACATGGCATGGGGGGTTGCCGCCGAGGCCTCGGATTTTTCCAAAGGTCGAAACGATCTTCTCCGTCGGCGTTATCGCGGCGAGCGGCGAGCGCTGCTGCGAGGGAAATTAAAATTTCATTATCCGCGTCGATTTCGCCATCGCCTGGACGTAATACTCGTCGCCGATTAGTTCGACGCCGAAGGAGAGCTTTTCCTCCCGCGCATCCAGGAGGAAAAGGTCGCCGGCTCGTCTCTCTTTTTACTACGCTCCTCGCCGTCCACCGTAAAAATTCTAATTTCGCGAACCCTTTTTCGCGTGCGCCGCAGCCCGCCCGTATATCTATGCCGCTTCTCTTATCGGGCTTTATGGTCTTGTATACGTTATACTTTATATTTTATAGCGTATACACCTTTTTGCTCGCCTCCCGCGCCTCCACCCTCCAACCCTTGCACGGTGGTTGCATGCCCCGACCGTTTCTCGGGGCGCAGATATTGCGCCGCCGGCGTAACCGCTCTGCCTCCTCGCTCCTCTCGCGCCGCGAACGAGACGCTCCTCGTTCAGCGATCTTTCCACTCGCGTTGCTGCCACGTTCCCGTTCCTCATCGCCGGCCGACCGGCAAAGAGAAACATTTTTCCGGGGCATTACTTTTATCGCGCGGCCGTACGCGAGCTCGGACCCGCGATACTATCCGCTAATTAATTTTGTCCAGCGGAAAGAGACCGTTGGGGGGGGTAGGCGACCGCGGGGGAGGAATCGGAATAGCGAGAGGGATTTGGAAGAACTCGCAGGCGAGCCGCGCCCGAAGGACGCTTCATCCGCGGCGGATCGAGGCAAAGAGGAAAACCGAAGCGGAGACGGGCACGGGCGATCGCGCGCGTAGATCCCGATCGACGGACGCGTCGAGATCGTAGATAGGGGAACGCGGGGCATCGATCCGAGGACGGTACTCGGAAATCTAATCGCGCGCGCGAAAAGACTAATTACTCCTGTGACGGGCGGCATACCTGGCAGCCCGACTGACGCGCAGCATTCGGAAGATCCGCGATTATCACTCGTCATTGGCGCCGCGGCTTCCATGGTAGTCGATGTCATCTCGATATCGGGTTATCGTATCAGATATACGCGTCCATATCCCGCAAGGTATTACGATTCACTTCGGCACAATGGATATTGTTGCCGGCTGACGCGTGACTGACAGACGCGGCTTTCGCGGATGCCTCCGAGACGCCCCGGTCTCGTTCGCCGCCAAACGCCGCGTTATCTCCGTCGGCGAAGGATATGGATTTCGGGATCGATCGAGGCGTCGTTGCGATACGGCAAACCGGCGAACGCGTCCAACGAATGCGACGGCAGACGTCGCGGACGCCGACGATTTCCGCGCCGAAAATTCAGCCCGCCCATGATACGCTCCGGTCGAAGACGAGAGGCAGCGCGGCTCTCGTCGAAACCGGACTGGCTGGTTACGGCCGGCTTCCTTTTTTCGCCGTGCCTGCCGATTCTCGGTCTCATTGGCTATTCAGCGGATTCATTGCCACCTGAGCCGGCGCGACTACCCGGCCGTATGCAGCGCTTCGTCTTCGTCGAAGGAGAGGCCACGAGATTCACCGCGGACGACCGAATCTCTCGCGCGAGTCCAACCTATGCTCCGGGGGAGCGAACCGAGTCGCAGGTGTTGTTAATCTTCGGAAAGATGATCTTCGATGTTCCTCGGCGAGCGCGCGCGGTGCTCGCACAGCTTCCAGCTACCCGTTCCTCTTCCTCCTTTTTTTCCTTCCCCTCGCCGGGATTCGGGATGCTGCGCGAAATCTGCCGGCCTGTGTACTTTCAGCGAGTACCACTGTATTACACGGTCGAGTACATGCGCGAGGAGGATGCTCGCATAGCATTACGCGTATCCGACTGGCATCGTAGCTCGGCAGGGATGCGGCATAGGTGCAATCTTCGCACGCATCGACACGTGTATTTAAATTAGTCGCTCCTACGGTTGGTGGGTCCGAGTCCCGGCTTCGAGGAGCATCGGGAATCGAGCCGCGCGTTTACACGCTCGCAGGTATTCACGCACACCGTTCCAGGGGCGCGGCGTTCACGTGCGCGCTTGGCAGCGACGCGTAAGCTGCCCGGCCAGCTTGTATTCAAATTAACTCCCCGGGAAGCTGTTAATTAGCGGCCCTATCGCTACAGGCCCTTTCATTAGCGGCCCTCGCGCTTCGTTATCCGCGCGGCTCTCCGACTACTTAAATATCGCGGCCGATCCGGTGGCGAGCGAAAGCTGCCCCCGAGTTCCGCGAACCTCGACACGCCTCGGATTCTGCGCCCGATCGACGGAAACCGACGCGAAACGGGCAAATCTGCCGGGCGTCGGCCGACGGAACGTAATGCCCCGCGTCGCTGAGACGGGCAGAGGGGAGGAATCGGCGAAACAGATGTCCGGACGGCGAATAAAGACGTCGACCGTGCCAATCCCGCAACAAGTGCCAATCCCGACGGCGAATCTCGATCGTGTCCGGCGAAGAAACGCGTGCAACGTTGTTTTTCTATCTCGATCCATCGGCGGAATCGAGAAGCGTCGTCCATCGACGGGCGCGAAACGCGCGTATGCAAATGGCCGGCTCGGTGTCGCAGGCTGCTCTCGCTTAGCAGATACCAGCCTCGATTATTTCTCCCCTTCGCGACAGCCTCGCCTCCTCGGCGACACTTCTCCCGGCGTGAGTTAAGGCCGACCGATATCGAGCACCGAATTAAACGGGTGTGTCGAGAAAACAGCTGCCGCGGCGGCGTTTCGATCGGATAAGCGGCTTAATTTCGCCGCGAGAGACACCTTTCCAACGGGCATCGTTCGGCGGAACGGTGCGTCAACGTCGGGGCGAAAAACGGCCGCCCGCGACTTCCACCGAGGATCCTCCCCGGGCGTATCGCGCGGAGTCACCCGCGGGAAAACTTTCCCCCGAAATTTCGCGAACGTTTGCCCGTGAATCGGAGCGGATCATCCGGCAGGAGTCGAGGAGAACGCGCGCCATGCTGCCGGCTGGAGCAGTCACGCCTATGATCTTCCTCGCGACGGTGCACGACGAATCAAAGTTAAATCCTCCAAGTAACAACCCCGTCAACAGAGGGTAGATGTTCTCTGTAGCCACGGAGATGCGATCAATATTATGTGCTTCTCTCTCCCTCTGTCTCCATCCACCGCCGAGCCGCGTCCCGCCTCTCCTTTCCACCCTCGCGATCTCCCTCCTCCTGCCCCGGCACCGCCGCGACATCCCTCTCGTCGTGGCAGCTACTCTCTGCCCGATTATTCTGCTTCCTCCTCCCGGACCAGTCTGCCGTTCCTCGCTTTCACCCTTTCTCCCTTTCTCCCTTTCTCCCTTTCTCCCTTTCTCCCTTTCGCCGCCTCCTCGCCCTTTTTCGCTCGCGCGCTTCTTCCGTCCGGCTCGTCGAGCCGCTCCGCGACTCGAAGCGCGTACAATTTTTCTCGACCCAGCTCGATACGTGCACCGATTCCGAACTCTCCTCGCTCCTCCGGCCACCGCGATTTCGGAGAAGTTTCGAAGGAAGAGAGCCGCTGCTCTGCAGCCTCCTGCGTTCCATTATGCTCCCCGTGTTTCACCCTCTTTCCGTCCTCCAGCGCGGTTCCTCTCGGCAGAGTTTCCTCCGTCTTCCCCTCGGCCTCTCGTCGTCGACCCGCCACCTGTGACGTCACTATCGTGGGACGCCATCTTGCCATCAGACAACCGAGGCCCTCCGTTATCGTTCCTCTGTATAGCCGCACCCACCCTCGAGCGGGGATCCGGCGTGGATCCCGGCAAGGGTTCTCCTCGCCAGCCCGCACCATCGCGCGAATTAACGAGATTACTCGGGGGTTGAAACCCTCTCGTTCTCCGAGTCGCCGACTCCTTTGTCGCAGCGGAGACCAAAGACGCGGCCGTCGCCGTCGCTCGCCCTCGCGAGAACCAGGCGCGGCGCCGACGAAACGACGAAGGTATATTCGAAACCGTTCGCCGAAGCGGAATCTACGTATTCGGCGGAATGAAATATCGCGCGGGAGATCGTTGCGAAACGTTCGCGAAAGGGAAACGCGATTCGTTCGCTTTAATTGCGCCGGGCATCTTCGTAGGAAACGCATCGATTAGCCGTGTCGGGCTCGCTCGCCGCGGAATATTCCGTCGCGGTGTTTGCGTCACCGGGCTTCCTCGTGCGCCTCGTGCGCCTCGTGCGCCGCCGCCTCGAGCGAATATTAATCGTCGTTAACGTACGAAAAACCAGCCGAAGCGTTGCAACGGAACGCCGAGCAGACACTCCTGCCGCGATAATTAAGAGAAGCACCGCGCGGAGGAAGCGAGAGAGGCTAGTATAATTGGCGGCGCTAAATCATACCGTCGCGTACGCGTCGGGGGCGATGGAACGCGACTAATTATCCCGTTGACTCGACGGCGGACTCGTTTCGAAAGGAAAAGCTGCGAGATACGGGGCAGATAGGAGCGGCTCGACGAAAACGCGACCCAGAGAAAAGAAACACGCGCCGATCGATCTGTTGCTCGAACTCGGGGCCGGATCGACGCGAAGCGACGCAACCCCGAGCATCGACGTCGACCTCCCGTAACGCACGAGTAACGAGCATACTGTCGACCCTTGCCCGGACACAATGGCCACATGGAAACGCGTGTGTCGGCTGTCTCCTCTCGGGGAGGCGCAGCGAGCAGCAGCCCCTAAACCTACCGCAGCCTCGACGGTGCTCCGGGTGACAGGGGCGCGTGCCCTCACAAAGAACACTTCAGGGATGACTCGAGTGCCGTCGCGGTGGTAGTTAAGCTTTATTGTTTCAACTTACAGAGGCTACCGTTCGTTGCGGAAGATCGCGAGAAGGGTGACGCGGGGCGCAGACCGCGTCGCGTCGCTCGACAATGCTTTCAATTTTAGCCTGCAAACTCTCCGACCGGCCCATCCAATAATACGCCTGGCATTGTTCCTCTCCTCCGCCTCTCCACCGTCTCTCCGCGGAAGCGGATCCCGAAAGCGGTCCGGGATTCGGTTCGCGATTGTCCCAGCCACGCCGCGTCCAAGAGTTTCCCCGATAGGCCGCGAAGAACGGAAAAGAAACCTCGCGAAATTACACGACCGAGCTCCGGTGCCGCGGTCGTCCCTCCACGGTCGGCTACTCCCGTAATCCGCGTCACGGGCCCGCGAGCTGCGAAACGAATTTCGCGAAATAGGAAGCTCCGCGGTCGATAGCTGGCAGCGCGCAAGTTTCTGGCCGGATAAGTTTCGCAACTGATTCGAAACATATGCGGCGCACTCGAGGCGAAGTGCACGCGGCATCTGTAGTAGCAGCGCGTGCTCGACAATGCGCACTCGTACGTGGAGCACACTCGGACCGTTCTCCGGTTATTCCATCGTTACCTAGGCCCTCTCGACACCCCTGCGAGACCGCACACCGCACGATACCCCACGCGAACGCTCGAATATCTCGCCGTTGGTTCGACGACGTCCCAACCGACGGGCGGACAAGTTTTTTTCGGGAAACGGAAGCGGGCGAGGCGAGCCGAGGATTATTCGTCTTCGGGGGCATTGTAAATTTCCTGGATAATCGGGCGGCGCGATCTTGGCCCGGCGTGCGTACGGGGCGGAGGGTATGCGAAACGCGGCCACCAGATATCGGCCTAAGCATAAATTCCTCAAGCGTCGTGACACGCGCCGCGGCATAATCTCGCTAACGGCGTCGGGGCCGCGGCGCTCGAATCCGCTCGAATCCGCTCGAATCCGCGCGAGCCGCGCAATATCGTCTGAGATTTATGGCCGACGAAGATGGACCGGAACGATATTCGGTGGCGCCGTCGTCGCGATCCAGATTCCGCCGGCGATTTCGTTGGTCCGAAGGAGCTTCCGTCGGAGGATCGCGAAGGAGTTTCTCCGGATCGGTCGGGGCCGCGGGTGGAGCACTCTCCGGAGTGTGAAAAAGACCATCCCGTGTCACGCAACGGCTTCTCCGTTCCCATTGGTTCACCTTTCCGAGAAGATCGTGAACGCCCCCGCGCACGCACGCGGGACGAGCTCTCGTGACCGGTGACAATATTCCCAGCCACCATTTTCGCCCTGCCGCCTTTTATTTTTTCCTCACCGTTTTCATTCGCGGCCCCTGCACCGCCATTTTACCTGTCCCGATCATCGCGGAGATCCGCGGGACAATTACACGCGAGCTCGTGCTCGCCCTTCCCCGCCTTCGCCCCGATTAGACCTCGCTCCTCGATCGAGAGAAATCCTAGGCGCCCGGAATTCGAGCCTCGGGGTTTTCATCGAAGCGAGACGCAGACACGAAACGAGAACAGCCGGACAGTCGAATCTCGTGGTCACGATTAATCCGTTACGAGCGGCGCTCGAAGACAGGCGTCATCAATAATTCGCCTCCAGTTTCGTCTGGGCATCCGTCCGCTCCCTTTCCTCGGCCAGTGATCCCACCCCCGAGGACACGGCCTCGCGAAATCATTTGTAACGTCGGAGGACCTACTGTCAGCTCGCTGGCAAACGAATGACGCGGCTCTCTGGTCCGCGAAACCGACCAACGGGTACCCGTCGAGCTGACTAAATTCCCGACTGCGAACGCGACGCGGCTAATCTCGACGAGCCGACGCTTGTCTAGGTAATTTCGCGCGAACCGCGTGGCCGGGGCAGCTGGACCCCCGGCATGACCAGCCGAGGTCCGATCGAAAGGTCCGACGAAAGAGCAAATTTCAATCGCGAGTTCATCCAGCGGTAGCAGCCGCGATCGACGCGCCCCGATAAATCGATCGCGGAGCCCCGAATCGTATTGGACGCGGCAGGCGTCGCTGTTTCGCAGAGGAACCGGCGAAACGGCGGTCCAAATAAATACGGCCATTGGCCATGAATCATCGATAGGATCGTCGTTCCAGCGTTCGGAGAGCGGAGCGCCTCATTTGGAACACTGGAAGCCTTCTGGTTTGATAGGTGTCGCATGATTGAAAGGTTCTGTTCGCGAGCCGATGGCTTATCGATCGATGATTCCATTTCGGAACCTCCTCCGAGAGCTCGACGGCGAGAGGGTAGGCCGAGCCGTTCGGTACCAGCAGCTTTTTTCGACGAGCAGAAAGATATTCGAAGAAGATACCGTTCCGAGAGTCGACCCGAACCATGGGACTAGACCACTCCCTTCACCCTTTCCCCCCCGTTCCCCCCGTTCCCCCCGTTCCCCCCTTTCCTCCTCTCCTTCTCTCTTCCGTGCGTTTCTGTTTCGAGAGACAGGACAGATAACGATATTGAGATATTGACTCGACGTGGTCAACGTTTCGAGCTATTAGTCCGAGAACTGTACGAGAACAGCGCGGGACCAGCGACGAGGGTCCAGCCGCAGCTAGGACGTTGAATAACAGAAGCCTGTCATGCCGGGGGCCAACTTATTGGCCGTTTCCTTCGAGAATATTTGTACCGGTCACGGTGTCCCCGAATTCCGGGTCCGGGATTTCGAGAGGCCGCGCGGCTCCCCTCGGAACGCGGCGGAAAGAAGAATTATTCACGAAATTCGACAGCGATAAACGAGTGACGTGACGAAGAGGAATGCGACAGCGCGTACAGCGCGCGGATGAATAATTAATATCGACGGCCGTCGAAAGGCAGGGGTCGTCGTTCATGAATGCGGATCCCGTTTAACGTAGCTTCGACGGGCCCACTCGAGCACCGCTATCAGAAACTAATCCAGCCATTAGGGGCGACTTTGCCCCGCACGGAGGTGACGTTGCGCACGGGCCTGCCCTTTCAGGGGTGGGCGGTCTGTATTCGGCAACCCCGTGTCGTCATAAAGCGTCGATACATCAAGCTTTGCATGCCTGATATGGGAACCGCCTGCTACTTTTCGCCGGCGGGGTTGCGTCACGAGAAGCAGGTTCATGGGAACCGGCCTCGCTCTCGCGACAAAACTACGCGAGAGCCGGACGCGGAACGCGAAGCGGACGGTGCAAGAAACGAAGGTTTGCCACAGATTATCGAGCGGCTACTCGTAGCCGAGGAGCGGCGCGAACAAATTGTCCGCTGAGCCTAAGGAAACAAACGCGGATCCCCGAGCAAATACTCGAAAAGCTTGATTCCCTGTTGACGTCGGTGACTTAGCACTCGTTTGCCCCATGAATCCGAGTTTGCCCGTCGAATAAACGAACCGGCGTGAGGGGGGAGGCCGGAGAGCGAGAAACTTTTATGCGGACCTATGTCAAAGGGGGTGACAGCCACGTGCCGATCTCTGTGGGATCATTTAGGGCAGGGCGTTAGAATCGTATCTTCCGTGAATCGATCTCGCGTTCCCCGTAACTTTAAACCATCGATCGTTCAATCTTTCTCCTTTTCGCCCCCCCCCTCTCTCTCTCTCTCTCTCTCCATCTCTGGAACTCGACGAATCTAATTGGGATTCGCGCGAGATAGACGGGACAGCGAGCCGCTTACCGATGCATTTCCACGTACGCGACGCCTGGTTCCAGGCTGAGAAAGCAGCGAGCCCGATCGCGTATGCTCGGCCATTCGTTTGCCCGGCCGTCTGCTCGAAATTGGCGAGGAAAAATTGCGAGGATCGATCGGTGGTTCGTGCGAGAGGCGAAGCACGAATTCGACCGCGGTTGAAAAAGTGGCCCTGAACCGAGGAGCAGAGGGGTGGGGGGGTGGGGGCCCGATAAAAGGCAAAGAAAGGGTGCAAAGAAGCCCGAGGCAGGCACGTCGTAGGTGCAAAGTTTAACAATGCGGTTCTACACGCCGCAGAACGAGCAGTGCGTTCACCTAGCACCTCGGCCTCTTGCTAGAGCAACGATTTATGTACGGAGAAGTCCGCCCACTTCTAGTATCTTCATCTCGGCCGGAGGACGTGCCTCGGTTCGAGCGAACGAGCAACGAACAACGGACAACGAGCACGAGGAATCGCAGGGAATCGCGAGGAGGAGACGGAGAGCGACGAGTTTCTCTGTCCCTCGTTTACCTCTGGAAATATCCTGCACGGTTTATTAAAGGGAGGACAGCCGCGCCTATCGATAGGCAATTTCTGGCGACGCTCGCGAAACGGTCGCGGGAAAGTCGCGAAAGGGGTTTTTATCGGCGCCGCGATCCAGCGGCGAAACGGCTAAGATAAATACAGGGCGTTCGTCGACGCGGCACCCTTGACCTGTTCGCGGGGGAAGAAACGATGCCGAGTAACGATAAAGGGTGGAAGCCTGGACCGTGCAAGTACGCGATACTCCCGGCTCTGGCTCGTTATAAATCAGTCGGCAGGCCATCCTTAACTAAATCGACTTTGCGTAACCAAAATTGGGGAGGGTGGTAGGTGGAGGGTTTGCGGTGGTTACCGGTGTGAAATGTTCCCATGGGGGGTCCCGGGGAAAGGAGGCCGTCCCCATATAGATATCCCGACGCGCGGCCGATCCCCAACAGTAACAGGACAATATGTTAGCCGTCTTTCGTTACGCTAGCCACCAGACATCCGATTATACATATTATCCTGTAAGCCACTGATCTCTGTGAGAATCGACTGCCACCATTTTTTTCCTTTCCATCCTTTTGTTCGCGAGAGCCCTAGACTCGGCGGAACGTGACTTTTTTTTATTAAATACGCATAATCGACCGAGTCCGCGATTCCTGATAATCGCGCCCGACGAATTCGTCGGGTAAACATTTCATTTTCTCAGCTAATTAAAGGAGCGTTCGTTATTTCGGGCAGAAATTAATTGGCCGCGCGGATACGCGAACATTAACGAGGGCATTTTGCGCGTCGATCGTTCGGGATAGATGGAGGAGCCGATGAAAAATGGAAAACGTCGAGCCGAGTCGAACGAGGTCGTTAAAAAAATGGAAAAAAGACTTTCGTTTTCTCACGTGCCGCTCGGCCAGACGTCCGATTACGTCAGTCTAATTAAAGGAACGATGAAACTGCGCCTCGATGAAAAATTCTTGCGCAAACCGCTGAGAAAATACGCGTTCAACACGATTGTAAACGATTCCCCCGGCTATATTTTTATCTTCCACGTACGCAGCCGGATTGCGACGGCCCCTTTCATAACCGGTAGCTCGCTCTGCGAATCGAGTTCCGGAAAATCGTCGAGCCTAGAAGAAACGTCAGGACGGTTCGCGTTTCTCGCAAGCGGATCCGGCATCGCGGTTTCTCTTTCCGCGTGAATCGCCGTTTCCTCGCGAAGGTGCTGCGTCCAGACGGGAGGACGGGAGGACGGGAGGACGGGAGGACGGGAGGACGAGAAAACGAGCAAGAAAACGCAAAAGAAAGCACGACGCGACCGGGAAGGAATCGAAAAAACGTGCGCGATGGTCTACTAGCGCGAGTGTAAATCCTGCGCGGGGGGAGGGGGAAGGGGGGGAAAGAACTAATCACAGAGGGAGTCGCCTCGTAAATCTCGGCTCCGTGTCATTCGCGAGTCGCAACTCAGGATTTAATAACACGCCAGAAGAGCTCACCTGGCGCAAGCTGTTATTTGGCTATGCACGACTCCCGCCCGTAGGCCAGTCACACTTTCTCGATCGGGCCTTCTATACCCCCTATTCATTTTCGTATCGCGTCCGAAGCGCCAGAGGAGTTTAAGACGGTACACGATTGTTTGGTGTTGCGAGCAAATGTGCGGATGAGCGGTAAACTAACGCAACCCCTGCGCAAGTGGTTCGGCAGACAGGGGCGACGGAACGAGGGGTTGAATAGATCGATCGGAACCCCGCGGCGCTCGGACCGAACCCCCCCCCCGAAAATGATTTCGTAGGGTGAGCAGGCAAATCTGGCCTATCGATGACGGTGTCACCCTCGAGTGTCGGGATTAGAGATTAAATAACCAGCATCCCCGAGTTAACCGCCCTTTTAACACCAGCGGAATTCGCAAGTGCCCGGCCACGCGAGATCCCCGCTGCGCAAGCAACGTCGGGAGTTGGACGCTGGCGAGACGATACCTTCCGCCGGTGTCTCGTCGATTTCGTGCCCGCCGGTCCTTCGCCCTTTTATGCCGGAAACAGATGGCCGCGAACCACCGCGCGTCGAGCAAGATCATTAGCGAGAGATTAGAGATGGCCGGCCAATTAAAATTTCTATCAACGGTCGACGGTATCCGTCTCGCGTGCGAGAGTAGCGGTTCACCGTAGGATCATCGGGGAAATTAATCCTTCGAAACCTGTCCTCGAATCTTACAATTAGCGCCGCTATCGACCGGCTGATCGCTCGTACGCGCGTTATCACGGCGGCGCGTTACGTGCGACTGTATTATCCGCGCATTGCCGAACCGTGAGACACAATACTACAATACGCGTAGCGTATACCCACGGCGATATCGCGAGCCGCGATCGAGCACGAAGAAAACGGCACGCAACAACGAGCTTCTTCCTTCGCCGTCACATCGAACCGTGTCCAGACGTTACGACACACGAACGTGACCCTCTTGCTCGCGCACACCGGCACACGGCGAGCGTTCGCAGAACGGCAGAACGGCAGAAAGGCAGAAAGGTGTCCTGGGCCAGGTTTATTGGATATTCAGCGAACGTTTCGTATCACCTGCTGCTTGCAGCCCCGTGGCCGGACATCGGCCGATGACTGGTCGAATTCTAATTTGCCGGACAAGAAAAGTTCGTTGGATCCGCGGCCGGATTGCGGAACTACGAGCAGGCGGGCAGAGGCGACGCGATTCCTCGATCGGGCCACCGGGCCCCGTCGCGTCGTATCGTTAATTCCAGGTTGTAAGCGCATAATGTATGCGGCCATTAACCGTAATGAACACGGCCGTGCTTTCTTCCAAAGAAGCGTATTCCGGGGAATTTGCTCGGTATTTACGGCGGCCGACACGCCAAGGGGGCACGAATTTACGTCACCGTCGGTTCGAGGCAGTCCATCGTCGACGTCACCCTCGAATCGTCGCGATTCCTTCTAGGGAGCACGCGGGACGACGAGTCGACGACTTCGAGATAACGGCGAAAAGCATCGACAGCTCGAATCCCCTGCACGAAAATTTCGCGGCCCGTCTTCGTGCGCCTCGCTGAAATATTCATGAGCAGTTGGCGAATTTGTAGCCGAAAATTGACGAGAATGCTCATCGATGTCCGACAAATCGCCGGCTATTTTCTTAATGCCACGCATAATCGGCCCGAATGATTGGTCGCGGAATAATTTTTGCGTTTGTCACGAGCTGGCCCCGATTCGTCGGCCATGGGAACGCGCCGCGACGTCGCTCGAGACTTTCGAGTTACCGAGGGGGGCGAACCGATAATCCTGTTCGATGCGTCGACGTAAAACAAACACACCCACTGTGCGCGCAAAGTTTGCAAAGGGATTCACACCGGGTGCAGGAATTATCCCCACCGAACGACGAATTAGCGTCGTTCAACCCCTATCCATGTCCCCGTCCCCGTCCTTCTGTATCGCGCAGCAGAATAATCTTCGACTCCTCCGCCAAATCCTCCGACTTCTCTCCCGGTGGATCGTGGAAATTCGCTTAATACGAACGCTCGTCCCTGGACGAGCCAGGGGTAGCAGACGGGGCGTCGTTCGTCGCCGCTCTGTTCACGGTCCAGTTGCCAGGAGCACGATTAATCGACTATCGTGTCGCGGTTAGCAGCGCAAACAGAGGGCCACCCTCCGTTCACGCGTTCGTTCCTTTTTGTCCGTCGACATGGGAAACGAGCATCTCCAACGCGTCTCCGCTCGCTCCATTAAGTAGATAATGAACTGAGTCGATCATCTTCGCGAGAGGCTGGGAGGGGTAAATGCCAGCGCCGACTCCGCGCCGCTCGGACGATCAATTTCGAATGCGCTCCCGGTATTCGCGCTCGCTGGAAACCCGAATAATAACGGAAGAGGAGGAACGGGAGAGGAAACGCGGCGCCCCGCTGTGAACGAGATCGCGACGACGAAATCGCGCCGAACGTCGCGCACAATAACGGTAACGAGCTAATGGTCCAATAAATAAGTAACCGGAGCCGCAACCCTTTCGGTTTTGAAAACTTTGCAACGGGATGGGGTGGTCGATCGACGCGTGTGAAACCCTTCGAGTATGCCCATTCGTGACACGGCGAATATTTCGGGGAGGCGAAATTTCCAACTTCCATCTATTCCTGGCGACGTTCGTCCAGCGAGAAAAGTAACGACTTTATCGTTACAATGCAGCGATCGACGCGACGGTGACGGAAACAAGTGCAACGCCGCGCCCGATACCCAGGCGAAACCCGTCGACGAGGAAGTTTGCTCGCGGCTGCCGATGAAAGAATGCGAGACCGCTGCGAAATATAAACCGACGGATCGACGACCCTCTGAGCGAGTTTCCACGCGAACCGTCCCCCAGCGGCGGCTAGGGTGGCGAACGGTTTTTCGAAAAACGAATTTCCCACTACGCCCACTTTAAACCTTACTCCAGCGACGGGGTTACCAGCGAAATTTCAACATCCATCATCGCCGCTTCGTAACCCCTTCACGGGCGGACCCTCGCCTGGCACGCGCCATTATAATGCTCGGGCTTAACTCGCTCGAAATTTAACTGCCCTTTAAAACTTTAACTACGCTTTACGAGCTCGCTGCGAGTTGCCCGCGTCTGTCTTTACGACCTCTCTATCTCGCGCCCTTTTGTTGCACCGGCGACTCGGCCAGGGAAAAATGGAAATTTCGTGCAAGAGCTTCGACGAAGACGTCCCGCTCTCTCTCGAAAGAGTTCGTAAACGTTTCCCAGCGAAGTTCGAATAAAAATCCCCCCGAAATTTTCGAGCGCACCTACGAGAGGCAGCTGCGACGGACGGGACTATACCGATTCGAGGTTAGCTGGGAATGTTTCCCTCCGCCGCGGCGCGGAAAAATCGGGAGGAAAGTCAGGCGGACGGAGTGGACTCGCGGGGAACTCGGTCGAACGAAGAAAACCTTGCTATTGTTTCCCTCTAACAAGCACGGACAGCTACGTTCTGGCCTTCGTGCTCGAATCGAGCGATGGTATCGCGCGTGACCCCGCGTTGAAACGTAAACGGAGAGATTTCAAGTGGCCTGGCCGCGGAAGCGGCCGCGGGGAACGAGGAGGTCGGAAAAAAAGAAACCGCCACGCGAGGAGCTTGCCGTGCAAAAATTCCGCGCGTAGGACGAGCGGAAATCCTTATGGAAATGGCTCGCGACCGCGCTCGCTAACGGAAGTCGAGAGACGACTGGGGCCAGCGTATCCTGTTTGATAAAACGCTGCAAACCAGATAGAGGGGAGCCAGAGCGGCGATGGTACACGAGATTATGGTAATCTTTGCTCGTTCCAAAGCGACTTCGTCTTTGGATTTCAACGGCCAGCCAGATATCATCTTTCGCGAGTGATCGAGAGAGATCTAGAGAGGGAGCGGGCTCCTCGAAGAGCTGGCATTAAAATCGACCAACGCGAATTCGTACGGTAGTTGGCGAGGCGGGGGCGATAGAATATTCGCAATAATATCCCCATGAGCGGGGCAAGGCGGAGAGGGTGCCAAAAAGTGTTCCACAGGAGGGAACCACTTGCTGCTGCCCGCGCGACGATACATAAAATCGGCCGAGCGCTTTCGTTTATTATTCATAATGGAGCGCTGGCATCGGTTCGTCGCTCGGCGCTCGGTGATTTAGCAGGAAAACTCTGTCCACGGGAGGAAGGACTTGTTCCAGGCGTCGGAGCGTTGCGCAATTCGGTTGGGAACGAATTGAAAGCGAAATTGAAAGCATCGCGCCACGTTTGTGTGCAAATCGCCGCGAGAAATCGTGGCAATCGTCTCGCGCTTGCGAACATCTACCTATCGTGCTGCATTCTACGTCACCGGGGAACACTGCGGGCGAGGGTGAAACGCGCCCCCGCCCCTAATTCTTCGTTAAAACAAAAAATCGCCTCCGTGGCGCGTCCATGGAACTGGCTGGCGATTCGACGCGGACGGGGAAAAGAACGGGCGCGAAAGGGAGAGGCAGGGAAACGCAGAAGGAGCGCCATCGCGAGAGAGTGACTTATCTCGGGCTATCTCGTTCGCTGAGCGATCGTCTTTTGCTTCGGCTAACGCGCCAATGCCGCGGCGAAACCGGAAATTACGTCTGGGGTTCCATCTCCGGTGTTCTGCGGAGAGGTGGTGCGCGCCGTGGCGGAATTCTCCGTGAGAAAACGCCACGGCGAGTAGACCCCCGACCGCCTCCGACCACCTCCGACCACGCGGCGCCGCAGCATCGCTTTCGCGCAGTTATTAAACTTCTAACCGTGCCTCCGCGTCCCCGTACACCCCCGACCCCCCGCCTTTCCTGTTGTAATGACAAAACGGAGGTGGAAAAGGGGTTGCCGACGAGACGCCACCGTATCGCCGTCGCCGACAGGAATCGCGAACGCTCCGCTCTCGTCCGCGGCGATCGAATTCTGATGCGGTTTTTTGCTCGCCGTCCCGTATAATTGCCACGCTCGCACATTTTGCCTCGTTCGCGACGCGCACCATCGATTTCTCTAATCTACTCGGTTGGCGAGGAAGGTGGGTGTCTCGTCTGTGACGTCACTGGGTCATACATCACCCCGTTATCAGCCCGCTTCCCTTCCTTCGTCAAAGGGAAGCTCGGGAGGGACCGAAGAACGGAGGAAGAATTGTACGCGGCACGGGAAAGGTCGAACGATCCGTGCGGGAATTTCCTATCGCCGCTGGTACTCGTTCAATTAGCTGAAGCGCAACGTGCCGTTAAATTAACCACCGCGCATCTGGACAACCAACTCTCGCCGCTAGTAAAACGAGGGCAACGTGAACGGTACGCGTCCAACAGTTTGTAAACGCCGAAGGGAGAAAGAAAGGGAGGAGAATTTCTCAGAGTCCACGGCTCGATTCTAATTTTATTGCGGCAGATCAAATCGGACGCTGCATCCAGCCCTCGGCGCTTGTCAATCCTCCCCCCAGGAAAAGCCGACCGAACGGGAGGGGAGGCAACGACGAGGGGGAGGACGAAACGGAAGCCGAAGGCGGTCGGTATCTGACGAGATAAGGGCGCAATCTCTGCTCCCTGTCTGCCCCCTCCGCACACCCTCCGGAGAGATCAAATTTTCTCCTGCCCTCCGCTCCCCTCTCTTTTAGAACGCTCTCCCTGCCACCCTTCGCGAGATCGTTCGATCTCTCTCCGCCGAGGAGAGTCCGAGATTCCTCCGAGATTCGGCGTTCCACGTGGCTCCTAGTTCTCTCGCATGTTTCTCGAAACAACGACTCGTGCACGCCGGTGTGCACGCGTACAGGCGCGAAGGAAAAGAATCCGTTTCCACGGTCTCTCCCATCGAATCGCTGTAAATCTGGAAATAGAGGGCAAGTCGGGTGCCCATCGCCGCTGTACTTCAATTCCTCCGACCTCTCTGCCACCGACGCGCCGTATCTCTCTCTCTCTCTCCTTCTCTCTCCCTGTGCCGCGAGGGTGGAAGACCCTCGGCGTAGAAGGGGTTGAAAGAGACAGAGAGAGGGACGGTTGCTTGGCAACGACGAGAGGGGTGCCCGGCAGTATAGATCGCTATCCAGCCACCTCCTCAGGGGCGGGCTGCGAGGGTGGAAGCGGCGAAACCACCCCGTTGGCAAGATGGCTTTATTACCCTCCGGCGAGGACTTGCCGATGTTGTTGCAGTAACTTGCTCTCGCTGTAGGAAATGACTTTGGCCTGGGTGCTTTACACGAGTACCCAGTTCCCCCTGTATCGCTTCTGCGTCGCGCGGTGCGTTCGGCCGCTTCGATTTACGGGAAAGCGGGCGCATTAAGCCGAATGCGTTCGCAATTATCTATTAGAACGGTGCACCACGGAGCTTCTTGTTTAGGCCTCTGGCCGCAGGACACCAGCGGGCGGCGAAGCGCGTGCGGGAGTCGAGGGGCTGATTTACTAAGATGAAAAGCCACCCTCCCGCCCGGTCGACGGCGTTGTCTGCGTTATCTAACGCAGACAGAGATTGCCCGTTCCTTGCGAGACCCTGCCGACGGGAAGCGACGCGGCCGAGCTATCTTTCGACGGTTCTGTTAACAAGGAAAACCGGGCCTGAACTACAAAGGACAGCGGGGAATAAATTCCGGGGCAAATTACGGACGACCGCCGATCTGCCGTCGATCGCGACATCTTTCGCGCGACGATTGCTCCCCGAGGGAGGCGCGGAGGCTCCGGAATCGTTTCTCCGTCTGTTCGCCCCGTAGAAGCGTTAAGAACAACGGGGGAGGGAACACAGTCGCCCGAGACGGTGAAAGAATCGCGAGCTATCGGGATCGGTTCGACAGCGAGCTCCCGGACGATTCGTTCGCGCCATCGAGTTCGTTTCTTCCGGACAATTTAATTTGCTAGTGTCAGCTGTACGCGCCGTCGAAATTATCTCCTCGTTCGGCCATTACTATTAACGTTATTCGCAAAAACGTACCCCGGAGCGAGCTGGCTCCACTGTCCTCTCTATCGCGATACCGCTCGAACAATTTACACCTGTTAAACTCTCTGGAATCGGGGGAAAAAGGCAACGTTAAGTACTCCGTCTACTCGTAACGATCTCGAAATTAATTTGATAAAGCCCCGCCTCGATATTTACGATATCATCTACAAAGCAGTCCTCGTCGACCAGAGACGCGACTTTTCCCCGGAACGATCCTGCTAACGACCGAATGAATGGAGAAAGTTTTTTCTCCCGGGGGTGGCGGGTGGGGGGGGGGGTTAGAGAAGAGAGCCGCTGTAGAATAGATGGACAAAGATAGAGAGGAATGGCCGATGCGGAACGGTATGAAAAGTTGGTCCGAATTGATACTAGAAGTGTCTCGAGGCTATCGCTATCTTCCACCGTACGAGATGAGGAAGGAAAAAGAAAAGGGAAGAAAAGGGAAGAAAAGGGAAGAAAAGGGATGGAAAGGGATGGCCGAGGGAGCGAGGGCCGGGATTTGAAGGAAAGTCGAGACCCGCGGCGGTGGCACGTCATTCTCGAAGAGGAATTAAATTTTTATATCTCTCGCTGATAGTTTGACCGATAGGAAAAATTTCTTCGCGCCGTGGCAGGGGTTAGGCGTGTTGGGAGGAGTAGAAAGAATTGCTGGAAAGCGGGATCGGTTCAATTAATTCCGCTCGATAGAACGTTCTCGTTGCGAAACGAAGAAACGCGGAAGTTACGAAACTACCGAGTAAACGCCGCCTTCAACGGTCGTATTTGCGAAAAAGAGTTTAACCTAGAATTGATGGCCGGCCGGTGGGGACTTTGAACCCCGCTTCGAGAAGCGGAAAAGGCTGGAAATAGAAAACAATAGCGATCCGTCGAGATGCGTGGGGCAGAAGGAGGCTGGCGGGTTGGGGTTGGGGGGGGAGATACTCGTAAAATTGAAGGAAACGAACGAGACGGGAACGTCCGAAGGAGGTCCGAGCGACGAAAATCGAGAAAAGCGAGGAGGGCGAGGGGCTCGTAAACCACGCGATCCCTCGTAAACTGTGCGCCTTATCCTCAAAGCCCCTGCAACGATACTTTATTCCTCCAAGTGGCAGAGTTTGATGAAAGAAGCAAGAGATTAGGGCCCTCCCCGCCCCGCTGCTGCTGCTGAAAAGTTCGCGTAGCCGGTCGCCCCGTTTTCCAATCCACCGATCGTTCTTCGGGAATAACAGTCCAGAAACGCAAGCTTACAGGGGCCAGCAAATTTCTAGGGACGATCGATGCGGCGATTTAGCCTCTCGCCACCAGAAGAGAAAGGGAAGGGTCGTGATTCGAGGGATCGGATCGGATCGGATAGCTTCGCCCTTAATGTCCTCCTCCGAGACGAGATTCTAGCACCCGGTCGTCGCACCCCTTTAGCACCAGACACCGCACGCGTCAGTGCGTTCCTGGTGTTGCTCCATCGGGATCGATCTTGGAAAAAATCCCGCGGAACTCGAACCATTTGAATCGACCTTCGAGCGATGGACCTTCGATTTCGGCCCTTCGTTAAAAGGAGGATGATATCCTCTTCGATTATTTCGGGGTCGATTCGTTATTAATTCGAAGGCGAAAACGACACCGTTCGAGACACCATCCCGAGAATCAGAGTCCGACTACGAATACCTTGTAATTTTCCACTTTCTATTCGATCTAAGCTAATTAATTTACCTCCAATTAATTACCGACAATTGCTCCCGCTCTAATTACGCGCACTCGATTAGAATCTACGAGAGTTTACGACCGAACGGGGCGATCTTAACGTCTCTGGTTTTGCATGTGATTTCTCCTTAATGATACCGGCGCAGCCTGCACCCAAATGCACGCGGAATCTGTTCCGCAAAATTCGTGTGTACATAAATAAGCATTTTCGAGCGGAATCGCTGATCGCGTGTTTCACGACCGCTCTGTAGCGCGGCGGATCCCCCTCGCCGCTAAATTATCTTCACAGTTTCTGATTCTCATTAATTGCTCGACCAATTAACAGAGCCGAGAAGTGAACGAGTGGAAAGTGAATGCAGTACGAAAAGGAGTATATTCGGAATGGAAACTGACATCGATTAGGCCGCGCAGCGAAAGGGGCGCCCGGCCATCGAGGATCCGACAGAAATCGGTTGTCTATCGTCTAATCACCCGGCAAACATCGATCAAATTTATCCGGCCGCATGCAAATGCGTAGCGTCCAAGTATGATGGAGGACACTAATCCGATCGAATATCTGTCCAACGCAGAGTTCGAAAGCTACTCGGTGATCCACGCCTCGGTATCGTTATACGAATAGTTTCGACAAGATTTTTCCTAAATTGCTCGTGACGACGAGGCGAACCGAGAGGATGCTCTCTGGCAGATGAAGGCGGCTTTGTAGAGCGATATCGCTAAGTGGAAATCAGTGGCCGGGTGGCGCCTCCGCCCTCTGCCCTTAAGGGCTTCTCTCCTTCACGCTCCTGGAATCGCGACTGCTCGGCGCGGGCGACCCGCTACCGGGAACTTGCTAACTTCATTAAAATATTGCCATCAACACCGGCCCTCGTTGTCTACGAGCCTAACCGGCCGATTAAACCTGCCCATCCGCCCCTCGTCGGACGAACAGTAGCTGCACTTTCTTTCCGCCCCGCAAAAACTGTATCCCACGAGATGGCCAAACTGCTCGCGCGCTCCGCAACGTAACGACCTATCGATTCAGCGCAACCGTACGTCGAAATCGAGAAAGAAGTTCGTCGGAGACGAAAACCGCCCAGAAAACGATCTAGAGCGAGAAATCGTGGACGTTTGGCACGCACGAAGGGACCGGCTTAACGGCAGCGGGTCGAGCAAAACGTATGACAAAGAGCCTTTAACGATGTCCACGGTGATCCCGGTTGAGTGACGCGGGACACGAGTCCGCTGCCTTTCTTTCCACCTTTGAGACCCGGGGAACGAGAAACGAGAAACGAGAAACGCGTACGGACCACGCACGTCGTACGAAGAAGCTGCTCGTTCCCGTGCGGTTTTTTGCCGCGGCTGTAATTGAGCCTGTCTCGTCGAGCTACCGTCTAAATGAATTACGAGGCGCCGCACGCGGCACGAGCGCGATCCTCCTGGTCTTTTCACTTTTTTCGCAAACTGTAACGGCCCACGATCGACGCTGAAAATTTCGCACAATTTTCGCTGGCCTTCCCTCGTCGAGGGAAACTCGGGCTTCGGGCGAACGAACTTGTAAACTGGTCAACGTAGTATCGCGCGCGCAAACAGCTTACAAAGAATGCCTTTGTAATTATGACGCGCAGTTCGTCGCTAATTAACCGCAGCCTGAAAAATCATATTCCGCGAAGAGCGGCTGTATCAAAGCGCAAAGAGAAATCGCAAGCTGCTCGCAATTAACTGACGCACGGGGGGAAAAGGCAACCTCTATGGTCTCTCATAAATCGTGTGCAGATCGGGCGTGATTCATTCGAAACCTACGCGTCGTTAAATCCGCTTCACTTTCCGTCTGCGTCGGGAAAGCATGAAACGCGCAACAATTAATCAAATTAACCGCGCGACTCAAAATCCATCGGTCCAAGAGTTCTACGGATTCGCGATGATTGAATTGACCCGCTATCTGTCGGCCAGCTATCTTTACGTCTCCGAGTTGCGTACGCGCGTCGGTAACTCCAAACTTATGGTTCACCCGTAACATTATCGGTAACTTCATTGCCTCGATGGAAGCTGTTACCGACACGAGATATAGAATCGACCTAATACCATCTCCGTGTCATTCGCGACGTTAACAACAGATTATAGAAAACTAGGCGGAAACGAAAGAATTCTAAAGTATTCTCCTGCTCTTATCGCGGGAATTCGGGGCGAAACAATGTGTGCATTACACGATTAGTCTATTCCTACATATCGGCGATGACAAGATGAATCAATCGAATTTGCATTGTTCTCTCAGAAGAGAAGTTTGCAAAGAATCGCAGCCTATTTGCTCGACGCAATTATGATATGTATATGTAACAATTGCATCACAGAGGAATAAGTGACAGAATTGGTAAACGTATGATAAATATCGTCGATTGCCCAGGTCTCACCACGGGGAGGTTGCTGCGAGTGGAGACCCGCGCGGCCCTAGCCGCGCACCAATTTACAAAGACAAATTACAAATTATTTACAAATTAAACGCTACTTCCTTCTGATTTGCACTTGCAGCACGCTCAGTGGAAACAGTGGAAGGAATAATTAACCCTTTGCGGTCGTACGTCTACTCTCAGCCACCAAAGCTTTTTCACCGTTCTATTCGTATGTCTACTCTCAGCCACTACAGCAAGCTACCATGCTTTTTACTAAGTTTTTTGTAGTGTAACATGTTTTTGATTAGAAATATGGAATAAAGATGACGTTGCAGCGCACAGAAATAGATCATCTCGAAAAAAAATCACAGGTAGCAGATTTGGGCTGAAATATTAAATTTTCTTAAAAGGGCAGCAATCTGAAAACGATTTCTTGTTTTTTTCTATTCTTTTCCCGCTCCTGGGGCCTGTAAAAATAAAACGGACAAATATTTTGGCCTAATTTTGGTAAGGACAATAGCGCCAGATCTGCTAAAAATGTGTGTAAAAGATGGTGCCGATCGCTTCAGTAGAATCTGGGATATAGTGATTACCATGTAACCATACACCTATGTATAAACTTAATGCGACCGCAAAGGGTTAAGATAAATGATTTTAACGAAAGCTGTAAATAAAAATTCTGTTAGACCTGGCAATAAAGATTAAAATATAAATTAGCATGAACATGGTTCCCATAAATCCACTTATACTTAAGGTAAATTAAATCTTAACTTAAAACATCCTACCTGGCTAAAGAGCTAACTTCAATTGGAAATTACCAGCCTATTTAGGAAATCATTTAATTCAGAAATACCCTACCTAATTGAAAATCTGAAGGGATATAAGGGGAGGGATAAGGGAAATTTCATGACGAATCTTCAAGTTCTTTCGTGGGCAGTTATGATCATGCACCTGAAACAAACAAAAGCCCCTGCCTGCCTAAAAATATATCTCAACTTAAACATTGCCTGCCTAATTGAAACGCTAATTTCATTTGGGAATTCCCATTTGCCCTTGCCTAATTATAAAGCTAATTTAATTGAGCAATTGCCTGTCTAACTGGAAACCTAAACGGATATAAAGAAAGGGGAAAGGGGTATATTTTATAATGAATCTTCTTTCACTAAAATCGTGACCGTTCAACCTGAAACAGATTAAAGTTCATAAGGATTTAGTGATATTTCTTAGGTATGATAGCCCGATTGTTTCTACCATTTCCTTTGAGTCATATGATTTCCTTCCATTTATTTGATCCATATAGCATCACTTTTGAGCCTCTGATTACTTACTTGTCATTGTCATTTACTTGAGTAAGTATTATATTATGTTGAGACCTGCTTTAAGTTAATGATTCTGTAACAAAACTCATTTATGGGATTATCAAATTGCGACAAAATTATGCAGTAGTACAAAGGGAGTAGCAGTAGTACAAATATATACTTGGATACTAAGATGAAACAACTCGTTTTTAGTGTTAATAAAAAGGGGAAAGACAAAGAAGAAGAATAAATTAGAACGTTAAACAAATTCAATAGCCAGAGGGGCATTCTGCTATTAATTATCATCCACTTGTTATAAGCCCGATTGAAACCCGTAAGTGGATTATCTCTTTTTCTCGAAACACTAATTTACTGCATTACTTGCAAAATCAATCGCGTATGGTGCGTCGTTATCTCTAATCTGATATTTCGTATATATTAAAAAAAAAATAGTAATTGACTGCACCCATCATTTTTAATTTGCAACGCTAATAACGGAGAAGTGATGGTAGTCGCATCCAGGACTACCATCGCAGCAATCACCTTGTGCAGCTTTAATAGATGCCTCTGGTGACTCAGGAACCAATTTGGGCATTTCGTTGTGATCGCAACGCTACTTTAAAATCGCGATCATTTATCATCGCAACACTATATGAAAATCTAAGAAATATATTCGCGGTGGAAAAATATCGCGACACTGTAAGTGCTAATTAAAACCTGTGTAGAAAAGAAACACGAAAATTATTACCGCAACGCTAAAAGAAAGAACATATCGCAAGTATAATTTAATATAAAAGCAAGTTCAATTCAAGCCGGAATTAGTATTAATTCGCAACTCTAATTCAACCCGATTTCAATTGTACGCTACGCTAACAAAAAATCGCGATTTGCCCAATACGCTGATGAGTGCTGGAAACAATAAACTACAACTACAGCATACAGAAGCGAGAATAGTGACAATATAGTAACAAAGAATGGCTCTCCATCCAAAGGATGCAGAGCCATTGGTAGTTGCCCTCTTGAGAGACAGTTTGTCGGGCCTCTTCAGCTTATAGCCTCTTCTTTTCTTCGAGCGCAATGCCCGCTGAAACTTACTCTAGGCTCGAGACCCTATTCGCAAACAAAATACAAAAATAAAAATAAAAAGCTGAATCACGTAGCTAAATGGAACACACGTGGACGAATCACGACCAAATGCAATCGTAAAAATTGCGACTATGGAAAATCGTAAAGATTACGATTAAAATTGTAATCGATCTTCGCCTACACGCGCAGTCTCGAGCATAACGTAGCACGTGCGATTCGGAGCCAAATCGCGACCACGACCGCGAAAAATTCGAAAAGTCGATGGGCAAAACCAGAGGCGAACGCATTTTCGTTCGCGCCACAGCTTCACCGTCGACTTTTCAAATCAGATTTCCTGAAACAGGTTGAACACGCGAAATATTGCCTACCCGACCAGAGACTGTGTCAACCTGCCCGGCCCTACCTACTTATGTCTATCAGGCACACCAGAAGGTATACTACCTATCCTACCTAGACCTATATTTCAAAAATGCCAAAGCATTCACACAAACACACATCATTCCACGTTTCTCACTCAAATACCCGGGTGCAAGGGCCTACACTAGAGAGACGTCCCGGGACGCCTCCGACACCCGAGCTTGGCATACAATCGTTCACACTCTAAGGGTACGTACCAATCCCTGAAATCGGCTGACAAAGGCTAGCGACCATTGCGTAAATGTGCGTAACCGTATATGCTTGTGCATTACTTTTCAATAAATATATATTGTACGTTGTCTTTCAACTAAGTAGACTTGGTTATTATTATTATTTCTCATCATTTCATCATTCATTATGGTACTCAATGTATATTTGCAATTGTAAAACATATTGCTATTCGCGAAATCATATTATTATAATTTTTTATGAAATTCCCGAGCCGACGCAATTCCACGGCCTAACCACATACACACACAGTGTGGAAAATACGTCGTGCACGGTGCACTAGCAAATGTCAGCCGCCAAACATTGTTATAAATTTAAAAACTATACGATCATCGTGCCCATTGCCTCTCGCTCACCCAAGTAGCACCTGGGCACGTGAGTGAGGTCCTGGCAATGAACACGGAAGGGGTTAAACCTGAAAATCCTCATCTAAAAAGATGATTAGTAGACGTAAAATTTCAAAAGCCGATAGTATATTTTATTTTCAATCTTTTTAAAAGTGACTCGACTTTGTAATTTATGAAATATTAATAAAGCCTCGAAAATTACTGATAAATAATTGATTTATTAAGGAAAATGACTGTCATTGAAAGTGATTTTACTAGAATAAGTAATGCAATGAATTATTTACTTGAAAAATTGAGAAATTATTATAAGCCTCAGGTGATTCCGTAATCGAAGCAATTTGTTCAAGATAGCTACTCCGATTTGAAAATCTACCCGTATACAAAGTGCCTTCTTGTACATAGTGTATAATAAATTTGATACGAAAAGGGCTCGACTAAATGAAAATTAATATTAAATGTTATCATTGGCTATGCATATTCAATGCCAATTTTAATATCCGTATCATTATATTTATTTATTTTAATGCATGATTGCTATAATCGTGAAACACTTGCAGTAACGAAGTCGGAGGGTACCCGACTTCTGCACTGTTCAACAGTGACAACAAATTTCAAATTATTATAAATGCAAATACAAATTTAACATACAATGCCCTCAATCTATGCACATTTGTTCAATGTATTTATTAATGTATTTATCAGAGGAACCTATACGGACAGTGCTTATTGGATCTAATATTTATTTGAAAAAAAAATATTTCTGTGGTCTTTAAATTTTTTATATTAAAAAATGCGAAGTACAAGAATGCAGATCTAACCTCGTATAAGGAATAATACACAAAAAAATAGCGTCACTATGCTCGCAAAACTACTAAGAAATACAACCAGTCACCCGTGCCGCTTCGGACCAATCGTCCTACGGCATGATTGGGGACCAGAGGAACCAAAACGCATGCGACTCACCATCCCGTTGATTGCAAAAGTAGACCAAGTACTCGTGGAAGACGTCAGGAACATCAGCGAGGCAGCTCCGTTGAACGCCAACGTCAGGGAGTGTGCAAACTGTAACTGAACAAGAACGCAAAGAACATTCAAATCTACCGTTCAATCTACAGAATTTAATTCTTCATAGAAAACGGAGAATTCTTTAAAAGATACTTACATTCCTCACTTTATTAGTGTCGCCTAAAACATCCCCTTCAGTGATGCACTGACTCTACTTCCGATAGCGAATATCAGAAAAAAAGAAAAATAAAAGATATGAACGCGACCGCAAATTATATCGGCGAACAATTGGAGATTCTAATTTCGCAATCAAAATAATTGAAAAGGAGCACCGGTGTAAATAAATTATGTTACTATTCGTTTGCAATACGACTCTACATCATACAACTATTATACGTGGTGTGGATTATAATTTAATAGACATGTATTGTTAAAATTCGCCTTATTTCTGCAAGAAATTTGAAGAACGCTTACCTGTCGGCGAGAAGTTGAGTTGACAATATGATTCTGCGCATTCTCGCCTCCATCTTCACGTTCCCGCCATGGTCCCATTTGAAACAAGCAAAAGAGACGCCATGGAACAGAATCCAACTGAAATCAGCGATAAATGTATTAAGAATCACCAATATTACAATAATGCCGCTAGACACTACCGAATATAGCGCGAAATAATGGAATTTGGGGCTGAAAAATGTATATCTATACGTAGAAGTAGCGTTACATACAAGAAATGCATGGTCGGCGATTCCACTTACTACGCAATGTTTTCACAAATTTCTACCAAAATATGACTTGATATTAACAAGAATCACTACAGAACTCTCAGGAGACGGGAAATGAAAGCAATTCATATAATATTTTGCGTTTAGGTATATGTTAAACTATGTGATATACCTTAATTCGAACTACACTCTGAACACGTCGAATCACCACGAGACCCGTTGGCGGAAAAAAGAGAGGTTTTTGAAATAGATTGCGCTAATTGGCTAGAAATCGGGTGGGTGGTGGGGGTTCTTTCTTTAAGACCGATGTTTTTTGAATATCATGTCGACGCCGATGGAATTAAATTGAAACGCGAGATAAATGATGTATACGCGGTATGAATAATAATTGAATCAAGACATATAATCAATATTCGTACAATTCTACTTATTTTGAGCAGGAATTTGAGAAATCCTTACCTGTCAAGCGGATCGTTTGACTCTTCGGCATGGCTTGACATCATTACGCGACTGCGTATTTCTGTCCGGCAGCGCCATGTCCCCGCCAATTTTGAATGGTTCTCGGAGCAAGCGAAAGAGACGCCATTGAACAGAGTCCAACTGAAATTAGAGATAAATGTATTAAGAATCGCCAATATTATAGTATTATTGCTAGAAACTACAGAATATATTGCAAGATAATGGCATTCAGAGCTGAAATACGTATACGCATACGTAAAAGACGATACGTATATGCATGTTCGAGTCGATTTGAAAATGCACGACACGCGGTGTGATATCGTTCACTGCATAATAGTGTCTCAATTTCTTACAAAATATTCATCAATATTAGCAAAGAAACTACAGGAAACTTGGAAGACAGAGAAATGGAAGCAATGTATATCATTTGCTGCCTTCAAAAATAATTAGACTATGTGACATACCTTAATTCGCCGGACACTCCGAACACGTCTAACCACGACGTTATCCCTTGGGGGAAAGAGGGAGATTTTTGAAATAGATTGCGCTGATTGGTGGGTGCTGAGTGGGTGGCGGGGGTGGTATTCTTTCCTTAAGGCGGGTGTTTTTGAATATCATATCGAACCGAATATTTTTCGTTGCAAGTGTTACAGTATGGATATTAGTCGAATAGTGGGATGCAAATATATTTATTAATAAGAACAGACCCATCTGTGTAACCAAATATTTGCAATGTTTGCTGCACTATAGAATAAGTAATCTACTTCCGTGAAACTAATATTTGTCTTGCTTTAACGTTATTTAAATTACAATTCTAACCGTTGTGAGCGTTCAGATCGTTTTCTAGAATCTTTTGACACAGACGGGATATAAGAGATCATTTTTACGGTTATACGGACCGGAAAAATTTGGATGCACGGACTTTTGCTGACGTCACTTTCGCTACACGTGTGCTTCGTATAACCTCCTTCCCTTCTATTTACTAAACTAGTCGATTAATTAGTGGAAAGAAAAGATATATATTTAGAAATCAAAATGTTGCGAAGGCAAGCGAGACTTCGCAGAGAATATCTGTATAGAAAATCAGTTCAAGATAAATTGAAAAGTATCCAAGAAAAGAAGGAAAAGCTGAAACGAAGTTTGGAGGACAATATACCAATACATCCGGATCTGAGGAAAGATGCTTTGAACATACAACAGAAATTAAACTGGGAAGACGCTGGTCCAGAAATGGCTGTTGCAATAGGAACAGAAATGGGTGGAACCGTAGGATCTCACGAAGACGATGAATACCGATGGGCAGGCGTAGAAGATCCAAAGATAGTAATTACCACCTCTCGTGATCCAAGTTCCAGATTAAAAATGTTTGCCAAGGAATTGCGTTTGATATTTCCTAATTCGCAAAGAATGAACAGAGGAAACTATGAAATGAAACAACTCGTGCATGCTTGTCGTGCTAACGATGTTACAGATTTTATCATTGTCCATGAACACAGAGGTGTTCCTGATACTCTTGTCGTATGTCACATGCCTTATGGACCCACTGCGTATTTCACAATGTCAGATGTTGTTATGAGGCACGATATCCCAGACATTGGAACAATGTCTGAACAATATCCTCATCTAATTTTTCATAATTTCAAAACAAAATTAGCGACCCGTGTTACAAGTGTCTTAAAGTATCTATTCCCCGTTCCTAAAGAAGATAGCAAGAGAATAATAACTTTTGCCAATCATGACGATTATATATCTTTTCGACATCATACATACAAAAAGGTTCATGGAAAAGATATAGAACTAACAGAGGTTGGGCCAAGATTTCAGCTGAAATTATACGAAATTAAATTAGGTACTTTGGATGCAGAATCTGCAGCTGATACTGAATGGGCACTGAGACCGTATATGAATACCAGCCACAAAAGAAGATTTTTCTCTAACGACGATGGATGGCAACAGGAGGATGATATTTAACATTTTTCCACTATTCGAACAATTTTAATCAACTTTGTAAATAAAACGTTTTTGTACAATAACATTCCGGCCTTACTCGATTCATCAAAGTACCAGAAATTCTTGATTACTACTTAATACATGTTATGCACATGGAATTTTATACAGCGTAGGAAATTTTTTAATTGTCGCGCGCTTCAACCTATGAACGTCCATTACGTTGCGCAGTGCATTATGGTTTTCATGTCGTGGCAGTTGTTTTTAAAAACGTCTTGGAAATTAAATAACTTGGGGCCCTAAAGGAGAATTTTTGTCATAAAAACTGGACTAGGTTTTTCAAATGCATTTTTTTCGAAAAAGAGAATACTTATTAACACATGATGCACACTAATGTTCATAAGCCCGCGAAATCTGAGAGGACGCCGCGGCGCAAGAAGCTGTTGCAGCAAGAAAGTGACGCTATGGATATGTTCGTGACACCGAAACGTCAGAAAAGTGACGGTGAGATCAGTTTTTGTATCACAGGGATAGAAATTTGGTAGAGCAGTCGCTTGTTTGCTAGTATCGCTTGCAGTATTTCGCATGATTTGCGCGCGTTCGTAGCAAATTTATCAATTTTCTTGCAATATTTAGACCGTGTTGCGTTTTCGTTTATAGCGCTTTTGTTCGTAGCGGAGAATCGGCAAACTAATGATGTGTAGGATCCATTCGTGGTTAGATTTAAAAAATTTTTCAAATATAAAACGATGGACAACCTTCGATAATTGAACGATGATGATAATTAAGACAATACATTGTCCGAATAAAAAATAACCGAGCAATCTCAATGTTCCAAACTCGACCTATTTGTACGCGACCCACAGGAATTTTATACGACACATAATACATGTCCACGAGATACAACACTTCATTATGAATTTTTTGTATTTAATTTTAAAAGAACTGAAAAGTATATCATAAAAATGATAAAAACTCGAAACCATATGTAGAACTAAACTACGTTTGGATATCCACACGAAATAGCTGTAAAGTATCTTTGTGTAGACCTATTGATCTTGAACTCAAAAGTTGTGGAAGTGGTAGTTAGAAGTTCCAAACTATTTTGGTCCCTTTCTTTTTCTTGGCAAGGTGCAGTCCGCTTTATCTTTCAGATCTAGAGGTCACGGGTATCTCCCGCAGTGGCCGTGTGAGAAAGAAATCTTCCAAACTTGTCGACTTTGAGTCACCAGACGATTTAACGGATAACAAGTATAAGCGTCAGAAAGCGAAGCAGTTGCAAAATCAAGAGTTGTTGGACAGATATGAATCCCAACATATGTCTCCGAATCAATCAATGCAACATGGACACGATGGAAGACAAAGAAAAAATTCCAATTCTAACAATGAACAGCAAAGGGCGAAAGCAGAAACATTATCGGACAACGAAGGTCAGTCTTCTGGATCAGATTCGGATGATCCATCCGGGTTGAACGAAGATGATAGATACAGTATGGATTCTGGAAGCGACGACGAAGTGGATCCCCTTATGATAGACGACAGAGAAGCAGGGTTCAGGAAACTGGAACCACCCGGCCAAGAAACGCCATCGCAGGCAAATAGTTTGTACATGCTTGAGAAGTGCAAAAAAAAGTTAATTATAAAAGATGGCAAAATAATAGGTAGAATGAAGGCACAACGAAAGGACAAAGGGGTACGTACACGTGAATACTTTTAAGAGGATTAATTCATAGTTCCGTGATATTTTCAGAAAACAAGAATCACTGCCTACATGTTGTGGGCTAAAGAAATTAGGCAAGAATTACTAGAACAATGTCCATATATGGGTATATAAGCTTCATTTGTTTTTCCATATTACAAACAAATTAGTAAACAATGCTAATGTGTATTCGTGAAATATTGGTTTTTGTAGATTTTGCAGCAATTTCTAAACGATTAGGAGAACTATGGGCAACAGTGCCAAATCTGGAAAAATATAATTGGCGCAGACGCGCAAAACGCTTGGCAGCAAAACCTCATTCTTTACCTGCAAGTAAAGATGAGCCTGTATGGAAAATGCCGCCACCTGCTTCGCGAAAAAAATTCATTAATAAAATTGGTGGGTTTGTTGGTTCTCATGTATACATAATTTTTGCGAGTATGTCCTTAAAGAGTTATGTGGTAGCTCGTTCATCTTGATTTGCTTTTCGTGCACGCGTATTAGACAAACGTTTCTCGGATAAAATATTGTTTTTTCATGCCTAAGACTTATTTGGTAGATGTCTCATTCACCCTTGTCTGGTATGCATGCATTCTGTTTAGAGATAGCTCAGCTCAATGATAAAATGATATCGTAATGTTTCATGCTCCTTTGCTCTTCTATATTACAGGTAATGGAAAAGAACAAAAGCCTGCGACCTCAAAAAAGACTATTCAACTAGGTCTACCCTCCGTTGTAGGAAGTGTGCCAGTATCACCTCCGTCGAATCGGACTGGGAAAGATTTGGTTAATGAACCAATGATAGGCACCGGAATGTACAAAGTTGTTGGAACTCAACCAATCGATGTGGCGGCACACCTAAAACTTCTTGGTGAGAGTTTAACCATTATTGGTGAACGTTTGAAGGAACACGATGGACAAATTGCAGTATCAGGCAGCCTGTCGGTTTTGCTAGATTCTCTACTTTGTGCATTGGGTCCTTTGATCTGCCTGACGCAACAGGTGCCCGAAACTGACGGAGCCAAACACGAAACACTTTCGCAAATGCTCGACAATATTGCATACCTTATGCCTGGTTTGTAATATATGTAGAAATGCTGAAGAGTGACTTTGTAATAATGTACAATGTAAATATATATTTACCCGGCGATTACGGATTCGCATAGCCACTAAGTCGTTGAAAAACTTAAGGATGCATGAAAGAATAAAATCACATGTTTTTTGTTTGCTAAAGCGAGAGCGCTTTAGAACGAAAGTTGGTATAATTTGTCTGCTTGGAAAGATACAAGTTTTCTATAAATAATACGATTGTACAAAAGATTACAATAAATATTTAAATAGTTCTATAACTAACTGTACACGCTAAATAGTTTCGTTCGTTTATTGATCGGGCAATACCGGAGGACATGTACAAAATAGATTTTTGTCACCGTATATGTCGTCTATTCTTCCTACGCTTGGCCATATCTTATTACTACCCTTCACGAATGGCTGAAAAAACAAATACAAAAAAATATAAAACTTTGCAGCATTTTTCTCGCTATATAGATACCAATACTTACAGCTGGAAAGGCTGCTAATTCCCGTGAGTATGGCCGATCCCACGTACTGGATATTACTTGTTCTTGAGTATGCGGTGCCATTTTCAATGGATTTATAGC
Source organism: Nomada goodeniana (assembly GCA_963969485.1). Taxonomy (NCBI): domain Eukaryota; kingdom Metazoa; phylum Arthropoda; class Insecta; order Hymenoptera; family Apidae; genus Nomada; species Nomada goodeniana. The sequence continues at coordinate 423,424 of OZ018306.1, read as the reverse complement.
AATGTCTAGTTTCCCACTTTCAATATCGCTGATTTCTTGCCTTATGCCTAAAAACATAGAGCATACATTTTAATATATCAAGTAATATCTTTTACGTGGGCTGAAATGGTGACAAGTGTAATGATCTTACAAATCAGAGCATTGCAAAATCTGTCCAATTCCTTCTTATCTTCAGACTCGGTTGGTTCAACCATTAATGTGCCTGCCACGGGCCAACTCATTGTTGGAGCATGAAAACCGTAGTCCATTAATCTTTTAGCCATATCTACAGCCTCGATGTTTGCCACCTTCTTAAAATCGCGAACATCCAAAATAAATTCATGCGCCACTAATCCAGAATTTCCTTTGTACAGGGTTTTGTAATGCATCCCCAATCTATTACTCATATAATTAGCGTTGAGGATAGCAACTTGCGTAGCCTTTTTCAACCCCCGTGGACCCATCATTTTAATATAGGCCCACGATATTGGTAAAATGCCTGACGATCCATAGGGGGCAGCCGATACCGCACCAGATAGTTTTATGCTGCTGTCACCATTACTCGAACAGTTGATTACCGGATGAGATGGGAGAAAAGGTGCAAGATGCCGTTTTCTATACAAAAAAGGGGGTAAATTGTGATACTTTATAATATTAGCAATGAAACATTGAATTCAAATATCAACTTACACTCCAATAGGTCCCATCCCAGGCCCTCCACCGCCATGAGGAATACAAAATGTTTTGTGCAAATTCAAATGTGAAACATCGCTGCCGTAATCACCTGGCCGGCACAGTCCAACTTGAGCGTTCATATTTGCCCCGTCCAGATATACTTGGCCCCCAGCTTCATGAATCATGGCACAAATATCGCCGATTGTTTCTTCAAATACCCCATTTGTCGATGGGTACGTTATCATCAGACAAGACAATGTTTCCCGATATTTATCAATCATTTCAGTTAAATGCGCAACGTCCACGGACCCGTCTTTCTGTACTAAGATCGGCTTTACTTGCATGCCAGCCATTTGGGCGGATGCAGGGTTGGTACCATGAGCGGAAGTAGGAATTAAGCAAACTTGCCGATTTTTATTTCCATTGGACTCATGGTAACATTGTATCGCTCTTAAGCCTGCGTATTCTCCCTGAGCTCCGCTATTTGGCTGAAAGCTTATATTGTCGTAGCCCGTAATAGCACAAAGATCTTGTTCTAGTTCGGCGAATAATTCTTGATATCCTATAGCTTGTTCCACGGGAACAAACGGATGTATGTCTGTGAATCCTCGTAGACTACAAGGCATCATTTCTGTGGTGGAATTTAATTTCATCGTACAGGATCCCTGTTAAAATAATTGCAAATATAATTTCAACATAACATAGGCCATGAGGAATTTGCGTTTGATTACCAGTGGTATCATGCTATGTACGAGCGATACATCCTTATTTTCTAAAGACTTCATGTATCGGACTATTCTTGTTTCAGACTGATGGCTGTTAAATACAGGATGTTGCAAGTACGAGGTAGTACGAGCGAAATGCGAATTACTCAGATTCTTGTCCATGTAGGATTTATCCCCGCATGTTTTTTCAACTGTGGTGCATGCGGAGAATATCTCGTATATATCGTTTACGTCCTGTTCCGTCGTAGTTTCGTCCAGCGAGATGCCAACGCCGTCCTCATAATATCTAAAGAAGGTGATACTTGTATTTCACTTCGCTCCTATAACGGTCTGATATTTTAGCGTTTAGTTACCTGAAGTTTATTTTAAACGCACTCGCATTTTTCTTTATAGCATTTAAAGGCGTCTTGGGAAATACTTTTATAGTATCGAAAAAGGACTCATTATCTATCTTATTCCCCGCGTTCTCTAATCCCTTCACGAGAACCAAAGTTAATAGATGCACTCTCTCTGCTATAGTTTTTAGTCCTTCAGGCCCATGATATACAGCGTACATTGCAGCCATGTTCGCCAGCAATGCTTGCGCAGTACATATGTTACTCGTAGCTTTATCCCTTCTGATGTGCTGTTCACGTGTTTGAAGGGCCAAACGATAAGCTTCTTGGCCGCTCGAATCCTTCGTAACACCGATCATTCTGCCAGGCGTTAGACGCACTAACTTTTCTCTGCACGCGAAGAAACCAGCATGCGGACCTCCGTAACCAAGTGGTACCCCGAAACGTTGACTCGTACCAATGCATATATCTACTCCAAATTCACTGGGAGGCTTAAGTATGGCCAATGCTAGCAAATCAGTTGCGGCGCAAACGTATGTCTACAATGTTTAAATTATGTTTGTTTCATTTTCTTCGAGATCTATACAGCTTAAAATACGTACTCCATGTGCATGCGCTTGCTTTACAACATCTTCAAAAGCATAGATAGATCCAGTTGTGTCGGGATATTGCAAAAGAATGCCAGCGATGTTCTCTTTACTTGTATCAACTTGGAAGATATCTCCGATGTCAAGATCGAGGCCCAAAGACGTGGCACGCGTTGCAATCACGCTGATCGTTTGGGGATGAACTCTATCTGAAACGAACAACTTCTTTCTCTTGTTGCTCCTGTAAGCGAGAGCTAAAGCTTCTGCTGCTGCAGTGCCTTCGTCCAGAAGCGAGGCGTTCGCTACTTCCATTCCAGTTAAGTCACATATCATCGTTTGATAATTTAGCAGCCCTTCGAGTCTGCCCTGTGAAATTTCTGGCTGATAAGGGGTATATTGCGTTGTCCTATAATTAATAGATTTAAGGTAACAAGTGTACAATTGCTGTTGCCAAATGAAATTTGCAAAATCGCATACCATCCAGGATTCTCGAATATATTCCTCATAATAGTATGAGGAACGCAACAATTATTGTAACCCATGCCAATGTACGATCGCCACACGTTGTTCTTTTCCGAAATCTTCATAATTCTCTTTAGCAATTCATATTCAGCTAAAATGCAATCGTTATTTTTACGCGATCTGTAATCATAATGCTAGGATGTATTTAAATTGTTTGAAGGAAGCGTTATGACCAGCCTTCAGCTTTAGACAATCACGTGAATGCTAATCTCACCGCACGAGATTGGCCTCTGACCCAAGATACGTTAGCCTCGGTACAAGGGGTCACCCTATTTTTGTTCCATAATGCAAAGTAAAATGCATCTCAAGAAGGGATACTAATCCCTTTTTCTTTTGACAACTTTTAATTTATCAGATATATATGTTATTGAACTGTTCAATATGGAAAGTGTGTATAAGAATACATTTAAAATTCTTGGACTATCACTGCATTGATTTCGATGTCAACGAGTTATCGGTTCTCACGTGTTTGGTATCTTCAGTCTTGCGACCTCGCACGCTTCTGGATTAATATGTTCCTTTTTCTTTTGCCTGTCTCATCAAACACTACTTCAAACAATTCACACATACAGATGATAATTCTACTTACTAACTGGTTGTTCAATTTTCAGCTCTTTCTTGTAAAGAATTTTTTCGGGGACCGCTGCTTCTGTTAATTCGTCTAAACTCTGATGACATCAATCGAAGAATTGTAATTATGTTGGAGATAACTATCGCTATCATTCCATTATTTTATATTTAAGTAAGTTATGATGCTACCTTGAATCCAATAGTTTTCAACATCTCAAGTTGCTCGTATTCCCGAGGACCAATATGCCGTATTTGGAATTCATCATTTTTTGAGAATAGCTTCTCAATTTTTTCCATTCGTACATTGCTCAACGCTAATCCACGCGCGTAGCAAAGCACACTGTTTTTGCCCAACATCTTCGAGGGCTTAGCTAGTTGCAAAATATGCAGCATCGTGTCTTTTAAATGTTATTTTATTGCTGCTCTAATACTAAAATTAATCGCTATGATTACTTGATACACTTCAGAAAACTAAGACGTTTATTAAAGTAAACAGAGATTTTATACCCCAAGACGTATCATCTTGTGATGTCACAACTGCTGATTACAGCTTGAACTTTTGTAACCCAGAGTGGTAAAATATCACGGGAAATATTGAGAAACTACCTTTTCCCTGCTACACGCGTTATATATATATATATATATATATATATATATATATATATATTTACAGTTTTACATTTAGTGCGTATGTATATTGAATAAGATTCCACTGCGTTTTATGTTAATTTAACTTTATTTATAAAATCTCAACTGAAACAGCTAAACAGGTACGTGTTACACGTATTCTTTTATAATACGATGGAACCTCCCGTACAGTACTTACACGGGTACTTAAGACTTAAGAACTTAATACGTATGCTGTTAAATTATAATCAATCATACATGTTTATTTCATATATTTATCTTTATTTTGTGTGAGAATTTTCGCCGAAGACTTTGCATCCAAAAAGAGAGACCCGACTTCTTCTACATCTTCTTTTTTTATTACTGTTCTCTCGTTCACTTTCGCCGTTAAAGCTGCGGGAGTTAAAAGTTGTACTACATATCTTAGCGTTGTTTTTGTTCCCAAGTCGCCCAGGGCAGCCAAAGCTTCGTCTTCGATTTGCAACCCTTCCGTCGTAGTCCTCAACTTCACTATTTGCTCTATTTCCGATCTAGAGTAAGGAAGTGTGCGTATGATCAACAATCTGTCCAACAGATCGAGAGGTATTCCATGTGAAGATACAATGTCTTCTGTTCCACGAATTATGCAGCGGCCTCGATTTGTTGCAAAAATTACTATTGGAGCAATAGCACTTTCCAATGCACGGTGGAGATATGTAAATGTTTCGATATCTAACATATGCACCTCGTCTATAAATAATACCCCTGGTACCAATTCTGCAATTCCTTGGTCGATATATTTATTTACTACCTTGTTTATCTCTTTGCGCAATTTATCTAGAATAAGGAATTAAAAGTCAATTTCAGTTAAAAATTAGAATTTGCCCACAGACCCCAAATAATTATACCTGTAATTTCTGTCTTCTTGGGTTTCATTAATTGACCCATCATAGACATAATATCCTGGCCACCTTGCGGTTTAGCATTAGCAACATCTAGATCGTGCAATGTTACATCTTGGATAACTTCTTTCTTCTTGTGTACATCACCTTTAGGTAAGGGAACATACTCCTCTGCTTCCAAATCGAACTCGGTAGCAAAATTATCGCTCCTGCCCTGCCTTTTGACGGCACCGCTATTAGCTTCAATGTATATTACATCCCCTGTTTCAACCTTCTCCTTTTGCAAAGATTCATATATAGAAGGATCCAATTTCAATTGCTTTGTGCCCTTTGCAGTTTTTAATCCAATTACTACATGGGACACCGTCTTTCCATATCCGCCCATGGGATTTTCTGTTTCAACTGGAGTTAATTCGGTCACTTCTCCTTCGTATACTTCCTTGGTCTCCTTAATTCGAAGGCCGATGGCTCTTCTAAAATTTTCCATTAAAACTTCTGTCTTTTTTATTTCAGAACTGTAGACTTCTGAACCCACCATTGGGCAGAACGGTACTTTGTTACCTAACTCTTGAGCAATAGCAAGGGCGATCGCTGTTTTTCCAGTACCAGGCGGTCCAGCTAATAACACTGCCCTACCAGCCATTTTCTTTGATTTTATCATATCAACTACAATTCCAGCAGCCTAAAAGACGTGAAACATAATCAATGGAATATATCGAGCACATTCCTTATATTGTTACGATTAAAAAGTGTTCATACGCTCGAAATATGTCGAAAAAGTAAGGTAAACTAAGTGACAAAGAATACAGACGAACGAAAGATCCTGTGGAATAACTCTAATTGTTATTGCTATTTAAGTTATTGATACGATTCTAACCTCTCGAGCCATTTCTTGGCCGACAAGGCCTGCGGCCGTTTGTATCGCTATCCCATTTTCGTCAAGACCGAGACCTTTTATATGTGTATGAGCTGAAATTCTTTGAGTCTTTGCGGTGCTCTTTACTTCTTCAATCTTCATCCTTTTCAGTCAAGAAATAATTCCTGTTAATGAAAAACACGTTGCTCGAGACTGATAGTTTGATACAACTTCTGCCCCCACCTCCACCGCTACCAGTTGTCATGGAGACGATGCCTCATGAAGGCGACGCAAAGATGCCGTTTCCAATTGGCTCCGTTCAAATTAGGTAAATTGTAATGTTTCCATTTTACGTTTAATTAGATGTAAAACTTGTACAAACAACGTGTATGAACGTGAGATGTTACATAAAATGTACAACATATAATATGTACATATAAAACACAGGTTTTTAAACCGATACTAGTCAACAATTTTGATTTTGTCCTCAATCATAGATGTCTCTTTGTTAAAAAGTTTTCTCGTAAGTGCTCGAAGGAATAGTTAGTTTCTATATAAGACTGTTTCGAATTCACTGTTATCGGGTCCGATACACCTGGGAAAATATTTGAGCAAGACAACGTATAATTTAAAATGTTTCCATTGATTTGAACGGAGTTTGAATTAACCCTCCTCTGCTCTAGGTGTTGACGGCGACCCTCCCTTTTGCCATTTATTCTTTTTTACCCCCTTTTTATATTTTAACATCAATCAAACAACTTGAGAGCAAATACGAAAACATAATGTGTACTATTTTTTTTGTTTTCTGTTTATTTATACAAATACACGTCCAAAATTATACTTTATGCAACGGTTTTCTTTCTTTATCCTCGCAGTCTGTTGCGGCAGGCTTAGTGTCTTTCATCTAAAAAAGGTATTTTATTTCTAAAATCTAAATCTTGGAACAAGAATACTGTCATTAAATCGTTGTACTTACTTTAACATGCGCGTACAAGATTATTCCTACTAGTGTTAGAGTAATTCCAATCACTTGGTTTACAGCTAATGTTTCATGGAAAATTAATGAACCGCCTAAAAGAAGTAAGCAAAACTTGGAATGTCCCACCATGTTATAACTATAATGCATAGTAATTGACTAAGGAAGAATAAACTGTTGAAAGAGCTTCCTTATCGCGTGATATTACGGAAGGATACGTTAATGGAGAAGTTTTTCCTATAATCCAATAAGATGTTAAATTAACAAAAAATGCAACGATTCCGGACATGACAACCATGACCTGCAAGAAGAGCATGCAATTATTTAATATACCTTCTTTGTTAATTTAAGATACAATGTTTCCTAGAGTTAGCATACTATATCTATTAATGACCAACTTCTTGCAAATGTTTGTTCCAGAGGCTCTATGAATGGAACAGCAAAAAATAACATAAGAGCGGATAGAGGAGCTTGATAATACAACAACTGCATTGGATCCATTTGAAACTCTCTCTGCTTAGCGTTCACCATCTGAAAGTGTTATTAACAGATATCTAATTAACAAGCAGGTAAAGGATATTGACCAATTTTCTAACAACAAAGAAAATAAAAATCATACCACTTGATATAAAGATGTTACAAGTACTCCCATTGTTGCGTATATTATACCAAGAACATTAAATTGAATGTCATAGTAAAAATTGACTATTACTCCTAATATAATAGGAATTAATGTTAGTTTAACAAGTATGCTGAAATGTTTCTGGTAAAACATTATTTGCATCATTATCACGCATGGTGTAGTTAGCATTTTAGCTACTTGATAAGTTCCAATAGTATTATAAGCTAAACTTAGATTTGTTAATACAACAAATCCACAAAATGTCATGGCAATTAACAACATTTCTTTAATTGCGATATCCTTTATACAAAAAACATCGAATTTTTCACAGATTATTAATCCAATAAATGTTACAATGAAATGTATCATAGACAGAGTAACATTTGGAAACCCGGTATGAACGTACAGCCATTTATTCAATAGTACGATTACTATGGAAAAAAAGACGTTCAATATTAAATAGAATGTCGTAATAATTTTTTTATTCATGTCTTTTCTTTTCATTGTATTATATTATTAATGTATAACCAATAAATAAGTTGTTCCAGCTTGTGATTTTATGCAACATCTGGTGCATCTTGATCTTTTCAACTATCAATTGCAAGCCAAAGCCATTAGATCTTCGATTTGTTTGTTAGTTTCATTTTTCATTTATATAATTTACAAAAATCTTTTCAGATATGTTTCCACAATTGAAGAGCAATTGTGAAAGTTACCGACAGTGCACAAAAGTTGAAAAACTTAACTACAGGTGGCAAAATTGATGGCGCCAAAATGCAAAGCGCGAATCGTGAAACGTGACACGAACGTTCGATGCCCGCTAAAATTTGGAGTAGCATTGTAATATGATTTAAAGTTAAATTGATAGGGTATCAATTCAGAAATAAGGTGGAAAATGGAAGAATTTCCGTTGGGGTATCGAGAAGTAGTACCTGATCAAACCGTGCCAGAAAAATGGAACGAAGTCACTTTGAACACGGGTATGTGAACATAACCTTTTTACTTTTACCGGGCAATGTAAAGATCAACTTTTAAAAATATTTGAAACGTTATTACGTTCAGTTTTTATACTCTGATTAAATGTGGATTGGTCTGCGTGTCTATATACATAAATTATGTTAAAACTAAATGATAAATTTCGTATACAAAAATTTCTAACCTTACTTGGGCACAGTTATTTAGTACTTGGTTCATCATGTAGTTTGTTTCGGCAACATCTAATTGTCTGCTACATTATTCGATAGGTGGAAGTCAAAGTACATTGCAGGACATAAAAGTTCCAGAGAGAGCAGGTGGATATTCTTATAACGATTGCTCAAAGTATTTTACCCGCAATCGTTTCATTTATTGGCGTATATGTCATGATGTACTTGAGCTGGTCGAACATAGTTTGGACATTAATTTGGTCAACTGCAGAGTAAGATACAAGTTTACAGATACACCCATTTTGGATGGTATTTCGATACACGAAACAGTTAACTCTGTAATTATATTAATAGTAACTGTTTCAAGTGTACACAAACTATCATTTCCTCATCCGGAGAAAATACATAAAAGTGTAAGTATTGCTTGAGTACGAGGTAACGGTTGTATAATGGTAAATATTAAATTGATGAACCTTTATTATCTTAAAGGAGCATTCTCTGAGTGCTTATAAAGATTTAGGTATACAATCAATATTTAGCGAAGCATCTACACAGAATTTGAAAAAAACAAAAGAGGATCCTCATATGTTTCATGTTATTACTAGCGCAGGAACTACAAGTAAGTCAGTTGTTTCTCAATTAAAAAAAAAAGGGAATAATTTATTATTATGGAGTTATTTGCAGATTCTCCAGTTCCACATGCAGCTGCATCATGGTTCATCCCTCTACAAGAAGCACTATTCGCTCTCGCCTATAATTCAGGAACTATACTCCTCCTAAGGCTAGACACTAAAACTGGCTTAGTACACACTAGCGAGTTAAAGCAAGATTCAATAGTGCCAAGATTTCTTAGCGGTATAGCGACTGCTTTCAGAGGGCGTAACTCTGAAGCCCATGTACCTGTGTCATTGACCATACATAGCTGTGGAAATGACACGTATCTGTTCGCTTTGTGCCGCGAAGGCAATATCCGTATGTGGTCTTGCAGTAAAGCTCAATGCGTAGCTGTGATTGATGCAGCAATTGATAATCGTGTTGCGTCGCAGGGTGCGCAGGGTCATATGCTAAGAAAAACATTAGGCCCCAATAATGAATTATACTTGGGCACGTTCTTGAAATTCAGTACTAGATGTGAATTTAGTGTTTTGAAACTGATTCACGATAATGGTGTCTTCAAATTGACTAGACTTTGTACAAGATTTGCGCAAGATGTACGTACTTTTTATACTTTGTACTTTACACCTTACGTTATTGTCCGTAATAATTTTTTTTACAAATACTTGCAGCAACATTTGGTTGATTTTTCTTTCACAACAACTCGACTATGGGCCGTTTGGAGGACCACCGATATGGATACAGTCGAAGTAACGCACGCTCACTTATCCTTAAGCGGTGTCCGCGTTAATTCGGAATGGGAAACCGCGGTCCTAGAACAAACACCTGATAGAGATTATATTCTTAACGACCCTGATACGGATCCTCGACAAGCTTACATCAATTACATTTTCTATCCAGGACAATTTTCGTTGGCGGATATAACAAAGGCGCTCAATATATACAGGCGGTCGAATTTTATAGAGGATAGAATTCTTTCCGCAGCCGAATTAAAAGAGCGCGTGTGCATTGCAGTTGAAGCCGAAATACAGGCTGAAATAATGGATTATGAACTTACGGATGAAGATTACTTAGAAATCGCCAATCGTTGTTGGTCAAAATTCTATTCATGCGTCATTCAATATCATGCTAATAGTACTAGACCAGTTGGATTGTTGCTATTGCCAAACGTTTACGGAGTTGTCTTGCTTAAAAAATCATCTTTCTCGCTTCTGAGACCAATGGAAGCTTTGGAGTATCTAATGTTCTGCAATGATAAATCGTTCACATCGCGGTTCAAAACAACACCAATTCTATCACAAGACGAAGATATATGTCAGGATCTCATTACGTTAATGTCAGCATTGGTGCTGTTAGAGGAGCAACTATCCGAGGAATCGAAAACAGCGGTAAAGAAGGAGCTGGATCATTTAAAAAGTCCAGACATAATTATCGACGATTTACTATCGAAGCTGATGTTAGAATCGGAAGAGCCTATTAGTAATTTTATCACGCATCACCCCAGTTGCCACAAACTCTCAAACATTAGAGATATATCCAGTGCCATGGCAATGCTACTTGAAACTTTAACATACGACCTTGGACAGCCTAATAAGTTGCATCTTGACGGAGATCACGATGCTTCGAAACTTTTACTTAACATAAATAATTTTTTTGCTAGCCATTTGGGCATCTCGGCCATATCAAAAAGTGTAGCACAAATCGCCCAACTGAGATTCGCAATTTGCAGGAATTTGTTAATTCTACAACAGATGATACTGCTACGGCCCGAGTTGTTCGATTCACGATCATTACATTCCATAAAGTCATCGCTTGCACCGAGGACAGTTGTATTAACGCAAGCTTATTACGTTGTCACGTGGATATCTGAGTCCACATCATTGTCAATGCCTGCTCAATCCCTGCTGGATTCCAGTGCACAGCGTCTAACGTTATTGAAACTCGCTGACCTGAGAACAAATGTAGGAGTCCGGCATCATCGATCTTTATCTCTGTTGGAACTTTTTATACAAAACAGTGGTGCAAAACATGCTCACAATCTGATGGCCCATACAAGTTTGGATGCTACCACTTTAATTCCCTGGCATTATGGCATGTTAACTCATGTTACACTTATTGCTCAACTTATGTATCCTTTCGTAAAAATGACGATTCACCATTTCTATTTGTAGCACTCTTACAATATCAGTCCTTAATACACATTAATTAGATGGCCACGGTCTGGGAACTTCATCTTCCCCGAATGGTTGTTATCTAGCTGCCAGTTTTTGTTAGTTCAGGAATACGTGCGACTTCTAAATACGTGGTGCGAATGGAACAGCGCATCGAGGAAGTTCATATTGGCATTCGCATTGCTCGAAATGGGAGAGGCTCAGAAAGCTTGCGATCATTTCCTTCGAGCCTCCGGAGGAATTTTAACGGATGAATTTTTAGGCGACTCCTTACTCGAATCTGGCATGTTGTCGGAAAGCAATTCGTTGATCCAGTATTACCTAAAAGTCATCAAATTATTCGAGGAACATAATGCGGCCGATTGCATCATAGAACTGGCTGAAACTGCTATACTAATGGCAGATAAGGATGATCCGAATTTACCAACGCTTCATTCAATAATATTCACGCAACATTTAAACTTGGGTCACCACATCAAAGCTTATAATTGTCTAAACTCAAATCCGGATGCTGCCCGCAGGGTAGATTGTTTGAGACAATTAGTAGTGGCTCTCTTTGAACGAAAGAAATTGATAGACTTGATCTCGTTCCCATACGTCGACATGTACGAAGATTTGGAAAGGATAGTGGAGGGTAGAGCTAGAAGTGTCGATCTTATGGAAAACAATTACTACGATTTTTTATATAGCTTTCACGTTAATAAAGGAAACATGCGAAAAGGTAGTACGTCAGTTTAATGAAGCGTCATTCGTTAAAAGCTTTTAATCCAGTAATCATTATCATTTGCAGCTGCGTCTGTGATGTATGAGCAAGCTATGCGCTTAAGCCAAGAATTACAGTCGGTTCCAATTGTTTCGAGACAGGCACAGTGTTTATTGGCATGCATTAATGCACTACATCTTGTGTCTGAGAAGTACAGATGGATAGTTAGACCTGTAATTGATCAGAACTTTTCAGAGGAAATGGATTATGAGGATTTGCAAACAAGTATTGGAAACAACAGAGATTCGCGTTACATAATAAAGAAGCAAGTCGAAGTTCTCGAATTGAGCGACATAAAAAAAGAATACTATATAGTCGATGCAAGATTAAAAGTATCGAGAATAAATTCGGAGCTGCACATTGTGTCGCATGCTGATCCCTCGGAACTTATCATTATTCTATCAACTATTGGGCTATACACAACGGCATTGCATTTATGCGACGAATATAAAGTTAAGAAGAGTCCTGTACTTGAAAGTCTAACTTCGCAGTGCATACGATTAAGTCGCCACGAGGATCCAAACGGTTGGGAATGGCTTGTTCAAAACGATATATTCGATATAGGTATATCTAATTCAAATATTGCGACTACAACGTGGAGACTGTTAGAACATTTAACACTGAAACATGAACAAGACAGATGCAGCGAATTGCATAAAGCAGTTTGCCGGAAGTTGCTTCAAGAAGGAGCGTTTATACCTCAATGGTTATTAATGTCGTACAAGGTATATACATTTAGAAAATTGTACGTCTCTTTCTAATTAAAAGCCACACTTTTAAATGTTGCAGAAACGGAATGCCGCAGAACTCTTGCGTCTTATGTTAAACACTCGTAGAATAATAGAAGCTAGTGATTTAGCAGTCGAATATATTAATGCCGTTCTGGGTAACGGTAAAGAAAGTTTCGGTCTTGAGACACACTTAACAGCTGTAACTCCAGCAGTATGGCTGCCACTTAATACATTGGAAGTACTTTTGCACGAATTAAGAGAAGTTAGCAAAAGCGAGCTATATTCTGAAGTATACAACGTTCCTTTGCTATGTATATACATATATATTTATATGTAGTTCTTTTTTATACAGACGTTAACAAATATATTGTTGTACATTTCAGAGCTATACAAAATTGCAAGAAGCATTAAATGAGTATGAGAAAAAGGTGATAAGGATGTCAAAGGATATGATTGAAATAAAATTGAGTAATAAGACTCGCTAGAAGTAAGTAAGGTGCTTTTATTGACAAAATATCTTTTTTGTGTATTTTATAACAATGATATTAGAACGGTTCAGGAATAAATCGGTGTGTGATTAATTGATACAAGTGACGTAAATATAATAATAACTCCAAGAATCGATGCCACAATCGCGGCGACCATTTGTGGACATTTTTTGAATAAAACCTGAAATTATCATAAACTTTAATTCAAAAACAATTTTGATAGATTGATCATTTTATTGCTGAAATTGCGTATCATTCTGAAGCGAATCTTACCATTAAAAAAATTACTAAAGCAAGCACGATAAGTGTTCCAATAGGTAGAAGGAAAGGTGCTGCCCAATAATGCTTTTGTATTTCGGAATCTAAAGGCAATTATAACAGCTTGTAATAACAAAAATGCAAAAATAAGCAAGTTTTATAAAAATATGATGTTAGAAAAACTTATTATTTTTAATCTCTTTTTATCTCACCATTGGGCCAATGAGTTTTGTAAGCTTCATAGGTGGGAACGTGAATTCTTCTTATAATACTTTTGTTCTTTATAATTACAGAATCGAGAAGACTTTGTGTGTCTACAGAGTGGATTCCACCACTGAAACTGTCTTCTACAATGTATATATACTCAGCGTAAAGTTTTATTTTTAATTTTATCTTTAAGATTGTCTTTCGAACATGGAGCATACATGGCAAACGTGTCATTATTTATATTATGGTTTAGATGTGCCAACAGTAATGAATAACTCTCTTTTAGACTTTGCTAAAGCATAACCGAGGATAAAGATAAGTAACATATTCTTTGAATATTGTATAAAATCAATCTTCATGTTTCTAAGCGTAATCGTTTGAATCTTATCCTCTGTGCTGTTTCACAATGTCCACCATTACATATGCGTATTTATTCAATCTGTTGCCACGCTCGAATAATTTTAGTAAGACATTAAAAAGTAAAGCTATGCAAATTTATAATAGCTGTTTTTTGTCTATCCAACGAAATAAAATCTTTTGATATGTTTATAAAAAAAAGATGTTCTGAACATGTTGGCTATACTGTGCTGAAATGTTTGTAAACTAAATTGATGCTTTCATGTACAGTAATTTGCTGTATCATATTTCTGTTTCGCTGCGTTATCAAAAATATCAGGGAACACTAGCATATAAGTATACCACCGTTTATGTTAACAAAGTATGTATTTGTTTATAAGCTAGACTTAAGTTTTAAAACTTTTAGCAACAATGTTACACAGTGCTCACGTTTTAATAACTAAATTCATTAACTTATAATTAAGTACATACAATGATATAACTTTTGGAAACACTTACCCCATATTACGAACATTGTTGCACATTAGTCCATCTCGGAATTAATTTCGAGATTTGGAACGCGGTTTTCACTTTGATTACTCATCGTCATTGTCTGTATCAGATTTACAAAACTCGGTCATATTAAATTGAATTATTTTCCTTATTTTGTTGAATAAATTTATACATATGTATATATAGATTTCATTTACTTCTTTACACGATTAATTCCGAGGAATGAAGGCTAATTTAAAGAATTGTAAACCGACAGATTTACGTATAGAAACTTTTAATAAACTGAGCAAAACAATTATATTGTTGAGGGAAAAATAAAGAGGACGTATGCATTGTTTATTATCGCCTAGTTAGATAGGGCGTATATAGGGTGTTTAAACAATGATTATTTTCCAATGATATGGCTAAAGAAAAGTATAATTCATACCTAAAGTGCATGTAAGTTGCAAAAATTCAGCACTTAGAAAGCAAAGAAATGAATGGAGCTAGCTGTTAAACTGTACAAACCGAAAACGCGTGTTTCTTTTGACACCCTGTATACGGTCATGCATACAAATCAACACATTGTACTTGCATATGATATGACTGCTGCTGTAGTAGCATGGCGGCTTTGAAACAAACCGGTTGATTTGTTGATGTTTTATACGTACATAAGTTTCAGTTTTGAGGAACGTCTTAAAAATGATAAAAATATCGGCACTGAACGAAGAATCCAGCGACGAAAGCGAAGAAGAGGATGTACCAACAATTACAAAAGAAGCCCAGGTAATTTCTAATATTGTCACTTTTTTACTTTTCGTCGAACATAACCTGCAACTTGTCACTTGTAAAAGAAACGTTAATTTTTACGGTATGGTACACGTTCTCACAAACAATATGAGAAGATCGAATTGCTGAACTTATTTCCACGATATCTATGTACATTAGAACTTTTCCATTTTGTAACTAATTATTTTCTTCCAATATTACATAGTTTCTTTCTGAAATTCTTTCATAATCAATAAATGCGCTGCTTGACGTTTAATTATCCACGTAGGACGCATTCAAAGTCTTATATCCGCCTTCTCCAAATTTATTTCCTTCTTGGGAGCTGGGTTTTCATGTTGATCATTAATAAATTAATAACATATGCTTTCCCAAACGTTACTTATTTCCTTGGTCTCTGTTATAGGAACAAATAGCTCTTACCGAATACAATAAAGCTTTAGTATTATTGAAGGAGAACAAAGAGGAAGATGCATTAAATATCTTTAAAGATCTTCTGGAAACCGAATTATTGGATGAAGTTGAAAAGCCTGAAGTACCAGATGGTAGATCTAGACCAATGTTGTCATTAAAATATTCTTGTCTGAAAAATATTGGAGCTATACAAGCCACATTGGAAAACTACGACGATGCTATAGAAAATTATTGGGAAGCAGCTAATTTAGATGATACAGATGTAACATTGTGGTTTAGAATAGGCACCTTAGCTATGAAAATCTCCAATTTAGAATTAGCATGTTCATCATTTAGACAAGGCTTGAAATGTAATGCAAATCATTGGCCTTGCTTAGACAACATGATAACTGCCTTATATGCAGTTCCCGATTATATGAATTGTCTTTTGTATATTTCTTTGGCATTGGAACGGGATCCCAATTATGTGAAAGGTTTAGCTTTTCGCGACAAGATATTTAAAGACATTCCATGCTTTGAAGAATGTTATAAACTGTATAATAGTGATTGGAAATTAGATCCTCCATTGTACACTGAGTACGACCATGCAATAGGAGATAAGCTAATAGCAGAAGCAAAAGAAATTGCAAGAAAGTGGGCAGAAGCTTGTAGAATAGAATTCCTACCGAAACCATTGGCAGATCTGACACTGAGGAAACCTATAAAAAGTTACACCTGGCTAGACCTAGGTGATTGTATATTGGATATGCACAGATATATTGCAGAAAGCAATTTAAGCTTTGTTAGTAGAGTGAACTTGACAGTTCATAATACAGAGGAGGCAGATAAGATAAATGCAGAGGGAAATTCACTGGAAAATAATGATACAGGCTTCGATACAGAAGCATTACAGGATGCTGCATTAAAAAAAGATAACGACATCGAAAAGACCATGAAGATGGAAATAGACGACGCGAATTCCTTATTTGAACCACCCGATGATAATCAAGTATGTGGCAATGAATCCCTGATGGAAATTGAAGCAGAGGATGATAAAAAATCATACTCTACTGATGTGCAAATAATAGAAGATGAAGATCCTTTGAGAATTTCTGATACAGATGGTGCACAGTTTGAAGAACAGTGTCAGGCGAGGAATGACCTGTATGAGCAAAATAATTTGGAAGCAGACGAAACGGAAGAAAAATTGCGATTGGAGAAAGTAATAGGTGATACCTGTAATGAGGTACAAAATGATAATATTAGTGATAAAGATAGTAACAGATCTAACGATGAGATAAATTCAAAGAAGGAGGACAAGGAAGAGTGTAAGGCAGAAGGAGGAAAAGCAAATGAAAAGGAGGGCAAAGAAGAGGTGCAGAAAGTGAAGAAAAGGAGAAGAAGCGCATTATGTTTTCTACAGCAGTGGGCTTGGAGTTGTAACACCATGAGACGATCAGCAAGAGTAAGAAGTTCAAATAGAAGAGAGGCTGAAAGGGACGATGTTCAATTAGAAGAAACTCTTAGAAGAATATTTCCCAGTACATTACTGTATGTGCTAATGCATTCATTTCAGCACTCATACAATTTATGACCTGCACTTACACTGCCTATGGTTTTCACATTACTCTGATCTTTGTTCTTTAGACCAGATACAGTAAAATTAACCAAGGATGATCCTTCCAAAAATATGGATGATTCTATGGATACGATGGATCTCTATCAACTGTTTGCCAGTCAAGAAAATAATAGTAATACCCTGGAAACAGTTAAGAGTTCTGAAAGTTCGAAATCCCCGACACCCGATACGAGGTATGAACTAAACGATATGCGAGCAACCATTTGCCACATCCGATACCACATCCAACGATCTTCTTCCTTTTTCTTTCCTTATAGTGAACCACGAAATTACTTCGGCACAGAATCCGAAGCAACTGATGTAAATATGTTTATTAACGAGCACAGTGGCAAAAGCAATTTAATGATAATCGTAACCAAGTATACAGAATTTCTGTGCACCAAATGGAACCAAGAGTGGCCAAAAGGAATGTTGGAAATATATTTACAAGCATATACATTTATGAGGTATAAGATAAAATGCAAAGTTCTTTACATAGAGAATTGATTTTCTTATCATTTTTATAGGGAACATATTCCACATTCATCGCCATTTGAAGAAGACATAAATGATGATACTTTAAAATTAGATACTGAAATGACTTTGCTGTTTGGTGAACTTCATACAGATAAGTGGTTAAGTAGTAAACCAGATATCCTGCCATCTTCAACGTATGTCTTTTCTTACGATTTAAGTTATTATTGTCTTCCAAAATATAGATTATATGAAAAAGTATATCATTTTCTTTTAGTCTAGATAAACTTGGCACCGGCATGCCATCCGAGGAGCTAGGGCATATCATTTTTACAAGCGTTAGAAGGGATGTTTTAGGCGAAGAAAATATTTTCCTATTATTAAGAGTCCTATGGCTTAAAGCAAATATATTTCTGTGCCAAGGAGATACAGATATTGTAATTGAAACTTTGGAGCTGGTAAGCAGTTTTTTTGCTGGCATAATGATAGTATTCGTGATTAATTTAATACAGTTTCCATGAAATATTTTTAGTTATTAAGTCGTATACAAGAATTGGAAAAGCAAAATCAAAATATTTGTTTGAAGCTGCCCAATTGTAAACATAATTCTAAAATCAGTATTAAAGTAGTGGAGAAGAAGCTTAAGTCTATTCAAAGGGGGCAGAAATTAGGAGAAATACAAAGCCTATACGATGAGAAGAAATATGCTGAGCTAGCCTATATATTGCAAGATACATTTAAGTTTGCAAAACAAGGAAATAAGCTTTTAACTGTTAATGATAATATCGTTGATAGAGTCCGACAACTATCTATGTTATTAGACAGCTTATGGCACCTTCAGCAATACGAGGAATGCTACGTATGGGCAGAAGCTTGTCTCAATGAGGCATGGCAAAATTATTTGAGCGCTTCTGATGAAGCTGAGCAAAAGAAATGGACGAGTTCCGTTTTAATGGCTCTTGAAAAATTAGAAGCTTGTACAATTGAAGTTAGCACTTTTGTTGTCAAGTATTTGCCGGACCCGCGACTTTCCAGATTGGTACAAAATTTGGTTCACATTGTTTGCAATCAATTAGACGTATCGGATACTACCGTAGAGATGCCACTTGAAACTGTTCTGCCATGGATCTTATTACATTATATCTTGCAATATAAAGAGGACAAAGAGAGAGCGAAGGCTGAATCCGCATACAAAAATAAGCATAGCTCTAGTTACTCGGAATCTGAGGACGAAGACGAAGGAGTCCCGGCATCTGTTATGATTTTATTTATCGCTCACGATTTCATGGGTAGGCATTCATGGTGTTGCTATAACGAGGCGAAGCTCTTATTTTTCACCTTAAATCTAGTTATTCCGAAACTGGAAACACCTCAGTTTTCCAGCATAAAGAGCAAAGCCTCGAAATATTTGGAACAGATATTTTTCTGCCTGTATGGGCATTACAATAAAGTGAACAAGGGTCGGCCGAAACATATAGAAGAGCATGGGGTGCCCCAGATGAAAGTGACTTGGGAAGGGGCGCAATTGTTGTTCGATTTTTATAAGCCTAAGCAAATTCCCGAATTCTCTTCTCCACGATCTCTGACGATTAGCGCGGACACTGAAGATTTATTTAAACGTATCATAAAGTTGATACCTACTGAAAGTGATCCTAATCAAGTGATTGACGAAATGATGGCGTACATAATGGGCGAACGTGATACGATGCCCACCGTAAAAAAACCCTTGCCGCATTCCATGTCTACCATTTATTACTTGCTAGCAGATTTTTATTTCAAGAACTTGAAGTGGAATGCTGCGATTCGATATTATTTGTTAGATTTGTGTTTCTACTCGACAAGATTGAACTCTTGGACTGGCCTAGCTATGTCGTCAGGCACCATAATAGACACTTGGTTGAACAAGTATAAGCCAATGTAAGTACTTATTTAAATTAATCGCCGATGAGTGAGAAATAATTTAACAATGCTTTTACCTGTTCCACGTTTAGAAACGAAGATAAACTTTTAGCAAAAGCAAAATTAACACAATCCAGTTATCGGCACGCTGTTGAATTGGACTCCTGTAATCATATTATATGGACGGAATACGGCAATTTTGCCTACGTTGTCCATTCATTCTGTTCAAGACTGTTAAAACAGGAAACGGAGACTTTGAGCATGGAACGGTTCGAGATTTTGGAAACTAGAAAGGAGGAAATGTTAGAAATTGCGTATCAGTGTTTTCAGTCGTGCGCTCGTTTATTCATCGTTGATAAAGATGGGACAATACCGCACGACGAGAGATGGCTTTATCAATATATGCTCGGAAAAGTTTCCGAGAAGAAAAATCAAGATCCACCTATATATTTAGAACATTATGCAAAGGTGGAGAAAAATTTATACGCATCAAGTCTGATCGTTCACAAGATTCTAACATTCGTTTATTGTTTCATTATAGGCTAGCGAATTATTGTATCACAATAACGCACAGTATCCGCGTAGAATAAGCCACAAGTGTCCGCAGCATCTTTCAATTGAAGCGCTAGAAGTGCACTATCGGATTCACGCAAGCATATTGAAGTACCTTGAACAGCACGAGGGAAAGCCTCTGAAAAAGTCTCTAGGAAAGTTGTTGCAGTATCACCTCGAAAATTGTGCTAAGGGCCCGTTCATGAAGTACTCTTCGAAATTGAATGAAAAAAGTAAAGAAGAAAATGGTTTTGCTGGCAACAAAAACGCTGTGAACGAAGTGGAGGTTGCAGCCGACGGGGATAGAAATGTTGTGACTATTAGCCAACGTTCGAATAGCATCGAGGAGATAGAAATTATAGACAGAGCAAATAAAGGTTTTGGCACGTGTCAGCGTATTGAACAAGCAAGAACGGAAGCACGTAAGAGATCTCCCGCGGATATGCCGCAGGAAAACGTGAAGAAGATAAAATTAGGTAATGTATCTCATTTACAATTAATGCAAGACGTTGTAGCTCTAATAGATGATGTAATCACAAAAGTGTGCGACATGGTGTCGCAAAAAGAAAAAACCGACGACAACATCATGGTGTTGTCGAGCGATGAGAGTAACGAGTCAAAGTCGCAAAGAAAGAAAGCGAAGAAGGCAATCGAAAGAGCGAAATCCCTGGCGAAATCGGAAGACGGAAAGAAGGGGTCGTTGAGCTCGTTTAAAATAGAGAATGTGTTTGAAAGTGAAGGGAACCCAGAAAACGTTCAAGATTTAATGGACGCCCTTATGAAACAAGCGATGGAAATTAGTCAGGAAACACGGCAATCTTCCCCCGAAGAGGAAGATACGAGAAAGTTCGAAGGGAAATGGCTACAAAATGAAGATTTGCAGTTGAACAATAAAGAATCGAAAGAAAAATCTGGAGAGAAGAAGAAGCTTGCGAGCACTACTAAGGAGGATGTAACTCTAAGTAGGAGGGGCTCGCAAGAAAGTACTACAACAACACAGACGACAACGACAACGACGGAAACGAACAATTCTAGTTCTAGCAGTAGCGACGAATCGAGCAGTAGCGACGATAGCTCTGATAGCGATAGTTCAAGCGACACTGAGAGCGAGTCCGTTGAAAGTGATATTGAGAAAAAGAAGGAAGAGTCGGATTTTACGCAAAAGGAAGAGAACGTGACTGAGGAAGAAGTTACTACATTGATAGCACACTGTTTAGCTGGTCTAGAGCAATGCGTATTAAGATTTTCCGAACACTACAAGTCGTTCTACAGACTGTCCCACTACTTCTTCAATAACAAGACAGCTAAAGACATAACAAAATGTAGAAACCTTTTACTGGACAGCTACAATTGTCAATTTTATCGTGGCGAAAGTTTTCAAGGGTTGTTCGCCGACAGAAAGAGCACCAATTTTTTCAGCGTAAGTATATTTTATTGTCACCCTTTAACTCTTTTATTTATCTTTATACAAATATGTTTCTTAAGTTCAAGCAAATTTCTTCAATACCAACTCCTGGAAAGCAGTTGTATTAAACGATTGTACAAGTTTTGTATTATTTTGTCTGCCAGTTAAATTGGTATAATCTACCAGAATCGAGCCCCTTGCGAGACCATCGATCACTGGACTCACATTCGTTACAATAGACTTTGTTATAAGTTCTGGCCATAGCATGACTGCAGCAGCCATCGCATCTGCAACCTGCCACGATCTGGCCCTTGACGAACTTATTCGTTCCGCTTTATTCAGGAAATTCACAATAGAAGAATTTATTTTCCCCAACACGTTCTGGCGCCAATCCTGCTCAAATATTACTGATATTTCATGCTATTTCATAACCATACCACCACTCCATCATTTTATAATAAGTGTTCCAATAATTACCATAGAGATATAACTATTGAGCGAGGTTTCCCATGGGAACAAAACGCTTCTCCTTGTTTCATTTAGAATCATAAAATTACCTTCCGGATCTTGCAGAAAATTGAATTCGATATTAGGTAATACATTTCCAATACCAGAAACACTGCCGCCTAATATAATATGATTCTTTAAATGCTTTAAAAATGATGGAGCGAGTGCAATAGCCGTAGCAACATTCGTTGACGGACCAATGCTCAGTAAAGTTATTTCGTCTAGAAATTCCAATAAGTACGATTAAATATTGCTACTTCTTTGATTAGCTTCGATTTCTTGGTATATTCCATATATAATTCCACCAACCTGGATATTGTTTCACCAAATCTACAAGAGCTACAGCTGCATGTTTGCTTTCGTCGACCGTAGCAATGATTCTCTCTGTAAAATTAAAGTCTCCCAAGCCATCGTAGCCAAAATAATGGCCAGGTTTAAAATTATTTATCAATGATTTCCGTGCTCCTTTGTACACAGGTATCTAGAAGATATTCCTGCACATGCAACATGTAGAATAATTAAGAAATTTAGTATACTTACATCACTTCTATTGGCAACTGTCAATATTTTAAGGACATTGGTAGCTACATTTTCCATATGTGTATTTCCATAAGAGCAAGTAATGGCTAAAACCTTGTTCCCCTTGCACTCAGATTTAAGAGTTAAAAGTATAGCTGCAGCATCATCTGCCCCAGCATCTGTATCTATTACAATTTTCTCCGAAGCATCGATAGACCTTGCAAAAGTTTCAGTGCTAAACCTTTTAATAAGGAAATGTATGCTACATATAAAAATTAAAAGAGCCAGCTATGCTTTGTACTTCATAAATACGTTACAAACCATATATCCAAGTTGTCTCCAGCAAAACTGTTAGGTACTTACCTTGTTATACTACATAACATTAAACATAAAAAGATTGCAACAATGAGTTGGCAGGGAAGCGTACATAAATTCTTCATAATTGTTTCATAGAAGATTTACGAATTTGTATAAATAAGCTGTCGTTTGCGTACGCGTTAAGTGAGTGTATATTAATAGTGGACCACTTTCTCATTTATCTATGCCTTATCTTGAAAGTGCACAAGTTTCTTATCTTAGTTTACTTATGATAATCGTCACTTATCTTTTTAGGGTGTATGGCACATACCAAATAGGGAAGTTGACAGACCAGGCAGTTTCGCATTTCATATGTCACGATGTGTAACGCTACTAATGCAAGTACTTAAAGAGACGAACGACGGGCGAATGCTAATACAATTAAGTGTGCAGCTCGGAAAGACACCAGAATCAGACAAGTATACTATCTAGACTAAACAAATATCAACTATTTTCCTTCATTCATAGCACATCAATTGTTTGGTACATAAATATCGCAAAACACATCTTATCATGAAATTCGTATCTTACTTTTCCAGAAAGTACTTGCGTGATTCAGAAAGGGAGCAACTGTCTCGACAAGCACTCACCCTCTGTTTACAATCGCTCAGAACTAAGGTGCAATTAATGGGAACAAGCACACCCGAGCCTGCATCCAACAAGAATACAGATGCCAGGACCCAAGTGCTTCTCGACACGTATTGGGTATATCAAAGAGCGTTAAAAAGCTTTCAAACTAAAGAACAAACCATACAAACGCTCGCTTCTTTATTGGTGGACACATACAAGACGTATATCGGCAATAAAGTACGTTTCTGTTTGGAATAAGACACAGTGATAGTTGCTCACAGTTCTATGGTATAATATCTTATTTATTCTTCAACAGAATTTGGAAGGCAATGTTTTGGAAATCGCTACGAAATACTGCAATGATTATAACTACAATCGAAAAGTCTTGAACAAATTCTTCTGCAGTCTTGAGAAACCTTCGACGGAGACTCAGGCACAGCCACAAGCTACATCTCCAACTCCAGTAATTTCCGTCCTTTCGTTACACGTAGTTTCTATGTTTGGCAGAGAAACGAAGAGATTTTTTTTAATTTTTTTACAGGTAATCACACCGCAACCGCAAATTAGCAGCTCTACATCACCACAATCTTCTCAAAGCCGGAAACCATACAGAAGTCTGACATCCACGGGTCGCCCCAGAGGACGACCACCCAATGTGAATAAATATCTGCAAGCCATGCAACAGACTACCAATGCAATGAATCAATTTAACGCGAAAGCTAATTTTGCCAATTATATGAGCACGCCTGGAAATCGTTCTCTGATGAATCCCTATTTCATGCATCCATTGGTTGATCCAAACATATTATCGGCTTTATTAACAAGTAGCCTAGGCAGTAGCATGATGGATCCCATATCGGCCATGAATTATTTAAACCAAATGGGCAATTATCAAGACATCCTCAGACAGTATCAAAGTAATCTCTCTTCGCTGTCGAATCTAGCCGGCGGATTAAATAATACAATTGCCACTGCGCCTAACATTAGTAACGTACCTACAATAAGCACGTCCAGCACTAGTATGAACACTGCTCCTAACATAAGCAGCTTAGGTACCTTGAACAATTTGACGGTCCAACAGCTATTAAATCTAAATAACTCTACGGTGACAACAGTTCACTCTACACCGATGTATCAACAAGCAACAACGGCAAAGACTACCACTACCGGATCTATGGCTAAAGATAGACCTAGTATATCGATAACGCCGGTGAATACAGTCGCACCTAAAACTAAACCATTAAAACAGAGCTCACAGAGCGATTCTTTGCCAATCCAACTTCCAAAATCTCTACAAATATCGCAGACACCGAAGACGGTCCTACAAGCACCGAATACTCAAGTTTCTCTACTAAAATCATCTATTGTTCATACATCTGTTAAACCTAGTGCACCGAAACAAATGATGAGTGCTCCACAAATTCGGGTCTCAAAATCACTTACCGAGCCTCAGCCAGCGCACAATCCGAACTTATCACATTCTCCCTTGAAAACTAGTACTACAACAAACTCAACGGCTGTTCCGCAAGCTGCTCACGCAGCAATAAGTCCATCGATGGGCTTGAAACAAACATTACCCATGAATGTACCGATCACTCATTCGGGAACATCGTTGCAGCACAAACTCTTGTCAAAGAAGAATTCACAAAGATCGTATTCACAAACAAATGTGCAAGCTCCAATCAGGAAAGCAAAGCCAACTAAAACGATGCCTCCGTTATCGAGTAACTTTCCGAATTTATTGAACGCAATGCCCGGAAACTCTTCGATGCCTCAGCCTCCATACATACCGCCAGAACTAAGTGGAATCTCTGTGAGCCCCTTGACTTCTCAAGCTGGCTTGAAAGGTCCGAGTACAAAATACTCCAATTACAAAAAATCGTCTACCAAAGTGAAACCGACCCCGATGGATATCGGTAGCTCTATGCCAAGTTCGTACTCCCAAGGAAATTCCATGGAAGCTTTTTCGATGCTGTCCCAGTTGAAACAGCATTCGCATTTAGAGATAATACCTCAGCAGAAGTCGCAACAAATAAAACCGGCTATGGAATATGGGAAGAATTTATCTTCAGGTGTAACTGTGGTTCCGCAAAAAGTGCCAGAGTCTTTAAGACCGCCGAACACAGAGTGCAAGGCCATATATGACTTACCGAGAGCGAAATTAAGTGGTGTTCCTAGCAAAAACGGAGAGAAGTCCATGAATGATAGCGTTGAAATTATAACATTAGACGATTGAATATACACCAATAGAATACTGTTAATATTTCATCCCTTTCATCATTATTTTCGCATCCTATTGTTGAATTTCTTTTCATCATTTTATTATTCATGCTCAATCGACAATTCTTAGTAGTCGCGATGTATAAATAATAGGATATATAGTCATGATACGAATAATATTTTCTAACATCTTTGCAGCGTACAATTTGCTTTTCATCGAGAGCGACAGAAATAGATCACTAGCCTTCTCACTTCTGTGCCTAATGGTATCATTCTATATGAATGGTTTGATTGTCACACGGGAAAATAATAAACGTATTCTAAACTGTGAATAGTTGAGATGGAATTCTTATGCAATATATACATTAATTCAGAACGCCGTATATCCAAAAACAAGAGCCTTGTAAATCTAACTTTGCACAAGTTAGACAAACCTCAGGATGACATTGTTTGAATATCACAACACGAGGTTCTGGTAACGATTAAGATAGCAACATAACAATTATTTTTTCTGAATAACTCCAATGAGAGAGGTTTTTCCTTACTAATGAAACGGCCCATTATTTTTCTACTATGTGCATTTAGCAACTGACACACTTTTCCTTATATGTAAAAAAAAGAACCGAGTAGGCAATTATAATTAGGTATTAACAAAATTTGTACATTTTCGTCTACCAAATAAGAAATTATGAATAATTCTCTTGTAGCTCGTAAAGTTTATTTTCTTTGCAAGAATTATTAGATACACAAGTTCTATATATGTAGTTTATAAATTTGTCCCTCGATATTCTCGTAATTTAATATTAAGAAAATATGTTTTATATATTTGTACATAGCCTAAATATTTATACACATATCTATGTTAAGTTATATGGTAGTTTAAATGAATTTGCAGGAAAACCACGAACACCTAGACCCTTTATTGTAAATATGTAGCCAGCATGCGGTTGTTCTTTTAATTGATTTTTGTCTACATCTTGGCTCGCTGATGTTACGTACAAAATGTCCAGATTGGGGCCACCAAAGGTTACGCTGGTAATATTCTTGGCATTGTTAATTTCAACAAAACGTAACAATTTACCCGTATTTGGATTTATGTGGAGTACCTAAACATTAAAAGATTCTCTTCTCAGAAAACGAATATCAATTACTTCTGCTATATTTTACTTCAGAATAATGACAAATTGTCATATAGATT
The DNA here is from genome assembly GCA_963969485.1 of Nomada goodeniana. Lineage (NCBI taxonomy): Eukaryota > Metazoa > Arthropoda > Insecta > Hymenoptera > Apidae > Nomada > Nomada goodeniana. The sequence goes on along the minus strand of OZ018306.1, from coordinate 396,365 downwards.
CCGTCAATACTTACACCACCACCTCCGTATACAGCCACCCAAAGATTTCCATCTGTATCTATAGTCATTCCATCTGGGAAACCAGAAACATTATTTTGCTGAAGATCGAAGATAGTCCTCTTGTTACCTACCCAAACCAATAAATGTCTTTAATACAACATAAAATGTACAATATGAGATATATTGTGAGAATCTTACTTATAGCTCCTGTTTTAGCATTGAAGTCATATGCCACAATTTGGTAGGTAGGTGAATCGATATAATAAAGTATATCATTGTTAGGGCTCCAAGCTATTCCATTGCTTATAGTTACAGGAGAGACTTGCTTCTCCATAGTAAGATTAACATCAATTGAGTAGAATGAACCTACATTGGATGGAAAAACTCCATCATCATTTATGTAACCCATTGTTCCTAGTAAGAACACACGAATATAAAAATTTGCATTATGAGTAACATGTAGTCTTGTAAAATAGTTTTGTTACTCTACGAACCACCCCACAGTCTTCCACAAAAATCTACTTTTGCATCATTCCACCTGGTCTCTGTTTTGCTACTGTCTGTGCTAAGCAATGTTTTCGGTGTGCACTTGGTAAGATCTTCCTCGCCATCCCAAGAAATCACCACAAAGTCTGTACCACATCCTGCAACCAATGTGTCGCCGCTACCTTCCACAGGAATGACAAATCCAACAGGTCCATTTTCTAATGATTATAAATATATATAGAGATAGTAAGAAACATGCTATAAACAATTGAATAATATAGTATGTAATTACCTATGTAGGCAGAAGTAAGAACGTGAGTTTCAGGGTCGAATCGGAATATTTTCTGGGCAAATATATCAACAAAATAAAGTTTCTTAGAATCGTCATCCCAATGAGGGCCTTCTCCAAGCCCATATGGTCCAATCAATGGTTCAACAACTACTTCTGACATGTTCCTAATACAATAATTAATTAAGTAATAGTTACATACATCTACATACACATACAACGGCCACTAGGAAGAGAGAGGTAGATAACAGGTGTAGGTGTAGCAACAGGTGTTTTTGGCACACAAACTTTATGCAGTGAATGCGATTGCTCACCACTCGCATATGCAATTAAGTAATGTTTACAGTATTACCTTTATTGTATGATGACGATAACTTTATGTAAAAACTTGCTCGTAATTACTATCGAATGTAATACGTTGTTGAGAGCAATGGTCTTCAAAGAACAAGTAGATGTTAAGCAAGAATAATCTTACTTTATATATATCACAAATCACAACTTACAATCAGGCAGATAAGAACCTTGTGCTTAATAATCACACTAGAAGACGGACTAATGTATTTGCTCCTATTATGTTGATATATGCATGCAATTATTACGAGATAAAGTGCAATGTTAAATTATCGGTTAATGTAAGGTTACCGTGAATAACGTAAGATCTAAAAATAACTGCACTATCAGAAGTGTAATGGTACAGAAGTTACTACAAGTACAATATAACGATATTTGATTATTTTTATACAATATGATAAAATTAGTCTCTATATGTAGCAGAATAGTATTTTAAAGGTACAAATATTATAATTTCTCTTAATCATTTTTATTGTTCGCTTTCCTTTTTTAATAGTATATCTTCAAAATTGAATAAAATCAATGATGACATCCCGTTTATAAGTCATTGCTCATAGTTTAAATGAATTTGCAGGTGCGCCATAAACTCCTAAACCTTTTATACTAAAGACATATCCCGCATAAGGTTGCACTGCCAGTTCATCCCTGGTTAAATCACGGCTGGATGTTGTTACAAATAGTATATTCAACAAGGGACCTCCGAATGTACAACTAGTTACTTTCTTAACTGGAAGTTCCACAAATCTTAATACTTTGCCGGTATCAGGATTCACATTAACCACCTGTTGGTTGATTATACATGTATATATATCAGTCATGAACATATCAATGGGCATATAAAGTCAAATAAACTTGTAAAGTAACACTTACACCACCTCCATTATATAAAGCCACCCAAAGATTTCCATTCGTATCTATGGTCATTCCATCTGGTAATCCAGAAATGTTATTCCTTTGAAGGTCAAATGCAATCCTCTTGTTACCTGAAATTAATTATATTTATTATAAATGCTTTATACAGCCAAGTTAATGTGAATTCTGTATTTTATATGTAACACATCTCTTTTTCCATTTCGATTGCATACTTATAGTTCCATTAATGGGCTCAAAATCAAATGCTGCTACTTGAAGCGTTGGAGTATCTATGTAGTAAAAGATATCATCCTGAAGATTCCAAGCTAATCCATTACTGTTTGTAACAGGAGATAGCTTTTTTTCTGGTTTGAAATCAGAAGCAATGAGATACAAAGATGCCTCATTAGGTGCAACAACATTATTTTTTTCTGGTCCTATCGTTCCTGCAACAGTCGAAGAAAATTGCTGTATGACATATAGGATATATAAATTTTAATTTTTGACGGATATCCTTCAACCAACCACCCCAAAATCTTCCAGAGGAATCAACTTTTCCATCATTCCATCTGGTGCCTTTGCGATCCTGATCAACAATAGCAAGGGTTTCAGGATTGGATTTTGTGTAGTTGCTTTGGCCATTCCATGTAACTAAAATAAAGTCTGTTCCACTACCAGCTATAAGCTTATCGGATTCCCCTCGAACTGGAATAGCAACTCCAACTGGCCCATTTGCTAATCATAATCAGTTTATCAACAAATATTAGTACACTATTAGAAAATAAATTGCATTCTTCTGTGCCGTATCTATTTAAATTATTACATTACCAATATAAATACAGGAAAGATCTTTTGTTTCAGGGTCAAATCTACATATTTTTTGCGCCTCAATATCAACAAAATAGAGCTTCTGGTTGTGATTGTCCCAATGAGGACCCTCGCTATGCACAAATCGACCTACGATGGGTTCAATAGAGAGTACAGCTTTGTTCTTGAACCTCCTACTTGTCGATCTACAAATAACAAAATGTACCATCAATATTTTCAATATTGCAAAATAATAATTGCAAACAAAATTTCGAGAAGAATATTAACACCACAATATGTTTGATCGCACACGATTTTCATGATAACACTTCCGAGGTCTGAACTACATTCTACACTACATGGGAATACTTACCCACATCGAGCGAAGCAAGCGAGATACAATACAAGAAATAAAATATTGCGAACAATGTATCCCATTGTATATGGAATAATGCTTCCGATTTTAAAATAAACAAAGAACAGAATAATGCCAACACGGTAAGGCGCGACGTAAGGAAAAAGAGTTAGTGAGACTGTTACCTTGCTTAGCTCTTTATATAGTAGCCATACGTTCACCGAGTTTTGCGATAACCGTAAATTATGCAGCAATTCTTTTAGAATAAATGCTGTAAGCTGCAAAGAAAATTAATATTATCCGCATACTTGATAGATTGAAATCTTTAATTTATACAGTATAGTACTTTAGACGCATTTATAAAATTTTCCTATTGAATTTGAAACTTTATGCTTTAATAATTTTACATTAAAGTTACGATATTTCATTAGAGAGATATTCAATTGTTAGGTAATAGTTTTTTTATCTCCAAATGTAATCCGTTCTGTCAAGCGGAAAATGAAATTTGTGAATTATATAACTTTTAATTATAATGATTCCCAATACCTATTATATACATATCTGAATGTTATACGGTTTTTCGTATTCGAATTTCTATCACGAATGTAGTTCCTCATGTCAAAAGCTACACTGCAATTACTAATTAAAAGCCTGCTTTTTTAAAATTTATTTTCAATTTTGAAAATACTTCTTTTAGTATATGCAATTGATTCTACAAAATACGCATATGTGTTAGTGTTACTTATTTGTGCAAGCAGTTAAAGTGCTGCAAATATTTCTGCAATGCTTGACAGGAATATAAATTACATTTGGCATATACATATTAGACATTTGAAATGAACAATTTTTAAATGCATTTTACCCGCGGCGCTCTTCTGAACATTTGATTTTGATTTCAACGCCATCTAACATCACGTGCTGGAATTTCTTAGCCGTGCCGGCCAACATCATCAGGTCACGTGACAATAGCATATTGATACGTGTCGTCGAAGGGAGCCACGACTTGCTACGGTTTGCCAGTCGGGCATACGCGGCCAGATTTACTTCTTGAATTCTTTCGTTGATCGAGTGTCGCCGCGGCATTGTTGATTGAAGAGTAAGCGAGGAGCATCATAGAATCGTGTTCTTTTAAAATAGTTACACCTCGGATTCAAAATGGGATGTAAGTACACAATTTTCAGTCAAAAATAGGATAATATTTTATCTACGATTATATGTGTATTATAAGTCGCTGTGATTAACCGTGATCGTAACCTCTCGATTTCTCCTTTCTTAAACATATTGTTCATTCTATTGGAAATCTAATATCCTCTCGGCCGTTTGGATATTATATTAGGCACAAAAATTAATCTTTTTCCACGCACTTTTCAGTCAAATTTCTGGAGGTGATAAAACCGTTTTGCAGTATACTCCCGGAAATAGAGAAGCCGGAACGGAAAGTAAGTTTCTACTAATTCACTTCTATTCTCGATTTTATATGTAGAGCCTTACATACTGTATTTTGTCGATTTGTTCGTTTTTCACGTTTCTTGCGTGCAATCTATGTGTGCTTGTTTTTCTCAGAAAAGGTTGTTGATTATTTGCCGCCTGTTGGCCAACTCTGTCTGACTTTAGATATTTTCTTTCAATTTAAATAATTTCCTTGGTAATGATTCTAAACTAAACTCAAATACTCTTTCAGATTCAATTTAGAGAAAAAGTATTATGGACCGCAATTACCTTGTTCATATTCTTGGTATGCTGTCAGGTAAGAGATGTTTCATCCAAAGTACATACATGGAATTTGTGTATATCCTTTTTTTTATCATTCTTATTCCTTTGTTTTGTCAGATTCCTCTGTTTGGTATTATGTCTTCAGACAGCGCGGATCCCTTTTATTGGATTCGAGTTATATTGGCATCAAATAGAGGTACCCTTATGGAACTAGGAATTTCCCCTATTGTTACATCTGGTTTGATCATGCAACTGTTGAGTGGTACAAAAATAATAGAAGTTGGTGATACACCAAAAGATAGGGCACTATTTAATGGTGCTCAGAAATGTAAGAAAATTCTGCTGCATTTCATAAAAATGTTAATGCTTCACAAACTTGTTATACATTTTATTTATTTTTTCATTTTTGTAGTATTTGGAATGGTCATTACCGTTGGCCAAGCCATTGTATACGTAATGACCGGTATGTATGGTGATCCGACAGAAATTGGAGCCGGTGTTTGCTTATTAATTATTATCCAGCTATTTGTTGCTGGATTGATTGTGTTATTGCTGGATGAATTGCTGCAAAAGGGCTATGGACTAGGAAGTGGAATCTCTCTGTTTATTGCTACAAACATTTGTGAGACAATTGTATGGAAAGCATTTTCTCCAGCTACAGTTAATACAGGTATATCTCATTTCCATTTCTTTCTTAATTTGCACTTTTTAATATGAAAAACTGCAGAAGTGGTAATTTTATGTAAATACTTTTAGGACGTGGTACGGAATTTGAGGGCGCCGTAATTGCACTGTTTCACTTGTTGGCTACAAGGCAAGATAAAGTTAGAGCCCTCCGCGAAGCTTTCTATAGGCAAAACCTTCCGAACCTTATGAATTTACTCGCCACCATCTTAGTGTTTGCCATCGTTATTTACTTCCAGGTATGGCAATGGAACTATTTAGTTCGAAGAACATACAGAAAAGACAAAAAATATAATCACATTTCCATTTGCAGGGCTTCCGCGTTGATTTGCCAATCAAGTCAGCCAGATATAGGGGACAATATAGCAGCTATCCCATTAAATTGTTCTACACAAGCAATATTCCTATCATTCTGCAATCTGCATTAGTATCCAACTTATATGTTATCTCACAAATGCTTGCCGTGAAATTCCAAGGAAATATTGTTGTCAACCTGTTGGGAGTATGGTCCGATATCGGCGGTGGCGGTCCGGCACGATCATATCCAGTCGGAGGGTTGTGTTATTATTTATCGCCGCCAGAATCTGTGGGACACATCCTTCAGGACCCGATTCATGCCTTTTTGTATATTCTCTTTATGCTTGGATCTTGCGCCTTCTTTTCTAAAACGTGGATCGAAGTCTCTGGCAGCTCAGCCAAAGCGGTGTGTATTTACCTTCGATTGCTACCTTCCCTTAAATTGTTTCTTATTCTTTGTAAACAAATTTTGTTTCTTTGTCATTTATTGAAACCGAAAATTGTTTTCCAGGTTGCGAAACAATTGATAGAACAACAAATGGTAATGAAAGGCCACAGAAACAATTCTATGATTCACGAATTGAACAGATACATTCCAACTGCTGCAGCGTTTGGTGGATTGTGTATCGGTGCTTTATCTGTCCTGGCTGATTTCCTTGGTGCAATCGGTTCAGGTACTGGTATTTTACTCGCCGTTACAATTATATACCAGTACTTCGAGATTTTTGTTAAAGAACAAAGTGAAATGGGTGGTATGAGTACACTACTTTTCTAAACATAACTTACATAGACTTTAAAAGTGAACTTTTTTAATTCTAAAGAACTGAATAATAATTTATTATAAAATAAGTCCATTCAGCGTTAAATACTGTTGATTACTCGACGAGTAATGAGAGGTCTTCAATATGAACCAAATCGCACATTTTCATTCCTTCTCTGCCGCTTAAAGGATCACATATACATAAATACGCATACATGCTATGTGAAATTTTTTTTTTTTCATAAAAATTCTTTTATTCACGGTTATCGGATACTTAAAAAATATATTTGATTGATTATCGTTTCATATTTGCCATGCACTAGTTCCGTGACCATCATGTGCGGATTTTGCAATTAACTGTTTCTGTTATGCATCATAAAAAAAACAATACCGTCTTTTATATGAGAAACACTAATAAGGCTTCTACGCTGTGTTAATCAGTGCTAGAAGACATTTCGAACGATGCGACACGTTGCAAAGCGTACACGTTCGCGCCCGACGCAACGTAACATAGAATGCTCGAATGTAGATACAGGCATTCAGTGCTAATTGAATGCTCTGAATTTACTTACAAGGATGTAATACCTTCCATACAACGAGCAGTGTACATAGAAAGAAAATAATTAAATATTTTCAGCATTTTTTACTAGTGTTTTATGCTCCGGGTGTTGCGGAGCCGTGCAAAAAGACTCTAAAAGAAACGCGCGGTTATAAACATGACGTTTATATAAGTCGAACCACTGCATAATCTGTAATCATTTCCTCAGGACGAGACACCCACCTAGGGTATTCGTACAATATTCGCTCATTATAGATATCATCATTCCTGCATAAGTAATGATACAAGCTGAATTAACATTTCTTTCCTGTACGTATTTAGGAGAATGTGCTTTTATAAAAATTAAAGCTTATTATTTCTGTCCTCTTTTCCTTCTTGCATCCGACCTACAGTACCCATTTCTCTTTCAATTGCATTGCAAGCGAAGCTAGCTACGTTTAATGAATCAGTTGAGAACCGAAGGGATATATTTATAAGTTATGTGCATTGTGTTTGTACAACGTATTATAAACTGTATATTATTTAGTGTTGTATTCGGATATTAGTAAAAATTAATTTCTATTTTATGTAATAGAAATAGTACCTTTTATTTTACATGTAGGACTGTTATTATATTTATGTATTTGTTGCGCGATCCCAGAACAGCGAAAGAGAATCTTAACGTTTAAACGTATTGAATCACGACATCATTTAAAATAAATATAAAATCAGTGAATACAGTTGATTAACTGGTAAGTTGTTCGCCGTTCGACAGATACAACTAATTAAAATGATCCGGTAGTATTTCTTATGGAAAAAGCTACTTATAGAAATATCTGGGTAAAGATAATTTGCATTCCATAAAAAAAATTCAATTTTTGTTTCCATGATAAAATAGAGTAGCATAAAGGGGACCCAACTTGTGAATATTGGATAACAAAACTAAACGAAGAGTTTCAATGAATCGAGAATTCGGTGTAGAGTTATCCGTATCTCGCCACGCTATGTTCGCTCCCTCGCTTCGCGTGAAAAGAGCTGGCGATGGAACATTCTCGCGCATATAGGCCCATACACACTCTTTCATTATAGTACTTATCTGCAAGAAAATTTCATCAGAATCCAAAATGTCATCAGGTAACCGATTAATGGGGTGACCTACCTGATGTAGCTCCAAAACGGGTAAAATATCTCTTATGCTTGCCAATGGAGGTGGCAATAGTTGGCCGAGTGCCATGACGCTCACGAGCAGTACACCTTCTTCTGTATTCCAGTTTGCCATAACTGTCGCAGCAATACCTCTCAGTAGAACTGAACAATAAGCTAAAGCTGGCCTGTACCAGGCCGTCAACTCCAGTAATGTCCATAATAATGGCACGTCTTTGAATGTTCGGCGGATTTGTAAATCCCTTTCTATAGTAACCTTCAAAGTGAATAGGAATAAGAAGGCAATTCTATTATCTGAAAATCGTTAAACATACTTTTGTAAATTCTTCATCGGGCCACGGCAATCCATTGTACATAACATCGGGTGATACTAGTTCGACTAATAATAAGCTGACCATCGTTAGGCCATCTAGATTCACAGGATATTGTTCGGATTCTCGATTACTACAACAAGCCTATCGGATATACTTATTGAATAAATTGTCATTTAAAAATTGCATTTAGCATATGTACTTTTAGAACTCTTACCTTTATTACGTCTATCAATAATATTTTGTTTAACACAATAATCTCTGTATCAATGGCATTCTCAGGCATTGGTCTTCGAGGACCATGTCCTATCACTCCAGCATGAAAGACAGAAGAATGTTTCTGCGCTAACATTGTGCTCGTAACCTAGATAGAATATAATTTATAGAATGCTCATTAATGGGCATCAAATTGAGCATATTTACCTGTTTATGATTTTGATGTAGGAGCAATGCTTCCTCGAATTTCGGTTCAAATTTCTCCTTTGCTTCAAAGTACTTAGCAGGATCATTATTAATACTGTGTACCAAAATTTCCCGCAATGCCAAAACTCGAGCGCACGGCGAATACGAAGTTAAATCTTTCAATAAGTGGCAAACGATTTTCACGCCCTGTTCCTTTTTCGTTATATCTGAAGGAAATCATTTCATTTTATTCTTTGACCCTGAATATTTTAAAAGGAAAAACGGGAGGAGCTCGGTACTTACCATCGTTTGCTATACATAAAAAGAAATATTGAATCACAGCCCTTGATAATTTTAAAGTTAGTTCGACATTTGGAGTAAAGTTATCATTTTCGGGCATACTAAATAAATCTAACATTTTAGCAACATCGTTGGCCAGATCAAAGTCCGACGTCTTCGTTAACAGAGCAGCAATTTTGTGCAAATTGAATACTATAGACTGCGTTATCATTTTTGATCGAAACACTATTACTTTGTTAGATCTTTCCCACCTAGACAAGAGAAATTATACAAACATGTAAGACATGTAGTGTAATGTAACATCGATTTTCAATGCACTTACTTTAACAAAACCGTGAGGTTTCGAAACAATTGTCTCATTTCTTGTTTCTCCATAACATTTTTGTAATTTATTTCTCTAAGTGCTTGCTCTACTATTTGTGTAAAGTAACCATTACTAGTTAACGCATTTTCCGTTTCGGACTTATTCGTGGAGAATAGTACGACGTTGTTAGAAACAAGTCGTATAAGAGCAGCAAGATGGAAAGTTGTTACAACTTTGACTAACATATACGACGCTGCAGATACCAATATATTGGGACTCTGACACCCAAGAAAACACAAGAGTCTAACGGTTGTTTGAACTCGCAATGGATTTTGATTGAGAAGCAGTGGTAGAATCACTGGTAATTCTTGTTTGATAGAATTTAATAGAGCAATGTTTGCAGACTGTGGCCCATGTTTTCTCAGCAGTAAATCGATTTCCTGTAACACCAGCTCCAATATTTCAGAGCACACGTTCTTTACACTTTGTGCTGCGTTGACGCTATGATATCCAACGTTACTGGTATTTAAACTTGTATCTAATAAAATATTTATTATCTGAGAAGCTCCTTGCTCGCATCCTAATAATAAATGGACAGTTAAGTCTATCAGTATTTCTGGCTGATTATCGAAATACTTGCACCAGTCTGATGCAAACAGTGCCAATTGCGGTATGATGTCTGGTTTCACTGTGAACGAAAAGTCAGAAAAATTATTGCTTACTTCCCAGGAAATTAATGGGTTTACTTACAAGTTTGTAGCACGTCGCTAGTTATTGCTTTTAGAAGAGTTTGTGAAAGGGATGCAAGATTCAGAAGAAACGGAACTGTAGCCAATTTTTGGTTCATGGTATCCTCATCAACATTTACATCCTCCTCTAAGCTCCACTGAAAGTTGTCCCATTGTTATCATTTGTTACACAGATTTTGAAAAAAATCACTGTTAATGTTGCAGCATTGAATATAGTATTTACTTTAAATAAATCTAATAACGCTGCCTTAATATCTTGAAAATGACTGCCAGCTAAATGTCCCAAAATTCCGACTACAGAATTAAGTTTCGGATTTTTAATATTGTGTTCATGTCCCATTGCACAAAAATCTTTCAGTCCGCAAGACAATACTCGTGTAATAACTGTGTTTGGAAAACAACTTCCAACATGAGCAACCACCCAATCAAAATGAGGACTATGTAATACACTGGTATCTAGTAATGCTTTGATACAAGACTCTGTATCCGAATGCATAAGACATTGAAGACATTGAGCTGTAATGTCGATCAATGTACGAGTGGCACGGCAAGACATCCATTGTTGAAGAAAGTCATTAATTCCAGCATTGACTGGCAAGTTGCCTCGCTTTGCATAATCCGAAGATAATTTACCTGCAACAATATGTAACTTTTGTTCTAGCAAGCAGATCTGAATCATCAAAAGGCACATGTATAACATACCTAATAACTCTAATGACCATGCTGAAATAATTGGTGCCCATGCTTCAGGATTTCCATTAATAAAGCTACTTAAGACAGTATGAATTTCATCTATTATAGTTTCTTCGCAAATGGCCAGATGTTGATTCGTCTGTGAAATTGGTATACAATTTATTGAAATATTAGTCGTGTTTATAGGCACTGTCAAATGTTCTTGAAACTTACCTCAATTTGACGAACGTATTTGGTAACAGCAACGAAAAATACATTACAGAAGTACTCGAGTACCGCATCTTTGGCAGCAGGTACATTTCGTAGCAAAGATAAAGCTGTTCGAGTAACATCGAGGGTGCTTGTACTATGAGTCGGTCGGACTGCCCCAGAAATGAATTTTCTTACTTCCGCCAAAATATCCTGCGGTGGCAACGATCCCGACGAATGCAACATGATCATTTTTCGATAGGGAACACAATTTAAAATATATTGTCACATATTTCATTCAGTTACCCAGGGTTGAACCCAGTCATAAGACTAAACCACACAGTTCCATTCACTGTATTCGGGCTTAACGGTCAACATTTTTTATTACAATTCTTTTCATTGCCTTCATTCTGCCGTTTATTATGCATTGGAAAATATAAGATACTGAAAGATATACATCTAAATAAGAAAAGAAAGGTTAAACTTAAAGCACAATGCAGAGCGACGTTTTCACTTTCTTTAAATATCACTTCTACTTGTTGCTCATAGATCGCGCTCGCCAATTCGATATATCGATCAATCAATTTTTTATTTTAATCGAAATTTTAAACTTCGATAAAGAGGGGAAGGTAACGGGCAGAAGAAATTCAAAAAGTCGTAGTAACGGTTAGAAACCCGTGCTATACTTGTGATAACATGGAAAATAGTAAAATGTAAGTATAAACTTATTTAGACATATTGTACACCGTGTACATTAATTGAAAAATATATACGACTATCCGATTCCAATTTAAAGAGTCAAAGGGAAATTTTTTTTATAAATAATATTATTTTACTTCTAACTATACATTGTTTACAACGAATATTTTATTACTTCGCACAAAGTACAATATTTTAAACAGGTATCAATGGTCACGTAACAAAAGAACGTATATACTTTTTAAAGAGGATGTTTTTTGTGAGTTAATTGTGCAATGTACTTTTAGATTCGAGCAAAAAAAGAAATTAACGTCTCTTCTTCTTTTCCTGCTTTCGTGGCCTATGAGGCCTTCTTGGAGTAACCTGAGGACTGTTTTCCGAACATTCTACATCACTTGGATCATCCTGCAATCAGTTTGTGATATAATAAAATCGGTAAGTTAATCAGTTCAATCATTCATTGAAATACCTTCAAAGCAGCTGCACCATCAGACGGGCCTGTCTGATATACTACTATGGCCAATAAACATATTACTTGGAATATTGCTCCGATATATAGTCCAAATCTTAATAATTGTTCAAATAGAGTCTCTTCTGCAGGAAGTAAAAGTCTTTTTAATTGTGGATCTGTGTCGGCCATGTCTAAATGGAAAAAAAATCTAATTTTATTGGTGGGCAAGTTTATACATATTACTTTGAAGCTTGTTCTTCTTATCCTAGTAACAGCAAAAATAGCTTGGCATAAAACTTTTTAATGTACTCGTTTACTAATATGGCAGTTTTAATATCAAATTTAGTACACTGCTATTTATTAAAAATTGACTGAAAAAGTTTGTTTAGCATGAATTGGCATGGATTGACTTTGGAAGTGCAGTAATCGTATATGTAAATTTATTTTGACTATTTTCAAAGTGACAATATTTGTATTCGTTTTTAAAATTTAGTGGTAATATGTCTACATCGGTCATCACCAAATTGTTATACAAACTCTCACGCAAGAGAAAGAATATTTAAAGCTCCTCGCAGAACACTTTAAAAATATTTTTCCGAAATGGATGTTGTATAGACAGAAATCAATAACCCAAGTAATAAGGATTGTATTATAGAGTTTTCACCCTATACAAGACAGATAAATACTACCAACTTTATCAGTGACGTTATGTCGATAATTATTTAAATGCCAGTCGACTTCGATCGGGCTATTGACATATAGGACTGGCAATTTAAAGAGAGTTAGGGAAAATAAATAAACTTCGTCGATATATTTGGAAGTATATTTTATATATTCTATATTTTAAGCGAATCTTATAACTTTTCTGTACTTCTTTCAATTCAGTAAAAAAGACCAATATAAAGTCCTTATTTCACTTCTCTTGAAGTTGGCAATAGAAAGTTGGTTCTCCTATTTGACTCTAGGTGGCATTTTGAGCCAACTATTCGACTCAAACGCCAGCTGTGAGTAACTTTTAGCACTAACACCACGAATGTCTAATACGTGAGTAAAAATAAATATATCCCTTAGTTTCACTGAATAAAATTACAGGTACACATTTTGGAAGTAGTAAATAGTGCAATTCAGGCTTGAAGTCGAATCGCACTGTAGATATTTTGGGAACAAGTCTGTGCATTTTGGAATAATTGAAAATGGCGGGCTGACAGCAGCGCCGGAAGTTATCTGGGTTCGAGGCTTCATTGCTTGCGAGTCCGTGGATGTGAACCTTTGTTTTGTACAGAAGAATGGCTGCCATCTTTAGTTTTCGATGGATGTTTTCCGAAGAGATCGTGAATTCACGTATTTATTGTGGTATTTAATAACGTAATTAAATCTCCAATAGTGAAGTAACGTTGTTCGCGATGTAAACAGTGTTTTTTCGTTTATTATTTAAGCTGCCCTGGTGTCAATTCCATTAAAAAATGCTTGTGTTTACATCCAAGTTTAAAGTGAGCTTCTGTATTCCTGTCATATTAAGGTAAGCAATGCATTTTTATAGATTTCGACTGTCTTAACGAATTGTAGAAACGCAGTTATAGTAACAAGTGGCAACAATTCAATGGAAGTGTCATACGGAAAGCAATTGTAATGCTCCATTCTGTTCGTATCATAAATCGTTTGTGACATTCAAATCATTTTGTGTTTTGTGTTTTCCTCCAAATTATCTTGGAAAACACGGTACAGTTAAATCGTCGTAATGTTACTAACTAACTTATTAACTATGTCGTGTTAAACAACTTGAAGACATATTTCACTTAACCAAAAAAAAATTTCTCATCGCAGAACGTAGATTTCGGCATCGTAGATTGAATAAAGCTTCACTTAATTGTCGTCTTTTTGTAATAATACAAACATTTAAAAAATATCTGTTGCAATTTTCGTTTCTGAATGGTGGCAATATTGATAGGTAAAATGGTGAGTGAGACAGGTCAACCACATCATACATATACTACTTAAGTTGGAAAAGTTACGTGGTTATTAACTTTCGCGTTATGTTTATATGTTTATATTTGGTTATCTCTTAGTTTTCTTCACGTTTATCAATAATTTATCCTGTCGTTGTGAATATCAATTGGTTCTGTTACATGAAAGTTAAAACCATGCAATTTTTTTATGCAACTTTTTGTTATACAAATTGCTTTTGACTTTCTTCATATGTTAGGAGATGTGGTTTTGCTGTTCTACCATTTTATTCTATAGATTTTATGGAAATATGCAAATATACAATCTACATTGCACATATCTACAACCAAAAAAAAATTTGGCAAATCAAAGGAATAAATGAATATGGGGGTCATTTAAAGCTGCTTTTCTATGACATTCACATTTTATGAACGAATGAATAACGAATGTAAAATAAATTCCACAATAGATATTTGGTGTCCAATGCACAAGTGTATGATAATAAGTTTATATTTTATGCAAGTAGGATGACAGCGATGGTTCAGATGATTTCTCTAATTTTTGCACAGCTAAGTAATGCAGAGACTTTTCTTCAAAGTATCATCATTGTGGTGAAGGTTTTACGAATAATTATTTAGAATGGTGCTTCGCATTACGAGGTTAGAAAGTCATATGTGAAATTCTTTGTACAATTAGGAGACACATAAAATTCGGTGTGCAATTTAGAAATACTTTTAACATGCTTAATCTATCGGAGGGGGGTGTCTATATTAAAAATTATTTTACGGCGGGAATAGAAAAATCTGCCAGACGGCGCTGATTTCTTCCTTAGGCAGCCATATTGTTGGCGCGCACACTCCCTCCCTCTCGTTCATTCGGTCTCACTCTATCTTTCGTTCTGTATACGTTCGTGCAAATGTATATTTGTGGTGGTTTGTATATATGCACAATATGTGTACAACCTTCCGTTCCTATGCCCCCCTCCCCATTCTCCATTTACTTTCGTCAAGTTCTCTGCTTCTTTTTCTTCTTAATCCTTTCCTGATCCCTTCCAATTCTACTCCTGAATCTTCTATTTTCCCTTGCCACCCTCCCTCGGAAACTGTGCGAGCTCTCCGTTCTGTTACGCCGAATTCTCCTCTGCATATCTCACCTTCGTCGCCCTGCCCGTCCACCGTGAATCCGCAATTTATAGATTTTCTACGATACTCATTTTATTGTTCTTCGTTTGTCGGTACTCGTTTCAATTCAACGAAATTTGGGAACGTATAATTGGAGTCATCGATGTAACGCGGTCATCATATCTGTCGAGGGATATGAAACGCATTTTTCGAATGTTGGGACAGGAACATGGCAGAATTTTGGGGGTGGAGATAAACAGTTGGAGTCCTCGATGGGACTCGTTAGAACGGATTGCAAATAATACATATATTTCATTTACAAATATTTCAGTGTAAACTGAATGGTTTTTCTTTGCCGGATCGGGCACCTTTAGCGCAAAGTCGCTTGAATCGTTTGTAGAATCAAAGAAGGAATACTTGCTGCGGGGTATGTGTGTAGATATGATGTTCGGGGGTGGTTGCCTGTAACCAACAGGCGTCGCCACGAACTCTCTATAGGGAGATCGGCTATCAATCGATAGCAATAATTTTATCCAATTCCTCCTTACCCTGTGATACAATCTTCGAACCAGGTACTAAAAAAAATTTTCATCCTTTTTTCCTTTCCGTGCAATTACTTTCTCCCAAGTGTAAAAGAGAGCATATTTCTATCATTTATTGTATAATTGTTCCGTTGTTTAGAGACTGGAATCCTTTAAAGCCTAATTAAACATTTCAGTTTCATTTGCAATGGATCGAACGGAACGAAGGAAAAAATTGAAATGTTCCCATCGAGGTCGAAATTTCGTTTGGCGGTGTACGCCTCTGGTGGTAGCATTTGCTTGCTACGAGGTGAAATCGTATCGACCGCAATGGAAGTTCTCGTGCAGTGACGGGCACGCGCGACACATGCATAGTTGATTCGCAAGAAAACCAGAAGAGGAGCCGTACAAGAGGATCTACTCTTTCTTTCCATACTTTGGTATTGGACAAAGTATTTAGATTTGTCCGGGTTCACCGATTCTCTCTTAGTATAGTTTAGGGTAGATGACACCCATCATTCGTCCATCCAACAAACTATTCGTATGGTCGAGTTAAATTCTTTTCTGCTCAAAACAAAAGGCTCAAAAAGCGGCTTTCTGAAAACTGTTCGAAAACGATGATTTGGTTTCTTCTGGTCCAGCTATCTAGCAGTACCTTTTAGATCCATTTAGAACAGATACTTTAGCCTGCAGAAAATAATTGGATACAATTGAAAATCGAGCAACACGAGACCGACAACGATTTCGCAAGATTTACGCCGCAAAGAACCGATGCATTTCTTCGGGATGACATCAGAGTATATTAATGGTGCTTGCGGTAACTATGGGTACGCCGTATTCACGATAAACAGAAGAGCGTGTACCGCAGTTAACACAGCTACCGGGAAGTAGAATATAGGAAAGATAATCTCACGTTGCAAAAATTGTCATCCATTAAATCGTTGTTCGGATCCAAGGTGCAACGAAATGCAATAAAATTAGTCCGGCTTGTGTTAACGAGAGAAAGAGGTACTCGCTTCTCTATTAACCTTGGCTGTAATAGCGGAGGTGCACAATGCAGGATCTCCGCTGCTCGTCCCCCGTATGTCCGACCTCCCACATAATGCATAGAGTCGCGTTACGTTCCAATGTTGCGGCTATCGAATACTTCTTCCTCGATGCTGAATCCGTCGCAGATTTTTTCAATCATTCCTCCCTGTAGCTTGATTAGTGGGAATACATTGAACCCTATTTTAGAGTCCAAACGTTTTCAATCAGTTTGACGCGCTTCGGTCCCCCTTCACCGCGGGTTCACATTCCTAAGTGATTAATCCACAGAACCGCAGCGCAAACTTGTTCGCTACCACCCGTTGCTTGTAAGCGGAACAAAACTATCCGCGACAGTCAGACAGATTGATACTGTACTCCATGCGTAGCTAACTATTTTTGTTGAAACGTAATCATAATGTAAGGAAACTCTCGTGAAACGAGGAACTTGTTCGCACAACAACCATCTTCACGATCTTAAATTTTACCACGTACCCCGATCATTCTGGGCCCGGCGAACCTTTTAAGTTCCCAGATTTTCCAATCCTGGAAATTATCCTCGCGGTGTCTTGCATCGTAGGGAAAAGTAGGCAGAGTTGAGAAAACAGGAGCAAGTCGGAGAAGTTTTATCGTGGTAAATTCCATGGCAGAGGAAAGCATCCGCACACCGGCATCGGTCTATCCAGCGCATAGTATTGTCTCGTATCTTGATTCACCTCCATCAGCTCTCTCTGTTCGACTTCTCTCGCGTCTGTACTGTGCTGTGCGTTGCCCTCCTTCCGTCTCTCCGATCTGTTGCAAGCGTAGCGAAGACAGCGCAAAAGCGAAGAGAGGACAGCGAGATACCGGTTATTGGCGGGGACTGGCATATTTCACCGAGTGTCCGGCAATCAGGCCTTTGTATACGGCTTACCGTATGTTATACGCTCGTGCTCTGCCTCGATGGAGAACGTTCGACGAGAGGAGCAGCGTGCAAGGCGAAAGATAGACTCGGTGAAACATGTTGGAGAGAAAAGGAGAGCGAGAAGTTGGACGTTTATTTAGCGACGTAGTACTTAGCAATAGGTACGGTTAGCATCGCCGAGGCTGGGGAAGAATCGTTGCAATCTCAACCCCCGTTTCTCTTGGATTCCGTGTACTTTTCGACTATGATTAAGTAGTTGGAATTGGTTACTATTAGGGGCAGGCGTACGTAAACCGTGCAATAGTAATTTACGACGGAAATGGTACCTTAGCATGCAAGAGAAAAAAATCAATAGGAGCATGCATGTGTTTTGTGCGCATTTCACACACGATGCAGTTGGACGTTCGGATAAATTGTTAGTCAAGTGTCGTGCTAGTTGGAGCCAGCTTGTTCTTCTAAATGGCTCGCTGGCTAATCGAATCTGCTCCATCGCTGCCTACATCGGCAGACGATTGCTTACGTTGGTAGCGAGAGAAACTCCGTTTTTTCTTGCAATCTCGAATAGACCTATACTGATGAAAGGGTCACTGTTCAGCGTCGAACGACCCGCCACCGATTAACACTATTCTGTACGACAGTATCTTTCCGAATGAGGGCTTTTCCAGCCTTTACTCCGCTATTAGATGATTTCTAGCTCGATCGCAGCAAAAAATAGTGGCTGGCCCTCTTATCTATAAACGCTCCTTCTCATCGGCCAATCATATTTTATTCCGCACGGCTTCCTCGAGCGGTACTTTCACTTTAATCAATAGCAGAAGAGGCAATAGATGAGAAATTCGTAGAGTACGTTTCTATGCTAAACTCGTGTTTCCAGCGCAAGTGGTGGTACAGCGAATAACTATCGATCCAGATCATCGTAGATGAAAAGGTAGAGAGAAATGGATGAAGGGAGGTCAGTATCCAGCGATAATCGTTCAGGAATAATTTCGGTTTGCATCGAATCAATGCAAGGGTCGAGGTACGCCAAGTAGGTCGCCACAAATACCATTGCTGCCAACGCGACAAACCGGCCTGCTGCACTGCACTCTCGCGCGTTCTACACCGTCGCGAATCCGCAAGCGAAACTGCAGCTATGACTCGTTGAATCGTCACAGCTGTTTCATTATAACTGGTCACATAATCCATTATCCCCAAAGAAGCTTCATTGCTCTCCCGATTCTGATTGCGACAAAACCTTTGGCCTGCACGCAAATATTCAATGTTGTATGGAAAAGTGTTTATCAGGATTTAGGATTGTATCGTTGTATCGCGATTAAATGTCTTGTATCGATCCGAGGGCTTTTACTGTCGGTAATATCTGTTAAACATCAAATGTAAATTAATAGAGTGCATCGTGCAACATTGATTGGCCAGTTCGCATATTGCCACGCGTGACCATTGAAACAACGTTTATATTTAGCCACGGGAGTATACTTCTGCTTCTGTTATATACAAGGTGTACAGTTGGTTCTGGCAATTTCCCTGATTTCACACGGTCCAAGTAATATTAGCTAGGGTTCCATTGCAACAAATCTCGTGATAGCGATGCACTTATTACTTATGCCTCTTCCGACAACTTGCATGCACAATTCCCGATCGTATCTTTCTATCGAAGCTACTGCCTAATTAACGCAACCCCTTCTGACGTTACGGTTTTCAGTAGTAGCAGCACGTGCCACTGACAGACAATGAGTGCAGTAGAAAAGGTATCGTGTGCGCCGGACAAACTGCTTGCTGTTCACGCATTTGTCGCCCGAGCTGGGCCCCGATTTTGTTGGCCGTGGAAATTTTCATTTCCACGCGCAGCAGTAAACGTATCCTACTCTCACGATTAACGTCTCATCGAGCAATTAACATTCTTCGGTATATTTGCAAGAATCGTACGTTGGGCATCCGCAGCGTATCGCGTATGCAGCTACTCTTTCCCATCAGCTGCACGTTAAATAGTTCCCTATTCGTTGGTCTTGTTTCGCAGATTACATTATTCCCTATTATCGATAGCGGCACCGAGCGAATTAAGCTCGACGATAACTTGCGCTGCCATGACTGGTCAGTTTCGCGTATTTTTATGTGCGGTCGGCTGTTTACACCATCGGAGTTCAAGCTCGCTCGAGGATATTGATAATACTAATTTATTGAGAGCACGTAACGCACTCGTGGTGGTGCAACAGCATACAGCCACACTTGGCAGGAGTCCAGCTGCACGTGTGAACTTGACAGGAGCAAATGTCTTTTTTTACGAATTCCTAAGACAACTGTAATTAAGCGCGTTGTGTGCTTACTATCGATTTATGACTTAATCGTGCATTAATCTAAATCGATTGTATCACGCGACTCTGAACCGGTTCTCCGGTAAAACACATCATCGTTAAACGTGCTCAAGAATTATCCTTTCGATCTTTTTCCTTCTCCGTCGTAATTTTTACGTCACTGTGTACCGGTTTCATACTGGGCTATCGTAATCGAATACACCAAATACTGTATATCTACCTCTCTCGTCCTCCTCCTCTGTAGTTAGCAAGCATCTCTATTCACGACACAGAGAAGATTGTGAACCGGTTTGACAGATACGTACGCGGATCCGTCGAAAACTACGATGCCCTATCCAGACAGCGGGTGGAAAAGGCTTTCTGGATCGATAGCCTTGAATATTGCACCACCACGTCATAGATGTTGAATAATTAAGAAACCTTGCGGGATGCTTGGGTTGGGGTACGAAGGTAGTCAGCCGTTGGAGGTATATTGTTATTCAGAAACGAACGTGAACTCTTTCAGAGAATCCTTTCACAAATATCCCCCGATAGCGTTACGAAAAATTCGACTTGCTGGCCTGCGGATAA
This sequence comes from Nomada goodeniana, assembly GCA_963969485.1. Taxonomy (NCBI): domain Eukaryota; kingdom Metazoa; phylum Arthropoda; class Insecta; order Hymenoptera; family Apidae; genus Nomada; species Nomada goodeniana. Next base: position 375,576 of record OZ018306.1, on the reverse strand, counting down.
CAGTCGAAAATAACGAGGAAATTTGCGATTGTATGTTGCAGCCTATGGTTCAGGACCCTCAAATAGCGGATTCGAAGAGCGCGGTATTCCGTCAAGCTGCCGGCCGAGGATAGCCATTCGATCCTAACTCGCTCGAGTTTCCAGTTGGCGTGATCGAAAGGCCTCCAAGACGTCGACCCCGTCGGTGATCAAGTTATCGGGGGGTGGAACAGGTGGGGGTGGGGAACAATTGTCCCCAGGGTCTGGCCCACCTCCCCCGGTATCCCCAGCCGAACATACCGATGCTAACGAGAACGATGCGACCGCGACGAAATGCGTCGACAGCTTTCCACAGAGCGCTGAAACCACCATGAGCTTCGTTTTGCAGCTGGGAACGATAGAAACACCTCTCGAGAAGAAGAATTCGAACGGTCCATCGTCCTCGTCGGTCAGTCAGGAAACGTTCAGCGCAGTGGATACTGTGGGCGACGATGCCGGCAAGTCTCAGATCCTTCAGTGTTTGGAGAACACCTCGGAGATTCCAGCTGGTCATGTTATTTCTTTTTCCACCGTGAAATCGGTTAGCGTTACTTATCCGGTAGCGAAGGCCGTCAGAGAGGTTCAAAGAATTACAGGATCCCAAACGAATACCACCCAAGTACTGACAACTCGCGTGATCTCGCAGAAATTACCTTCGTCCAGCCATCATATACAGCCAGCTGCGTTGACACTGAACGCTTCCTCCAATGTTTCGCACGTTTCTGTAAGCGCCCAATCGTCACCATCCCCGGGAAGCGGAATGGCACACGTCTATCCCTTGCAGCACGCGACAGTATCCACACCGGGCAAACAGCCGGCTAAGAATCAGGTGATAACCTGCGAGGGCAAGCACCAGCAGCAACAAACTACTGCGGTGTCGAACTTGCAGAATACCGTGCCCCTGAAGGTTCAACCGGTCTCTTCTCAACTCGTGGTGAGCAATAGCGCGGCCAGGGCTGCCGGTGGCGCAGCTTCGTTGCCTAACGTTCAAAGGATACACGTGAAGGCGCAGAATCTCGTTGGGCAGGCTCAGACCGTTAACTTGCAGAAGATGAAGGCTGTGACGAACGCCAGCCAGGGTGTAACCGTTCAAAGAAACTCCGTACCTAGGATACAAACGGTACAGAAGACCCAAGTGCCGGCAGGCACTGCTCAAACTACACAATTCTCCGTTAATCAGGTGACGAATAATGCCAACGTACAGAGGGCTCAGCAGGGGAACTCGGCGCTCCAAAAAGCACAAGCGAATACCGCGAGCACGCAGAAAGTAACGCAGGTTTACAATAATCAAAAGGTACCATTGCAGATGTTAAGTAATCACCCCAATCATAAAGCACAACTGCAGCAGATCGCGGGTAATCAGCAAGCGGGATTACAGAAGTTACAGGTTCAGCCACCGAAGTCGGTGACTGTATCCAGACAACAGACGATCAATACGATAGCGGCGAATAACGTTCAAAAATCTAGCAATTCTGTAGCTGGTATACAGAAGGTGCAAGTAGTGGGGCAAGTACAGTGTCAGCAGCAGTCGTCACAGATTCAAAAACATGTCCAACAGATCCAGCCAACGCAGCATCAGCGATCACACTCTACGGCAGCTTTGCAAAAATCTCAAACGGTGGCTACGGTCAATTCAAGTAGGATGCAGTCCATAGGGAACGTTTGCAAGAGCCACAGCGTTCCAAATATTTCTAAAGCTCCGCATAACGCAAATACGCTTACCGCGAGCAAGCAGCAAGTTACATCGCAGCCGCAACAAGTTCATAACCAGCACTCGTCTCAAGTGCAACAGCAATTTCTTCAACAAACCTCGCAAGCGCAGCAACAATCTCACCAGCAAATAATACAGAAGCCGTCGCAACAGCAGCAGCAGGCTACGGCGAATCTGCACAGCCAGAGGAGTCATAGCGCTACGAATATACACCAAAAAGTTACGAATGTCACGGCGATACCCAATAGCCAACGAGCGCAGGTGGCGAACTCGAAGATACAGCAGCAACAGCAGCAGCAGCAGCAGATGGTAATGAGAATGGGCGTATCAAAAAATCAGGTACAAAATTTGCAACAGAGCAACTTGAAGGGCGCGTCCCCGAAAGTTGGAAACACGGTAAAAACTTCAATCCCCCAGACCGCAGCGCAACAATCGTTGCATAGGAATGCGAACTCGCAACCAGTGAAAATAATCCAGCAACAGCAGAACATAATGGGACCTCAGAACGCCCAAAAGCAGCCTGGGTGCATTAAAACCATACCTCCACAAAAACCCGCACAGAGGAATCATACGCAGAAAGTAGGCGGTATTAAAACCTCTTTAAATGCAAACGTGACTGCGGTGAAGAGTCAGGGATCCACAACTTCGATCGCGCAAAAACCAAGCATCAAAACGTTGCTCCCTCAACAGATTGCTGCGGCGAACGCGTTAATGCATAAGAATCAGCCTATTAAAATACAGCAACAAACGATACAGCAAAAGCAACTTATCGCTACACCTCAATTCCCTCAACAAGTTAGACAACAATCTGGACAAGTAAAAACGTTACTGCCAGTAACCAGCACGGATTCTCGCAAGGATTCCGAGAACAAGTTAGTACATTCTCGTATACGACTGATTCTAATTGCATTATAGTTCCCTTATCAACTGAATAATATGAACTTGTCGATATTTCTAGAATCGAAGCCGAGTCGCGGGAACTTAAGGATGATGAACGCCAACAACGTCCTATGTCTCCGGTTATAAGAATACCCCCTCCTTACGAGGTAACATATACTGTAGTAGACACGGTACAAAGTTTCAGCAGAACAAATCAAAATCATTTTTGCAGTGTTCACTGTTGCATTTTGTAGTCATATATAGTTGTTCCTAGAACACTCAATTCTTGATTATAGTGTCTTCAGTACGTCCTACAGGATCACAATTATGGAGCACCACCGCCACGAACGCCATCACCTCCATCGCCACCGTCTCATCCGAAACAGCCCATGAATGGTGCCGGAAGTTCGACCGCAACTTCTCAACACCCTTATATTTATGGGAAAGGTACATCTCGCGAACCAATCAACTTCACAACGATTCTCGAAACCTGTACTCCTAACGCGACACCGTTGTTAAACGCAGTTGTTAATGCCACTAACGTGGACGACGACGCAGCCAGTGCTATCAGTAGCGAGACAGGCAGAGATGTTGAACTGGAGGGTGAAGAAACAGAAACAGCTCCGGAAGGAGAAGGGGATGACGAAGACAGTGTTACTAGATGTATATGGTAAGCATCACCTACCAGGAAATAAATTGATCGAAATATATTAACAAGAAACAATGTACCGTTTTCAGTGATTTTGAGCACGATGATGGCTACATGATCTGCTGTGATCGATGCTTGTAAGTATACATATACTACCCATTCCGCTATTCGCTTTGCCTCTGCTCAATGTATGGTATCAATGAATCTGCGTACATGTGATTGCAGAGTTTGGCAGCACGTTGATTGCATGGGTATAGATCGTTCTAACATTCCTGACGAGTACCTCTGTGAAATTTGTCGGCCACGGCGCGTCGACAGGCAAAGGGCGCGTGCCTTGCAAATGCGTAAACGCGAGGAGTTGCTAAATTCGGACACGTCGTCTGATACGTCGTCTACCAGTTCGGCAGACACCGACGTTGGCGTGAATACGATCTCAAAGAAAAGAACTTTACAACAGCAAGTTCAGCGACGAAAATCCGAACCGCCGCAAGTAAGACGACTGAACAATAATAACAACAACAATAATAATAACGTCGCGAAAAGGCAGAGAAGGGATTCTCATCCGAGGCAATCCAGTGTGGTTCGTAAGAAAGAAGCTACGAAACGGGGCCCGGGTAAACGGAAGGCTAAACGGAGAATGAGCCTGGAAGACAAAGAGGAGGACACTCAAGACGCGTGGAGCACCAACGTTGCGCCACTCAGACAATGGATCGAACGTTACGAGGAGGCCGTGACGAATCACTATAGTCCGGAATTGAGAGCCAGGATATCCTCTATCAAAGTGAACGGCACGCACAGCGATTTGAGACCGAGTAACATGAACGTTCTCGCCACTGGAAAGTGTAGGCTCAATGTCCACAACAACAACGTCCGAGTAAGTATGACGTTCCACAATGATGATTAACTTTTGCACCCACAATAGTAGGTAAACAAAAAAAATCATTGTTATTTTTTCTGCAGTTTCTGGTGGCAACGATGTATCTACCACCAAACACGCCCGTCGTCGAATTACGAGGGAAGTACATGTTAAGTACACAGCATCGACCATCGTATCCTCAAGGAAGGCAGCACACGCAGAGGCCAGGTCCTTTCGTATTCTTTTATCGGTTGCCACGCGATGGGACGGAAGTGTGTGTAGACACCAGGACGTACGGGAACGATGCCAGATTTGTAAGGCGTAGTTGTAAGCCTAACGCGGAAGTGAAACACTGCATAGAAAAGGGAACGTTACATTTATATATCGTTACCACCACGGCGATTGAGAAGAACGCCGAGATCACGATCCGACACGAACAGCACGATCTACTGTTGTCGCCTAATCCGAACGGCCCCGTGATGCCTATAGTTTGTGCGTGTAATAATCCAAGGGAATGCCAAATCATGTCTCTAAACCAGTTGAATCGAAGAGGAAGTAACGGCGCATTAGCTGAAAATGCCGACGGCCGGGAAAGGCGACGAAGAGGTAGACGTAATACAATTTGCGAAGACAGCGATTCCGTTTCTGTGATTACCAACAGTACCATCATTGCGCAACCTACACCGCCGCCGCCACCACCACCGCCACCACCACCGCTGACAACAACAACAACGACAACGACTGTGACATCGGTATCCGCACCACCGAGAAGAACAGCAGTTACAACTACCGTGGCAAATACCGTGCGACAAGTATCTAAGGAGGATGCCCCAACAATGGTTCAACAACCACAAACCTCTCCGAGTATAAGCCAACCGTCGATGCCAGAGACTAAGAAGGATAAAAAAAAGATGACTAGAGAAGAGAGAAAGATGGAAGCCATCATGAAAGCTTTCGAGAGGCTCGAGAAAGCGGAACAAAGGAAACAAGAGGTTCAGGCACGGAATGCGCAAAGGAAGGAATCCGGTGGTACGCACAGCGACGAGGATAATCATACCGTCGCCATACAATCCAAGCAGAGACAACAAAATTCTGAGAGACCTTTAAGGCGGAAAAGAAGAAAAGGTAGAGCAAGGACTACCTCTCAGTCGCAAAGCAGTAGTCGAAGAACGAGATTGAATTCCGCGGATTCGGACGAATCGTCCGGAGAAGAGAGCAACTCGATGCAATCGCCGCCTCTGTTAAGCCAAAATCACTCTCAAAATCGAGACGCCCCTTACTCTTCTCATTTGCACACGCCTGGTAAAAGCACGAATGAAAACGTAACCACGTCGGCTCATCAAGGAATTCCAACTGCCGCTGGTCTATTACTGGCTTTAGCAAACTCCAATGCGCCTGGACCTAGTTCACCTCCTTTACGGCAACCAACGCCAGTGAAAAGCCCAACCTGCGATAGCGGAGCTAGCAGCAGCTCTCAAAGTTCCACCCCTTCGACACCTCTATCCTCGGCATGTTTGCTCGTTGCTGCAGCTGTCGGTCCGTTAGCCCCGGGTTTCAAATTCCCGAAAACTAAAAAGGTTCTCATGAACGAGTGGTTGAAAGAGTCGCCCGATCCGCCACAAAGCAGCGTGTCTCAGGTGTCGCCGTTACCGTCGTTGCCTCCAGCATCCGCATCAAATTCATTGAATCCCCTGTGTCGCTCTGCAGATTTCTCTTTACCAACAGACTCGTCCGCGGAGTTTTTAACCCAGAGCTATGCGGCCAAGAGTCTGGCGACTCTTGTACAGGCAGCTAATTCTGTCTCTGGAATATGCGATTCTCCACCGCAACGCAGACAAGTCGTTAGTGGAACCTCGGGGTGTCCTGCCACTACCGGATCTGCCAAGAAAAGATGGCTGCGGCAGGCTATTTCCGAGGAATGCGATTCGCCGAATAGCCGACCAGAGAGTCCACCACCTAGCGAAATGGTAGCCCCGCCGAAAAAAAGAAGAATAGCTAGGGAAAGCTTGTCCTCGGATAATTACACTCCGCCAACAACGCCCACCCTATTGGTTCCCGAGTCTGTTCCGAGTAACAGAACCCCCTGCCCCACAGAAGTATGCAACCATTACGTTTCATATTAAGGGGGGTTTTCTTCTTTTTCCATGATATAGAGTGTTCATTTTTCTAATTGGAATTTCTTCGTTCTTTTTGCAGGACGATTTACACGATGAACAGTTACAATCGCCATTGGTCGAGCAGAACGACGATCAACATGCGGGAATGGACTCTATAAAGCAGGAAGTTGATTCGCGTGAAAACGTGAAATCAGAGGAGGATATGCGACAGAAGATTTCGATAGAGAGTCCTCAGGATTTTCACATAAAAACCGTGAAGATCGAGGAACCGATGATGGTTACGCAGATGGTCACTTCGATCGTGAAAGACAGGAGCAGCACAGAGATGAAAAAAGAGGATGCCGATGGAATGGAGTGCAACACGTACATACATTTTGAAGCAAAACCTTACCTCACGGATGATTTGCGATCTATTAAGGATGAAATAGTTGATCACCAGAGAGACAAAGGAAAGCGAGAGCATAGTATCAAAGATGACCATTTGAACATAGGTAAGGGTACAGTTGAGATTATCGATCAAGACGAGGGAGACATGGAAATGGAAGATTTGAGTTCTCCGGTTGCCGTTATGGAATCGGACGCAGTCCTCAAACAACGGGTGGCTGAAATGAGACTAGAGTTCGGCGATAGTTTAGGCCAGTTGGTCAAGATTGAAAATGACAAATACGATGATGTGAAAAGATCCGAGGATATAAAATGTGAAGTAAAGTCCGACGATAACGCGTCAATCGACGAATTCGACGTTGAAGCTCAGATGAAGAAGATTACTGGCGATGATGGAAACGACTACAAGGAGAAAATAGATAGCAGTTCGGAAAGAGATAAGAGCATGGATGGTATAGAGGGTTTGATGGAAAGCTCCAAGGAGGATTCAGAATCCGAGGACAAAGAGATAGACGACGCCAAGTACGAGCCGCCTTTTGAACCGTTCAATATAAGTCACAAGGAGAAGTTGTTTCAGGAGTTTGCAAGTAAACCTGATTCAGAGAATCCAGAGAATCCAGAGAATCTTATCGATGACAACGTTAAGGAAACAGAACAGAGTCAGGAATCGCAAGCGGCTGAACAGCCGTCCGCGTTCGTTACCTCATCCGAAGAATCCATATTTGAATCCGCGTCGTCCAACATGGACGCAGAATCTATCGCGGAACCGCCAAAAATTTTTCATTCCATTCCCCCACTAAGTGAACGTATTCGCAAGAAAACAGAAGCAACGAATGCTCCGAAAAGTCAACTGAATTTCGAAGCAGCTATTATAGAATCTACCATTGATATGGAGACTGTCGATGGATCTAAGAATGGTGAAGAAAAGTCGATGCTCTCGACAGCGTTAAGAGAATTGTTGGAAGCTAAGCTAGACGACTTGCCGCCTGACGACGAGAAAGAGGAGACTACCGAAGAGGCAAATACTACGTACATCGAGACAAAGTCCGAAACTTCAGACCAGATTGCGGACGTTCAAGATTCTCCTCCATTGAAATACTTTACCCAAAACGTACATAATGAAGAAACTATGGTGCAGGAAGAGGAAGTTCCGCCTACAGAAATGAAACGGTTGAAAGACCCTAGAACTGTCGTACCGAACAGTATGCCAGCGCCTGCATTTAAACCTGAAGCAAATCCTCCAGTTAAACGAAAGGTTAGAATAATTATAAAATAGAGTGTCCGCTTCCAAATAATTCATTCATGGATTTTCCCTTGTTTATTCAAAAGTAATCAACTGTTCCAGTTGTCCATATCAGAATACCGTAAACGCAAGCAGCAATCATCAGGCACACCACCAGAACCTGAACCGTCAGGCGACACTTCTGCAACAGATAAAGGAGCGGCGAGAGGTCGATCAGACAGCGCGAGTAGTGGCACTTCGTCCCTTAGTTCTGATGAAGAAGGCTCGAAGATCTCATTGTCCCTTGATATACCAAATCTCACCGCGTTACCGCTTTTTGCTAACACGGAGGGCGAGGAAAAAAAGGGTAATGATAATGTATTTAGCTTTAACATATGTATGTTTAAGATATGTGCTGAATGTTATAAACCATTTGACAAAATTGATTTCTCTATTCAGGTGGCGAGGAAGGTACGATTGGTTGGTCTGCTGCTCCCACTCTAGTTGAACGGCAGCGAGAGAATTTGACGGAGAGATTGAAACGGGAATTCGGATTGTTCCTCAGCGATGACGAAGAAGAAAGGGCACGCAAGCACGGTAAGTGTCGTATATTGCCCACTATTCTATTCCTTTTTCTTCTTTCCTCTTTCTTCTTTGGCCTAGTATTATCTTTGTGCTTACATAATTTTGTAAATTGTCATAGGTCTGACTGCAGAGGCAATATTGAAAGCGCGCAAAACTTCTCCACCTCACCCTACGGTACCTAACACTCCACCGGGCTACCCGGCAGCTCAGCTGCCTCCCCAACCATACATACCACCTCCAGGATCCGCATCCATCCATTATCCTCAATTCCAAGCCAAACCGAGCCCAGTACAGTATCCGAATTTCACCGCTCCACAGAATGCATCGCAGCCAATTTATGGAAGTGCCGCGTCTCAGGTTTCTGCAAACAAGCAGGCACAGCAATTCGTAGTGCCTCAGACATCGCAGGCACCTCCAGGCTCCAATCCGTATCCACCACAGTTTATTCCGCCATCCACTACAACAGTATCGGTCTCCAAGTACTCGTCTGCGACACCGCCGCCTGGTAATCAAATGTATCCTGCGACTGGACAACCACAGAAGCAGTTTTACAATCACCCGGTGCCGAGGTCTTAACCCACATAAAAGGTAGCGCTGTCGAAAAGTTTTTAGCTGGAGAAATTTTTTTTATTAGACTTTGCCGAATGGCGAGCTGACCTCTTTGGTTCGCTCAAATAAGATTGAGACTCGCGATTGGCCGTTTAATTCCATTAGATTTTAGAGCGTTAAATTACCCTCCTCAATTCGAAGGGGTAAGGGTAAGGGAAAAATGTTTTGAGGGGAACAGAAAACAGATTCACAATCTCTTCTAACTTATGCTGTTCGTACTGTAGCAAAACGGTATTTAGATCATTTGATCAGACGATAATTTGAGCGCGCGAATGCTAGTAAACCAGAAGAGATTTGTGATCCAAGGTGCTACTCTGTCCTCGCTTGTATTAGGAACATTATGCGTACGCTGTTGACTGCGACAAAGGAAACGTAAGAAAAGCTAATACTTCTGATAGTTTCGGAGACGCACTCGATGGAATTCGCGTGGCCTAATGTGATCTATTGAGCATTTTGAACGAGAAAACAGTAGAGACCGGATGGAACGCATAGTTCTCATGCATCATGGATAATAAACGTGTTTGTGGAAACTATTGGTATCGAAGCATTATGGCCAAGTGTGTATGGTATGTACACTTTTTATATCAGTAAGATGGTGCCCCCAAAATCGTTTATACATCAAATTATTCCACTTTTACTAAAAAATACAACAAACATGGGATTAATCTAAACCGATAACCGTGATATTCGTCGGTCTCTGGAATCATTCACAAGTACATATTACATATGTATACACACGTACACACGTACACAAGGCATATATACCAACATGCATACCTGCGTTAATCGACTTTTCTGTAAATATCATTTGCATATATGCATAATATAACGATACTGAAGTGTACATTTAATCTTTGTTAAGAGTCAGGGAAGAGGTACTAGAGTATTAAGACACTGTGCTGTGAGTTAAAATTTGTATTTTATTTTTTTTTTATGAAAAGAAGTAAAAAGTAAGGTACTCGCTATGATCGGAATATGGAAAAATGATTCGTTAAAGAAACATTTCTCCTTTGAAATCAAATGGAACGTTATCGCACAGTGACATGTTCCACGTCGAAGATGATCGACGGTTTTGCCTTTTAATTCCATCGTTGATGGTCATCGATTCATTTGGAAGGACATAGGCCTGTTCGGAATAAAACTGTGTACAGCTGCAAAGGGAAATCGAGGTCTTAGACTGAACGTTCCCACATTTCGATTTCCTCACTCTGTACCTCCTGTTATCAAATATGTTTTTTCCTTTGAGAATTGTTCTTTTGCGCTCAAATTTTTCCAGTTTTTGTTTTATCGTTTCTCCTTAAACACGATCGGCAGTACAACGCGTTTTTAGTTGATACTGAGAGGCGTCTCCGCGACAAATGTTTTTTATTTGACGATCCGTGGAAATCTTGAAACTGAACATTCGTTCTGAAGTACAAAGCACGTTAAAAGGCGACTAAGAGAAAGAATGTATTGCGGGGAAAGGGGAGAAAAGTAGAGTGAAAGCAACGAGGGGGGAGGAGTGAGTGGGTGTATGTGTGTGTGAGCGCGGTTAAGAAAAGAACAGAAATTAGTATGGCAGGAGAATTGACGGCTATTTTTTGTAACGAAAAAAAAGAAATGGGAAAACGAATTAGCGATTTGTGTAGATTGCTTGAATTGTTTCGTTTTTGCGATTTTTAGATCGTTCTACGTACTTCGGCGCATAGTAGTGGGACTAAAACTATGTCGAATTTGCGTTTCCAAGAATGTATTTATTTGCGTTGTAAATTTTGTTTTTTCTTTTCTTCATTTTTAATCCAATGATCGGTGATTTTTTTACTCGATGAATGTAAATTTGATTGAGGACAATTCGCCCAGTGTACACATCAGTGTAATTTAAGATTAGTGTGTTGTACAAAGATTTCATACCGAAATTCTCGCCTATTTGTCGTGTGTACATATACATATTAACTGCGTTAAATAATTGCGATATTTCTCTTTGCGATTTCCTCGTTGTAATATGAGTTACAATTGTTCGGCTCTTCTATTTTTCGCAGATTTTAAACTCGCACTTACATTCTGTTTAAAGGGAATGCACACAACGAATTAATGTTTTTGGATCAAATGCCAATCGTTTAGCTGAAACAGTTTAAATTTTGCTGAATCTGAAGGCCATAAATATTTCTTATTTCTCACAGAGCTGTTTTCATATGCCAACCGCAAACAATTTGTCGAGTAAAGTGAATGCGAAGAATAAAGTATTTTGGCATACTTGATACGAAAGGAAACTGAGAACACTATTTGAGGTGCTGTACGATTTCTCATAGATCAGTACAACAAATATGGTCGTTTTCTAATTTTTAGAAAAAGAATGAACAATTTTGGACTTCAATAACGATGATCTTTGCAATCTATGCAAAATAGAACGGCCCGGTTTCTCGAACAGCTTAAGCGAGCTGGCAAATCAGTGTACCCGCCTCTCTTTGCAATCTTTCAATTCAGACACTATTAGAGAATAGCCTGCAACAAAAGTTTCGTAATAGAAGAAGCGGTCGTGAAGGTTTCAGCGCGTACAAAGTCTCGTTATACCATTCAGGCATGTTTTGTTCAGAAAATTGTTAAGCGTAATATCAAAGAATTTTAAAGGATCTGCGACTAGGTGAATAAAGTATTAATGGAATGAACGGGAATACAGAGAAATGAATTTTACAGAACTCCTGGATGCATTCGATGGATGTAATTCGTAAAAACTATTCAACAATATGCAATTCTCTGGTAGTCGCCTTTCCTTTAGCTACGACTTCTGCAAAAAGCAAAGAAACAGTGCGAGAATACTTCAAATTTGAGAAAAACCTTGTGGAGAAGTAATGTAAAACGAGCGATATTTTTGGCATTTGGTATTTCTTTATACTTTAGTCGATATTTTGTAATAAACGTGTATACTAGTGTAAGTTACTCGAGCTAACTGGATAGTGTGAACGCTAGATAGGGGTATGTACAGCATTACGTTCACTATCTAGTTGGTATACTGTGAATTCATGTACATATTTTTGTAAGATAAATTTAAGTATGGACGTCTCCTTTGAGGTCTTGTATCTTCTCTAAAAAGAAAAAGAACATACATAGAGAGCCGTGAAGAAAGTGTGCGAAGAGACGATGGGAAGGTAAAGAATGAAAAACAGAATAGCGATAACATGATTGTTTCTTGCGGCTACAACATACGCGCGTTCAGCTTTATAATGTATTCTATTTGCTGTAGAATTCATTCTGATTGCCCTAACGTATCTCTACTGGTTGTCTTGATAAAGCGACACAGGCGTTCTGTTGTTACATATGAAGGTATAAGTAAGATGTATTAGAGAGGTGAGAAGGCAGAAAATATAGCGGAAAATTCGTTAGTACAATAGCTTCAATGTTGTAAATAAACAGATCAATAGTAGTTATTATTATTATTATTATTACTATTATTATTATTATAATTATTATTATCATTATTATATTGTATATACATAAATATATATGTATTATGTATATATAATATGCATATATATATATATATACATAATTATATGTAAGTATATAATTATATATAAAGAATGAAGAAGATCGTCTTTATAATAGTATCGAAACACATAATTTTTTATTTGCAATTCACTGTTACATGTATGTGCCTAGTTATTAGCCACGTTGCATTATATTCTACATTGTATGATAATTTAATTCGTACTATCGATTAATGAATGTAACACGTTCTTCGATATCAAACTATATGAATATAATATTATGGCGTAACGTGTAAAGAGCTCATATTTAGGCATACATGAAATTTAATAAATCGGAATACATTTTATGAATTAATATGTTTCAGCACTTTCTTGATCTATACGTGCACCTTTATCATACACATCCATGTATCCATGTAGAGTTTAAATTTGCCTTCCCACTATTTTTACGCATCTCCTTTATCTAAGTGCGGTGTCATCCAAATCATCTGTTCCCTGTGTTTGTTTAACATCAGTTTATTGTCGTTACTTATCAAGACTAAGATTTCGAGTGAAAAATAAACACGTGCACTGCAAACATAATACATATTCCACCTAATCACTTTATCTACTATTTTAAAGAGGCGCGTGCGTTCCCGCCGTCCCACCACACGTTTCGATTCATCGAGCCCCTTTGCGTCATCACTGATAATCGCTGGCAATTGGCCAAGACAAGCGACGGGCGTCTGCTGTGACAGTCGAGTCGAGTCAGCGGCGTCGGCGCGACGATCAGTAGGCTACGCGATGTCTTCGTCGTCCCAATTGTCCCAAGTTCAGCTGGACGCAACAGCTGTAGAGAATTTTCGCGAATACCTCCGGATACCATCGGTTCAACCCAATATCAATTATGGTAAGCATTTTTAGGCATTTCCTTTTACATTCTCCACCCTTACTGGTTATTTGAAAGTCTAATATTTGTCCGGCTGCACGCGTGTACGTACACGAGTCACGTAAAAATTGTGCACGCATATTGCATACTGGAATGTAATCGGTCATTTCCTTGTTAAGTAAATCACTCTTTTCTCGCCAAGTGCTAAACCGCTGACCTCGAGCAGTAATCTCGAACATTAATTCAGAAGGTTCATGTTAATTTCCGCATGGGACAGCAAACCTCTCAGTCAGTTGATCTGACCGAACAAAAGTTGAGAGCGTCGGAGACGCTATCCAGCCATTGCATGCCCCACCCTGTGTAAAATTCTATTACTATTTTGGCATTTTTCCTTCATGTTCGCGGGCTGCATTTAAGTGTTAAGTTAAATAGTCAATGAACTTTTGATACTCTTCGCGGATAAATATGATGTCGAACTCGGGATTTGGCCACGATCATTACTCAAGAACGATTCGTGGATGACCTAAATTCTTTTACGTAGTTAATAATTCCTTCATTGTCCCTTCCCTTCTTTCGGCGATCATTTAATTTCATTCAGTTTACGTAAGTTAGGAAAAGTACAATGCCTGTAACGTGTCTGTCTGTGTTGCGAATCGTTAGTTTCATAAATTGTTACAGCGGTAGCATTATAGTGACTGACAGGTCGTACTTTCGTAAACCTCCTGATAAGATAATTCGATCATTCTGTAACAGATAAGATAAAAGAGTTTACTAAGTGGAGAATCAAATACCCAGTATACAGGAAATCTTGTTTTTTTTATATCTCTGCAATGATTGGAAATTTCCATGCTTGGTTTCTATATTTACAATTAGTTCTACCAAAAACTTTGATAACGAAATATTTTGATATCACTGATTCCGTAATATATATTGATGTAAGATTTTTGTCCTACAGCTAACTGTGTGACATTTCTACAAAAACAAGCCAAGTCTCTGGACTTGCAATTTAGAATATACTCTGTTCATAAAAAAAAACCAATTGTGGTTCTCGAATGGATAGGTACAGATCCATCCAAGCCAGCTATTTTATTAAACAGTCATATGGACGTTGTACCTGTTGTTGAAGTAAGCACAATATCATCAATTTCGAATTAATAGAAAAGAAAACACGATTACATAAATAACAATTCAATATTTCCAGGACAAATGGACCTATCCTCCCTTCAGCGCTCATATGGACGAGCAAGGAAACATTTATGCTCGTGGGAGTCAGGATATGAAATGCGTTGGAATCCAATATTTGGAAGCAGTACGGCGTATGAAAGCTGCTGGACAACATTGTAAACGAACAATTTATATTTCCTTCGTACCTGATGAAGAAATTGGAGGAATTCTTGGCATGAAAGATTTTGTGCACACCAAAGACTTCAAGGATCTAAATGTTGGTTTTGCGTTAGACGAAGGTGTTGCCTCCCCTGAAGAGCATTTTTACATGTTTTATGGCGAGAGATCAATTTGGCAAGTTGCAGTTGAATGTGCAGGTAGGGCCGGCCATGGATCCCTATTGCTGGATAATACAGCTGGGGAGAAAGTACGCGTCGTAATTGACCGTTTTATGGACTATAGGGCTAAAGAGAAGGAAAAATTAAAAGATCCAAAAGTCCAGATGGGCGATGTCACTACCATAAATTTGACACAATTGAAGGTAGATATATTTTCAAGTAGAAATTCTAATGAAATTATTAGCATCTAATTTAAGTACTTTCTTTTATTGTTAAACTTACATGGATGTACATTTGGGAAAGTAAGTACTTTAAATAGAGTCACTAACATTTCTTAAATAATGATTACGTATTGCACAAAAGCAGATATATTGTATTTTCCATTGTGTTCACATTTGCTAACAAATAATTTACGACAGGGTGGTATTCAAACCAACGTAGTCCCTACTTCGTTCACTGCAATTTTCGACATTCGACTTGATCCATCGGTCGATCATAATGAGTTTGAAGCCATGATAAAAAGATGGTGCCAGGAGGCTGGTCCCGATGTTACCTACTCGTTTGAGCAAAAGAATCCAAAAGTCAAAAATACAAGCTTGGATAACTCTAATCCTTTTTGGATTCCTTTCAAGAAGACTTGCGATGATCTGGGGATCAATTTGCAAATGGGCATTTTCCCTGGTGGAACGGACAGCAGATATGTACGACAGGTAAATATTGTCGCTACTAATTGTCGATTTCTATGAAGTATTTTAAACATTTTATTTGGCAAACTTGTTCATCGTAGGTCGGAATTCCTGCCATTGGCTTCTCACCTATGAACAACACAAAGATTCTCCTTCACGATCATGATGAATATTTGAATAAAGATACATTTTTAAAAGGTATTGAGATCTACATGAAAATAATAGCCGCAGTATCCAATGTCTAAGAAAGAGATATTAAGCTTATCAGAACACTGTGAATATACCTTCAGTAACAGACCAAAGCTATGATTTAAAAGGGAGTCGGAAAATGATAGAGACATGACTTTAGCAGAAAGCTATCAATGAGTACAACGTCGAGATATTAATATTGCAAGAAAAGTTATATAACTCAAAGTTTTTAAGCCTGTTGGGTGAATGTGTTTTGCAAGGAAGAGATTTAATGTGTAAAGAAGATAGTATATTACTATAGTTTGGAAAAACATAATCACGGAAATTCACGAAGAAAGCAATAAACCAACTTAGAAGTGCAGTATATTGCAGGGGTGCATTTCTCATCAGTGGAAATCAATGTTTAGAGTTTTATCAGGTACTGAAAATGCATTTATCCATTTTTGCAATGAATTCAAAAATGGAAATTTGAAACATAACGCCGATTGTATGTGCATACCGTCGTGAAAAAAAGAGAAAGTTATTTCTGTTATGTTCTCTTTTATGAAATCGTATGCTATATCTATAATATAAGAAGTCAAGTGCAATAATAACAAGAACTACTAATAATATTTGTAAAAAAAGGTGTTACATGTACAGATACACGTATATCTAAGCAGTTGGCAACTGATATAGTTTATAAAAAAAAGTAGCAACAATTCTGTTAATTATTATTATATATTTTTATGGACAGTTCAGCAAATATATCCGACAATGAGAAAATAGATTTAAGAAAATGCCTATTAATATTGGTGCTATTCATAAAAATAGTAGCATCGTAATATTTCATTCATGTTCAGTTACAGGCAGCGTGAATATTTGGCAATGTATACAATGATATGTATTCCCGCCATTGCGCGGTGGTTCATTCTTAGCCGGTCTACCGTCCTCCCCTCCAATATACGGTTGGACTCGTCCAATGTATTCGATCTCTTGCCGCGAAGTCATTTCGCGGTACCAGTACAGGTTATAACATATTTTGCCTTTAGGAGATTTGAAAAAATGGGATCACTTTTTGACATTGCATATAACATTAAAATATATTGGTAGAAAGTGACTGTGAATGATTTTTCGGATATTGTTTGGGTTCGGCCATTTTGAAGCGGAGTAGGTAAGGAAGAAGACATGCAATTGTTTTCATGTATAATAGGCAATTCGTCTATCCCTATTGACGCGATTAATGTTTGAACGAATGTTAGGTGAAAATTCTTATCTTCTGCGAAAGTAACGAATGTGTTTGAAAAAATAGAAAAGAATATCTCCTTTTGTGTATATATATATATGTATATACATATATATTTCTATGTCAGCCATGTGCATAAGTACATCGTTTAAAATGTCCTCGCAACCCGTACTGAACAGCCAATAAGGAAAGGGAAGTGAAGGCACGTGACCGTAGTTGACCAATCCTAACGGCGGGATTTGAAATCGTGCGTGGTCTTTGTTCACGAGCCTACCGTCAACGTTACCTCAGTTCCGTAAAGGGGGCCTTGTGTCGGTGTTCGTTTATACATGGTCGCTGCCAAAAATCGCATAATTCTGTTGTAAATATATGTGTGAAAGTGGTGCTTGCTCGCGAGGACGACGTGCTTCAAGGATTGTCAAATACACGGTAGGTCTTGTTAAACTTTATTATTTGCCGTTCACCAGAGTCTCGTGGAAAAATTGTGGAAAAATATTTCGTGTTCTTTGCCGGCCCGCCGAGCCATCGATGCTTTGGAGTGTCAAGGCACAGGGGGGCAGTCATGACGCTATGAACGCAGGTTTTTTTTTCCCTTCGCTCTTGTGCAAAGTGTATTGTATATTACGATACCCCTACATTTACGTTCATGTGTATTAAGAATCAGTGCTAGTTCTTGATGGATCTGTCAGCGTCGGTCGGTGGCTTCGTGAGTTTTTCTGGCCTTGCGCGTTGCCGGTATTTTTAGGCTGTTTTAGGTGATAATTTTACGATTGGCTGTGAGATTCATAGGTTTGCCGCGCTCCACCGATTCGATGGCGTAGGCGGCTGTGAGCGTATCGCCATGGCAATTATTTATTATACGTACAACGTTTTGTGAAAATATACAATCGCCCGGTCAGCTCGTGTGTCAAATCGACTTGAATGAATGATTCATCGCGAGCAGAATGGGCCTCGCCATAACTTTCGGCGGGAAGAGAATGCATTACCGGGAAACCTTACCGATGTAGCATGTATTTCCGGTAATGAAAGCTATTGTTTTGCCGCGCTGCCCTCTACTCCACTATGTCAAGTTTGCATTTATTTTGCACGAAAATCACTTTCGTACAAGTTTGGAATTCAACAGGACGTCGTGGGCGCAATTTTCTTTTTGTTACATCGTATTAGGTGATTGGCATGCAATTTCAATATTCGTGTTGCGCATCGGGGATTCATTTTTCTTTCCGCCGCTGTAAACAACAGAATTTTGTGTTCCACCTTGCTGACAAACGGTCGAATTTGCACAAGCTGCTGTCGATTTCTAATTTTACACCGAATCTCCATTCTACGCTGTTTATTGCTTTAATCGATGCTTGCGCAATGTTGTTCCGGAGCCCCATAGTTAATTTACTTTATGCGTCGTTTATTAAAAAAACCTATCATCGCAGATAATTGAAAATCGATAGGTAAGTTAAGCGGTTCCCTTTTTGCTGATAGTAAACGATCGTTGCTGGAAGAAATCGTGAAATCAACCATCATAAATGTAACAATTAACGGGAGTAATCTGAAGCTCTCTTCGCTTTGGCTGCAGGCAATCAATAACAGAGGTAACAATTAAAGGTGGTATATAATTTTCGCCGGGGATTAGGATTTCAAAGACACGCAGCTATGGATATTCAGGCAGGGAAAGGGGCTCAGTGTTATTAAAAGTGATATTTAATCCACTGTAATTATTTTACGATTCACAAAAGATGTATTGATTTTTCGTAGGAACATTTCTTGGAAGGAAGTTTTTCGAAAATGTTGCAAATAACGAGTAGTAGAGAGGTCCCCCTCGCACTTTCAAGCCTCGCCGCCACGAAAGCTATTGACCGTGGGAACCTTCTGAGAACCCTACCCCTCGCCATATGCCCACCGCAGGAAATATCCTACAGGCTCGACCGAAATTTACCTCACTATATATGCATGTGTATGCATGTTCACGAATGATTATGTGTCACTGATGTTCACCCGATTCGCCAAACGCATTCTAACTTTTTTCGTTTACCTTTAATTACGTGCTGGTATTTTGGTTTTTCTTCAATTTCAACATTGTACCTTGGGAAACTGTAGCGTAATATGTATAATGTACTCCACGTCAATACAAAACTTTACATCATGAGATATTAAGATCGTCATAATTGCAGGTTTCAGCGTCCTTTTCTGTCCCTCTTGCGTTCCTGTTTGCCGAAGGATCATTTGGTGCGAACATTTAATTCGCACGATTGTTCTGTAACGAGGCAGGAGAGTGCCTCTCGAACAAGTTAGAAAGTCGCGTCGAAAGATGTGGTAAGATAGCCGTAAAAAGCTTGTAGATTACACTTTCGTACGATGCTTTTGGTATCGCTTGTGTTGCCGTTGTTATCAAGCAGACCTGCCCTAACGTAATTTCTGATACGCGGATGTTCCGTTACGCGTATGTCAAACAGTCGAATTGATCGGAATTAGGAATTTATTCGTCCAAAGTGTACACGCAATTCTCATTCTAGATGATCGTGTTTTAATTTTCAGCAATCTTCTATCCCCTACCATTGTTCAATCCAATCAAGATTAAGGATCGATTTCTGTACGATTTCTGTTGAAGCATACGTATAACTTCGGACCGTCAGAAGTGTAGAGAAATGAGAGCGCAAAGAGGATTTCAGTTGGAAAGCGATATATTTGTCATAGAATATTATTATTTAATTTTGCGTTCGTATTTATGAGGAAGTTCAATCAACAGATAAAACTGAATTAAATCTGAACGAAGACCGTGGCAATCTCGTAGGAGCTATGACATAGGTGCAACAGCACGCGGAGGAAGGCACTTCTTCGCTTCAATTTGCCATTGACACACGTCCACGTCGTCGATCCGCCCTATCGCGCGTTGCTAAAATGCGATTCCACGTGTGGAGCACGTAATTTATTTTCAATTAATATCGGCGCATAATTCTAGCCGAAACGGGAGGGACCGTTACGGTGGTAATTTATGTAGTAAACTGATCCATGGATTATTGTGCATTCATTGAATACTCCCTTTATTATCGTAGGAAATAGCTGGCTCGTAATTAGGACCGATTAGACAATTGGCAGTGCTGGAAAGCGTATCAGAAAGGCAGCGAGGCTCGGTGAATTTTCAAACGGTCTTGCCTGCCGCAAGACCGGAGTCAGTCAGTGTCCCTCTTTTCTCTCTCTCTCTCCCTCTCTATACACCACTAATACAGCAGAATCAGGCTTTGTGTTTGCGAGTGTATGCGCATATGGCGGCAGGGTGCAGACACGTTCTCGTAGCTCTCTCGCAAACACTGGTCGACCAGTGGCAGGGATATCAGATCGATACTCGGCGAGAAGCGCGGGTAGGAGAGGCACAGCTATACGTATCTACGGTTGGTCCATCGCAAGATTCAGGCTGCTGGTTCTCTATGCACTGCTGAATGCGCCTCTTCTTCCTTCATCCAATGCAGACCAGATTCGACGGACTCGCTCCGTTAATCTCTCTGTTACTGGCAAGAGTACAATATCTCATGCTTCTCCCACTTTGACTTGCATTTCTGATTTATCTCTCCACACGATTTTGATTATTTCAACGAAATAGAAAGCAGTGCGGGCTGGCGTCAGCGGGTTTAGTTGCAGTATCTCATTAGGTTCGAGTATCAATACAAAGTAGTCGTCTATATCTTCACTTAAAGAGCTGCATACACATATTGTTTTTTTCTCCTTTCGTAAGATAGATAAGGAAGGCGGCGATTATGGTGCCCCGGCGCAGTAAGTTAAAAACGATTCGCTCATAATTCCTTTTTACTCGTTTGATTGACCTCGTTAGCCTCGAACTCGGAGGAAAAAGATGCCAGCCGTACCCCGGTTCCCTCGAGCGTTTATAGCGCGAAAATTGTACGAGGAAACGCGTGGTTAGATCGGTACGATCAGCAGTACTCTGTATCGTCCAACCAGTTTCACGTCGATCCGATCGATATGGCTATGCTTAGTATTTGAAGCTTGCATTTGAAATTATCATCTAATCTCGCCTGACCAGGGAAAGTTGAATTACAAGCGTATAGAATTTGTTAGCAGTCTCGAAGCAACGTCCGTTGCTGTAACGGATATTCCGGTCATATTGCGGCTTGACGGTCACGAAAGAATTCCATTGTTCGAGGAAACAGAAAAATTTCCGCGGCAATTTCGCAGGCCCAAATATTCGATACCTGCCCTGGGTCTCCTTTGTGAACAACTCATTGGGGTGCCCAAACGTATACTTTCACTCTGTCGTGGGCAAAATTGAGACGGAAACGAATATTATACCTGCCGGGGGGGCAACAAAAAGGTTTACATACTGTTGGCGCATGTAATTGGTCGCAGGTAATACTCGTTCGCGCATTGGGTGATGTACTCGTTCGTGTGGCCTTAGTTAAGATTTTCATCTTTTACGTAACCAATAGAGAGTTTGTAGAAACGAGCATCGCTTTCTCGAGCATTTTGCTACTGTAATCAATTCTCTGAGGAATTTCATTAGGTCTGATTGTGGCAAGTGGCATAAGAAAATTCGTAATATGCATTGTGTTCATTAAAATCGTTATCTCGAAGAGTCAACCGCGTGGCTCATTTGCATACAAGAGCGTAAAGATAAAAAAAAATGGTACGCGGTCGAAGCCCGACTAGTCCAGGTCGAGAACATTATCGGCGGAAGCGTGTACCGCCTCGTCGAGGAAGTAGCCGGTGAGCACCGCGGCCATGGGAAAAGATCTGCCGTGAGATGTCTTGTGTTTTCACGACCGTGAAACCGACGTTCGACGTATTCACGTTTTACATGTTCCTCCCTGTATGCGCTGAAAGGTTGAGTTGTTCTCTTGGAACGGCAACAGTTCCCCTCTTCCCTATACGTACTCCATCGCAGGCACGGTGGCAAATTCTCGTGGGATCACGGTCCGAAATGCGAATAGCCTTTTCTTAGAATAATTTCGGGTAAAAATGGAAAATTTGCTCGGAAACGGTCATGCGGGTATAACGAAGGAAAAGTTAATCGAAGAAGACTGGCAGGTAGGGCAATAGGCCTGAGAAAGCCCGAGTAATTGAGCCGGGGCTAAAAATTCGACGCTACCTGCCAGGAAAGACTTCCGCTGTCCGACACGCTTCGACTCTCTTCTTACCTGCACGTAATGGTAGTTTCGAGAACAAAGGGACAGCCAGCCTTACACCTGTGCCTGCAAATATCGCAGAAACGCGCGTGGTGTATCTCGGGCCCCTTTTAGCAGCCCTTTTAACTGTATATTCCATTGGTCGGAAAGTTGAATTTGGAAAGCTGCAACGTAGGTAAAAGCCCATCGGAGAAGGACGCCAAATACTGTAGGAAAATTCAGCTGTCGGGGTTCGACGACTCCTAATGAAATTGCTCGCTGCAGCTGTCCGCCGCCGAGACCTAATGCAGAGGAAGGATAAAAGCATGACGTGCTTTATTTGGTACCGCGAATTTATAGGCAGCTCTAGCGCACGATCGTATCAGCAAAGGATACTACTATCTCAAACTGAATTTATCGTTCGACCGAACGAACAATTTTTCAAGCAAGCAGTTAACGCGTATCATCTGCGCGTAGCAGAGGTCGGAAAAGTCTCGTAGATTCCAGTTATCGAGGCGTTCAACAAAAGTTCATTTATTAGACGAGCGCGATTCACATTCGACTCACTTCATAAGCCCTCTTCTACACGATACAAACCGGTTCTCGGCCAGCGATCACAAAGAATCCCGCCGTTTTACGCGCACGCAAGCCTGCACTGCCGATTGCTCGACTTGACCTCCCCCCTAACATTTATAAAAAATTATTGTTCACTTTACCACTGCCAAAATGTCCATCGTTTCCTCCACCAATTTATCCGCCAATTTGTCTAACATTTCGTTAACGACGGGTAGCACAGATCGTTCGTTTACCTCTTATTTGGTGCACCTCGTCGTTTTTTTGTTTTGCTTCCACGCGATTATGCTCTGAGCAGTCGGGGGGCCAGTTTTCACGTCGAAAAAAGGCTTACTCGAGACTCGTGTGAGGCGCGTTTAGGATGTTTGAATCTACTCCGAGGCCAATATTTGCCCATCAAGTTTCTCGTATTACCGAGAGGATACTGTATTCAAGAGATGCTTTTCAAAAAGGTTACTTCCCGTCCCGACTCCGGACTCGTACCTGTCAAAGCTAGACATCGACCTGTGACTTCTTTTTACCAATACTGGTTTCAGCTACGGAAGAACTTGGCCAAGCTTGTTCCCGGCATCTTATCGAATTCGAACAATACCGCCACCTTTTATCAATCGTCCACGAATATCGACGCGCTTCGACTTAACTACTGTCAAGACCAGGCTGATGCACCTCATTATCGTCAAGCTTGCCCCGACGAAGGAAAGCACTGAATTTTCCTCTCTGTTTATCAGTCGCATCGTTTTGCCGCAGGCATTTCGTCAGGTGTTACAGGCATACATCTGCAACCGTGTGCACGCATACACAGTTACGAAAGCCCGGTGAAAGGGAAATCTCGTCGATTGTTGTAACCTGGAGGAGTTATCGTGCTCGAGTTGAATTTTATAGCATTGTAGCGTTGTAGCATTGCTACCTGTGCACCCAAGTATCGCAATTAGTCGAGATTATTCGGTGTACTTAAACAGCATTCGATGAGCCAAGATATGTATGCATATATGTATGTATACCTCGAGAATTGTTGGGACTAGGATGGAATAGAGATAGCTGCGGAGAAGGAACCCTCGCGATCCGCTAAGGATTTCAGGTCGAATAGCTTCAGGGTCTTAGGATCGCCTGTAGCTGAAGGGCCCTTCTCGGAACTCGAAGTTCAAGAGGCAACGAGGGAAGGAGATTATCCTGTTGCATGAACGGGACACAATTTTCGACGACCACCATTCCAACAGATGCCCATGAACAAAATTATGTACCCGCGATTTTCAATATTTTGCCTATTTATGCCAAAGTTTGCAAAATTTTGTGCTGCTCGAGTTTGAGGTAATCGCGCAGCACGTAAAGCACGTAAGCCTGAACGTGTAAGCGCATCGAGCAAAGTTCCATTACACTTATGCGGCTAAAAATATCATTCAGTCACGTCGGCTTGAATGCCTCGTATGCGCGTAAACCCTACACTACGATGCGAGTTACGTCGAGCAGGGTCAGTTCTCTTGCATCTCTTTCTCTTTGTCTTGTGCCTTCTCGATCTGCCTCCCATTACCATCCCTCTACTGATAATTTACCCGGTTGATTCTTCCACTCTACACCGATATGTGGAGCACTGTTTCGATTGAATGGTGGCAAAGAATTTTCGTACTGCTACTTGTACGGTAACTCCTCGCATGGAAGTTTCGATAGATTGTTGAGAAGTGGTCCGAAATGAATGACCATCGACGCGATTAGACGCGGACTTAGGTGGGGGCGTGACGAGAAAAATTCGCGGCAGAGAACAAAATGAGTACGGCAGTGGGCAGCGGATTCACCTTCAGCACGAAGTCTCGGAGTAAACGGGGATGGAAGAAATTATATAGACGAGAAAGGAAAGCGATCGCAGAAAGAATGAACAAGGGCGGTCTGTTGTCCGAGAGGGTGGAAGGGGAGGAGACTGGCAGTTCTGAAGAAAACAGAGGACAACGAAGAACGGAGCGTAATAGTTAAACGCGCAAGAGTGGGGCCGCAAGCTGAGCGAAGGGGACGGGGGACTGATACTACGAGTCCACGCGTTCTATAGTAAATCGACTATAGTACTATGAGTCAGTCACACCCACAAGCCGGTTGTGGGTTCAAGACCCTCGTTGCGCGCTCGTACACACTGTGTACACCAAGTATACACGCGCTCACACGACCGTGCGCGCGTACGCGAGGTCACGCGCACGTACACTGTCGAGAATATATTGGCCTTGCCACGAAAGAGACCGTAAGGATGATCTTTATGCTCGATATACATTCATTGAAATTCACCGGCATACATTTTTCAGGCAGAACCATATTAACGATACGATGGCACTGCCATGTCACATTTTCCGCGGAACTTGAAATTACTCCTGCCTTGAGAGCACGGTTGAACGGCCAAATGAAAACGATCGACGAGCTTCGGGTTCCATTGAGACCGATATTCCGAAACCAGCTGGGTTTAAAAGCCATACCCACGGTCGATCTCGAAATATACCTCGGCTGTCCCTTTTGGAGCAGATGGGAGATATACGAAATCGAAATGCATCGTTCCCTCTAACATTGTACACGTCCAATTATTTCTGACTCGTGCCTCTTTGTCGTGCACTGAACATTGTTTTCGACGGTCTGCATTTCAGTCAGGTGAATGTTGGATACGGAGAGTAGACACGGTACTGGGCTGGTTCAGGGACCGTCGAGGGACCCTTGGCTCACGATGGATTACTACCTTGGCACGGACAGTCTTTCGCTGCAGGAGATGCTCGATGTCGACATCAAGTGTGAGATCGAGGGTGTTATCGGTGGGCATACGGAACTGGGTTTCAATTTCACCGACATGTCACCCTTAGAGATGGACGATGATCCCATCGGATGTCAAAGCGATCTAAGCGGGTGGCTAGGTTCCACTAGTCTGCTCAACGGGAACAGCAATAGTTCGAACAGGTAATTTATATCTATATGCTGCTTGTATATGAAAATTTCCATACTTATTTGTATATTAATTGAATTATTTCACTTCAGCAATTTCAATCTTGACCTGAGCGGAAGTGACGCGGCCTCCATTATGGTGAACCCTAACTCGGTGATGCCTCACCTAGCCATTCGAACGCCAACTCCGAACAACAGCCGGAGGCACTTCTTGTTCTCGTCGAAGAAGGACGCGAAAGAACAGACGATCGACGGCGGGGAGGACGTGGAGAACGAGGGTGGCAGTTGCACGGAAAACGAGCACGAAAACGAAAATGAAAACGAGAACGAGAATGACAACGAGCAAGAAAACGAAATCGAAAACGACACCGAGACGGAGCAATACGAGAACGACATCACGGAAACTGAAGATGATTCCGATGACGAACAGGAGGTCACAAAATCGGTGACACCGTCCACGTGTAAAGCCATCTCGATATCAGCCGCAAAAACGACATCCCTTCAGTTCACAAAAGCACAGATGACCCCAAAAATAAACGGTGTATCTGGTATCAGGGTTCAAAACTTCAAAGTACTACAAACCTCCAACCAGATGCCGCAGCACGTGCGGAAACAGATTTATAATAACAACGTGCACGTCAGTTCGGGAGCTGCCGCCACGCTCGCCACTGTAAAAAGGGAGAAAGAGTTCGATCTGTCGGACTACGACGACAAACCCTACCCGAAACCGGCTTACTCTTACTCCTGTCTGATCGCTATGGCGTTAAAAAATAGCCAGACGGGTTCTCTGCCTGTCTCCGAGATATACAATTTTATGTGGTAAGTAAACATTGATCGCTACGTTTTACAATTCAATTTTGTACTTCTACAAGCAATAACAAAATAATCTATGAATTTAAAAAAATGGCCAGAGTGTTGAAGCGTGTTTAATATTTCTTTTGACACGTAACGTACAATAGAGAGCGTATTCTTATTTGGCGAGCGATGCGCTCTCGGCAGCTTATTTTCAACCATTTGGGCCGGAAGGATAAGGGCTGGTCGAAACCCTACGGTGTTCGGGTCACGAGGGGAGAAAGTATTGTCCTTCCTTCTTTATTCCCAGGTTACAAAAGGGGGAATCGGCCATTTTGTATGGGGCCCGTGGGGCACCAGGTGCATGCTGCTGCACAGTCCTCGAATAAAATGGGGCGATGGACGGGGATCTCGTTATTCTTTTAAGTAGATTTCATTTCCCCGTGCGAGAGGGGAAGCAGTCGTTGCCACTATTGTTATAACAATGCCTCAAAAACGACAGCTCTACATCGAGATTATATCGAGAGAGAAAAATACTTCAAATAATATACATCACTTTGTAGCATGCCGTTTGCTATTTTGTTATTGCTCAGTTCGCACTAGAGAATTTATTGTAATAATTTTTGTTGTTCATTTCAGCGAACATTTTCCATACTTCAAAACGGCGCCGAATGGCTGGAAGAATTCAGTTAGGCATAATTTGTCGTTGAACAAATGCTTCGAGAAAATCGAGAAGCCTGCGGGGAATGGAAATCAGAGGAAAGGTTGCCTATGGGCAATTAATCCCGCAAAAGTGGCAAAAATGGACGAAGAGGTACAGAAGTGGTCAAGGAAGGACCCCTTAGCCATTAAGAAAGCAATGATTTACCCAGACCACTTGGAACTCCTAGAAAGGGGAGAGATGAAGTACGCAGGTAGTGGTGATGTATCCGAAGAGACAGAGAGTTCAGGCGACGAGGCGGTAGAAGAGAGCACGGCGTACGAGGAATCGATTCACGGCCACATAGCTACAAATTCAGTGACGGATAGTTACGACGAAAGCAGCCAGGATTGTGATGTAGATATTCACGAGCATTTATACGACGAAATCGATATCGATCAGCATAAGGATGCATTGCACATGCAATTAAACATCTCTAAGCAAGAACCGTTTGAATATGAACTGAGCACCAGTACGAAAAGGCAAAAAACTTTAGCCGGTGCGATACAGGGAAACTATGTGTATCAACCCGTTACTACTTCGCGAAGAAAAATGCCCCTCTTTCTACGAGCTGGTGCGGGGAACAACTCTTTTCTCAAGATCGACTAAGCTTAGATTTATCGTACAGTTGCAAATACCTAGTTTTATATGTATCTATAGTTATAGATA
Source organism: Nomada goodeniana (assembly GCA_963969485.1). Lineage (NCBI taxonomy): Eukaryota > Metazoa > Arthropoda > Insecta > Hymenoptera > Apidae > Nomada > Nomada goodeniana. The sequence continues at coordinate 347,869 of OZ018306.1, read as the reverse complement.
AATTAGCAAGTACGCGGGAACTGGTGTTCGAGTCTATTTCGTGGGAAATATTTGGTACGTGTAGAGCATTCCAGTTTTCTCCTGTTAAAGTAGCCTATGAAATCATTAACCCGGTTCCTCTGTTTTATGCATATTCCCTTCCGTTTACTTACAAATGGGGTTGCGTTTGTCAGTGAATCGGAACAGAATCCAACAGAGGAACAGGGTTAAGAACTGTCACGCAAAGGACTTGTGTATCACGAGAACCTTGTCGTTAGTTAAAGGAATTAGCGAAAAGCCCTGAGATTTAAAAGAATTGATTCCACCACTTCATCATCTTTCATCTTTCTCGTTCTGTCTCTATTTCCTGCGAAACCAAGCTTCAACCATTTCTGCAACACCACAATCATTGCAATCCTAATATTTTAAATCTTCATCTTTTCTGGGTTTTCGCTAATTCCTTAGACGCATGATGTACAAGTCCTTTAAGGTGCAACGTGAAATTAAGGAATACACGATTCAGTCATTTTTAGATTACATAGATCGCCGCTTAGATTTTCCAAACGCGAGGAATGTTTCGGTATCAAATATGGTTTGGCGATGGCAGATTGATAATAATTACATTGATCATAATCGTAAAATCGGACTCAAATTACCTAATTCATGTTTTCTATTTGTACACACGAAATGGATGCGTCGAACATGTATCTAATTTCCTTTGGAGCCATTTTTTTATACGGAACTATTTTGATAGTCGCCATTGTATGAAATTCATAACGCGTACCGATAATTGCGCTAGACGAAGAGGGGTAGAAAATGGAGGAAAAAAAAGAAAGAGTAACCATAAAATATTAAGTAACGATGTAAATCGATAAGTATTTTGGTCAACAAATGGCCAGACTGATGTATTATACTTTTTATACATTGCTGGACTAAGTAATATTTATAAATTTTTACGCGATTGTATACCTGACAGATATATAAAGTTACTTAGATTCGCATAACCAGGTAGAGTACAAAGACGAGACAGACAGCTATAGTAGAATTTGGGTTTGTAAAATTTTGTAGCATATGTAGAAACAGTTGGGAATTGTACACCTAATTTAGAAGTTGATGTTTCCGACGAAGTCTCGTACATTTCTCCTTTTATTTCGTTCATTGCTTCTCTTATTTCACTTAGTTGGGTTTTAATTGTTTAATCGTAGCTGTGGAGGATTCCTTGGTATTGAACTTTCAGGCGATGAACTTTCACGGTGAACGTGTAATTATTATATATTTTCATCCTGAAAAAGCAGTCGGAAGGATCTACTTGATTAGCTTTGGCTTTTTCTCTTTATAAAACATACACGATAGGATTGCTTAGAATGATCATAATTGCTCTACTCGAGTAAGCAAAATTTGATTTTCTGTTCGTACCTCAATATGAAGGAGATGCGTTAAAAGGAATCGAGCACAAGATGCGTTCGGAGCTCATATTTTTAGATATTTTCTGTATACGTTGCCAAGCAAGCAAAACGTGTTAAAGTATTGCACAATTATAAACGACAGTTTGCTATTCAACCTGACACATATCATTGGACCAGCTGGTTCAATTCAGGAAATCTTACGACTGATTTACAACGTTATAATATTTCACGACCCTTATACGCTTGTGTCAGGTGTGTTCCGCGACGGCCGAGATTTGTTTTTTATTGTTTCTTCTTCGCTCTGCGTTTGTGAAAAGCAAACGCATCGTATTCCGATAGTAGCAAAGTTTTTTCATGTACTTCGTAAATTGTACATTGGAACGTTCGAAGTAGATTCGATCGAAATCTGTAAATAACTACATGAATTGTCTTTTTACAAACTAGCTATACAGAAGAACAGTTTCGTCTCGCGTGGACACTGTGTACGATGCTGCTTGAAGGTGTACAAAGGCAACTATTCTTTCTACGAAAAATAAGAAAGGAGGCCGAACATAATTCGAGACATGGGTCCAAACGTAATAGAGTTTATCTAACTTAATAATTAGCTTGTATGTACTTTCTTCTGTTGACTGTCTGGAAGATTTTCGTTGAGAAACATATTTTTGTACAGACATTGTATATATCCTTCTCTTCTTCGTTTCTGATAATCAAACGTAACTTTCGATCGAGCGTCATGACTTATACAGGCACGAGCTTCTTGTAAAGAAAGAGAACGGTAATAACAGATAGATGCATAAGTTTTAAAAATAATTAATCGTTTGTCGGAAACAATATTCATGCATTTAATTGTAAATCATTTGATTTTTTTTATACACCTGATACTGTAATGCAAGCGACCGTAGAATTACTTTATTACTCCTTAAGCGATTACCCAAGTTAAACGTCTAAGTAATGTCTGATCTCGACAAACTATCTCCGGAAGGAAAGAAATTCTAATGTTAGACATTACTCTTGGCTCGTGTACACCTTGAGCAATGCCATAATAATAATGAATGTATTTTTTTAATGCATATTCCGCGATGGTGCTGCGAGAATCGAATGCTAATAAGTGGTGGCACACCTCAGCGAGTGGGCCAATCATCTTCAAATACTTGATACCAGTTCTGGTAAAACTTGGTAAAAATGCCATACGTTGGAGGATTTTAATGTAATTGGATTGTTCCACATATTTCTTTGAACAAACCCAAGATTGAATTCATCCATTTGTTATTGATCGCAGCATCAAACATCGAGTTGCTCGCTTATTATATAATCGGCGATCAAACTTGACGAGTATTAATGAAACTTTCGGAAATAATTGTCGGTATATAAAAATCCTCCTATGTTGTGAATAAATTGCATTCACAATCAGCATGGCCCAGGTCATTGCTCGCGCTAGAATTGCGCTCGAGCACTTTTATTTGGAAGAAAAGATTTTTCCAAAATTCCTCGTATATCATACATAACATACTTGCTGTGTGTATGATCCATGAGTGATAGAAATGAACAATTACACTGCCAATTAGTGGTTGAAGCATTCTCGATTCTTTGCCACTGTTTTAAAGATCTCTTTGTACATGATCGATGTTAATGTTACATGATTAATTAAGTTGTGATTCGAATATCAAGTTTTTCATATGTAACTTGAAAGTATTATGACTCACCAGCTGTACAACAAAATTATCAGATTGTCACAATATTTGCCGTATAAAATATGACACCCTTTGGTATAGCTGATTCTCTCACCGAGCTGGGAAGTACTAAACAGATAGAAAACGAGCAAAGAAAAAGTAAAAGAGAGGAAATGCTTAAAAGTCAGACAAATACTGTACATAGATGCAAATAGTGTCCATTGTGATGAAAATATTGATCCAATTAATAAAATGAACAATCCATTGTGCAGAATCTGCATTCCACATGAAGAAGCTTTTAACCCTTTATTTTTAATAAGTATAAGTACGAGAGAATTTTAAAGTCGAGAAATTATCACCATTCTTAAACATGTGACAGATTTATTTTTATTTTTCTACATAGAGAAGTAGAAGGGCGAGAGGTGATATGATACAACCCTTCACCCCAGAAATTATTTATAAATAAGGGGTTAAATGGTTGCGAGTGATGGCACTTGTAATCCATGATTAAATTAAACGAACGTACGATAAGAATGTAGTTTAGTTTTTGTACCTGTTTGTAATATTTCTATACAATACTATTAATGTATGTAACACTTGTGTAGGTAGCAGCAGATTAATTTGTAACAATAATGTATATGTGCAATGAGAAGGTTCAGAAATAAAATGTTAAGAAATGTACAATTATGTCATCATAGCACCTTCACTGGAATATACATATAATAAGCCGACGACATAAGTTACAAACATTTAAAAAATCGGCGAAAATGCACGCCAGGTCGTTTCAATTATCTCGAAGGTGCGAAATATCTTCTGGTGGCGTCAGAATAATGATCGAGTGCTGAAGATGATGGAACAGGATGCCGCTACGGGACACTAAACGATTTACAACAGCGCCATACGTTGTTCATTTCTTATAAACAATTTAATACTTCGTTTCAAAATTGCACCAACACTGTACATGGGTGTCACTCTAAACAGGTCCAGATGGTTCCTTGAGTCGAGAACTTCAATTTGAGAGGTCGTTGCTTAAAATCGGCCCGGTAGAATCCAAGATAATTGAATTTGTTTAAAGAAATTATAAACAAATGCGATTACTGCAACTTCCTGGCTAGATACAGCAATGACCAAACGAGATAAATTAAAGCCAGATGCATAGGCTACCATCTCCAATAGGTGTGAACATTATGCCATGTGCAGTTCATTTGTTATAAACAATTAAACAATTAAAATTGTTATTACGGCCAACTGCGTATAGTTACAGCAACGGGGTATTTTTTCTCGTGTAGCTTATTCGTTTCCCTTTCGTTTGACATCAAATTTATTAAAAAACAATCTCCAACAGCCGAGATAACAACTTATAAAAATTTTGTCGGTAACGGTATGTCGATAACCAGACACGTGGCGCCATCTCGCGTTTGCGGCCTTTTTTGCGATTTCGCGCACCGCCAAAATCGAATTCCTGGATTACATCGTTAATTTAAACAATTGCATTTTTCTCGGCTTTTAGTGCGTATTTCTTAATCGGGCTTGTCTTAAATTAAAGCTGCGGACCATAGCTATCTCCTCCAATAGTTGCAACAATATGGCATTTGCGGTTTAAAAGTTATTAACAATTAAAAAATCGGCAAAAATGCACTCCGGGTCACTGCATTTATCTCGGCTTCTGGAGGCGCTAGATGAATGATCGAATGCTTAAAATGAAGGTAAATAGGAATTGGATAGTGTAGTATGAAAGGAATCGTTAATAACAAGAGCAGTTAATTTCCTTCATTGAATATTTATTCAAACTAGTTTACAATGTCCAAATTACACAATTATTTAAATTATACACTTTGAAGCGATTACTTATAAACCATTCTTCAAAGGTACAATGCATCCTATAATAAAACTTATAAATTTAAATTACAACACTTGTGCAACCTCTGTATACGTAGATTATTTATTATACTCTTCATTTTATATTTAGTAATGACCCGAAGATAAGGCAGAGGCACGACTAGTTTCAATCACTTCTTTAGAGATGACAGCACTACGGGCCAAAATAATGACTAACTTATTTGTTCACTTATAAAACAAATTTATTAATTTATTAAAAGATATACAATACCAGCTTCTTACAGGTGGCAATATATCGATAAAAACGTATTGGGATTTCTGTTTTAGCAATTCCATATACAAATGGATCTTGTACAATGCGTTATCTGTATATAAATCTGTGAGATGCAATTATTTTAACACGATGTAGAAACAAAATTCGGATGCAATTCTTAAACTATACTTCAAACGTAAATTAATATTAAACAGCTAACAAAGAAGCTGAAAAATGAAATCTGTGTCTCATTCGCCTCTATATAGTGAACCCAGTTATGTGTACCCAAAGTGTAAAATTAATTGAACTCTGTTACAAACTTACTTTTCCCTCTTCGTAACTCGTTGCTTAATATTTAACTTAATTGAATCTACTTATACGGCACACAAAGCCTATCGCGAACAGTAGACAGGGTCGAAAAAACCGTCGAGTTCGGTTATGAAGTGTGCAGAGTGAATCTGTCTGAAACAGCTGTTCTGCTGCTCGATGGTTGCTTTGACAGGGTGGTCGAAGGATAAAGCGAATGTTTTATTTAAATTTAACCCTTTTAAATGATATCGCGAATATTCCGGGGCGAAAATGAGAATGCTGCTGTTAAGAGAAAGCGACAAATTGACACATTGAAAATTTTCAACGACAAGTAAGACAGTTTTCGTTTGCGATCCTCCTGACTTAACCTCTTTCTCATTCATCTCCCTATTTGCTTGACGAACCTACGCTATATTAGTTTGTTTTCAGAATCTATAGATGTACATTTTATGAACTTATCGTGCAAAATGAATTACATTTGCCAACGCGTAGCTTTTTTGGACAACTTAATAAGCGAATAATTGCACGTTTTGCTCCCACGCTTTAGTTGTGGCACGAAAATCAATGATATTAACGTTTTCGGTACAATATTCGTGTTACAGTGTAGTTGAATTAAGGGAAGATGTGGAATATCAAGTACAATTCAATGCTGGGGAAAGGAGAATGGCAATTGTGGCCTCTTTGTCACCGGAGTTTCCATTGGAGAAGCCAGTACTCAGAGTCTCTCCAGCTATAAGTCATCCTTGGTGTAACGAGCATAGTGAAATCACAAGTGCTCCGGGTTTACTTAACGTAAGACAGTTATCATTAATAGATGCATTCAATAGATTCAGGTAGATCATATAGCTTTGCGTGTTAGTTCACAGTGCACAGCGATCTTGGTCGTGTTGTTCAAGCTATCATTAGAGAATTTAGCAAAAATCCACCGCAATTGTTGGAAGACATCTCATCAGGATCCGTGAAATCGTATAGAGGTACACATATTGTTGAAATATTAACAACAAAACGAAGAACATAAATTGGAATACTATAGCATTCTTCACAATTGATTGGGATGTACTTCACAGATTTACAAGGAAGGAGTTCACCATCTTATTCTTTGCAACAGTATCCAGAAATTCCATCCACATCGTACAATTCTTATTACCCAACACAATTTCAGCAGTTTTCGTCTGCAAGTGGAAATGCTTGCACTTACACTTACAGCCATGCAAATACGGGTAACATATATGTAACAGATGTCCATAAAAAGTTTGGATCGCCATCTCAACATTCAACATATGTTCCAAACTCTGCAAGTGGTTCGCTTCATAATACAGATCGAACAAGATACAATTCAACTCAACATGGGATATACCAAAATTCGCATTACACAAACGCGAATTACCATCAACAATCGTTGGAAAATCAAGCCCAAAGGAACATTCGACAAAGCATAACATTTCCAGAGTTAAATAGCTTGACTAATGAGGACTTGAAACGGTTGAACGAGGATTACGACAGAGTAGATGAATTTTTGGATAAACATTCCGAGTTAAAAGACATTAATGCGGCTATTGACGACGCAATAGATTGGGTCCAAAACACTGCCGGTATAATCTAATAGTTTTCCATTTCCTTTAAAATATTCGTGATATTATTATTAGTAGTATTATTACTATTGCTACGACTACTTCTTTTTTTAGAGGCCAATGTTGCCAAAGAACCTGAGCTTAGAGAATTGCAGTCTGATGTAGCTAATAAAGTACAGACTGTTACAGTACTAAAGGCGACATACGACCAGTTAATCCAACGATACAACCAACTGTCTGAAGTATTTACTCCCGATCACATAAAAGAATGTTTAAGGAAAGCAGCAGATGAGAGCCACGAAGAGAGTGAAAAGATCGCTGAAAACTTTTTAAATAGAAAGATCGATGTTGAACGTTTCCTCAGCACATATATCGAATGTAGAAAGTTAGGCCAGGCAAGAAGAACTAAAGAAGAGAAACTAGCACATCAGTTGAACGAATTAAAACGAGCCGGTTATTAACGTAATGTATAATCTTATCTTTTTCTATGAATGAATCAAACTGTAAATAATGTCTAGTTAAATTAAATGATATTGTGAATTTATATAGCATTCGTGTTTGTTAAATATCTATACAGCAAAGATACTCGCTGGCTGAGAACATCTTTATAACGTATTACATATTACGTTGCTACGGTACGCCATCGCTTATTATACTTGTACTGCGTTGAAATTAAATGGTGTTACACACCTATGTAACATGGATTATTTGAAATTATGCCTAAACAGAAATGATTAGTTATCGAGAAGTCAAAGGTCTGCCTCAAACCGAGGAGAACTAGGCAATACTTGCATTAATTTCAAATGTACTTATTTTTCAATACTGGAACTTCCTTTTAAATAGATTTCAGTAAGTTGCTATTGCGCTGTGACATGCTAGAATTGCATCGATGTTATTATGATGAGTCCCTTTTTTTATTATGTAAATATGTATGTGTGCGCCAATATAATTAAACCGATTTTTCAAAGTTCGCTATTCAATGATGTTAATGTACTTGCTTATTCTATGGATGTTCCTAATATTGTAACATATTGACAATTGTATAGAGTACGTGGTGTATGAAACGTAAAGATGCTCTTTTTGAACGGTGTGACGTGTTGAGTAATTCCAATATGTTCGATACTTTATTATTTAAGCACGCAGCTTATGTTTTCAAAGGGAAAGCGAAACAAGATTTCGAATCGAATAATACAGGTAACGATGTGGAAATAATTTTATAGAAATCATAAGTTGTGTAAATAACTTAAAAAAGAAAGTTTTTAATAAAGAAAAAAGCGGAAGCAATGAATTGAAGCCTCACTAATTATAATGCCATACAGATTACCAGCTATTGCGCAGTTGTATTTCTTTCACATTAATGAAGAAAAAAATAACATCAGTAGAAAAACTTTACACTCCTTCACGTACATTGTTCGCTCGCTTCGTTAGATCAAATTCTTAATTAAGATATCGGTGTTCAATAGATGTGCGTTGTTAAAAAGAATGTTCAGTGATTCAGTGTGTCGATCAAGGATCAACGAACGAAATCATGATATATCTAGTGCCACTAGTAACACGAAGTCCTTCATGATAGTGGGTCAGTCTTCCGGGATGCAGTAACATCCAACCTGGTTTCGTGTCCGTAACAGAGCAATTATATCGGATGAATCGGCAACCTCCACCTTCATAATCTGTCCCTATTTTATTTAGAGCGATGTTAATCGTGTAAGTTGAGCTGTCATGATGCGGTTTCAACAATGGCTGTTCATCTGGACGATATCTTACGACGAAGTTCATCAGAGCACGCGGGGGCTGGAAATTTGATGTACTGCTATATTTACTTAATTTTTCATTGTTAGTACGGTGTTCATATTTCTACATATGTTTTAGTCCAATTCCTGATGCTTGAGTAATATCTTTAATTTTCTTAGAAATGATTTAGTGATTTCAAACAGTGTATGATATATATGCATATAGCTGGCTATGCACAACTAAAGTGTGATCCATGAAAGTGAAAATTTGGTAGCATGCTGCAGAAAGATACGAACAATGAAGTTATCGTGTAACGAGAATACGAAGCCTATTACCAGGAGGGTCGTGGTGCAACTGAAAAAACATGTATAAAACGAGCTGTGCAAACAACTTGTGCAACCAATAAAATGCTATTTCTGTGCCCCAATAAAGATGTTTCTGGATAAACCTTACGCTTGTATTGTAGCCTAAAAAAACATGTTCTTGCAAAGGGCCAACGTATTCGTAAAGAAACTTTAACCAAGATTCATGGAGGCCAACTTGTTTCATATGTATATCTCGTGTTGGTACGGCTTCGTATCCACCATCGATACGTGGATCCTAAAAAATGATGGATGCATGCATTAAAAAATAAATATCTTACATCATGATAATATCCAGTGAACACAAGTTCTTGCAGAGGTCTAACGTATTCTTTCAAGAAGTTCAGCCACTGGGGCTCATACTTTACTTGATTCATATGAATATCACGGGTTGGTACATTTTCGTAACCACCCGTTAGTCTCGAGTCCTGTGAGAAAAACTACCTTATTACCGTACTCAAACACCTTATTAAAATACAAATATTTGATTCTTTAATTGATGTAAAGATTACGGATCTGCACTATCATTCAAGTATGGTATTAAATACGGTATCATAAAAATCATAAATTGTCGTACCTGATTCGAACCATCGGACCACTTTCCGAATGTTTCCATAACGTCTATCAACTCTTTCGTAAACCTCTCGTTCACTATAGGGAACCAGTACACGTCTTGACACGGCTACAAAAAGAATTGAAGAATTTAAGTAAAAATGAACATAGGAAAAGATATAACATAATTATAAGTAAAATCGATATTATTCATACTTGCATCGGAATTCGATTCGGATTGAAATTCTCTGAATAATTCTGGTGTATGTATCTTCTTTCCCAGTCGAATTTATTGTCAAGAATTTGATACAAGTCGGGATGGGTTACTGTAATATCGTAACTATCTGGATTCACGAGATGCCCGTAATCAAATCTATTACTGACGTACATAAAGATGAAGCGTTCTCTGTTAGCATGAGCGAATGCCATATCCGTGTCCAAATCGCCTTCCAGATACGACGGACGGGTCTCCTTGTTTCTAATTAATGTAGCATTAATTAGATAGCAGTTGCTGATGAACGGTACATTCCATAGTCCTCTGAAACCATAGAATTTTATTTCGTCATGGAGATTACCACTGTTGGATATTACTGGTGTGCTGATTCAAGTGAATTGAGACAAATTATTAATTGGACACATAGCAAGACGCGGTCAGCTGTTCGCCCGGCTATTCTATCTATTACAAAGTGATGGTCACGGAAAATGTAGGAGCACAACGGCAAGAGGGTTGAGCTTCTCAGGGGTTCATGGTTGAAATATTTCGTAAAACACTCTGATGTCGGGATTGGTCGATGAATATACGAGCAACGGGTAATGCATAATTATCCAATTGAGATTCATAACTCTGTCACCAGTGACGACTACATGCCCACCGACAGGAGACCATTATTATTTTAGGTTGTCGGGGCAAGCGAAGCCCGAAGATTCGGTTTGACCATTTGTCAGAAGTAGCGTCCCCGAGTTGTTGGTAAGAGCTTGGAGATCGTGTTTGTTTTGCCAGGAAAATTTATTTTCCAGTGAAGTTTCATTGGTCCATAGTCTAGATTCTAGAGTATAAACGAGTACTTCGATCGCACACGTCTAAACAATTAGTGTATCATTACGAAAGTTATCTCCCAAGCAGTCCCAGTGCTATAATTCGAAAGTAGATTAAATTATTCATACGCGACTGTATACATACTTAGAAGATGAGTTACATACAAGCGTAACGACTCTGTACATAGTGTAACCAGAAAGAGATATCCAGAAAATTTGCAAACCGTTAGATCAAATGAACAGATGTCAAATTTTGTGCCTGTTCTGTTTCACCGCTCTGCTGATAAACACAGACGCGGCAAAAGGTGGAGGAGGCAGAGGCGGAAGCAGACGGGGTGGCGGACGGGTGTACAAGTCTCGAATGCCTATTTTAATTCCTCACAGAAATCCAGCTAGCGCGAATTACTACGAAAACAAAGATGTAAGTCTGAAATGCATAGCGATTCTGATAAACAAGTCAGAGATGAAACTCCAAAAAACGTCTATTTCTGAAAACTCTAGGGTGCACGAATAGTGAAAGCTTCTCACTTCGAACTAGATTACATGCTGGGCAGAAAAATCACCTTCTTCTGCATGGCAACTGGAATTCCAAGGCCTGAGATTACGTGGCTGAAGGATGGCATCGAACTGTACCACCACAAGTTTTTCCAGGTATTTTTATATTTATTCAAGTAGAAGGTTGTAGAAAAATGAAGTTTCAAGATTATTGTAAAGCACATATTTCCAGGTGCACGAATGGCCCGTGGGTAACGACACATTGAAGTCAAAGATGGAAATTGATCCTGCTACGCAGAAAGATGCGGGATACTACGAGTGCCAAGCCGATAATCAATATGCGGTCGATCGTCGTGGGTTTAGGACAGATTATGTCATGATTTCTTATTGAAGCCAGCACTCGTGCAATTACAACAGTTGAAACTGTTCTCGTCAATGAAACAATAATATAACTTATTAGGATAGTAGAAAAATGAATTACAAGTAGCGAATGAATAGCCACAGAATGTTGCTGAATACTTTCCAAGCATATTATTAACCAGCTCCCCTTTTTCATCTTTTTTAATAGCCGAAGCTCCCTGTTTGTAAGAAACTGAATAAACGATTTAAGAATTATACAGACAGCGATGATTTCTTTAACGCGCAACTGCTATACCCTCGTTAAGAAATTCAATGCGTAAATCAATGATACACTTGAAAATGTAGAGTTCCCCCAGCTCGTTACTCATTAAATCGCAATTGACTCTCATAAGTTAGGGGGGTACAATAGTAGCGTGAACCATAAAAGATATAAAAAATAATACAGCATTAGAAAATGTTTATCTGAGAAATTGCTATCGGATTCGTCAATTAAACAAATATTTGGATGGGCAGAACTGTCAGCGCTGCTACCTTAGATTCTGCCTTCTTTCGGTGTACCCTTAAATCGTTGGCGTACAAAATGAGTGCTCAAGTTGGCGAACTTAAAACTCGATCATGACCGAGTTGCAATAGGTGTCGGAGGAATAACCATCACACATATGTACGTACTCTAGTACACGTGCTTTACCCGTATCTATCTATACATCTGTAATAGATAGGAGAGAACACTAGGGGAGTAATGAGTAGGTGGCTGTCAGTTGCATCGGAGTTCCGTGTGATCGTCGTGCGTTGCATGTACCCAGTAAGTATTCGCGACATATTACCTTAAGGCTAACAATCTCTCTATCCTTCTGAACTGTTCTAGATTTCTTTTGCGACAGACATCAAAATTCATTCTCCCAGAGCACTGATTTCACTGTATATTTTCAGTTCCTTTGTCAAATAGACATGCCGCGATCTACGATGATGGTATTCCTGCTAATCGTATTGCTCCTAAATAGCGGGGGAATACTTGGACGAAGAGGCCGCGGCAGAGGCAAAACTAGATCGCGAGTTCAAATAGGATTGCCGATTACTGGAAAGTATCGTGATCCAGAAAGCGATCAATATTACAACAATAATAACGTATGCCAATTTGTACATGAAATCTATCGAAACAGCTTTAGTATTACCTTATTTAATTAAATTCGAACAATATTTTTTTAGGGGGCAAAGATACTGCTGGCATCGCACTTCGATCTAGAGTACGTATTGGGACATAAAATAGCTTTCCTCTGTGTCGCGCGTGGAAATCCTCGACCACATATCACATGGTTTAAGGATGGTGCTGAGATTTATGCTCATCTTTACCTGCATGTTGGTATACTTATTATTCTAACTGCGAACAATTACACAAAGAGGCCTATAACGGTGAATATTCTTTTTATACGAAGGTACACGAGTGGCAAGTAGGGCCAGATAAAGTGAAATCGAAACTCGAAATAGATCCTGCGACTCAAATGGATGCTGGAGTTTACGAATGCACAGCAGATAATATGTACAGTATCGATCGAAGATCTTTCAAGACTGACTTCTCCATTGCTTTCGATTAAGTTAATCTTGATTTAAACAGCTGATTAGAATTATAATCTTCATAAAACAGCTATGCTTGGAATATATAGGTTGAAATAATTACTGTCCGTAACGATTCTCGAAATAAATCTTTCCTTTTAAAGAGTGCAATGTACTCTTGCATTTTCTTTTCTTGCTTACCTGCGTTCATTCTTGACGATTTCCATGTAATCAAAACTGCGAGCATAGAATCCATCGTCCATTATAGCTCCCCAATAATTGCTCCACATTTTGTACGGTCTAACCAGTAGCGGTGCGACAATCCCTCGTTGTTGCTCTACCAAAAACTTGATAGCATATTCGTGATCCAGATGAGAAATGGAGTCAATGGAAAAATATCCAGAGCAATTGTTCAGCAAACAGTAATCCCTGAGGAACGCGTAAAATGATAACTCGAAACAATTAACGTGGTGGCGGTAAAATGTCGTGTACGTACATGGCCAAGTTTCTTGCATCAACTTCAGTAACATGGTCGCTCGGCCGAATTTCCTTTACACTTCTATACTCCTTACCAACCTTCTTCACAAAACTGCCGACCGTGTTTTGATGATACTCCACGTTATTACGAACAAATAAATGCAGTTTTGCTTTCGGATAACGTTGCTCGTATATGCTTTCGAAAAATTCATTCAAAAAAGGAGTCGGTCGTTCGATGAATACGGCGATTAATAAAACTGGATAGGTGTCCGGTAACGTCTTATCTAACTCTATTGCTCCCTCCTGACACATTGTGCATCCTTCATCGGGGCTCCATGCCCGAGCTAAATAATTACCAAGAGAATTCAACGACAGTTTGCTGTAACCATTTCCATGAAGTATCAATGGTTCCGTGTTGTAGACAGTATTCAAAAGAGACGCTTTCCCTTTTTCAAATTTTAGCTCCACGTCAGCTGTAAAACGATAAAGTTATTAGCACTGCTCGTTTCATTTGTGTTTCCTTCGTTCTCTCCGCTTTCTTACCTACAGCACCATAGAGGTTCTGAAATATTTCGGACTTGTGATCCAACATAATATTATGGCGTTTCCTCAAATTCTCATCAAGGTATGCCACGGTATAAAATAATTGATCGTCGTCTTTATTTTTTATCGGAGCGTAAGTTAAAATCGAGTAGACATCTGCGGCGTAGCCTATAAAGCCTCCAGAATTTAGGAAACGTTTTCCTCGCGTTACAGGAGGATACTTCGAAGCTAGCGACCTGTCTGGCCAACAGACACCTTCTGCCGAAAACAGAATTTTCGCATTCGTGCTTTGGAATTTTTCAACGATTTCGGCCAAACCGCGCAAATATATTACATCGTAACTGGGGAAAAAATGAAACAAAATATACGCTAAGCAGGGCAAATACGAAATAGGGAATTATGGATCGTATGAATTGAAAATTAAATCTGTAAAACCTGTCTGTAAATATAACAATCTTCCGTTCATCGTTTCGATACTTCTCCAGAGCCTTTTTTAGGAGATTCACTTTGTACCCTCCTCCAGTGCGGATTTTTATATTGTCTCCGCCTAGCCAGGGTGCTCCCAAACCAAGAACCTCCAAGTTATCGCGAAATCCATAGACGTCAATCGATCTGAGGTATCGCTTGTAGCCATCGGTTTCGTTAGTAGCGACAGTGAATACAAGAACATCTAAAATTGAAATAATCTTTAAACTTGTATGGTCGAAAGGATGCTGCAAAGTTGATTGACACAATATCTGGCTGACAATGAGTTAACAGGTTCGCTGCGGGGCGGCACATACAACAAAGGACATAATTAGGTTCTCTCGATCTACATATCGACGAGCAGTTAACGGGTTAAAAGAGACTGCCAATCCTACCATGTAAACGGACCTATTCTTTTCTATGCTTTCTTTGGAACCCTGGCGAGCTCTGCGAGATTCTACTAGGACCCCAGGGGTTTGTCTATTTTTGGAAAAATACCATCAACACATGGGGTCGGTAAACTGAACAAGCATGAAGCAGACCAGCACGATATTTATAGCCCCTATTTCCCTTTTCGGTTTGGTGTCACGGTTCGAAAGTGCAATACAAATGGGCTTGCCAGCTTCCTTAAGAATCACGTCACCCTTTGACCGAAGCGTCTCAACGCTTCGTATCTCGTTTTACACGCGGACCTTCAAGATCGGAGAAGCTACGATGTACATTTATTGTCATTCCAAATGATGCGTTAACGCGATGACAATTTTATCGTGCATATACGCTGTTGTAACCGGAAATGGAAAGATAACGATACTGCATCCGACCCGACCCGGTCATTAATCAAACCGAAGGAAACAAGGAAACTAGACGAAACTGTTGTGCATTCCTGTTGTGCGCGTTACCAATTACCGACACAGAAAAGATGATCGGTGTTTTCGTAATAGCGCGACTGTACTACCAAGAAATATGCCATAAAACGATCAATTGCATCATGTAAATTCAAGAACAAGCATTGCTACGATGTCTGCGTTCAAGCATAATGACCCGACCTTATTGTTTCAATTACATACCCCTTTAAGTACAATATCTACTCGAGCGAATTTGTACTATATATATATATATACGAATGAAATGATGAGAATAGTTTTACATCTACGATTCGGTACAAATTTTATTATTTAAATGGATTCATTAATTTATTGATAAGTCGTTCGTATTCTAGCGTTCTATAAATGGCCCCTCTAAACCTACACAGTTCTACTCGGACGCACATTAATCTCATTGTCAGTATTGCAACGTGTTCGTAACGAAGTATATGCGATAAGATGATTCCTTTGCTCCGGTAAAATTATGTCATGGATAAGTATGCCCTGATCTCGAACGTAAATGGACCAACAGAGAACAGCCGCTTTCAGTTCATTTGCTTCTTGCCTCATAGACAAGATAAAAAAAACGATATCTCGGCATGTCACAAATTTATTTCTCGGCTACTTCGTTCCAGCAAAGTAAGAAGAGTGGATGTGTTCCAAGCCACTAATTAAATAGTTCGTTAGCCGGAAGATGTTACGGTTATAATGTCTACACACCGTAAACTTACCCTACCAAAGAATAATGAATGAACGAAAAGAAAGAGAAAAAATCGCGAGCAACATTAAATCGAATAAGAAATAACGAAATTGTAGGAAGGAATTTTAGGTAAAATGTTTGGTCCGCCGAAAAACGATACCCAAATACTGTAATTGATGTTTTGTACAAATATAAAAAATGCTTTCACCCCATAATCTATATAATATTTCAATTAAGAAATACCTATAAAATATGTAAAGATCGAAAAAGTAACGATAAACAGAATACGATAAAGCAATTAAATCTCGAGATTCGAAATAAATAGAAACAGCGGATCCGATTTATCATTGCTACGTACAAGTTGACTTAGACTTAGATATACATCCCAATGAAAAAACTAATAAGAACAAAGGGGAAACAATTACGTATGCTATTGTCCAAGAGCTAAAAGTAGAATGAAAGTATTACCATCTTTATCTGTTGATAACGGAGTCTCGCTGACCGCGTGGTATGTAAGAAACAAACTCCAGAAAAGACAGCATCCGATACACTTTGTAAGCATTTTGAATAGAGGAGGAGCAGGAACGTTCGGATGAATGTATGAAACGCACTGTCCCGGCTAAGACTAACTCCGAAGGATGGAAAGCAACTTCGCTGCTACTCCCACGCTTTTTGAACGAAAGTTACTACCATCGACAATTATATTCGGCACGTTGTTTCTATCATTTCAGAGAAATATGTCGGAATTCTTGGGAACATTTCCTATTATTACGATATACTGATTATTAGCATTAATACTATATACTTATAACCATACATATTTTGCTTGTCTTTCAATTGATTTAACAACATCGAGGGCACTCACAATATGCAGCCTCAGCAAGCGTTATCGCTCGAACGTTCCACTAGAATTCAAACTAGAAGGGTCTTTATACTTTACGGTATTTTTCAGATAATTGAATGCTAATATCACGCATATGAAAAATTAAGAAGCATCAGACAACTCGTGTGCATAGATCGCATAATAATAGTAGTAGACCACATAAACTGTGCATGCGTATTGTAGGAAAGATTTGAAGATGTCGCTAAATGATGTACCAACTGGACGAGATAAAAGCGTGCTGAACAAAGTTGGCAACCATGACTTTTTTAAATATGCCACGACTATTTTCATTGCTCTTTACTTGTGAAAAATGAGGTATATACTATAGCCCATTGGACACATTTTACTTTAACATGACAGAATGTAACTCACCTTTAGCACTAATGTCGCAAGATTTGATATCACCTCTATAATGTTCAGCAAAAATCTTTCCCAGGACATTCGCAGAGTCTCCCTGACACGATGCGCTCTCGTCGCAGTCACGAGAGAGACTGAAGTCAATTTCTTGGAGCACTAGGACGTAACTTGCACTATTTAATAATATTATACCAAATAGTATAATATTTTTGATGGTACTATCCATCTTGATACTTGTACGCTACAAGAGATAATAAAATATAAATCTTTGTAGTATAGTTGTTAAATACAAATTCGGAAATATCAACGAATAAATATCTGTACAAAAGTTATGTCACACGTGTGATTTGTATGCGTTTGATTGCAATAAAAGTAGAACAGTGCAAAATTAGTCCTAACTTACTGTTTGTACATTAATCTAAAATACGAATAAGTCAGTCATAACATGTAGATTTCACTCTGATCAATGACCCGATCGGACTAAATCGATTTAGATAGATGACTGAATTATTTATAGGTGAAATGAAATTCGAAAGCGAGACGGATTATGTTTTTTATCTCAGGATTCGTATACCGTAACCGCATACTTTTTCCTTCCCTGCCGTATCTGGTCGCCTCAAGAAACTGTTTGTAGAAAAAAAAGATCAGGATTTTTGTACGGTCGACCGGCCACTTAAAAACGAAATGAAAACGGAAAGAAATTACTTACATGAGACAATAAAAGGGTTATCGTGTTTGTAGGTAATTAAGTTAGATCGGAGAGCCGAACTAATGCCCAACAAATAGGATTAAGCGTTCGATTTAATACAATTACTGGGGCAGCAGTGTAGACAATGCTGAGGTTTCCTTTACATTTTGATAGAAATTTGTACGCAGTGTCCGAACGTTCATCATCGTCAGTGTTTCGTTCTTCGTTCCATAATAGTTTCCACTCAAAGCAACACCCGACCAGACAATGGGGAAGGATGATGCCGAAACGGTGGCTTTGAAAAAAGAGCTAGAGGACTTGATCAACAAATGCAAGGTTGTATTAATACAAATTTTACATTATTCACTTAAGGACAAAGAGAATTCTAGCGAAATTAGCCCTCCTAAATACCTTGACTAAAACCCCATATCTCGCAAATTAGGAAGATCAAAAGAAACAGCAGGACACAACTTTAGAGGAAGTATGCAACGGTATGGCGGATGCTCCGAAAGTTAAACTAACTACAAAAAAAATGTTAAAAGGTCATATTAATAAAGTGAATTCGGTACACTTCAGTGGCGATAGCAGGTCAGTCTGAATTATCAATCGCTTGACTTTCCCCATGACATCCATCGTTATTTGATCATCCATAGAGATTCGAATCCGATTGGTATAGTGCAAAGAGCCATTTACTTTTAGACATTGCGTGACAGGCTCTCTAGATGGAAAATTAATTATTTGGGATTCATGGACTGGGAACAAAGTTCAGGTAATTCCGTTGCGCTCGGCATGGGTGATGTCCGTAGCATTTGCACCTTCCGGAAATTTCGTTGCATGCGGTGGTATGGACAATATGTGTACCGTCTACGACGTAAATAATCGTGATACCACTGGATCCGCTAAGATCGTTCGGGAATTATTAGGATACGAAGGTTTTCTTTCATCGTGCAGATTCTTGGAAGACAAGAGGATCATCACTGGTTCTGGAGACATGAAAATGTTGGTACATTTATAAGGAATACATGATATTACTTTTCGCTGGTAGTTTATAGCAATTTCAATGTCTGCTTAGTTGTATATGGGACTTGGAAGCGAATAAGAAAACGACAGATTTTTGCGCGCACGCTGGAGACGTAGTTAGCATTAGTTTATCTCCAGACGGAAATACGTACATTACCGGTTCGGTAGACAGAACATGCAAACTGTGGGATCTACGGGAAGAAAACGCGAAGCAAACATTTTTTGGACATGAAGCCGACGTGAACTCTGTTTGCGTGAGTATAGAAAGTTCGTCTCGTTGCAGAAGTAACATAATGTTCAAAATTACATTTTCTCAGTACCATCCTTCGGGGCAAGGTTTCGTAACAGCTTCGGAAGATAAGACGGCAAGATTGTGGGACCTCAGATCGGATCAGCAGTTAGCTACATATAAACCACCGAATTCGACGCCTGGATATACATCGTGCGGTTTATCTTTCAGCGGAAGATTCATATTCTGCGGGAGCGATGACAATTATATCCATATATGGGACACCTTAAAGAATCAACACAATGGTAAGAATTTCGTCGCGGAGTTTTGAAATTGTAATTGGGCAATTAATATTACCTGTTCTTCGAAGGTGTCTTGTCTGGCCATGAGAACCGGGTAACATCACTTAGCGTTGCCGGAAATGGTATGGCTGTTGCTACTTGCTCCTGGGACCAACATGTTCGAATTTGGGTTTAGGAACTGTGAAAAACATGAATGTCACCCGTTAAACTTGAGGAATGAATAAAGGAGAATGGTCTTATCTTTTGTGGGGTGTTCTTCGTACATACTATACGACGTCCGTAATGTTTTTGATACGGAATAAAACCGTACATCTAGAATATAGAAGAAGACTTTCAACAATCAATACATATACATATACATCACGCGGATTAAACTGACCGACTGCTTAGGCGATACCTAGTAAAATATTAATTTATGCATGTATATACAGATATAAATGTTTGTAGCGCACGTTAAAAATTGATGTTTATCTCTGCAGGACAAAATAATTACCGATCCTTATTTCACGATAACGCCTTTTGTTTTTTTCATTCAAAAGCAAATAATATTAGAGGAATGAGTAAAAAGATTAACATACAAAGTAAACAATGGAATAGTGGAGGCGGACTGAATGAATTATATTGTGAAATATACACGCATTAATCATTCTATTCCAGTCATATTACTTGTATGTATTTATAAATAGTGCATATGATATTCACAAAGAAAAACTGCAGTTCTAAACAGCGTATTTGAAAATATAGTTATTACATTTCCCAAATATATATTTCATTTTTGGGGAATTTGATTCTTGACCTCCGTAAGTACGCCTCGAATCTTCATTCGCGGTGGTGCCGTATTATTTCTACATTATACAGATAACATGATTTTTAATAAATACTGCAAGGATATACCTTAAAAAAAAGAACGAGAGGGAGACAGAGAGGCAGACAGAAATTTACTTGTGTTACTAATACTTAAAGATTTGGCATTCCTTAGGCGTGTAATTGTTTGAGGATCAAGATACTTTTTTAATGTAGCGACAAACCTTCGGTGCTAATTTCTACGACCAGGCAGCACATCTTCGCTGTGAACCGAGGCCAGTAGCTACATTAAATTCTTAACATTGTGCATATATATTATGCATTCGATCAATATACTACTTAATGAAACGATCATTACAAATTTCGTAAATCCATTACGAATAAATTACGAATATCATAAGTTTTGCATACTCAATTGAAACGAAACTAATGGAAACTGTAACAAATCTTTCGCAAAGTGTTTGCTCTCGACTATACTTAAGTACTTAACATTCAATACAACGTAAATATACATGGCAGAGATTCGACGGAGAAATTCAAGATAATAAATTGATCTTAAAAAATATCTTACGGTAATTATAATACGTTATACGATGCTTATGTACATTCGTCAACCTTAAATGAAAGTGCACCCCTCGTAACAAGGTGCACCATGGAACGCGCACCATTCTCACTTTCATTTTATATCATTTAAAAGCCATCGAGGTGAATTAGGAGGGCCACGATTACCGTGGCACCGGCCTCTTTGGTAGCCCATTTGATAGATTCGAATTGTGGATCATCGCCATCTTTACACCCAGAACCGATTGTGTACGACCCAGGCTTCACTAACAATTGGAATGCCGTAGATGCATTCAGCTTTTTGTTCGACTGAGTATCGATATACCTACGAAACATGAACGACTCGTAGCACATTCTTAAGCGTTATCATTTGATAACGATGAAAATACGTACGGATATTTCCTAGTATATTCTTCTGACGCTGCATACTTTATACCAGGAGAGAAAACTACCTGTGGATTTTGGTCTTCAGCCTTTATATTCATCGCCAAATTACTCACGTCCAGTTGTTCTTTTGTCATAAGTTCCCCGGTGTCTAGAATCAACCTGTTACCCAATATATCATATTAAAATTGCACGGTCATTATTCGATGATTAAATTAAGGACATGTGTTTCGCTTACCTGATCGCATCGAGACGAATACCGTAGAAGGCAACATGCCACTTGTCAGTTGTACTATGCGGAATTTGATTGGCATTAATAGTTTGCTTCAATGGAAACCTAGCCCATCCTATCGGTACAGCAAATTCTGCTGGTGGCTCGCCCTTTTTACAGATTGCACTGTCCCCTTCTATCTTATAACAATTACTACAATAACACAGCGCATCTTCCAGGGAAAAGAACTCATCCGGTAAAACCAGTGATTTCTTCAGCCTTGTACACGCTTTCAAGTATTCACACTTTTTCGAGGGTACAATGTTCATTCCGAGCGGAGTGGACGGTAACGATAGGGCTTGCAGCAATTGCAATGACGGGGTATTGTGTACGAGGAATGTATTTTGTCCTAGCATAGTTCCATTTCCACCAACAGAATTATCGACCGATATTGTATTATTCCAGGGCGTGTTTGAACGCACTTCGTTAAAAGTGGAAGAAACCGTGTTTGGCAAGTCAGTTGTCGTGTTACTCGGTGTATTCTGTGATGAATTATTTTGATGACATGCACTCACATTATTCCCCTGGCTATTGGACGCTATGCTTTCGTTTATCGCATTATTGGCGTTGGTGTTTAAGTTAGTTATGTTAGTGGTATTGTTTGCTGTGCCATTTCTAATATTAATGTTAGTCGCGTTATTTATTTCTACATTTGTACACTCGTTTCTAATACTCGAATTCTCTGTCTGACTATTCAGTATCGTGCTAGTAATTAGCTGATTCGAATTGTCATAGATTTTGCTTTTAATGCTTCGTGATGTGTCGTGGCTTATGTCCGAACTCGAATCTGAATGATTAATATCTGAGTTACTCGGCATTGCCTTGTTCTCCGTATTATTAGCTAAATGCAAATGATCGTTGTTACAAGTGGAGGTATATTCTACAGTCTCCTCGTCTTTACTATTAGAGCTACACTGATTCGGCACACTCGGCGAAGTAGAGGAAGATAAACAAAGATCTGAAGAAGCTACCGGGGCCACATTCTCTTTCTCATGGCACTCCAAATCTGCTTTCTCCCTCGAGTTCTCGGCGTCGTCCAATTTCGTTCTTATACATTCCACAGATATTGCAGCATTATTAGCAACACTAGATCCGAATGCCTCCACAGTGTTTCCAATGACTGAGACTTGTTCACATTGACCATACAAATCGAATACAGCGTAAACGTAAGGTGGTAAGTCTGTTACAGCTATACCTTGATCTACACCATTGATAATTAAGTGTAGTTTGTTATCATCGTCAATGAATAAACCTACCGTAGAATTAGATTGAAGACTCTCTAAACCAGCTCCATATTTTGTCTTCACCTAATAGGAACAATTAAACAACCTATTGCTATATATTTCATCCTATACAGTACAATTTAATAAATACTTACCCTAATACCATTATGCGATATCCAGTCGCTGCAAATAATCCACGAGTGCTTTTTAAAGCCGAGCGCGGTCAAAGGAAAATTAGCTTTATCTGGTGAGGTACATGTTACACCGCACAGAATATTTGAAACCCAACGTTCGTTCAATTTCTCTATTCTCAACAGAAACGGCTTGCCTTTTATTAAAGGACGACTAGACATTACTACTCCTGAAAAATGATACAAAGATATGGAAGTATTCAAATATTTAATCGTTATGCACGTGGAAGACTAAGTAATACCTTGATTGTAGCTGGCGACCCTCCGAGCTGTAATTTTAGTTTCGAGTTGTATATTTCTACCATGATTCTCATGAAACTCATATCCCCAATCGGCTTCCCCAACTAAATGTCCAGCAGATTGCGTCGGAGTGAGTGTTGTATCGTTTACCAGTTTTCCCTCCGACACATCTATCGATGTGTCCATTCCAGTGTCACTATAGGCAAGGGAAAACAAACATTTCATATTGAAACGAAATAAAGTACCACGTTCAACGTTATCGACGTTATCGACGCAACATACTTTCGTAATGCAAGCGGCATAGGATCCAACAGTAATTCCAATGAATCTTGGAGTTTCATGCTAGCATTCGGAGATACTGCATTATTTTGTTGCTTGCTGCTTGTTATATTTACAGAGACTGTATTGCCGAAAAGATCAATCACAGCGTACACCATTTCTGGTATGTTTGATATCGCTATACCCATATCCTCTCCATTTATGTAAAACTTCAAATTGCCCTCATGCGTGCGCTTCATACCAATCTTGTCACCAACACGCAACCACTCCAAACTCGGGCAATAATTCATACATAAAACGTACCCGTTATGTCTTACTTCGTTACCTAAGTACACAATACCTCAGCATATATAATAAATAGTAAAACTTGTGTTATACTTTATTGCAATATTACCTGTCAAGTACCAAGCATCTGTTGGGATAGATCCCATGCCAGGTACGAGATTCATGGATGTTAACCAATTGCCACTTTCATTTTTCAGGACACCTATCCTTAAACAGCCACTCCATTCGCGAGCGGCTTCACGAATCGCAACTTCAAAAATTTCATTATTTTCTAACGGCGTTTCACTTAACAATATAGAGTTATTATACTCCCTACACCTAGTCGCCACGGTTCTATCTCTATTTAATAGAACATTCAAACCGACCGACTCGTGGAATTTGTGCATGATCTCTACTTGAGCCTGAAGCTGGATTACGGACGTAGGCTGTTGACTAGTACTGTTCTCCGATGGTAAATACTGTTGCGTCAATGGATCTCTGGGTTCTGGCAGCACAATTGTGACCTATTAAACCGACAGATTCATACAACACAAATGATCCATCGTGATTGTTTCATTATTCAATAAACGGGTGAAGAATTTCGCATACCTGTACGCATTGACCGTACAAGTCGATCACAGGATAAACATGCGGCGGCAAACCTGAACAAGCAGGTCCTTGATCAACTCCGTCTAAATAATAATGTAAACTGCTATCCGAACAGCGCATCATGCCTATACGATTGCCTTCTACCAGTTTGTCCAAATCACAGGCATAATTATTTCTTAGGGTAATGCCATCTCGCATAACATTAGATCCAGATAGCATCCAAGTATCGTGATCGATATCAGTCATTGTAGATGGAAATTCCAATTCGTCCGGTCTTATGAGGGTCACGCCTAAAACATACTCTTACAAAAAAACTATCGAGAAAAATAGAATAAAAGGAGTGTCTTTATTCTCGAATATACACCTGCTTCTATTGCCCCTGTCCATCTGTCAACCATTTTGTCAATAGTCACTTCGAACATTTCGCCATCCCGTAGCGCGCGATTCGCAATGACAATAGCTTCATTGAACTCTCCCAAAGCTCGGGGCCTCAAAGCGGTTAACCCATTGTTTATTATTTTGGCATTTTTACCATGTATATGATGAAACCTTAAGTCGCTGCTTGGAAAATATGATCAACAAGGGATGCATACATTTGTTTATACGTTCGTAAACGAACAAAATATTACAAACCTGTACAAAGTTGTGTTGCTGAAGCTTGAATTATTGGTAGTGGGACTACAGTAGTCTGCATTGTCAACTATAGTTGCTTGTGCTGCTTGTCCATAGAGATCTATTACACCGTACACTCTTTCAGGCACATTCGTTGCTGCAGCTCCTTGGTCAGTGCCATGCACGTAAAAATGCAACGTTGCGTTATCTTTTCTCACTACACCTACACGATCTCCGACTTGTAGTCGATCAAGATTCTGACCATATTGATCTATTATCGTAGTACCGTTGTGCATCACTCCATTTTCCGTCATTATCCACGTGCCGGATCTGCAAGGGACATGACCACCTTCGAGCAATAACACGGGCGATAAACTTAACATAAATTTAAAATCAAACGTCGTAACGTATTATAAATTGGATACATTATTTTACATACCTAACATTGGCCAAAGTAAACGGAAATTCCAGTTCAGTCGGTGAATGAGTGGTAACTCCTATTTCGATAGATCCCGCCCATTTCGTTACAATTTTGTCCAATCTCACTTCGAACAATTCATTTGGTTTCAATGGTCTTGAAGTTAACACTACACCGTTGTTAAAATCATCCATTACGCTAGAACACAACGGTACATAAAATTATTACCATATACGTATATGATAGATGTTGAAACAATTATTCGTTTACTTAGGTCTATGGGCCGTCCGTCCATTATTAATCACTTCAGCATGCGTGCCACAGCAAGAGTGAAACATTAGTCTATCTGGCGGTTCTTCCTCCGTTTCTGGACATAATACTGGCCAAAATGTTTTTAACAGTTTATCAGGATACAAGGTTGAAAAAGTAATAAGACAAGACGCTGCTCATTCTTACCATTTAAGCCTTGCAATTGCAAAGTGTTTCGTCTGGTAACTAAGTTTTGTTCTTCTCTCTCGTCCCGGTCGACAATTGTCACTTTTACCGTCATGCCATACAAATCTATAACACCCCATACTGCTGCAGGTACTTTTGCGGCGATACCTTGGTCCAGTCCATTTATTAGATAATGTAAATTCCCATTGCTTCGCCTTATCATGCCAACTCGATCACCTTCCTAAATAATACAGTTGTATTAATCTCTCGTATTGGATACCAGAATCTCCGAACGTTGTCTCTTAATTTTCATTACCCGTAATTCATCCAGATTAAATTCTCCATATTCACGGCACGTGCCTTTTCCATTTACCAAAATCCCACATCCAGACATCATTGTTGTTCCCGATCGCATATTTGTCATAGTGGCCGGAAATTCCAGCGCTGTTGGACTATGCATAGTAACACCAACTTCTATACTGCCTGACCATTTGTGCACAAGCCTATCGATCCGTACCTGCGACAACGTAATTCTCGATGAATCCATCTCAATCGATAGTTACTGTTTGTTCCCCATTTTCAACTACCTACCTCGAACAATTCATTATCCCTTAACGGCCTATGCGTCATTACTACACCATTATTAAATTCATCTATGGGCCTTCGCCTTTCGGCAGTTCTGGCATTATTGGACAACTTTACCAATGAGCCAACCCTCTCATGAAACTTCAGTCTATCTTCTCTAATTGCAGCGGGGCTTGGATTCTTCGGTAAATTAACATTAACGTTTAAATTAACATTCAAATTAGCGACTAGATTGGTTGTTGAGGAATTAGATGCTTCTCCAAGGGCATAATCGTTATTAATGTCAACTTCATCTTTTGGTTCGTTACACGTAACAGAGGCAATTTGGGGCTGTGTTATAGTTACTTGCACACAATTACCATACATATCTACAACAGCAAAAATGCGTTCTGGAATATTGGATACAGCTATGCCTTGTGAGATACCATTGATGTAGAATATCAGTTGGTGCTACAATTGGAATAAAACAAATTGCAAAGTTAAATCATTTCTATTTACTGATACAACACGTATTGGGGCAGTTATGTACAAAGACTCACATTGGATGTCCTCATTACACCTAAAGTACTTCCCTCTTCTAATTCATTTAGATCTGTACCATACATTTCTATCGCCCTTACCCCATCATGGTATATACCACAGCTTGTCATGATCCATGTTCCTTGACACAAATTAATAGCGCAAGCTGGTAATCCTATTGTTTCTGGATTACATTCTGTTACCCCAATTTCTATACTACCGCTCCAACATATCACCTGAGTTACACATAATTGCATATGTTAAAATTGTTTCATTCAGCAAGAAGAACTCAATTTAATTCATGATCACAGTAGCGTATGTGGAAGTTTCGTACGCTTTCAATTTATTGTGAAACCTACATCTACGATTAAAAAAGCTGGTCGGCCCAAGTCTCTTATATTTGAATACAAACATATATTAAGTGTAAAATTGATAATGTCAGTGAAAAATGCATAATAAATTATAATAAAGAAATTCTAAAAGTAATAAGCAATGGATAAATGTTTGTAGGGTCACATATAAATGATACTTTACAGGACAGCTCTTAATCAAAATATGGAGCGTGTCTGAGTACTAGGAAAACTATTGTAAATCGAAAACCTCGGGGCATTAAAGCTATAAACAACATTTTGACAGTTGCAAGAACTTGCGTTTGTACCAGCAATCTATATGTAGATCATACCTTTTTATCGATGCGAACTTCGAAAAGCTCGTCATCCTTCAATGGCTCTGCACTGAGAACCAATCCATAATTGTATTCTGAAAGATGCCTTATGGCTGTGCAATTGTTGTTTGTCAAAGTTACACGATGACCACATCGTTGATGAAACATGTCGACCATTTGTTGTGCACCGACCACCGACATATAACCAAACCATGCATTGCCTTCTCCTTTCCACTATCACACCCTCTTCTTTCAATCAGTGTCTCTTGTATATGCACCGTCTCACTTTCTGTTTTGCCTTCCTATGCGCAGCTACGAACGATGTAATAATCGCAGCTTATAGATAAAATAAAATGTATATTTTATAATGCTTTTGTAACTAGCAATCCTTCATTGGATGTCGTAGCAACCGATAACGTGTTACTATTATTCTAAATTCAAATAAGAACAGTTTATATTGAATAAATGCAGGTACTAAGGAGGAAAAAAAAAAGAAAAATGAGATGGAGCGAATAGATCATTAGTAAGTAGTACATGGTGGTGCAGATTTAGGAAAACATTAATTGAGAAACTGAATATATGTATATGATATCGCATATAATGTTTGAGAGCTTGCATGTATAGATGAGTGCAGTAAAGAACTAAGTATGCAGAATGTACCTTTTGTAGGGTTTCTTTTACATTTTCGAACGTTTGATGATTTGGGAAAAAATTCAATTTGTTCCGTTGACTAGGTATCGATTTTCGAGACAGGATTTCTCGACTTTCATTGATTCCATTGTCAATAAAGAGTCGACTCAAACACTATCGTTTTGATTCGATTTAAAAACTTGATACATATTCCTCTTCAATAATCTTGCAGTGATCTTATCATTGTAATATAAAAGAATGAAAGAAATATGTTTTGGCAAATAGAAATAGGCCTTATAGGTTATCGCCTAACCTAGGTTTAACGTTCCGCGAGTATGGAATCATTTCTTGCTACCAAATTATTATCGATAAAAATCATTATTTAGAAGATTTTTGTGCATATCGTTTAGATAGATAAAAGATAGACTATGATAAGCTCAGCCGTAGCTTCTAGCTCGCATATGTGTCAGCACACAAAAGGTTTTCAATTACTTGGAGTGTTTTGGAAAATATACGTGGTCACCTTTATGTACACGTATTAAACGAATGCCACGTATTTCTTCTTATCAAAATAGTCATATTGCGATGTAGGTATACCAATGGGCACCATGAAACATAAAATATGGTACGTACCAACTATATACTGAAATGTTTCTTCCTTGCGTTGCTTTCAATTTAAAACTATCTCTGTATATCATAAACATTGCAGCATGGTGTCTGATTTTTTTTATCCTAACATGGGTGGTGTCGAAGAGCATATTTTCAATCTGTCTCAATGTCTCCTGAGTCATGGACATAAAGTTGTAGTGCTCACTCACTCGTACGAAGATCGAATTGGGATACGTTATATGACAAATGGCCTAAAGGTATCTGTAAAAAATCGATTAATAAGATTTTTTGATCAGTAAGGGTATATCATTAAAATATATCATTTATTTTTCAAGGTATATTACATTCCAGTAAAGGTCTTCTACAATCAGTGCGTTCTTCCAACAATGATTTGTTCTATTCCTCTTATTCGATACATCTTTTTGAGGGAAGATATTCAGATAGTTCATGGTCATTCTGCATTCTCCGCGCTTGCTCATGAAGGAATGTTAATTGGACGATTAATGGGGCTGAAAGTAAGTTAATAATTACATATAGATGTAATGCACAATGTTTACACGTTATTTTTGTTTCTTGGGATTTTAGACTATTTTTACAGACCATTCACTTTTTGGCTTTGCGGATGCATCAGCGATTTTAACAAACAAGTTTCTGGAAATATCATTAGCCGATTGCAATCGTTGCATATGCGTATCGCATACTGGAAAAGAGAATACAGTATTAAGAGCAAAGGTTTTAAAAAAGAAAGTTCATGTTATTCCAAATGCAGTTGATACTACATTGTTCATGCCTGACATCAGTAAACGAGATGATAATTTTAGTAAGATGATTTTCACGTTTGTGCTTGTATAAGTAAATATAATTATATTGGTTATTATTAATTGCAGTTACGATAGTCATAGTGTCACGGCTGGTATATCGTAAAGGCGTCGATTTATTAGCTCGCATCATACCTGATATTTGTAGTCGATACGCGAACGTTCAATTTCTAATTGCGGGAGACGGTCCAAAAAGATGGCTCATAGAAGAAGTACGAGAAAGGAACCTGTTACAACATAGAGTTACATTACTTGGAAGTCTGGAGCATTCACAGATTAGACATGTATTAAACAAAGGTCACATATTTCTCAATACCAGTCTGACAGAAGCATATTGTATGGCCATTGTTGAGGCTGCATCTTGCGGGTAAAATATTAATGCTTCAGTGAAGTTGCATAAGTGGAAAAACAGCTGTCTTTAATTTCTTGCATTTAATACAATGTTTGCTTTCATTATAGCTTGCAGGTTGTTTCAACAAAAGTTGGTGGTATACCTGAAGTACTGCCTCCTGCTTTAATATATTTAGTAGAACCTACAGTACCTGCTCTCATAGAAGGCTTAGAATCTGCTATAATAGATTATAAAGATGGCAATACAAGATGTCCATTTGAAATGCATAAAAAGATAAGTTTATTTTACAATTGGTTTAATATTACCAAGAGGACTGAAGTAGTATATAATTTAGTAAAAGAAGAAAGTGAAAAAGATTTGGGACAACAATTAACAAATTATGTTCGAAGTGGAGTTTTAGCATACCTGCTGGTTGTATCATTGTGCTATATTATTTTACAAGTTTTAGAAATTCTTGTACCAAAGAAGGTAAGTTAAATGTTCATATATTTGTACTTAAATACGACGTCTTTCATGTATTAATTGTTAAAAAAAAAAAATATTTTAGTACATTGATGTCGCGAAGGATTACACAGAGATCAATGTTGTGCATACTCAGGGAGAAGCGAAAGAAGATTAGTATATAATCTTTGAATTTCACGGTAAGATTTAAGCGTATTTTACTGGAATGGTATAAAGTTGATACACCACTTCATTCCTATGAATGAGAGTATCATTAATATTAGCATTAATTTATCATTTCACAATAAGAGTCTGTTAAATGCTTACGGGTACTATATTTCGGAATATCATTTCTCGTAACACATTTTCGTTCTGTACAAATTTATTGTATAAAAAGGGCCAAAACTGTGCTCAGAGTACAAATACAATTGTTACGAAAAATTAAATAGACCGAAATTTTTTTTATGGTTATTTCCCCAGCTTTGTAAATATTTTACAATATTCTGATAGCTCATAATCACTATGGTTATTCCTACGGTTATGGCAATGTAAAATATATACTAAAAACATAATAAATAAGGGAGCAAAATTGAAAATATAATAATATTTATTTATTATGTTGTACGTTAGATACAATAATAATATTAATACAATATCAATTATCTGTTCTTGTCTATTTAATTCTTTTTGTATTACTGTACATTTATCTATTTGTACATAAATCTTTCATATAAGGGTCTATGATCTTCTCTTAAAAATATTCTGTCCATACTAAGAGAAGATCAGGGAACCTTAATTAACAACCATTATATAATATGAAGGGCGATCAGATCTGTCGCAACATTTTTCGCACATATAAACAAGAGTATTCGTGCCACTTTGTCCAAGTATTAGTTTATAGTTGGGAGAAAACAAGGAGAAAATCAGTATGTTCAAACGGGTGATAAAAGTTTGCTTACTTGTGTTAGAGTTGGGACACTTCTTGACATGTACACTTACAATGAAAACTTTACAAAAGATACTGATTTTAAATATTGCATTAATTAGATCTTACATAATTTTTTTGTTAACTATATATCGTTATATCCACTGCGTTAGAAGAAGGCTATGTCAACGAGGATGAGATCCACACATAGGCACACGTACCAATCAAACTGGGAATTTTTATGTACTATGCAAAATTATTCAAAATTGAGAATACAGGTTCTTAACATTATGCAACTTTACTTTCATATTTCTCTGGTGCAAAACAGGAGCATGGAAGATGGTTTAATTCCTTTATAAATCGTACGACATGCAAGTACTATTTTATGTACATACATATACATATACACATATGTATCCTATGTATATATTCATATATATGTGTGTGTGTGTCTGTGTATGCATGTATGTATTTTTTGTATTCAAAGTGTTAAGAAAGTACAAGAGCTTCTTTTTCTCTGCGACGTCACTGCCTTGAAATAAACAGATTCTTTAATAAGTATCCTTTTTATGTATAATAGCGCTATTATGCGAATAACAAGACATCCTCTCAAAATGTGGCTCCAATAGTTCAGTCAAAGTATTACTAATTTACTTTTAAAAGAAGTCGTAGGTCGGTTAAAAAAAAGGATCAACGTATTAAACATAAGATAAGTATTTCTTTAAAACGCAATAGCGAAATATAATCCAAGGCAGACTCGTATCGCTATCGTGATGTTGCAATAAAGCAAGAAATCCATAGGATTCATATATCTTACTTGGTGCATGTGGTATAGTTGAATACCGACGCACCTCATCGACACTGTGCTTGATCGATGTACTTTTTTTTTTATCGCGAACACACATTAACAATTTACTTTTGCTTACTGAACACCTTCGTGAGCATATATTGCTTTTTAACTGCGACGTATTCACGTGCACGAGTTATCGATCGGCATAATTATAATTTATTCACGGTGATGATAGTGAAGTATTACAAAATGTCTCAATACTATATATGTATATATGTATGTCTATATATATATATATAGACACACACATATATATATATGTTTGTATTGATACCGAGTAATATAGAAGATGTGTTCGCGTTACTTTGTAAAGTATTGTTCTCCGAGTAGTATATACAAACAATAGGGTTTCTTTACGAAGTACCATTCAGTTCCGTTTTTAAAAAGGAAATAATGCCACGCTGTATCGTTATCTAAGGCTCCCATTAACGACCAAGTAAAGGATACAGGGGATAAGATCCTTACACGCAATAGTCATAGAAAAATCTTATACACTTTTAATGAAGTACTCGTAACGGGTTCCTTAAACTTATTTGGCATCTACAATAAATAAACAGCGAACCATCTGTTGGGCCAAGCGTTGCACAATTTCCACAATTTCCACAATATAGTTAAAGTCATCAGTATTAATTCAAACACCTTCCCCATAATCGCGATCACCTACATTGATACGATCGGGGGCTGCGGTTACACTAAAGCCAAGAATTCTATTATCAACTTTGTACATTTTTCCCTTTTTTGGCTTCTTTGATTTTCCCTGAAATATTACTTCACTTAAACGCTTGTAAAACACACCATCCATCATTACCAGCATGTATCATCCAGTCAAGGTACCTTTACTTCTTGGAATTCCGTGGGTGCATTAGGATTAACAGCGGGTGCCGGCTTGCACAAATCATCCGCTTGCGCCTGAGGTCTTTGGGCAGATCGCCATTTGCTACGTTTTTCTAAAAATTGTTTCGCAAATTCTGAACTCTGTTTGTTATCGCCAAGATAATCTCGAACGTATTCCTTTACTTCGTATGCAGACTCGATGTCTCGCAGAAATCCAACAAATGTGGGAACTGCGTGCATTGGAAAATTTCCGTGTCAAATAAAACTACAAATGAAAGAGTATGTATATGTAAGAGTCTTCAACTTACTGTCAACAGACACCTGTAAACCACTCAGCGCCTTGTTACACCATTGCGTGAAATCATCTGACTTGGCAGTGTTTTGTTCAAATAATTTCTTCACCAGTTCCTCTTCTCTTTTATTCTTGCTCTTATTAGCTTTATTACTTTGCTGCTGTTGCTGGCTGGCAGGTACAGCCTTTGTTGTAACTATCTGTTTAGCAGGTTGTTTGATGGTTACAGAAGCTTTAATTGGCGCAGGATCGTCCCAAAAGCCACCCGTACCACTATTGTTGGACCAGGCTTGACTATTACCAGGAGTGCTTGAATTTGCCCAATTCAAACATTGCGAGGCAGTACCCCATATGCCAGCACTTTGTAGTACATTCGCAGATTCTTTTTGTCCTGTCTTTTCTTGCCGTTCCCTTTCTTGCTGCTGAAGGATCAGCAATAACAATCATCAACATATAATTATCGTTTAACAATTTCACCGACTACCACATTCCTCCTTTTTTTTCTTTCTTTGTTGCTTCTTTCGTGCTCTTGTGCGAGCACGGGAAATTTGAATACTACATGATACGTTTAACACCCATCGAATATTAATAAAAATACCCTATGGAAACAAAGATAGAGTACTGAGTAGTAATAAATACCTTTACCTTGGTGATCCGCTCTTGTTCTTCCTGTTGGATCTGGGCAAAACTTTTTACCGGCATGGGTTTAGTGGAAGCAGTAGCTTTTTCTGCCCATTTAAATTGCAATCGTTTAGAGGATTCGGCAGCCGATGCTTCTTGAGCTGCTTCCGAAGCTTTTTGCTGTGCCAACTGCTGCTGCATAATTTGTTGAAACCGCTGTTCTTCCTGAAATTTCAATTACAGTATTTGCATGCGTAAATATTTACAACATCCATAGTTCGAAGGCTTACCGCTTTCTTCTCTCGTTCAAGTCTCTGAATCTCTGCCAGTGATGCTGCAGGAGTAGCTGCTGCTGGTGCTCGTGGTGCCTGTGCCCATGGTGCTTTACTTCTTTCTTGTAATTTACGAAGCGCTTCCGCTTCTCTTCGTCTTTGTTCCGCTCGTCGGTCCTGTTCTTCAGCCTCGGCCTGTTTACGCGCTTCCGCCTCTTTTCTGTTGCAACGAAGGAGAATAGGTTTTAGATATTTGTTGCAAAGTAATTTCAATTTCAATTACAGGTATGATCACCCAAAAAATATACCGTATTCTCTCTTCCTCCTGCTTTTTTTGCTCCTCTTCCAATTTCTTCCGCTTCTCTTCTTCCTTCTTTTGCTTCTCCTCCAATTTTTTCAATTCCTCTTTTCTCCTCCTTTCTTTTTCCTCTTTTTTCAAATTCTCTTCTGCCTGCTTACACTTTTCTTGTCGCTTCTTTTCTTCTTCCTCGCGCTTCTTCTCTTCCTTTTTCTTTCGTTCCTCTTCTCGTTTACGTTTCTCCTCCTCTTTTCGTTTCTTTTCCTCTTCTTTTTTCTTTCGCTCTTCATCCTTCCGTTTCGCTTCCTCCGCTCGTTTAGCCTGCTCTTCCTTTTTTCTTTTCACATTTTCTTCCTCAGCTTGTCGTTGAAGCTCCTCCTCTTTCTTTCTGTCTTCTTGTAATCTCAAATTCTGCTCTTCCTGGTATGACACAATACACAACAGCATGTCAGCATTTGGATGGCATTTTCGTAGAATAGTGTGGCAAAAAATTCATAAGAATACAATTACCAATATCTGTTGCTCAGTTTTGATTTCTTTAGTGTGTAGATCCCACAATGAAGTGAGTAGTTGACCAGGTGGTACAGCTGGTATCGGTCCAACCTAGATAGTAAAGCACAACTTTATCTACAAAGCTACTTCTACCTAAAAATATAAGTGGGAACGAACGATATTGAATCGCGTAACGTGCACACACCTGCGCCAACCAATTTTGTGCATTGAATTGTGTATTTATTTGTGGTGGGGGTTGCGGCCAAACAGTATCGATATGTGGTGACGCTTGCGAATGACCATTTGCATTAACATTAAGTTGACGTAGCAAAGATTTGATAGGATTGTCTTCTTGCGTTGCCGCTGGCGCAGAATTTATACTCGGTATATTCTGCATACCGCCCACTTGTTGTATAAGTTGCTGTATTGGATCAATGTTTGGCGGGTGTGACGCTGTGGTTGAATGTGGATTCGATGTTAAATGAGTCTCCGATTGTGTTTTAGCCTAGAGATCATAGAAAATGGATAAAGGACCGAGCACGTAGATACTTTGCTACCTACATATCGTAACGATAATACAGATCGTTACCTGCTGCATTTGAGTGAAAAGTTGCATTACAGGATTCGAAGCCTGAGATGGAAGATGAGGTACAAAAGGATTCGTGGAGATTGGCACATCCGGCATCTCTGAATCTTGAATGACACATTGGAAAATCAACTGATTTTGTTCCATTGGACTTAATGCTGCCCAGTGTTCAGATTGAGAAAGTTTCGCAATAGCCGACGTTCGCATTTGTCTCAAGAGTAATTGTTGATTTTGTAATAGCCGCATTTGTTGGTACTGAAGTAGAAGAAGGGGATCCTCTATTCCGGTTTTTGGTAATGCAGGCATACCAGCTGGCACTGTGCTCGGAACAGGTGGTATAACCTGATCTGTTAACTGAAAAATCAAATATATCTTTTAGAAATTCATCGAATGATCATTTCAGTTGACGAAACACGTACCTTCAGCGGAGGAATAGGAGGCCCGGGTGTAAATGGTATTCTACCGCATATCTTCATCAACTCCCCTAAAGTGGTGTATCGATCATCGCAAGTTCTTCTTACCATTAACCCGGCAGTGAAGTAACCAGCTTTACACCACTCTGTCATTTCACTTGCCAAGAACGGACCCTGAACTTCACCCTGTGGATCACGGTAAAACCATTTCTCCTGTCCGTTTGTAGATGGAACTGTCGATGGTTGGTTACCCATAGGAGGTGGTACGTTGCTGGTTTTATCCTTATGATTCTCCTCGTCCGCCATCAACTTAGCTACTAATGCATCCGCCTCTTCCTTCATCCTATCTAAATCATCCTCGGATTTCTGCCTAGCATTATCAGTTTCCGAACTGTTTGCAGCCTTTTGGGATTCCACTTGCAATGGGACCTGTCTTTTCGCATTGGAAGAAATCAAATCTGTGCTTGCTTCTGTTTCAATATATTCCCTTTTCTTCTCTTTGCTAGGAGATTTATTCGTTTCTGTGTCGATTGGTGGTATTTTCTTGGCCTCGATTTGCTCCGCGCTTATCGATACTGGATTTCTTTTCTGTAAAGTTTCAGATGATGTCGGCGTCAAAGCTTTAGGAGGAGGATTAACGGGGACTGTAACAACCGGTGGATTCACCGGTGAACTGTTTCTCTTCTCCTTCTCGATTGGTTCGTTTTTACTATCGAGTGGATACGAGGACTTAGGTCGTTCCTTAATAATTGTACTACTTCCATTATTGATACTGCGACCCACGTGTCCCTGAGCTGAACTATACGATAAAACTTTGCTACCAGGCTTTGGCGCATTAGCAGCACTGCCTTCAGAAACGCGTCGTGTCCTCGAATCTGGAGCCCCGCCTGCACTAATCACGCCATCTTCGTCGTCATCTGAATACATCCCGCCATGAAATGCACCCGAGGCATCGAAACTTCCTCCACTTTCGCTAGGATTCTCGGTAGCCCTAGAATGAATTGCAATTGCTGCGTATAAGTCGAATTCGTTGCTCTCGGCGAGGCCGCGTTAGCAATAGAAACGCAAACAAAACAAATAATTCACCATTCGGGTAAATTATCATGATTATTATCGTGATGATTTGATTCCCAAGTACGAGCTGTGCGTGGAGGAGGAGGCGGAGGTGGATGGTGACTTGAATCGTGCGTAACTCTGTGATTTCCGCGATGTTCCCATCTACTACCACTATTTCGGGCATCTTCTCCATCTCCTTCGTTTCTCTCTAATCTGTCCCTATCCATGCTCCCGCCTTCGCGCCAACTACTTCTACCTGAAATGTAAATAAACTGTATGTCTAATTGCCAACATAACAGAATACTTATCGACAGCTATTGAAGTGCATAGGCGTTTACCCCATTTACGCCAACCATCGTCGTCTTCTGTACCACCACGATGGCGTCGCCAATTACTTTCCATTAGGGAACTACCACTGGCCCCACGACTTAACTCTTTTCGAGGACTAGTAGAACCATTCCATTCCCCTGGATCCGACGCGCCATTCCTTTCTGACCAACTGCGTTCGCTTTGCGATCTATCATACGGCCGATTTCTTCCCTAAATATCAAACGATTCCTGCTTAGTTAAACGAATGCTTCGTTTTCATTTAATATGAATAATCGTGAACAATATGGATATCATGTTATTTAGTAATGTACGCAGCATATTTTACCTTTCAAATTGCTAAAAAATAATTCCCCTCACTACGAGTTATTTATTATTTGGCTCATGATATGTAATTCAAACGGAGCGAAGCAAATTACATACTTGAAATGATTGACTGTCGATTCGTGATCCATCTCCCGAATCATCGAAACCAACGCCACGGGAATAATGGGAGGAATACAAGCCACCTCTTCCATTTCTTCCACGACCCCCACGATCCACGCTACCGCCTCTTCCGCGACCACTGACATTAGTCATTCCTCCGTTCCACATTCGCTAAAAAATTCAGTCGCTGGTGAAATTCATGAATATTCAGTTAACAAAACGATTTACACCATAATATTATGAATAATGCAAAACGAAAGTAGCAATAATTATGCAAAATCCACAAGAACACATGGGATAATATTATAAAGAACTAACACAAGGCCTCCAATATCAATATTTTTAGAATCAGACCAGTTAAAAGGAGCAGTTCCCAAATATAGCAGGCAATAAGAATACACAATAGTTAAACAATATTAATCATTATCAAAGCTGCTAGAATATGACTGGAGTGGTGCAAGAAATTGTTTTTTTCGAATATAAATATCAAATTTGAATGCCATACTATACTCTGTTATTTACCGTTTCATCTTCTGTCATCTGTATAAGAGCTAATGGAAGTTGAGTTTTCTCAACGTACAACGGTGAGAAATTTGTCAATGGTTCAGGAGGTTTGCAATTACGGTCAAATAAAATCAGCATTTCCTCTCGCCCGTATCTATGCTCAGCTAATTGATAACGCGGGGTAGTTAAACTTGTAGTACCTCCACCTCCACCGCTACTATTGCAACTGTCTCCAGACAGGTTGCGCAACCTATGTTTCCGTTGTAAAACATGTAAGTAAAATATATAAAATATACCACAAAGTTAATAGGTATTTGAACATTGAATAAAATGTTACAAACCATTCTGGACCAAATTTCATGGAATCCGTCATGTTGGCCTATATGCTGGAAATATAAAACTCTGTAACATAAATGTACATTCGATACATTCAAGAGACTATTCAAAAGTCATGTAAGCAATAAAAATGATTTCCTGTAAGTTTCATGCAGATTAATAAAGTAGTATGTAACTTTTTAAAATATAGTGGACAAAGTAAGGATGCATGATTATCAATCAATTAGCTTTTCATATTTTTCAAAGTGATCATGTCTGCAAGGGTTGGTTTCATATTATGCTGTGACTGAATAAAACAAGTTTTTGGGGAACATAATTCTGCAAGGAATAATCCCAGATGTTCGAATTGCACCTAATCGATGTAATCGTCGAAGATCGAGTCGATGATTTTTACCTGTTGCTCGATGAAAAACGAGCAGGTCATGAACAGTAATTAATGATAACCATCAGGAAACGAAAGTAATTGTACTATCGAAAGACAATTTGGATTTATACGAAAAATGAAAGAAAAGTGATCGAATGTAAGAGAGTAGGACAGACGGTGATAAAGTACTCGTACAGTATTGGGATTCATTTTAAAAACCAATTAACACCAATGAAAACTCTGCGCGGAGATATAACGATGTAGGAGGTATTAATATTCTATGAAAATTCCTCTTCAATAAAAATAGCACGCATTTATTTACGACAAGTTCTTAAACAGAATGATTTTTGTGAGCCCAGGTGGCAACATTAACCAAACTTTTTATGCTCATGTATGCCACAAAATTCCACAAGTGACAATTTATTTTGAATAAATATCACACTGGTATTCCCGTTTATTCATAGAGCAATCGGTATAAAAGTAATCGGCTGATGAACAAAAGAAATACCTCACTGATCTTCGAAATTACTGAGGACAGCGATACAACACACCAATATGGCTGATGGTTCTTTTTTGGAGTAGAGCGCATGCGAAATCGCTGGTACACCTGGATCATTCAAAAGTTACTAGCAGATAAGATTCTTTTTCTAGTCACCGTTAGATACAGAAAAAATGTTTTCAATTTTTCCCAAATCTTGTAATTAACTTTCTACCCAAACTGCTATGCTCAAAACGAGAAAATCTTCCATCTGTACTCGCTGTAAAATATTTTCGTAATTTGAATACCAATTACTACGTTCGCATGTATTTATTGTTTTACACGTTTAAACATGCTAAAATTGTATGACAATTTAGATATTATCATTATTATTAATATTACTTAGGTTTAATATTTCCTTTAACATACATATACATTCATATTTTTTTTGTTACACAGTATTCTTAGATTCTTATAAAAATTAAAAAGTAATACAGTGGTGGCTTACTTGCCCTTTGTGTAAAGAATGTTAAATAAATAATGATTATTCCAACAGAAACACTAAATATTGGATTCAAACAAAATAATGTGGCTTTTTAACTATAATGCCGTATTCAGCAACCGCTGGTGTCAAATCCTCCATAGTAAGGGTATAACGTCTATCTTTTCCTTTTGTTTTTGTATTCTGATTAGCTCCACGCGTTTTGCAATGTTGTAGAGCATCGTTCGCTATTTCAGATATAAACTTTTGCGCAGCTAATGAAACCAGTCGTACTCTAAAATTAATATGTTCACGTATAATTGCAAGTATACAAAAACTTACTTGATTAATTTGTTGTGGGAGCTACTTACATTCTAGGATCGGTTGTATTAAAACCAGCTGTATGTAAATAATGCTCGCTGATAGCATCTGGTACCTGTAAAAACAAAAACTATTACATACACTGTAAGAAGAGGAAAGAAAAAAACAGCTAATACATAAAAATGATATTATTACAGTGGGTGTGTAGTCTTCTAGCTGTAACAAAAAATCTGAAAGCGGTTGTCCTGCAGTTTTTGTTTCTTCACTCGCTGTGTACATCGGAGGTGTTTCTCTTCCAAAATCTTCTGCCATTTTGATGTTGCCCTTACGTTGGTTAAATTCAAATTGAAACGGAATACGTCAATATGTAATTCCTAGAACTTTAAGGTTTGGATGAATAGTGCTCCCACTATCACGTAATTCTAACCTTTAAGCAATACAAGTATTCAGTATTTTTCTCAATACTCCAATTTTGTTCAAACATTGACATCTACATACGTCTTCAAAACAGATCTTCTAATTATTACTTCATCGTTTACTAGAAAAGTTATCAAACATCAACATTGCACATCTAAACATATTACGAAGGAAATTACATACAACCGTCTGCGTTCTAACAACCGGAAGTAAATCTAGGGAATAAATGTAGAGGGAATACATGTAGATTCATTGCCCGCGTTTCATTCAAATCAGTAAAGTATGCATTGGCACCTGTTAGAGAAATAAT
The DNA here is from genome assembly GCA_963969485.1 of Nomada goodeniana. Taxonomy (NCBI): domain Eukaryota; kingdom Metazoa; phylum Arthropoda; class Insecta; order Hymenoptera; family Apidae; genus Nomada; species Nomada goodeniana. The sequence continues at coordinate 306,717 of OZ018306.1, read as the reverse complement.
ACGAATATGTCGCTTAATGAAAATTCATTATTTCATCGAATATACAAATTCAATGCATTGTTGAAACATATGCCTAAATTAAATATTAACATAAAAAATTGTGTAATGCATAAGAATTATGTTGGTAACGGGCTTTTCATTGATATCGATGGAATCCATGAATCACTTTTCAGATTTTCGTACTTCATCTTGTTTACAGCAACGCTACGCACAATCTGCTCAGCAGTATGAGTAAGGCCATAGTAGTCTACAAACAAGCCATCAGGATCTACCAGATATATGATTATTGTATGGTCAACCTGCAGTACAAACACAATAAAATGAATACTCCCGTAAGCAGCCAAATTTAAATAATGTTAAAAACAAAGAAAAAGAGAAGAACAAACTACTGACAATGTAATCAGAGTCCTGATCTTTAGGCCCATTGCTATAATAGACTCTATATGCTTTGCATACTTTGCCAACTTGATCTTTGGTACCGGTAAGGCCAAGAATTTTATCAGAAAACTCTTTAATATACTTTCCCACAATTTCTGGTGTGTCTCTGTCAGGATCCACAGAGATAAATATTGGCTGAGCTTTTATATTATGATCTTTTTCTATAATGAAAGCCACATGTAACACAATATATTTTTACTGTTTTAATGAATTGTTCTTTTCTAACAACTATGATTTGTATCGTACCTAATGTATTAACAACTTGCGTCAATTTTTCAAGTTCGTCTGGGCATATGTCGGGACAATGTGTAAAGCCAAAGTATATTAAAACCCACTGTCCTAAGAAGTCCTCTGACTTTACTGTTTTTCCATTTGGATCCACTAGTTCAAACCTTCCACCGATTGCAGCTTTTCCTAGCTCCCGCCTCCTTTCACGATCTATTTCTTTATCTTTGGTTGCTTGTAGATAATACATATACATTAAGAAAGCTGCACCTAATGTACTTGTAATTATCAGATTTTTCCAGGTAAAAACAACTTTTTTGTTAGCAGGATCCCCTTTTTTCTTAGGCAACGAATTTATATCATTAGAGTTGTATAAAATTGTGCAAGTATTTATTCCCCTAACGTGTGGACAATAACGTCGAGGAGACTGCCGGAAATGTTGAAAGCAAGTCTGAAAATAATTCAATTGAATTAATTAAATTCACTTACTGAGTGTAACTTTCGAACATTATTTTCTTGTGCGAACAAGCATTTCAGTTATAGTTCTGACAAGAAAATTCTATTTCAGGGATCAATTATTTCAAATGACAATTACTTTTCGAAAAGCTTGACTCGAATAAAAAAGCTTCATTAAGCTAGACATTGTTCTCATTGTTACTTATTTTGATCAACCTAGAGTTTGAATAGGTTATGGTTTCACATTATTTAGCATGCTCCATTTTTGCGCGCGCTATTTCAAACGGTGCCTTCTTTTTTTCTTACCTGCTAAATTGTACGATTGATACAATCGGGAACAATTCTTCTTATTCTCTAAGACAAATAATAGCCTAACAAAATACAATACAATACAATATGTTCATTAAACTATTCCGTTTGCTCTGATTTTCTTTTATTTTAATTGCTATCTGTGTATAACAAAAGCAGTTAAACATTGTGGATCGATTTAGTTTTCATACAGTAAGCAAAACCTTCTTCACAAAAAGGAACATTGCTCATGACGCAGTAACACCAACTTTTTCTCCAAATTTATCGCAGTATTAGGATTGCAGAATCGCCACCTAAGTATGTAAATAAAATGATGATTAAACTCAGAATAATACAGTTTCACTCCAGGTGAGTGTATAATTGCACATTTACATACTTGTTGCCTGTTCTATCTTCAATGGCCATTTTGTGTATATACAATGTATCCGAATTGGTATTTTCAATCGCGTCCTCGTTTCTTTCGTCCTCTTTCTTCTCATACCAAACTTGTCCCTCTATTATCGACGAATTATTTGGCGAAAATGGAAAATTGGCAGCAGCAATGTTGTAAAGCGTCGTCCGCCTGCTTTTCCGATTCAGTAATCTTTAAGTGACAAACATTCGTTTTAATGTTCTTTTACACACACATGTGTATATTGTCAATTGCATGGAAGATAACAACTTCTGTTTGGTACAAAATAATATCATATATAGTTATTATTAAAGCGTATCTTACGTGCATCGGAGCTTGAAATTTATTGATGACCCCCGGTCCGTAATCTTTAAGATCAATGTTCCTGATGTTCTTGGCGCCGTCTCAGAAACGATCACTGATGCTCTCAAAGGTTGACCTGATAACAGATAGCAATAAAAAAACAAGTTTTGATATTGTAAATGTATCGAATTTATGTTTACCACAAGACGGCATTTCTTCCCGCGTTGGTAAATAATAAATTCCTAAAGGTCCACGATCAGCTCGATATCCCATTTCTTGGGACCATAGTGCGGTTTCCGGGGGAAAACACATTCCATTCGTAAAAGAGGTTCTTCCTTGGGGACAGGGCCAAGCAGTAAATTTACAAGATTCGTTCGCCATACGTACACTCTCTAAAAAGTAGGCCCACGCTTTTAAATGACTACAAGCGATTTCCTTAGTCAGCATATCCTCTGAAATATCGTCGTTGTTTTAGCAACTTTTGACAAAAAGAAGCCCAATATAGAACGATAGATGAATGAACGATACCGTACCCTTCAAGTGGCTAACAACGACAGAGTTTTTTACATCGATGCAACCAGGTTGTTCCCTACCACCGTTAGGAAAAAAATCAATGTGACCAAGAGGTTTCAGCAGTCCAAATCCATCCGAAAAATCCTCGGATCCATCTGTGTGAATCACGTCAACTAACTGCGCGTCGGTTGCATCCAGTTTCCTGGACTTCTCTCTGAATAAATGGTTCCTGAAAAAGGGCGATGCAGGATCCAAGCCAGTTATACGACCTGGAAGAAGATTCCTCTTCTTGAAGATCTCGGATGCGCATCCAGCCACATGCGCCCCGAGGCTGAACCCAATCACATGAATATCTGCAGCACGAGTTCCCAAATCAACGGTGTCCAAGAGGGCTAGGCCCAATTGTCGACCTACGAGTTCGGTGTTCGCTACGGCTGCCGAATAAGATGTTGCTGCTCCTCTAGTCCAATCGAGTACCAACACGTTTGTGTCTTCCTAACGATTATACATTTTATTTTTACAACGTACTTATATGTATACATAACTCGGTTTAAGAGACGGAGCTCCATTAATTCAGAACGAAATAAATATTGGCAATCAGCATTAGTTACCACATCCAGAAAAGTCTGTGCCAAAAGAATCGCACCAGCATCGCTTCCACTTCCTTTATAGCCGTGTATTATAACTTTCAGGGTTTTCGTTGGGTCGAATCCTGATCGAAAAATAGATTTAAAATCATCGCCGTATCGCAAGCTTTCTGGATACTCTCGTTTTGCACGAGAGTACAATAGAAATCTAGTTTGAATCACACTGGGGTGCTGTGGTGGTCTCTTTAACGGTAAGTGAGCCGGCGGATCCGCAAAGCAGCCAACTAAATCTGAAATAGCCTACTCGCTTTTTACTCTAATATCGAATAAAATAGGATCCAAACATTTTTTTCTCGCTCATACCGAAACAGATTTTGGGTTTGAAATTTTCACGACTGGCTCCTATACGGCGCAGCATTGATCGATGCCGCCTGGGTCGAAGTTTCGCTGCGAGAACAAAATGTAGTTTCTTTATGAAAATGATTGATTACGATATTGCCCCTTGAGCCGAAGCTCACTCACCAGCATGTTTAATATCAATGATCAAAATACTGATAATGATAAGGATCATCGAATGTTTCGTTAGAAAAAGGTGCATCTTTCATTTAGCTTTCGTTGAATGTTACTCTTGCCCAATGGAGACTGGTACTTCCTTCTCACTTTCCACGCACTTCTTCTTCCCTGCCCTTTTACGTTTACGCCCAATTTTATCCTTTTCCTTTGTAGCCGTGATCTAAAAAGGAGACTCAACGTAATTGATTCAGCAAATTTTTGTTCAATTCGCTATTACGATAAAAGATTGTATGAATCATGTATTTGCGTAATCGGTTCTCCATGCTCGACATTTGACTTTCCATCTGGTCGTTTCAAACTCGCCACTGCGTATATCGTTTATTAAATTACTTAAAGAATAGTATTATTTTCAATCAGCTATCGCACCAGTAACAATTGATTGCTTTCGATCTTGATTTGGAAGTGTACACGTTAGCTACCGCTCTCCCGCTGAAGTTTGTATGCCTTTGATCGCGATGGTTTCCCCCAGAATCGGTTAGAATGATTACGACCCTCTTTTGCACCATCCAGTATGATGTAATATTTCCACTGTCTCGCACATGCAAATAACGGCTTGCTGTGTACATAGAATCGGTTTGCTTTCACCCAGTGTTTCAGCAAGCCATTTGCAGCGAGGTAACCGGTGACCCAGCTTTTCACCTATAACTATATTTTGATTCCAAATGTAGAAAATTTATTAACATATGACGATTTCTCACAGATGAATTTTTCAGCAAACTTACAGGAAAATTCGGCGACATTCTGTACTATATTATAGACAAATACAAAGTCCTCAGGTTTTGAATGCTGGAAGAAGCATATGTCTTTTTCTAAAGATATCTGGCAAACCGGACGGACGAGTTTCACGCTAGTACTTAACGAAGCGGGTCAATAAAAGTCCACCGCTTCATGTATTAATATAGAATCGAAATGTTTTTCTTCTTTCCATGCAAAACACGATATCTTTTTCTGCTGGAAAAATAGCTAAATACCATTCCAGTTGTAACGTTCACGTGGAGTCGGTTTTTATAGATCCATTAAACGATAAAACAGCGACATATGTTTAGCCGAATAGTTAAAAGATTAGAGATAAATAGCTGATTTCAGGTGAACTCTTACAACTTTTATTCCCGTACCCGCTTTATCTTCTCAGAAATCATGCAGATGATCGCAAGATAATCAGTAAAGTCATCCCTCTTAATCAGCTACTGTTTACACGCATTCTTCTTACGTATGAAGTAAATAGAAAGAAATCTGAAAATTTACAAACAGATTAGCGGAATCTGATAAGTTCAATAGCAATCGGTCCTTGTAATATCGATAAATAAATTATCTTTGCAATGATCAAATGGTACACATGGTGCGTGGTTTCAACTTACACCTGACATACTGATATAATCGATAAACATCTAATCCCGTATTATTTTTACAAATCCAACGCGTTTTTGAGAGATTCTTTATATACGGCTACGTGATCATTCGGGCTACTCGAAATCGTATCACCGGGCAACAATGATCAAGATTGCCATTCTTTTGGGTTGTACATTGTCGGTGATTCAAGGAACACCTATTACAGAATACCAAAGTGAATTAAACGAGGTTCTTGATGTTTCGTTCGACGACTTTGATCTGCAGTTGGGCCATCGCGTTCTGAACCCTGTAAGGGAAACAATTGTTTTACACTGGAATTGTTGCCACATATTTTCCTTTGACAGTAAAGTATATTACATTTTTTGCAGCAAGAATTGGCAGAGCAGGCAGGATACGTAGCTGAAACTCATGAAGTTGTCACCAAGGATGGATACATTCTGGGTTTGCATAGAATTACAGGATCGAAACTACATCCTCCATCCGATACGAAACCAGCTGTATTAATACTCCACGGCCTTTTGGATTCAGCGGCGTCTTGGGTCTTCCCGGGTCCCGGGAAAGGTTTAGGTATGATCGTATTCTTCGTTTTGTAGATTGTGTAAATTCAATGCACGCTTCATTAATGCTTCCTCAAATTTTAGCTCTAATATTAGCTGACTGGGGATACGATGTATGGCTGGGCAATGCACGCGGGAACCGATATTCCAGAAGGCACTTAGATTGGACCGTTTCAGATTCGGACTACTGGCAATTCAGGTAGAACTGAACGATTAGCAGTTAATATTTATCTAGAGAAATTAAGCCTTAATGCATGTTGTCAGTCGATACGTTCAAAATTTACCTGTCCGTCTAGTTGGCATGAAATAGGGGTCTACGATATTCCAGCGATGATCGATCATATAATCAACACCACCAAGCAAAAAAAGATCTTCTACATAGGGCACAGCCAAGGTGGTACATCCTTCTTCGTAATGGCAAGCGAGCGGCCAGAATACCAAAAGAAACTTGTCGCCGCCTTCACTTTAGCCCCAGCAGTTTTTATGTCTAGAACACGACATCTTCTTATCCGGATGTTGACTCCTTTTCAAAACGACATCAAGGTAGAGTTTGAATGGTGTATCGATTGCTTGGTGTATAGAGATCAGAAGTTCGTACAGTATATCGAATTCTAGGGTGCAATGGATTTAATAGGAATAGATGAATTTAAACCCTCGGGTAAGCTTATCCAATTGCTTGCGAAAATGGTGTGCGACGAAGAATCACTACTACACCCTGTATGCAAAAATATCATGTTTCTGGTAGGCGGAGCCGGTGAGAAGGATCTTAACACGGTAACTAATTACATTCCATATAATGTAATCGCTATAATGTAATAGCTTTCGATTACGTATAATATATGAATAACATTTAATATGTAGAGTCTAATACCTCTCATTGGGCAATACGATCCAGCTGGTGCATCTACCATGCAAGTGATGCATTATGCACAATTAATAAATACAAGTTAGTATTCCATTCCTAATACGAACTTCTACCATTCTTCCCTTTAAGTTATATGTACACGTGTTGTCTACATCATTGCAGGTAAGTTCCAGCAATACGATCACGGTCTCATTGGCAATAAGAAGAAGTATGGAAAATTTCGTCCACCGGAATATAAACTTTCCGCCATCAAAATGCCGGTATACTTGCATTATAGTAGCAACGATGCGATGGTCGATGTTCAGGTTTGTTTGCACCCCAACTCTCTGCATCTATTACTTATTTATTACGTATGTTACTTAAATTACGATTTTTCTAGAATTTGGACCAATTGTACAAGAAACTACCCAATGCTCAGAAATTTTTGGTTCCGTTTAAATGGTTTACGCATCTTGATTTCCTATGGGGCAATCACGCGGACGTTTGGGTATACAACCAGATGTTAAGTCTCATGGAGCAGCATAGAAATTAAGTCGCGATTCAACGCTTAATTGTCGTGTAGGGTCTAGCGATTGTTCCATGTAATTAATCGCAACACCTGTGAATAATTAATAAAAATTAGTTCTTCAACTAAACTATTGAGTGGATCCTGATAGCTTTGCAGTGCCAGAAGCGTGAAGCAAGCTCTAACGATACTCGTTCATTTGCCTCCAAATATGTAAGATTAATATTCCAACACTTTACAGGGACCTATGTCAAGTATTATTCGGATTCGAAAACCTTGTGCGAACTTTGATATCTTTATAAAAGGCATTAAAATGCAATAGAATGTTTGCTTTCCATTGCAAAAATCGACTTTGTATACGTATATTTATTTAACTTCTCTTTCAGGACAATCATTCTTGTATTGTCATTACAAGAAGTATATTAGCCATATCCCAAATATCGTTAATTTGTATGTCAACTAATTCTGATAATCTTGCGGCAATAACTTTTGCCGTATCACTGTTTATGCATGAAAAAAATGTTCCACAAAGTACAATGGAAGCACCCAGGAATAATACGTTCGATTCTAATGTCATAAGGTTCCTTTTTTCCTGCTGAGTTCTTGCAACGTGTCCTTGGATCAAACACTGAAAATGGGAGTACAATCTCTCCCTCTATAAACATGCATCTATTTTATTAATTATGCAATACCACTATCTTGACAATGTGTAACAAAAAATTCGAACCTGTAAATAAACTAAATCCAGTAGACCTGTAGTAAGCTCTTGCATGTTTGGATTATCTTTCAGCCCTGTTGCAGCTAAGAGCACCTCTATGCAATTTAATGGAGTGCAAAATGGCATTTTGAAACCAACTGTTTTGAATACCTTATATTCCGACGAGAAGATTAAGCTGTGCGTGTATTCCGACTTCTTATCTATCCATTGTAAAATATTGAGTACCTGGATTAAAAAGTAAATGAAGGTATTTAGAAAGTTCAGGAAATTCAAAGGTACAAACGACGCATACATACTTGCGATATTCTCAAGTTTTTAGAATGAGAATCCATTTTACTTGCCAACTGCAAACATGACATGAGGTATAATTTAGATTGGCTTGATATCTTTTGGCAAACTTGAAACCAAGAATTTTCTGTTTGCTCAGTGGTTTGATATAATTCCCAAAAGTAGTTGCACATAAACTTATCGTATAAATGAACAGCAATGTACCTAGTATCTGGTGCTAAGTCAAGATGTTCTGTTATTTTGAATATTGCATTTACTATGGGAACTGGTATAGCTAAAATTAATATTTTATGCGTACAAACGTAATTGTTATTCCATAAGAATAAAATTAATATAAACAAATACACATAATAAAGCGCATTACGGCGAACAATTACCTACAAATGGCATGTAAAATTCATTTTTGTCTTTGACAAGATCTTCTTGGGTTTTAATTGCTGTTTGAAGTACTTCCAACCAGTCGTCAATTAAAGGTTCTATATTCAGTAAATAATTGTTTGATACCAAAAATTTACCACCATTATGCAGACTAGATTAAAATTATCCTAATTACCAATATAGGAAGTATCTAAATCCATTTATTTTCCATCAAATTCTTTCATTAAATTCGTCAATGCGCACAATGTCACCTTTCAAACAACATTCAAGATACTAAGAGAATCCGATTGGGTAAGACGCGTCACGTGACGGGTTTTGCGCGTGCGTCACATATTTCCTATGGTACACTTTATTCTACAATATGTAATGTTAAATACAGACACATGCTATTGCAAGAAAGATAGAGATATCTTAAACCTAAACCTTGATGATAGATTATGAAGAATATTTATTTCGTAAACGTTTTATATGTACATCTTAATACTTTGATTCAATCATTGTTATTCTATGTTCATGCTTTGGTCATGATGCGACAATTCTGCCACTAATAAAGGTTCATATGTCCATTTTGGATATACACGTTTGTACAAATTCATCATTACCGTGTCCTGAGATTTTAATTGACCATTAAATACGCATTTCATATGACCATGTGTACCTACAAATAAAAATAATACATTTGCCTGATATGTATAATATGCAGTTACCAGTTAATGCTTATAATTATTATTTACCTAATGGTTCTTTTATGTGGCCTCTGCGACCATATTTGGTTCGCAATTGTATTGGCTTAAACCAATTTATATCTTCCCGATGGAAGAACATGAATCTTACAACTGCTGTTCGCTTATGTACTTTGTATAGATGACCACTGAGAGCAACACGCTTTACAACTATTCTATCTGGATTTGCAGATAGTACACTTCCAGTTGCAATCAGTTCCTGTAAAAGCAACAGTGTCCGATCAAACACACACCGATGTAAATGTCTACAAAAATGTTCACAACGTCGAACAGGTCCACCTTACCAACGATTTATTCAATTTTTCAACGTAGCATAAAACTGGACAGGGTGGAAAAATCACCGGTGCGTACATGCTTGCCACGACAATACTCTCCGGTTGGAAGTACCGTTCATACTGAAGAAAATTATTATTGTTAACAGTATAAGAAAAGGGTGTCGAGTTATGTGCACGTTTACCTTATGTTTGCTCCCGTTTGTATGTTGACTAAATACCGGGCATGCGGAGAATCTTCTAAATCCGCATTGAAATATCAATCTTTCCTTTGATTTTATCGGTCGAGGGCTAACATTGCTATGTTTCAATACCAAGTTCACTAGAGACATTTTTTGTTCATTGGGAAGTAAACCGAACACAATTAACGGGCGATTTTCTAATGTAGAAAAAGCGGTGAAAAGGTCACGCCTAACATTTGTTACGTGAATTGTGATGTACCAACCAGGCTAGAAGAAACCACACACATATATATACTTTTTTTTTTCTTTATAATATAACGTGCATTTATTAATGATAATCGTTGCAAAGTAAACGTACCATAGCACCTTCTATATCTTGAGATTCTTTAAATATACGCTTCCGGGTTCGATCAAAACTTTCAAATTGGAAGATCCGTGCGTAATCAATAGGAAGATTTTCCTTCGGGTCCCACGGACTTGTCCTGAAAGATTCTAGTCCACGATACTTTTGAAATCTTTCTTTCGCCAATATATCTTGAGGTGTATCGACTTCGTCGGGAAATTGTGCATCTAATTTTGCTCCTATATATGAAATGACATTTTGTTTACGAAAACGAATACAACGTTAATAATAATTCGCCAAACATACGTTTCAATTTTTCCATCGTTTCATTTTCCTCTATCGTATCAATATTTTGATCGTATCGTTCATCGGGTGCTTCTGATACAGTAATTGTGTCATATTCTTCCTCATCTTCTTCTGCCTCCTCTATTTCACTATCTATTTGAGACTTTGCTTCATCGACAGACATATCATCTTCTGATTCGCCATCTGAGTATTCACTCAGTGCTTCTGCAAAATCATTTTTATCACGTATGCTAATATATTACACGCGAGTATAATAAATATAGGTGCTGTCGTAACAGATGTTATAAAAAGTACCCGCATCTTCGTCGGGAATCCAAGCTGCCTGATACTCGGAGGTCCCTTTCGGAACTTTTTTTACAACTTTTTTCTTCTGAGCAGCAGCAGCACTAGCAGCTGCTTGAGCTAATTCCATTTCCGTCGGCCAAGTTTGTTCAGCATCCATAGGATCGGGTATATTTTCACTTTCAAGAGATTCCTACACAAATTAAATGTATGCGATCTACCGATTGTTCGCGTTAAGGAGAGCATTTTAATATCAATTTATATGATTACTTGTCTTTTTGGATCTGCGCGTTCAAGAATTCTAACAGATGGCTCATCGTCCATCGCGTTACAATGTTTCCTTAATTTTTTCTCCAGTGGATATGGATCCTCTGGTGCATCTATTTGGGACATTTGAAAATCTCCAAATCCTGGTATATGTATTAAACTATTAACCGACAATGGTACATTTCTAAGATATCCCGAGATCGTGAGAGTTCCAAGATCCATAGAATTCTGCATAAAATTAAAAATGAATGCAAGCCCATATTGTTATCTGATGTAAAAAGTAACAGTTTTGATTCTCACTTCGTTACATTTAAACTTTACTTCTTCTGCTAATAATTGTGCTCTTTTGTTTCTGTAGGATATAGGTCTCTGTTTTTGAGAACCAATTTTCCGTAAAACATTCAGACCATCGACAGGAGTATTCAACTGTAAAACTTTTTCTTCGGGGAGCCACTTAGAAATTGCAGATTGCACATAGTTTTTAAAGTCCTGTCGTTTCTGTAATAAAAGTCATCACATAATTGCATTTCCTAAAATCTATAAAAGCAAACATGAATGTAATACCTTTATGTGAAGGCTCTCTATATTTGTAAGCGCTATCACAGGAGTAGATAGACCTTGAGCAATGCAGGGTAAAATAATCTCATTTCCCCAATCATCAAGAACCTCGTTTCTTGCACTGCTGTCCGACTGGTTTACAGCAGAGGCAACAAAAAGGACTGATGTAGCAACTTTTGCAGCATCTAATGTGGCAAACAAGTTTCCAACTGGTGGTACAATAATTGAAAAACGTTGTTTAAACCTCGGTATACTATTACAAAAAACCAATAATTAATTGATCATCGATTCCTAAAGTTTACCTATTTACCATCAAACAGATTTACCTTAAATGCGTTGTACCACATGGACTAGTAGTTACAATTGCATTCTCATCTGCCTTTGTTAATATTGATAGTACATTGTGAATATCTAAATCTTCTTGCAACGGAATAATGCATACCAGAATAGGAGCAGAATGAGATCCACCTAAATTTCTCTTTGCCTGTAGTGCTTCTTCTCTCTTTTTCTTTCTAATTTGAAGAGATTGATGTCTTCGAGCATCTTTTCCAAGATTTTTAGTAGCACGTTTGGATAAGAATTTTACTCCAACTTTTCCTATACATATTAACAAGTTACATATCACGGCAATTAACTGCAAATGGCATATATATGTGTGTGTGTATATATGTAATTAAATTATAATGAAAAATTAAATAACAGAATACATAACGAAGAATTTTACCTTTAACCTCGTTACTTATGGAACCTTTGCTACGATGTCTGCCAGTTTTATGGGATTTATTTATTTGTTTAAATGCACCGGGTCTGTGCGCTTCTTGCTTCATTGTTTCTTTTGTATTCCTGTATGAACGTTATATCCTTTATTGAGAAAATGCCATTGCAATATATCAAACAGCATTTAAAAAACACGTGTATGTTTGGAAATTTTTTTTCACCGGACATTGTGTTTTTGGGGACATTTAGCAACACGTTAAATTCCCCAATATTGACTACTCACTTGAATAAGTTGACAGTGTTTGTTAATTTTATTTGTAACGTTGGTAATACTAACGCATGCTTGAAATAATGAATACAAAGAATAGGTTATAGCTCACGTGTTCTCCCTGGAAGCTTGTAGTATTTTCTGTTTTCCAAACACCGTTTTTTTTATTAATTATGATACTCTAAACGAAAATGGAAAAATTAATGATTTGTACATATCTAATGTCTTAAAGTGTATAACAAATACAAAATTCTACATTTCGTTTGTTATAAGAACTAATACAGCTTTTTCGAACGTTGCCACATACAAATTGTTAAAATGGGCCGAAAAGCTAAGTTCGATGAATCAAATGTTCCAAGTGGCCGTGGAAGAAAAGCAAAAAAGCAAGGAGATCCAACATTTCCAAAAGGTGTATTAGGTATGTGAAACAATAAGTGTAATTACACAAAACTTATGGATACGTTTGCCTGTTGCATGTAGAAAGTACTATGTACACTTACGATTTTCAGTAAAAGAGGAAAATAAATTGTCTCATCGGCAAAAGCAACGTGCTAGGAAAAGGTTGCTAAAGAAAAAAAGTTTGACTGAGAATTTGAAGAAGTTGAAGAAGGAGAAAACCAAGGATGTAGAAGACGTTATACGTAAAAGCGTAAGTGTTATTTAAGTAATCAAGCTCTATATGTGTCCATATTATTGTTACATATACTTTGAACATATTAGAATAAGAGAGGAAATACAAAGCAGTTAACAGCAGAAAGGAAAAGCAGGTCCTTTAAAGGAGAAAAGCATAAGAATGATGACTCAAGCGATGAGAATGATCGTATGGAATCTGAAAACGAAAGTAATCTATCTGAGAATGAAGAAGCAATGGAAGAGGAACTACAAGAAAGTACAAAATTGAAATTAATTGACAGTGATGCAGAGAGTAAGAGTGAAGACGAGGAAGACAAGGAAGACGATAAAGAGAGTGATGAAAGTGATGAATCGAGCGATGAGGAAGAACAGGATAAAAACAAAAGTGAAAATGGTTTGCTTCCAATAGAAAGAGCAAATAAAAAGTTGAAGAGGAAACAAATAAAGGAACAGTAAGTATTTATTTGAAGTGTGGCAAACTGAAGATGCCAATTTGCGTTTCATTTGACAGAAAACTAGCACAGGAGGAAATGAACGACATGATTTCACAGCAATGCGTTTTCACTTTTCCCACCAAAGAAGAACTTGCAGATGCTACCAATCTTAAGGATGTTCAACAACGTATAAAAGATATCGTTATGATATTATCGGATTTCAAAAGATTGCGCGATATAAACAGGTACATTGTCGCTCAAGCACAACAATCTGATTGGAATACTTAACAACAAATATAAATCTTTCTCTTTCTCGTTTGAAGATCGCGTTCGGAATATATGGACCTACTCAGAATGGATTTATGTACATATTATAGCTACAATAGTTTTTTAATGGAAAAATTGATGCAAATATTTTCATTGGATGAATTATTGGAATTTTTGGAAGCGAGTGAAGTTCAAAGACCCATGACAATACGTACCAACACACTGAAAACACGTCGCCGCGACTTGGCAGAAGTATTTATTAATTAAAGTACGAAAAAACAAAATGTATTGGGTGTATATTTTACATTGTCGTAATAATAATTTTTCAGGCTTTAATCAATAGAGGAGTTAACTTAGATCCTATAGGGAAATGGACAAAAGTCGGATTGGTAGTATATTCTTCGCAAGTTCCAATGGGTGCGACGCCTGAATATTTAGCAGGACATTACATTCTACAAGGTGCATCCAGTTTTCTGCCTGTTATGGCATTAGAACCTAAAGAAAATGAAAGGATTCTCGACGTCTGCGCCGCGCCAGGTGGCAAGTCATCACATATAGCAGCACTAATGAAAAATTCGGGTGTTCTTTTTTCGAACGATGTAAACGAAGAGAGAATAAAAGCCGTTGTCGGCAATTTCCACAGGCTGGGAATTGTAAACTCTGTCGTATCTACTTACGATGGACGAAAATTGCCTTCGGTATATATTATATTATTTACATTAGCGCAACGAACGCGTTACGACTGGATATTAATTAAATTGAAAATTATCTAAATTTCAGGTGATCAAGGGCTTCGATAGAGTATTATTGGATGCACCATGCACCGGTACCGGTGTCGTATCAAAGGATCCCAGTGTCAAAACAAATAAAGACGATATAGATATACAACGCTGTTGCACATTACAAAGGGAATTACTTTTAGCAGCTATAGATTGTGCGAATGCACGTTCAGAAACCGGTGGAATTATCGTTTATTCCACGTGTTCAATTCTTCCAGAAGAGAATGAGTGGGTCATCGATTATGCTCTTAAAAAACGCGACGTTAAACTAATACCCACCGGTTTAGAATTTGGTGCCGAAGGTTTTACGAGTTATAGGCAACACAGGTTTCATCCATCGTTGAAATTGACGAAACGATTTTATCCTCATGTTCATAATATGGACGGTTTTTTTGTAGCGAAACTAAAAAAATTCTCCAATATTGTCCATAAAAGAAAAGATACAGAAGAGGCAGATGATGATTAACGTAACGTGTCAGAGTAAAACAATGTAATTATATTTTATATAATAATTAGATTTCAGCGAATGCCGCTTAAGCAATTTAAATATATTAAAAATATATAATTTCTATGTACAGAATTCCTATTTTACATTAAACTTTCCGTATAAATAATACAAAATTGTATCCTTTCAGTGGTATCTAGAAGATTAGATGATGCTTGTACATCCACTTCGACAGTAATGGCTGTTTGTCGTACAAAAGAATCGCTGAACGTTTAAAAGTGATACATTTACAGAGTTGATCGTTTTCATCAATGAAAAAATATACTTTTCAATTCCTTTTCACACAGCTTCTTTACTTCATCTGCAATAAAAATAATCAATATTTTTATTATACAACAAATACACCTACTGACATATTCACATATATACCTTCTATTTCGATTACGCTCGCGCCTTTTTGCTGAATAACTACAAAAAATTCTCTCAGGTTTGATAATTTGCCAACAACCCAATAATCGCTCATTGTTTTTATAATGATTTCTCCAGCTTCTTTTAGCCTAATGTTAAAAAAAAATGTGCCATTTGGCATACAAAAATGACACTTTTACAGAAGTTGAAATATTGACTGCATAATAAATTGACCCACCTGTTTGTATCATTATATATGTCTGTAATAACTCTTATTACTTCAGGTGTCGTAAGCACGTTGGAACATCGTCTGTTATCTGGATGTAATGTACTTTTGTATGCTAGATTAAGTTTATTAAAATATAGGTATTTGCATGATTCAGAGCTAACTGTTATATGTTTGGTGCACTGTTCAGCGACCGAGCTAACAAGAGTAGTCAATTGCGGACCAAGGAAGCTGTCTAGACTTTTAAAGAAGTCTATTAATAAATTTGTTTTACCTGTAAAGTAATTACTTTCAGTTTGAACCGTTTGAATTTTTGATCCATGTAATTGTCTTCCAAAAGAAAAAGTACTTACTGTCAACGAATAAGCATATCGTGGCACTTAATGCTCTATAAACTACTAAATATAATGAAACAGGTGTCGTAGAATAGTTTATAAACACTTTAGGAGACTTTCCAATTAAACTTGGTTCATTAATGCTGGACAGGCCAGTGACAAACCTACAACATTCAAAGAAGTTCCTATGCTCTTCCACAAAAAAGAATGAATTACTTTCTATGTATACTAACTTTCCATAGTGAGAAGTAGTAAATGGCGAAGGCGAATTTCTAGGCATCGAACCCCCGTGAAGTTCCTTTTCGAGGTGTGCTGGCAAAAGTGTACTTACTAAATAATTATAAACTACTTGCATATCCTCTGGCTCTAATCCACTCCTAAATGATAGTAGGCAGTTATATTTCACTCATGGTATATTATATTGTAGAAGAATACTCTTTTATATTACTAACCAGACAACTTGGTCATTATAAAGGAACGCTGTATACTTCACTTGGGAGAACATTGCCTCTACAAGGTTCATAAAACACTGGACCCGCAGAAACGTTATTTTGTCAAGAGGTAAGAACTGTAAACCTTGGAAAACATCCAATATATCACTGTTATTTAGCTTCAGAGACAGTAGATACTGTGGAAAATGAATTGTTTAAACACTGTATTGCAAAAAAAGAATGTAGCTGTACATTTTGGAACGCATATTACCCTTGAATAAAAATGTTCAAGTTTATGTTTCAATAAAGTTATGGAACCACACTCAGGTTCATTAATTATATTATCAAATGATCCCATAAACAGCCTGAACATGACATAAGCTTGCTTTAGGATTGATTGACAAACACTGCTAGAAACTTCATCGTATTGATATTCTGTGTATTTATTACCATCCTTTTCTTTCCATATATATGGTACACCTACAATCTGTAAAATAATTCCATGCTCTCAGCTCCCGATCGAAGGTTCAATTTTGTGTAATAGAAAGTACATCTTTTCTTTCTGTTTATCCTTATTAATTCTGGTGTGGACCTACCATAATCATCCAAAAGTTTGGCTCTGGCTGATAATAAACTTGTCGAGTTTTATGAGTGTGACAATAATTGCACGCTTGTCCGGGATTAAATGATCTGAAAATATTTAACAATGTAGCACGATCTAGTTATTTGGCGTTACACACATAACAGTATTATACGTACTGTGCAAATTTTATAATTGCTTCGCTCAACCCTATGTTTTTAATTTGAATATCTAAATCCCTCTCTGGATAATAATAAAGTATTTTTTTCTCTTCCTGCATAGAGTAGAGATAAGATATATAAAATAAGTATATAAAATAAGCTGTTGATCATTTCTCATGTACTTCGATATTAAACATGTTTTACTTGCCTCGCCTTCTTTTTTTGCATATGTACCATTGAATATATAAAAATGTTCGATTGTAACCTCTGTTTTCGATGACATTTTAACAAGTAATTTAAATGTCTAGCAATCCTTATCAACTTTATTGCACTGAATGTAAAGACGGCGATTTTTATTTTACTGAGCACAGTGAACAGGAACCACCCCTTACGCACATTCAATAAAAAATCTTGTCTTACTGCTACGAGAGCGTTTTTGACAAGTTGAATTGAAAACTTGACACATATTGAAACGATGGTGGCAGCACATTTTACCGTCACGTGGTCAGTTTAAAATGTTTAAACTTTGCTTAGGTGTAATAAATTGTTTAGCATTTAAAATAAATCATTCCTGCTCCCATTCCCTTGTGGAGTATTATTTCTAATGCATCAATGGATAAACGTACTTGTTCACGGATTTTGTGAATTTACTACAACCCTTTATTTTGTTTAAATTAATTTATTGAGCCGATTCTGACGGAACTGCAATGCCAGACCGACTCGTGACAGAGGTGAAGCAAGCCCCAACTCTCCGTCTATTTCCAAAAATCAGATTAATATTCTGACTCCCCAATGGGGAGTGTATCAGATATTAAGCTGATAAGAACAGATACTACACTTTGATCTTAGCCATAAGGCCGAGAAGCGATACCATATCACCGTCCAAAATGCTATTTATGTTTTACGGTGTGAGGATTCACTTACGAGAATATGCGAAGCGTGGTGGTAATCGAGAAAAACAGAAGTTTTATAGGGGGCACTACTTTGTTCGAAATATTTTTATTTTTCTATTTTTTTTATTTATATAGCAATACGTGGGTACTAATTTTAACAATAAATAGAAACGTTTGCACATACATGTACATATACATATACGTATGTACAAATCATTATCGTAAAGTTGCATAGCAAAAATTAATAGCGTAGACATTTTTTTGCATGGAGAGATGATACTCTTTGTAGTAATTAAACAGGTGTGTAGTAGATATAACAATGGTGTTATTAGAATCTTTTACTAAGTCTAGCATTACGATTTTGTTAAAAGTTTCGCCGAAAGTAGATTGTTGAATTTTCGCGGATAAGGAACGGCCACGAAAACGTTATCGATAGTAGCATCATATCGAGATTTTTCGTCATTCGATTGCAACGAGTTTCACGTATTACGTGTACGAAACTGAACATAACAAATTTGTCGTGATGTGGATGATGATTAAATTTAGATAACGCACAGTAATGAGCAACATGTGATGGTATATTGCCAAGGCGAAGAATTTAGGAAAACAGTTGGTCCTTGGGTGTAGAAAAGATCGTAACAATACACCAATGGCCTATCAAACTTTCCGGCAGGAGTACATGCAAATACCTGTGGTGACACGAGCTTATACAACAGCTTGTGTCATCACAACTCTTGCTGTGGTTTGTAAAAAATTTCTCTTACAATATTGGTCCATATGTGCTGGATGCTATTCTTAAAGCATAACAATGAAAATACATGTCTTTTCCTATTTTAGCAACTAGATTTAGTGTCTCCATTTCGGTTGTATTTTAATCCTACATTGATCATTGAACACTATCAGGTAAACAAAGATTTATGTCGAATAGTGCTCATCGGAAGAATAGTTTCCATGCCATTTATAAAGTAAATGACTTTTCAGATATGGAGATTAATAACTACCTTTTTATTTTTTGGAAATATGGGTTTCAATTTTCTTTTCAATATGATATTTACGTATCGCTATTGTCGAATGTTGGAAGAAGGATCATTCCGCAGGAGAACAGCTGATTTTGTAATGATGTTCATTTTTGGAGGCATATGTATGATTGTATCCTTTTACTAGTTAGTTTAAATTATTTTTCATCTATTTTAACACATTCGCAATGAATGACGCATATATGGTCATTTGATTTATTCACTTGCGTATTAATGAAAGGTGTGTGCTTCATTGGCATATGTTACGCCCCTGTATTAAAATAAGTGCATAGAAAAATATAAATGGTTGAATTTCCCTTGAAAAGTGTCACAACAGATTTGACAAATTAAAATATGTGCATACATTTGCATCTCTTTGTTTATTTCGTGATAAATGGCACGAGCTGTGCAGATATTATACAACACTATGTGAGATAAGCTGAGAGGTAGCTGATAATTTTTCAAGACTGTATCCACAGGTCGAAATAAAAAATCTCGTTTTATTCCCCCAGACTCCCGTCAAGCGCTACATTCAATTCCCCATTACGAATGTGTTAAAGATGAAAAAAGCATTTGTGTACATCCCTTCATTGAGTATAAATATCCTGATCTTTGGAATTAGACATTTGAATTTTTTGTTAATTTGTTGTTTCTGGGCCATGCATTTACAATTATGTTAGTCTATGTTTGGTCCAGGCGAAATCCATTTGTTAGATTGAACTTTTTTGGACTTTTAAACTTTCAAGTAAGTAACATGTATTTCCCATCCATGCTCTCCAATGAGAACAAATTGCCTTGAATTATATTTTGTTGATAGGCACCGTATTTGCCTTGGGTGCTCCTTGGCTTTTCTGTACTTCTTGGTAATACCATTTGGGTAGATTTAGTCGGGATGGCCGTGGGGCACATGTATTACTTTGCAGAAGATGTGTTGCCACGATTACGGGGAGGGTTTCGTCTTCTTAAGACTCCGCAAATACTGTAAGTTACCAATCAAGTAAACCAATCAATCTATCAATTATAATATTGCAAAAATATCAACATTTTATTATTTGCAGTAAGACTTTGTTTGACGCACATCCAGAAGATTCAGATTATACTCCACCGGCAGAAGATCGCCCTGGTGGATTTAATTGGGGACAAGAAGCCAATGTACAATGATTTTAAATTTGAGGCCCGACTTCCAAATCGTCTCTTACAAATTGGCATATCAAGTAAACTTTTATATTGCTATGTATACAACATTGTTCCTTGATTTTCTCAGTCATTAACAAAAAAAAAAAACCAAAAATGCTGGATATTTACAGCCTCGATATTGTGCAAGATGTAATAAGAAACTTCTAACGTGAATAAGACTTCCAATTTTATACAGGGGTTACAATTTTTCACAAACACAGAAAAAAATATAATGGCATAAATGCATATGTCTTAGAATGTATTGTGTAATTAAGTGAAAACAGTAATTCTCAGATAATAGACTACTCTGATACAGTTACAGCGGTCACACGTTCTTACTTACTTACAATTAATAATAGATTTGTTAAAAGCAGAATATTTTGCACCATGACTTCTCATTTATCTGCATAGATTGTAATAGATATGGTTTGGAAAATATCTATAAAATACCTATAAAATTCCAAATATTCATATGGAAATTGTAATATCAATTGCCTTACACAGTGCTTCCTTTTTAAAATTCTTCAGTTCAGTTTACTATGAAATTTCTTTCAATGCTGTTTTCATAAAAATTATGAACGTTACGAAGGTTTAAATAAACGCAGAACATAGATAAATTTACATACTTGCTGTATGTGATGTTTCTTGAAAAAATGATTAAATACGAAAGAACATAAAGAACTACTCCTATCGTTCAGAAGCGCTTGAAATTGAAACCCCTGCTTGTGAAAAATTCTATTGTAAAAATCTTACATAATTGAACAATGTAAATATTTTAATTTATTCTCTTACTATAGATAATACCCTGGACTTTTTTTAATTATATAATAATACATTTTATAACACGTTCGAGAATGCAGAATATTGTACATAATAGAATACATCACAGTTCGATTTTTTTATGGGCATTTGATAAAGGTGTAAGGGCGTTATGAAAAGACACTCATTACTAATGTATAAAAATGTTTATTAATATGTATACTGGATCACACCTCGTTTTTACAACACTTAATGCGCGGCAACTCGATACCACATTCGGGCAACGCGGTTAATCGCCATCCGACGATCATTCCTTTGTTCATTCTCTCTCGCTCGCGAACTTTGTATATATATATATGTATATATATATACATATTTTTATTGTATATGTATATATATTTATATATGTACATATCCCTAACAATTCTATTACAAAGGTAATATTAGAAGATACACGTACATCTGTTATAATTCCATAGAAAACAGAAAACAGTGAGCAGAGAAGAGAGAATAGAGAAATGTTTAACAAAGTATAAAATAGCCATTCCCCCTCTTGTGACAACTGTAGTTTCTGAGCATGAATGATAGATAAAGAGTTGCTTAATTTTCGAGCCGCAGCATTAATCGGAAGGTGAAAAAAAGTTGCTTTCTTTTTTAAATTTCGCGCGGATAATACCATGTGATAAACGACATTTTTGCAGTTTCATGCAATGTGTATAGTATTTGGCGCCACTATTTGCTTGTCTCCTCCGAGTAGCATGTTGCGTGTTACACTGTGATGTATTCGTATCACTTATCAGCTGATTGCATTCAAATACGTATCAGAACAAAAGAAGTTTGTCAAGTTTGCTGCGACAAATTGTACGGCAGCAAAAAGCCAAAGCACCATAATGAATTTCCACGTGAACGATTACTAGGTGGTAGTTAAAACTGCGAGAGACTTTCGAACGTGTCTTGTGTTCTTTTGGACAGCATATTCGGTGTTTTGCCGATTGCGTCGTGTATCTTGCAAAATACAGCTGACAGTTATTTATATTCTTTGAAATTTATTATCTCGATTTCAGTGGTCTCTTCGTAGGTGATACATTGTTTTCCAAAAGAACGCAATTTACATAGAGAAGGCTTTAACAACTTTAAGAATCCCGGCTCTGCGAAAGCCTCGGGGATTTAACCAGGTACATAGTAGTCTTTTTGTAAATACTAGGTAAAAATGTTATTTATGTGACCATTACAATTAAATAAAATGGTACAATTTAGTTTGACATTATTCCTATATAAATAATTAATATTTAAACTATAAACGTACACGAACTGCGTATACATTATATTTTGGTGTAAGGTTTGTGTCATAAGAGGTTATATGCATTTATTTAATTTTCGAAAAAATTTCTTCTGTATTTATTCCTTAGGTAGTCGTGCCATACGATACATTAATTTTTTAATAAAGTACAACAGAACATTGGTAGTTTACATATGTACATTTAAGCATATTTGATATTTACATAGTAGATTTTGCTAGCCTTACAAAAAATTTGTGTTCATTTATTAATGGTCTTATTTGAAAATAGCATCTTTCCTCCTTACTGGTTGCAAGAAAGGTAAATTGAAGTGCAAAATAATTTACAAAACCATTTATTTAGTTTTAAATAATAAATGATTATCGTAACAGGATATAATTATACATAACTACATAGGTATACATATACGGCAATGACATGGACTATAATACAATGATCAAGACTCTATTGTATACATTTTATTATATTGCCACTGTTGCTAAAAGCACTGTAATGTCATCTGGTTTACCACCTGAAACATACAAAAGAGTCAGGATAAATGTGTGCAGAAATGTTTGAGTTCACATTGATTGGGCCATAGCAAGCATAGTAGTTAACTGAACTAAAGACAAGAAGAATTAGTAAAAGGGATAATGATATTATCTTTCTTATTTCGAGCAATAGAACAATTTCAAAGGGACGAATCATACTTTATTGCAATGTGAATACCAAAGTATAAGAGGAAGGTATACGTACACGTATACGTATATATAAGAAATAAGAAACTGTGAAATGTATGCTACAAATAAATTGAATATATTTTTTGTTAAAAAATGTTCACTATTGTAAATAAATCATGATAATATTAGATTGGAGGGAGAAATCCCATACTTTTAAGATATAGGTAGATAGACGAGTAGAATTGTTTTGTACGCTCTACAGATTGTTGTAGTTCACGTACCTATTGTGTCGATTCCATTCTCTCTAGCACTTTGGGCAAATGGAGACATAAACGCGCCGTCGAAAGCTAAACTACGGGCCATCCAGGCTATCGAATTGGCAACTCCTTGTATTTTGGTGGGATCTCTTTCACCCTGAATTTTACGCATTTCTGTGATAAGTAGTTGATCAGGCACATTATCAAATACTCCGTCCGTTGCTAGAAGAATTACATCACCGTCTTCAACTCCGAAACTAGAAGTATCTGCAGATTCTGGACTGAAATTGAAACAGTGGCGCGGTTGTAAAATATTACGTATCTTTCACTAAACAACTGTTTCTATAAAATGTTTATACCTATCGCTAAGTACCAGACCAGAATGTCCTGGTGGTGGGAGGGACAACTGAAACGGAGTATTAAAGTAATGCTGCTGCTCGGAAGATCGATGAACCACTTCTCCTTTTCTTACAACTACAAAACCACTATCTCCAATATTAGCGGCATAGATGCTACTTGTTTCTTTATTAAGAACTATAACGCATGCAGTACTGCTACCTGAAACAAGGAAAGATATAACTGTCACAAGAAGCTCACATTTATCTTAGGTATTAAAAATGTTTCTGAGATCGATTGTAGACAAAATTTGTGCATCATTTCCTATACCTAATATGGGTTGTTTATTTTCTAGTAATTCGTAATAACTACGCGCTAATAAACCAGCTGGCTGGGAAGGTGTAAACCTGCCCATGGAGACCAATCTTTCGCAAGTTCTCATTAGAAAACTAGAGAACTCTCCTGGATCGATTCCATAATGTCTCCATCCTCCTACACCATCCGCGACACCTGTATAATGAGAAGAGGTATCAAGCTACCCGACGACAGAATGGCCTTTGTTGATAAACATAATGTCAGCGTTTGTTAGACGACGATACAATTGTGGACGTGGGGATTTTCATACGTCTTGGAAACTACTAGTCATGTGGAAATACAGAAAGATAAGTTTCGATCGTTTCTTCGTGCATATATTCAGCTGACTGACATTACCTATCACTTCAACAGTCTTGAATTTGGCACTGAACCAAGCGTCATCACCGAACTGTCCCTTACGTATACGACCACGCGCAAAATCTTTGGGAAAACCACAGACAGCCGAAACGAGAGATGCTTCACGACGTTTATTCACGTTGGGATCGGCGCATGCTGTATAATTTGATATGCCGTTCCATATCGCTCGAGACAGTAGCCTCCCAGTCCAATAAATGGACTGCATCGTACGGTCAGGCTCAAGCTTTCGTGACGCACATCTTTAACGACTAAACGGCGAATCTGCATGAATTTCTGCAGTCAATTCACAGACGTGTCGGAGGCATGTTTTGTTGTTTTCTGTTGGAGATGCATGAAACCTTGATCAAGCCTACTGCTTATCTCTTTTCTATTTAGTATCGAATACACTGTCCTCGTATAGTCATCCACGCTCGAACAAGCGAAGATCGCTGACCGCGATTCCACCTGAATTTATCTCTTGCTGCGATGTAACTCGAGAAAGTGTCTACCAGTGCTGTTAACTAACGAACTTGAACATCGTTAATATCGCACCTATGCAGAACTATGGTGCCTTACGGCTAACTTCAGTTTGATAACTGGCGGGGATGACCATCACTCTTGAAAGGCATTCTATTTTATCAAAAACATTCTCGTCAAAACGAAGAAACATGCCAGGTGGAAGATTATTGGTAATTATAACTTCTTTTTGCTCAAAATTACTTATAGAAAAGTAGAACTTGTTGTCTCTTTTTTCGGCAAATGAAAGCATATTCAAGAGGAGGATGGCGACTGCAGTTCAATATCTACTGTCGCTCCAAAATAAGAATTATATTAAATCGGTGCAGGTAGGAATATATTACTATAACTATTACAATGATTATAACTATTGCAATTACTATTACTATTACTATTACTATTACTATTGCTATTACTATTACTATTACTATTGCTATTACTATTACTATTACTATTAAAGTATTACTATTATTGTTACTGTTATTATTTCATTGTGTTATATTACACGAATGACTATAATATTTAAAAGTTGGATTATGGTCCATAGGAAAATTGAATCGAAGAGGATCCTGAAGTTGGTTACGTAAATCGATGGCGCCACTTTGGATTCTCGAACGTCGTATCGAAAATTTGAAGTTTTATACATTGACAACGCGGTTGCATCGAACGCAAGAGAAAATTATTGTTCAAGTGTTTAAATATTGTGGAAACTTGGGAAACTGCAGGCCATTTGCAAGGAAAACACATCTCGCAGCAATTGGTAAGTGCATCCCTATTAATTTGTATGATATATTACGTTGTCTGTTTTTTTATGCCGAAATCATGTTCTCGACGGAATAGACGGGTTAGAATAATAATATAAGAAAAGCACATTTTATTGCTCATTACTAGCGTAATGTTATGGTATCATAAGAATATTGTATTGAAATTATTTGATCCGGTGTGAACAGGATAAAGGAGTAACCATTCCGTATATTGTTACGTATACATACCGCATTGGCTCCGCAGGTGAGGTTTTTGTAATACTTACGAATCATTATCGTAAAAATATGTATTAGACGGTGGCTGAGAAAAACTGTTGAAATAATAAGCAGGGGATATGCAAATAAGAGCGACACGTTTCTTCGAGTAAATCGTTTTACTAATGTTTATTAATAAACATTTCATATAGATTATTTTAATTCATATAATTTAATACCTGTTTGCCGTTGTTTTTGTTGTTGTTGTTGTTGTTGTTGTTCTTGTTGTGGTTGATGTTGCGATCAATAGTTTATCGTTATTTACACTATTCAGTATAAAATGCGAGTTCAAGATTAAATCACACCACTATGTTTTATGGACACTATCTGTCATCGATTAATATTTATCAATGCTTGTACTCAGGAAAATGCGAAGGGGGCAGTAGGGCAGTATTTTCGTTATCACTAGTGTTGTTGGTATTTAATTCTTTAGGGGAACCATTATTTATGTTACAATCTAGACTAAAGTTATCGTCTAGTGGGCATTTGTTAATATTAGGCAAGTGATTAACATCGATTCCACGAACGTCGGGGAGCTTTTGTTGTTGGTGGGATTGAGCATTTTCAGTCTCGTCGTTGTCGAGACCGTTATCGGTATGAGGTGGGGATGGATAATAGCCGCGCTGCTGTACTGGCAGTTGTTCCACTGGCAGTAGTAGTTGTTGTTGTTGTTGTTGTTGTTGTTGCTGCTGCTGCTGCTGTTGAGGCTGTGTATGATGGTGGCGATGACGTTGTTGCTGCGTTTGTTGACGATGTTCTCGTTGAGAATGACGACGTTGCAGCAACGGCATTGTACCAGCAGCGATCGCAGGCACGGGCGGTGGCGGCGGCGGCGGCGGTGGCGGCGGCTGCTGCGGTGGCCGGTGTTGCACTCCATCCTCACTAGTCCATCGGGCTAGTTGTTGTTGAGCTTGAATAAATGCATCACTAGAAAATAACAAGATTACACGAGCCCATTGGATCTATTCCACGACCACTAATGCTGCATGTACACGCCGCGATACGCGCTCGCGATAATCGCCTAATCGCCCTGACGAGTCTTTCACTCCACTTACCTTGCCGGATGGCTATACATCGTTCTCTACGCGAACATTTATTTAGTGGTCTTGCCATCCGTGCACGCGTTGCCGATCCTGTGCAGACCGTTTTGCGCGAAACTCGACGGCAACGCGTACATAGACGTGCATGCGTCGTACACGCAGAAAGCCGTTTTTAGCTACTGCATAACGTGCGAAGCATTGCGGATTGCTCCTACGAACAGTGTTCTTTCGAAAGTACTATAATGTACTGCGATATGCTAGTTTCTCGTAGGAACAAAGCAGCGAATATCAAGAAGAAGGAACCTTCAGATAAGGATAAGTGCGAATCAATCTAGCGCGTTCAAACACCAGATCGAAGTTGAATCGAGTTCGAGTACGCACGGGCTTTTATCGTAATCGATCGTCGCGACGCGCATGTAATTCGCCTCGACGTAGTTTACAGCTCATTCATAACGCATGGCAGAAGCAACTAAAGCAGTAGAGCGGCATGCGAAAATTGGTGTGCTGAATTTTGTCGGGTCGTACTGTTTTTTTGTTTTTTTTCATTTTTGGTCTTGTGGAAACTCGAGGCAACGGCTTTCGGAATGAGAAGGGCGAAATCTTGCAGGCGAATGCCGAGTCTATTTATATTCCGTCTCGACGTTTAGTTTGGGGTAGCGTAGGTCGATGACTTGCTCTCCGATCATAATTCTAATTAACTCGCGAGACCACCGCGCGGTCGTGCCTACCCCGTAGTTTCGTGGCATGCACCAATCCTTATCTGAATCTGTCTCGTCCAAGCGATCGCAAGTTCCTGTCCGTAGGGTTCGAGTTCCGAGTTTTGACTCCCAAGACAAATGACGGAGCGCGCGGTCGAGTCCTCGGGGAAAGCGAGCCTGTCGTCGACGCGACGCGACGTAGGATCGCGATGGGATTTTGTCGAACGGTACTCGTAACGATTTAGTGGCTCGTCCTCTACCAAGCTCCGCTCGTAATGAATGAATCTGCGATACCTTTCGCTATCGGGCGTTTCACCCCTAGTATTTGAGCCTCTGTCAGGGTCGGCAGTTTCATAGATACCCTCCTCCTTGTGCATTTGATGGGTGTGTTGAGTGTGCTGATGGGTGCCGTAAGGACTTCGAGACGATGGTTGACAATATCTACCATAGGTATCGTCACGGCCGCGTATACATCTTCTGCTTCTACGTAGGAAATTGAATAGTTCTTTTTATAAAGTACGTGGCATGTGGTTTACGTTTTCGTAGGTGGTCACCGCGCGGATATTGCTAAACATCGGATCGAGCAGATAGTCGAAATTGTCCGGACGTATCCCGAATTATTAGCTAATCTGTTCAGAATGATCTACGAGTACGGGGGACACGGTATAAACAGACTCTGCATGTAATTCATCAAAGTACAAGCAAGTAGGAATAATCGCGATGCGGTCGCGTGCAATTTCGCCTACACGGCTGGCAGATTTCGCTGCAATGCACAACGCTACGCTAATGCTACTGTATTCAGACAAGTGTCGCGGGTCTGATAGCTGTAGCATGCGCAAGTTAGAAAGCAAAGTATAGAAACGACGAATTGGCGAGAGAGGAAAATGTAAGCAACGTCGCATTGACAATGGTAGTAAATGCGAGAGCGATAGTTGCGCCAGCGTGAAAAAATACGTACGTATGTATGAGTACGGGTAAGTAAATTTGGAAGTCGTTGCAGAATGTACAGGTATGCACTGAAATTTCACGGAAATCGTCCGAACGAGTCGCGACCGAGTCGAGCAACGTTCGCCGGAGAGAGTCCGTGCGTTGCGTCGAACTCGGTCGCCGTTCAAGCTCCGTCGTAGAGAGCGACGATAGGAGCAACGGTAGAAGCGACGGTAGAAGCGACGATAGAAGCGACGAGAATGTCGATGAAAAGATAAGCGTGTAGTTCGCATCAGTTCTTACCCTTGGGAGGATTCGCTACACGCGGACGAATCTCTTCTGTAGTGACGATCAGCTTCGCTCTCGGACATCCGTATGTCCTCGGAGCCGCACGGGCTAATACGCCCTGCCGTGTGGCGCTCCAGTTGCTTGATAAGATCTTCTAAATTGCGTATGCGAATGGTACCGCAGGACGGCATGTACTCTTCGTCGTACTCGTCGTCCGCCTGGTTGTCGATATGCTCCTGCCCGCCGATACCTTTGCGATACGAATCCGGAGGATAGCCGCATTCCGCCATAGGCTCCGTCAGAGGTTCCGTCAGCGCCTCGTCGTCCAGGGGATTCCCGCTGGCCGACGGTGTTCCCGATGTATCCCGGTGATTCGCCGCGTGTCTCAGCGCTACGATTATCTGCTCGTGATAGCCGTTCAGTTGATCGAGGGTGCGCTCCACGTTCGCCACTGTGCCCCCTGGTATACCTGCTTAAACCGTCCGCCGATTAGCGTTCGAATCGTCGTCCAACAACCGTCAATATCGCAACTTGCACGGAGGGTGGATGCGAGCAGCTCGAGCTCTTTATCCGAGTAGAGTACCGTACAAATTTCAAATTCCTGCTCAGAGCTTCTCGCATGCTCCCTTCGCGAGTTCGTGAGTCGATTGCCCACTCGTTTCTACGACTATCAGCCATTACAATACAATACCATAACCACCGTGTTTCTTTAAAATTCCCTTCTCAGGCAACTTTGTTAGATTGTTCGGTTGCAGATCAATGAAAGAGACAACCTCCTCTGACCCCGTACCTCCATCCTCCTCGTTTATGGCGAACCTCTTCATCTGCGATTTATGCTCCCTGAAAATATCGATGCGAGGGGGGTATTTACTTTCGTTGCTCAACCTCCTGTCGATAGGTTCAAACTTGTAGAAGGCGAGGCGTTCACAGGTGCCCCGCGTTTCTAAGTCGCTTCCTTTCTCAATTTTCGTCGCAACCTTTGAACGCCCAGCCTTGGCTGCGACCACCCTCTCCATCGCAGTTTTCCTCGCTACCTCGCGGAAAGGACTTTCGAAAGCTCCTTCCCGAACCAGCGCCCCTATCTAACAGTTGCAGCCACGTTCGTGTTTGCGTCTCGCTTCTAATCGAGCTATCAATCGAAACCTGACGCGAATACGAACGCTAGACGTTCACCCACTTTTTCTTCGACTTTGTATAATATCTCCCGCGACGCACTGTCGGCTTCGAATTCGCCGATGTTGTCTAGTAGGTGAACGGCGCGCTGCAGTTTCACATCCGACGACGCATTTGGTCGGTATCGTTTTAGATAGAGCTACACTTTTCTCTGGTCGAGACGATCAAAGGGATGCAAAGGAGGTAGCATACGCGAAGCATACGTGGGTGCAAATCGTCTAATTATCTACAAACAATCATCGTACCTATCGATCAAGCTCGATAATCGTCGGGCTGCACTGCAAAGGTAGATCATGCGGTACCTTGGGGATTAAAAGCATGCCGTGTAAATCTACGCGTGCACCTTCCTGCCTTCTACAGGAATTCGCTAGAGTGGAGTATGCGTGTGTACGTTTTTGTGTGGCCGTGGGCGTACGCGCGACGGATAATACGACAGCGATGATCAGTGATGGATGGTAGCAGGTACTTGTGTATGCATGTATATAAGTACGTATGGGAGAGTACTATTCTCGTTAGCGTATGCTCGAACGAAACGAAACGTAAAGTACAACGAATAAGCCTGGCCGAAAATGGCGGAGTGGCCTCCGGAATAACTATTCTAGGCTCTCCGAATCACGTTCGATCATTAGTTGAATCATAGCGATTGATCTACTTGAAGTGGGTCGTTGGGAAAAGAATCGAGATATGTCCACCTTGGATGGCGGATGTTGCACGAACGGCGGGTCAAATGCATCGTGCCGGTATGCGATTCTAGTCGTATCTTTAATAAAATTTCCTTTCCCGAATCGAAGGGCGAAAAAACAAGGGAAGAAAAGTTATCCGACCAAGGAGAAATCATTCCGTTATCGTCCACTATGCCGTAGAATATAGAATGGTATACGGGACGTACGTACGTATGTATGTATGTATGTATGTATGTATGCATTTCCGATCAGTGCTTTGGAACAACGTCTCGTTCGCGGAATCGATCTCGAGTACCGCGGGTTATGTGCTTGTGTACTGCTTGCCTTTGCACGCGAAAGATATTCGCCTTGATCGAGTGAACGCGGTTGTTCACGTTCGCAAGGGTCAACTTTCTCCGTGCTT
Source organism: Nomada goodeniana (assembly GCA_963969485.1). Taxonomy (NCBI): domain Eukaryota; kingdom Metazoa; phylum Arthropoda; class Insecta; order Hymenoptera; family Apidae; genus Nomada; species Nomada goodeniana. The sequence goes on along the minus strand of OZ018306.1, from coordinate 275,772 downwards.
ATTCGGCAGTGTTTACGACTCGCTCCGCGTACAGAGTGCTTCTGCTGGCTTCGATTAAAGTTAAACGAGGCAGGGCAGTCAAGCAGGACATTCTCAGTCTGCAAACACCGCGGGGAAGGTTCTCATCGGTCTTGGAAACGATTTGGAAGAAGCTGGCCTGCGTCGTTGACGGTGCGGGTGTTCGAGTTTTCAGGTAATCGATCAACTATAATGACATAACGGCGAGACACATGAGACTTACTTGACTCTTGGCCCGTCTGCGGTGGCGACGTTATTCGGGGCTTGAAACACCACGCGCTGGGTCTCGCCGCGGCTAGAAATATACTAATATAGGCATGCCGCGGGTATTTCACGACGAATTTTAACCCCTTGTGCTCGGTTTATGGGTGATTCTGTTCAGCCCCATTGCCGCGTTCGAAGAAGTAATGCGTGTCGTCCAAATACGTACGATCACAAAGGGTTAAAGGGTGTGCAGAAAACGCGCTCGCGTATTCCTTCAGAATTCACGTTGCCTATGACTGCCTATCGTTGCCCAACGCTGCCTAACGTTGCCTTAACGTTTTCTATCGTTGCGCGAGGACACTTGAAACGATTCGGTGGGCTTTCGGTTCGCTTTGAGAAGCCGGCGAGTGGGTCGAGTAGGACGACAGAGGGGAGACAACTCGTCGTGAAACACCTATCCGATGAATCGAACGCGGTTGCGCGTGACTCTAGAAAACTCCGTACCGTTTCGTCGACCGATTTCTGTACATGTCTCGAATGAATGCCGTGTGACATGATGAGATTTGTGTGACGTAAACATTAATGGAAGACCAATGTATAATATAAGTAGAAGCAAGACGTGTCTTTGGCGATCGTTGATGGATCCTTTTTAACACTAGTTGCAGGGGTCGTCCCTAGATTGTGTTCATTAAAAGCGTACTCCAAGACGAACTTTCGCTATCTCCAGACTTTCACACCTGGTTCTAGCACTCGCTAGAAGATGCAAGCTTGCGAGGCGCAGGCTTGCACCTTCTATGCTGTATACGTTCGGCAAGTTGGCTGCTACAGCTGTGTATCGTTTCTCTCTTTTTGCCGAATGCTGCGCCGAAAGCTTGGATCGCGAGCTCTGAAGCTAATACGCGGTCGAATCTACATTTCATTGAACAGATCTCTAGTCAAAGCGACCGGGAGTATCACTCGGAACGTTTCTAGCTTGATAATAATGTTAACTAGATAAGCAACGAAATGATCGCCGTACCTGTAGTTAGGCATACTGCTGAATGTGAGGATCCTGCTGTTCACGTTGTCTAGGACCGCGTGTCCCGGATGATGGTTGCCGGAAACGTCGCTGTAACTCTTCTGCGGCGGTTTCTTCACGTACGGCTGGTCGTACTTCTGGACGGTGCTCTTCCTTCTGCGAGAAATGCGCCGATTACGAAGATGCGGGCACCACGGTCAGGGCAACCATCGAGAACGATTAGGAAGCGCGCATGCATTTCTACGGGAGTTGGCTTGGTGGAAGGATCGCGGGGGGGCTTTAAACGAAATTTTTCCGTCCGTTTAGTTCTGTTCCGTTTCGTTTCGTTTCGTTTCGTTTCGTTTCGTTTCGTTAGGTTGCGAATGGTTGTTCGAGCTTGCAGTAGGTAGTATCTTGCGCGACAAGTAACATTTCCAAGCGTTTCCCGATATAGAGAAAAGGAATCGCAGTTCAGCTCCCCTTTAAATTGCAATTGGTGAGAGGCGTGGTTGGCGCGTGACGAGAAATGCGTATACCCTTACGACTTACGATATCGTTATCGCGGTAGCTATTGAAAGTTTCGAAGCGCTGAACAACAGTGGATCGTATATATGCATTTAGACCCGGCCCGCCGTACAAGACTTTTTCAATTCCCATCGGTTTCTAATATTTCTAGTTTGTCTAATTTCTCTAATGGGATGGTAGCAAAGCTGGCGCGTCTACGGGGTTTCACGGGAGAACCGTGATGGCATGCGATAGAATAAAAACGGATAACCAGTCGAATGGTACGCCCGTAGCTGGCCTTAGAGCCACACTTGTGGGATCGCCTTCCACTGCAGTACCCATCAACCAAATGCTCAAAATCAAACGATAATGTAGACACACAAACACACTGAGAATCGAGTGAAGCTTTTTCGATACATGCGTGCGTTCCAAAAGGGTGAGGATGTAGAACGCTTTCGCTTTAGTTGTTACCCGACGCAGTATTCAGCGAGTTTTCACTGTTCGTCGTCTCTCAATCGCGGCCACCCTGATGAAACGCGGCAACCTTTAACCGATACCAATACGTTCAGGATATCATCGATCGTATCTTAATACGTTCTTTCCTTTCGCACACAGATTTCGCACCTTCGTTGAGTTAATATCAGTTAACGGTTACGGGACACATCGAAGCTCTTAGCTACTTGCAGACGAGTAGTACACTTCGAGTAGGCAATTTGGCAGAAGCGATTAATACGAACCGATTAGATTAGGTTCGCAGCAATATGTGCTGGCAATTGTTTGAGCCGTAGCAACGATCAGGTATCATCGGACGCGATACGTAACGATCTTTCGAATACCGGAAGCGTACAGACGTAGAGTCTGTCCGTTGCGACGAGTATGAATTTTGTCGCGGGGTTGTACAAGCGTGATATTATCAGTGATCGTTGCGAAACATTGCGATTCATTGCAGCGCAAATATATAAAGCGCTTTATCGGTAGGATACAGAGACATAAAAACAGAAAAAAACGGAGAAAACAAAATGAGAGAGAGAGAGAAAGAGAGAGAAAGAGAGAGAGAGAGAAAGAGAGAGAGAGAGAGAGAGGGAGAAGAGAAGAAACCGAAACGAAACGTATGGAAGAAGTAGTAAGCGAAAGAAAAAACAGAAAGACAATAATGTTACGGATTCTAAAGATATACATGTAAATATATATGTACGATGTGTGATCGTAAGAAAAAAGAGACATACATATATATGTGCATATATATATAAATAAATAAATAAATATATATATATACATATACATATATATGCATACAAAAAAAGTTCTACGTGTATGTTTCTGCACACTAACCTGAGACAGAGGGAGTAGTTTTTATGTACTACGACTGACCTGTAGCAGAGAGCCATCAGAGCAAATACTATGAAAACACCCCCTACCACCGACATGAGCACACCAACTAAAAATACAGTGTTAGAGCCGTGGTAGTTCTCTGTGGCGATCAGACAGTGTTAGTTACATCGTCAGATTTGCGTGGTGGTTGCCGCCGTCACGTTTCAAAGATCGTTGATATCCGACACGATATCAAGATCGAGTACCATTGTGCACGCAGCGCGTTACACGGATGGTATATTTTTTGGTATCCGAGCGTCCCACAGCATGCAGACAGACAGAGATGGCAGTGACAGACAGAAACAGACAAGAAACAGAGAAGCCAGAATCAGCACATATACATATACATAGACTTATTTCGTTTTACGGTACACACCGTCGATATCGCATCGGCGCGATATCTGTTGGATTCTTTCGACTCACGGCGCGAAATATCCTCGATGGAACAGGTGTGAACCATATATCTCTATTGCTCTATCGTTTCGTATCGCGTTAATCAAGCCGCCCGATTAATATCTGTTGGACGCGGGTGGATCGTCGCCGTTTCCGTTCTCTCTTGCGTTCGAGTCGAAAGACGCCTTCTCGGTTACGTTCACGATTCGCATCTACCGAGGCCCGAATCGAGTCAGTCATACGATTCGGCGGCCTCCATGGTTGGCGATTGTTCAATTCTCGCACGTACCCGATCGTGATTTAGTTGGGGTTCGGGGGGCGGGTGTTCGACGTTTGTTTCTTCGCTAATCAGCCTTATTCATGCTTTTAGAGGGCATACAAGCAGCTGGCACATTGGCGTTGTAGAGTGGATCGCATATTAGATATCGCACTCGAAGGGACCGCGTTATACGTATGTATGTATGTATTCTCTCGCCTCGGCGAAGGTCCCGCAGAATACGCGGGTCGGGGGTCGCGCGTTCAAAAATTGCATGGACGCCGTCTCGCCCCTTGTCGTGCGATACCAAATACACAGAATTATAGATCCTTCGCTCGTGCAGCATAGTCACGATCATCGTGATCATTCAAACGCACTATGCGAGCACGAGCACATTCAGAGCACACCATCGAAGAAACAGTAGTATATAATATATGAGACGTACGCATATAAATGAACATTGAGTAAGTAGGCTAAGATGAATCAATATTATGAGAGCAATTGATGGCCGCGTGCGATGCCTCATCATCCAGCTAGCCACGAATTACTTGACAACGACAGGCGTTGGTTGAACCCAGTCAACAACTTTATTTTGCTACTGTACCTGTAGCAAACAGCCATTAGTGCAAAACAAATGAAGACTCCTGTGACCACGCCAACCAGGATTATTACCATCGTTGCCGTGCTAAGAGTGTTGTTAGTTGTTTCTGAAACGACCAATTATTCTGTAACCTACGCGTGTCAGAACAGGTACTCGCGCGTTGGATCTTGTACAATTCTCTCCCATCGTAATGTTTTAAGCAATGTTTAAACTAATAAAGTATACATATATATATATATATATATATGCATATTTGTACAAGTGCGGGGATCGGTTTTGCAAGTACATATTCCTTACGAGATTAAACTTTACGGACAATATATAATATCGTAGCCCAAAACGGACGACTTTTGTTTCGGGATCTCCTCTGAAAGCCAGCAGGACTAAAAGATTCCGCGCAACGTTTTACAGTTTATCGTGCTGGTTATTTGTTGCATCGCAACGAGTACATGGTACATGCGCGCAGGCCTGGTTGTAGAAAAATAGAACATGACAATTACATGGTAGCATGGCGAGCAAAATGAATTAGAAATTCTACTCGCATAGTGGCCTAATGTTTCCCCTGCATTCGAACAATTTTATATGCGAACAGCTCCGTAATACATTTCACTGAAATGAAATGCCGAAATGAGTCGGACCGTGACGTGACGTGACGAGACGAGACACAGTTTTCGATGAATGCTCGTTGTACTCTTGGAAAGGGGGTGGCCTTGCCTGATAAAGATCGCCATGTAAACGTGATTAGAGACGGCGCGAGGCGTTCACCTGTAATGTATCGTCCTGTTCACCCGGGAGGGGTGGCAGGGTGGGTTCTTGAATCGAAAATGCAGTTGCGTAATCGAGCAAGCTCGTCGGTCCGTATATACGCGTGTACGTATATACGGGTCATGCAGCGAATTTTATGTGCACAGCTGATGGTATGGCCCCAAATAGTCAGATGGCTAACGGGTTACCCGCCGGAGAAAGGGGAAAGTGTTAGTTTGATCGGGAGTCAAGATACTTTGTTCGAAAAAATGTTCCATCGCTTAGGATTACGGGGCACGGTAGAATTTCGCTTATCCCGCTCGCTACAATTATCAGGATGCAATCTTTTCTTCGGATGGCCGATCCACCTAGAATTCCATTCGGCCGAGGCGGCCCGGCTTTCATCAGACTCGACTTTATCGCTTTACAAAACCTGCTGTTCTCTGGTGCAAAGTATGTATAGGGAAATTGTTTGAAACCCCTTGAATTGATGCGACTTTTTCGCGGAGAATCGGGAAATGAAATTTCCGGATCTCTGATATACATATTGCCATATATGCGCATATACTCTTATCGTTAGTCCACGATGCATCCGACGCGTCGTATCGTTTTATCGCTACAAGATTGAACGGCGAGACAAGAAATTGAAACCGGTTGCCAGTTTATCGATTCGAGCAATTTCAATCAATTTCTGGTTTCGCGCGGAAACATTCGAATTCGACGAATTCTCGGTAATCTTATACGAAATGCAACTTACCGTAGGGGGTCTCTTTCTTCACCAACTTAGTATCTGAACTATTTTTACCGGCTGATTCGGTGCTAGATGTCGTTGGCGGAAATGTGGGAATGTCCTGTTCTATAGAGCAATCTGGGCCACTCCACCCGGGATCGCAGTAGCACTTGTTCACGTTTGTGCACACCTGTGGACGGAAATGCGTAACTATACGGTGATACGGATTAGTCGAAAAATGTACTCGCGCACCACGGGTACTCTACTCACTCCATTCCCTGAGCATTCATTGTTATTGTGATTGCTGGGACATCTGTCCTTCCCGATAAGCAGGAAGAGATTCGTGCAGGTCTGGTTTACGCATATCTGAAACACGCGAATTAAGTCGTGCCGTGCAGCGCAGCTTACGAGATTTCTCGCACCGCTCTGTGCCCGTTTCGCTATAGCTATATAGCGCAGATTGAAAGCAAACAGTTTCGGTTCGGCCACGAATACCAGCGTGCACGAGCGGCACGGAACTTTGCATAATCCGTTTGATCGTAACGGCGAGCCGGCTCGCTTCATTAATCTACGTACCGCGCGATGTACCACGGGGATGCGAAATATCGCGGGAGGGTCAAACAAACATACCAAATTATCGCCGCAAGATGTTCCGTCGCGAACCAACCCCATGCCAGGCGGTTCGGATCCTTCTACTTTTCCAGTCGTAGACCTTTGGGGAGAATAGTGGCGAATCTCATTGACAATCCGTACGGAGGAATACGCGCCAGGCGTATTGGGTATAGAAACGGGGCCAACTTACTTGCACTCGTACTCGTCCCCCTTTATCGAAATAATAGTTCTCGAATGATCCATCCCAATGATAACCGGCTGCTTGCTGCCGCTCTGACACTGCAGGGATCCGCAACGAACGTTTCTGCGACAGCGAAGCAAGCGTTAGTTACGGGGAGGGTTGGCGGGCGAATCAGTTTCATTTACTTACTCCGGGTCGCACTTAACGTAGTGGCCAGAATTATCGGTGCCGCAATGCCCGTTCAGCGAGCCCTTCGAATTGAACTGCTCGAAGCACTGCTTGTCCGCGGCCACACCGCTGTATCCCCAGATTTGCTCGCACTGTAGGTCCAGCGCTGGACAGACGCCGTTGTAACAGTATCCGCCGTTGTTCGAGCAAGCGTTGCCGTTCTTCTTGTAAACATTCGTTGGACACTGTCCAGTTTCGCCGGAACAAACTTCCGGCAAATCGCACTCGTTCGTAGACTCCCGGCACACCACGCCACGCGCGAGCAGCTGCATTCAGAAAATCGCTCGAGATTAAATCGTTGGCCGGCACTCGCCCCGACTCGGAACGGAGATCTAATCTAGCCATCTCTGCGCCCTCCTCGAGTGAACCACCGACCGTTTCCCTGTGTCGCGTGTAACCCCGCTCGTCGCTATCGAGCCTATATCTCTTGAGATTCGTTCGCGATAGACACTTTACCTTGCAGTCGCTGCAGCAAGGGCCGGTTGCGCATTCCGCTTCCCTGGTGAGGTTGCAGGTGATGGGATCGCAGCACGGGTCGAGCTCGTGACACTCCTCGATCGAACCGCAATCGCATTGTTCCCCGTCGTCGATTACCCTGTTTCCGCAAGATCTACGAACTTCCAGCTGTTCCCGTCGCGGCAACAACGAACACTCTTTACTCCCTCCCTTATGCTCAGCCGTGTCGTGAAAAACAACCTCTTACCTCGTTCGGTTTATTGAGAAGGCAGATGCCGTTGCCGTTCCTCAACGATTCTATGTAGTCCGTTTTGCTGCACTCGGAGAACGTGTACGGCTGAACGTTTTCCAACCCGACGATCGATTGAGCCATGATGCACCCGTGCCACTCGCGGCAGACACACTCGCTTCCTGGAAACGATTACGATTTCAGCGAACTTTCTTGCGCGATATCACCCAATGCGTAGTACAGGCGGACGCGAAACTAACTTCCGTCGTCGTGGCTCATGCCGATATTGTGGCCGATCATGTGGGCCATGGTGCCGGCCAGAAGATGCGGCTCGTAGGTGTTCAAATCGACGCTGATTCCTACGGATTTCTGTTTGCAGACGGTCGAGGGTACTGCCACGCCTGATTCTCCACCGGAGAACGTCTCGCCCCTGGGACAGAGCATCGAATTCGAATCATCAATTTCTCGAGGAGCGGACGGTGGGTTTAGGGCGCGACTTACGTAAGCAGTTGAGCGGTATCGTGAGTAACATGGAACATTCTTCGCATCGTGTAATCGTTTAAATTGAGCAAAGCGAGACCTATATCCATGCCTGCCCCGATCTCTGCCTGATTCATGCCCTGCCACGTCTCGATGTACACCACCGACACTCTAGTATTCAACGTGCGGAAATACTGGAAAAAGGTACGGACAAGTTGCAATCGTGAATCGCGAACCTATAGCGCGCGTATAGCGCATACGGGCCGGTCCGATCGGCAACTCACCATATCCGCGATATTGGCGACCTGGATGGCATCGTGAACAACCTCCGCTCTGGTGCTACCGTTCCTCTTCTCGAACTAAACAGCAAATAGAATGTTTTCCCTCGACACTCCCTCGACAAACGGCGATCTTATTCCGTTAAATCGCCCAGCCGAACGATCTATCGAACTTTCGAATAGCTGAGATACCGAGCGAATAAAATTATCATACCATGGCCTTATCGATAATGATGGCAGTTTCGATGTATTTGGTTGCCTCACGGACGTCCCTCTTGTATCGACCGGAAGTGGTCTCCGATAGCCCCAGAACATGCTTCTGCCGGCGGTTCTTTACACGCCACTCAAGACTCCCCGAGTTAGCGCAGCCTTTGTTAGCCTTTGTTCGAGCTTCAAATATAACGTGAGGATGTTTCTGCTAAAAGAGAGGTCCGCATATAGTTAACATTCTCCGTGGAGCTCGCTGGCCGCTCTTAACGCCCGTTCTTTTATTCGATTATGGCTTATACCGGTCGCCGCTACCTTCTTTTCTTTTTTCTCTTCTTGCACTTGCGCAAGGATCGTGACCTACTACCGCGACCAACTTTTTCCTTTTTTCACTCGGTTCGTTTCTGCTCGAAGATTTCGCTGAATTATTCCGCCACTTGTGCTTCTCTTTATTGGCAAGCGCCAATCAAGCTCGCCGCGTCCCGCGATTCCCTTCGTCCCCCAGTCTCTATTTTTCGTGTCACTGTCGACGCGGGCCACGTGCCGCGCCGTGTGCACCCCGGGCAACGCGTACACCCCGGAAGCCGACCCGAACGTTAATCGAACTTTTCCCGGCGAACGGATCGGGGGACGCACCGAGGGGTATAATGGGGAAAATGGGAAACTAAATAAAAGTCTTCCAATAATTACACTGACCGACAAATCGCCGCCGTAAAATGGATGAATGACGAATGTCTCGTTGCCCAAGTGAATAACACCGCTGACACCGTTACACGTGTGAAAAGCAGCGCTGGCTCCTGGATAGTCCCTCACGGTACCGTGATAGTAACAGTGCTCTATCTCCTGGAACAAAAATTCACCGCGAAAACTTTGCCAGCCCGATCGCACTCCGGTGGAAATTCGTGAAACGTCAACGCGCCCCGTTACCTGTTTGGAACTTTGTTCCGCGCCGCCGGGTAAAAAGTCTCTTTGTATAAGGTTCGGAGCTAAAAGTTGCCTGCAACATAGAATCCGTTTTGTAGCCGCGGTTGCGTTCGCGAGAAATGCGCCGCCGTCGATTCCCGCCGATCACTTACGTATTTAATTCTAAATCTAGGCGAAATTTGTGATTGAAGGCCTTGATCAACAGAGACGTCCGATGAAAGTGTCTCCCCGTCTGAAAAAACGGAGGCAACAGATTGTTAGAAAACTCGACCGCCGATCGACGTCGATCTTGAACAGTCGTACGCTATTCGCCCACTTACTCTCATTCTGCCTCTATTATTTTGATATCCACCTTCCCCGTATCCTCTTTGAGGAAACTAAAACGTGACAAGGTTCCGGATCAATCGTCGCTGCTAGGGAAATCTCAAAGTTGGAGAAAAAGGGTCGACGGGCGACGCCTCGTAAATTACCTTGGACACGCTGACTTCCCTCGTGGATATCCCCATTTTCTCGTGATGCCGTAACTGTACTGGATAGATGATCTGATAGTAATGGGCCCCGATATTTTGTACTAGCTCTTGGTTTTGTCGATACTCTCGTAGTAGTCGTTCGACTTCGCCTGAAATCAATCATTTATGTCGTTTTTGTTTTGATCACCGCCGCGGCAATTATCTTCGTCTCCGCGTCGCGATTTAACATTGCGCACAGGTGCGCGCACTCGAACGGACAAACAGTCCGGTCGCAATATTGGTGCGCTATAACTACGGTTCTGTTTTCCACGCGAACATTCAATGGCAATCCTCGGTGCGAAATACGTAGTACGCGCCGCGGTAGAATCACCGAACAGATCATTGAGTAGCATGGGATTGCACGGCAAGTTCTCTCACTCTCTCTCCTTCTCTCCCCCTTTGCTACGCCAAACTGCTGCGAGCTACGAATAAGTCGAGATAATCAGTGGAGGGCCCCCTCGAAGCATGTAGTATCCAGTTTACCCTCTTATCGACTGTCCGGGCTTTGCCCGATTTAATCCGACCCATTCAAAATGAAGTGCACGGATACTTAACTTGTCACGCTTCTGCACCTCCCTGTGCCTGCCTGTGCCTGCCTGCGCCTGTCTGCGCCTGTCTGTCGCCCCCTTTCAACGCGGAGGCGGCGCGGCAATGTGTTTCGAGACACGTGTAACGAATTATTGCGCGGCTCCCGCGATTAGCGACTGCAGGGCTAATTGCCGAGCACTCGAATCGAGCGGCGCACACTTTCCCCCAGCGTCGCTTTCGTTTCGTTTAAGCGATTCAATTATTTCGCGACTGTCTCGCGTTTCCCAGCCACTTTCTGCTGGCTGGCCACCTTTCTCCGTTATCGCTGCGCCGCGGCTTCGAAAGAAAGCCTAACGCTCGGCCATGCGTTGACACCTGTTGACCGAGTATGGCGTATTTAGCCGAGACATTAGGGTAACCGCCGTGCGATATCCGGTATCGATGTATACGTCAGCAAACGGAAGGCGTGTTCCAAGCGCGTTGGTCGGGTATTTTTGGAAGGAACGATCGTCGGAATGTCCAAAGCCGCGCTAGCCGGGACGAAGCCAAGAGGTTGAATCGGAGTAAATTGAATTTCCAGAGTCCGTTTGGCTGAGATTACCGACCGATTAAGTTGGCCTGTCCATGGGTTTGTCACGCGTCACCCAGGCAGCCCGTTTATTGTGTCGCTTCTGTAGAAACGTCGCGGGTACTCGGAGGCACGAATTGCGATTAATTTAACCGACATGACAGGTTATTACAACCCGGCTGCCGCGGCGTGCCGGTGACGAAATTCACGGCGGATTTACTTTTCGACCCGAAACATTCGGCCGGCTATAGTCGGTCAGCTGGTACACGTGTAATTAAATACGAGCATGAATATTAATTTCTTGGGAAATGTGTACGACGCTTTAGTCGCTTGGCTTGGCCGGTTCCCACTTTGCAATTTAAATCCATACACTTTTTCCTTGGGCGGCGGGACGGGACCGGCAAATAGAATTGTCCCGTGGAACGGAAAGAAAACCGCGCGGCTCGTTGAACGAAGGAAAATCTTGGGTCTAGAAATATTAAACGGCGCTTCCGCGAGCCGCGATCGATCCCGCGTTTCGCGATTTCACAAATTTTATGGTTGCTCGGACTAGCCTGCGACGATTCTCACTAGTTTACCCTCGTCCATTTCGTACCCGGATGCATTGTCCTCTCGTCTAAAATTTAACCCAATTTAAGTTTCGTGTTTCCAGCCAATCACCGCTGTTGACTTAACAATAAACCATTCTCCGCGTCCGAGAACTAGATGTAACCGCAGATCGAGTTTCCGAGGGAAATGCTGCAATGCGGTCCCTCTCTCTCTCTCTCCCTCTTTCTCTTCTCCGCCCTATCTGTTGTTCTTTTGCGTATACGTATACGCTTGGTCGCGATTGTCTGCGGAAAATCTGTGCGTCAACAGTTATCCTCCAGCGGGCACGGTTTTCGAAGAAGCTCGGGCGCTTCGTCGGGCGATAGGGTCGGCGAGAATGCGGCACGGCGGGTTGCCCTCCGCGGGGCGCGGTGAATCTACCCCGTCGCGATGGGAATCAAAGGGAATCACCGTCTTTGATTACGAGCTCCCATGCATTGTGTATTCGGGCTCGCGCCGCGCTCTCTTTGCTCGTGCAGCGAAGAAAGTGCAACTAGTGTTCCGTCGCGAACGAAAAAATATCGAGCAATCGGAAACACTAGCGCAAAGTGTAACGTACTGGACGCTATTTCTCTGCGTTCGTTCGCGTTGACGTAGGGCACTTACCAACAGGAGTTTCTTCGTTCCAAAAGGAATCATCTAAGGTGTAGTCGGCTTCTGTAACGAGTAGAACGACAGAATGGTTAGCACTGAAATATCGCGCGTCCTATAGCATGCATGCGTGTAAATGCTTCGTGGCTCATTCGCAGGCAGTGGCGAGGGAGCGGTAAATGCAATTGGTGGAAAGGAGCGAGCGAAGCGTTCGATTCGCTCGTTCGAGGATTGGCAGATTCGCGGGGGGAAATTCAAGGTATGCACCGAAGGAATTTTTCAACGGGTTGCCAGAAAATTTTCCCAGGCGGGGTAAAGTTTTTTCGAAACTTTCGAGACTACGCGCGCCGAGCGAGGCGTTGTTCCGAAAAGATTGCGAGTCCGGTGAACTCGCGTTATCGAAAAACGATAAAACGCTTACGTTTTACGCCGTTAGCCGTAACGGATCGCCGTTAAAGTAGCTCCTCTTAGTAAAGCAGATCCAGTCCACCGCGACGATAAAAGCTCGCGTTTGTTTTCAGATCTACGATACACTCGGCCGCGCGGATGCCCACGGGTCGCAGCGACGAAGGAGCGCGTCTTCGGCAGGAGGCAACGAGATTCCTCAACTCCGGTGAGTCCATTCTGTTTTCCGTTTAATTGCTTTCTTCCGACACGCCGCCTAGGCGTGTCTTTGCGTTTACGTTCACGCGCGTTGCATCGCGAATATCTACCAAACGACGATGCATCGTTCGAGGGAAGCGAACGATCGTTTTTCGCCCCGGCTGTCATAATTCTGGCTTTAGGAGGGTCTCGCCTCCGCGAGAGGAGAGCAATATCGTTTCCCAAGATCATTCGGCGGTTCGATGGAAATCCGAAAACAGCCCGACTCGACCTAAATCTCGACAGGATTGCGAGGCGCGAACCCAAGCTCTACCTTCCTCCTCCTTCGTAAACCGTCACGTACCGCCGCAGCTAGCAATCAGTGACCGTTCACGTTTTGCCGATTTTCTCGATAGCGTCGTTCGCCACCTGCGCATTTAGCACATTCGATAACCCGCAGTGTCTGCGCGACGTCGCGCGAATCCAGCGGCAAACCGTTCCACCGAGCCAACCGGAACGCGTCCCGGCTAGTTCCTTCCGCGCGACTTGACTCTGGCACAGACGCGGCGGATAAGGGCCGAGTCGTGGCGAATACACGTGTCCGTAACCAGTGGAAAAATATTCGAGCTGGAGACCGCGGCCGGAACGGATGGCCGGTTGGTTGGGGCGGGGAAGGGTCGAAACTTTTCTCCGAACTTTCATTAAAGCCCGCGAAACTTTTTCATCTTCGTAGCTATCCCGAGGTTTCATAAAATTCATAAAATGGACGGCGCGCAGATAAAAAGACTCGGTTTCCAGTGGCCTAGTTCCCCGTAGTGTACGAAAAATAACCCCGAGGCGAAGAGGGGCTCGAATAGATGATAGTCAATGACGGTATTTCTATAGGGGCTCGTCCGTGCACGGCCGTGGGGAGGGTTTCAGGTAGGCGTGCGGGCAGAAGTATTCTGCCAGGGCTAATCGGCCCGCCCGAAATTACTCTTCCCCCCTTTAACAATTAATCGCCGAGTCGTCCCGAGACTAACCTCCCCTATGCGACGCGAGCCCCTCTTCCGGTTCGAACCCCATCGGTAACCTTTTCGTCGTAGCGTCGCGCTCCGAAGTCGTCGACGCCTGTCCGATCACGGCTCGACCCAGTCCACTGGCGATCCCGCATAACAGACGCGCTACGATCCTCCTATCCGAAGCAGTTTCGCCGAGCGGCTCGAGCTTGTCTTAACTCGGCCCGCATTACGTTGTCGAGCAACAGAATCACGGGCACAATGGTTCCACGGTGAAATTAAACCGCTCGGAAGCTGCCGCGATTCGCCGCGCGAACGACACGACGGCAAGGGTTCGCGATCCTCACCGAAAGGTTCAGTTCTCAGCGGTATTCGGAATATTTCGCAAGTTCCGTCGCATCTGCCTTTTATCGGAGAGCTTTCCGCGAGCGGAGCGCGTTTTCGCCCCGCCGGAAGCGACGGCGCGATCTTTCATAAGTCGTCGAGAGCACGCGGCAACCAAGTTGGCCGTTATTTGCCCGAGAACTCGGCCCCCGCCACACGCTTCAACCCGCGGAGAGAACGCGAGCCTCGTGGCTGACGAACGTTTCCTGAAAACGCTGCGTGCCATCGGGCGATTAACTCGTCGGCGAATTGGCCCCGCCGCGGAGAAAAAAGAGCTGGCGTCGCAGCCGATGAACTCTGCTCGTTTCTCTTCGCCCCGGGCCTTTTAACGATTTCGCGCCCAGACTCTCCGCACTCGAACGCGGAGGCAGACGCTTCCCGGCGAAGACTCCCCGGTACGCTTTCCGAGTTGGAAATTCTCGGGAGTGCGCGCGATATCTGCGTGAAACGTGACGATCGCCAGCACAACAGTTGCACCGGGGGAATTAAACCGGGGGGTGGGGGAGGCTCGCGAATTCGTGTAATCCACTGTACAAAGGATTGAAGCGGGGAAAAGATATAGGAATTCCCGCGGCAGACAGCGCAGACCGTGCAGAAGTTTGTGGAACAAGTGGTCGAGGCAATAACGTTCGTACCCGTACGCGTTTCGGCTTTCCTTTCAAACGAAATTGCTCGAAAAGCACGCGCTCGTTTCTCAGACGTCCGACGACTCGACTCGCGTTTTCTCTTCCCGCTAATCCCGACCGGCTTCCGCCCGGAGATATTCTAAAGAAATCCTGCCGCGCCGATAGTGGACGCGAATGGGGATAGAATTATTTTATTCGATCGCCGGCGCTGAAAAATAGACGGCCGCGACGCGTCTGTGTCCCTTTCGATGGACGCGGCGCAGTATCGGATATAATGGGAGGAGAACAATACCGGTACACCCAGCAACGGCTGCTTGACCAGTGTGCACTCGTATTCTTTTTCGTCTATAGAACTTCTGTCAAAGAATAAAGCGACGCGCCGGCCATTTCTCGCACGGCGATGCTGCGAAGAAGGGTGAAAAAGTGAAAAAAAGCGGGCCGCTCGTGCCGTTGCTACGTATTCTAGCCGCGGCGCACACAACTCAATCTCGTCCCCGAAAACGCGCAGCGGCTACGCGTTGCCCGATTCCTCTAACAATCCGTCGATTTCTGCCCCCGATTTTCGACGGACGCAAAGATCTCGGAATCAACGGAAACTGTCCGAGATCAAAGCGGTCGCGTCCGTTTGTTCGGCACAATGGAAGCACCGGCGCGTGCCCCGCGATACCTGCCACTCGAACATCTCGTAATTAGTCGATGCTTTTGATACGCTCGCTCGGAACGTTACCACGAAAGTGAAAAATGATCAAGCTCCGTTCCGACGCGGTTCTTCAATTGTGCTTCCACTGGCCGCAATTATCGAGCTGCGACCCGAATCGCGACTCTATCGCGACTCTATCGCGACTCTATCGCGAGCGGCTCGTCCTGTAGCGTCTCCTCGGTCGCGTTACGTTTCGCGATACATCGTACGGATCTGTGCCCGAACGGCTCGCATGGCTTGCACGGTTTCTGAAATATTCACTTGTCCCCATGTATATTCTATGAGACACTTTGATGCCGCGCGATTGGCATTACTGGCGCACGATTCCGTGCATGCACGTATTTACATAGCCCTGGAATCGATGGATTCGGACGCAAGCGACGGAGACGCGGAAAACGTTTGAGTTACAAATTAGGTGGCGAGAGGAACACTCTCTCCTCCTTCCTTCCCCCCCCCCGTTTCTCTCCCTTCCTCGCTTTTCATTTTCCTCTACGTGCTGTATCGTCAATTGCGTTTCTATCGGTACGCGTCGGCGGCGGACAGCGGCAGCAAAGAGGGAAGAGAAGAGGGACAAAAATTGACGCGGATCTCGTTGCCGGGCGATGTTAGTTTTCCATTTTAACGAACGCGATGATAGCGCAATCGATGTTGACCAGAGGAGCGATATTTGTTGTCAGGCTTGCCGCGGCCTCTATCGATTCGAGCCGGGTGTATTAAATTCTCGATGCTATCGAGCGAAACATTGGAATCGCGTGCTCCGTAAACCACGTTCGGCCTGCTACGTATTTGTACCATTCTGTTTTCCTAACCGGCTCGGCTTGTCGTGGCTTAACCGCAGCTTAACCGACGACCCTGTTTTACCATGCCGCGGAACATCGGCTTCCTTTCGCAAAAACGACAAAGCATCCCCGGCTGTGCACGGAAACTTGCGATTGCGTTACGCTCGCGTCCGAGTTTCGATAAAACGAGCAACGTAGGCGTTCTTGCGAACACCGAGGCACAGCCACCTGGGGGAGAAGCGCGAACGATTTACGAGCGTAAGAGCAAGCAGGGGCATCAATCCGAACGGGATGGCCGAGTCGTCGAATATTTTTCAGCGAGCATCGACACCGACGCGACTCCTCCAACCCGTTCGCTGTCCGGTTCGGAGAAGGGCGTCGCCGATCGGGAGAACTTGGACGACTCGCCAAGGAAACCGCGAAATTTTCCCGAGCGGCCCGTGCGTCCAGCTTTCGAACGGAATCCGGGTGTCGATAGCGGCGAGGCGATTTCGATTTCGTATCGCCGCGCATCCGCGAGATACGGGTTAAAGGGATAATTTATTTCTGTCGGCCGAAGCGGGCTGGAGCGTGGAACCGGACCGCGCGGGAACAATTTTCCGTCGAACGCGCCCGCGAACGATCCTCGTCGAAGCTTCGTCCAATTTCGTCGCGAATCGCGAGCAACGCGCAACAAGATGTCCTTTGTCCGCGCGGTTCATTGTTTCGAAGCCCGGCCGCCGCGTCTGTCGCAGTTGGAACTCTGGTTTCCGATGCGTTCGGAGCGATAGGACTAGATACCTACTCGGTATCGAGCTCTCCTCTCTCCCTCTCCCTCTCCCTCTCGCTCTCTGAGCTGTTCCTGGACGGACTCCCCGCACGGCGTGTCCTCCTGCAACGCCGCCAACACGGGGCTGCAAACTCCCTAGACGAGTGTACCGTTCCGCGCAGAACCGACCAGATAATCGGAGTTGCTCCGCGACAAGGATAGATAAATAGATAAGTAGATGGACGGAGAGGGTGAGATGGAGCGATAGGGGGATAGAGGGATAGAGAGAGAGAGAGAGAGAGAGAGATATATATATATATATATAGGTTTGGAGGTTGAGGGGGAGAGGAGAGATGCGGATAACTAGGCCGAGAGCGGAGGAGAGAGAGTGAGAAACAAGGGGTGGAACGGGTGGTCCAGCAGGGTGGAAAGAAAAGCGGGGCGAGAGGGAGAGAAGCGTATAGACACAAGGGGGTAGAGAACGAAGGTTGAAGAGGGGTTGAAGCGAGCAGGGGCGACAGAGAAGGAGGAAGAGGTGGCGAGATGGCGAGATGGCGGAGGCGAAGGGTGAGAGGTGCGCGGATCCCGGAGCGTTCGGTACCATTGCATATCCCGCACATCTCGCAGGTGCAGGGCGTGGTGCCTTGTCGGCAATATCGATTACAAACCCGGGCGGTTGCGCATTCACGTCGACACGTGGACGTGGACCGGCAGCCAGACTAAATTTGTGTTGCCCTATATTTTAGGTTCCTGCACTCATCTGCCTCTCAAAGATTGATTGCTTTTCCCTCCAGCATCCCCAAGTCCCACGGCCTGCCCTCCGATTCCGACGGACCCGCTCGAATTTCCTGCGATCAGCGACGCCGTTTCTTCTTTTACCGCGTTCGCCTCTCGTCCGCCTCTCGTCCGCCTCTCGTCCGCCTCCCGTCCGCCTCTCTCCGCCTCTCGTTCGCCCGACTGCGTGATCCGCGATCCTCGCGAAACGGCGGAACGAAAGTAATCCTGCGCGTAACTTCCTCCCGCTTCTCTTTCCCGTCCACCGCGAATCTCTTTCTCTCGTTCGCCCCCTGGTAAACGACCTCGGTGACTTTCGTCCGAAGGTGAAACTCTCGACGACGAGAAGAGGCAGGATGTCGACTCGCGGCTACGGTTACTTCTCCGCGACCATTCCTTTCCTCCCCTTTTCCTTTTTACTTTTTCTTCTCCCTTTCTCGCTCCTCTTTGCAGTCGCGGCGCCAGCTCGAGTCGATACTCGACCCACCATTTTTATCGCCACTCGGGGCTGCCCACTTGCCCCTGAACGCTGCTCGAATTCTTTCCCTTTGAAAACTTTACGAACCGAGGGACGATCGAGTGCCGTTACAGATACACCGCGAACACGAAATCGCCGGCGTCCTTCGATGATTCATCGATTACGCGGGCCCCTCCGTTGGATTTCCGTGTGCTTCGGCTCGCGCTCTACTCCTCCCCGATGCGATGGCCCTGGGAAAATTCAGCAACGCGCCGATCGATCGACCGGATCACGCATCGGTGTTGCACGCGGTTTGCCGCGGAAGGGACGAGACCGATCGAAATTGCCTCTCCCTCTTTTCCATCTACTTTCCTTCTTCCAGCATGCTCGAAGAGATACGCGACGGGCGCGAGGGGGGAAACGCAGAATGACGAGCAGATTCGCGACCCTCTCCTCTATTCGACTTTTCGTCGTCTCGTCGTTTCTGTGGCGCGCATTTTGCCGCCGGTCGCGAGACACGCGTGCCCGCTTTGCCACTTTGTTGAACTTTGCCGGCTCGCCGAGAGTTAAACGGCCCCGCTTAATCGCTCGAGCTCGATCGACGCGTGCACGCCGAGCAAGCGTATCCCGGTCGAGCGTCGGTCTCTCGTCGTGGAACGGTCAGTTTGCGAGGAACTGCGCCGACGGATTTATTGCGCGACATTGATCCAGAATCGGTTTCGAAGGTAAACGCGTTCGACCGGAGTCGGACGGGATCCATCCCTCCCCCGGGCTCTTAAATCTGACGAGCTATTTGCATGCCCGTTACGTAAATGCTCGCGGAATTACGAAAGACGTTACGAGCGCGCGCGATAATCGTCACGGAGACGCTTCTTCGTTACGCAAGGCGATCGATGGAGACGGTGCAACGCTTTGCTTTCCTTAACTCGGCCGTCGCGCGCGGACGAAAAAACCTTTTCGACCCGTGTTCGTCCAATCGCCGAGCAATCTGAACGCGAATCGCATTACTACGCGGGTACCGCGCGTACAGCGTAATCGTGGAAAGCGGATCCAACGATACGTTTTCGCTTGCTAATCTATTAACAGCTATCGACGGTTTAGAGTTTTCTGCGACTCGATCGGCGCGGATCGCGCACGCAGCCGGATGAGCCAACGCCGTCGTTCTCCTCCGAGCTTCCCTCGGAAAGGGCTCGAAGTTTAAAGTTTAAAGGGCCGCCGAATCGTTGCCCGGATCGAAAAGTTGTCGCCAGACGGTGGCTCACTGGGTTACCCCCTTTTCGCGTAGCCGCCGGTGAAAATTCGCCCCATCGTCGAATGACAGACGGTTCCGCGTAAAAGTTGGACACGCGCGGCAGTCGGTCGGTGTGCACGGCCGCTGTTCCCGCGGCCCTGTAATTAATAGCCGCGCATTTCCGTCCGGTTGATATTATTCCATGATCAACGAGTGAAACTCGCCGAGTGTAATTGAACTACACGCCGCGTCTACGTCGGATGAAATTATTAATTGAGCAGACCGCGACACCGAACGAGGATCGATGAGTCGGTGCGACTGACAGAAACCCGTGTACCACTTTGCAGCTGCACGATATTCTCTCGCCCCGTCGACGCGCTCCTCGAATTTACCCCGTGACGCGTGCCCCATCGATTTCTTCCCTCATCCCGCGAAGGGATCTCTGCGTGCGTGCGTGTGCACGCGTGCCAATCGAGAAATCGATCAGCCCGGAGCTGTTCCCTCGGTGCAAGTGACTCGCGCAAAAAAATTAAACCAGATTTCCACGAAAAGCTGCTGAACCGCGCGCGACACCCGGAGAACACCCGTAGCTGTTTACGGTCGCTGCAATTAGAATAATTTTAATTACTGTCGCCGACCGAGGTACGCGCAGCTCGACCCTTCGTCTCTCCCTTCGTTCCGCGTTTTCTTCGCCGTTGGTGTAACGCCGGGGAGGTAAGTAGCAGCGAACAATTAACCGTGCAAAAAAAAAAAAAAATAGAAACGAAAACGTTGGCGCACGGGTTACGGCACCAAACGGTTTCTCTAGAGTCGCGGGTATATTCGATCGTCGACGCCCGTTGTTAGATTTTACTGCGCCGAGGGTGCACTCGTCGTCGGTCGGTCGTACGCGAAACTTCCGCTCGAGTAAACATTCTCTTCTAGGTCGAAAATGATTGGAATCGATTCGAAGCGTTTCGGCCGCGTGTCTGACTCCCTCGGCGAAGCAGAACTTGCCTCCCCCTGCTCGTGGAATAATGCTCGGGGGGCATGAACGAGATATCGTTGTATTATGTATTTATATCTCTACGCGTGTGTATACACGCACGAAAGTAATCCCAAAACTGCGGCCAACTTTTGCGGTGGATGGAATGTAACAAGAGCCCCCATCGTCCCTTGCCGTTTCCGTCTTCCCTTAATGGAGCTGCGTAACATGCGAGATAAATTGCCGCCACGAAAAAACCCCATTCTCCCGTGCAAACTATTTATCCCGAACACTGGTACAGAAACGTTTTCTAATGGAACAGAGAAACGAGGAGAGATGGGATGCCCGGAGGTAAGGAGGAAGGGCCGAAGAAAGATTCGACCGTAGTCACAGCCGCGCCGGCATTTCCGGCTTCGCTTTTCGACATAAATCCCCACCTAGACGAAACGATGTCGAGTTTGGGTCCAGGCGGTATCGTCGCTATTTTGCAGACACTCGGACGCGTCAAACGATACGCGTCGAACCCACGCGACGATTTCCATGGGAATGGAAATTGACTCTGTTAACGGAGTCGTTTGAGATGAAGTTGAGGGGTGGACGGGGTGGACGGGCATTTGTCGCGGAGGTCAGGTGCTTCTCGGCTTAGAGCGCGGCCCGTCCTCGAAATTCGAGTAATTCCTTGAGAAGTAGTTCACCGTAGGTTCTACGCGACTCGACCGAGCTATTAGTTTTTCCGTGAAACGGGAGGGGAATTCTCGGTGCAAGTACTAAGGTTACACACCGGTGCCAGGTTCTTTTTAATCAAGCCTCGTGGAGTCGCGTGCGCGGGGGGTCGCCGTTTGTAATTATTGGATCCGGACGTAGTCGATATTTCATCTTTCTTTAATGGAGGGCAAGGAGGGGCAAGAAAGGAGGGCACAGTCGGAACGGGGGGAACAGAGAAAAGGACGGTCCGGCGAAAGGGCGAGCAACGCGCGTCACGCGAATGTCATATTTTTAAACCGTGCTTTCGGCCGTTCCGCTAATTGACCGTCCGCGTAGATCGGTGCACCTTTTGTTTCCTACACGCCGCACTCGCCTATCTTTTTCCTCGACGAAATTACGGAACGCTATTGGGCCGTCCCTGATTTTTCCAAAGAACCGTCAGCGTTTTGTTCGTCGCTGCTCCTCTTTTTTTTTTTTCTCTACCCCTCTCTCTTCGGCACGAGCTGATACGCTCGAGCTTGATGACAGCAGCTGCGCGAACATATCGGTTCGCAGTAGTTGAACGAAATGAAAGACCACTTTTTTCCTCCGCATTCGAGATAACGCCAATGCTGCTGGCCTGCACTCCGCCGGCCACTCTGCGAAAGGCGGGCCCAGCTACCGTGAAACGAATTATTGTTCCGGTCTTGACGTACTTTTACGCTCGCGATACGGAGCAGCTTATCGTCGCTGGTGCTACCCTGCCCTGTCCCTGTCCCGGTGTCCCGAAGACAACGGGAGAACGGGACGACCGAGACAACGGGACAACGAGACAACGGGACGAGACAAGGGGACAAGGAGACGTCGCGAAATTAATGCGCGGACGGAAAACTCGCGAGGGCGGTGAAAGAAACTCGACGAAAAGTGTCACGCCGCGTCGAATGTATCGAAGTGGTTCTTTGTTGTCGGAAACGAGACTTTCTTCCACCGGCGATCCTCTTGTCACGGTGTCGATCGCGTTACGCGTATCGATACACCGAAGTGCACGGATCGGTTTTCGAATGAATCCGCGGCAGCTGCGCCTTTCCGAAAAGGGACGCCGATATTTCCGTTCGAGACCGTGCATATGGCGAACCGTGTTACGGGCGCGCTGGATTTATGTGGTCGACGGGGACAGACCGGCAAATTGGGGTGAACCGGGGCGGGAACAAAGGGGAACACGAACGGGGACGTCTCGTGGCGGAAAATCTGATGCGCGGGTCGGAAAAAGTATCCGGGCATCTCGAGGAGATTAGTTAACAAGATTACTTACGACTGTCAGCGCTCTGCAGGCAAGTTCTGAATAGGGGCACGCCAGGCTGGGCCGCAAATGATCTACTATCTAGCCAGCCAGCCGTGTCAACGATATACGTACATTCAGGTTGGCGAGCCTGTGCAAGTAGGGCCGCACTGTCTGCGAAACGGTAATGGAACGGCAAACGACACGGGATTCGCTCTCGGAGCATCCCAACAAAGATGCAGCCGACGCCGGCGAAGAGCGAAGCGACCCCCGTAATTGCCCAGTGTGTTTCACGATACGTCGTGTACCTTACGCATCCGCGTTTAAGCATTAATGCCCGCCACGCGAAACGACATCGGCGTCGGTCGAACTTGCTAACGAAATTAAGGGGCGCGACGCGCGATACCCGAGGAAAAGAGCTGCCTTCCGTTGCCGTCTGTGACGGGACGGATCGCTTCGAACGTCAATTATTGTTTCCGCGTCGAAAGGATTATTTCGCGCGCGCGTCCAAACTTTTGCCGGGCAATCTGCTTTAATTCGTCGAGAAGAGAATTACCACGATTGAAAATACGAGGGGGCTTCGAAATACCTCTCGTACCTTTCGCCCTGAAGCATCGAGATACCGTACGACCGGTCGCGATATTCGGATGCTGAAACGCGAGCGTCGGTTTAGCGGCACTCTCGAATCAGTCCTTTGGGGCCATGGACGATGATTAATCGCTCTCCTCTCGATGGTATCCGGATGCGTCGCGGAATCCAACCGGTCAGCCACGAATCCTCCACGGATGAAGGTTTATGCGCATTCGTTTCAGATTTCAAACGCTTTGCCACTTCGAACATCGGTAAAGCGTAGGAATTCTAAAACAAATACCACGCTTTTCTCTTCGATCGCTGTCCGCCATTCTTGTTGCGTATCGGAGATCCTCCGGTTTCGAAGCAGACGCTCCAGAACTCGGAGCACCGCTTCCCATTTCCTGTTCCTCTCGATTCGTCGCCGTCACAATCATCGTCGTCGTCGTCGTCGTCGTCGTCGTCGTCGTCGTCGTCGTCGTCGTCGTCGTCGTCGTCGTCGTCGTCGTCGTCGTCGTCGTCGTCGTCGTCGTCGTCGTCGTCGTCGTCCTCGTCGTTCTCGTCGTTGCCGAGTTTTTTTTTTTCTTTTTTAAAACGCTGGCCCCTTTTATCTTTCGCGAAAGGATTGCACCGACCCCATTGAGCCCGAAGACTCGGCGGCGAACAGCTAACCAGGTTCGCGGCCGCTGACACCGAACTTTCGTCAAAGGATACAATCGCGTTCGATACTTTGCATAAAACGGCATTCCTCGAGGAGAGGGAGAGCGGAAGAAGAAGAGGAAGTTGAAAAAAGGGGATGGTTAAATGAACTAATGGTTGGTAATGCGACTTATCGATAACGGTTGTTAGTGTTTTTGCGAAGTTTCATCTCGCCCTCGAGTCTTCGAGTTTCTTTTCACTTGAAGGCAAAGTTTTTTTTTTTCAATGCTACATTACTCCCGAAGGCATTGGTCTCGAGACGGCTCGCGCTTGAGAGGGACCGCTTCGGCTATCAATCATTTCGGCTACACACAAACGCGATAATCAGTGTCCGATTGAATTACTTTCGCGGGTATAAAAGAAAAAGAAGGAAAAGAGGAAAAAAGTAAGCCGCTTCTGGGTAGCTTCCACGATTTTACGTTCTCACGCCGACGCCGACCAGTTTACACGGCGAGCTAAACGACACGGGCAGAAAAGTGTCCCGGAAAGGAGCATCCAACAGCGACACGAATCTTCCATTCGTCGAACAACCAATATCGATAGTTGCGAACACGAAACTTCCTCCACCATCCACTTTGCTCCGTTTCCGGATGTCAGCCGGGGTGCAGATGCACTCGGGGGAAAATTATTTGTAATTGCTTCCTAATAATCAAGCCGCGTTTCCGCCTGTTCCAAAGAGGATCGACGAAACGAACTCTACACCGAATTCGATTCCCTCCATTCTTTCGTCCCGCTAACTTCCCAACCGAGAGAAATTCGTTTAATCCCTTTAATCCTCCGATCCGTCCATCGCGCTTAAGCCGTCTTAACCTGCCCCACTTTTTTCTCTCGCGCATTCGAAGAACAATTTCTATGGCGACTCTAGCTTCCAGCGAATAAACGACTACGGGAACGATCAGAAATTCTGGCCCGTCATCTTTCGTCGAGAGTTGTTTAATTTCGGAGCCAAGAGCGGTGTTCGTCCGTCCGTCGCGAATCGCGAGTGCTGAAAAATAATGGCAAACTGCTCGAGCGGAATCGGCTCGCTGCTTCGCGAGCTGGGTACGTGATTCGGGTTCGCGGACTCGGGCTATCCTTAACGACGCGCATCTTCGACGCGACGCGACGTTCAATTCCGAACGAGTACCACCTTGTTAGCCGATGCAAACTCATTAATTTTGTAGGGCAGATCGGAACTTTAGCCGTGGCCTCTTTGAGAAATCTTGAAGCTCATTAAATGCTCGAGCGTGTACGCCGGAGACCCCTCTTCCCTGTCCCCTTTTTGAACTTTTAAAGTAATTATTTTACGCCGATCGAGCTTGGCCGCCGCTCGGGGAAACTTTTGCGAACGCTTCCCCGATTTTTTCGATGGTTAATCGATATCGATCGCGCCACCGTCGCTGGTCGCGATGCCTGTCGATCGTTGAGAAACTTCGAGTCCGGCCCGAGAAAGCGCGAGACATGAACGAACCCGCGAAGCGGGCGGCGCCGGCCTATTTTTCCGACAAAATTAGATATTTGAAACTATGGTTCGATAAGATCGAGTTTCCTTTTCACCGGGAATTCGTTTGAAGCGACTGGCCCTTTGAACGTTTCGAAAGGTGGCAACGCCACTTTCGTGACGCGAGTTAATTAATGCCCATCATAATGGAACTCCCGTGGAAGACGGCGAAAACACCGAGCTAGAGAGCTCTCAAAGAAGACAAAAGTTCCTTTAACGGAATCTTTATTGAATTTGTTTCCGGGCAACTTAACCCTAGAAACCTGTCGCGACGCAACCAATCCACAATGTTCGACAATCCTATCCCAGCCCCGCAATGCTTTTTCCCGTTTCTTTTTCTCCCCGTGTCAGTCGAAGCGCGTCAAGTCGCGCCCCGCGTCGACGAAATAGTATCGACGAAAGCTGGCGGCCGACGGTCGTCGCGTAATTAGCCGGGTGGATGGTCGAATAATTCATCGCGACCGCGTTCGATGGTCCGCTTCCGAAAAATTGTGCCCGCGCGTATCGCGAAATTGCCGCGGGAGCAACGGGCACGCGAACGGATAACCGTGGTGGAGAAAAATGACGGGCGGGCAAGGTAACGAGCGAATCGAGGGGGCCATTAATTACGCGCGTTTCTCCGTGTCCGGCAAATTGGATTTCCTAATTTGCCGATCGATCGATCGATCGATCGATGTCCCTGGCTGTGCATCGGCGTGCCCACGCAGCAGCCACTTTAAATATTCCGAAGCCATCAACGCGCCTACCCCCGAACAGTTTGAGAATCGATGATCGAATCCACCCGGGGCATCCTGTGACGCGCTCAGACACCTGCCAGCTTCGGGCCAGGTATTCTGCCCGACGAAACGCCCTTCCTCCGTGGACCGGTGATAAACGAGACGCAAAAAGAACGCCGCGTCGCGGCACTACCCTCGTGGCGGGCTATTAGGCGACTGGTTGCCACCGCTACTATCGATTCGTGGACCGGGTAGGATATCAGCTGTCGCGCGATGCCGAGGGAAGAATCGCCGAATCGAGGCGTCTCCGAGGCGATGTCGAAACGGCTGGAAGCGATCGGCAGCGATAGAATCGATTTATTCGGGGCCAAGGGGCGCGGGGAGCGGAGGAGCGTTATTTGCGCGATTACAGCCGTCGAGTCTGACGGTGGTTACCGGCGGGCTGCGGGAGGGTGCGAGTTTCGTGCGTGCGGGAAGGGTGAATTCTGAAATCCGGGCAGCTCGCGGGAGGGTAAATGTGCTTATTCCGCTTGAAAGGGGCAACGCGTGGAAATAAATCTAACGGGGTCGAAGCGACGATAATATCTAACTTCCCCGAAGGCATCGCTCCATTAACCGATATCGCGCACTCTCCTTTCTCTCGCCTAAGCGTCCTCGTAAAAATTATTCGTCGGCCGTCTTGACCGTGGAGGGGGATTATTAACGCAAAAATTGCCCAGCCCGCCCCTGTGCCAGTATCCGGCGCAAGCATTCAGCACGAGAGATCGGCGCGTTTAACGAAACGCCCGTTCGTCGCGCCGTCGCCGCGCCGCCGCGCCGCCGCGTTATCTCGATTCGACAATTCACGCGATTCACGCGATTCACTCAATTTACGCGGACAGAAATGCATTTCATACCGCAGGGTATACGGTGTCGCGAGCCGTGTATCAATGAAATCTGGAAAATTCGATGGCGGTGTTCGTGCGTGGGCAATCGGCGTAGAATCGCGCGTTCGGGATATCGTGAATCACGGACGCAATATCGATGGAACGGAAGGGGGGGTTGGGTGGTGGTGGAACGGATGCGGAGAATGGAGAATGGGGAACGGGGCGGGGTAGGAGATACAAGGGTGGAAGAAAATAAACGGGAGCGAGCAGCTGGTATGTTCACGACGGAAGAGAGATCCGAGGATCCTTCGTCCCCCTTTCCGGGCCAAAAATCGGCCAAAAGTTCATGTATTAAAAGTACCTACAAGGCCAATAAATTAGAACTGGCGCTCTGCCATTTCAATCTCGCGGATCTTGCCCGAGACAGGAACGCTGAAAACTCTCCTGTGAGCCCGTCGTTTCGTCGGCGCGCCACGCCGCGCCGCGCCGCGCCACGCCGCGCCGCTCGACTTGATTAATTGCTCCGCAGGAATCGATCGATCTCGCTCGGTGATTTTTCTGTCGGCTTTCCCGCAACAGAAACATCGACGAGCCCCAGGCTTACGAGCATCATGAATTATTCCCGGGACGCGTGCAACCGACGTGGCCGGCCCGGCCGGACGGTACGCCTGTCTGAAAACGATCGTGAGAAGCTGCGACACGGCACTAGGAAATAACTAAACGTCGTAAAATCAATATCCTTTTGTGGGGAGCACGGCCGGTCAGGTGGCTAATGCGCGTCGAACCGTGAGCGAAGGAAATTTTTTACTTTTCCAGCTGTCCGCTGGCCGTCGTGGTCGAACGAGTGCAGGCGTAGGAACGGCGAGGGACGCAACCGAGTCGGCAAGGTTACCGGGCGCGAAATATTTCGCTCGGGAAAGGCATTCGGAGTCAGAAAAGAACGCGACCCAAAGGAGAGCTTTGTCCCAGTTTCGTTCCGGCATCGCGTCCCACCGTGAATCGCACATATTAGGCAAGCGTGGTGTTGCACAACTGCCGCTCCGTTGCGTTCCACTAAAATTGCCGCTCAACTCCGCGCCCCAACCCCGTGCCGCTCGCGCCGCTTCTAACCGCTTCTAACCGCTTGTACCGCTGCACCGCTGCACCGCTGCACCGCTGCACCGCGATGAACGTTCTCGGCCGGAGGGTGCCAAGGACGTCGCGTCGTGGCAAGGGTTCGGGACTGCATCAAATTATACCCGCTATTCGCATTCTTCTACGCTCCTGCCGTTCCCCCTATTTTTCTTTCTCCATTCGACCACCCTCTTTCGCCCCGCTGCGGAAGCAATCTCGGTTCTCGCCGGGGCCGCCCTCGTCGGGTTACTCGTGCGAGCTCGCTTAACGCCCGTCACGCTTGCCGCTCGGAGCTAGGTCCTCGCGGTCGCCAGCGAACCGATATCGAATCCGTCCCGCAGATACCGCCGATCGAGCGAAGCGCGTAACGCGCCGGGACGAATCGACCTCGGCCCGCGACGATCCGTATCGCGACGGGGAGAAATATGACGGGGCATCCGAATCGCGAGAGATAGCGATCGGGAAAGAAAATCGCATTAGGGACGATCACGCGAACGCCGCGCGACGAGCAGGCGAATCGAAATGATCCAGCGAGTTTTTATTCCCTCCCTCCGCCCTCGAGGACAGGCCGGATCGAAGAATCGCGATGAACGGTGAAATTTCATCGCCCCGCGGTCGGAAATTGCCGCGAATCTGTTTCTCTAACGCTTGTCGAATATCGCGGAAATCCATTGGAATACGAAATGCGGGTCCCGAGCTCGTTATTTTTTCCTTTCCCCGTTCTTTCGGCCAGCTGATCGTCGATGAGAATTAACATCGAGATCTCTCGCGGCGTCCCCCTTCCGTGACGAAATCTCGCGTAATTTCGATTTAATTAGAGAAGGGTGCGCGGGTTCGTTCTTTCACGGGAACGGGTAGGGTGGACGGGAGCCAAGTGGTTTAGACCGAATCGCTTTTACCGGCGACGATCGATTTTAATTCGCGTTTTCGTTGATACGTTTAAATCGGGTCTCGCGGTGCACGGGTATGCGTGTCGGTGCACTCGTGACCCATCTCGTTCTTCGATGACGTCATAGCTCGCTGGCGTAAACCTATGACGAATATGGCGGGGCTCGGGAAACGGGAGTGGCAGGGATCTTTCCGCCGATGCTTGCGAGCGAAACGTCATCGGGCGGGTGCGCGGAAAAGCGGCGGAAACTCGTCGAACGTGCATCGCGTCGATCGCTCGATCGTCGATCGCCCCGGTGGCCGGTGGCCCGTGGCTCGCAGCCGCAGCCGCGGACGCAGACGCGGACGCGGACGCGGACGCGGCCGGTCAGCGTTGCCACGAGAAATTAATTAGAAATTTTACGCCCCGCGGCTCCCGAAGAATGTTGCAGCGGCTAAATTGCGCGAGGACCCGTCGTGAAAAATTCAAGCGCTTTGACCCGATTTCGGGCTGATTCGAGGAACGGGCCGGATTAAAAAGTCATGTCCGCTAATTAAAAGAACCCCCGGCCACTTTCGCGTCGCGGATCCCGCGAGACAAATCGGATTTCGGATATAGCCGGATAAGCGGGCACTCGATTCGGTCGATAACGGGCTGGTTACGGGAAGCTGCATCTAGAATCGGGTCCGCAGAGCGGAGACGAGACAGGGCTTTGCTCGGGAGAGCCGCGACGGTGACAGCGGACAGGTGACGACCGAACGAATACTTCCATAACGATACAACGATGCGCCGACCGCGCGACGTATACATGGGCAATTAATCGCCTCGATTAATCGATGGAATCTTGTCTCAGTCTGCACACGCAAATATACGGCTCGTCCCACGGTGACGCGTTTGTAACGCTCGGTGCCGATGATGCAAACTTAATTATACGTAATAGCGCGACAGAGTGTCGCCGCTGCGAGCAAAAATTAATCGCGCGACAGAACGCAACGGGTGCAAGCCCGGGCTCGCGGAGGAAAAACAAGAAACACGACATCCCGAAATCTGTCAATCGGCGAATCCAGCTGAGGCGTTGCGAGCGCGAAGCGTGCAGTTCTACGAAACGTCGATTCGCTTGGCGTCGCGAACCTTCCCATTCAGAGGTGTCATTTATTTATCGGAAAAAAGAGTGCGCTGCTCGCGTATGCATTCCTCGCGATCTCGCGTGAACGAGTTGTGCCCATGCATCATCGGGGAAAATCGATACGCGATAACGGAGCAATGATGTCCGTACGAAACGTGCATTCCCGTGCGATTTTACGCGCAGCGGTGGCTCGGTGACATGCAGGGAGCGTAGGTAAGGTTACGCGATTCAATCGGGGATAACGGAGATTCTGTTTTCAACGGTTTTCAATCCACGAACGCCCGGCTATCCGAAACACCCTCTACTTTGTCGCGGAATCGTCGTTCTCCTGGTGCCTCTATTGCTCCGCGATCCCGCCCCAAACTGCCCGATCCTCTTCGCCCTTTTGTTTTTCGTCGCGAGCAAAGATCGGTCGAATCTCAATAAAGATGAACGAATCCGAGCAACACTCGCGATGGTACGTCGGGGTGCGCGGCACGCGTCCGACCGGAATTCCGTGTCGCTCGGCCGCTCCGGCGTCGAACGGAATGAAAAGAAACGGAGGGTTTCCGTCTCGAGACCGGATTAACAATCGCCGGGCGAAAATTGTCGACAGCCCGCAACAGGCAATCGTGCGTAATCCGGGACACGCGATGCCAGCCCGCGAACGATCAACGGTCACGGCGAGGAAGCGAGCAACGGGCCCGAGGAGAATTTACGAGATCGCGAGCAGAGGGAAGACGAGATAGAGAGGCGAAAGGGCGCGCGAGACGGCAAGCTTAAATGGCCACGTAACGACTATGCACGAAATTGCAGGATCGCGTGACAGCGAGCATAAATCGGAGAGGAAGTCGGTCGGAGGCGAGAGAGCTCGTTCCCGGGGCATCGCGAAATTTGCTGCTCGAGGCGAGGGAAACGTTTCCCTCGGCTCGTGCGGCCAGAACGGCCAGAGAGAGAGCAAAATCTGGTTGGCAAAGACGGGGAGGCAAACTCGTAGCGAACGGTAAATGGACACGGCAGGCAGTTAATTGGTAACGCGAGCGGGAAATAGGTACGGTAGACAAACAGACACTGGTAAGGCAGGCAAGCAAGCAAGCAAGTAGTCAGACAAATAGATAGGCAGGCAGGTAGGCAGGCGTTACCTCGCTTGGATGTGCTGTCGGCGCTGCTAATAAATCCAGGTACGGCAATCACGAGAACAAAGAGTCCACAGTGTAGCCAAAACATGTTTACGTCTTAACAACATTGTTTAATTCCATTTTACATGACGCTCGTAAAACACTACGATGGCGGTGGTGCTCATGTCGCGCATAATCAGCGATACTACCTGGTTGCCGGTCGGATCATGAGTACACGACTGACTGACTGGGTTACGCGGTACGGGTAGGAGCGTAGAAGCGAGCGAAAAGCGAGAAACGAGAGCCGTGAGTGGTGTATAGAGGTGCAACCAAGGGGGAGACAGCAAAGAAACGGCGAACCGTCGAGGAGAGGCAGAGATGGAGATGGAGACAGGCTCGCGACAGCAACGAAACCAAGATCGGAAGAGGAGCGAGACACTGGCGGAGTCGCGGAGAGTAACAAAAGAGGCACGATGGAGGGATGCGGAGGACGCGGAAGAAAAGTGCAATAGAGAACTTGTCGACAGGGGAAGAGAAGAGTAAGAGCGGAGCGGAGCAGAGCAGAGCAGAGCAGAGCAGAGCAGAGCGGAGCAGAAAAGTGAATAGAAGCGGATGGAAGAGAGGAGTCGAGAGGAGTGGAGAGTAGAGTAGAGAAAGCTCGCGGCGATAGGAGGACAAACCGGCACCGACGGTATAGAACGACGGGTCCTCCTAGAACATCGCGAATCTCCTGGTACACTGGACGACACGCGATAATGCACCACGCTAGCGCACTACTTCCGCGATCTGTTCCGTACGTCGAAGGATACCCCCTACTCGCGCGCGCCCAGAGAGAGTGAAGGTCCCGGTCTCGAATCACGCCTCGGCTGCCATCTTCTACCTACGCCGGGAGTCTGGAGTATGAAAATATTCTCTGCTACCTCCTCCAACCCCTCCGCCTCTCTTTTCACTCCACCCCACCCCGAGGATCGCTCTATCTAACCCTCCCTACAACCTCTCGCCCCATCTCCCACCCCTGGCTCCTCCACCCGTTTCGTACACCCGCGCCGTACACCCGCGCAGAGTCACCGCCAGCTTGGGACCACCTCTTATCGATTCCTGCGCCATTTCCCGTCATTCCTGTCAAATCAATAACGCGGTGGCGGCAGCGCCGGTTGTGGTGTTGCCGGTGCTAGTAGTGGTGGAGCTAGTGGTGGTGGAGCCGGTGCCGGCGACGGCGACGGCCACGGTGGCTCCTTCTTCGCCACGGATCACCGGCCGATACAGAGATGCCCGAGCGGAGCACACCGTCGCCCCAAAGATCGGACGCTGACCGCTTCCGCTCGCGAATTTTCATACCCCTGCCTCTCGACTCCAACGTCGATCGCGCGATCTCCCCTCGATCGTCCTCCGACGACCATCTTCTTTCGCTGGGTTCGCTGGGTTCGCGGCGTCCGCGGCATCCGTGTCGATTTCGATGAGCCGATGGAGAGGCGAAGGGAGCGGGCCGCCTCGGCCTGGACAAAAGTTTGCGGGCGCCTCGAAGAGGCCTGGCCTAGAAGGGTAAACCTTAAGGGTGGCTTATTCATGCCTCCTAGGTGCACACACACGGTCGGCATACAAGATCGAGTGCCTATTCAGTTCGCCTCTCTAACGAAATTTCCCACCTCCTTACCTGTTCGCTTCGCGGCGCGACGCTTCCTCCCGAAAATTCCGCTCCGCGGCGAGCAGCTGGCAATCGTGCAAGCGACACTCGTTATTCCTGTTATTTAAGACGATCGACCTTGCCGCGCCGCGACAAATTTATTCCGCGACTGCGACTTCGCGTTAGCTAACTAGCGGCTCGCCGTGTAAATTGCGCAAAGGTGGCCGAGGACGGGGCAATCGATGCTAAGAATACCCCGTTCGCCGATCGAGCGGATTGGAAGTTTTCGAATGCTGAAAAGCTGGACGCCTTTCTCGCCGGCGTGCGAGCGCGGAACGTGTCGCCAGGGGGGAACAGATTTCTCGTTGCGCGCCGCTCGAAACTATCGAAACGGGATCTCTCGTTCGCGTGCCGCGATCGGGGAAAGAAATTCAGCATCGATCGTTGCTGGTTCGACGAACTTGACGGGCAAGAATCAAAGAACGAACGGCGGTAGAATACGCATCGCTGGATCCGCGATCCCTCGCGCTCGCGTTTCACCGGGCGGCTATTTATTGTTCGTCCCGGCGTTTCCACAACTTTGTCGTTTCGCGCTGGTTCCGTCGAGTTCGGTAACGCGTGCACGTACCTTTCGATATAAATAGCCGGGGATGTCAGTCTCGTATCGCCGGCCGCATCGTTCGAAGAATAAGCAGCCGCGACGATCTAAATACGTAGAGTGAATGACTCTTTCGCCGGTCGTGAATGCGATACGCATACCTGGCGATCCGGTGCCATCGGCGCGGCTCTCTTTCGCTCCGCCTCGTTCCGCAAATACGTAGATGCACGAAACAACCCCGCGCCCGGACAGGTGTACTGCGGGCTCGTCCATCGATACGCTCAACGTCGCCTCTCGCCTTTGCTCGAGCACCTGTTTCGAACCGGGGAGAGCTCGTTGCAAGAACGATCGTGCCGATCCGTTATCCACGAGGGGAAAGAAGCGAATGGTCC
Organism: Nomada goodeniana; assembly: GCA_963969485.1. NCBI lineage: Eukaryota > Metazoa > Arthropoda > Insecta > Hymenoptera > Apidae > Nomada > Nomada goodeniana. The sequence goes on along the minus strand of OZ018306.1, from coordinate 242,220 downwards.
TCCGTCGAATGCATTTATCACGCTACCTTGTTATATTCTTCTTTTCTTTTCCCCTTGCTCGGACGGAGCTGGGAGAAAGAACAAGAGGGCGAGAGAGAACGGCTCCCGCAGGGAACCGCTGGCTGCAACGGAGGCAGACTTTGATGAAAAATGGTACGATACGCGACTCTCCGTCTTGTTTGATCAGCGTCGCTCCGTATCGAAGATTAGCGACCGCGGTGCCAGCGACCCCCGAATCCAGATGTCCGGGCATTTTTTCGATCCGCATCGGCGGGCCCCAGCTCCGCGCAAACATTAGAGAAAATTAGCCGGGGAGAAATTGACAAAAATTCGACAGGGCAATTTCCGTAAACGCGTTCCACGGGAATTGGCACGCTTCATTGTCGCGGACACGGTGATTAATAGACGTTCAAGGAAATAACAATCAGATATATCGCGGCAAACAGTGAACCAGTTCCCGTGAATTACAGCTTCGCGCAACGCGCCTCGCCATATCGATCTATACATGTATTTGCGCTATATTACGCGACAGAATATTCGTACCGCGACCAGCCCGACAGGCACGTTGTTCCGGCGCGTTTTGAGTCCCGTAAATCTTTAACGGGCTGACGCGAAAGAATTACTCCGCCGCTAACGCCACCCACCGAAAACCGGCAAACGGTTCGACCTGCGGGAAAATAGCGGCAGGAAAACACGGGTCCCGTGTCGCGCTGCCTGTTAAACGGCTTTTCGCTTCGTTTCGTTTCGCTTCGTTTCGACGGCTCTCCGGCCGCGGTGTCGAGCCCCCGATCGTGTCGGATAGAAGGTCGGAGTTATCATCGCCCGTTTCAACGGATTATTTCGACGCTCCGTTTCGACGTCGTATCGATCGAATCGATCGGCACGCGGGCAGAAAATGAATTTTACGCGCGGCGAAAGATGTCCGCGCCCTGTTTTGTTTGCTATGGGCAATTATAGGATAGAGAGTCGATGCGAGCGGTAAGCTTGCAAACCGCGAGTAGCCTAGTTGCATCTTCGCGGTCAACGATCTTCCGACGCAGTGCGGATATTTAAAAATGTCTTCCCCTGATCGTTCGGGGATCGGACAGCGCGGTGCAGCGGTGCGAAGCACCGGAGACGGTGGATATTAATTGCATCAGGAATCGCGCCCGTCCGTTTGCTCGGCGGAGGGCTCGGTGGTCGCAAGTGTCCCGCGTGGAAGACGATTACCAAGCAGGCGATTCTAGTACAGCAAAGGGACACGTGCCGGGGAATAAATCGCGCACGTTCGGTGTACTAGAATCGCGCGTAATTTCGCCAACCAGCGTACACCAGGCGACATGTTTTCCTCTCTTTTCCTCTCTTCTCCTCTCTTTTCCTCTCTTTTCCTCTCTTTTCCTCTCTTTTCCTTTCGCTCTGGCCGTTCTCGCCAGCGCCGAAACTTTTCCTCGAATCCTTCCCGTGCTTTCGCATCTGTTCCGCACCATTTCCTCTATTTGTTCTCTCGCCCTGCAACGCCGCGAAATCCAACGACAACTCTCGACGATTAATTTTGCTTCCTCAGCGCGGTCGATCTTTGCGTATACCCTGTCTCGAATACGACGAGGAACCTGACGAGCAACGCCGATTCTTTACGAATCAATCAGCCGTGGCGATTGGTAAAAGAAATCGACTGGGGGCAACGTAAAGTCCCTTTCGGATTAGCCGGAATCTCTGAACACGGTAATACGTGATAAATATTTATAGGATTCGAGCGTGCTTCGTAACCTGGATTCGCGAGGTCCGGGCCCGCGAAGATGGAAAGGGCGGAAGCCGTTGAGCCTTATCCAGCCACTTTCTCGTGGACGATAATGGGCTCGTTTCGCTGGGCAAAATCTTAGACTGCAATCAATTTACTGGAAACTGGTCTACGTGAGCGATTCAGCAAGATAACCGCGTTTCTAAGCGGAGGCCGCTTTCTCCGCGAGTGTAGATAGAGGGGACACCTCCGAGGCTAAGTTTTCAGAAAATGACTGACGGCGGATTATCAGATCGTCGCGAGTTTCCCTCGTAAATTATTAAAGCTCCTCGAGTCGACGATCTTCCGCGTCTTTCCCGTTCCATCTTTTGCGCCAAGCGAGAGCAACGCCCGTCGCAGTCGCGACGACTTTACACATTTGCGAGCGGTGTACCCTCCGTTGCCGATGATCGTAATTCAAGCCGACCATGCGTCCCGGCGACTCGTTGCCACGGACAAACGGTTGGCACGGTATGTGCCAGAAATTGAGGCAAAGTTTGTCGAAACCGAAATCCATAGTTTGCAAACGGGCGAATTCGCGTTCACCGACACCTGTCCGACGAGTTTAGTTAAAGGCCGGAACGAGTTTAGAGCGGACGCGATAAAGCCATTGGCGGGGCTTCCCGACGAACTCTGCTCCGACTGAAAACACCTAACCGGGACGAGTCCGGGGCCCACGGAATTTCGGAGCAACCGCAAATTGGCAATACGCTTTCAACCGGTCCCCCGTAACTAACGAGTCGTCCGCTCGGGGGTGCGGGCGAAACAAAAAAAGACAAAGAATAATAGAACAAGATCGCGAGAATACCCGTGCTGTCGGAGAAAATTTCGAAACCTGTCTGCCATTTAGATATCGGTCGTCGTATCGCCGATATATAAATGCGCGACAGCGAGAAAGTTCGAAGGAATCGTTGGTCGCGTCTGACCAGGCGCAGGCCGCGACTACTGACCGCGTCTTCCGTGCGACTTGCGTCGAATCGCGCCTGAAAAGAAATTTTCTCCTGCCAATCGAACCGAGTGTCTTCGGCTCGTCGTGGCGCCGACCGGTCCCGTCCCGCTGAACACCTGCATTATACGTAATTACTGCGACGGTAACAGCTACGTCCATTAGGGGACCCGCGAATGCTACTTTACGCTCGAGTTGGAACTTCCGATTACGGGCACCGTTTCAAACACGTAAGAAGACGTGTGAACAGTTTCGAAACTTTCCAACGTTGTTAATTAACGCTCGAAACGACGAAACGACCTAGAAACGGGATCGCTGGCAACGCCGTTCGACGATGACCACCACCACCACCACGGGAGAACCTCGCCCGGAGGAGAAACGGCACGTTCGGCACGGCGACGATCATCTTTGGTAGATTTTTTAATTTCCGGAACGACGAGCGTCCTCTATGGCAAAATATAATGGCCCTTCGGTGGGTGTATCGAGTAATCGATGTTACTGTATGCATCGGTGACGTCAGCGGCGTGGAAATTGTTTGCATTCCGCTCGTACTCCAAATCATTCCTTAATTAAAGTACATTTCGCTGATTCGAGCGTGCTGATTGCATTCTCGAAATTCCATATCTGTGCCAGAGGAGATGTTTATTCGGAGAGATGAATAATCTTCTTCTGAAATCGCTGCCGGGAGAAATTGATGAACCGCGGGGCCGCGGGGCCGCGGGGCCGCGTGTCGCGTCGACGAATTCCACAAAGCCCGTCGCGATTCGGCGGTAAACGACACAGCGTTCGCCAAAGAAGAGTTGCCGTGGAGCACTGTCGATCAATACCCCAGTCGCCTGTTGCGAGATCGTACCTTTTGCTTTCCGCATTTCTGTCCGCTAAGGAAACGGTATGAAAATATCTTTCTCGCGTTTCCATCGTGCGCGCGGCTCGCAGCCGGATCCAGGTAGCGAACAAGTACGCGAGCTTTTAACTAATAACTTTAGATTCGTAGCCGCGCTTGCGAACGCTTAATCTCTCTTCCTCGTCCGGCGCGATTAAAAGCTCGAACAAATGGAGAATTTCACGGGGAACGGGTTAGAACCGGAAGAACGATACGAGGCCAATATCAATCGTCTGGCAGCACGTAAGCCCCGTGGATGTCCGTTTCACGTACTCGCAGCTATCAATCTAGCAAAGACATGTCCACTCGCATCTAGCGCCAGACTCCAGATTCTGCCTGCTTCGAACATTCGTCAATAAGCTTCGCCGCGACAGGAAATTAAACCCTGTCCTTTTGATAACAATTCCGATACTAAGAGGGCCCATTAACGAGGCATCGGATGGGACGCATCGCGACGGTGAAAAGTCTCGCGCAAATTAATTGCGATTAAAGCGCAATAGGTTAGCACGCTGAAAACGGGAACGAAGCATTAAACATTTCGGCCTGGAACATCGTCTTTTCTTACTCCGCTGTTTTATTTAGTTACGTATGGTAGGTACAGTTTCTGTCGTAGTTATTCGTTAGTCGAAGAAACAAACGTTATTTTCGTCGGTGAATCGACAGATCGAAAAGGAAATCAATCGCGACTTTGCACCCCTTGCACCGAGCCCCGATCGGAGTGAATGGCGTTCGTAGGTAAACGGGCTAGGGAAACTTGAACCGCGTCCTGTATTCTTATCTCGTTTCGCGAGCGGTCAATTTCTCTCCGGCGACAAGGCTAATGAACGGGATCCGCGCAATCCCCGAAAGGGTTGCGACGGACCATCCGTCCTGATTCTGCTGAACGCTTTCGCTCAAAGTGGTCGAGAAAGATCGATACATTGCCAGAAATCGTGAATTGGGACAATTTTCGGAAACGCGGCCTCGGCGAATATAGATTCCTCGTGAACGATAATATGTGTATATGGTTCTTTATTATTTACATTCTTACTTAATTGGCGCATCACTCATCAGACACTCGCTCGTTGACATTTGTATTCTTTGCGTGCGTGCGCGCGTGTACGTGTGTGCTTGTGTACGCGTGTATGTGTGCCGTTGGTGCGGACGTGCGGGCGTGCGTGTGTTTATATGTGTCTGTATGCATATCTATTCATTTATGTATATTCGTGTATACGTATATTGAGATATATATATATATATATATATTTGTTTATTTATTTATTTATTTATTTATTTATTTATTTTTGTTTATACTCCTTTCGTGTACGTACTATATGCATGCGCATGTATGTATACTTGTATGCATATACATATAATACTCTGCAACGCGATAAAACGTCGTTAAAAAAGTCAGTACATCTTTCGTAATGCTTAAAAAACCTTAACTCGTACTACATAATGTTATGTTTCGTTTCGACAGTGCATAGTAGGATTGTAACTTGTGATTATTCCTTTTCACACCTTTCGTGTAATTCTGCATAAACGCCGGTGCGCGGGAAGACGCAGCTGTTCGCGCTAGTGCACACGCACGCGGCGACTCGTCACGCGCAAGGGAAGACTCGTTATCAATCAGCTTTTTTTTTCCGTTTTTCTTCTTTTACGTATATATATATTTATTTATTTATTTTTTAATTCGCTCCCCTGCCCCGTGCAAACCTTACCTTGACCGATCGGTGTAATATTCGATAGGATCTAAACAGACTACGTAACAAGAGATGGCTAGTGACAGAAACGTGGATTCTTCGCTTCGATACTTTTCACATCTTTCTCTATCCCTGTCGGCCCCCATCCTGCCTAACACTGTCTCTTAATCACACATTCTCTCCCTCTCTTTCTCTCTATCTCGCCAGCTTTCACCCTAGTGTAGTTATACAGATACACAGAGGTAATCGTAAATGCGAGGTTACTTAGATTCTGTACTTGTGTTCTCTCTCTCGCTCTCGCACCCCATCACCCTCTCAATATCGCGTACCTCGTTTGCCTCATTGGACTCGCTATTTGGCGACAGATCCTCTTCGAACACTTGTTTCAAAACGAACACGCCGGGCATCGATAGTTTCTGCGAATCGCTTGGCGCGACAATAAAACCAGTCCTTCGCATTCGCCCCGCGTTCATTTCCTTGCGCGACACCTCCGTGAAGAGGACACGTCTACTTTGTCGCGCTCAAAGGATTCAGGAGGAAGGCTACGTGAATGAACAGCAGAGGCAATGTTGCGTGTACCAAAAACAACAGTTACAACTTATAACAATCCTTTTATTCCTTCCTTTATCTTGTTATTGTTATGTATTATTATTATTATCGTTATGTATTATTATTATTATTATTATAATTAGTATTATTATTATTATTATTTGTTATTTATTACTTGTCTTATTATTTTATTCATTCACATAGTTATCCGTTTGTTTATTCACTTTTAATTATCTATTTATTAGCATTTAAAGTGAGACTACGATAGGAAAAGTCTGCAAATGAATTTACAACGGTGGAAACATACGTCGAGACACGCGGAAGTCGTCTAACGTGAAATTTTTACAAGCACACGTAACATACTCTGCTCCACTAAATCGGTCGAGAACAAAAAAGAACATCCACCGGCGCAAGCGAACAAGTGACATTTCGCGCGACAAAAGACGCGCTCCGTTTTTCACCTCGTTCTCCCTCGCACTCTCCTCTTTCTCTCCTCCTCTCATTCTCTCTTTCTCTCCCTCGCTGTCTTTCTATCTAACTATATATCTCAGTGCCTCCCGGTCGTTACCTGGTACACGCACTCGCGCTTCCAGACAGTCGCGAATTCACCCGATCCCGTTCTCCTCCTATTTCTCTGCCGTTCGTCTGTGCTCTCGCCCTTTGAACCCTTCGCGTTTCACCTTCTCCGCGCCGCTAAGATCTCCCAGTCGATACGAGACGCGTATCGAGGGCAAAACGAGATACGCAAAAGCCCGGCGGGTCAGCGAAACAATTTTCACGCGAGAACCGAACCAACTGAATCGTCGCGTTTATCCCCGTTGCTCCCTATCTCGAGCACCGAATCGTTTCTGCGGAGCGTAATTTATAATAGCATACGTATTGTGTGTGATTTGCAGGTATGTATAAATTGTGTTCCTTTGCACGACGCTAACATCGATACAAACGTTATCGGATAGTAGTCGTGTTCTCGTTCGCAGTGCCGTATATACTTATGATAGAAATATATTAAAATTGCAAAGTTTCACGGAACACGCCGGATATTTTGTCCGCGGCGCGAGTAACTCTCTTATGTACCGGTATCACTTATCGTAACGTATCCGCTAACGTAAATCCTGAATGAGGTCCTCGGTATCTTCTATACCGAATCGCGTACGACTGTCCTCTGTTCGGTGTATACGCGTTTAATAAGTGTGTGCGTGTAATTTGGAGCAACGTGTTGCGCGGCCCCTCTGTGTTTTGCGCGTGTGTATGGTGTATCGTACAGCGAGAGTCGGGCAGTTGATTTATATTCGATTCTTATAGACTGACGAGGAACAAACTTTTCATTTCGAATTGCGCCCTTCGAACGAAACTCGAGACATTGTGTAGAGTATTCCGATAGAAACGGGACGCGCCTTGGTGACAAAATTAAAAGTGAGACCCCTTTGGTAAACTGGAATGCCCGACTCCGACGTCGAAGAGCTCTTTAAGACGCGAGGCGAATCTTTCGAGAATCTACGTCGACGACGAACGACGGGCGACGCGAGAGGTACGCCCATCGCCCGTCTGCGCATCTTCTGGCCACGTTCTACCAAAAGAAAAATAACTCTCGACGACGGGATGACACCGCGACATCGAGGCACGAGAACGGTGCACCGCATCGGCGAAACCGCGAGCAGAGCATGGATCGAAATTCTCTCGTTTCGTTCGGCACATCGTTTATCTAGTTTCGCTTTCAATTTCGTTAAAAATCCTTCTTCCTTCTTTCTTTTTTCCTGTATCTCTTTCGATAGGGCAGTGTTGTGGACGGTTACGGAATCAATATCCGTAATCCCAAAAATGTTTCCTACGAGTGTACATACTATTTAATAAGTACATATTTCAACAACCGTTTTTAGAACTAAGTTTATAAGGTATCGTATGATTTGCTTTTTTATTATGAAAACATTTGGAAAAAAATCACGTTCCGCTGTTCCCTCTATTTTTTTTTTCAATTTTTTTTGCCTTTTTCCTTGCACCACCACCATTTCCATATCTCTCTTCGTTCTCCATCGCGGACAATCGGACATTCGAACTTCATCCGGTTAAGCCTCCTTTCGCTTGTCCCCCTTTCGACACGGGCACTCCTACCGACAACCCCCGCCCCCATTAATAATCATGAACAAATCGTTTCAAAGCCTTCTCACCGTAGCTCGATACGTACTATATTAATAATAACCATTAATAGATATATGTATAATCTATCTATCTATCTACCTATCTATCTATCTATCTAACTATCTATCTATCTATCTATCTATCTAGTAAAACAGCATCATATTAAAGTTTATTCTCCTCTTCATCCTCGTTATTTTCCTCGGAGTCCTCACTATAGCCAGGATGCTCCGAGATGGCGTAGAAATTCCCGTTGTAAATAACTCCGAGTTGGTGCAACACGTCCCCTCTAATGATCGCCTTGATCGTCCAATTGTAACGACCCTTGCTCCCGCTCTCGCGGTCCAAACGCTCGACGTCGAGAATCTTGGAGCTGAGCCGCTCGAGGATGATGCCGATGTCCTTGATGCTTAAATGTTTTTTGTCTACGGTGAGCCGATCGATGAGCAGTAACAATTTTTCCGACGTCACGATCTCGTCCTCCATGATCGTGTTCTCGGTCTCGGACTCGGAGCTGTCGTGCTCCTGATGATGATTGAGATGATGGTGAAGACGATAACTGCCGGTCGAGTTGTCGGCGTGCCGAGAATTGGACTGCTCGTCCGCGGTGTCGCAGAATCTCACGTGACCTTTGCTCAGTCCCGTTCGTCTCGTCCCGTCCGACAAGGAGGATGGCGGCTGCGGCGACGACGACTGCGTCTGCTGCTGCGTCTGCTGCTGCGTCTGCTGCTGCTGCTGCTGCTGCTGCTGTTGCTGCTGCTGCTGATGATGCGGATGATGATGCTGCTGCTGCTGCTGCTGCTGCTGATACTGCTGATGCTGGGCATCTTGGATCGGCGAGGTAGCCACCGACTTGTGCACGGCGATTCTGCGACCCTCCTCGTGAAGGGCGCAGCAGTGGAAATCGCACTCACCGCTCGCGCCCCCGTCCTCCCCGTTCACAGGGCTTCCGTTTCGCACCACCGGCTGATGAATATGATTGGAACACTCGGCCGTGTGAATATGGATGGTGGTGCTGTCGAACGAATTGGTACCCTGCTTCACCAAGCGGCCCGGCATCCCATGCGGCTGAGGCTGCGGCTGCGGCTGCGGCTGCGGCTGCTGCTGTCGTTACCACGGCGATTTTAGTGGTTTGTCTAGATCGAAGATTCGAGGATTTCTCGAGACTACTACTGCGTATCGGCGACGACAGACGCGATATGATAACTTTCGATGCGATTCGAGGCGAGGCTTCCGGGTCGATGGTCGACCGGGCCGACGAACGAGATCGAGTAGGCGCCGCGGCTCCCGGAAGCCTCGTCTGCATCGGGTCCACGATCAGCGAGAAGAAGAGCGAAAAGGATAGAAAGAAGAGCGATGCTCTCGTACCATGTCGTCATGATTTATCACAGTGATTTGGGGGCTAGCGTAGCGACTGGGACCGATCTCCCCCGCCAGGTGTCCAGGCTTCCCTCCATAGTTGAGCTTATCCAGGCTGGTCTGAATGACCAAGGAGGGACGCTGACTGCCGCTCAGGTCGGCTTTCTTGGTCGGCGAATACTTGGAACTCTGCGCGTCTTGATTCTTCTGCTGATGCTGCACCTGCGAGGACGTGGATGAACGCTGGTCCCAGTGCAGCACCACCGTGACCCGTCCTTTATTGTCCATGATCTTCCACGATGGCGTCTCATCGTGCAACTCCAGGGCGTGGATCGTTTCGCAGACTATTCTCGGTATGGCGGAAATCGCTGCAATAAGTAGACGCACCGTTAACACGAAATCACGCAGATGCGTACACGTTTCCGTTACGAGGCCTATCGATCGTTGTGTTTCTTTTTTTTTTCTTTTTTTCTCTCCTTGCAGCTGGTTTTCGGATACGCTTCAGCCAACGTTGCTCGCGGGACAAATCGTTATCCGATCGACCCTCGAACGAAAAGTACACTTTCGCCTTACAGTACTTGCCAATCGATGCCCCGCCTTTTATTCGCGTAAACGGCAACGTTCCCCTTACAACTATTTCGTTCGAACGCCACGGCTGTTACCCTGTACGCCTCGCGGCGCGCTTACGCTCCGCGTGTGAAGAGGTATAAAGGTGAAAGACGGTATAGAATTCGAGGTTGCGCGTTCTTTCATGATTTCCTACGCTCATCTCGTTTGACCACCTTACCCCGAAGCTCCGGCGAAGCACCGGCCGTTCCCGGGCGTTACGATGATTCCCGACCGATTGGATTAATTTGTAGGGCAATCCTATCAACGCGCGTTTCCTCAACGAGACGCAGAGGCTAGGAGCCGCGATGGCATTCCACGGATATGTACCGGCACGTATGATGTCGACACCCGTTGGACACCAGCGTTCACCATTCCGTAGCAAAAGCAGAACCGTGTTATTCGCTAGGGTCTTGAAATATTCTCCGTCCTCGACCTGCGTTCCGTCCGATTCTAACACCAGGGACACATTCTCGTTCTGCGGCACGCCCAATTTTTCCTTGCCTGGAAGAGAGGAAAGCAAGAGGAAACAGCGATTAGATCGGCGACCATATCCCTCGCGGGTAAAGTTGAAAGAAAGAGAGTGAAGCGGCTAGAGAACGATACAACATTTGTCCGCCGCTCGAGACAGGTGTCTCTCAATCGTCTCTCTCGATGGCAAGAAAATTCATTGTCTTCCTCGCCTACGGTTCCCTATTCGAGGTCTCGACACGCTACGCGACTGTGTTACTTTTCTTGTTATCGACTCCTACTCGACTCGACTCGACCCGACCCGATTAGAGCCGATTAGAGTCGACTAGAGTCGATTAGAGTCGGGTCGAGTCGAGTAAATTTTCTGCATAAAAAACAAAAAAAAAACACACGATACCTTGCGACCAGTAATCCAATATCTTGTGTGTCGTGAAAAGAAAGAAATCACTTTATGTATATGAACGTTGTGTATTAGCGCAGCGTATGTCGCGAGTAATCGAGCATCGAAGCAAAGACAACCCCGGTTCGGAGCACATTGTACGTGGTATCGTCCATGCGCGTACGTGTATGTACATTCCACAGCGAGTACCAGGCTAGTTAATATCGTTAGCAGTTTCGGAGGGCGCGTTTCTTACCCCGGAGTATCAGTTCGTCGAAATTGCTAACAACCAGTCCCTTTCTTACGTTACGCCAGCTGTCCCATATCTTAAAAGGTCTCTTGCTCCGTAACTCCTGCACAGAAACGTGTTAATAGAATGTCTGTCCGGCTCGCGGCGTCCTGCGAAAGGTTAACGGCTTCGCACTACGTTGGTGGGATGACGACGGAAGGTGGATGGAGGACGGGAAACGAGGATACGTATCGGCGAAGATCTATCAATGGAAGCGTGGCTGCAAATGAGACTTAATTGCGCGTGAAAAAAGCTATAAAACCGTCGATCCGCCGCCGCCGCAAAATAAAAACATTATCGCCTAGATGTTAACTGGAGTATTTGTGCCGAGCGAACGGGAAAGTAATCTACCCCGGGTATTTTATACGCGATAACAAAGTAGAACAGACTATAAACAAAACCTATCGCGCGCGCCTCTCGCTCGAGAATTTATTATCGAATATCCATATATCCTTGCCGAGCTTGACCCGACGTTCTCCATACTTTCGTTCCCGATTTCCACCACTTCGGCGCGAAAGCAACGACGGGGAACAGGGAAGCGAACGAGGAAAGGTCGGACGTGCACGACCGAATAGAGTATCGCGGGTCCGTCAGCGTACAAATTGGGGCAAAGTTTGCCGAGACGGCATCCAGGCTCTTTTGCGAGGAATAGCCTCGCACAGTTTCTCGCGTCCACGCCCGCGAATTCACGGCCCGTCTCGATTTCGGCCAGCGATCAAATCGAATCTCGAGAAAATTGTCGCCGTTGCCGTCGCCGTCGCCGTCACTAAACAGACGAATCTACACTAGTCTCCTGTCCATCTTCGAAACGCGGCTGCTCCTTCGACCACCAGCGCGTTCGTGGCACGTCGGTGCAGGCGAGAGGGGAACGATTGCTCGTTTTTATCGGAGTGGTTGGATCGCGCGACGAGGATTTCCAAACGATGTTGGTGCGATATCTTGCCAAACAGAGGAATATTATGTTTTGGGTTGTCCCTGGTTTTCAACAGGGAGGCGCAAAGCGAACAAGGCGCAGACGCGGGCGCAACTTATGGTCGAAAACACTGACCTGATTCAATCATTCTCGGGCAACCGATAAAAAAAAGAAAGGCAAAAAAAAGTAAAGAAAAAGGAAAGGAGGGGGAGGAGGAGGAGGAGGAGGAGGATGAGGAGGAAGAGGAGTAGGAAATCGGGGTCAAACGAGAGAGGAAACAGAACGAGCCCTAAAGATACGCAATAAGCGTAGGGTATCCACTGGCGAGTGTTACGCGCTATCCTTTGTTTGCTTTCCCTAAGGGATGGTCTTCGTAAACGACGGTAGTGCTCGCCGATAACTAAAGGCAGAAATGGAGACGAGACGCGTCCCGAGGAAATCGGATCGAAGCATAGGCCGCGAGGGTAAACGCGGAGCTAACCGATGCACGCAGGAATATCGAGGGTTCTGGATTTTTCGGGACGAAAGGAGAATATACTGTCTCGATAATGGTTAATTAATGATCGAGAACTCGACCTCGAGGAGCTGGCCCTCGCAGGGACGCCCCGCCGCTGAAAAGAGTGCAGCGCAGCGGGGTGTATGCGGCACTTTCGCCCGCAAAACTTTACGATTCCATAACTACACCCTCGCGTATTCGTAAGCTGATCTCGCGGACGCGTAATTGGTCGGCACGCTATGCGGACGCGGACGGTGCGTGTACGTTGAACATTAGAGGGATGCCGAACGGGCCGACGCGTCCGCTGGGAAAATGTTTGGGGGCGGGATCGGTATTAGGGGTGCACGGACCGAGAATAAGAGCAGAAGCGATCAGGAATGAGAAAGCAAATGAAAAGCGTACCTCTCTTGCCATTACGTCATATCCCTGCAGGTAAGGGACCGTCCCAGCAAGCACTTATTCGAAAGGAGAGAGCGAAGAAGCTGCACGTCGCATTATCGTAGCGACGGGATGCTCTCGTGCACTACTGTCCGCCCACCCTTGCTTGCGCGCACTATCTCTCTCTCCTTCTCCTCCTTCTTTCCCTCTCCTCTCACTTCTCTCAATCTCTCTCTCTCTCTCTCTCCCTCGGACTCGGACTCGGACTCGGACTCTGGCTCTTTCTTCCTTCTCGTTTACATTCTTGACTCGTTTCGCTCCGATTTTAGCGATCCCGCGCGTCTACTGCTACTCCCGTTTCCTTTCCCGTTTTTACTCGGTTCTACTCGTTCCCCTACCGAACCGCAGTCTTCTCGCAAGGAGCTTGTGTACCGTACACCGTAACACCTTGCGATACGCCACCCTTTGCTCTCCCTACCTCTCTCACGTGCCTCCTTTCCTTTTCTATATTTCTATATTTCGATATTTTCTCTCAGACGATCCCTTCGTTGACCGTTTCCGCGATTCTCGCGATCCCCATCCTCCTTCGTTCTCCACGCTCGTATCCAATTCGGCACGCTCTCCTGTTTCTGTTTCCCGTGAATCTCTGTACCGAAACGGTCCTATGGATTTCGCCACTGTATACTCTGCGTGTCAGCGTGGCGTATCGCGCGAGCTCGTATCAACGCGCGGGCCGAACGCGAACGACCACCTCGCGGGAACACCTCATTCTAGCTGCTCTCTGGCCGTACAATTACCCGATCTAAGATTTCACTAGCGCATATGGGGGCAAATTGTAACAGTGGCTTCCTCCCAGCGGTTACTGCGGCGACTCCTAGTTTCAGATCGATTCTCCCTCGGTGTACGTACAGATACCCGCGCCCTCGCCCTCACCCTTGCCCTCGCCCTCGCCCTCGCCCTCGCCCTCACCCTCGCCCTCGCACTCGCGCGCACCCTCGGCCTCTCCTTCTCCCCACGAATTCACCCGCAACAACCTCGCCCCACACGCGCTTCTCCCTTTCGACTGACGACCGCTGCCTCCTCCTATTCCCAACGATCTTCCCACCGGCTATCCAGCTCCCGAGATTCCAAATTCGTCCCGGACAGTGCTGCCTGCATCCCTCCGACAACCCTCTAGCGATGTTCCGCGCGGTAACGCGCGAGCTCTGCGTTACCCCGTTACTCCGTCGATACTCTCCCTCCTTCGCCTTTCGCCTACATCTTTTTGCGAAACGATCGACGCGGCGGGGAAACAATTAAAAAGATTGCTGGATTTCGTGCATGCTCGGTAGTCGACATGCTGGTCATCGACGGCCAGCAGGATTGCGCGTCGCCCGTGAAGCCTCGAAAACCAGCTGCCAAACTGTTTTACGATCGCGTTGCCCTGGTATCGTCCTGACAACCGTGCACGCGTTCGAACAACAGGCGAACGTTCAGTGCGATCCGGCTCGACCACGACCAGGGTTACCTCTTTCTTCGACCATGATCAACATCAGCCATCCAAAGATTCACGGGAAACCTCCCGCGAAGAGATCTGCCGCGTCGAGCGACGTCGTATTCGAGCAAAGGGAGGTCGTGCAGGATGCACGCGGTGTTCTTGGAAAAAAGAGCGGGCCGATCTGCACAGCGGGAAGCGACAAAACGGACCACAACCGGAACGTACTCGAATCGTCGGCGTGCTCGATCGAACAGCTCTGCAACATGATCAGCGATCTGGAGAAAGGCGCTATCGCGCAGACTGCAGATACCGAGGAGCTGCAGGTTCGGGAAACGTGGGTGCGGCGACCGATTCAGCCGATCGGTGTACTAACAAAGTCGGTTCAATTGCAGCTGGAACCGGAGAAAGACGTATCCGAGCGGAGGGACGAATCCACCGGTGCAACCTACGACGACATAATGTCCTTCTTGGCGAAACTCGAAGGCGGTACCTGGCAGTAATTCGTTGCTATTCATATTTGCCTCGTCCGTTCTATAAACGATTTGCAGAAATGATATATCGTGTCCAACAGATTCCCAGAACGATGCCGATTCCAAGCTCGATGGTTCGGAGGTAGACGCTAGGATACTTGGTGAAATATTCGCCGGCACGGACGTGTTCCCTCCAAACGTTAGCTGCGATAGGTGAGAGCTCGGAGCCACTTGCGCGCTGAACACTCGCGACGATTAACTCTGTCAGGGAAGTTTTCAGGGGTGATTTGGCCGCGCTGCGATTGGAACTCGAGGAGAAGAGCGCCACCGTTTCGCTTCTAAAGGAGCAGCTACGCGCCGAAAGGACGGTGGCCTGCGAGAAATTGAGCGAACAGAAGAAACGGACCGCTTCCAAGTTGCACCAGCTGGAGGACAAGTATAAGGGGATCGTGAAGCGGCATCAGAAATTTGTCGAGCAGCTGATCTCGGAGAAAACTGACCTCACCGAGAAGTGTAACTCGCTGGCCCAGCGCGTGAACGAGATCGAGATAAAGATGCAACGGGATTCGAAAGCTGCGGCGAAGAGGCACGCCGTGGAGCTCCAGAGGGCAAAGGAGCACTGCGTCGCGGCCGAGAAGATCAAACGCGAGCGATGGATAGAGAGCAGAACGACGAAGATTAAGGTAGAGATGCCGCGTGCTCGAGTTGTGCCTAATGCACAATTGTCGACGATAATGTTGCGCTTTTCAAGGAGATGACTGTGAAAGGTTTGGAGCCAGAGCTGCGCAACATGACGGAACAGCACGCCGAGGAAATTCAGCGGCTGAGGAACGCGCACACGAAGGAACTGCAGGACACGGAATTGCGAATCATACGCCGGTCTAATACGCAGCTGGAGCAATTGCGTTTCGAGTTGACGGCTAGCCACGAAAGAGTGTTAACCAGCGAGAAGAACGCTCTGTGGACAAGGTGAAGAGTAAGCGTTTGAAAGAATGTATTCGATTCGAACGGCGTGTTTCACGCGCTTAACCCGCTTCCCCGTTTCTCCGCACAGGTATCAAGAGAAACTGAAGGAACAGGAGGATCTGTTCAAAGAAAAGCAGACGAGACTTGTCAGCGAGTTCGAATACAGTGCAGAAAAGTTCGAAAAAGAACAAGCGAAACGAGATGCCGAATGGGAAAGCAACTTGCAGAGAGTGCATTCGCAGTATCAGGTAAACGCAGGCTTTCGTTGCTTCATTGAAAAGATGCGATGGTCGTCGGTCCGATTATGAGACAATTGAAATTTTAGCAAGAAATAGAAACCCTCGGGCACCAGTGTTCCAGCGATAAGAAAACCCTTCGGGAGTCGTTGAAGACCGAATGGGAAGCGTGGCTCGCCGATTACAAGAAACGGCAAAACTTGAGAATCGAGCAAACCGAAAACAGAATTAGAGACGAGTCTAACAAGGAGAGGGATCGACAGATCGAAGTCGTCATCGAGCGCTTGGAAAAAAATACGCGGGCCACAAAGTTGACGCTCGAACGGAATTTCGATTGCAAGCTCAGGTACGCGCGAGTTCAAGCTGGGCGCGTATGATTCTTCTGCTGCTCACAGTATCTGCGTGTTTGCTAGGTGTCTAACGGAGGAATTCGACGTAGAGTTGAAAGTCGCGAAGAGCAACGAACAGCTTCACAAAGGCAAGGTAATGCGGGCGATGGAGGAACTTGAGAAAGCTCAAACGCAATTGCAACAAACGGAGAAACGATTACAGGAATCAATGTCCGAGCTGAACAATGCAAACGAGGTAAGATTTCTTTGGGGAAACGCTTTAGAAGGCACGACTATTATTCTTTCCGCTGCAGATAGTCAAACAGCTCAGCCTGCAGCGAGACGGTGCAAAGAAATTGGCGAGACAAGAAATCGAGGGTGAGAAGAGAGAATTAGAGGAGAAAATTGCCTCCCTTTATCAAGAAATTACTCGTATCCATGCAAACAGAGACACCTCCATGGCTCAGCTGCACAGCAGGTTCGATATTAATTGCTGCCGAGCTGCTAATCAATCATAGAGATCACTACCTGCACACTCGTATCGATGATTGTCCTCTGTTTTAGAATTAAATTGATTTTGACGCAAAAGATCTTAACAATAAAACGTCTGCACGCGGAGCTGAATGACGTAAAATCGAAATCTGAACGTATGGAAAAATTGTTGGACCAGCAACGAAGGGAATATATTTTGAATGGCTTGTAAATGTGACAATTATTCGTATCCGCAGTTTAGACTGAATTTTCTTTATTATGTGTACAGATATTTTCCATTTCGTACAAAATAAATATGTTCCTATCAAACAGTTTGCACACACATATATATTAATGATTTACGCCCCTTAGTTGTTAAATGAAACACAGAAAGAAAGGTAAAGAAAACGGGCGCAATCTGACATGTAACGTATACGTTCTGTATATTTTTCTGGTTAATTGTAGGCAGAAATAATCGACACGAAACGCCCCATATTTCCAGTTACAAAAGAATCATGCGCTATTAAAATTTCATACTCCATCGGCACAATTTGATTTGCTGTTATCACATCGATGCACTATCAGAGTAAAACTATACTCTTTTCACGATCTGCACAACATCCTCGTCGCATAAAACGTGATCTTTTCCTACTTTTTGTGGCTGATGCTTGACAGACGATCCCCATACCAGAGCACTGAAAGTAGCAAAGTTAATAGCTGTAAGGTATGGAACGCATATGCGGCAATGCGAACGCACCACGAATGAACTATCGAGCGTCCTTCGAAAGTCAACACTTACTATTTAAACTCTTTTGCGATAGATCGGTGAAGTTTGTTGCAAAAATCTTCTACTGTTCGTTTCTCTCTGTTTAAAACAACTGGCGAATTGTAATCCGGAAGCTGACCCTTGGGTTTGGTATAGCTGAAAGAGATTAGAAGAATAATATAGAGAAGTGAACAAATGATACGAATGAGTTGAAGCATATAATCTGTCACACCGGGAACTCACATTCTGACCAGCTGCAGATACTCCCACATTTTTTCGAGAAGATCGTCAAAGTTCCACTTATGGTGAGCAGAGATAGGCACGCAGTGTGGTATTCTATAAATGATGTCCAATTCCTGGATACTAATTTGATCTAGAATCAAGATACAGGAAATTGCAGTCCACCTTATAAAACCATTCCTTTTTCAGATTTCATTTCAACCTTTACCTATCTTATTAAGTAAATAAATACACGGTACATAGACACGATTTCCCTCGATAACGTCGATCAGATCGTCAGATGTGGCGTCGTATCGCAATGTAATATCTGCATTATGAATTCTGTATTCGGACAGTATACTTTTTACCGTCTCCAAGTCTAGTTCCGACTGCGTGCACTGTTAAATAACGCAATAATCTTAATCTTTTGTTCAATGCGTTCCGTTATCAATTAGTTGAGAAATATCAAAGACAAAAGGGAACTACGCAGAACTTTGCCAGCACTAGATGGGCGTACAAATAGCTATCTGCGCCACATAAAATTAAATAGACCGAGCATAGTTCTCTTCTTGTTTCTCCTCTTACAGTTTAATTACCGTGGTTTGAAAATTAAGGCCACCCTTGTCCTTCTTTCGAAAGGTAATGTTTGGTGGCTGTTTGTTCAGTCGTAAACCAAAACCTTCCAACTCGTGCTCGATCAATTTTTTATGCCCGAGCGGTTTCAATACATCCAGAACAATGAATATTAAGCTGCAAGTTCTGGCAACAGCGATAACTTGTCTTCCGCGTCCTTTACCATCTTTCGCACCCTCTATGATACCGGGGAGATCCAGTAACTGATGGACATAATAGAAATTCATGGACGTTTCTTTTCAAATGTGCCCATAGGTGCGTGCACCGGTAGACAACTGTACAGACCTGTATCTTGGCACCCTTGTATTTTATACAACCAGGCACTGTAGTGAGAGTTGTAAATTCGTATGCTGCTACTTCGGAATAAACACCGGCTAGAGTACTCAATAGCGTAGATTTACCCACAGATGGAAAGCCTGGAATTTTAATAAGTATAAAGCTTGGCCTCCCTGCGCGTACATAATCTTATTGTCAATTATATTCATACACGCACCGACAAAACCTATTCTAGCATCACCCGTTTTGGCCACCTCGAAACCTTGTTCGCCACTGCCTCCACCACCTTTGGGTGTTATCAGTTCTCGTCTCAGTTTGGCCAGTTTTGCTTTTAACAAACCCAAGTGGCCGGACGTAGCTTTATTTTTTTGAGTACGAGCCATCTGTTGACAAATGTGCGTCGCGCTACAGTATACAATGATTGAATAAAAAAAGGCAAATGGAAAAGAAAGGCAGGTTACCTCGGCTTCGATAGAAGCAATCTTCTCTAGTATTGTACTCATGTTGATGTAATGGAATATATGAAACTTTCTATAGCTCGCCACGCGTTTAAAGTATTTTATGCTTAAGCCCTTTCACGTTCTTCCATTACAATGTCGCGAACGTATTTTCCTATGCCAGCCTTCCACGTGCCGACCGCGACCGCGACGTGTTTAGCGATACACGGTATACACGCGGAAAATTTGACGAAACTCTACTACCATGCAGCCATCAAATACAAAACAGCCGTAAAGCTTCAAGCTGTATTTTCAACTGCGATATGTGTAGTTGTAGAAGTCCAATATGTATAACTTGGAAATTAAAGCACGGCCGCAATCGAAGAACTTCGAAGACTTTCGGCGCGTGACGCACCGTCACTAACAGTTCAAGCGTCGCAGCGTACGCGTCGTTTGTGCAGACGAAGATTAGCGATATGCATCACCCTACAATCCAATAACATCTCGTATTTTGTTTTAACTCCGCATACGCTTGACTATTCGCTTCTATTAATTAATACGCGTTTATCTAACATAGCTACCTTCTCCATCAATTTCGTGAGATAACTGCAATGACCCGGAATGTATTTTCGTCGATTCTTTAATTGTTTAAAACTTTCAAACCAGGAATGCCATATTGTTGAATCCCTTGGAGAATATAGCTATGACTCGTGGCTTTAATTTAAGACCATTCGGTTTAACAGATACACACTATAAGCCGAAAAAATGCAATTTATTTAAATAAACGATGTAATCCAGAAATTTGGTTTTGTTGGCGCGGCAAACTGCTAAAAAGGCCGCAAACGCGAGATGGCGCCACATGTCCGGTTATCGACATATCCTTACCGACAAAATATTAAAAAATTATTATTTCGGCTTCTACTGGGCCGATTTTAATCAACCACGTCTCAGAAGAAAGGGAATGGAATAAACTACACGATAAAAAATACCCCGATGCTGTGACTATGTGCAGTTGGCAGTAAGAACAATTTCAATTGTTTAATTGTTTATAACAAATGAACTGCACATGAAATAATGTTCACATGATTGGTGATGGTAGCTGATACTTGTAGCTTTAATTTATTTTTTCTCATCATTTTCGCAGCTCGTCTGCAAGTCGAAGTTGTTGCATTTGTTTATCATATCTATAAACAAATGCAATTATCTCGTGTTCTACTTGACCAATTTTATTCAACGACTACTTAAATTAAAGGACTCGATTCGAGGAACATTATGTTCCTGTTTTAGAACGACCCTCCGTCCCTCGGTCCACTCTGCTTCAGATAAATCTCTTTTCCACTTATGCTTCTTGGCCATCCCTTCTGTCTTTTTCCCCTATATATCCCGTAACATTTCTTTTCTCTCCTGCTACATACTTACTAATGTACTTTTTTGTGTGCGCAGGCATAGAGTAATGAACATTATCCGGCACTTCTCATCGTGCATAAAAGCAAGAAAGAAGAAAGAATAACTCATGCCACAGAGTTTAGTTATTGTCAATTAGTTTATAAAAATAATTTGTAACTATTAGGCCGTTAGTTTAATTTATAACATATGTGTAAATAACTGTTATGGCATACCTAGTATATAAATGAATCTTCAATCAAAAGAATCCTACTGCTCTTTTTATTTTCACACCTTAACAATCCTTGAAAAGACCTAATTCCACTTCCTTAAAGAAGAAGTAACGTGGACGGACTTTAAATGCAAAGTCCTAAAGCGAGAAACTTGTCAAAATGGCCCTATACCTTATTAAACTTGGAAGCGACAAATTCTAATTCTTCACTTCTTGCAAAATTGGTTAGCAGATGGACAGAAAATTATTCATTCCGAAGTTCCTGGAACGTGACGTCATTTCTTAGAATTGCTAATATGAAATACCTCGTCGCACATCATGCACAGTTGCAAATTGAGTCCCAATAAAACGGCCAAAAGTTGCAAAATGAGCCCTAAGTAAATGCAACAAAGTCGCAAATTGAGAACTAAGAAAACGCAACAATGTTGCAAATTGCGTCTCGCGAAAATGCAACAAAGTCGCAAATTGCGTCTCGCGTAAACGCAACAAAGTGGCAAACAACTCCTCATAAAAACGCAACAATGTTGCAAAATGCGTCTCGCGAAACGCAACAATGTTGCAAATTTTCTCAGCTTTTTTGCAACATTGTTGCAAATTTTCTCAGCTTTTTTGCACATTGTTGCAAAATCTCCAGATTTTTGCAACATTGTTGCGTTTTCGCGAGACGCAATTTGCAACTTTGTTGCATTTTTATGAGGAGTTGTTTGCCACTTTGTTGCATTTTTTAAAGCGTTTTTTGCAACTATCTTATATATTCCCGGGGCGTTGGTTACAACTTTGTTGCGTATTCATCAGATGCTACATGGTGCTTAATATGTTTAGTAATGTTGAGGTCTATTTTTACAAGTCCTCCGCTCATGAACTTTGCATTTAAAGTTCCTGCACGGTTGAACTTGTTTAAGGAGTTGGAATTAGGTCTCTTTAAGGATTGTTAAGGATTGAAAATGACAAGAACAGCAGAATTCCTTTCAATAAACATTTATTTAAATTAATTAATGAAGATACAGGTTACAGAAACATTATAGTTCAAATTTACATGCTAATACTTAGGTCCTATTTGTTATGTCTATTTACAATATAGTGTACAACTAATTCTTGTATCAAATACAACAATCGTGTAACTTATGCATATGTAAATTATTTATTATATCTTTCATTTTATGTTTAGCACAGTCAGTAGAACTTGTAGGAAAAGTAACTAAAGTATATGTAAGTTCTACTGAATATGCTGAATATAAAACAAAATATATACTAGGTATGCCATAACAGTTAATTACACAATTGTTATAATTTAAACTAACGGGCTAATAGTTACAACCTATGTTTATGAACTAATTGACAATAACTAAACTCTGTGGGACGAGTTATTCTTTCTTCTTTCTTGCTTTTATGCACGAAGAGAACTGCCGGTCAATGTTCCTCATTTCTTTGCCATGGAAACCTGCACATACAAAAAACATATTAGTTAGTACATAACAGGACAGAGAAAAATTATGAAGGCATATGAACAGGAAATGATTTTCTACCCAAATTTGGATACTAAATAGTGCTTCTCTTATAGACTCGAAAGTGGTGTTTAATATCGCCATCTATAAAGAATTGTTTGAAACTACTTACACTCAGAAGTGGTACACAGTAGGTTCACAGGCACGAGTAGTTTCAAGAAGTTCTTTATAGATGGCGGTGCTAGTCACCCAAGCCAACTGTGGACAAACCAGCCAAACATTCGTTTAACAATTAGTGGGAAACAAGCCGAAATTAATTATGCCAGTCTTCCAGGAATCATGTGCAGAGGTAAGGTTTACTCTAACGGTATATATTAATCCGTCTAGTCTATCATGATGTGTATGGTTGTGTAGTACGTATTGATTTATTCAGCAATTTTTCCAGCAAATTCAGGCGCAGACGATTGTTATAATTCACCCCGGATCGATGTATCTCAGAATGGGTAGAGCGTCGGACTTAAATCCTTGTACTGTATTAAACGCTGTCGCAAGGAGACGTTTGCAGAATGGTTTCGAATACAAAGACTGCTTGCTACCAGCTGCAATACCACGAGTATGCCGTCTTCTTCCCCTCAATTCTTGTAGAACGTAATTTCATTTTGGACTGTTCGTAGTAGACGAAAGAGCTGACACAAGCAATGGAGGAATCACGATTGCAAGTGTCTCATACCTTACAATCGTGTCTGCAGTCGGACGGGCGGCGAAGATACGCTACGCCGCCACAACAAATAGCTGCTTTCAACCGAAGATCCAATCCAGAAATATCATCTCCGTGCAGTGTCGAATGGATAAAGGCAGACAAAAATGTTGTAGTCGGGGATGATGTGCTATCTTTGAATCCTGATGATAGCTTCAATATCCACTTTCCGTACAGGAGAGGAGAGCTGAACGTTCATTCCGGTCCTGGTGGTAGTTTGAGATCGGTGTTGGCTGATTTAAAAACCATTTGGCAATACGTTCTTACAGATAAAATGGACATCCCTTTAAGAGATCTAAAACATTACAGAGCTGTTCTTGTTGTACCCGACATTTATAACAGACAGTATTTAAAAGAATTGACGTCTCTGATGCTCTGTGATATTGGATTCGGAGCATGCTTTTTATTACAAGTCGGTGTTAAAAGTCTCTTTGAAGTAATCCAATGGCAAGGGAAATAATGCGCAATCGATGGAACATTGGCTGTTGCTTTGTTTACAGGATCACGTCGCGGCCACATTTGGCGCAGGTCTAGGATACGCCTGCGTGGTCGATGTTGGAGATCAAAAAACGTCCGTTTCCTGCGTGGAGGATGGAATATCTCATAGAAATACAAGAGTTAGGATGGATTATGGCGGTGGCGATATCACCCAAACGTTCTTTTGGTTGCTTCAGAAATGTGCTTTCCCTTATAAATCATGCGAACCTTCTAATAAGTTGGACGCGTTGTTACTGAATCAGCTGAAGAAAGACTTTTGTCACGTTGACTTGAACGTGTGTGGCTCGCAAGAAAAGACGTTTGTAGTTAGGAAACCGAAACAGCAAACTGAGAAATACACCCTCCAAGTTGGCGACGAATGTCTAGTCGCGCCATTGAGTTTGTTTCAACCAGAGCTCTTTAAAGTGACTGGAACGCATAATGTTCATATACAAAAGAGGTCAACGGGAGATCCGGAAGACCCGCATGACGAAAATTATTTACGGGAAACGAGTGTAAGCAGAGCGACGTGTATGAGGAACGTTGACCGGTATGTTCCGAATGTGAATGCTAGTTGTTTGTTTGCAGAGGAGAGGCATGAAAGAGAATCTCGAGCAGACGTCCGAAATGCAGGAGGAAATAACCGCACCGACAGCGCCAGGAGAAGAAGAAGTGGTCGTGGATGCTGTAGACTCGGCACCTATTGTCCTTTCGAATCGTGACCTTGATGCACCGCGTGACTTCGTAGTGGGCCCCCAACAAATTTTAGGCTTGGACCATGCCGTACTCCAAAGCATCGACCGTTGCCGTACGTACATAGATAAATATACGTATGTAATATGTTCGTACAGGATAGAGAATAGATGTATACGAATGCACCCAAATAAATGTGATCATTCATGTTTTTCGTATGCAGCAACGGAGGATTTGAAGAGGAAAATGTACAGTTGCGTACTCGTCGTTGGTTCCGGTATGAAATTTCAAGGCATCGGTATGTGGCTGCATAATAGGATCTCCCTACAGATTCCGTACATGTATAGGGCTGGTACGTTTTCTATTGCGAAACAGCATGCTGCATCAGATGACAAGTAGATAATAGATTAAATATTAATTTACCGTTCTGTTTCATATACTTGGTGCACACAGAACAGCTGGACATTATCACGCAACCGAAAGAGATGGATCCCGGCATGACGGCATGGAAAGGTGCCGCTATATTCAGTTGCTTAGAGTCTGCTCAAGAATTGTGGATAGGTCGGCAAGAATGGGAACGTGTCGGTGTCAGAGTGTTAAGGGAACGCGCCCCGTTCATGTGGTAATGAAGTTTCCATTCAATATTTCATTTCGAACATCAACATTGTTTTACAGCTTTCTTGGTTCCTACTGATCATCGTTCACCTATCATTTAACAATGGTTACACATCTGTGCTATACTTATTAAAACAGATTGGAAAATGAGATGCAGAGCTGTATTTTTCATAATATAATAAATACACTAAGGATATACGAGGTTAAGAGCGATAATATACCTACAACATGTCCGTCAATCTAACTTTGCTTTTATCATTTCTATGATACATAGCTATGTCAGCTTCGATTAGGAAATTTGCAAAATCCAAAACTTCCGGGCCAATTTCAATGTACAGATCGTCCCCACCTCTCGTGTAGGCTGTTGTCAATTCCTAAAAATTTACAACTGTTACCACTCAGAACCAATAGGATAGGGCAGTTTAAAACTGTTTGAACTGTGAAGACCGTTGAACACTTACAGCCAAGAATTCTTTGAAGTGCTGATTTTCAGGAAACAGTTTGTCCACTACCATGTGCTAAGCAATTTGGGGTGGCACATTTTGGTGTAAATAATAAATAACAGATAATAAATGATAAATAAATAAATAAAATGTTGGTAATATTTATTATACTTGTGCCTCCTACCAAATCCCTTTTGACGCATTGGAACATGCGTTTCGTTGTAACGTGTTCCTTGTTGTAAGTTGTATTGGCTATCATTTCGGCCGCACCTAAATAAGCTTCTTTCATGTTTTGCAAACCTGACTTTTTCTTCCTTAAGCTGCAACCAAACAGAGAAAAAGTTTCATAGAAGTCTGTTGAAATGAAACCCAAAGAATGCTTGGATAATTTAACGAACTACGATATGTCTTCGTTGACGTCCGAAAGATCCGACATCATTTTATCGAGAAGTTGTTGGGCGTTTCGAGTTTCTTCGTCGAGTTCTCTTAACACTTGAACGTGTAGATCGGACGTCTTGGGAACAGGATAATCCTTTGGTTCCTCTCGAACCACCTGATTCACTAGATTTTCACACAACTTGTGTTGCTTCGTTCTTACATCTTCGGGGCTGCAGGACTTGTTGAAAGCGACTGGATCGTTATTCGAGATCACATTTATTAAACCTTCTATTTCCTTACGACGCTCCGCTTGTGCGTCTTTCAGAGTTTCAAAAGCGTCCTCCAATGTGTATTCCATCTCCTCGTTTACGTTCAAGCACCGGGGAACACGCGCGGCGCGAAAAACATGTATGACGCGTTTTCAACAAAAGAAAATATGTACACAAAACACAAATAGTAAGAAGCAAGGAAGCGTATGCCTAAGTATATGCTGTAGGTAGATAGTCATCCGCAGCGATAAGTGCAGATATTCGATGAAAAACATGAACGATTCCTATGTACGATACACAGTACATAGTTCTCGCACAGATCGTAAGGGGTGGACACTGTCTACGCGATACGTCCGAGTCTGACGTCAGCTGAGACATTGAGGTTAAGTCACATTATCCGGCCAGTATGATGCCTAGCCGAATAAATCTGATACTAAAGCATCTCTACCGGCGACCGACATGGAACTGCCGTTTCTGTTCAACGATTCCGCAAACGAGTAAGTAGCGGTATAGTTTACCCCAGCTTTTCCCGTCCTAGAGACAACATTGTTGACCGTTTTAGTTTTAGAATAGAGTTTACATCGAACTTGAATCGTTTGTAGCGAATGAAAAAGATCCGGCGCCGTTATTCTTTGACCAACATGTGCAAGAGCTGTTGACAACTTTGACCCGCATGGATTATCGAAAGGTTTTCGCGGCGCGCAAAGATGGAACACCACTGGAAGTGCCAAAGTTTAAGTTTATGACGGACGAGGAATTGCAGGCAGCTCAATCGAGAATCGGAGCGAAAGCAAGGGGGCGCATTCAAATGCCACCGATCGTCAAGATGAGATCGAACCAGGTTCGGGTGATATCCGAGGATCCAGCTGTACAAGGCTACGACCAACACAATTACGTATTTACCGACATATCTTTTGGAAGCAACAATAGGGATAGATTAATCGTGGTTCGGGGTCCAAACGGAGTGCTGAGGTATGCGAATTGCAACGAAAGGCACAGGATGAACCAAGTCTATTTTCCTGTTCATGGCAGAGAGATACACAGCCCGCAAATGTTTTCCAAACCGCATTTCGACGTAAGAAACTCTTATTCTGTGCTCTCTCTCTCTCTCTCTCTCTCTCTTTACGAGCTTGCTCGCTTTATCAATACGCGTTTATTAAACGCCTAACGAGAAAATCTGTTGTTTGCATTCGCAGGACCTGCTAGAAAGAGAAGAATTCAAGTTTATTTTGGATCGAGCGTGCGTACAATTCGAGCCAGACGATCCAGAATACCACAGGATTACCAGGGAAGTATATTCGCACGTGAATAAATGTAAACAATTCGATGCATTGCGCTCTACCAGACATTTCGGCCCATTTACTTTCTACCTGGTCTGGGAAAATAGTATCAACGATTTGCTGCTGGATGTGATCGATAGCGAAAATATAGAGGAAGCCGCTGCATTAATACGGCTCTATCACAAGGTTCATCCGGATGCAAAGTCGGCAGCGGAGCCGATACAGAAAGACGTTGAATTGATAAAAGTGTACGCTCAACGGGATTCATCGGAAAGGCACGCGATAACGCGAGCTATACACAGGTACGAGACAATGCAGAAAGAGAAGGGGAAGATAAAGAAAGGCGTAAAGGAGGCGCATGGACTGATCGATGAAACGGACAGCGAAGCACCGAAAACGTGAACGGAGTTTATATACTAGTCACTAGACTTACAGGCAGATGTAACATGTTTCCTTTGATTATGTACAAACGATCGGTGATCTCGGCAGAGAGAAATAAAGTGTCTTTTATAACTTGGATGATTATTAATCGATTATTTTATTACGTGATAGTTACTTACAAACATTTACAAATGTAACAAGTCAATTCGATTTGGCGTACAGGATCGTTGGAAAACATTAGATATCGATTATTGGCCAACGTTGGAGGAAAAAACCGAATCGATCTCGGGTTTTGGATCGCGTCTCACGGCCGATACGCGTGTTCATCTTCACACCTTTTCGAGGGGAGGTGGATCGTTGGCCGAGGTCGGGCTAATGAACAGGTGGTACGGGTGGTACGGGTGGTACGGGTGGTACAGGTGGGAACTGGCGGTAATGGATATGGCGTGGTACGTGCAAAAGGAATAGAAAACTCTGAAAACTGAATTGTCGCGAAGGTAGAAGGAAATAGGGGAGGGCAGAGCTTATAAAGAAGCATCTTTGTACAAATGTAAATTATGCGCGCGGAGATGGTATGCAAGTATAGTTCTATTATCGTGAATGGAATAATATACAAGTTCGATCGGAAGATCGAACGAAATGTGCCTGCTCGTTGGGATCGTGCACCATCTCGATAATCGATCGGTTAGCTATTTCATAAACACTCGCAGCAACTGAATACTGTGATCCATCATTATTATCCGTACCTTATTCTTGTATTACCCTTATCGTGCTATGTATATTAATGTGATTACTTCGGTATAGATGCGCCTCGTGGTGTAAACGGAAAATAAATAAGAGCGCGTTCACGATCGCGTAGCAGACGAAACTTTGATTTACTCCCTAATGGGAAAGTAGCGAGAAAAGCGGGGGAGTAAGAAATAAGGGCCGAGAGAGGGGGGAGAGAAAACGAAAATCGAATCGAAAGGATAGGGAATGGGATGGTAAAGCACGGAATCTATTGGCTATTAGGCCTCTCGAAGCAAAGTTATGCGCGTATGTAATGTATCTATTATTTTATACGTAATAAGTGTGCACCTTGATTTTCTGTCTAGACATTGGGATGCGTAGGCGCGCGTGTCGTATCTCGCTACGATCGTTTTACAACAAAGCCGGTAATTTTCTCCAATGCCAACAGCTTCGCCACAAGATTATGTGAGATAATGAAATGAGAGGATTCACGCGTGACAATTGCATTCCTCCGTACATCAAGGTCTATCGAAAGTGACACGATTGCAAGCGAATCATGAAAATTAATCGGCTAATCGAATTAGGAATGAACTGGTTTTCGACGCGAAACGACGCGGGTGAGGAATTGTTGGTCGTGGAATCGTTCCAAGACCTCGCGCGTTCAAAATGGAGGTACTCGAGTGCGATCGATCGATGGATGAATGAATGAATGAAAGAATCTATGGGGGATGCTCGCGAGGGATAGGTCGCACTCGCGATACGCTTTACAAGAGCTTCTTTCCGGATTGCCGAGCACACCTGTCCTGGAACGAATCGACGAAGAGAATGAAACGGCACGGGCACGACCGCGTCGCAAATACCTGCGCGTCGCGAATACCTGCAGTTCGATCCGTGTATATTGAGCAATGTTCCTTTCAAACTTGCCTCTGTCCGTCGAGAATCACCCGAAGGATCACGGGATTTTTTCACTCGCCAACCGACGAGACACGGTACCGTCCCTCTTCTCCGCGCTTTCGCTCGAGATCCAGCTTTCTTTGGATTTTCTTACGCTACCCAGAACCATGCGAAACACGCGTCCAGTCCTTCGGTCGTTCCGATACGTTGTTCGCATGCTGCTTCGCTACTATACCTAATTATGCCCCTGAATGCTCGTTTGCGCATCAACTTTGCCTTACTCCGTCGCTCCGCGTACAATAAATACCCCGTGCCACTTTGCGGACACGAGTAGCAAGTTATTGTACGCGCGGCCGTTACTCGAACGGTTTCGACTTTCAGGAACCCGCCACGGTGTTTACCGGTACGCATGTAAGCGGATAGTGAGTTCGAGTGGAAAACGCGAAGAGCGAAGAGCGAAGAGCGATAGTCGCCGAGGGGAACCCGTGAACTTTGCTCTCTCTCTACTTTGGCACAATCGCGGCCGCATAAGTAGCGCGACCCTTGCCGATGCAATCTTCTGTCCATCAGCCAGAAACTCGATTTCCGAGGCCTCGGGTGACCAATCCTAATGCCGCTTCCAGCTTCCAGCTTCCAATTTTCGGAGAGATTGCGCTTCTCGTTTACGATTATTAATTCTATATCGTTATTAATTGCGATAATCGATATTATATCATAAATAACTTCTCTACGCTTCGCTCTACTTTCCAGCTGACGGGGCCGTTCCTTTCTCGCGGCCCCCCGCGATCTAATCTCTCGACGAGTCCCGTCGCCGTCTTTCTTCATCCTCGTCCAAGTTCGCGAGAGTTCTAGGCAACGCGAGGTTAACTCGCGAGCACGACGTCGACGAAAACCAGCGTCGCGCTCGAAGCGAGCAAATATCGGGATCTCGGTCACAGAATGTCCGTCTCGTAGATTTTGCTGGTGGTGGTCGAGGTCGCCGAGGTCGTCGAGGTCGAGGGGGCTACGGGTGTAGCCGTTGCCGCCGGGACGACGTCGGATTCGATCGACGCGGCGGTGGTCGCGGTCACGGACAATCCCACGTTCGACGTCGAGTTCGTCGTCGAGGCGGTCAAGTTCGCGATGGCCACCTGCGAGTGCTGCTCGTGCGATTCCTCTTGTCGCGTTCGATTTCCCTCGACGGTGGCCTCCTGGGGAACGGATGGCTTCCCGGCGAGGCTGGTCAAGGAGCCCGAGCTCGCCGCGCTCAGACCGAGGCCCATCTTGGCCAACAAGTTGCTCTCGGAGCCAGTCTTTTTCAGCAGATCGGGTGGGGCGGGCGGGACGGTGGTCAAGCCGGCCGTGTTTCTCTGCAGCTGCTGAAGCCGAGCGTACTGCTCCTGCAACGCCTTCTGTTTGCGCAGCAGCTCCTGGTGCCGCTGCTCCAGCTGCTCCTGTCTGCCCTTCTTGCTCTGCAAACCCTCCTGCGAGTTGACGCTCTCGCAGGAGCTCGAGTTGCTGGTGGAGAGCACGGCCGAGGATTGGGAGCTGGTCGAGTTGTTGTGGAGGATCGGGCTGGGCCCGGCCGACTCCGGCAGCGGAGGAACGCTCCCGGCGACCGGGTCCGTTGGAAGGGCCATGGGTGGTTTGCCCTCCTTGATCGGCAGAGTTCCGCGCGCCGGTGGCCTTCGAAGCGTCGCGTTCGTGTTCGCGCTCGCGCTCGCGCTCGCGTTCTGCATATTGCTCGAGTGATTCCTCGGTGGTAGCTGGGGGCTGGTCGGGCTGGCCAACGGTGATCTGGAGCTGGTGCGAGGCGGCGGTGGCGGCGGCACCCTTCTCGCGCTGGCCAACTGGAGCAGCTCCGCGTTTCGTTCCGGCACCGGTGGTTTCTGACCCGGCACGAATCCCTGCGGGAACGCAGGCAGGCTCGGCTGTTCCTGCAAAGACACCTGCAATCTCGCTATGGGCGGGGATGTGTCCGTGTCGGAGCTAGACGGATACGAGTGCAATCTGCGCAACGTTCCACCGGTGTTCGTCGGTCCCGCGGCTGTCGGCGTCTGCTCGCCGACGATGGCAGCGAGCTGTCCGCTCGACGAATCCACGCTCCCCTTTCTTCCTATGTCGGAGATGTACGGCGCGCGGCTCGCCGTTCCGCTGCCCGAGGTCGCCCCGGCCGCCTCGCCTCTGCTTCCGGATCGGCCAACCTCGGACAGCATCGCGGAGGAGCCTTGCGCGTGGCCAAGCTGCGAGCTGGGCCTCGAGAAGGTCTGCAGCTCGTCTAGCAGAGCGTCGAGTGCGTTCTCCGGACGCTGCTGATGGGCGCTGGATGGTGGCTCGTGAGGGTGGGACCCTCCCCCGATGACGCTCGCTGACCCCACGACAGTGCGTTCCGCTGGCACAGGGGCAGCTGCCTGCGTTCGAAAGGTGGACGTTTATCATTACCAAAGCTCCTCCTCCCTTCTGTTCGCAGTAACGCGCGACGTACTAGCTGTTTGTTTGAACGCGACGCCGACAGACCTCGGCAACTTTCGGCCGATCGGGCGTTGCGTCTTCTGTGCAGCGCGGACGGAGGCCCGAGAGCGCTCGTCGAAAGTTGATACGAGGAACAGAGAAGGAGATAAAGAAAGAGCGAGAGTGTGTGAGAGGGGGTGAGAAACATAGAGAGGGGGAGAGAGAGAGAGAGAGAGAGAGAGATAGAGATAATGGGGGAGGTGCGAGAGCAGAAAGTTTTCTTTTCTCGCAGAACCAAGTTTCAACGAGCTCGAAGGGCGGTGCGTCGCGTCGTCGCGTCCTCGGGATTCGATTGAAGCGCACAGGATGTTCCCGTGCGCGAGATATCGATCGGACGCACCGCGGCCTTGCGACGGTAGCTCGCGGACCGACCATTCGCTTGGCGGCTAAGTCATGCCGAGAACAGTGAAATTGTGCGCGAATATGTATGCATGCAAGGTGCTGTGGTGACACAATGATATGCGATCGAGGGCTAGAGAGCGAGAGCGAGAGCGAGAGCGAGAGCGAGAGCGAGAGCGAGAGGGAGAGCGAGAGGGAGGCAACGAGAAAGAAAAAGATATTGTTCGAAACAAGGGCTGCGATTATCAGGCGAGACAAAGTAGGATGACCGTGAAATCGGAATGCGCGAGATCGATCGAACGATCCGAGTCGATGAGTGATGAGCGCAGAGAGAGAATAGTCGATGCTAAATATGTATACGTATTAATTCCGATAGATAGTTACCTGCGGTCTGGGTTATACGTTTTGTGCGTGCGTTGTGCGTGTTACAAGTCAGTACTCGTTTGGGGCTCTTTAACATTTGCCATCGATTGTTGTCCAGTATTAGTCAACTTAAAAAAACAAACAGAGAAACCAAAAATGAAAACTCCGAAATCAGATTTATGCCGTTCGATCGGCTTGACGCGAGAGCTCGATGCCTCAGGCGGCGAACGGAGGCTGAGGGACGTCGTTCAGGACGAGAGCAGAAATTCCCGGCGGCTCTGCCCCGCGATTCGTCGTCCGTGTTTCTTATTTCGGTCAGTTCGCGAACGGATAAAGGAAGCCGGGTGAGCCGCGACGCGCGTTCGCCCGACGCCGAAATCCGGCGACCGATGGTTCGCGTCGCGACGACGACGACGACGACGACGACGTCAACGACACTGCTGCACGGTAAAAAATCAAGCTTGAAACGGCATGCATCGCTACGCACGACAAACGACAATTCGAGCGTGCAGAGCAAACGGGGCCCCGTCGGGTTTGCACCACTCGGGCACGCTACTCGTGTACAGCTACACGTAACACGCAGATAAGTGCATGCCGCATGCTGGGCGCGTGATGCGCGCGTTTGCTCGATACGTGTAAACACAGGTATATACGATAATGTAACGTATGAAAATATTGGTCGAAACCTTCGATCCAATCCTTATAGTAAGGCAAGTATATACGTATTCACGGACTCGAGAAGGCGAGAACATGGACGCGCGTACATGTTTGTGCAGCGCGCGTACTCGCACGTACATGCGTGTGTATGCGCAATAGATATAGCGAGAGAAAGAAAGAAAGAGAGTGAGAGAGAGTGAGAGAGAGAGAGAGAGAGAGACAAACTGAATTATAGAGAGAAAAAGAGAGAAAGGCACGGGAGGTGAGAGAAATGGGTTTGAAAAAGAGAAAAAGAGAGAGAGAGAGAGTGTGCGTGCGTGCGTTTGTATGTGTGTGCGCGTGTATGTACGTGAATAAGGAAGAAAAAAGAGAAAAGGAGCGTGTGTTAATAACGTAATACGTGCACAATACAGCGTGGCGATGTAAGAATCGTCTGTCCGACACGGACACGAGACAGGGTGAATGAAAGTTTGGATGGCGATGCGCGCAATGGTCCAACGAAATGCGAACCGATTCGATAAGAATCGGAAGCAACGCGTGACTGACTGCGCGACGTCGGCGCTGATTCGAATGAGCAGAAGACGCAAGGAAGAATGAGAATGATACGATGAGATATGATCGAGCGTGGAACCAAAACTAGCGAATGCACCACAGGCGACAACAAAATCATATTCGAATCGATAATGATAAATTTGCGATCGTTTGAATTTTCATCGGAATCACGATACGACGACGATAACGTAGGCACTGTTCCGTTAGCGTCGTCGCAAGCACAGCCGCGGGAAATCCAATGTAAACCTTATCGATGCGAGAGACGGTGTCGGGAACGTTGCACCTTACTATAAGAAATGGATTGGAGCGAATGTACGTGACGTAGGTGGATCGTCGAAACGTCGCAAAAACGTATGCATCCAGAGAATAAATTGTAAACACGTCAACGCGGTGAACAGTCAGGAGGTTTTGCGAAAAGGCCAAGCGAGGGCTCGCAGCGCGTGGCCCAGCCGAGAATCGTAGGGGGAAAATGCCAGCGAGCTCTAAGCGCCTCTCGGCCGGATGCCAATGGTACGCGTTCAGTAGTACGGGCCGGCGCTGGTCAGACAACGCCTCGGTGGTTCGAACAGAAGTTCTTATGCGCGCGTGCAGCTGCCGCGATGCGACACGCTTCCAGAAAAATCAATCTCGACGAATGTCTCGAATAGTTTGACCAAACCATCGAACTCGGAATTTTACTCGATTACCTCCTGCATGCTCCCTTTACGCCTGTGCAGTAAAGAACCGAACAAATTTTGCGCAAGATGAACAGCTACGAAACGCATGGCGATTTTTGCGGCAGACATCGTACCGGTAAAAGACAACACACGCGCATATTTATATATATATATATATATATTGTATATATAAATGCGTTTGTGTGAGTTTATGTACGTGCATCAGTGGTATGCAAACGGGATTGACGTACGATAACTTTTAATAAATACGCGTGTACGTGGAGAGTGTGCCTGGGGCGTATGAATACGTAGATATACATATATATGCACATATATATACATACATACATACATACATACATACATATATATATGTATATATATATACGTTGGATGTAAAATAGTAGATAATAATAATGGCGATGGCGGTGACGATGATAATGATAATGATAATGATAATGAAAACGATAATGAAAATGATAACGATAATGTAATAATGACGATGATGGTGGTGATGATGATAATAATAATAATAATAATAATAACAACAATAATTATAACAACAACAGTAGTGGTAGTAGTGGTAGTAGTGGTAGTAGTAGTAGTAGTAGTAATAGTAGTAATAGTAGTAATTATGATAATCATAATAATCATAAGAATCATAATGATAATAATCATAGTAATGATAATAATCATAATAAGTTGAAATATTGTTAATAATAATGAACAATTTATAAATATGAATAGGTAAAAAATTACTCGTGACTGGTCTGTATGGCCTCCTTGAAGTTAGTACTCCACTTCCAGCCATACTAAAAAATTAATATCATTTTCACTATCTGTGGCCTGCAACTTGCGTTCTATAGATCTTATTAGAGAGGAAAAGTAGAGACAAATAGAAATATATATATGTATATATATATGTATATATATATATATTTAGATAGATATGTATATATATATATTTAGATAGATATATTTCTTTGATTAACAAGCTAATCGCTGTACGAGACAGCGTCTGCGTAACCCGCGTCGCTTGCGATTCTCGTATAGAATGACCGAGTGACTAATTAGTATCATCATCGTTAAAACCGGACGAACCTCTCGCTTCGCTCGTATCATCGGAAAGAGACAAAGTGAAACATGTAAACGGACGAAGGGACGACCGAGCGTGTCGACAACGACAACGGAAACGAGAATCGAGTTTCGTCGCCGCTGTCTTGCGTCCAGCGCGCCTCTTCGAATTCGTCTCTTGCAAACGAGGCAACGGAGAGAAAGCCGTAGCGCTCCTCAAAAAATCTCATCGCGACGCAGATTTTCATTTTTCATTAGTGACAGCTAATAACATTGAGAATGATCTGACAAAACGCGGTCGCCGATGGTCGCGCGACCATTCGAATGCCGACAGAGGGAGAGAACTCTCGCGAACGCGACCCTTTCAGCCGTGATTATTCGTCGGAGGCTCGACGACCGAAACCCGTTTTGTCATATCAAACGCTGCTAAATGTATAAAAAATATCTATACTATCGGGACACAGCAAACACTGGTTGAAAATATTGGTTGTGGGGTTATTGAGGGTGGAGGGGGTCCATGTAACACAGAAACACGAGTTGAAGGAAGATTCGCGTGATATCGAAAATCACTGGTGCGCTAGAAAGAAACGCTGTCGAGTGAAATTTACCAAGCAAGGCCAATCTTTCGGCGACGATCGTCGCGTCGCGGCAACGAAGATTACCGACTTTGTGTCCGGGGAAGGTTTACATTAGATTTCGTGCGCCGAGAGCAAGGACCGATCAACTTAAGGAACCACCAGTCGGGGGAGAAGATTGCACGAAAGGTTGTCGACGGAAGCAAAGTGCGTCACAAACCTTCGTGGATACGAGAGGGTCGAATAAGGTGCATCGCTATCGGGAACAAAATTGGCGTGAAATCGAGCAGAATATACATATTCACTGGCACGTTTTCCTCGGCGTTCAAGTGTCTCTCGACCGCGAGAATAATTACGTATGTGCGCATGTTAACACCCGTCTACGTATGCATATACGTTGCACGGATGCGTGTATACAGCACGCGTATATAGAGCGAACGCCTCTACATATACATATTACATACGTATATGCAGAGGCCTAGACAATATTCTATCACACTCGTTGCACGCGTCCCTCGGCATAATGGGACATGGATAAGCAGTAGTAAGATTTCTGTGCGTCATTGCGAAATACAGATTTTCGCCAAGATGAATTCTTCAGAAAGCAGAACTGGGCGAGCGTGAAAGGGTGCCTCTGACGCGTCTAGTTTGCCGAGGACCCACAGTTATCCTTTAGATACTTTAGGGACCAAACGAATACGAGCAACTCCAAGCCGGCTGAATTTTTCTCCTGCGTCCTATGCGTTTAGAGATCAACGATCAGCAAATTCCATCGTCGAAGTTGCTCACAAAACTAAACGCTTCCTTGTTTTTTCCTTCCTTCTTTGAAGGGTACCGAGGTATTCGAGAAGTGCAGTAAATTGGAACAGGATTGTTCAAGGTTATGGGAAACTTGGCATGCATCGGGCGGTAGCGCTGGACCGAGATTGACCGAGGATGGATTTTAACGGGTATCGAGGCTGGATCGTCAAATTCTGAGGATACAGATCGTTAACTAGACGCAAGAAATTGAAGGGGAGAGAGAAAGAGAAAGAGTGAGAAGATCCATAGAGAGAGAGAGTGAGAAGAGAGAGAGAGAGTGAAAGATATACATATATATATATATATATATATATTCACGCAGGTATTTATATATATATATACATATATGTATATGTATATATGTGTGTGTAGAGAGAAAGAAAGTGGATGAAAAAAAGAAATAGAAGACAGCGAGCGAGCGAGCGAGCGGGTGGGAAAAAATGAAGCATTACCTTGGAATGTTGAGCAGACGTGGGTGTTATCGGTGGTGTCTCCTCGGTGTCTATGGTCGCCGCAGCGTTCGGTAATCGCTGCTCCTGCACCGATGCCAAACTACGCAACAGACAAAATTTCGATGTTAGCAAATGGATCGGCACCGAGCCGTCGGCGGAGCGGACGAAGGCAGCGAACGAAACGCGTACCGTTTCAGCGTCACGAGGGTGCTGGTGAGTTTCTTGCAACGCTTCAACGCCAACTCCAGTTGCTCGGGTTCCTCCTTGAGAAATTTCTCCGCCCGCACCACCATCTCCATTTCCGAGCTCAGCAATCCCTTCATACCTTCCTGGAGACTCGGGAATCGCACCTTCAAATCTGCCACCGTTTTGCTGCGAAGCACAATTTGGGAAAGCGTAAGAAAGCGGCCGGGTCACGCGACGCCCGACGCGGACCTGTCGTTCGCGTGGTCGTTCGCGTGGTCGCTCACCTCGATTTGCTCATTATCAACGCCATGTTCTCCACGTCGGACATGTTCACCCTCGTCTTCTTATTTATAACGTTGCCACGAAGTTCCTCCACCGTGTTCTCCAGCTCGCTAGAAAGTACAGAGCACGTGCATGTGATCGTTGGAACGCGGGATTACAAGTACCGGAAGGAGCGGAATAAACTATCGACACCTACGTCAGATCTTTCTTGAGCCTCAACATTTCCTGCCTGTAGAGGTCTTCCTCGCGACTCAGTCGAATTTTCTCCGCGTCCCAGGCCGCGTCCCCGCACGAAAGCAGCATTGCCCTGCGATAGACGGCCGTTAGAACGAAACGAATGCTCGGGCCGTCGGCCAATATCGAAGAATATCGCGCTGTACCTGATTGTGATGAACGTGTCCAAGATGGCCTCTCGTATGGTGTGCGCCTGGGCTTGAGACATTCGTCTTAGATTCCTAACTTCCTGTCTGAGATCCTTCGCCTTCTTTTGCAATCCTCGCAGCTGATTGTACATTTCCGGGGTCAAAGCCAAGTCTCGGTACACGTATTGGCCGGCGACCAGAGCTGCCGGTTTCGGCGGCGGCGTTGGCTTGTGCCTGTCCCTCTCTGCAAGCATTTGTTCTCGTCTATTCACCACGATACACCGGTACGCTCGGGAATACGAGCAAAAGCGATGGCAAAACGTCCCGAGCCGTTAACGCGTGCGAAAATCGTCCGGATCGACTCGAACGCGGCGCGAAGGTATCGGACGTCAAAGACGGAACGAAGACTTTCGCACGATTAAAGGACGGGCAAAGAATGTGCACGGAAGAATGCTCGGAGTCAGAACGAAGGGTGATAGTAGACGACACCGACGAACAGCGGGTAATTACTGGCCGCACCCTGTCCCCGACGATGAAAATCCAAACGAAACAGTGATACGGAAACCAGGGAGGCGGCGACGACCGAACGATCGACGTATTTGAAAGAAAAAAAAACGTGAAACACAAAGAATGCAAGTGTAGAAACACGAAACAAGTTTACCTTGCGAAGACATCCTCGGCAACGTGGAGGATTTGATCGCCGGTTTCGTTGGTTTTGTGTCCGCTAGTCATGGTGGAAGGCATAGCACGAGAAGTCGTTAGAGAATTATTAACGTTAGTATAAACAACACACACCGAGGAGGCTTTTACCTCTTCGTTAGGTTCCAAATACATCTTATCTATCTACCTATCCATCTATCCGTCTACCTATACGTATAGCATATAATAGGTATGTACAGGTGTGGTGTACGAAAAACGGTGGAGCTGATGCGGATTCGTCGATTTGCTAGAACTAGACGCGACTAAACTTGAACACGGAACGGTTCAAAGCCTCAAAGTCCTCGGTACGACTTCACCGTTTTTCTACACCGCATGCTTCGATTGTCTAGTCGCAAAGAGTGGTCAGGGAGACGCGTCGTAAAACGAACAACGGTACGCGTACGTATGTACAATAGTTGTTACCTGCGTGCTGCGGGGAATGCTGTTTGGGAGAGTTCATATCCGGAGGCTCGTCACTGAAGGACACTGACTTTTCGAACGACACCGACTTGTCTGAAATAGAGGTTGATCAGCGTATGTTTTACACGACGACGTGCCAAAGGTGTGCGTGAATAGCAAAAGAGCGTGCGCGCGACAAAACTTTTCAACAAAACAGAATGTGCCAACACCGGGACATGGTTAAAGGTTCGCCGTATCGTGCATCAACGAAAACGTAAAGCGCAAAGTCGGTCGGCATCGAAAGGACGATCCATTGAATCGAACGGGGGCAAACGGACGCGTCCCGAGCGGAGCATTCGATGCGGAGCAAAAGCAGAAACGTATAACGTGTAACGCGAAAAGTGAGGAGGGGCTGGTGCCAAGTGCTATCGGAAGATGCGCGTGCACCGTGTCTGCTGAACGATGCAGAAACGGTAGGAGCAGAAGAGAAAGTAGGCGGACGGCACGAGAGGCGGAGAAAGAGGGAGAAAGCGTGTGCAGTGCGACGGTAACTATGGTTGATGCAGAGAGAAAAAAAAGTGAGAAAAAATAAAGAGGCAACGATGCACTGGTTTATATACCATGAAAGATACGTGTATATTTTTTGAACCGCACCTTTGCCTAATTTCGGTGGCTTTACGTCAGTCCTTAAGTACGAGTCATCTGTAACGGCAGGTTGAGACACTTGAATTTTACAAAGGAGAACCGTTTTAATCACACTGATTACACGCAGGATATTATCATAAAAAATGTATAGCGAAAGTAACGATAACAGCGATAACGACGAGGACGATTGATGATAACGAAAAGTACAAAATAATGATAATAACATAATAATGATAATAACAACGACACCACCAACAACGTAACAACAACGACGACGACGACGACAACGACAGTAACAATAAATTTTCATAATATTAACAATAATCGTAACAAAAACAACAACGATAATGATAACGATGACGAGAGCAATTGCTGAGTGAAACTGATACAGAATAATATCGGTAGCAATAAGAAAAATGAAAATATATAAATATGTATACGCAGGTATGCATAAATGATATACAATAATATTTGCATACAGCGGTTAACAGTGCTTCGAAGAAAACTAGAAGATAGAAGAAGATGAAGAAGACACACCTGGCAATGAGGCAGAGCTGGAGCTAGAGTGTTTGTCGAACTCATCCCCGGCGCCTGGTGTGTGCGTCAGTCGAAATAACAAAGCAGTTGTACAGCAGGGTTTCAGGATATTTGAACACCGCCTTACGACTCGTAGCAGTGATACGTCGCTCTTCGCTCTACCGTGGGACCACATCCACGATAATTCTTATCGACGCGTTCGAGATCGGCTGGCGACTGGACACATCGTATCACTGCTACCGCATAATTCGCGGTGCGAAACGTACGTTTTACACGTAACGGGGGGCACAGATCGACGAAACGCCACCATGGCCGTTCGTTCTGGCCCTCTATCCGCGAATCGGATCTGTGCAGACTAACGTTAGTATCCGAAATTGAAATCGAGCAAGTCCCGGGGAACGAAACGCGTAGGAACGACGAATGACCGCAAGAAGAATAGGAATGAAGAAAAGAAGAAGAAGAAGAAGAAGAAGAAGAAGAAGAAAGCTAGGGGGCGAAGGGCGAACATTCACGCAGAGGAAACGACGGGACAGGCGGTAAAGCGTCGCAGAATAAACTTGTTCAACGAAACGAGCTAACGCTTCTACTATGTACGTTTAAATGCGACGACATATCGAATCGATACGAGATACAACCGTTCGTTTCGACGGGGGAATGCGTCGAGACGAACGAGCAGGCAATGAAATCGTGGGAGAAGGAGAGACAGGGAGAGATGGCTGCGGCAGGAGGACAAAGTAGGTGGAAATCGAGGGAAAGAGGAAGGAGTAGTCCCTTCGTAGTCGGGGAAAGAGACCGGTGATAGCGCGTCTAATAACGAGGAGAAGAGTACGCACACGATCGAGCGATGTGTTCGCCTAGAAGAGTGAGAAAACGACAACGTACCTGGTCCTCTCGCGTAGGGGTCGCGTACCGCGGGAACCTGGAGATAATCCCTCGGCGACGGACTCGGGTGCGGCGCGTGGGTCAAAGCTTTTTGCACCAGTCCCGTCAGATTCGCCAGCTGCCTCTCCATGTGCTCTACCCTTATCCTAGAGCAACGAACGAACGAGGAACGATTAATCGGTGGCACGGGCTCGTCGATGCTTCCACGTCCTCTACACGGAGAATGTTGATAAACGGGCAGCACAAACTCTAAATCTAATTGTTATGGTGGCCGTCAAAAAGCGTTCCACAGGATGCACGTGTACTTGGAGGAAACAGTGACAACAGTAACCACGATACTGAAACTCGCGTGCAACGATTTTGCATAACTCGCGACATACACACTCTCTCTACGACCGCTAATCGGCATGCTACATTCCATCGAATCGGAAGAATCGCCCGGGCCAAAACACTGCTCGCGCTCGTCGTCATCGCGACGGGCGGGAAAAATTTCACGCCTCCGCCCCGATTCGAACGCGACCTGCAGCCTTTCGTGCATGCTCCGATTTCGCGTGTCGCGTTTCGCGTATCGCGTGTCGCGTGTCGCGTTTCACGTTTCGCGGACATGCATCGAACTAGCGACCAGCGTTTCGGGGAGTGTCGACGCCAACTACAATAACTGGCGACTAGAAGAGGTAGCGCGGGCCTTTCGCTTTTCGCGACCCTCCGCGTTTCGCCGTAACAGATTGATATCGCGAGCCCATCGATCCCCCTCTTCTCCCCGAGAACGGTAGTCGCCGATTCAACGGACGGCGACGCATTCACAAGCGCATTCGTATACTCTAATTAGAACCAGACGACAGACGGACATGATACACGGCACACAACGACAAGTGTAGAGTCAGACGGTCACGACGCTGGATCTCATTCGATTCAGTTCGATTCGATTCGATTCGATTCGATTCGATTCGATTCGATTCGATTCGATTGGAAGATCCAACGCGGAACCCGAACCGGAAGCGGAACCGGAAGCGGAAACGAAACCGTAACCGTAACCTTAACCGGAACCGGCACCGGCACCAGCAACGGTACCGCCTGGCTCTCGTAATCGCGGTTCTATCGAACACAAGAGAAGGTAGCTCAATACCGAGTAGCGTCGTAGCTCTGACCACCCGGTGGCAAAGGTGGTGGTGCCCCTGGAGGAAACGGGGATCGCGGTGGACCGGACGGCGGACGGCCTGGCGGTTTCACGCCGTAAAGGGTGTACGATTCGTCCAACAGCTCCGTATCGCTGCACCACCCACAACAAAGACATACGTATCCGCGCTATCAGCCATCCACGAGCAAGATCGAGATTTCCATTTCTCTCTATTCGTCGATCAAGTTTAAATAGACGCCAGCTAATTGCAAGTGCCAGATCAATTTGAGCGCGCGAGATTGAGAAGAAGTAGCAACGACACCGGATAGAACAGTTGGACGATTGCCGAGGATAAATATGCGTGAGAGTAAGACGCGTGGCGTGGAACACCGGTTACCTGGCCTCCTCGTCGATGACTGGAGTGACGGTGCCCGAGTACTGCGAATAATACGGATCCTCGTAGCTGCTTCCGGCGCTGTAAGGGCCAGCTGGGTATCTTCCGGTCCCAGAGCCGACCCCGCCGCCTCTTTCCGGGCTGCTCATGTAACCGCTTTCCCCGTGCAGTCGATCTGTGGAGTCGTGAAACGTTAGCGTTAGCGTCGGCGTTAGCGGAAGAGCGGGGGCGCAAGCGTGCGAGGAGCGAACGAGCGCTGCCTAAACGATCGATCGTTCTTCCGTCGTCCAGGAACATTTTTCCCGCCGGACGAGCGCCGGTCGAGCGCCGCGACGCGGACGTCGTCGCGCGTACGCCGCACGAAACGAATTTCACTGCGCGCGGCAAGATGCTAAAACGCTTCCAAGATATCTCGAACGCGGAAACATTTCTCCGCCCTCCCTCTCGCTTCAAGCGAGAATACTCGAGCTCGTTCCTCGCGTAGGAACTTTTCGCCCGATTGACAATCGATCGGGGAGGGTTTGGAGATTCGGGGTTGGGGCGGCGGATCGGTGTTGTTTTAAGGGTACTACTGACCTGCTATACTATAGAGGGAGACCGAGCTGTCTCTAGAGAAGCGAGCCGAGCCCCCGAGGCTTCCAAGGGGACTCTTACCACACTGGTAGCTGCGGAGCGGCTTGGCCGGCGGCACCCCGCCACCACCTATCCAACCGTTCGGAAAACCAAATAAAAACCATTGCACCCAGCTGATCCAGTGCGCGTCGCCGTTCTCCACGAACGCGCGTTAGCAACGCGCCCCGCTAATTCGCTCGGGACAAGTGCACTCGAGCGTTATCCACCGACAAGCGTCTTGGCCGTGCTCGTTCGCGATCGAGTCTCGCCGCAGGTCCGAGTGCACTCTTCCGAGCGCGGTATAGCAGAGGCACGAAACGGATCGTCGTCGACAAG
This sequence comes from Nomada goodeniana, assembly GCA_963969485.1. NCBI lineage: Eukaryota > Metazoa > Arthropoda > Insecta > Hymenoptera > Apidae > Nomada > Nomada goodeniana. Next base: position 198,714 of record OZ018306.1, on the reverse strand, counting down.
CAAGTGCGGGTCGTGCGGGTCGCAGCGACGTAACGTGCAAGCGGTGCCGAAAAGGATTAAGGTCCGCGGGGGGTGGGTGTACGCGGCGGGTCAGTTACGCAGAGAAGCATCGGATTCCGGGCGGGCAAAGGACGCGCCCGTGTCTCTCGAAATCTGCCAGAGCAGCAGCCAAGCAAGCACGGGAGCGCGAGACAAGCGCAGGCGTGGAAGCAGCCAGGTCGCGGAAATCGTTTCACGCGCGCGAGCCAACCCATCCCTGTCGGGCGCGGATATGTCCCTGTCGTCCCTCCGTTAATCGCGTCTCGGATTCCGCGATGTTGCTCTACTGTACCTGGAACGGCAACAGGTTTCGGCTGAGTCGGGGTCGCGCTCGGTCCGACCACCACGGACGACACCGTCGCCGGGCTGTACGCTCGCATCAGCTGCCCTCCCCGTGGCAGAGTGCTGCTTCCTCCGATGTAGTAGCCGCTGCTCCCGGAGCTGGAGTTTTTCGCCGTCTGAAACAGAAACCCGCAGGCATTATTCGCGGCGCTGTCCGAGAGAAAGGGCGCGTAGGTCGCGACTCGCGACTCGCGACTCGCGACGCTGCGCCCACGCAGAGGAAAATGATACGGGTCGGGAGCGAAGAGGTTTCGCTTGCACGCACCGAGGCCACGGCGAGCCGGCAATTTCACGGTTACTTTGCGATTCGCAAGGGTTCAACGATTCTCGCGGCTTCGTTTCCATTTACGGGCTATAGATTTCTCGGCGGAGCACTCCTAGCGTCTCGCCTATTTGCTTTCGTCTTTCGTTACATTTTTCTCGTTTCCGCGCGAGGCGCGAGACGCGAGACGCGAGGCGAGATCGGAGAGGGCCATCGTGGTTTCGAAAGTAGCTCGCGCGGATTAGTGGAACGCGGAACGAGATCCGGCCAGCGACGACTCGCGGGCATGGCCGAAATTTTTGGAACGATTTTCATTATCTAACGCAACTCGTGGCTCCCTCCCCTGCCGGGAGATTGCATAATCGTTGCACAATTGTTAGTTTCAGCCGTCGCTGCGTGAGAGGCAGTGGAATGGGGGAAAGGAGGGGACATAGGGGGGGGGAGGGGCGGAGAGAGTTTCGCGGGCAAACGCGTGCCAGCGCCGCGACGACGACGCCTCGAATATTCGGGGATGGGACCGTCGTCCCGGAAGTTGGTCGTGGACGCGGATGAAACGAACCGGCAAACGGTTTCCCAGGTGGAATCGGGAGTCGAGGTCCTCCTCCTCCCTCCAGCCCTCTTCGGCTTCGGCGCGCTCGCGGGACCTCGAGCACGCCCGCTTCGCCACGGGCCTTCCACCTTAGTTCGGCTTACTCGCGACGAGTGTTCGCCGCGTCGGCACCGGTTCTCCTCGAAATCGCGCGCGTCCGCGACCAACGTCCGACTCCTCGCCGTAATCCGGACACGGGCGAGCAAAGGTAACGCCAGCTCGAGCCGAGACGAGCAGGTGACCGAGTTATCATCCCGGCTGGAATCGGAGGGAGGATTCGTTCGCGGGGAATATAGGGCATGCCCGCGGAGCGGATAGCTAGCGAGAGAAGAGGAACGTAATGACGTCCAAGATCTTTCGGGACAATGCTCTCGATCTCGCGCGCCTGATCCTCCTCGGTCTAGCGTTGCTGCCGTCGATGGAAACGTCCGCGGTGGTCGAGGGGAAGCGGCGCGAGCCACGCCGGACGAGCATGCACAAAGTGCAGCTCACTCAGAAGGGATACATCCAGGTGAGCGAGCCCCGATCGCGATTTCGTTTGGCAGGAGAGTTACCGCATCGAATTCCCGTCCCGTACCCGGCTGTTTGTCGCACTCGTCGAATGAGAAATAATTTCCGTCAACGCAACACTCTTGCTGTAGTTAACGCGCGGAGAGACACCGAATTACTCCATTCCGATCCAGATTACCTTTCATGGCCTTGCCGAGGTCTATTAGCAATTGCCGCGTGTACTTTTAAGGCGAGAATCGGAATGCCGGATCGTTAAAGAGAATTGGTGCGTTTGCAGTTTTTGCGGTGGGAATTGCCGGTGCCTGAAATCACCGAGTTTACCTTCTGCCTGTGGATGGAGTCCGATGATCTAACGCACCCTCATTCTATATTCTCGTACTCGAGTAAGTAAACCCGGCGAAACCCGGCGAAACGCGGCGAAACGCGAGCGTTCCCGGTCGAAGGCGTGCACCGCGCGCCTTTGCGCAACCAACGGTAAGCAAGTGGCCGCGAAAAGCGTTTTCACCGCGCGGAAAATCAGGCGGTGGTCGCTTTTCGTTCAACCTACTTGGCCGACTTTTACACCGAAGGAGAAAGAGCGCTAACGGCGGCGGTGGAATTTCGCAGAAAACGAACGCGACCGTCTCGCACGCGCGTGGATATCGCCCCGCGGAAGGAGCGTGCATCTGGAGATCGGCGGGAAACAGGTGTGCTCGTCGCCGACCGACATTCGGGAGAATCGCTGGTACCACGTGTGCGCGAGCTGGGAAAATCGGCACGGACGTTACGGTGTTTGGATCGACGGCCGCCTCCACGCTCGGGGCGATTCGAAAGAGGTTCGTAGACTTGGAGAAACGTGTTACGCGGTCGTGTAACAGTATGCGTGTGCCCGCAGACGATGGGCCACACGATTCCAGCCGGAGGAGACATCGTGCTGGGCCAGGAGTACACGGACTTCGATAAGGGGCTCGAGGACGGTATCGAGGGTTCGGTTTTGGGCTTCAATCTGTTGCTGGCCTCTGCGTTCGCGCCCACAGGTCCCAGGATCCGTCGGCCCGGCACCACCCGCAACTCCACGCAGCTGCTGTCCACGTCCGCCTTGGATTTCGCCGAGCTGCCGCTTTTTGCGAGGATTTCGGCGAAACTGACGCAGCGCGACACCGATCGCGAACCACCGGCAGGAACTAGGGGGAAATCGCGGTACGCCTTCTTTCCGATTATCCCCCGAGCTCGAGGACGCCGGGACGTCGACCACCACTGGGCGTTGCCGCTGTCGACAACGACGGCGACGACGACCGCGACGCCGATCCAGCCGGCCGATCCGGAGCAGGAGCCCCTCGGGCTGCAGTTGGTGAAACTGTGTTACGGCCGATGCGAAATCGGCAGGGGAAGCCCGTTCGTGGGAGGCCCTGCGATGCTGATCTCGTGGACCAGAACGCCGGTCCGCGTATTCGGCGGTGCCGTTCTGAAGAACGTCAAGAGCGATTGCGGCAACTTCTAGGTATCGCTCGAGGGCTCGCGCGCATTCTCGTTACGCTCGAAACCGATCGAACGTGCTCCAAATAGAACAGACGACTCGGGGAAAGCGCGTTTCGGTGGTTCAACGTTTCAGCGAATAAGCGAATACACGGTGCGACCTTTACGCGCGGACCTACGAAAACGTGGAACGCGAGGGTCGGAGCTGCGGGCAAGGCCGCCACCGTCTCTTTCCCCGCGCCGCAACGACCCTGCCGCCGTCGGTTGGCCGGATAAGAGGCAGCCGTGTAAAATACTTGTCCCGAGGGCAGGAAGCAACCACCGAATGGCTGAGGTATCGGCGGTATCGTCCCGCGTCACGCGTCTCGCGTCTCGCTCGGGCGGCGATCGAATTCAGGCGCGTTGGCGCAGCCTGCAGCAGGCCGGTGCCGCAATCTCGGAAAAACGCCGGTGAAACAATCGACAATGCGACGTTGCAACACCGAAACGGTCGGGCTTTTTGCGCGAGCCAGGGTCGAATCGAGAAGTCGACGTTTTCCCGTTTCGCGACACCCGGAGCAGATGCGTTGTTGCGCAACGCGGCGCCGATGTTATGGACCTCCGTTCGGTAATGCCCGACCATACGTCCGGAAGATATCTCGACAACTTTCACCGCTCGGAGAATATTTCCCAATGCGAGATTACGAGATCGAATTGCCGGTTCGACGCGACTCGACGCGACGCGACGCGACGCGACGCGACGCGACGCGCAGGTATCTATCGCGAAGGAGATCGACGCCTCGATTCCGACCCCGAAACCTTGCCCCCGTGTTTTGCATAGAATTTCAGGTCGCAAGGCTGCGCGAGGGTAAGCAGGGATTGCGCCACGTCCGTAGCGAAAATCTACCACTCTGCCGCTCCTCCTTCCCCGGTGCAACGGTGTTTCAACTTCGGTTTCACCGTGCGCGCCGCGTTGTACCCCGTTCGCCGAACTGCTTTCACTTTCACCGAAAATCGCGTGGTCAGGTTTTACGGGCCCGCTCGACCCTCTTTCACGGCCTCGCGGTCACGTAATCCATCCGACGTGGCGACAACGCGCGCGTCTCGTTCCAGGAAACACCCAATTTGCTCTGGAAATTCTACCGGACCGTTCGAGAGCAGGGATCGACGCAACGATCGGCGTAACGATAGCCGCGGGCGCCTTCCATTGCCAGCCAAACGCTGCCGTCCCGTTTCCGTAACGCTCTGTATCGCTGCTGTATCGTTATCTAATAAAGAGATACACTTTCATCCACCGTCAACCTTCTTACCCAATCGGCCAGCTTCCTACGCGTTGCTGCTCTCCTTCGAATCGGGCGGCGGCCGATTTCTTTCGCTCGTCGTCGGCGATCGCCGCTGATCGACGCTGATCGACGCTGATCGACGCCAACCTCGCCGTCACGATTTTACGAAGCCGTGCGAGCCATTGCGCAACAATCGTACAGTCGAGGCAACCGCGCTACCTTCTAAAGCGCGACCAGGTATTTAGAGAAACAGGAACGAGAAAAGAAACGAGCGAGGCCGCGTCGGACGGAAGGTGCAGCGAAATTTCCACCCGCGGTCCATCATCGGCGGCGACGAAACGGCGGCGAAACAGTCTCCGATTTCTACGAGCGTTGCAATTGCGCGAGCAATCGACTTTCATTTTCCAGGGCGAGTCGTCCTTTCGCCGACCCCCGCACCGTGCTTCCTTCCTTCCTTCTTTCCTTTCTTCTTACCTTCCTGCGGCAAGGTCCGGTCTTCTGGGGGGGAAGTAGAAAGGAGAGGAGCAGGTCTCCGGCAAGAATACTTTCTTCTCTAGAATATCTTACGCGGCTTCCGGTATCGCGACCGCGACGGTATGCATTTATCGTTTCCACCGCTCGCCGTACCTCGAGCTTGCGGTTCTCTATAATCAGCGAAAGTTTCAATGGTTCTAACCTCGAATCGATAGAGTCCAAGTTCGAGGTGCCGCGCGCCGCGCGCCCCGCCGTCCCTCGCCGATGGACTCCGAGCGGCAGCCGTTCGGTTTCAATTCTCTCCTCGTAAAACGCGAACGACGTCTGCTACGATCCCGTGGCCGAGCTGGCGATCAAAGAGCGCAGCCTTCTAATTCCCGAACGGACCTTCTAATTCCGAGCGAGACGAAGGCGAGTCGGAAAACGGATTTCCCCATCGTTCTCCGTCGAGTCGACGTCGAGAAAGAATTCGACCTCGCGCGGCTCTGGTCGAAAGCCCGGGGCATCCGTCCAGGAGCCGTCGCGCGAAACCCGGATCTTTCGCGCCTGAAAATTTCGTAACAGCCCCCTCCGGGGCGTCCACGAACGTTGCGAAGGAAAACTTCCAAGCGCTCGATATCTGATCGAGATCTACATCTAGATGCGACGCGCGTGCCGATCCCGGAGGAAGGAAAGGGGACGCATCCTGTACATGTGTACACTGTGTGGCTCGTAGGAAGTCCGAGAATGGGAGGCCCGTGGAGGAAAAGGAGGAAGAGAGAGAGAGAGAGAGAGACAGGGAGAAAAAGAGAGAAAAAGAGAGAGGGAGGGAGGAAAGAAAAAGGCGAATCCAAGCGGGTAGGAGGCGCGCGGGCCTCTTGCGAGCTTACGAGGCCTACACCGAGCCGAACGAGCGGGCAGTTACCTTTCTGTTTTGAGACCGCGAGGATCTACCTCCCTCTATCGCGCAGAGTCCATCGGTGATTGCCTCTCGGTGAGTTTACGTGCACGCACGTTTTCCGTGGAACGCAGCCTCGTCGATGCGGCCGACCGCCCGCACAGGGATAAGATAGCTTCGATCGAGCTTCGATCTCTCCCCGCGTACCCTTCGTACCCTCGGATATTGAAATAACTTTCGCGCTTTTAATTAACGTCGACCATCGACGAGCCGATCGCGTTGCCCGATATTCCGAGCGCCGTCGCGGATTAAACAAACTCTGCCGCTCTCGGGGGCAATTACGTTGCTGGTTGCTTCGCGATTCCTCGTTGCGATCGTTGATCGCACGCCTGCGCGAGATCAACGCAGGCACTAAACGGGCGAGGTTGCCGATGGTTCCGCGACGAGTTCCACGACGAGCCGCGACGGCCGTTGAAAATTCAAATTTTCATCGGTCCGCTGCCTGACGCGAATCTAATTTTATTCGATCCGACACACCAGGCCGTTTCCTGCCTCCCGCACATTCGCCGACTCAACCTCTCGCGAGGAGAAGGAGGAAGGAAGAGGAAGAGTCACCCGTTGAACGAGATGGCGATCCTTCTACTGCTGCAGGGCCTGCTCGCCTGTACCACGGCCCAGGCCATCTCCACGGCCTGGCGACCCTCTTATCCAACGCCATCGGCCCCGATTCTGCATCGGGACGCCTCTATCTTTGACAGCGCCCCGTCGCAAATCCCCTACGACGCGGCACCCTCGTCTCTATTGGCGCCACGCGACCGAGACCGGTGCACCCTTTACAAGATCGCGATGAACCAGCAGCTGTACTTCGAGGTGAGTGAAATCGATGGACGCGAGTGCGTTCTCCTCGAGATACGCTTCCTTTTGTCCAGAGAATTCGTTGCTCGTTTCACGGTCGAGGGAACTCGGCACTGCGGCCGAGCAAAATGACACGAATCGTGGCAACGAAAGTAGGAGAAAACGCGCTGCTCCTCGGCGCCGCGGCTTCGTCCACGGGCCACGGAACCGACCTACTCGATAGTTCCTTTCCTCGCGAAACTCGGCCACTATTCGCGCCTACTCGCTACCTACTCGCGGGCCTCGCGTGCCGCGAGCCCGACGCGATTCTGCAAGAGGCTGAGCGGAAAAAGATCTCGGGGCGCCGAGCCGACTGGTTCTTTTTCAACGCGCTCGGCTCGACCGCGAGACGAATCGGCCAAGGGGGTAAGAAAAGGGAGCACCGGTTTGGATGTTCGTCGTCGCCAATCTCCTCTTTCTTTCGCAGTACGTTCACTACAAGACGGAGCTACCGGACATGAAGGAGTTCACTCTGTGCATGTGGACCAAATTTTACAACCACTCCAACGACCATCCGCTGTTTTCGTACGCAGGTAAGATCGCACCTTTCGCCTCCACCGTTACTTTTTACCCTCGAAATCCGAGCAAGCGGCGCGTGAAAGCGAAAGTTCCCCCGCGGAAAGTTCGGATTCCTCGATCGCGGCGAGCGTCGATGGGGTGGGCCTTTCTCGAGCGAAGCACGGGCCCCCGTTGCTTCGCGCGAATCCGCCTCCTCCACGCGTCGTTCCGCTCCGAAATACCGCACCGGCCGATCGTTGCCTAACGAGAGTGAACTTGATTTCAAGTCGGGGACCAACCGCGGGGTATCCTCGCGTGGGTGGCCAATACCGCCAGGAGTTCCTACTACATGATGAACATCGACGGGCACAACTTGTACAGGCTGAATTATCCGCTCCGGCTGAACAAGTGGTATCACTCCTGCCAAAGCTGGAGCGGCCGTACCGGAGAATGGCAGATCTGGGTCAACGACGAGCGCGTAGGTCGCGGGTTCAACAACAGGGTAAGCAGGCATTCCGGGCTTCGACGCGAAAGAATCACCGTTCTCCCGCTCGATACGCCAACGACGAGCGGCCAATGCCACGGTACTCTGTCGTCGCGTGTATTTGTCGTGCTCGCGTCGCGCACTGTACTCGAAAGTCGAGTAGAAAGCGATCTTTGGAAACGACGCTGCTCGGTAGGAGGGAACCGCGTCCGGCTCGAGCTGCCGATTTTCAGCCGCACGGAAATCCCTTCTACCGGCCGCGATAATTTCGCGCGACCTTAATTCGCTCCCGTTTGCTTTCGCCCTGCTAGCTGGTCGGACACGTGATCAAGGGAGGCGGCGTGCCTATCACGGGACAGGAGCAGCGACAACTAGGCGGGGGATTTTTGGAAGGCGAGAGTGCTCCATCAGGTGAGAAACCTTTTCGTCGATGCATTTCCCTTGCCCGTTGAACGACGGGACCGAGAGAACGCACCGCGAGAGCGAAGAGAGATAGAGAGAGAGCAAAAGGTGATCTGTCGGCAGGTTCTGGGGGCTATCTGGGCGAAGTGACGATGGTGCAGCTGTACGGAGTCGCGTTGACCGCCGGGAAGGCTCACAAGGATCACAAGCACCACCATGCCCATCGGTACGAGCACGAGACCGACAACAGCAGCCCGAGGCCCACTCCGCCTCCTGCTGCGACTGCACCACCCTCTCCGCAGCACCCCTTCCTCACCGGGAGACAGATCAATCCGCAGGCGAAAATCAATCCTGGGGCCTCGGTGCAAATCGTCCAAGGCGGCGTTACCTTGCGGCACCCTGCGCTCGTGCCACGAGACCCACCCCCTCAACCGTTCGCGCTCCCGAATCCCGATTACGCCAATTCGCCAGCGTTTCCCCAGCAGACTACTAGCCAGCTCTTCGGCAACCTGCGGCCCACCGGGGCTTTGCCTCTGGACACCGGAATAGCAGACGCGACGGCCAACTTGCAGGACGGCCCGTATCGCAATCTCTTCAAGAGGGAGAAAAATTCGCTGGGAAGCGAAACGGGGAGCAAAGAGTTGGACCCCGCTCTGGAGGAGGCCGAGAGCGAGGAATCCGCGGTGGAGAAGAGAGAAGCGGAGTCCGATGATTACGTCGAGGGGGCAGCGGACGCAAAGGTAAGCGAGAACGAACGAACGAACGAACGAACGAACGAACGAACGAACGAACGGGGTTGGACGATCGTTTCTGATCGACCTAGTTTCAGGCAACGCTCGCGGCCGACCAGGAAGCCGAGGGCGCGTGGGGCGACAAGCTGGAGAAACGGGACTCGGAGAAGCGAAAACGGGGACTGGTGCAGCTGAGCGACGGGCTGATCATCGACGACGGATACATCGATCAAGGACTCGAGGCCGAATACTTTGCGGGGCTCACTAACTTTGGCCTCCAGCTGCCGATGTACGAGAACAAGGACGACGAAAGGGAACCGGCGGAGGCCGAGGTCAAGATGATAATGGACACCTGCGACGGCTGCGCCGAGGAACCGTTCGAGAAAGCGTTGCTCATGGGCTGGAGATCGGTGCCGAAAAAACTCTACTCCGGAGCCGTACACATTCCAGCTGTGCAAGCGTGCAAAGCGTTCTAGAGCGTTCTAGACCGTTCGAAAGCGTTCGAAAGCGTTCGAAAGCGTTCCAAAGCGATCCAATGCGATCCAATGCGATCGAGAGACGATAATCTCTGCGCAGGGTGTGCACGGCTCCGTACACTGCTAGAGATTTATGGTTATCGCGCGCGCAAACAACGCTAGCCGCTACCTATCTCTGACACAGGATCTCTCCTACGTGCCGTAAACTCGAGAGGAGACCGACGCGACCGCGACGCGTCGAATCTCGAAACCGTTAGCTCGATTACGGGATCAACCGTGCGATACCTACGCGTGTATAATTTATTACTTAGCGTGGCTAAACGGCGCACCTAGATTAAGCTTCGTACGCGCGGCCGCGTCGCCCGAGTTCGAGAAACGAAGGGAGAAGACCGCGCGTCGCCGAACAATAAATTCTACAAACTAGTAGCCGTGAAGCTATCTGACCTTGCTCTTGTGAATATGCTGATGCTGATACTCGCTGTCGAATTCCGGCTCGCTGAAGTAGCTCTGATCTTCCCAGTGCGGAGGCAGTCCCGCTCCGCTTCCCGATACCCCCAATGGTCCTGGCATCCCCGTGACGCCGTCGGTGCTCTCGAACAGTCGGAGGACGCTGCGGTCTCGGATGTCTCTCAGATGCGATCTGAAACGGAGAACGGACACCGTCGCGATATGGTTCGGCCTCGTCCGTTGGCAGGGGGGGGGGGGGATGGGGGGCGTTTAGTCACCGGCGACAGTACCTGAGATCTTCGAGTTCGTAAAACATGTCCTTGTTGCTGTCGTGTATGTAAACCTTGACGTGAGGACTGTCCAAGTACTCCATGGTCAGTTGCTTCGGGAAACTTCGGACGAAGAGCGCCTTGACGGTGTCTATGCTCGTGATTTCGTTGGGTAGCAGCGCTCGCTTCGTCTCGTTCCTGTACTGCAGGAACACTAGACCTAAGGAATCGTCCACAGAAACGCAACGTTTCGTCAGTAATGTCCGACACGGACACCGATCACCGGCAAAGCAGCGGGGAAGCAGCGGGGCACCGGCCTCGCGCTTTCCATTCTATCGCGGGTCGTCAGTTACCTAGTGGTCGCTCCAAAGTTTTGCTAGGGGTTCGTACGACGGGAAGGCTGCTTCTTTGCTTGGCGCCCCGCCGAAATCCAGTACTGGAGGTCTCCACCTCGGACATGATGCCCGGGTCGTCGTCGAACAGCATTGCCGAAGAGGGGTGCGGGTATCCGCCGCGTGGAAGAGGCGACTGAAACAATCGAAGGTTGAACGAATCGGTCGGAACGAACGCGACGGCGAACGGGTCGCATGCTGCACCGTCCGATTCGAAGCGGCGCAACCTGGCCGAGCAGGGACACGCGACTACAGATAAACGAGAGAAAGGAGAAAATTACCTTTCTCTGGCGAGACTTGGTCCCCATCTGACAGCGGCCACAGGTACACGGAAACACACACACACACGAGTAAACCAGTTAGATGTTGTACGTATATATGCGTGGCACAGAAAAGGGTTTCGCTGGAAAATGTACTTTGCAAACGGTGAAAGGTGAAAGGTAAAAGGTAAAGGGTGAAAAGGTGGAAGGTGAAACAATACGATCGCGAAATAATCGATCCGGCACGGTCGACTGGTGCCCGCCGCGTCTCTCGGGTTCAGGGCTGGCTGGTTTGCTGGCTTCCTTCTTCTGCAAAAATCTCGCGCGTTCGCCAGAGCTTGTGTCTCTCCCTCATTCTCTCTCGGTCACTCTCGCTCTCTCGCGCTCCACGGAAGAGCGAAAGGGCAGAGGGGCCGAAGGATCCGGGACGAAAATGAGAACAATATAATTGCAGGGGATGAAAAATCGAGCAGAGGCAATGCGTGATGCTTCGTTTAGTGACGCGCAGCGGGCCATCGGGCTGATTGCAAACAACGATCGACGCGAGGTCGCGCGAGGGCTGACGATTGCCGACTGCGGTGCTTATCCAATTCGTCGGCGCTCGGGCATGTGCCCGAACTCCTGAAAGGCACGCCCGAAAATAGGCGAACGACCGCGAAAATACGAACGCCGCTTGAACGCGAATAACTACGGCCGAGGCGATAGGGCAATAGGCAAGAGAAACGAGAACGGCGTAGGTGGACGCGGCTCAATTAATCTCTTCCCTTCGTTACTTGTACTCGGTTCTTGACCTCGGAATATCCCGTCCCGTTAAACTGTATATCTTGCTGGCTGCTTCGGCAAAAACCGCCCCCCCCACCATCCCTTGCAGTAATCGCAGCACGCGATCCCCTTCGATTCGCGCCCAACCGATTTCTTTATCGTAGGAGAATCTCAAGCTCGTCGTGCTGCGGAACAGCCGCGGTTCTCGTAGCCCCCGCGGTGCATCGGAACGGGAAAACGGAGAAAACGGTGGGGAGAAGGGCTTGGAGACGAAATATGAGAAAGGCGGCAGAGCCAGGACGACGATTCCAAGTATCGCGGAGACGCTGCCGTGGCACTGGCACAGTTGACACAAGTGTGTCGCGAGTGCAAGCAGTAAGAATGGATATGATTACGAATACGAATACGAATACGAATACGAATATGAATATGTATTTACATGTTGCTGGAGTAAAGATTCACCTCGAGATCCATGGTGGTGTGACGCGTGGGCGGCGTGCCGTACTGGCCGTGTGGCGGCGGCAGGTGATGGGGATGAAGGGGGTGCAGTTGCTGGGCCGCGTTGAACTGCTGATGATGGAGAGACGGCTGGTGATCGCCGCCGAGGGTGTGCCTCCTCGGCTCGTCTCTCGATCGGCCGCCGCCACCCGATCCGCTTCTACCCACCGAGCTGCCTCCGATGCTTCCGCTTCCGCCGCCTCCGCCCACCCCCAACACGCTTCCTCCTCCACCGCCGCCGACCCCTCCGCCGCCGATACCAATTCCGATGCCGCCTCTTCTTCCGCCTGGAATTTCGTTCGAGCCCAACTCACTCTCCCCCCTGCCGGACCCACCTGAAACAGATCGCAAAATCGCCGCTTCATTCTCCCTCCGTCGATTCGCCTCCGCGAAGCTCCCTGCCCCTTCGCGTCCAGCTGTCCGACCTATTTAGCAGACAGTTGTCGGTACACAAGACCGAGAATAACGCGCGCGTACTAGCAGTCGGAAATAGTGGCGAGAAACGCACGCGAGAGGATTAAAAACCTACGGACCGTGCAGAGTCTCCGGCCGCAAAGGAAGCGCGAACTGGTCCGAAGCGAACGAGAAGGACCGACCTCTCTGTCTCGCCTCCTCCTTCCTCGTGTCCGCTCGGACGAGCGAAATTCCGCCGCGAAAACTCGTGTCGCGAACAAAAAGGACGCGCGCATCAGCCGGCACGACGAAAACTAGTGCGCGATGCTCTCGACGATACGCCCGGCACTGGCAACCACGATGCCGCCAGAATCTCGAGCGCGTTTATTTTCAGAATAGCTGGACGCGGGCGCGAGCGAACGGGGGAACGAGGGAAGGAGGGAACGAGCGGCCCGACGAATGACGAATCAACGGAGGCCTGCTCCATTATTCGCCGGCCGATCGTCCAGAAATCTAATCTACAGTCGGCGCAGATAAGATTCCGTTTGGTCGATAGGGCTGCGATGCACGGAGATACGTAGAATGTTGCTTCGTCGAGCCTCAGCTACGTACGATATCCCCGACTCGTGAGCAAACAGCCCGATTACCGCTCGCATTCCGCGCCCCGCCAGGCGAACGATATCGTTGAAAGCGCGGCTTCTCTTCGGCCAATTTGCAAGTGCCTGTCGGCTGGTCGGACGTCCGTCGGGCGCGAAAACACCGCGACTACTGCAACCGTGCAGGTAAACCGTACGAGAAGGTGGGGCAACGAGAGCACCGTGGAGTAAGGGGAATTCGTCGGCAGACTTTGATCCATAGAACGCGATTAGGATTGCGCTGCACGCGAGCCCGTGGCTCGACCGATTTCAATTACCACTATCGGCATAGACGATGAGTCGACGCGAATCCCCGCGGCAGGGTCCCGACCTCTCCAAATGCAACTGGTGCTCGCCTCTGTCTCGCGGGTGGACACGCGTTTCGCCCTTCGGGTAGGAAAGATTTTTCAGCCTCTCTGCCCTCGCTCCTTGTTTCGCGCGATCCCGGGCCCTCGGGGGGACGATTCGTTCGGCCGAAAGTTCAACGAACTCGCCGAGGTTGACCACGACTCGCGTTAATTAACCGTAATTGTTCGTGGTCGTAACGGGAACCGTTGGACGCGCGGTTCGGCTCGCAGAGGAGCGCGGCGCGACGCTTTCGCGTTCGAAAAGTTGTGCGATCGAAACCGCCCGGACAGAAATAGAAGGAGAGGAAGCACAGGACGCGACGATTGGAGGCAGACGAAGGGCGTGGATCGGAAGAGAGCTGGTGAAAAGGGGTCTGGGTTATAGGGCAGCGCATTCATCGTACCCTCGATTTCACCCTCCTCCGACGAGAGCGATAGCTACGGGCGCGAGTGGAATTTAGCGCGGGGTGCACGCGTGGCTATCTCCGAATCGAGCGTGCGTCGAGAGAAAAATCTATATCGCTTTTCAAGCTAGAGAACGGCTTCGGGGTAGAATGAGGGGAGGGGAACATTCGCATCGCCGTGCACGTGCATGCATGCGTGCGTGCGTGCGTGCGTGCGTGCGTACGTGAGAGCACGACGGCGACGCTTCTGCGGTTATTCAGAATGCGCCGCTTCGACCCGATGCTCTCGTCCACGTGGCTCCTACGTATCCACCCTCTAGTCGGGTCGCGCGAATTCGCGATAATCGAACGCGGTGGACGCGTCTTCCTTTCCCTCCCACCCGCCCCGTCCGCGTGAAATCATCGATCGGATCCGAGCGAAGAACGATTCCCGAAACGCGACGCGACCCCGACGAACCGGAATAATCTACTCACCGGACACTCGACGGAAGCTTACTGGTACGAACTGGGCCGTCGACCAAGCTTCCCGCTTACTCGCATCTCGTTCCTCGTCCGATCGGAGGCACCGATTCGCCGGACGGCAACAAACCGTCAAACACTTTTCGCGATAGCCCACTGTCGTTTTCGAACCACGATCGCACTACTGCCAGCAGCCGGGTGCGCGAAGGCGAACCGAGGAAAAGCGATGCGTGGCTTCGATCTTTGCTCCCGTTGCCACAGACGCCACAGACGCCGCAGACGCCACCGCTTCCACTGCCGTCGCCACCGCCATCGCCATAGCCATCGCTATCGTCGCCACACCATTGCCATCGCCATCGCCACCGCTGCCCCGTCGCTTTTATAATCAATATTAGTTGGCGGAGGATCCGCCGAGTGTCGCCGTCCTACGCCGCGAGAAGGGCGAAGAAAATCAAAAGCGAGATCCCTCTCCGCTCCGGGGGAAAACCGCGATAAGCGAGCCGCTCGTCACGGAAAGGAATTGCGGCCCATCGGTCCGAGCTGTGCGGCGAGATGGCCGTGAACGTGCCTCCATTATCGGCGACGCGAAATACGGACGACACACCTCCAGACCGCTCTACTCTCGTCCGCATTCCGACGACATCTCCCGAATGCGCGAACGAAACCGCGTCACCGTGGCACGCGACGGTACACGACGTCCAGGTGCATCCTCCCGCGAAACACGGGAAAAAACGAGCCGGACGCCGAAAGCGAAAGCGAAAGCGAAAGCGAAAGCGAGAGGGAAAGCGAGCGCGCACCGCGAATTTTCCACTGGAAAACTGGCACAGCAGGGTGTGGCGAGGATCCGTTTGAAAAGATTGCCACGAGATTCGTTTCGACCGGCGTCCACCGACGGCGAGGGCGCACCCGTCGATCGCGACGCCTCCACCACCGCCGCCGCGAGTTGCCCCGCAACGCAGAGCGTCGCGACGCCTGGCGTCGCAACGCGTCGCGCCATCTCGCTGGCAACGAGGGACGCGCGTGCAGCCGCGACCGACGGAGGATGCATCGCACCTATTTACCGAGGGTCCCTGAACTTGCTCTTCAATTTCTCGCCCACCGCGCGATCGATCACAGGTAGATGCACGCGTTGCACGCTGCGCACGCTTCCGTCACGGGAAATGATCGTCGCTTCGGCGAAAGAAGCTCCAATATCGAAGGCACGAGATTGCGCGCTCGTGTCTCGCCGGCGTCGAAATCGGCTTCGCGGAATTAAGGGCGGACGATTCGATTCGATTATTGGATCGTGGCTCGTATTAGGCACGCTCTGTCGGACGATAGCGCAAAAGATTCGAACAGCGGCAAGCCCTTCCGAGTTCGCGGAAACGGTGGAGCAGCAACGCGGAGAACGAGAAACGAGTGGCGATGCCAACGAGAAGAAAGGAAGGAAGGAAGGCAGGATAGATGTGGGACGTATCGCTTTCGCGCGTCGAAAGACAGCCGGAAGGGTGGCGGAAGGGTGGCGGAAGGGAGACGACCGGTGCCGTGTCGCTGCTGAAACACGAACCGAGGAAACCCGACAGGCGACTTTGCCGATTCCAGGGGTTAAGCTTGTAACGCGTGCCTGTTCGAGCGGCGAGCACCGAGAGAAAGGGGATGCTAGGGAAAGTCTGTTCGAGTTTGTCCGCGGCAGGACCGATCCGGTCCGAAGGAGCAGCATGGACGGATGAAACTCGCGAAAGGCGGAAAGACAGACTCACCGGTGTCGTTGGAGTGTCGACCCTTGCCATCCGAATTCCACTCCTCTTCTGCAACAAGAAAAGGAGACACGCATCCATTAGCACCGTTCGGTCCTGCGGCGAGATGCACGAGGGCCAAGTAGTGGAAACTTTGAATGCCGGCGTCCCCGAGGTTCGGACGAAGTGGGTCGCGTCGCTTCGCGTAGCCTCCCGATCGTCTATTCCCTTTTGCTTCGGCACGAAACTGCACAGGTGCTCGATAAAATCGAGTTGGCCAGCGCAGCGGCGAGCCTCGCCCTGACCCGGCACGGCTCGGCACGGCTCGGCTCGGCAAATTTCCATGACAAACGTCTAACGCGAAAACGCTTCCCGATAAACCTTTCGGAGCACAGGCGAGTCGAGAAGGGGGGGAGGCCTGGAAACGCGTGGAGGCGAGACAAAAGTGACAGGAAGAGGAAGAGGAAGAGGCTGCGCTCTTCCCTTTTGAATCGCTGCTTCGCTCCTCGCCACCCTCGATGATCTCGCTCTCGCGCCAAACTCGTTTGCGCGTCGACGTCTCGACGATTTCCTGCCCCCTAAACGATCGCCGGGGATGACCCGCGGCTGGTTGCTTCGGTTCGCGCGAAAAGAAGCGCGCCGAAACGCTGGAGGAAACGCTGAGCGGCTAGAATCGCGCGTAGAAGGGAATCGATAACGAGATCTTTCGCTCGACTAGCTACGGAGGAGGTCGAATTTCTATCGGGCCGTGCTCGCCGAGGCGGCATCCTTAAAAACCTCTGCGGTTTACCTGAAGTCTCGGAATCTGATCCTGGCGTGGAGCTAGCGTCCACGCTGTGTCTAGATCCTTGACAACACTCGCTGCACTTGCTGCACATTTTGTCCAAAAGTGTTCGGTCGGGCAAGGATCTTGATCGCTTTGTTCACCACCGACGCGATCGCGGACGGCCGATCGACGCGGTCGTGCTCACTGATTTCTTTCGAACACCGCGCGCGCGCGCCTAGCAAGATCGGGCCCGCCACTCGCACCACCTTTCGATCGCGTTCAAACCAAAGGGAAACTAATTTTTCTGCCCTCTGGACTTTCGAATTTCGGTCGCGGTGCTGCCGCCTGGCAATCGCTCGATCAACTATGATCGATCGTACGCGTAGCGCGCGAATTTTCCATTTCGCGCGCCGTTCCTCGGAGGCTTGGCATAATTGAACGAGCATCGAAACATCCGAGGCTGTCGGGCGCGCTCTGCTTTCACGGAAGAAGGTAATTCGAGCGAAACGGAAAATGGAAATTCGCGGTTAATCGTATCAGGGTGGACGACATTCGGGTGTATCGTTTCGGCACGGAACGGAGAACGAAACGCTGTTACGGCCGGGAAACGATTCGGCGATTCGCGCGCTCGCAGAAATCGATCGTCGAAACGCACCGATGGCGATTCGCAATTACGCGAGAGGCATTCTGCCGAGCAGTCCGTGCACCCGGAGGCACCCGGAGGCACCCGGAGGCACCCGGAGGCAACCGGGTGAACCGAGGGTGGCGATGACGCGCGCGCGTTTCCGCCACCTCAAATACGATGCAATTCGGTTCGTGGAATTCGCACAACTGTCCGCGAGCGTAGCATTTCCATAAACGATCGAGCAGAATTCATCTCGAAACTGGGTTAAGCTCGCGCCCGCTGTAATCGTTCCGTCGAACGGATCGCTCGTTGCCCTTTAATCGCGCGCATTATCGGAAACAGGGGAGCGGGCATCTTTGGCGAGGAAATAGGAAAAGAGGGACGAACATCCCCTCCTAAGAGAGGAGAGTTGTTCTTTCTCGTTCGCGACGTTCCGATTCTCTTTGTCTCCTCTCGGGTCCGCGAGTACCTCGGAAGAGATCGTTAACGCCGTTGCCGAATGACCAAGACGAAAAGAAGGACGCGGCGATAAAAAGCGACGGGCTCGGGTTGCGCGAGATTTGTCGTGCCAGGAAGAAGAAGCATCGCCTCGTCGACGGGTCGATGTGGAGTTCGCTAACGAAAGCGCGCGTCGCACACGCATCGGAGAAGCAGCGTTTTCGTTATCCGCTCCCTTTGACAAGCGTGCGTCGATCGTGGCGCGACGTCGCGACTCGTTTTGTATCGCTTCTCCCTCTGTTCTCGTCCTCGTGCCGACCGCTTTCGAAAAGCGCGTTCCACCCCACACCACCCCCCCCCCCTTCTATGCTTTTCCACTTTTCACCGAGCAGCCTGCGCTCCTTCCTCCAGATGCGTCCCGCCGTTTCATGAAACAAACGCGCGCCACGCTGATTCGCCGATGCCTACTTTCCGCCGTATCGTTCGACGAGCGATCTTTTCGTATGCCTGCGCGTGCTCGACTGCTCGTCCGTCGCGAACACGTACGCGCGTCGCCCCGACCGCGACGTTAAATGTCGTTTCATCCGGGCAGGATGTTATTTCTCCGGACGTTTTTCCCTTTTTAAGCGAATTCACCGACCGAAGGGAACTTTTGGAGCGCGAACACACGAGCCAGTCCGCTTCGCGTTCGTCCGAACGCGCTTACCGCGGGTCAAGGGCGATCCTCCCGCCATCGAGAGGGTTTATTTTTAAGCTACGATTCCGTCGGAAAAAAATGTCTAGATTAAAAAACCTCTGATCGCCGGTCGGTCGTCTAAATATATCCCGAATCCCGTCTACCCTCCATGCAGCCGAACGGGCGCGTTCCTTCTCCTCTGGCCGATACGCCCGCTCGTCCTACCAACGTTCGCGACTAATTGCAAAACACCGTCCCCGTTCCCTCCGCCGAAATCCAAGTGCGTTCGCCGATGCGCGCTGCAACGCGGCCAGGTCTACGCTGGGTCAAGGACAGTCGCGACGAATCGCCTCACGTTCGCCGTTCGACCCCTCCGGTTCGTCGCAGGGGCGCCGAGGCGTTCGAGGAACAGGTCGACCGCAGTTGGGACGGACGGCGCTTCTCGAAAACTTGAGAAGGGATCTTGCGAGGTCGAACGACGCGAACCGGCCCGGAGGGGCAACGGAAGTTGGCAAAGTTCGCCAAGGAGTCGGGGGGAATCCGTTCCGTACCCGGACACGACCCGTCGACGCGTTACATTTTCCAGCGCAACGGTGTCCTGCCGTCGCGACCAAAAATACCCGAGCGTCGTATCGATTATCGGTCGCGAAAGAAACGCGTCCAGAAATATCTTGCACGAGCAGCGGGACGCACCGGGACGCGACCGGGCGCGACGATGCTCGACGGGCTCGCGAAGAAACTAAACTCGTTTCGCATCGTCCGAGGCACGAACGCGGGGTGCACTCCAATCGTCGCGATCGAGGAATCCGATCGAAACTGGTGCTCGGGGACTCTCTTCGGCGTGGATCGCGATCCACCGCGACAGAACGCGCGAGTTTCAACAGCGCCGCCGCCGCCTCGCCGTCCGCATGCACACTGACGCTGACGCTCCCAGCAAGCTCGCACCGCGAACGTCTCCTTCTCTCCTTCCCTACTTCTCTCCTTCTCTGCTTGCTCCTCTCCGCACCGCTTCGCTAACCGTGTTCATGGCGTTCTACATTTTCCCTCGCAGTCCCGCCATTCTCTGCCGCCAACCACTCTGCTCGCAAACCTTTCCCTTTCCTTTCTGTTTTTCCGTTTCTCCGTTTCTCCGTTTCTCCGTTTCTCCGTTTCTCCGTTTCTCCGTTTCTCCGTTTCGTTCGCCGTCGTTCGACCAAACTTCTTTCAAAGCGACGCACCCTCCTCCCGCGCCCTCGCTTTCGTTGCTGCTTCGGCGTGGAGTGCGTTGCGCCACGCATCTGCGTAGTTCGCCACCGCAATTGGCGTTAACTGCGTCGCAATTGAATCGTCTTCGTTTACTTTCACCAGCGAACGGAAGCTCGTTTAGACGGTCCCCGCGGGGGTCAAAGCCGATGGGAAATTATCGGTTCCTCGTCCCATTGTCTTCCCGATCGCCACCGAATCCCTTTGCGCGTGTCGATTTACGCATCCGTCCATTCGGTCCCCAGTTTTCCCCGTTGTGTCGCCCTCGCCGCGAGCCGCCTCGATACCCGACGGCCACGAAACTCGAAGCCAACCGGAAGCGGCCCAAAGGATTTGTTTCCTGCGCTCCTGTTTCAAACGCGGCGGATCACCGCTCGGACCTCGGACGCCTCGGCGAGACGTCGCAACGGGAGTCGAGGGACGAAGAAATGCGGAGAGGAACCTTGAGAGAAACATCTTGGAAATATCGAAGCGTCCGTGGCTTCCGGTGAAAGTTTCCCTCGAACGACCCGCGGACGAATGCGAGCGGAAGGTTCCCCGCGACTCTCCACTCGCGTGAGGGAAACGCGGTCTACGTCGTTCCTGCGTCTCGTATTGTAGCGCGCGCGAAAATCAGAGGCAGAGGACGAGGAGGAAAGGAAAACGCGTGGACAAGAAGGAGCGTTCGCGAGAGCGCCGGCTAAGGGTGTAACCCGGTCGATAAACCGGGGTGGGTGCGGTCCTTCCTCGTCTCTCCTGCTCCACAGCCCCGACCCCGACCTCGGCCTGATACCCTCCCGCGATCCCCACCCCCGATCGCCAATCCTGTCAGAGTCACCGACCCATCTCCTTTTCGCTCCTCGCTGACAAGGGATATCCTATCGACGAACGAGATCCCGCGTTCTTCCCGCTAATCGCTCACCTGCCTTCCGTCGATCGTAGCTCCTTCCTTCCTTCCTCCGCGCTCCGACGGGAATTCTCTACTCGTCGGGCGAACCGCGGAGGAATCGCAATTGGGAGAAGCTGGCGGGGAGTAAATGGTTTTACTTGGAAAGTTACGGCTGGGTCGAATGCTCGCCCGACCTATTTCGATCCAGCTACTGGATCTTACGGTACTAGGCCCAGGTAGGTTACGGCGTTCCCGTGAAATATTAAAAAGATCGGCAAACAATGTTCCGCCTTGCCCACTTTCGAGAAAATCGACAGCTTGGACGTACGCATGCACGTGCATAGTGCACGCTTCGATATTCCGCGGTCACGTCCGCGGACGAATCTCTAAGCATTCCTCCGACGCAGAAATCATGGGAAGCCGTTTGGCGGAGCAAGGGGCTCGCGTATTTCTTCCTCGATTGCTCCTCGATTGCTGCGATCGAGAGGAGAGCAAGCGAACCGATGCAACTAGTTTCCCGTTATCGACACCCAAACGATTGGATTCGCGCGAAGAAAAGACGATTGCGCGAACCTCCGAGGTCTATTGCACAAATGGGAGGGTCGCGCAACTTATTCAACGAGTTCGGAAGTCCCTCGATCCGCCGGAATTGGGTCGCCGCGGTACACCGGCTGGCCGAATTAATATCTTATCGAGACGTTAAGCGAAGCTCCCTTGAAATCGAAGATCGACGCGACGACGAGAAAATCCAGGAGACGTTCTTTCGGTGGTGCAACGCGTTCCCACGGAAAGCATCGTCCCGTTGAACCGGCTGATCGATAGCGCACCCGATGAAAGGAACCCGCCTCGGGTCGCCTCGAGTCGCCTCGAGTCGCCGCGCGAGAACGTCCAAGGTGTGCTGCGAGTTCACTGGATTCGAGATGAAAGTGCATCGATATTGCATTCGCAATCGAGCGCAAAGAGAAGGAGGACGAGCAAGGAAATCGGAAACAATTCCCAGCCTTCGTATCTATTATCGCGCCGGTCGATTTCCCGAGGAAACGAGCAGCCCCCGCCGAGAGAGCGAGAAAACGGACCGAGGCGGAATCGAGAAAGGAGAGGCCAATGGGGATGCGTTTCGACCTTTCCCTCCTGCCGCGCCACGGTCCACGGCCCAAGTTCGCGTACGATAAATAGGTCAGCAGGGTGCAGCGCAGCGTGCACTGCCTACTACAAATGGCCGTTTACCTACCGATGGCAAAGTGCGACCGTTCCGCTTCTCGTCGCAAATTGCCAGCAACTCGCGTCTGCTTTCGCGGCAGACGTGCTTCGTGGTTTCGTACCGCGAAGCATCGGAAAGAGCGCGCTTCGCGTACCGACGGCTTCGTCCAGCGCTTCAAAATGATTCGCTGTCGCGTACGCGCCGAGCGACAGGAAGGAAACGCTTCGACGAAGTTCAATCGGCGTTCTTTTCCTCAACACAGAATACGTTGCAGAGCCCGACGCTCGACAGATCGTGCTCTGTGTTTCAAGCTTTAACACCCGTTAAGGGTTAAAGCCTCGCGCGGCTTTTTCTCGACGGTATCAGGTCGGTCGCCATTATTGGGTGGAAAGTTTCTACACGGGTATCAAGTAGAGGATCGCATCCTTACCGTCCAACGACACGCAATGCCTCCAGACGAATATACGCATCTCCGTAGGTGCACGAGGTTCAACTGGTTCGCACGTGAAAGGATCGTCCCGGATCGGTCGATCGGCCGGCCAGTTCGGGCGCACGAATCGACCTCTCGATTCGTCCCGCGCGCCTCGAGCTTGTAGACTTCCTTCGACTTCAAGGAGCGAACGCCCAGCGATTTTCACGGTATCCGTTATTCGAGACTGCGACGCGATTACGTGCTCCTCGAGTGCTCTTCGACGCGCTTCTTCCTCGCGCGATCATCGTTCGAATTTCCGCTTCGAGTCGTCTCTCGACCGAAACTGCGCGTCCTGGCGACGAGCCGCTACAAGATCACTGGGACGATCGATCGATGGAACCGGATCAACCGTCCGCGATAGCGATCTTGCGCGACAGAACGTTGTCGCGTAACTGTTCTCGGTAGGAGCAGCACTACCGACAGCCCAGAGGGTGGGACAGATTGAACGTGCTGCTGCTGCTGCTGCTGCTGCTGCTGTCAGCGAAGCTGCTACCGAAGGTACTAGGACCGATATCGTAGCCACTGTCGATAGCGGAAACGCGAGCGACTCGCCTACGCGGCCGTGCACGGGATACGGCCGAAAAGAGAACACTACGACCTCTCCGAAACGAAGAAGAGCGGAGACGAGGGACAAAGAAAAGGCGGAAGAAGAGGGAAACTGCAGTGAACGGGTTACGGGGTTGAGGTGCAGGGGCAGAGAAACAAGGATCATCTGCGCGCAAGCGTCGCGAAAGCATCGCAGGGTGTAGCCGCCCCTAGCTGTCAACCTGCGCTCTGTCCAGCATCCAACTTCCATTCCCGTGACAGGTGAGAGGTCGGACGGCCTCGGCGCCGAATGTTTGCCCCACCCCCCAGGAACCACTTACCTTCTCTGCCAAACTTCCGCTTCTTCTTTCCGAGGCTGTTCCCGGCGGACGAACTCTTGCCGGAGCTCTTGTCCTTGCTCTTCCAGCGCATCAACATGTTTCGTGCAGGCTTCAACGTCTCGCCGACGGTACTTCGGACCGCATCGCGCGTCGAATTCACGTCCTAACGCGTCACAACCGTTTCGCCGAACTACGTCGCCATCGCGAAGGGCAGCCGGACCGCGGAGTCGTCGAGGCCGAGGGAGATACTCAACTCAGTTCGATGGGTTCGAAATAGTTGCACGAGCGTTCTCTCGACGACCGTCGCGTCGCCATCTTTCGGATAAGCCGAGTCTCGTCTAGGCGAGGGGTAGGTCCGCTCGCACCGGGCCACGGGCCACGGGCCACGGGCCACGGGCCGATTCGGATCAGTGGGTCAGAGGAGCGCTCGTCTCGCGAACGATGCTTCCCATCGTCGTTCGAGATATTAGATATTGAGATAACGGTAATCACCGGGAAGAACGATTGCTCGGGAGATAGGGATAGACAGATAGATAAATGTATGGGTCTCGGAACGATTGCCACGCGATTACAGAATCACGCGAAAGAAGAAAGAAAACAGGAGAAGAGAAAAGAAAACGATCAGCAGGAAAAAGACGAGAAATATTATGAAATGTATCCAGCTCATGGTTCGTTGACGCCGATGCACGAAATCGATAGGTACACCTCGAGGTATCGACCGCTTCTGTAGGGCGACGAGCGAAGGGGGTTCGGGAGGGCAGCCCGAACGAAACGCGCTCTCGTTCGCTGACGATGAGAACGAGAGGTCGGTGACGGTAACGGTGACGGTGACGGTGACGGTGACGGTGACGGTGACGGTGACGGTGACGGTGAAGGCAACGACGACCTTCTACGATGCCTCTACGTTTTCCACCTCGCCTTTGTTACAGTTCCGTCATCGACGAACCTTTTCTTTGCTCGCGCACACCTGGTGGATCCACCTGCCAATTGCCAAACGCCAATTCCGCGGCGGCTCGGCCCGATCAATTTTCTCGCCCCAGACGGCGGAACGGTCCGGGAAGTGCGGCGAGCGATGGCAGAGGTCTCGAGGAAACTTGGCGAGAAACGAAACGCGCCGAGGCGAGGAACGACCGACGGAGGTGACACCGAGCGAGCATCGTTTCACGAGAAACCGGCACAACAACAACACCACCACAACCACCACCACCACCACCCTCGACGATCTTCGATCCCACTGATTTCTCCGCGCTTTGTCCGGCTAGCCGCGAGCATCCCTTCGGCAGCCGAGAGTAGCACCGCGGCGCGCTCCTCCTTCGCGAACGCGCTTCCTCGAAGGTCGCGATCGATCGTACCCCTCGAGAAGAGAGACCCGGTGCTTCGATAACGTCGTACGTGGAAGCCACGGTACAAGCACCTCCACCGATGCCGATGCCGATGCCGATGCCGATACCGGTAGCGTAGCACCGCTTCCTCCACCGCCACTAACGCCACCACCACCGCTACCACCAACACCACCGCCGCCGCTGCTACTCCCAAGGACCACCAGCTATTCGTCGTTTCAGAAGTTTGGTGCGTCAACGCGCCGGCAACACCAACAGCAGCGGCACCATCGTCGAAAAGCTGCCGAACGGATCGTCGTCGCCGGGATCTGCCCGAATCCCGGCACACTCCACCCTTCCTTTCCCCCTTCCCTCTGACGCGGACCGACGCGCGGCGGCTTCTCCGCGTCCTCTCGCGCTTTCCCTCCTCGCGGTGCGTCTCGCTCCGTCGCTCCTGCATTCGTTTCTTCCCCGCTCGCCCCTGTTCGCGCGCACCCATCCTGCCATCCCTTCGCGCGACGTCACGGGAACGGAGCCGGGGATCGATCCCGCCCGCCTAACTTTCCAACCGCATCCCCTTAAACGTCGCGCTACTCGCCGGGCGGAAAACATTCGTCCGCTTCGCCACCTACGCGCTTCCATTTTCGTACTTTCCCGCGCACACGCGCCACGCGACGCGACGCGACGCGACTCCTCGAGACGCACGGTCGTCCGGCCGAACGCGATCAGGATCGTCCGCCGAGTTTAGAAAAAAAGGAAGAGAAAGATCACTCACCCTTTTGCTCGAGTATTCGACGCGGAATGGTGGCTGGACGACAATCGGTTCGACCGTTCCAGCGGGCGTCGCCGTACCCCTGGCTTCCTCCGGGTCCAAGCACGCCGATCATCGGCGGCGGGACGTCCTTGGGCACGGGTGGCAGCGGTCTGTCCGCGTCGTATTCGGCGTCGTACTCGCCCTCGTATTCGGCGTAGCCGCGATGGCCCGGGGCCTCGCGGAACTCCTGGTGAGAAAACACCGAGTCCGTGTCGGAAACGCTGTCCTCGTTCCGGTGTCTTCGGGTCGGTGGTTCCGGGGCGGTTCCCCGTTTCGTTGGCCAATTCCCCCCGGCCAAATTTTCCCCAGGAGCGGCCGACTGACTCGAGAAGCTGACTCTCTTCGCGCCACCGGTGCTCCCGTACTCCGCCGTGTCTCCGCCGACCAAGCTGCCCCTCTTGAATATCGGCGGCGGAGGCGCGACTTTTGCGTCCGCGTCACCGCGCGTCTCCGCCTCGTACATCGAGCAGCTTTCGACCTTCCGCGGAGCTGGATCGCCCCGATGATAGTGAGGGGACGCGCTCTTCGATCTCTGCGTCTCGGATCCGCCGACGTCGCGCGACTTTGCCGGCGCGATCTCGCGGCGGTCGCGTATCGCCTGCTGCGGCCTCACGATCAGAACGGGCTGATTCGGACCCTTTTGACTCTGCATCAGCGGCGGCTTGCCAGCGGGATTCGCCATCAGGCAGTGGACGTTCCCGGTCCAAGACGGCGGCTCCTCGTAGCCGATGGACACCGAGCGATCCGCCGTCGCGGGACCCGACTCCTGTCTAGGCGGCGACGTTCTCGCCGTAATTTTTGCTCCTCCGTCGCGACGCGCCCTGTCGACTTCCATCGAGTTCTCCTCGTAAATCCGCCTCTGCTGCTCCTCGTCCAGCTTCTTCAGTTGCTGCCAGTACACCGCTTCCCTTACCTCCGGCAAATCAATTTTTCGTCCCACCTGTCTCGGTATTCCGTTTACCGAAGGCGCGCCAGACTTTCTGTGCGCCTCGAGCGCCTTTTGCTGCCAGTAGAACGTCTCGAGGTGCTGGCGAGTTTCCCGTTTCGAGGGCGACAGGGATCCGGCAGGCGCGGTCGTCGCGGTGCGCTGCAGGTATATCGGCTCGCAAATTCTTTGAACGTACACAGGTTCCTCGACGATTCTCGACACCGTCGACCCTGGCTCCGCCGCTCCCCGATGCTGCTGGAGCTGCTGGAGCTGCTGGGGCCGCTGCTGCTGCTGTTGCTGCTGCCGTGGAACGCGCGTCTCCAACGGTTGCGCGGGGGCGCATCCTGGATCGACGGAGAGGCTGAAATTTGGCGGTCGCGCGCCGATCGAGCCGATCGAGCCGATCGCCACGCTCGACCGCGATAAACTCGACGGAGGCGAAGAGGCTCGCGCCGACACCCAGGCTACCCTTTCGTCGCGATCGTGCCTCCGGGTCCCGTCCAGCGTCCGGTGGTCCGTTCTCTCCGAGCTCGTCGCCGACGAGGGAACGACGATTCCTTGCTTCGAAGCGGGCCGCCTTCGATGTCCGTAGATGGGTTCGGGTCGCGGCATATCGGCCACCCGCTCCGACGTTCCGCTAGCTGGACAAGCGTCCGGATTTCCCCTGACGTCTTGGCGAACGGTGGCGAGCATGCGAGGCGCGCTCGTTAGGTGCACGGGCGATTCGACGGCGCACCGCCTATTGGACTCGTTCGAGGGCCGTGGTATTCGCGTTTCGTGGCCGACTTCCCTCTTCGGGGAAGCTATCAGGATCTGCTCGGTGGGCTGCGCTCGCCTCAGAGGCGACCCGAGCGACGAGACCGTCGCGCTCAGGGTTCCACCGGGCGAGGCAGGACCGCAGCCTTCCGATATCTCCTCGGATGTCTGCGCGTTCTCCCTCGAAGAGCACGGAGAGCACGGAGAAGCGGGCTCGCTCTTCGCTGGACTCTGACGCGAACTCTGAAGCGGACTCTGAAGCGGACTCTGACGCGGACAGGGGCCCCCCTTGTCCGGCGAATCCTCGATAGTCGAATTCGCTGGGGCGCATCGATCCTCGCTGGGCGAGGACGGTGCCGCGTCGTACATCCGCTCGTCCATGCACCGGGTCGACGACCTCGAGAGCGACTTCTCGTTCTCGTTCTCGTAGATTCCCTCCCTGCGGGAATCGTTGTCGTCGTAGCGCCGCTCGTTAGGGGAGCCGCTGCTGCCGCCGGGCGAATGCAGGTAGTACTCGCCGCTCTTCGAACTGGACGGCGAGAACTCGCTCTTCTGGCTGGAGTTTGGCGTGCAGCTCGAGTCGCCGCACGCGACGGACTTTTGACTCGACCCCGAGGAAATGTACCTGGTCGTTCTGCCCACCAGGGGTGCCCTCTGATTCTGATTCACTATCGGCTGCCGCGTAATTTTCACCTGAGCCGAGACCGACTTCAGGACCAGGACCGCCTCCGCCTCCGCCTCCGCCTCCGCCGCCGTCTCCGCCGCGTTCTCCTCGGTGTCGCCGTACAAGCCGGACTCGTTAACGTACTCCGACGTCTTGCCGGCCGCGTACAGCCCCTTGTACCGGCTGGTCAGCCCTAGCGCGTCCTCCTCCTCCTCCTCCAAATAGTTGACGTAGTTGGAGGTCAGTTCCGTTCGGGAGCGAGGAATCGCCGGGAGCGGTCGATCTATCGGATGGATCGCTCGCGGTCGAACGAGGTACCTCCCGCTCGGCGGGGCTGAAATTCTTCCGGTGGGGCCATGATTCCGCTGAAAGAAGTAGCATCGGCCAGCGCCGTTCGGCTCCTGCAGGCTGTGCTTTCGCTCCAGCTGCCCGTACCTCTGGCCGAATTCCTCCCGCTTCTGCCTCTGCTCGAACTTTCTGATATCCGGAGATATTCCGAGGTGCGCGCTCCTCTCGTTCCATCTCTCGTCCGGCGCGATCGAGCTCAGGCTGGAGTCCGTGGTATAGGATCGGGGGGCTCCGACCCGATCGCGCAGCAGTCCGCGATCTTCCTCGCGCGCGAAGTGATCCGGGGTGCTGGTTATCGGTCCCTGGTTCGGGAACAGCTCTCGTTTAATTTCGTCCAGCCTCTCCTCGATTATGGACCCGTTCAGACTGTTGTCGAGCTTCACGTTCCGCTTGATGTCCTCGTTCAGGTTCATCGTGTCCGCGGACCTCGTGTAGTTTCCATTTTGCTGGTACCGCGCAAAATGCTTGTCGTCCGGCCTCTTTCTCTCCCTCGAGTCCCTCGAGTCCCTCGAATCCCTCGAGTCCCTCGAATCCCTCGAGTCCCTCGCGTCCCTGGGCTCCCTGGAGTCCTTCGCCACCCTCGCCACCCTCGAGTCCCGCGACTCCTTCTTCTTGTAATCCTTCCGCGACTCTTTCGGCGAAAAGAAGCCCGGCAGAAGGCGGCGAAGGCCGAGCTTCTTCTTCTGCTTCTCCTCTTTCCTCGGTCGCGAGGATCCCGCGTCCATGGTGAACACTCTTATGAGATTCGCGTAACCGTCCGTCCCCGAGCGAGCTCCTCGCACGAAAGCGAACTCCTCCTCGCTCGTGCGCGTCTCCGATCGATCGAGCGAATCTACCCAACTACTCCCTACCTCCAGTCGCCGGTCGTCTTCGACCTCCGCGACCTGCTCGCAGTCATGTTCGACGTCCTCGTCGAGCGCCTCGATTCTGTCCTCGAGGCAGGAGTCCGAGTCTACCGTGCTGACCGTGCTGCCTTCGCCGAGAGTGTCCACGGATGATCGCCTTCCACCGGGCTCCGCCGAGGGTGCCCCCTTTCGCTTCTCGCGCGCCAAGAGCAGCTGCTCGGAGTCGCGACGATCGTCGACGCTTTCCCTGGAGGACAAGCTTCCAAATTCTTCCACGTACGAGGACTTGGACGACTCGGACGACTGCCGCTCCAGTCGATTCTCCAGAAATTCTCCGGACCAGCGGTTCTCCACTTCGGCGACCCTTCTGCCGTAGCTGGGCCTCGCCGTCCTCTCGGTCAAGACCGTCTCGTCCGATTCCTCCTCGATTGCTCCCTCGTTCGAAGCGGAGCGTCGAACCCTGGGATCGATCTGCAGCGGCTCCTTCTCCTCGTTCTCCTCGATCTTCAGTCTCGCGTCGAGATTATGCTTCCGAATAAACTCCTGGTCGAACGCGATATCGCCGACCGCTTTCGAGGCGCAGCTCGCTCTCGACTCTAACAGCTTCTTCCGGTACTTTCGGGCGGTGCTCGCGTCGATCTTGGTGTTCAAATTCTCCTGGAGCGCGCCTATATTTAACCGACTCTTCTCCAATCGATCTTTCGCTTCGCTCTCCTCCGAATCGTCTCGCTCGTTCGACGCGTCCTCGAGCGCGTCGCCTTCCGGGTTCTCCGCGCGATTCTCAATCAGACCCCCGCGCTCTTCGACGACCGTGCCAGCGATTCGTTTCGCTCTCCGATTTCCTCGAGGCTCTACGTCAGGACGGCATCGGGAACCCTTTCGACCGATTTCTTCGAAGGCAGCCTTGTCCGCGGAAGCACCTCCAAGAGTCTCCGGCCTCCTCGATTTCGTCCCCGTGGTGTCCTTATCGCCGGCATCCTCCATCGCCTCCGTCCCTCCTGACCCAGGCCGGGCAATTTAGGGCCGCCTGAAATTCAAACAATTCAGACAAGGCGAGAGACCACGGCGAGTTCGCCGAGAATATCGCTCGCGGTTGCCACACGGTCTCGCGTTACTTCGATTACGAGAATCCGATCTCGGCGCTGCATTTGTCTCGGGTAGCATATCGCGTACGAGTATACGTGACTCGCGCCTCGAACCCGCGGCGAACCCGCGGCGAAACCGCGGTTACGCTTTTTACGGATGCAGCACCGATCACCGGTCAGCTATTTGTGCCCCGAAACATATTTCCGCGGCTCGTCCAGTTCGCAGCTGGACCGGAAGGAGCAACGACCGTGTCTCTTAACCGTTTCAGCGCGCCTTTCGCGGTCCCGTTACGCCTTCCTTTCCTTCCTTCCTTACTCCGATCTCGGGCGCCGTCGAAACTCGAGTGACGGAAGAAGGGCAGGCGCGAGCGACCGGCGAAGGAACGAAACGACATCGGAGGAAACGCGACGCGCAGCTATGCCCTGCTGAAAATGAATACGTCGGTGTCGATTTTCAGAGGTACGCGCTCGTGCATGCCGCGTGCCGTCACCGACGACGCGTGCACCAAGGACCGATGGAGCGTCTCGCGATCCGAGGGACTGTCGTTGTTGCGTAATCGCCGCTGCGAATCCGTCCGGCCTCCTAATTACCAAACGTCCTCTATCGGGAGGGAACCGAGGAGTTCGTTCCTTCGCTTGGTCCCCCTATCTCCCCGCCGGCCTTTGCTGCCGTCGCTGTCCAGAAAGGCGAATGGAACGGAAGCAGCCACTGAACACTGACACTGCCGACGAATATCGTCGACGAACGTTCACGTCGAACGTGGCGATCCCCGACGAAGCGGAGAAAAGGACGCGCGACTCCAAAGTGACCGAGCACCGTCACCTCCGAATCGCTGAAGCATCGCGGCCAGGCGGCCAGGCGGACAGAGCGGGCGGGCAAGCGGAGAGAAGCGGAGAGAAATGGAGAGAAATGGAGAGAAATGGAGAGAAGGAGAGAAAAGAGTTAATCGCTGGGCGAGCCAGGAGGAGTTGCAAACGGAAGGGAAAGGGAAAGGGAAAGATAAAGAGAAGAACGAACGGGGACGTGGCGGCGCGGCGTCAACGATGCCTCTGTACTCTGTACCGACTGGCCGAGAGTCGTTCGAGTAATTCGCGTGGCGCAAGTGAAACGGAAGGTGGGGGGATGGAAGGCGAGAAAGAGCAAGAACGGTTAGTTAGGTATAACGAACGGAGAATGGTTTCGAGAATGGAGCGTGCGATCGCCAACTACGAACGGAGACCCGGGGATACCGCGCAACGCGTTTCGATTCGGTCTGCGGCGAACTAAACGATCGTTCCTAGCCGGGGAAGAGTACGCGTTAACATCGATAACGAGTTACAGGTAGGCGCGTATTTACTTATGACGCATCGCCTCGCCGTATCAGAGGTCTGGTTGGCAGTGATTCTCAACGTCGCCGACTCTCGCTGCCTCGCGACACGCCGTCGTCCCAGCTTGGTTAAAATCGCGCGCGACCTACATTCGCTTTCCATCTCGCAGCTCGGCGAATTCGAGGACTGCCATCGAGAGTATCGATAAGCATCCGATCTCGATGCGAGACCAGCGAGCACGCGCGGTTCCTCGAACGCCCCGACAAGTAATCGGCCTTCGCGAACAAAAGACGCCGCGGTGCAGCGTCTCTCCCGACCTCGACACGGATGTACCGTCTGGATCCCGGCCGGTCCAACGAGACTGGACGAACGAAAGAATTCCTCGAGCGGCGGCACTCTGCGAGCGGGCGCAGGTACCCGACCATTTTTCGCTCAATACCGACGAAGGAACGCTGGAAGAAAAGAGGCGAGGGATCTGCGATTCGGGAGAGTCTCGGTCCCAAAAGATCTGACCTGATCCCGCACCTTGACAATGACCATCTGCTCCTTCCTGTGCCCTGGCCCGTTTCGCCGAAGCTACGAAGCTACAGTGTATCCCTAGGCTGAGAACGAGCGAAGCTAGAGCACACGTGTGCGCGTTTGTACGTGAATACGCGCAGAACCTCTGGAGAAACGGAGGACACTTGAATCGCTCCACCCTCTCTTTCTCGCTCGTTCTTTTCCGCGCCTCTTTCCGTACACCGTTCGTCCGTCTTCCTTCTGTGAATGAATTCGAGAGCGTAAAACGGTGCCCGCCTCGCCTCGCGACCCCCGCCGCCTATTTTCGACCAGACACGCGCGCCCTTCGTTTCTCTTTTCTCGTTAGGGGAGAAAATTATTTCGGTCGAGGCAACTCTTTTCTCCGAACGGCAGCGGCTCGTGTTCGTCCTGGCCGATTTCGTGTCCCGGCGATCGGAACCTTGCCCCGAATCGAGTGGCGAGGAGAAACCGAAAGGACGAAGAAACGACTCTGCCGAACGAAGGTGGACCGAAATCCAGCCTGCGCGGGGTTACCCCGGGTCAACGAGACCGTTGCATTCCCGCAACGCGTGCACCCATACTCGCGCGAGTACCGGCGAACGAAAAATTATTGCGTATACAATGTACGAATACGAACGCGTACCGCGCACGTACATCGCGCGGACCACAAGCGGGATGCTGACAGCTGAAAACTGGTTCCGAGAGAACTGCCTGCGAGAACGTGACGGCGCGGCGCGGCGCGGCGCGGCGATAACGAAGAAGAAGGAAGAGGAGACGAAGGAGGAGAGAATGTATACAATATACATAATGCAGCGTCCATCGCGTTCAGAGTTCGGAGTTTGGAATTCGGAGTCCGGAGCACGTACAGCGGCGAAGGAAACGAAAGGGCGACCCGACAAAGAGGAGCGAGTCGAGCATTCGCGCAGCGCAACCGAGTATCGTTTCGTCGAATCCCTCTTCTCGGCGCGAACCTACAAAATTCACCTCGAGTACCGAGAAAACCTTCCCCATTCTTCGAGACGCTTTCGGCTTTTACCTGCCCGCGCACCTATATACCTGCCGATCGGGTCAGGGCCGATCCTTCGAAACGAAGTACGTATCCGCGCGATCGACAACGGCATCGCGACGCGTCGACGACAAATTCGACTAACGATCGATTCAAAGTTCCCTGCCTATGCCAATCTCAAAGTACTCACCATAACGAATAGCTGCGGAACGCTGGTTTTCACGCGCGCACTGAAATCCCGATCAACGTCCAAGGATGCGCGAACTGCTGCGAGAGAAAGAACACGCGACACTGACAATCCGCACTGCGAAGAAACCTTTTGCGCGTGCACCAGAGCCGTTTCGACTAAAGATGCTTTCGTTGCGAAATAAAAAAATTCAACCTTTTCCAAGCGCGTAACGGAGAAACGTGAAAGAAAAAGGAAACAAAGTGGAAAGCGAGAGAAAATCGCGAGAGCGCACCGGAAAAGCACGCCGGGTCCGGAGCGGACGAGCATCAGGCCGACGTCGATGCAACAAGTGACAGGACAGGCAGAAACTGCTCCGATCATCTAGTTCCCTCGGCTACTACTTTCACGGATGGCGCTACTGACCGGCGCCTAACGCCGCGGCGCGACGCGGCGCGACGCGGCGCGACGCGGTGCACGCAAGTAATCGGGTTCAAATTTTCCCTCGGATTTTCTCGCCCTTTCCCCTCCTGTCGCGCGCGCACAGCTTCCTCCTAGATCCACGGAGAAACGGAAACATCTCCAAACTGTTCCAATCTAAATACAGGCATCCCGTAAACGCATCGGGTATATGTATGCAACGTGTATATATGTGCATAGTTTAGATTGGGCCATACGCGCTTCTTCAAGCGGGACCAGATGCAGCAAAAGATAAACGATCGAGGAGCAAGAGTTTCGTGGACGCTTCAACTGCGAACGAAAGTAAAGCGCGATCGGGTTTCGTTCGTTCGTTCGTCCCGATGGAAAAGGTGTAAAATCGCTTCGAGCGCTGTTAAACGTTGCCGAGAGGTGACAGCACGAGTTTTACTAGCCGGCCCAGGTAGAACGGCCCGACGCCGCGCCGTGCCTCTCGATTTCTAATAGAAAGGTATTTCAGGCGATTTTCGTGTCGGGGAGCAAGTTTCGGGCAATGGAAGAAACGGAATTTTTCTTCCAAAGGAGGACAGCGACGGCGAGGCAACGCGGTCGCCGATAAGAAGTCTGCGGTAATCGTGAAAACCGTCGAAAAGGTGGCGAACGATGGACGCGTAGGTAAATTTCAACTTTCCGTTGAAATTTCCTTCCATACGGCAGACGTTTGGCCCGTCGCGCCCGTATTCTTATTCGTAAATTTCTTACGCGCGAGCGACCCGCGGCATTCCGAAGGGGCAGGCAACGCTATAGCTGGCCGAGACGTGGAACGGGCAAATGTACTTGTCCCAATACCCCTTGACATTTGCGCTCGCATTTACCGAAGATCCTGAATACATACTTTGTCAACCTCGACGATTTCGTGCGAGGGCGACCAGAACGATTTTTCTTTGAAACTTTGCTCGATCGCAACCGCGTGCGTTTACGCGTTTCGCTTTCGATTCGATTCGACTCTCCTCGATTCTATTCGACTCTCCTCGACTCTACTCGACTCTACTCGACTCTACTCGACTCTACTCGACTCTACTCGACTCGACTCGACTCGACTCGATTCGATTCGAATCGAGCAAATTGCACAACCGCTGTAACGAATAGCTTTTCATTTCGTGCTGAAAGAAGCGCGATCCGTGACGTTTTATTCCCCGAGGCGGTCGCAATCACGTCACGGCGCGACGCGGCGGAGCAAATGAACGAATAGAAAAGGAAAGGAAAATACGAGACGCTTAAGTAGCGCCTCCATACATTTTTCTTGCGGCCAGCTTTCTTGGTCTGGCCGAACAGCGCGATGGAATTTCAAGGATAATTGTCCTGCGATGCGCGCATCGTCCCTCGCACCGCGTTCCTCGATGAATTTTCTGGACCGCCCGATGCATACAATGCACGGGTGCTTTTCAAAATTCCTCGTCCCATTTTCTGTCGCCGACGCGAAACCAATAGCCGAGTATCCTCGTTCCGCGGACGCAGGATTAATTCTCGCGATAACAAAAGGAAGCAAAGGTTCGATACAGGGAGCGACAGCGAGGTATCTGGTATTCTTGCCTATAGACAGGCACGAGGTCCGCGTCGTTCACTTTCACTGCTCGCGCTCGATCTAACTACGAAACACGTCCTATGCGGACCGATTCGTTCGTTTCGTGAACGATGGAACCGATCGGCCAATTATCCTACTTGTAAATCCGATATGCGCCGATCGAATCCATCCGCGAGGCAAACAAATTTTTTCCACCAGAAAATTCTGCCGAACATTCGATTCGAACGCGCAAAGGTTACTCGAATTCTGCTCGGGAGGTGGCAAGGGGGGCAAATGTATCGGAAGGGTTTTAGCCCTCGGTGCGGAAATCGCGAAAGAAATTAAGGGTGATTCCACGAGCAGGTAATTTGTGAGAAGAGGGCGGGGTGAAGCTTGTTCCACGGGTATCGTCGGGTACGCATGCATGTATTCCGTAGCGATCCCGGAGTCGTACACGCATACGCCATACGCGATAGGTGGATGGGTTAGGCACGGGTACGGGTGGTTGTTGGCCGAGTGAGAGTGACAGAGTCATATATATATAGAGAGAAGGGGAAACTCGACTCGGCACTCCAAAGTACACAGCCTCCGCGATTACAGTGGTGTGCTTTCGGTTCCCTCTACACCGCTCGATATTCATTCTTCGCGGTTTCGCGCCCGTGGTAACAGTCGGCCGATCCACTTCTCCACGTTTCCACTTTTCCACGTTTCCACGTTCGAGGCGCAGGGGATCAGTTTTCGTTCGCCAGCAACCTTCCAGCAACCTTCCAGCAATCGTCCACTGCCAGTCTACGCATACCTGAACGCTATGAAGCTCGCAATAGTCGCGTAAGTATTTCGCCCCGTCGCGATCACGACGCGACGCGTCGCGATTCGCGATCACTCGCCGCGCCGTTTCCACGAATTCGCGGAGCTCGCGTCGGTAACTCCTCGAGCGGGCTGGAAAAGTCGATCGAAAGAAGGAAACGCGCCTGTCAGTGTCAGTCGTTGAACGGAGGACGCGGTGAAACGAGTAATACCAGGATACAAGGAGAGCGCGTGATTATGCAAACGCAAGATTGTCGGTAGCGACGTTCGATCCTGTTTCTAACCAGGAAAGCGATTAGAAAACGGCGCCTACTAACCGACCACGTACGAAACCCTCGTTCTCCGTTACCGTTGCTTTTCCTCCGAATACCCGCACCGGGCCCCAAAACATTTCGTGCGCTTCCGTGACAACGATCGAGACTCGGGCAATGCCTTTCGCGTGGCAATCGGAACAACCGTGAATTATTATTCGAAAGGATGCTCTTTTTATAGGCGACCACGAAAACGACGAGCCGTGACGTTGCGTCACGAACGGTAGGCCGGTTACCCGAGCGATTACCGGAGCGAGCAAACGAAATTGCGTCAGGTATCTACAAAGGGCAGCCGCGAGAAAGCGGCGCGGGCCGAGATTCTATTCGCCGCGATATCGCGTTCCCCGGCACCCGTTCAACCGATCGCATCCTCGGAGGAGCATCCTCGATCTTTCTCGGCCCGAGTTTGGCCAGCTTTCGTGACATTTGTGCGCCACCTCACGTACTTGCTCGTGCACGAGGGCTCGTCGCGTCGCAAGACACCGAGTAGCGACCAATCCCGCGAGTAGCAGCCGCCGCACGATCCGAGCAGAGAAAGTGAGTTTCGTACGTGAATGTCACAGGTCAAAACCCAACTGGTGTACGCGGATCTACAGCGACGAACGCGCATAGCGCGGGTATCGTTCCCCGATGCACTCGGCCTCGAATTCCTTCAATTTCGATCCGAGGGAAAGTTGCACTCGCCGATGAACCTCGACGAGCCGCGAATTCGTCACCCTTTTCCCTGCCGTTCCGCTGCTTTCATAGATATAGACGCGCTCGCGGCAAAAGGAGAATCACCGCGAACCGACTTCCGGTTGCGCTCGATCATTCGCTTCGTTCGCGCTCACCGCGGAGGAATGCGTTTCGCCGTCTCGCGTTACCGCGACTCCACCGTCGAGGTTGCTCGCCTAAAGGGCGTCGATTGTTTCGCAGGCTGGTGACGATCGGTTGTCTGATAGCCGTGGCCAGATCGGCGGAGGAGGAGTACGACTACGAGGAGGAATCGGCAGCTCCGATCACGCCGGCACCGGCCAGATCGAATTCCGCTCGTCTGGGAGGGCTGTTGTCTCCCCGAGGACGAACAAGCGTCGGCCGAAAAACGCCGTCGGCGACGACCGTAAGTTACGATTAGATGTCCCGATATTTATATCCCGTCGCTCGACTACACGTGGCCGATTCGGCCGTTTCCAGGTGCAGTCCACCACGGCCAAGGCGGTCGAGCAGTCGGTGGAAGTCGACGAAGAGGGCGACGAGAATCTCGACGAGAACCAAGACCAACAGGAAGATTCACCCACCACCACGACGGAGTCACCGAAAAAAGTTCGCGGTGGCGTCAGACCTTTCAGGTAATCGCGGGCAGCTGCCTCTTCTGGGCCCCTTTCTTTGCGACCTTTGCAGCATCGCTAACGGGTTCCATTTAAGGTCCAATCAGGATCTGCTGGCCGCGCTGAAGAGAAGAAGAGCGCAAGCGGGAAGCACCGGCCAACGAGAATCCGCGGCCTCTCAAACCGTGACGGAGACGACGACGCCCAAGTCCAAGTAACGAATCGCGCAACTATTTTCCTTCAGCTTGAACGACCGCGGTCCTCGAGACTAAACGGTTCCAATTTCTCTTCGCTTGCAGGAGCACCACGCATAGCCGGAGCAAAGGTAACGGCGCGAGCGAAAATACGAGCAAGTCGTCGGGGCGCGGTAGGTTCGGCGGAACCAGAGCCACCAACAAACCGTTGCAGGAGGAGGTCGAGGAGACGCAGCGAGAAGAAGTCCAAGTGAAACCTAAACCCTATCGCAGAGGATAAAAGAGTGGCGAGAAAATTTCCATCAACTATGGGGAACAAATAAATTCGATTTTCACAATACACAATCAGCTGCCGCCGATCTCGTCACAGCAAAGTCAATTCTTTTTGGGCGCATACGCGATGCCGTTCGGCGAATAGTCCCCCTCTTTCCCTCTCCTCTCTCCTCGCTCTCTATCCTTTTCTCTCTTTCTCTCTTTCTCTCCCTCTCTCTCTCTCGTCCCTCCCTTACACCCTCTCTATCTCATTACGCTCACGCGTTTTGCGTTTGAGTTCTGTTACACGCGACATGCGCGCGGAAATCGCGTGGGACCTGTAACAACGCGATGCAATATGTACATACATACGTATATAGAAGAAGGCTGTCAATCGTCGAATACTCCACGTATCTACTGTATAAATGTAAATTAATGCGACAATAAAGTTTACTGACAATGAGAAACATACGCCTCGGATTGCGATCGCCGCCGGCTAACCAGAATATCAGAAGGACGCGAGCGCGTGGCCGAGGAAAGAAGAAAAGATAGAAAGCTATCCCTTTGGCATTTCTCGAGATATCGTTGTTACATGGGTGGGTGTCCTCGGCAGACTAACCTTGGCGAGTCTAGGAACCGTTCGACGATTCTTATCTAGCCTGTTCCTTTCCTCCGGCGTATCTACGCGCGCGCGAGAACTACGTAGGACGCGATCGTGTAAGCAGGAGAAATTCCAACAAACGACACTGGAATGTCGAGGGCGTGCTGCTCCATCTGCACTCTCGCATCCTCATCTTTTATACATGACGCGCGCAATCCTGTACCCCTCCAGCAAACTTTTCAAACGCTCGCCCGCTCGCCCGCTCGCGGCGTTCCCCGTCTCGCGTTTCTTGTCTTTCTAATTTGTATGCGCCCGCGCGACCGACCGTGGTCCAAATTTCGTACGCGGCGAGAACGATGCGAGCGCGTGTAATTTGCGCGCCGAGAGAACGAATACGGACAGCGGAGTCTGGTTGGATTCGGCGAGAGCAGCGTGCCACCGGGCAGGGAGAAAAGAGCGAAACGAAGAAAAGGGGATAAAGCGTGGAGCGGAGAGGGCGAAAGGTGGACTCAACGCGAGAGGCACGAAAGTGAGAGGCAGTACCTCGTCGGCCTTGAGGCCTTCGCGAGAAGCATTTCACTCGCAAAGACCATCCATGTCGCGTCACACCAGTTTGATAACGCAGAGGGACATCGAAAGAAGAAGGATCGAGGAATCGAGGAATCGAGGAATCGAGGAATCGAGAAATCGAGAGAGAAATCCCAGAACGAACGACCGCGTCCCGTCCTTTTCTACTACAATTGCTGGCGCAATCTGTTCGGGGATCGCAAACAATCGTCAATATCCGTTCGATGCAACGCAAATGATATTTGAGCAGGACGCGTGAACGATAGCTACCCTATTCACCGGTCATCCTTGAGAGGGACGACATTCCGACCAGAATTTCCCGTTTCTCCAGACCTCTGTCGCGACACTCGAATGTACCATAGAATCGTAGCAATCGTTACGTGAAGGGTAACGGTACGATCGCCTTCCAAAATCTCTCCCACAAAAAAGTGAAAGACGAAACGGAAAAGGAAAGGTAGATTTCGTCTATCTCGTCTATCTCGTCTGTCGCGTATCGACGTGGATGCTACGTACATGCTTACGTTCGCCCCCGTTCAATGGCAACGAGAGATGGCCGTAGGATCGTGGCGAAAAGATCAATGGCAAGATTAGATACGGTCCGTGCGTTCGCACGTGCCGTCACTTTTCACGCAACAGTATCCCGATGAACAATGTTGCTCGGGATTCGCGACCAAGGGTGGGGCCAGTCCTACGGCAACCTTTCGAAACCTCGCCAATCCCTTGGCTGCTGAACTTTTCCGGCTTCTGACCAACATTCGACCGAACCTACGAACCTACGAACCTACGAACCTACGAACCTAGGGTCGTGCCCACTGGACTTTGACAGACTCCGACCGATCGAGAAATCAGAAACACTAGGTACACCGTGTAGTCAAGGACGATCGAAAGTAACCATTGCCGGATGAAACTTGCGTAAACGATTCACGGTATTATCCAAACGTTAGAAAGTGTCGAATATCTTGCTTCGTGGGCCACACGAAAGCGCTGCCGTTCGACGGAAATTCGTTCGAATCGCTCGGCTCGGCCGCATCGATTATTCATCGTTTAGACCGCGCGTATGAATTCCGCCTCTCGATTCGAGCCGCGGGAGACGGCCGACGGCCGACGACAATGGTCCCTATCGCGAGACGGGAAAGTGTTTCGAAACGAGGAAACGATTACAGACGTATTATTCCTCCGTACTCGTGCATTGCGCAAACTGTAACGTCGCGAGCTTTAGTCGTTTCGCGGCAATCCCGGCTCCGAGGGTACATTACACGTCCCCCCAATAGCAATTACGGAGCACCTCGCAATCGGAATCCACTTGTCCGCTGAAATCGTCGGGTGGAAAGGTACGCGGAATCCCGACACTTTGCGACCCATCTAGTCGGGACGCCTGAAATATTCGAGTGCGCTAACAGGCGAGCAGGTAATAGGTGAGCGTTAAAGTTGCGGATAGCTAGCGATAACGAGATGCTCGCAGATATAAACGAAACGCGTCCCACGGGGAGGAAGAGGAAAGGACTTTCTCCGAGAGTAGAGATCCTTGCGCACGCAAGCTTTCCCTGGTATCGCGTTCGCTCGCGGTACGTGTCGCGAACAATATGGCGGGACATGTGGGAAGGTGAGACCGTCGAGGAGCGCAGCGTCGCCTCGGCGCCGCGGCGCGCAATCCGAACGGTTTCGGCGCGGCTGCAGCTGTGCGCGAGCCGAACCAATGTTAAGGTCGCCCGATCTCCGATGCGTGCGTAACGAAATGTAATGGAAGTTGCTGATCGTCGATGTGGGTCAAGTTGACGTCTGCTTTTACGAAACCGGAATACACGGCCGCAAAATCTTTCGCGGCGACCACCGCCTCCGGCGACGCGCGCCTCCGAAAATCCGCACGATCGGATCAGCGTCTCTCGCCGTTCGTCTCCTCGAGTCGCTCGCAAGGTGCGCGCGTGGAAACGAATCGGCGACGAGCAGAAACGAAGGGACCGCGCGTTTAGCGGGCTTCCGTGAATTTCGTCGCCGCGCTCGTCGAAAAATAAACGAACAAAAGCAATCGGACCGGTGCGGTGGGAGACGGAGGATCGATGGCGATGGAAGGCGCTTTCCATGAAATTCCTCGGGCCGCCTCGCGACGGATTTCGTCATCGCTTGTCCCCGACGAAACCGAAAACTATTATCGTCGATGCATCGTTCGCGGTCGACGGGGACTATTTTTAATCCGGCAGGTTTTCAGCAAACGCGATTGTTTGCGACCGGCTGCACCTCGCGACCAAACGCGACCGTTGTTGGTATTCACGCGTATCTTTGATTCCGGTTTCTTAGCTGTCCTTAACATTGATCGGGTTGGCCGTGCAGCGTACGATCTCGCGTTCCGAGAATGTTTCACCTCGATACCCCTTGCGTACTCTCGTCGACTAGCGGAAGATCGTTAGAGGAGACTCTGCTGTCTCCGCGGGCGTCGGACGTTTCGCGTTAGAGGTAGCCGAGCAACGAAAGGGACAATGGCTTTAATCGGCCAGGGTTTCCTCGGGCTGACGAGCGAAATGCGAAACGCAGCCGCGCCACTGCTGAAGCACGCGTAACGCGATTCCATCGACGACTAGAGACTTAAACTAACCGAGGGGCCCGAATGGTGCAACCGTCTTCGTTGAGAGCGATTAAGAGTCGATGACGCAGGCCGTCCCAGGCTCGACGAGAAGGTACAAACGCGTCGACGATCGTAGTTACATATGCTGCCTAGAACGCGAACACGGAGAAAGTAAAACTCGAATCGGATATCGGCCCGGTGTAAATACCCATCGAGAAGGCGTGTGCCGTCAGCGTTAAAGCGACGCGAGATCCGTGATCGGAATTGCGAATTCGGGGGGGCATACTTCGGGCAAACGCGTCGCAGAAACGTGAAACGCGAAGCTCTTTTGCTTGCGACGCGACGGCGCGAGGCCGCGCGACAGTACAGGCAAGTGTCGCGAAAAACTCTCGGCGATTTCTTCGATATTCAACGGACAGGCGCCCCTCGAAAGTGTATCGAGAAATCGCGCGAAACGCGGCGGTCCATTGAAATGCAGCTCGAGTTCCGCGAAAGTGCAGTCAAGGTTCTGGGATCGTTCTCGGGTATCTCGCGTCCGCAGTCCGCAGTCCGCAGCCCGCAGCCCGCAGCCCGCGTGCATCGCAAAGTGCCCGGGTTGCGCAAAGGGCGGCTGCCCGTTTACTAATCGTCCTACTGACCGTAATCGTGCCTACTCGAACCTATTTTCGAGATGCGCCGCAATTTTGCAACCGTTTCGCGCGCGTAACGAGAACGCCTCGGCGCTCCTTCGCGCCATTCGTCGGATACGTTCGCGCGCACCTGCGTTCACGGTCGCGCGCAGTCAACGACCAGCCGTATTTAGCCAGCGATTTGTACGCAAAAGGTTCGCGGTGCAGCAGCCCGCGCTGCGGATATACAGCGGGCGCCAAGCTGAATGGCAATCGAGTAAGGACTACGGCCGGTCGACGAGCCGCGGATGTCCGAGCGCGGCTCTTGGCATCCCGGGGCGCTGTGCAATAATGATGCACAGAAGAAGACATTGTTCTCCGGCGCTTCGCGTGCTTGCTCGGCAAAGGGGCGCGCACGGGTGCTCTCCTTGTCGAGAGAAAGTCTCGTTGTTACACGCGTGTACGTAATACGTACGAGCTTGGCCACCTCCACGGATGCGTCGGCGACGGGTCCGCGTCTCGCAGACTTTGCTCTCGGAATTTCCCTTCGAAATCTCAGCGAAAAGGGCGAAGAAAGGAGAAAAGAATAGATCGCCGCGGCACGGGCTCGCCCACCCCGTCCCGGTCCTAATGGATCGGCATTCTTCTTGCGCAACGAGACGTCGAGACCTTTAACGCGGCATCTACCTTCTCGCCGTTGTGCTCCGGGCAGAATAGTTTTCTACGTATCTGTACGATTGCGGAACTGACAATTTCCCGAGGCCTTGACACCTACGATATCGGTTTCGAAAAACGTGCTTGCACCCACGACGGCCACGCACAGCAAGGGAGACAGTTTCTCAACGTAGCTGTACATAGGTTGCCGGTGAAAATGCCCCATCATTCGAAGCGTCATCGAACCCAATGAAAAGTCCTGTCGCCGGCGACTAGTAGCCGAGAGAAACACGCAACCTCGTCCCCGGGTATTTACGCTTCGTCAACGTTCCAACTGCGCCTACGTTCGATCATCTCCGTTGCTCGTCTACCGCAAAGCGCGTGCCTTTCAAAAATGCCGCATGATTCACGCGATTCGTGAAAGCGATTGCGCCGAACGTAATGCAATTCGCGTGATTTCGGTCCAGGGAAACGCAACGAAATTGAGATCGAGATCGAAATCGAAATCGAAATCGAAATCGAAACCGAAACCGAAGGGGCTGAGGATGCGAAGGAAACGAACGATACTCGCGGGGAAGCAAGCCGTGCTTCCGGTGAACCGACGACAATAAGAGCGATCGAGCAAGTAGTCGAGATCCCTCTAGATCCGACAACACGCGTATCACAACATCGAATTGAGTTCGACTACACGGTGTCCAGTTTTCATAGGCTGGTGGGGTGTACTCCAGGTGGCCGTGGTGGGTGGCGTATAAGTAGAGGCGTGCATTCGCCGCCGTCCTCATACCCTCACCACGTCCTTCGACTACCTCTTACTTTTACTCCGCGTCTTTTTCCCGCTTCTCTTTCTCTCCTTTTCCACGTTTGTCTCAGTTTTCTACTTTCCTGCCGAGAGTTGTGACTTGGAAGCAAGAGGGGGAGAGAGAGAGAGAGAGAGAGACAGAGAGAAGGTGACGAGCAATCGGATACACGGAGCGCGCCTGAAGCGTATCGAAACCGCGTACAGGACGGGAAACAGCCGGGGCATCGAGACGGTCCCTTTTCCGCGATCGGTTCGTCGCAGCTGAAAGACAAGTGCAGTCACGAGGAAAGGGCAACGATGATCGCGTGTGTCCGGTGACGGAACGTGTTTTCCTTCGCATTTTCCGGTTCGACTCTCGACAGAGGGAAAAGGTGTACGCTCGCGCCGTCGAGCAATTCGCATCCACGACAGACGGGCACGGCAACGAGGAACAAACTGCCCGTGGAATCTAACCGAAATCGTCGACATGCGGTTCAAAGCTGCCCTCCTGTGAGTAAAACTACCAGCGATCCTTCGATTTTAACATCGGCCGACCATCGATCGACCATCGGCCGACGCGTTACTCGAGTGGGACGATTTCAGTTTCGGCAAGCTATCGCGTTGCGGCGCCGACGACTGCTCAAGGGAACGGTAATTAACGTGGCAAACGCGACACGGCAAAGGATCCGGCCGGCACCCCTAATATACTTCTTCCTATATAGTTCTCGTCGATCGGGCTTGGCAATTTTTAAGAAATTCGTAAAGGCCCCGTTTACGAAAACGCGGCGAAACCTTTTGCACCGTACTTCGACGATCCTCGCCTTTCTTTGCTACGCAAACAACTGTCTCTTACGCGGTAGTTTCATATTTTCCGTAAACCTTGTACGCTTTGCAACTTTTGCGCAACCGTGGAAAGCAGGTTAAATAGAAAGTTTTCTCCGTTACATCGACGAACGTTTGCAGGGCTAGTTAACGCGTTTCATAAAATTACGTTTCTTAGGCGAGATAAAAAAATATTTGCCGATTTGCAGTGGCCACTTTCACGGTAATGCTGCGCGTTACGTAATTCAACGTGGCTGTCTCGTGCCACTAGAGATACAAGCGTACACGCGCATAGACACGGACACGTACCTATAGATGCGCCTGTAAACGAGACAAGACAGCTTTCTCCCTATGGAATCGCGATAAATTCCATCGGTGTGCTTGCGTCTCGAGCTCGATCTTCGGATCCGTCGTTAGTTATCACTTGGTTCGTCGAATGTTACGAGCCCGCTCATCGTCGGAAGTACGAGCGCCCGCGAGTCGGGAGTCGAGGGCGGCGTAAACGGACAAGTCGAGCGAAGAAATCGCGAGTGGTGAATAAACCGGTAGGTATATATACGTGTACGTATGTATATATAATACATGCGTATGCGTGCAAGTGCGATCGCGCGTCCCACCAACAGGATCAGGA
Organism: Nomada goodeniana; assembly: GCA_963969485.1. Lineage (NCBI taxonomy): Eukaryota > Metazoa > Arthropoda > Insecta > Hymenoptera > Apidae > Nomada > Nomada goodeniana. Next base: position 153,853 of record OZ018306.1, on the reverse strand, counting down.
TACGTGTATCGTTCCTTTCGATCGCGTTCGCAAATGTCGCGTTAGAGCTCCGCGAAACCATGGACTTTCTATTGGCCAGAAATGTTTGCATCGACGCGCTCGCGACCCTCTGCATATGTACATCGTTGGAAAATATCGGGAATCTGCCGTGCTTTCGTTTGGCGCAAGGAGAAAAAGAAGAGCACCCGGGGAAGCTTTCTCCGAGTATACAAGAGATAAAAGGCGGTCGCCAAGAGTAATCGATCGATTGGCGACCTTGCCGGTAACTCGTTTCCGGAATTTGCCCCGTCTTTCGTTTTCCTTTCGGCGCCAATCGTTGTTACTTCCGCGGATTAACGCGTTTCTGCGAGCCCCCTCCCTCTACCGAAGGTGCAACCTTCTGGATTCCGGACGAAACGATCAACGGCTGGACGATCTTTCCAAATTTTTGCCCGAGTTTGGCGAATCCGGGCGAGCAACCTTGCGCCAAAAGAGGACGAGGTCGTGCTCGTATTCCGAGGCATGCTACCAGCCGGCCTTCACTTTTTATCCACGCATTATGAAAATCGATCTTTTCGCGAGCAACGCGACGCACCAGCTGCGGAATCGATCGGTCGGCTTTGGTCCAAATTTCCTGCCACTCTGTCCGCAGATCCCGCGACACGCTCCTCGCGTACGATCGCCTTCGTCGGAAAGGATAACGCGTCGAGCTGTTTTCGAGACTGCGCGGACGAATTTTGACACGCGTCGACGATATTAAAGATACCATTCAAAGTAGCATTTCAAAGAGAACCGGACGAGTCGGCTGGTTGCAGCTTGTAGGTCTCGCGCCAGACTCGAACTTTCACCGCGCAGAGCCTTGTCTTACAGCAGCACCACTCTACAGACTACGGATTATAGGCTATAGGCTACAGGCTATAAACTATAAACTATAAACTATAAACTACAGCCGCTCGTCGCCGATAACGCGTTCGATTTGCTCAATCGCTCGAAAACTAAAATGCCCAATTTCTTTTTCGCTTAGGATAACTTGCGTTGCCGCATGCACGCTGGTGGCCAGTGCGTCCCGAAGCAAACCTGTATCCGTAGAAGGTAACGCATCTTTTCCTCTTTCACGCTACTCGACCGATACGCGTGTTGCGCCCCGCCGTCGTTCTTTCTGCATACATGATGCACGATAAACGACAGACGATACACGGGTTCTCCGTTGCTTTTAGAATTCGTAACGTCGCACAAAGTGCCGGAGAGCGTCGCGCGACCATTCGAGGACGCCGACGACGAAGCGACTTCGAACGATGCCAAGCACGCGAAGAAAGTCGTTCCAAAGTTTGAATATGCCGATAAAAAGTCGAGCCATCTCGATCCAGTCCGACGTTTCGATTTCATCGGCGAGGATAAACCGGCGGGCGTTGGTAACGCTGCGAAACGTCAAGTTCGCGTCGAGCTAGAAAACTTTGGCGACACCGGTGTCCTCGTGGAGGATGGCCTTCGAAGAGCGGACACCCACAGATCTCGAATCGAGACTCGAAAGGACTCGTTGATTTCTGGCGTTCGCGTCAGGTAAGGATACACGACGCGTACGCGGATCGTTAACAGCTGGCCAGGAAAATCCTTTCGTTGCTCGTTTCAGCGAGGAGTATCCGACTACCATGATGCCAGTGCTGACGACGACGACGCGGGAAGCCCGCGGATTCGACTTTGTTCCAGTGAACATTATTCGCGACGATGGTAAGGAAACGTCGTTCCACGAGCGGAACTTTGGCGACTTCAGCGACGTTAGTTTGGTCCCGGCGGGCACGAACTCGCGGATACAAGTGAGCACCTTTTCGATTTCTCTTGCGATCAGAAAGACTGAAAGTCGAGACTGCCAACTGTCACTTTGAACGGCATAATAGTTAATCGAAATGTGTTTGCGCGGCCGCGTAACAGGTAAAAAAGGGGCCCAATGGAAAGGACTACGAATACGAGTACGTATATTATTACTATGACGAAGAAGATGAAACGAAGGCAGGTACGGCGGACTCGGCGGTCACGAATTCTTACGACGTTACTTCTAGAACTACGTCCGCGCCTAGGCGCGGCGGCTCCTCGAGCAACAGAAACAAGTACGGTAGCGGGGAGAGAGCGAGTACCGTAGAACCGGCGAGCAACGAAGTGATTCCGAACAGGAACGGCAGCAACAGAGGCAGGCAACTGATCGAGGCCGAGGACGTGTCCGAAGAAAGGCTGCCGACCAACACCAGATTTCCACCAAGGTAGGTGGCCCCCGCGCCTCGCGCACCTTTATCTATCTATCCGCCTATCGAATTGCTTCTAAACGACAGATCCCGCTCGAATCACAACACGGGAACCACGGAACCAACGCGGACTCGCGGAAATCGGCCCAGACCTGGCCTAGATCTCGTCGACTCGAGCAGCTTCCGCACCCATCAAGAGGGACCGGAGTTCCCGCAGGTATTGCCGAAGGGACCGGTTCGATTCCTCGGCGTTACGCCGAACGAGGAGAACGGGGAGGAAAGGGCGGCCACCAGAGGACGGGGCAGACCCCAAAGGATTCAAGAACCAGCCCCGGTCGAGGAACAAGTTGTCGAGGACTTGCCGGCTCCTACGACCAGACGAAGACCGGTCGATTCTACCTCGGCCGAAGTAAGCGACCCGCTCTCTTCTGCATCGCGTCCCGAACAAGGATACCACCAACACACCCTTTCCTTCTTTCCTTCTTGCAGATTCAAGTTGAACCGAGCAAAGGTCAATCGTCGGTAGATTACGAGGAAAAGGACGAGGGAAAAATGGAAAGGTCTCCGGCCGCGGAGCCAAGCAAAGATAGAGAAACGCATTCCGAGGGGAAGCAAGAGTCGGACGAGGTGGATCCTTCTGCCGGCGCGTCGGCGAACGCCGCTTCGACGACCACCGAGAATCCAACCACCGAGTATCCATCCTCGATGGACAAGGTCGCCCTCGATCTGTACGCGTTCGTGCAGCAGGGGCAAAATAACTTGGTGGACGCGTCCAGCGGCGACGCCGGCGATTCATCCACGGAAACGACCACTCTAGCGGACGATGCCAGCACCGATATCGCGGCAACGACGGACTTGTCGGCCACCGCGGTCGCTACGGAACCAACGGCGACCTCGACCACCGAAGCGCAGACCACCATCACCGTTGGTACCACTAGCACAACTACCAGTACCACCACCCCAAGCACCACCACCGCCGCCGCCACCACCACCACGACCACGACCACGGAACCATCTACCACCGCTGCTCAACTACCGGCTGGACGGGGGAAATTCCGAAGGCCGGGGAGCGGAGGCATCGGAGGCATCGGAGGAAGCGCGGTCACCCGAAACAGGTAAGGCCCGATAAATCGTAGCGACGTCCGCGTACCCTCGCGGTCCAGCCTCTAGGAGATCCCACGCTTTCCTTTGGTAGATTCAAGTCCAACGGAAGCGGCAGCACAACGAGCACCGAAGCCACCGTGGAATCGACGCAACGCACCCGCGGACGTTTCGGCGCCAACGGTTCGAACGGAGGTGGTTTCAAGAGACCGCGACCCGGCCAGAAACCGACCGCCACGGTCGAGGAGGACGCGATACAGAAGGAGAGCTCGAGTTCCGTGCAAGCGGAACGACCCTCCGGCACGCGAGGCCGATTCCGCGGCAACGCCGGGACCGGCACAAGATCGGTCGTCTCGACGACGACGTCCGCCCCGAACGGATCGGCCGGAATATCCAGGCCAACGTTCAACAAGCTGAACATCAATCGTCGCCGGGGCAGACCGACCACCACGGCACCGAATGCCAGCGAAGAGAGCCAAGAGACGCCGAAGGAAAGCACGCAGGAGGCTGCAACGACCACGCCCAAGACCACGGTCCGTTCCAGGCTTCCGACGACGGGACCGAGACCGGTGATTAAACCCGGAGCTCGACTGAATCTCAGGCCGAAGCCGGGCCAACTGACGTCGACTACGACCACCACAGCGCCGCTCGTTCCCCACGAGAATCCGGAAGAGTCGTCGTCCGTCGACGAGCCTGCCGGCGAGGGCACGGAGGAGGAAACGCACGAGGTGAGCCCCGAGCACTGGGACTCGCTTTCACCGAGTGCCCTTTCGCAAAATGTCACCGGCCACGAACCGGCCACGAACCGGGCATACCTTCGCGCCTTCCTTTCGCGATAATCGTCGTCTCTCTTTCTCTTCCAGGCACCCGCGGAAACCAGCCCATCTCCGTCGCGCTCTACCACCGCGAATCCTCTCAATAAATTGCGCAATCGAAACAGACTGCAGGTGCAACCGAAAGCTACCACCAGGTCACCGGTGTCTTTGCCACCCCGAAGGTCTCCGTTGCTACCGCGCCGCAAGGTAACCGAGCCGCCCGCACCGATCGCCCAAACCAGCCAGGAGGAATCGTCCGAGGAACCGGAAACCTCCAGCGAAACAGAATCGGCCGAGGTGCCTTCCGCCGAGACCAGTACAGCTGCGAGCACGAAACACGAAGAAACCAGAGGTCTTGGGGGACTTTTAGCGCCCAAGCGTAGGATAAGCCCGCGACGTCCTGGACAAATCGTCCCCCGGGAATAACATCCTCGCGAATCCCCAAGGATTCTTCGAAGACGACCGAGGGCCCTTATCTATCGATCGCTTTCGATTCCTTGCCTTAACGGCAACGCAATTCAACGTAACGTAGAAACACGATCAACCACGAATCAAGCAACGAGAACGTGCAAGCAACGAAACGCCGACGAAAGAGCTCCCTTCGAAGAACCGCGACAGATTTTCCCTGACGCTGAAACTGCATATTAAGAATATTCCTGCTAAAAATTTGCGGAATCTTTGGCTCATCGTGATACCTACAACGTATACGTATATACTATATAGCACGTCGGGCACAATTTCGTTCAAGGAAATGTCCCCCTTACAGCTGTTCGAATTAAATTGGCTGCCCGCCGAGCGAATGACGAGCGTGTCGATAGAATCGGCGATCGACAGCCAAACGAGAATGCGTCGTCGCTGCAATTTTAGGATTATCGTTTCATTCCTTGATGCCTGCGTCAATAGGCGAATGCGATTGCAACGCCAATGCCCGGACCACCCTGCTTACATTTCCGCACGTGTGTCCACTGTTGAAAAACTAACGATACAACCGGTCCCTTTCATTTAACAACTGCTCGACACGCTCGTAGAAAAAGAGCCACAGCCGCGGAGCGTACTTGCGTACACTCTGTACATCGATATGGCAATGCGTCGACGGACGCGCGTTCGCGCTTCGCTACGCGCCCTTAAAACGAGATGCAACGCGTTTCTTGTCGTACTATAATATTTTTGTAATTAAAATGTTCCACGATACGCTGTAAATACGATACTGCAATTAAACACGTGTAAACTTAATCCCATTGTTCGTTTATTCCTTCGGGTGATCGAGCGTAACCATCATAGGTGTTACGAATAAAAGGAATAACCAAACTCGCAGCCAATTTGCTCGACATTCGTATCGCACAATTAACAGCTCCATCCCCAAAAATAACTGTTTAAACTGCTAACTGTACGATAAATAATATCGATTGCCCAGGTCTCACCACGGGGAGGTTGCTGCGAATGGAGACCCACGCGGCCCCAGCTACGCCTTTGGCTCCAACCTGCGTTGACAAAAATAATTATTTACAAAATAAACGCTACTCGCTATTCATATATTTTTCCCGTATTACCAATACGCTTGACATGCAAACGCAAAGCAAAGTAACACCGGAACGACCGAGCTAAATATTAGGCAAACCTGAAAATAGAAATTCTCTCGCACCTAAATTCCAACTACATAAGCAACCACAAAATACAGTATAAATTAGCTTGTACATAGTTCAAGTAAGTAGAATGCATTCGAATAAATAACATTGGCGTAAAGCTGAAAATAACAATTCTGCTAGAGATCACTGAAACGAGAGAATAAAGATTGTAAATATAAATTAGCATATATGTGCCTAATTTCATTTCATTAATTTAGTTAATAATATACTTAAGGTAAATTAAACCTTAACTTAATGCTACGTAAAACCTTATTTAATAAAATCCTACCTAACTTAAAATCTATCATAATTTAAACATTGCCTGCCTAATTGCACAGCTAATTTAGTTTACAAACTGCCTGCAAAGAAGAATCGTTTCACTTGGAAATAGTCTACCTGCGTGAAAACATTACGTTATATCAAAATAGCCTGCCTAATTGAAGATCTAATGGGACATAAAGATTTGAGGAGGGGGGGGGGGGCACTTTGTAAAGATTGCCCCTTCCATTAAAATCATCATAGGGCAACCTGAAACAAATCAAAGTTCACAAGAAATTAGTGATATTTCATAGATGTAATAACGCGATTGTTTCTATCATTTCCTTTAAGTCGTGTTAAATAAACTTTCCTGTTGCTTCAATTTATAATACTCCACTTTAACTCCAAAAATATACTTATACTTTTCTTATATGCTTGAAACGGTTGAAACAATGTATCGATGAATCGACGCATTGAGAAACTGTAACAAATTTATTTATTGAATTAATAATTACGAAAAAGTAGACGATTAAATAGCAAACGTATTCGATACGAATGCGTATCATTTCCTTCGAATTATATGATGTTCTTCGATTTATCTCATCCATACAGCATTACTTTTGAGCCTCCGATTACTCACATATTGCAATGTATGTTATTTAATGTACTTGATGTAATATTCCATTACACAGACATCTTTTTCAACTTAATAATTCTGCAACAAACTTATTTATGAGACTAGTAATTGTGAAAAAATGGCACAGTAGCACAAAGGGAGCATGTTCATCCAAAATGCAGATATGCTGAATAATAATTGTATATTACAAATACAAACATTTACTTGGATACTAAGATGAAAAAACTCGTTTCTAGTGTGAACAAAAAGGGGAGAGGCAAAGAAGGATAATAAATTAGAACATTAAACAAGTTCAACAGCCAGAGGGGCATTCTACTTTTAAATATAGACCACTTGTTATAAACGCGATTGAAAACCGTGAGTGGGTTATCTGTTTTTTTTTCGCCACACTAATTTACCGCATTACTTGCTAAGCCAATCGCGTATAGTGCTTCATTATCTGTAATATAATATTTCGTACATATTACAAACAATAGGAAAAGAAGAAATAGTAATTGACTGCACCCATCATTTTTAATTCGCAACACTAATAACGGAGAAGTGATGGTAGTCGCATCCAGGACTACCATCGCAGCAATCACCTTGTGCACCTTTAATAGTTGCCTCTGGTGACTCAGGAACCAATTTGGGCATTTCGTTGTGATCGCAACGCTACTTTAAAATCGCGATCATTTATCATCGCAACACTATATGAAAATCTAAGAAATATATTCGCGGTGGAAAAATATCGCGGCACTGTAAGTGCTAATTAAAACCTGTGTAGAAAAGAAACGCGAAAATTATTACCGCAACGCTAAAAGAAAGAACATATCGCAAGTATAATTTAATATAAAAGCAAGTCCAATTCAAGCCGGAATTAGTATTAATTCGCAACTCTAATTCAACCCGATTTCAATTGTACGCTACGCTAACAAAAAATCGCGATTTGCCCAATACGCTGATGAGTGCTGGAAACAATAAACTACAACTACAGCATACAGAAGCGAGAATAGTGACAATATAGTAACAAAGAATGGCTCTCCATCCAAAGGATGCAGAGCCATTGGTAGTTGCCCTCTTGAGAGACAGTTTGTCGGGCCTCTTCAGCTTATAGCCTCTTCTTTTCTTCGAGCGCAATGCCCGCTGAAACTTACTCTAGGCTCGAGACCCTATTCGCAAACAAAATACAAAAATAAAAATAAAAAGCTGAATCACGTAGCTAAATGGAACACACGTGGACGAATCACGACCAAATGCAATCGTAAAAATTGCGACTATGGAAAATCGTAAAGATTACGATTAAAATTGTAATCGATCTTCGCCTACACGCGCAGTCTCGAGCATAACGTAGCACGTGCGATTCGAAGCCAAATCGCGACCACGACCGCGAAAAATTCGAAAAGTCGATGGGCAAAACCAGAGGCGAACGCATTTTCGTTCGCGCCACAGCTTCACCGTCGACTTTTCAAATCAGATTCCCTGAAACAGGTTGAACACGCGAAATAGTGCCTACCCGACCAGAGACTGTGTCAACCTGCCCGGCCCTACCTACTTATTTCTATCAGGCACACCAGAAGGTATACTACCTATCCTACCTAGGCCTATATTTAAAAAATGCCAAAGCATTCACACAAACACACCTCGTTCCACGTTTCTCACTCAAACACCCGGGTGCAAGGGCCTACACTAGAGAGACGTCCCGGGACGCCTCCGACACCCGAGCTTGGCATACAATCGTTCACACTCTAAGGGTACGTACCAATCCCTGAAATCGGCTGACAAAGGCTAGCGACCATTGCGTAAATGTGCGTAACCGTATATGCTTGTGCATTACTTTTCAATAAATATATATTGTACGTTGTCTTTCAACTAAGTAGACTTGGTTATTATTATTATTTCTCATCATTTCATCATTCATTATGGTACTCAATGTATATTTGCAATTGTAAAACATATTGCTATTCGCGAAATCATATTATTATAATTTTTTATGAAATTCCCGAGCCGACGCAATTCCACGGCCTAACCACATACACACACAGTGTGGAAAATACGTCGTGCACGGTGCACTAGCAAATGTCAGCCGCCAAACATTGTTATAAATTTAAAAACTATACGATCATCGTGCCCATTGCCTCTCGCTCACCCAAGTAGCACCTGGGCACGTGAGTGAGTTCCTGGCAATGAACACGGAAGGGGTTAAACCTGAAAATCCTCATCTAAAAAGATGATTAGTAGACGTAAAATTTCAAAAGACGATAGTATATTTTATTTTCAATCTTTTTAAAAGTGACTCGACTTTGTAATTTATGAAATATTAATAAAGACTCGAAAATTACTGATAAATAATTGATTTATTAAGGAAAATGACTGTCATTGAAAGTGATTTTACTAGAATAAGTAATGCAATGAATTATTTACTTGAAAAATTGAGAAATTATTATAAGCCTCAGGTGATTCCGTAATCGAAGCAATTTGTTCAAGATAGCTACTCCGATATGAAAATCTACCCGTATACAAAGTGCCTTCTTGTACATAATGTATAATAAATTTGATACGAAAAGGACCCGACTACATGAAAATTAATATTAAATGTTATCATTGACTATCCATATTCAATGCCAATTTTAATATCCGTATCATTATATTTATTTATTTTAATGCATGATTGCTATAATCGTGAAACACTTGCAGTAACGAAGTCGGAGGGTATCCGACTTCTGCACTGCTCAACAGTAAAAACAAATTTCAAATGATTATAAATGCAAATACAAATTTAACATACAAGGCCCTCAATCTATGCACATTTGTTCAATGTATTTATTAATGTATTTATCAGAGGAACCTATACGGACAGTGCTTATTGAATCTAATATTTATTTGAAAAAAAAATATTTCTGTGGTCTTTAAATTTTTTATATTAAAAAATGCGAAGTACAAGAATGCAGATCTAACCTCGTATAAGAAATAATACACAAAAAAATAGCGTCACTATGCTCGCAAAACTACTAAGAAATACAACCAGTCACCCGTGCCGCTTCGGACCAATCGTCCTACGGCATGATTGGGGACCAGAGGAACCAAAACGCATGCGACTCACCATCCCGTTGATTGCAAAAGTAGACCAAGTACTCGTGGAAGACGTCAGGAACATCAGCGAGGCAGCTCCGTTGAACGCCAACGTCAGGGAGTGTGCAAACTGTAACTGAACAAGAACGCAAAGAACATTAAAATCTACCGTTCAATCTACAGAATTTAATTCTTCATAGAAAACGAAGAATTCTTTAAAAGATACTTACATTCCTTTACTTTATCAGTGTCGCCTAAAACATCCCCTTCAGTGATGCACTGACTCTACTTACGATATTGAATATCAGAAAAAAAGAAAAATAAAAGATATGAACGCGACCGCAAATTATAGCGGCGAACAAATTGAGATTCTACTTTCGCGGTTGAAATAATTGAAAAGGAACACCGGTACTCTGTTAACAGTGTTAATATCTAGTACGTGAAAAACACTGACTTTACAATCGCGTGTAGCTAAAGTTTGAACGAAAATTTAAGCAGAGCCACTTGCTCTGTAAAAGCTAGGAAACTACGATGCAAATATTGACTTTACTGACCGCATTGCACGCGGTCACAAAATTTTCTGAAAGAAAACATCTCGATCCTATCGAGTATTTGTTATCAATGACATTTATGAACAATAAATATAAACGAAAAATATGCAAATATTCAGAAAAAATATGTAAATATGCACGAAAAGTATGCAAATGTGCAGGGAAAATATACAAGTTTAACAATACATTTTGCGATTATTATGAAATTAGTGTGACATTATTGTGAAATACCACAAGAAAGCCATGCACAGGGAAAATAACATATGCAATAACTTATTGCATATGTTTTTACATATCAAACATAAAAACATATGCATCATGCAAAAAAAACTTTCCAATTCCAATGACTTAATTGTAATTGGTGTAGAAAATCTAATTGCTTTTGTAAGTATTTTAACTGTTGTTGTTTCATCTTAGTACCAGTCACAGATCATATAAAACCAATAGGAGAAAATAATTAAAATGCTCACGTACGAAGGCCTTATAGTTGCATTGAATTACTAGGCATCATTGTAGCTTTTGGCTTACTCTATTCCGTCTAATTAACTCGCTCCATACTCCTGTAAGAAAGGGTAACAAAGAAATAAAACAAGTGCACGAAGGTAATGATAATCGTGATACATCAAAGAAAGAAATAGTCGCAATTAATTGCTCGTATTATGTTACTACTTATGTACAACCAGCCTCTATATTATACAAGTTTTACCATGGCATGAATTATAATTTAATTAGGATACATTGCTAAAATTCGACTTATTTTAACGAGAAATTTGAGGAACGCTTACCTTGCGGCGAGAAGATGATTTGACAATATGGCGGGGCGTCATTTTGCTACTGCGCATTCGCGCCAGTCATCTCGAATCAAACTATAGGGACGCTATCCACTAATGAGGCACTATAGAACAGAATGAAATTCACATTAGGGACGAATGCATTAAAAGTCACCGACGTTGTAATAATTTTGGTAGAAAATGTAGCATATATTTCGAGAAAATAAAATTGAGAGCCGAAGTCGGAAATATGTATATGTATACGTAGATTGTGTACGCAGATTGTATACGTAGATTGTTACGATTGACACACTCTTACGACACAATTGTATATCATACGAGATTTATACGTAGCACGCATAATAATAGTTTAATCGAGATGTATTACTAGTATCTGTACAATTCTACTTATTACGAAAAGAAATGCGAGAAATCCTTACCTGTCAAACAGATCGCTCAACACTTCGGCATGGCCGGCCGCCATTACGCGACTGCGTATTTCTGCACGGCAGCGCCACGTCCCCGCCAATTTTGAACGGCTCTCGTGGCGAGCGAAAGGACGCCATTGAACGGATTCCAACTGAAATCGGAGATGAATGTGTTAAGAATCACCAATCTTATAGTAATATTGCTAGAAACTGCACAATATATTGCAAGATAATGGAATCCAGAGCTGAAATACGTATACGCATAAGTAAACGAGGATATACGCACATGCAAACACGAGTCGATTAGAAAATGCACACCGCGAGGAGTGATTCCGATCGCTGCACAATATTATCCTAATTTCTAGAAAAATATTCATTAGTATTAACAAAGAAACTACAGAAAGCTTAGGACACGGGGAAATGAATAGAATTTATACAATTTTCTTGCCTTTAGGAATATATTACACTATGTGACATACCTTAATTCGCCGGACACTCCGAACACGTCTAAGCACGACGAGATCTGTTGGACGAGAGAGGGAGATTTTTGAAATAGATTGCGCTGATTGGTGCACGCCTGGAGGACAGCGAGGAGGGGGGCTGTTTGAATACCGTGTAACACTGAACAATTGTGTATAGTACGTGTTACAGTACGGAATCAATGAACGGCAAAGAAGAAATGATTTTTATCGGCTGTACAACCGCTACAGCAAAATTATACTTCTTAAATTCAACGTACGGTTCGTGACAAGCGAAACGAGCTCAACTAGAAATAGCAGGAAAAATCAGCAAAGATGGTGAAATATAGGGAGCTGATCGAATGTTTTTAACCATTCAACCTCTAAATTAATAGTAAATAATCGTCCGTATCGCGGTCAGTATGTAAGTGAGGATTCATGAGTTTGCAGCTGGCAGGAATTAGCACGTGTCAATTTGGGGAGCAGCACGAAATTCGTGAAAAACGAAGGTACGACAGGGTGCTTTGTTTATAGAGATCAGCTGTGCTACCAAACATTCCTATAGCTTTTAATGCCGCGACTGCGAGATGCTTCTATTTTAGTCGTACAAAGGTCGACCAAAAGCACAAGCAAAATAGATACACGTAGCACGGACTATACGTCGTTAGCTGAAGATATTATGGATAATCTATAGGAAAAGGGCAACTAGATTTCATCTCCAAAAATATGCATTTAGATCAAACTCTTCTTATTTCTTTTCTACCAGCAGATGTATCATGCTTTTATTCGTCCGTGTTAGCCTAGCAATTCCATTGGGTACTCGATATTTCTTCAACGCAACGAACAATACCTTGGTAATTCTTCCAGAACGCAGAATATTAATTTCGTTTGTACGGCGTGCAAGAATGTTCCACGAAAGCTTATCGATTCGAAGGATATTCCATGAAACGTGACTGCGTTAATGTAACAAAGAAAACCAGCAGTGCAATTCGATACTGAATTGACAATCGATTGGGAAACACATTATTATGATCTGTAGATAAGGAATCGCTTTCTAAAAGGGGAGAGGGACAAAGGAGGGCCTGCGACAGTTTCATTCTTCTAGATACGGAATAAAATATGACCAATGTATTAATAACGGACCTATAGAAATATACCTTACGTCTTGGGAACAAGCTTACCCAACAGATATCGCTTGTATTTTAGATGCTTGCGGAGCAACCGTCGACCGGTAGTTAAATATACTTAATGACATGAAAGAATGAAACGAGAAACTGTCATTACCTGTGTAGAAGCGAACCGAAGAGCAAAAACGGTAATTCTCTGTCCCTTAGAATTCTCTACACTCGCCGCTCCATCGCACGTCATTCTTATCGTATTGTCCATGCATTCTTTACTATTTCACAGTTCTTTTTCTTCTCTTCTCCAAGATAAGTTATCCCTCTGTTGGCATAGCTGCAATAAACATACAGTTTCTCCACCGTCTATAAATCATTGATAAAGCTCCGTGTGGAGTAATTTACCAACTACTTTACCACATCTTTCTTTGCGCTATTCTTCGTAATCGTTCCATTGGAGAAAAGAGAAGAAAAGATAAGCTACGAATTATATTCGCATTTTCAGATGACAACTGTGTTGGATGGCAGCTACCAACGTATGGAGCCGTACGATGGGGAAGAGGAGGAGGATGGCGAAGACGACGACGAGCACGAAGAAACGCCACAGGAATCTGGTGTAATGATTCACGTGGTGCCAGAAGGAAACAAGGCTAGATGGAATCATATAGAAGATCTAGATTCGTTTTTTACAAGGATGTACCACTACCACCAGAAGCATGGATTCGCCTGCATGATGCTGCAGGAGGCCCTCGAATTAGGACAATTCATATTCGTGGTTACTTTTTCAACTTTCCTATTTCATTGCATCGATTACTCTGTTCTGTTTAAGTAAGGATTCGTTAAGAATATCGATACGACGAGTAGCGAATATTAAGAACGAGATTAACGATCGATCGATGGGATTCACTCGTTCTCATTTTTTCTTCCCTTTCGTTTCTGTTTGCAGGAACAATATAACAAATAGCACTTCGCAAAAAACGTCGATAAGCGACGCTGTTCTACCAGCGAGCGAATGTATAGCATCAATGGGCCCTGTCACTTGGATATGCATATTAATTGCTGCCATTTTCTGGATCTTACGATTGGTCAAAGTTCTATACCATCTCACACAGTTTTGGGATATAAAGTTGTTCTTCAATACCGCCCTGAAAATCGATGACTGCGACCTGGACAATCTGACCTGGCACGAGGTACAAAAACGAGTCTCAGAGGTGCAAAAGGAACAGGAGATGTGTATTCACAAACGAGAGCTTACAGAATTAGATATATACCATAGGATATTACGATTTAAAAATTACATGGTGGCTATGATCAACAAGTCCTTGTTACCCGTTCGACTGAAAGTTCCCGTTATAGGAGAAGTTATTTTCATGACAAGAGGATTGAAGTACAACATGGAGTTGCTACTGTTTTGTAAGCATCTTTTGCAACATAATTGGACACTGGAATAGAATACATAGCTAACAGGCGACAATTCTGGTAACGATAATAAGTTATAAACTTTAAGCTATTCTGTCACAGGGGGGCCTTGGTCGCCATTCGAGAACAATTGGCATCTCAAAGAAGACTATAAAAAGCTAAATAAAAGGCAAGAACTCGCAAGGGCACTGTCCAAGCATATATTGTGTGTTGGCATTGCGAATTTCCTACTTTGTCCGTTAATTCTACTCTGGCAAATACTGTACTCGTTTTTTAATTATGGCGAGGTGAGTGATCGTTTCGATTCGCTAGCTCATGTTTCACTTTGTTGGAAAATAATTTTTCTTCCAAGCAGATCATCAAGCGTGAACCAGGAACTTTGGGTACAAGAATGTGGTCTTTGTACGGTCGATTGTATCTTCGTCACTTCAACGAACTCGATCACGAATTAAATGCTCGTTTAAATCGTGCATACCGTCCAGCTTCGAGATACATGAGTATCTTCACATCTCCCATTATGACCGTGATCGCAAAAAATATTGCTTTCGTGGCTGGAAGTGTTTTAGCAGTTTTATTGATACTGACCGTGTACGACGAAGACGTCCTAACGGTGGAACACGTGCTAACTACCATGACCATATTGGGTGCGATGGTGGCGGGAGCAAGGGCGTTTATACCAGACGAGAACTTAGTTTGGTGCCCGGAAACTCTCTTGACCGCTGTCTTAGCGCATACGCATTACAGGCCGGACAGCTGGCGGGGCCATGCTCACACTCAAACTACGAGATCGCAGGTGGCACAGCTGTTTCAGTATCGCGCGGTCCATCTTTTGGAAGAATTGATATCGCCACTTTTAACGCCGTTTATACTTTGCTTCCATATGAGGCAACGAGCCCTGGATATCGTCGATTTCTACCGTAGCTTTACGATCGAGGTGACGGGCGTCGGCGATGTTTGCAGTTTTGCGCAAATGGACGTGCGAAAGCATGGAAATCCCATGTGGCAGACAGTGACGCAAAGCCCCATCGAAGACCGGAGCGCAGGATACGATAATCGATACGCCACTGATCCCGAGAAACACCAGATCCCAATGTCGGACCAACGGACGCAAGCAGAAGACGGGAAGACCGAGTTGTCGCTTATACACTTCACGTTAACGAATCCCGAGTGGAAGCCACCGAGTCACGCTGAGAATTTTGTAACCGCTTTAAGGGAAAGGGCTAAGAAAGAAGTTCACGGTGGTATGCACGGCGAAATCAATCCCTTTCTGGCAAGCTTAAACAGTTTGTCTGGCTTGGGACCGGTTGTGAGTAACGAATAGATTTGTAGACTACTATGCATATGTATATGTACATAATACTTGCTTCGTTCTCAAGCACGAGTCAAGTATGGACGTAACGTTTTCTTCGATAATTTTTCAGTACAACGACACAGTGTCGAATATAATTCGAAGCACAATGGTGAATCAAGTAGGGAGCGGGCCGTATACGAGTAACGTGTTCCCGAATTCAGAAGCTGCTACCTCAACGGCTACTTCAACCGCCTGCAACGAACCGATCGGAGCGAAATCTGCGATCGTACCGCATGCGGTTCAACGTGGTTTAAGCAAAACTGAGGGCCCCGTGCACAACGACAAAGGACTCCTCTATGGCTTGCAACAGGGGATATCGAATCAATCCTTGGGCTCGTCTATATTTTTATCGGGTCACGAGTTGTCCACCGATTTGTCCGCCCCGTTGGAACTGACCGCAGCCGATATGTCGCTGTCGGCATTGTACCTGCACGAACTTCATCATAGACAGGTACGTGGTTCTCGAATTTCCTTCTCGACACAACGCGAGCAAACCGATCAACGAAACGTGTCTCGAATCACAGGTTCGGAGAAGGGGCTATTATCCAGACACGGCCACGAGGAGTATATGGCAGCGGAGTCCTGTTCAAGAACTTGCCACGCTTCCCGAAGTTAGACAGGAGAGAGCGCCCCTGCTTTTGCATCAGGATTCCTCTATAAGAAACAACAAGGAATCAAAGTACAACTTGAACACACGTTTAGATAGCATCTGATGCGTGCTACATTCGTGCAGTGCTACCGTCACAATTTCAAGAGATTCAGAAACATTTTCGTTCCCGCTAGGACTTGACCTCCTCCTCGTCTGTTTCATAACAAGGGAATAACGCGAACGTTTACGAATCTGTGTTATCGATGTAAATACATAGTGTCAATGCACTATTGCTAATCGGCTAAACCCGTTCAGTAAAAAATCAACGAGATCGAACGAATGCCTAGTTTAAACGCTCGAAAAGGCCTACGCATCGCAGGTGCATTTCATGCTTCGTATGTCTATACGGAGGCGAGAACTACCAATTATTTTTCAACGAAATTCACCAGGCGAGCAACTTCGTCTGATCAAAATTCAATGCTCCCACGCCTTTCAACGATCCGATAAGAATTATCCTTTGAGTCGGGGACAGGATATACGTACAGTGTTCCTTGTGTTCAATTCCCAAATACATACGGATCTGTGCGTGCGCGATTGGAATGGTTCTCGATGCCCCGTTTCTCTAGTCATATCGAATTGCACGCCGTAGTATAAACGATTATTTATTCGTTTAACACAGTTACTCGATAAACACGGTGATTGAACGTTAATGGGTATAGGTACTACCCACTCGTTTCGAGTGCGCGAATATTCTCCTATTTTTAACATTGTTACGCAGTGCAGCTAATGATCGAAGCTTCAACTTTCAAACGTACATTTGAAAAACTTGCAGGCTGTCACGAGGCATAAGCTAAAAACGATTTATCTCGCGTTTATTCTTTCTTAAACGCAACGCTCAGTAAATGCAACTTTTTTATCGACGTCGGGTATCTACACGGACTCGTATGATACCAGAATCGTTTTGACTAGAAAAATCTTATATCAACATATATATGATTTTAAATAAAACAAAAAAAAAACCATTACAATTGCTACTACTGTTCTCATTATTACTATTATTATTTGTAACCTTGGGGTTATTTGTAAATTATCATTATGATAAATAAATAATGAAGTAAATGCGTTTGATAATGAAATATTATTCTACTACTTGAAATGCAGCCTGACAAATGAACGCTGGGAAAAAGATGACTGGCAAAGAAGATGGTAGCATTTGTAAAATATGAACACTCACCAAAGCTGTAGACATTCACCAACAGGTTGGACATCGGGAGATACCATGAAGTACAACCTTCGGTGCAATCGAAACATTAGCGAGAAGATGACTAAAAAGGATTTCGTGTACGATATCCGCCCACCGCTTCAAGCATCGAGGAAAGTATGTTACAACCTTGCTCGTATTTGCATGCCTCCCCTAGCCACACAGCTTCTGCACTCTTTCGTATATTAGCAAACGAATTAGCTTGTCACAACGCCACGGCATTTCAAACAGAGCGCTAATATATTAAAACGAAGATGACGCTACCGGTGCAACGGGACACAACATGGCGTCACAGTTGCCCGCGGAAAATGTTCAAAGAATGATGAAACCGGTAACAACGCGCTACTCTTCTGACCGGCACTAAATTTCGATGCGTCCGAATCGCGGGTTCGTCGCTTAATTAAAATTCGCGTTACTTGTCCGGCAGTTGCCGACGCGCTCCCGATTCTACACGGCTGCGAACAGAATCGAGTACCCAGCACCTTTGAAACAGTGATGACACGCAATCACGCTAATCGAACATACTTTTGTGTACCATTTTAACAGAATACTTATGAACAAAATAATTCTGTTCCTTGTGCACTTAATACTTTGGACAGCGCCACTTCTCTGCGCAATCTATGCGCTATACGGGCAAAAATGGAGAAATTTCGAGCGTAAGTTCGAAACGACCCGCACTCCACCGTAGCCATGTTTGAACTGACGCAGACATTGTGCGCAGAGCGCGGGTCACCGGCTCCGTCATCTAGCCGCGGCAAATTTCAAAATGTAGTTAGAAATGTCGTATTTATGAGATGCAACTTTGTACGTTTCTTTGGAATTTCCTCGCAATTATGATACACACACTGCAAACCTATTATAAAAAAAAAACCGTCCGTTTTCGACGACAGCAGTTACCATGTTCCCCGGTACAAGTTATTTAATAAGCACGAAAGTACGATAGCATGTTGTTTGGCGTAGCTACTCTATTCCCAAGAAAGAAACAGAAAAGAAAATGTACATGTAAAATATAGTTTCAGTTGGAGGAAGGAAAGTATCCAATCGTGTTGCCGCTACAACTCCGAAAGAAACAGAGTTCCGATTCAAAGTTGCCGCAATACACGGTCATTTCTGAGAAAGAAAATTGCAATGAAAACGGAGACGCGGTAAACGTAAGCTGTCGCGTTACTTGTTGCACTTTGGACGACCGGTGGTGCATGTTGTTCGAATCTTGATATAAATTTAATTTTCAATTTAATCGCCAAACGGATATACATACGTATGCATGTATAATTCAAAGCAATGAACAAATCTGCAGATTTCAGAGCAACGAATATTGGGATTTCAGTGCAACCTTTGCCACGAGCAAATCGCTACTCTCCTATCGCTCTCCACGCACATTAAATTTCATCGGCGAAGATATTGCAAGCATTGCTATTGGATACTGCTAGAGAACGAAACGATGGAAGAACATATCGCAAGCAATCATCGAATCGGCCCAGCTATGTTATAGCAAACATCTAGCGTGTAATAACCAAGCTGGTCATTAATTGAAAAATATTCACGTTATATAAATTCTCCACAACTCTTACTATATAGCCTTACTATTTATATAGAAACAACAATTGTACGAGCAATGTATGCACGCACACACACGCGCGCGCGCGCGTTTGGTCAGTATCTCGGAATGTTCGCTAACAGACTAGACTCATAATCGGTAGCAATATTGTGCATGCGTTTTAAATCGTGCCAGACTCCTCGCCTAACGTGCTCTTTCCGTTTGCTTTGAAATTCGTCACGAGAGATCGGGAGCGACGTGCTTTAATACAGCATGAACGTTGTTGGAACAATTTACGCAGCTGACAGTTTGTCCACGAAGTCGTAGATCCTCGGTCAATCGTTGAAAGTTCTACGAAAGGTTAATCGTTTGTACAACATTAGAGGCATCGATTCAATGCCAAATAGGCATTATCGAATCCGATTGGACTTCTAATTAATTGTGGTGAAAAATATAACGGGCCCCTTACTTTTCCAACTGTAACATCGATCGTCTTCAAATGTTTACAGTCAATTACAACATCAAGAGAATTCTCCTCGGAAAGCTTCATTACGTTGGCCCGGAAATTTTCCGCCGCGGGGAACGCAATAGTTTCCTCGGGTTCAATACGTATCACGCTCTTGTCTTCCGCCTACGGTATACAATATTATGTATAGATATATGTACATCCATACATACGTACAGTTGATGCGGTGCGTTACTATTTATTCGCGTAACGCGATTACCGCAGATAGAGTTGGTGCGTAGATTTATTTTACCTGCTGAATTTCGGTATAGATGGAGGGCCGTGCCGAGGAATACAACAATACTAACAGATTTAGTATTACGCCGATAATAATGCCCCATTCGAGTTTAAGGAACACGCAAAACAATAAAGTAATCAGCATCAATAGAAAATCAATTTCTGAAAAAGAAAGGAATCAAAAGAGAACCTCGAGGCTGACAATGAGATGGGCGATACTTACTCTTCGCCCGCCACAGCTCTGTGTACGTCTTAAAATCGAGCAAGTAGTACATTGCGCATATAATTAGGCCAGCTAGAGTAGCTTTCGGTATAAAGCGAAAAGTGGATGTCAGTAGACTAGACGCGAGCAAGACAAGACAGCCTGAAAGGGAAGTGGTGTAATTGAAAAACGTTTGAGCGAGAAAGAGCGACTTACCCGTGAATAAGCCAGAGAAAGTCGTTTTAACTCCCGACGAATAATTGACAGCGGTTCGCGTAAAGGAACCTGTAACTGGCATCGATCGAACGAACGAACCGAACAAGTTGCTCAATCCTAACGCGATCATCTCCTGTGTCGCGTCCACTGATTTTCCCTTTGCTGAACATGCATCAATTGTTCGAAATAATTCGTCGGAAATCACGGCCATGTAAGAGTTTAAGGAATGGCTGGCGTACCGAAAGCTTTTGCTATCGCCATGTGCTCGATCGTAGATACGATCGGCAGCGAGAAAAGCGTCGTCCCCATGGCGCCGGTTGTCTCAAGGAAATCGTACGTGCGATTCTCGACGTGGATCGTAAAAGCTGGCGGGCCGAACGGTGGCAATCCATTGCCCATTGATCCTAGAAATTTCCGAAAATTTCCCTTACACCGTCAATAACCCCGCGGCACATTTCTAAATGTTCCAACGATACGTATTCCAGAGGTGTCGCGATGTTCTCACCGGTCAATACGAAGGGCTCCTCCCCGTTCAGGTAAAATACATAGGCCGCGAGAATCCCTGCGATGACCACTAACGCATTGCGCGCAAGAGTAACGGTCCATGCAATTTTCTGTGGCCAAGTGCCGGTCCGACGTCCTGGTAGATTCTTAACGTTCGTCGGAAAAATTAGTCGAGCAAGAGGAATAAGTAAAGCAGTAAAGTAAACGACGAAACGAAAAAAAGTGTACCTTGAGTAGAACCAAAACCGTTATCGTTGCGATGCCCAGCAACGTGTCTTGATACCGGATCTTTTTGAGATTCGAAAATACTGCGGTCAAAGAGTCTACCAAGTCCTCGCTTTTCCCAGGTATGCCCAATAGCGGATTAAACTGCGTGCTGGCAATATTAATGGAAGCAGCTGCGGTGAAACCAGTGATCACAGGCAACGAGATGAAGTCCAATAGAAAACCTGAAACCCGTATTCAATCTCTTCAGTCTCCGGCTTCTTCTGTCCTTTTTAGGATACGAGGACAGACGAATAATCGTGGGCCGAGGCACATTTTCGCCCGCGTTTCGTGCACTCACCTAAATGCAGCAAACCGAGCATCGCAATGATGCAGCCCTTCAAAAAAGTAAGCAGCACAACTATGTCTGCTCCGTACTTCAGCACCAACGGCCTTACCATCGTTGCCATGATTGCGGTCGGCCCGATAGTAATACTATTGCACGAACCGAAAATAATGTACACGAATGACGCCATGAACGATGCATACAATCCATACTAGACGAATAAGAGAAGAAATGAAAAGGAAAGCAGAGGAAAGAAAATGAAAAGCTGCCAAAGGAATTGGCAGGAGCATGGTAAACGCGCGAAGCGTCTCGCTTAACTTTACCTCGGGACTTAATCCGGCAACGATACCGTACGCGATACCCTGTGGAATAGCGGTGAGCCCGACTGTGAAACCCGCCAATATATCTTGGGGTAGCCAGGTGATTTTGTAAGCTCCCAACCACGATAGAATCGGCAGCCTTTGTTTCGTGTACGCGTAGCAAGCGTGTACACTGCACCCGGACACTTGAAGATAGAAAAATCGAAGCAACTCGATGTACCGGTCACGTTTCTCGTAACCGATCGCAATTGACGTAAAGACGAAACGATTCGCAGACTTACTTTTCTCGCGAAACGTACTCCTCGTGCTACTCGTACTCCTCAACATATTTTCAAAATGATATTCAATTCAATGCAATATCGTTACAGCACGATAGACTGTGCAAGTGTATACGTTGTCCGTGCAGCAACCAAATCCCTGCAAGCAATCGCGTCGAAGGCTTCCTAATTTCCAAACTGTTGTCGGTGTCGTTGAACCGGTCTCCTCTGCCTCTTACGTCGACCGCGATTAACTTTCGGACGATAGACAGTGGCGGTCTAAGTTCTCTGCAAAGCACAAGGTATCGTTGCTCCATATGGTCGAGAAATCGACGAAACTCTCGTAACACGTATTTATCGCAGTCACCCCTTCCACTTTTCCGCAGTCCAGCGATTCAAAGTTAACAGTTATACACGCGCATACAGTACGCAGGTATGTACTTGAGTCCACTTTCGTTCGAAACTTATTCTGCGCGGTCCGCGAGACGATTTTCTTCCGACCTATACGGCCCCTACGTTGCTGAACAAAAGAAAGAAAAAAAGCAATCGTGTCGCTAGCATGAATGCAGTTTTGGAGCTTTTACAGGAAGCAATGACGTAGCAATATTAAAATACGATTTAATATATTATTGTAGTTGTTATTCGGAATTATTTAACCGATAGTTGATTCCTGTCTTGGTGCCCCCGCATCTATTGTAATCTCCAACTATTATTATTATTATTAGACGGATCAAGACTGCGCGCAGATAAAATTTTCAAAAATCTGGTGATCGGAACCGACCGCGAGTGAAAAGGAAAAGCATGTATGTATGTCGAAGATAAATGCGCGAAATTGTATCCAGACTGTATGTAGACAATCAAATTATCTGCCAATCTAACGTACATCGAATAAAACGATTACCCGTTTAATAACGCGTCTCTCTATCTAGACAAGATATCTCCATTGATCGGGCCGTTCACTGCTGATAACGTTGAATACGTGATGAATAGAGCAGTGATCGATCGAACCGAAAAATCCCGATTCGACAGTCCTCTGGTAACAAGCGAAGGGAATAAGGGGAATAAGGGGAATAAGGGGAATAAGGGGAATAAAAGAGTGCTCGTCCAAGGCAGGTTCTACGCGTACTAAATGTACATAAATACGCGATTCATCCACGGATATTACGAGTGCAGATTTCACTTAACAGCACGTGTACATGAATGGTGCACATCGATGCATTCGGTGCGGTGTGGGGTTACGCTCGGGCAAGCACATAGAGATAAATGATAGAGGTACACAGAGATACGAATACGTTTACTCCCTCGTTCGTGTCGACCTATCGTTATCATTCTTCCTCTCTCGCGTCTTGGCCTTTCTCCGTCGTACTCGGATCGTACGAGCACTATCTGCATTTTTCTTCTCCCCCCGTTCCAATCTTGTCCAACCGCCCGAAGAGGTCTCGAGTTCGTAGACGGCGAACCGGTTAACTCCGGACCATCGGCTACTCTTTGCGCCGTCTTCAACAATTTATTGGACGGCGAACGATCTTGATCGCGCGAGACGCTTGCGTTTTCCTTTTCATTCGACGACTGCGATATCAGTACCGATGTCTGCAACCGGTATACATATTAGATTAACCTACACCTGTATTACGCTCCTAATCGGGACGATTCTCAAACGCGACACCTTCGATCTGGGAGTAAAGCGTGTCCGGGTAGGCGCAACACCTTCGAAAACACGAAAATAACATGAAAATCACTCGAAAATCGTTCGAAAACCACTCGAAAATGATGGGAGAACGTTCAACCGGTGCTGGAGATACGACGATCAACGATCAAAGTTCGGCGACGCAAATATCACGTCGGCCGCGTGGATTTCGTAGTATGGGCGTGCTCGATTTATCAGTCGAAGGGGGCAGAAGAGAAAAACGTGCTGGAGGAACGAATCGCCGGGTCATGATAACTCCGCAATGGTAAATGTCATTGCTAAATCAGACCCCCAGCAGCAGTGGCATCACGTAACATTAGATGACCCCGGTATGAAAAATATATTTTCCAGTACGAAGCAAACACGTATACACGAGTATGCGCGTACCGGAGACGACGCGCAAGAAAATCGCTCGATGACTGAATCTGTGAGCAGATGCCTGAAAATCGTCGTCCAATGTCGTCGCTTAGGTTTGCGTTAGATATCCATCAGTTCTAATAGCAAGCGAAATAATAACGAGAAACTGTAGACCGTAGTCACGATCACGCTTGTCTCGGGTTAGGAGCGAACGGCCGAGTGGGGACACTGCTATAAGAAGATAAATCACCAACGAAGAGGCAGTTTGCTGTTGAATAGCCGTCCGGAACAGTACCGACGTGTTCGTTCGGCGTGAATTTTTCTATCAAACCACATTGGAACGCCGTTCGTCAGAGGTACGTATGTACTATATTAATCGGCCGACATTCAATCGTTCGTTCTAGCTGCCCGCAATTTCTTTTCTCCCGTGTCCCGTCGTGTGCACCTAGAGAATTGTGCAGGCTGCGCTTTCTACACTCACACTTGCGTAACCGGTGATCGTTATTTACGTGTTCGTGGTACAAGTTCCAGCGTGGTACAAACTACGAGGAGGAGTCTCTTCCGTGCACTGCGTACGCAACGCGCGTGTCCTGTTGGCTATCGCCGATCAGTTGGGTGTAGCAAGCTACTCCGAAGACCCGTGGCACGCGCCAAACAACTAAAGGAATCTTGTTCGCTGTTTGTTCAAAGGTAACATGTCGACCACACTCGAGAGCGTACTGATTAGCGATCCTGTGGACGCCTGCTGCAGCGAGCTACTCGTTCGTCACGGCATCCCGGTCACCACGAAATACAAGCTGACGAAGGACGAGCTGATAAAAGAGTTGCAGGTATGCGCGAGTTCGCTCCCGCTCGCTCTCCCTGGTCTTTGCCCCTCTGCTTTTCGAAGAAGGGGGTCAGCTTTGCCTGATTCTGCATCGATCGGACGTTTCTCGCTGAACCGCGACGTGCATTCGATATATCAGTCCAGTCAGCGTGATCCGGTTCGGTCGACGAACGCGAACACCGAATTCCTAAGTCATTGTCGTCCGGTTTCGCCTTTTGGCGCAGTCATCGAGAAGCAGCGAGAATCAGCGAGAATCAGCGAGAATCAGCGAGAATCAGCGAGAACGGAATGCGATTTCGATTAGCATAGGAAATAGAAAAATGTGTCTTTGACAGAAACACGACGGACTGATCGTTCGGTCGGAAACGAAGGTGAGCAGCGAGGTGTTCGCTCATTGCCCGAATCTTCGGGTGGTTGGCCGTGCTGGTACAGGCGTGGACAACATCGATCTCCAAGCCGCCACACGGAACGGAGCGATCGTCTTAAAGTATGTTCCCCTTTTCTCGCCTCTTAATAGACAAGGGGAGACCAAACGAACGAATTTTCCAGCACACCCGGTGGCAACAGCATCAGCGCTTGCGAGCTGACCTGTGCGTTCATCTCTGCCCTGGCAAGGAACGTAGCCCAGGCTGCTCAGTCATTGAAAGAAGGACGATGGGAGAGAAAAGCGTACTCCGGCTGCGAACTGCAGGACAAGACGCTCGCTGTGCTCGGCATGGGTCGCATAGGTCGCGAAGTGACACGACGGATGCAAGCCTATGGAATGCGGGTGATCGCCTTTGATCCCCTCCTGACCTCCGAGGACGCGAGCCAACTCGGCGTCGAGAAACTCTCTCTGGACGAGATTTGGCCAAAAGCGGATTACATCACCGTGCACACGCCTCTCATTCCGCAAACGAAAGGTAACTAAACCTCGCCGCAATGTTTCGACAAACCGTAGACCCGGGGAAACTTTCTTCCTTCTGTCCCTAGGTCTGATCAACGCGTCGACCTTGGGGAAATGCAAAAAGGGTGTGCGTATCGTGAACGTTGCTCGCGGTGGCATCGTCGACGAGGAAGCGTTGCTGAACGCGCTCAAGGCGGGCCAATGTGCCGGTGCTGCATTGGACGTGTTTGTCCAAGAACCACCGACGAACCCCGTCACCTTAGAGCTGATCGCACACCCGAAAGTCGTTGCTACTCCGCATCTAGGTAAGGCGTAGCGGCGCTCTTTCGCGAGTCTCCTCGAATCTCAGAATCTCGTTAATCGACGTTTCGGTACAGGGGCGAGTACCCAGGAGGCTCAGGTACGGGTTGCCGAGGAGATAGCGCAACAATTTGTGGCGCTCACAGGTAAATCGACCGAGTACGCGATCACTGGTGTCGTGAACGCCCCGATCTTGACCGCCGCGATGTCGGAAAAAAACGCATCGTGGGTCGACCTGTCCAAGATGCTAGGCTTGCTGCTTGGTCGACTTTTGAAGGGGAAGCTGAACGTTACTGTGCGCGCCAACACCATCGGCGATTCCGCGATGCGAGAAAAGACGTTCGTTCAGACTGCCGTTCTACTTGGAATCCTGTCGGGGCAAAAAACGAGCAGCGGCCTCAATCTTATAAACGCACCCACTCTAGCTCAGGAGATAGGAATCAACGTCCAAGGAAGCAACGAGCCAGCCGATGAGAATGCTGTGATAGTTGAAGCAGAAGGCCACTGGATCAAAGGTAAGCCTCGAGCAACGGATTTTTACCGAGGTTCGCTAGAACCATTTTCGTCCGTATTACTCCTCTCCCTTTTTTGCAAGGCACCGTCCGCGGCAACGAGCCACTCTTGCTCTCCTTGGACGACGCGATCTTCGCTCCTGGCATTAGACTGGGACAGCACATCTCCTTGTATCGGTCGAGCGACGTGCACGATGTAGCGAAAATCGTAAACGCGTTATCCGCGAGAGCGATCAA
The DNA here is from genome assembly GCA_963969485.1 of Nomada goodeniana. NCBI lineage: Eukaryota > Metazoa > Arthropoda > Insecta > Hymenoptera > Apidae > Nomada > Nomada goodeniana. Next base: position 127,075 of record OZ018306.1, on the reverse strand, counting down.
CCTTCGCAACCTGAACGCCAACGGTAGCTGGACGATCATCGAAACCGACCAACAAGTATCTTTAACCGTGCAAGGTATCGAGACTTTCTGAGATCTGCCGTGCCTTGTTACGGTCGCGATACGATTCACCTGCCCCTTTACCTATGCAACCATCCGACCATCCGATCATCCAACCAACCAACCGTCCATCATCGCACGAACAAATAAATATTGCCAGTATTTCTTTCCCGCAAACTTCATCTATCGGCGATGCGTAGTCCAATTCTGTTCGTTAAAATCGATTTGGTATTTGGTAGCTAGCATTGGAAAATAAGGCTACGATGTTGTACATCTTCTGCACGACGATTGCACGTATAGCAACGAAATGTCGTTACAAATTTTATATGCGTATTAAAACCATAAACGTACAAAAAATATATCTGTGTCCATGCACATACATATACACATACATGTGTATATATCAGTGCGTTCGTGTGCGGCACGCGCGAGCGTGTACGTGTCCATATGTGCATGTATGCATGCTTAAATGCATGTTATACCAGTATTTGTATTTTTGTACTCTTAGTACTTGAAAATAAAATATTCTATTAAAAAATTGTTCGTATTTACATAGACCAAACCTTCCCAAATGTCCAGAGATCCTTCAAACGTGTCGCTCTCGCTCAGGCATATAGTTGAGCATGCCCTGTGTGAAAAATCCAATGCAGCATCAGACTTGCACGTTTTTTGCCATATACGCGGACAAACATTTTACAAAACCGATCCACCTTAAACGCAACATACAATTCTCTGCAGGGAAGGCCGTTTTATATTGCATCGTAGCTAGTAGCGCGGCAGCAGCTAAAGGTAAAAACTACGCCATCCTGTAAAAACCAAATAAACTCAGAATCTTGTCGGATAGAGGTACGTGAATAATCTCCCAGACTTGTTCAGGGACTAACCTTAACTAACGACGGTAGTTCTCGCCAGAACTTATGATTAGGTAGCATCTCCCAACCAGTTGCACCCCTCAGTAATTTTAAACTTATAGCTCCCCCGATAAAATATATTCCGGCAACCACGGAAAAGTATATAAGCATTATGGAACCAGTGGAGAGGTCTTTAGTACCCAGAAGTGTTTTGCAAGCGTAAGGGGAAACCACTGTTAAATACTGTAGCAAAGTAACAGAAAGTTATCTTCTATATACCAAGGGGTGCACGGATCTAATGTGATCTTGCAACCTCTCCCCGCTTACGTATTCGCCGCTATTGGCCTCGATGGAATCTACCAGCATGGTTGTTTGGGTGCAAATATTGCAACAAACTAGGGCTATAGACGTCCTGTTTTTTCCATGACGAAGAGTCAGCTGTGGCGTCTTGGAACTATCCAATTCTGCAGTTATACTAGTTTCGTTGGCTGTGCCCAGACTGAAAGTACGGTTTTCGTGTTCCATGCATAGCTGAAATAAAAACGATGCAAGCATTGAGTGGCAACCAGGGTAATGCATTATACATTATTCCAGTATTCCAATGTTTCATACAGAGACACCACGACATTCGGTTGTGTTATACTCCGACAAAGGCACATTTGAGCAAGGATGAAAGTGAAAGGTGTAATTGCGGTCCACTGCAGTTAAAGGCCTGAAACATTTGGCGTCTAAACGATAGAAAACTAATGCGTAGAAAATGGAGAGGTTAGAATATACCGACCTCGAACCATTTAGTGGCAGCAGATCCAATACCTGTCCGTTAGAGAACATGCACGAACAAGCCGTCGATTGCTTACATTCCGAAGCCGCTTCCTCGCTAAACAGCGTCAGGAATATACCAAATAAAAGCACTAGTCCATTCTTTCCCATCATTTTAGATTCTAAACGATTCCCCTTGCGAACCTGTTTACTTTTCGACTAACCCCAGGATAGCCACTGGAAAATGCCTATGTTAAAGACAAAGCCATCAAACCTACTAATTAACAAAAACAACTCAATCCATCATAAAAGTTCGTAAATCAATTGCAGAAAGCCAATAATTAAGGAATGTAGCCCGTGTGATTTTAGTATGACCCATGCGTTGGATTATAACCTGTACGTCGAGTCAAGTTTATTTAACAGCAAACCCAACAATTTATTTATTTACATTCATAATTAAAAAAAAACAAGTTACTACAGTTTCAAAATCGCGAAGCCACATTTTTGTTACTCTTCTTAGTATAATAAATTATCCAAGACTGCAGCTTGGAAATTAAGAGTTGCTCCCCTGCCTTTGCTTTCGCTCCCCAAAAACCCCTTCCGCTCCGCTGCAGCCGCTTTTATGGCGACTAACCAGTTGTCCGTAGTTATTATTTAAATTCCTTTCTTCCTTATTTTTTTCCGTTTCTTTCGACACCTCATAGATTACCAAATACCTACTAGAAGCCGAAGAATAAAATTTATAATTAACATCGCCTTTGGTAACCTGTCGATAACGCTGTCTGTGACATGGAAATCGAACGAGGGCTCTAGTGCTCTAAAGGCACACGATAGGCAGATATGTGGCGCCATCTCGCGTTTGCGGCCTTTTCCTGGTTTGCCGCGCCTTCGAAAACAAAATTTCTGGATAACATCGTTAATTTAAAGAATTGGGTCTCTCTCGGCTTCTAGTGCGTATTATTAAACCGGACTGGTCTTCAATTAAACCTAAGGATCTTAGCTTTACTTTCCATGAGGTAACGACACCATTCCATCTGCATTTCCAAAGTTGTAGACAAAGTTAAAGAAATATTCTGTCCGTCGTAAAATTATCTTAACTGTTTAATTGTTTATAACAAATGAACCATACATGGGATAATGTTCACACCTGTTGGAGATGGTAGCCAATGCCACTGGCTTTATTTTATGTCCTTTGGTCATTGCTGTACCTAGTCAGGAAGGGTCAGTAATCCCATTTGTTTATAATTTCTTTAAACAAATTGAATTGTTTGCATTCTAGTAGGCCTATTGAACATCCTGCCACTGTACTACGTGTTTAAGGAATTGGAATTGGACACTGTGCCATACTGCTCCAATAACAATAATTTATTATGAGAAGTTCAGTTTTTAGCGAACTTTGATCCGCTGTAGGTTGCACGCTTGCAATGTAAATGGACAAAGATTCATTGTGAAATATCCTTTTGCCCAGGCTTTATGTTCCATTCAATTTTAAATTAGGTGGGCTAGGCTAGCTTGAAATAACGTTTGGCTTTTATAGAGGTAGACTGTTTCTATATGAAATGGTGTTTTTGAATAAGCCGTCAATTTCGAAATTAAATTAGCTTTTTAATTGGGCTGGCAGCGTTTAAGCTAGTTGAAAGTGTACTTTAAAGTGCAAGAGTCGAACAGGTCATCGATGCGTTTTTGGCGTCGCGACCTGTGGCGAAGGCAGGAGGGAGAGGAGCTGCAAATAGCTAAACTCTCGATCCCTTTCACGCTGCTCGTCGGTGAGCTTGTCCAGAAGGATCGGGCCGGTAAGCATGATCAGAGCGGCACCGATCGGTGCCATGAATACGATGGTCAGCACAGATATTCTGACGAGGTCCAGAGCCATTTCGATTTGCTCGTAATCCCCTTGGTTCCGCAACCGTTCGTACGCCATCGGTCCCAAGGCAGCCTTGAAGTCGGAACGTGGATCATTCGGAGAAATCGGTAGCGGAAAATGGTAGATGGTGGTGCAAATGGATGGTGCATCGATCGGATGAATACCTGTAGGGTGCCTTTTGGTAGCCAACAGACGACGACGAAGAGCCGCTGTTTCAGCGTGAACGTGGTCCGCAGGGTCAACAAGTAGGCGGTGATGCTTCGAACCTGGTGACACAGAAGGAACGTAGCCGAGCGAGAGGAAACTGCCCCGGAAAACTCACCATCAGCCCAAGCGCGATGCAGAGCAAATGAAGGAAAAATCTGGCCGGGGACCACTCCGCGAGTTCAATGTTGGCACCGATAACCCCTACCAGAATCGGTTGCGCAATCTGCCAAAGGATATGCGCTGATCGGCGGATCGGTTCCGTCTATGTAATGATTCTGGATTGGATTGGATTGGATTGGATTGGATTGCATTGGATTGCATTGGATTGGATTGGATTGGATTGGATTGGATTGGATTGGATTGGATTGGATCGGATTGGATTGGATTGGAATGAATCGGATCGGATCGGATCGGCGATCGATACCACAAGACACTCACGTCGAAGGAGGGCGACAAAATCTTCCAACCGATCATGGCAACGAACGACATGACCAAGCTGGCCAGGTATCCTCCACCGGAGATGGTCAAGTTGGCCGTGGCTGTGGTGCACAGCAAGGATCCAAGTACCAAGCACGCCATACGACACCAGCCGGCGTACTTCTGCCTCGGTGATCGGCAATCTAATTCGTTAATCGTTAAGCAGGTAAGAGAGACGGGGGTGGAAAACTCACGTAACTCCTGTGTGGAAAGAAGACGAAGCAAACGCCCAGGGAGGCTCCGATCAGGGCGCCTATAATCGTATCGCGAAACCCGGAGGGTACGTAATACCACCATTCCGTTCCACCTTGGTCTGAAATTAGCGTACTGAGCGGGAAAGGCGGAAAGGGGGGGGGGGAAGAGGTGGGAAAGGTGTGAAATGTCGGGGAGCATATCTACCGTCGGCGAAGACAATCGTGTAGCAGACGGAGAACACGGAGAGGATGTGCACGCTGTCGACGCAAGACGCGGTGCAGAGAATGGTGACGATCCCTTTCTCGTCGCCGTAACCTTGCTCGACCAAAGCCAGGACGCAGTTGACGGTCATCACCGGCGACATGCAGCTGAGCACGGTTCTTCCAGACGCCACGACGCGTCGAAACACCGGCATTATTATTGCATCCATGTACCCGTATACCTAGATGCGCTTACCCGGCCATAAAGGACCAGTCCCAGCGATACGACAGGATGCCCTTGCAGCACATCGCGAGCACCAGCCATTCCATCGTCGAGGGAACGACGGCCAGAAGCATCAAAAAGATCGGGTGCATCTTCAAGCTGGTGGTGGAGAGTTGAAGACCGACGCGTATCATGATGAACGTCAGACAGAACGTTCTGATCTTGGACGCCGTCGCGACGCCGAGTCCGTCTCGTATGTGGTAGAGCCCCGAATTGCCAACTATCATTCCAGCGACCAGCATGCCGAACACCGGCGGAAGATGCAGATACGGTATGGAGGACAAGCCGGTGCCCAGCCACGACGAGAAAATCAGCAAAGCGTACAGACCGAAACCGTCATTTTTCGGTAGCATCGTGTCCCCCAGCAGAAAATATAACACCGCCCATCCCAGCGTCGCCAGTCCTGCGCTCGTCGCCAAATGGAACAGCTTTGCCCACGTGAACGATCGTCCGAGGTGCCTCGAGACCGGCTCGGTTACGATCATTTCTCGTATCAGAGGGTGGCATATGGTTACTCGGTGGCAGCACGTCGTATCCTCCAACTCCTTTTCCCTCTCCCTAGTCCGAGATTCCTCCCGCGGCATTCTCCTGCGAATCCCGACTGATTTGCTCTCTGCCGTCGAGGTTAAATCTTTCGGCTTTGTTTCTTCGATTTTTCGATAATCCAGCGCAACGCGACTCAGCTACCCTCAGCTACGTTGCTCGTTACTAGGGCGCGTTGTCCTTTGCGTTCGCCGTTTCGACGGAAACCCGGCAACAATTCGAGCGTGTACCATTGCCTTGTACCGGGTCTTTGACCCGAGTGTGCAAGCGAGCCACTTAAATCACCGATATTGGATTTGTGTCTGGCTGTGAAAACGCCACTCTTCGAAAATGAATATCTATTTTGGTTGTCGAAAGGACGCAGTCGCCCGTACGTACCAATAGCTGTTCGGACGTCGGCGTCGAGTGGATTCCAGGTTATTGAACCTGCTCATTGATCCTTTTCCGTACACATCGAGGCGCGTTTGCCGTCGAGTTACCGCGAGCGACGCCTACTCGCCAACACCTTCAACCCCGAACCCCGAACCCCGAACCCCGAACCCCGAACGCGATTTAGCCGATAAACCTTCTTCTCCTCCTTACGTCAGGAGCGTTCGCGTTGCGCGCAATCTTCTCTCCTTCCATACGCAAAGCCCTTCCGCGTTTTTCGCTTCTCCATCCCCTGCTCTACGTTGCAACGCGTTGGCGCGTATGTGTCCCCGTCCCTCTCACCATTCCTCACTCTCAGTTCCTCCCTTTGTACGCCCGTTAACCAAAGATACTCTTTGTGCGTTTCAACTGGTTACCAGTGCAACGTGTCTCGGCGAACATTGTTCTCCGCGTTGCTAACGACGTATCCACGCGTCCCTGTCGACGCATTTTCTCCTCGCCTAGATCGGATATCGGCCTCTCTATTCTGAAATGTAACAGTGAAATGCATCGGGCCAGGGAGCGTGCCGAAGTTTTCTAAGGTAGCCGTGGCCGTGCCCGATTCGCGCACGATCCCCTGCGTACGGCGCCGCTTACCTTATTGGCGACAATTTCAATGTCGAGAAAGGAGCGAGCAAAGGGGTAGTCGAGACGGGGGGACGGAGCAGTAACCGAATACATAAAGGGACCGAGTTAGGAAGCAAAGAACACGGGGAGAGGCCTTTCTTCTCTTGATGCGCGCCTACTTAGCGAACACGGGTCTGCGTTTCTCGTCGCACCCGTGGAAAGAGCACCCTCCAAACTGGCCGTAACGACCGGTAACCCCATCCTAAACGAAGCCTTAAAGAGGCAAGGCCAGGGTAACCGTGTAACAAGAGGCTGTGCAAAGGGGTTGAAGGGCCGCGAAACCATGAAGGGGAAGCACGGCCTACGACTACGAGAGCACGGTGTGACGTGGTTGTATTGTAAGCCAAGAGTTTTCTTCCACTCCTCGTACTCCTCCTCCCTTCGTTGCATTTCCATGTGTGTAAACCTCTTTCCCGCCCCTCGCTGCCCGCCGTCTGTTCCACCCTTCCTGCCCACCTTGCCGGCTTTTCGTCCGCCACCCTTCCCCGCGTCGAGCAACGGGCAAACGATCAAACCGGCATCGTAGGTAGCGGCGTTGCTTACCTGCTGCGTTTACCTATCGGCTGGGCTACATAAGCAAGTTTGCAAATTGCATACCCGTTACTACGATTGCGCACTACGCGCATATAACGTGCACGGGGTAAATTCTGTTGACGTATCGGAATCGGAGCGGCACTTGGGTACTTGGGAGCGTTGAAAGAAAACGTGCAGGGAAGGAAAAACGAGGGTGGCCGTGCTACGAGCATGCACATGTGCATGCGCGTCTCTTGTCTGCCCGAGTACATCCATATGTACGAGTACATACAACGGCAGGAAACAGAAAATGTTTATTCTCCGCGTGCAGATTAGTTTTCGTCTTGATTTTCATGCCCATTTCCATTTTCTTTTCTCGGTCATCCTCGTCTCTGCTCGCCGGCGCTTACCGACCAGTGCTCGGAGGTGGAAGGTCCGCCAGAGGCGTGTACGCGCGTTACACCGACGCCGTTCGTGAGTTCGGATGGTCGTTGAGCCGATGATCCGACAGGTAAAGGCCTCGACGAGCGAACGAACAAAACGGATAGGTGGTAATGGACGACGAGGACGACGAGCGAATGGAACGGAGCGTCGCCGTGAGGTTTGGACGAACCTCGTCAGGAAAGGCAGCGCCTCTCTTCGGATACATACCGGGTTGGCTGTTCGGGCGCACTCGGTTTTCCCTGCCACGAACTTGCCAATGACTGGCGCGTCGTGGTACGTAAGTTCGCGTTGCCAGTCACCGACGAAGCCTGATCGTCTACGTGTCCGAGACCTCTGGCTGAAATACCGTGTCCTTACTTGCGATCGAGGACGCTCTTTCGAATCGTCTACTCCAAACCCGACAACGATACCCGAACGCTCAATTGCCCACTCTGGTGCCGATTTACCGTGCAACCATCGAGCATGCAGAAAATTGCTCCGAATTTATATCGATCCGGCGTTTCGGCCAAGTGAATACGGACATGTAGCTCCGCGGAGTTGTGTAGCGTCGTCGCCACTCGTAAATTACGCGCCACTCGTCGACTTCGCTTGACATGTGTGTGTGTTCCGCTACATTGGATTATCGCGTCGTCTTAATAACGACTAATCAGGCGCGCGTATCGCGCTAAAAAGGTATGCCTGCGCTTATTCTATTCCGCCACCAACGACCCACGACCCACGACCCACGACCCACGACCCGCGGGCCCCTTGCCCGTAACACCTGATAGACTGCGGTTGCGGTTCGCGTTGCCTTCAAACTAGACCAGCGATTTCGCCGTGTCACCATCCAGCAACGACTCTTCGTCTTCCTTTCGAAACACCGATTCGCCCCTACTTGTTCCCTCAACATTTATTGCGGTGATCTTGAAAAATGGCCGACGCGTCAATCCCATTTTATTCTACGAACGGACGGAGCAGTGACAGAAATGCATCCTCGGAAGTCGGAAACTAACGATACGTACGTAGAATGGCACAGACGTATCTCGTACTTGGACATTAGAGTTTGCGCGTCCTGGACGTCCAGACGTCCCGTCATCCTGTTTCTCTTTCTACAATGCTTGCGAAACTCGATGCTATTTTTCGCGGTTCTCTGCCGATCGATCGACGTTCGTCGAGTTGTTGAACCGCCTCTGTGTCGAAAAAACGCCTAGCCTTCCACCACACTTGCAATTTCCTTCGCCATTTCCTACTTCCTGCGTCGCCGATCTCGTCGATGCACGCGTTTCTCCATCACCGCAATTTCATTTTCTACAGACATACTTCAAACATGTATAGATTTTGACAGAGAGAGAGAGAGAGGGGGGGGGAGGGAGAGAGCGTGATTGAGGGAGAGGGGTGGGGGTGGTGTAAGGTAAGGATGGGGGGAGGGCGAAAGGTAGTCGATGCTGTAGCTTACGTAATAAAAGTGCTTGCACGTCGTACTACATACGTACTTCTGATCGTCGCAATCGCGCTGATTCAGCTTGTGCTCCATCGCGATTCTTGAAAGCATCTTACCTTGCCGCATCTTCAAAGCAGATGGAGAGCGATGGGTCTACAAATTACTAATCGATTCTTATCCTATACGGCATACACTTATTTCAATTCGCTTCGACTCGAACGAGGCATACGCCGAGATCGAACGTGCCGTACAGCAACGTCGCACATCGAAGTAGCCTGACAACGAACGACGATTATTAAAAGTGACGCTATCCTGATCACCTCGAGCGAAAAGAAGCACGCAATCATTGAACGTGACCTGATTTATCAAACTTATTCTTAGACAGAAGCATTCGTTTGAAACGCTATGTTCGCGCGCGTGCGTGTTTGACATGCGCGTGCTTCGTCGACATTTTCACAAAAATACGGAACGTCGGAGGTCCTGCTACGCACGATATTAGTAAAGTAAAAATTCGGACAAAAAGTATGGACCGAATTTTACTTGCGATAGAAACTGATCAACGAAGCATCAACGCTAAACAGCCGGCGAAAGCTCTTTCGAATTTCGGAGCAAACATCGGATGCGCCCTGCAGATTCGTCGAAATGCGATCGAAGCACCTAGCCTTTAAACGCGCGGTCTTGACTATTTTAGGGAGATTTTATTAGAGAGCAGGAAAAAGATTTCATTTGCGAGTCGCCAGCTGAATGAACGAAAGCTGCCTCGAGTGATTCGAGCGTGCCAACTACTTGATCTCGTCCGCTGTTATTCGCTCGGCGGATCAAGTTTTTCCAAAGAATAACGCGATCCGCCGTTTACCGTCCTGTTTTCGTACGAGCGAACAAAACGAGCACGCACGTATCTATGCGGCACGCGGATGCTGCGAAAGCGAAGCGCGAGAACATCCTAGTCGTTTCCTGCAATTCGCACACTCCCTCGACACCCGTCTGCTCCACTTTCGAGCACGGTTGCTCATTTTCGGAAGAACATGGCACATAGGGACGTGGCAGCGGAACAAGTGCTACGTCGGATAGTATTCGCTCACCTTTCTTACGTCAACTTTGCTTTTAGCACGCGTGGGCCCTGGGTACAGAACTACGCAATAAAAAGATGACGCGATCTCATACGGCATACGATATACACGAGTGACGGCTGCTCCTCTTCTTCCCACTTTGCCACCGCACTTTCTTCTCCATCGGTGTACACTTGCGTAACGTTCGTAACACAACCCACCGAGCGCTACGATATTCTCAATTCTATCGGGACACGAATCTCTTTTTCCACCAAAGGGAACAACGTGCAAGTGCGTACCTTCGAACTTTGGTAAAAGCGAGCCGCAATCAGTCTTTCTATCAACAGACTTTGAACGGAAACAAATATAGCAGGGAGCTCCCTCGGCCCTTTCCTGCTCCGCTAGGTTTGTCGCATTATGCCGCATTACGCCGAAGCCTCGGTGAAAATGTACGCGTCCTAATTACGCCACTCGTGAAATCGCTGCGAAAGCTCTATTATAAATTGCATTCAAGGAAAGCAATAAAACGCTAGGGACAATCCACGTGCTCTTGCTTATATGTAGGGCGCAATAACCGACCGATAGGGCAAAGCGTCGAACAAATCCAAATGTTTCGCACCTTTTCAACTTGCCAAAGCCGATTCGCCTTATTGATCGAGGACGCGCACCGCTTCCTTCCATTCGCATCAACGCGTGATGCTGGATTGATCTGATTACCACCGCAAACTACATACACATATACATATACATGCCGTTACGCCTACCACATCGTCTCATTCGCGCTTAAGCGAATCGAGCAATGTTGAAAAGCACTTGAAATCTTCTCCATCGATTCTAACAAGAAGGAACGGACGAGCAAACCGTCGATGGATGGATGGATGGATGGATGGATGGATGGATGGATGGATGGATGGATGGATGGAAGGATGGATGGATGGATGGATGGATTGATGGATGGATGGATGGATGGATGGATGGATGGATGAATAAAGATGAGCATACGCTTCCAGCTTGGTCTTGTAAAATATGCAAGCTGCAATCACAGTCTCTTGAATAGAAAAGGTCGGAAAGAGGCGAGAAGGAGAAAGAAAACTTGGCTAAGGGATAGCGAGCACGAGAAGCGAGGCAGACAGAGAGGAAAGAAAGAGCAAAGGGGTGGTGGGGCGGTGTCAGAGGGAAAGGGGAAAGGGGAAAGGGGAAAGTGAAAAGAATGGCGAGTGTGGGATGATAGCAACGGTTGAGAGTAGAAGTAGAATCGCGAACCGAGACAGATACTGGCTGGAAGAAAGGGGTCCTGAGAGGGAGGACGAAAGAGAGAAGGAGAAAAGGAAAAAACTGTACCCTCCGCGCGTTTCGAAGAGCAGCCGTGGTAATATCGCTGAAACTGCGAGTCCTTCCTCGCCGCGTTCTGCTGCGACCGCAAAAAATGTTCATAACTAGCCGATCCCTACAGCACCGATACCCTGTCCCAGCTATCCTTCCCCGATTTCATCCTGTTTTCATCAACCTTATGTAACACGCTGGCGTAGATCCTTGAAAGTAGATCTGCATCTATAATATTTGATAGTTCTAATGCCGATCTCTCTGTTTCAGGTCGGGGGTATTCAATGCCCGATGGCGTGGACTGGGACGCAACGCTGGAGAAATCCTGCTCCGGAGTAAGTAGGAGTTTCCGTAAACAGAGAAACAGCGGAGGTTTTCCAACTTTCGAGAGAACTGGCAGACGAAATCGGAAGACAAAATCGCCGGACAAAAGAAATCAAAAGAAATCCGATTTCGAGAGAAATCGAGAGAAATCGAGAGAAATCGGGAGAAATCAAAAGAACCGAAAATCCTAGGCAAAGGCTAGGCAAAGGCTAGGCAAAGGCTGGGCAAAGGCTAGTCAAAAGGGTTGTAGCAGTTGACTACTAGTTACGAGTGTGTACCAAAATCTACGCGTGTACTCTTTTTCTCCGCTTTTCAAACTCGACAAAAGGCTGAGAGCTCGTGTCGTAAGACTCGTTCGATCGGCTTTTCCTTTACTACGTCAACGAAATTCTTCGAATCAGACAGTTTTTCTCTTCCAGCCCAGACTCTAGACTCTAGACTCTAGACAGATCTAGTCTCTTGAAAGAGAAGGCGGTTCAAAGTGTTCGATAGGTCGGATTAATTATCCGTTATTGCCGCTTTTGCACAAAGCACAAAGCACAGTAGCGCGAATGAGTACAGAAATGGGATTGAGAAACCGATAGACCTCGTATAGACGTGTATACGTATGCGTATACGTATACGTATACATGGGTATGTCGAAAAGAGTGGATGAGAGCGGAAGTGGGTGGAAGAGAGTAGCTGCATCGGCAGCAGACCAATTAAACTACTTATAGGGCAGCTTCCATCGGCTCGACAGCCAAGCGGATCGATTCGGGGTGAATAACTTTTCTATGACAGGGCTGGATCATCTCTTTCCGATCGTCGGGCCCTTCTCCTGCGCGGTCAGTTTCCCCGAATCATCAATAGGGATCATCGACACTCGCATTGCGAACCGTAGAGAAATACGACACGGCGCGGCGAGGGAATTCGCGTTCATCTCCGTTTAATCTTGTCATTTCTTGACAAAGATTTTGCGGGATGCATCCCCCGCGGATCAAGTTCAATGCCCTCCGCCCGTGTCCCCGTGTCCCCGTGTCCCCGCGTCCCGACAGCGGACCTGGGCTGGTGTCAGCTAATTTTCGATAATTCGCAGCACCGAAACAATCCTAGCAATCACTAGCGATTCCATTATCTCTGAAAGCTTCGCGACTAATATTACCTCCGTTATCGAAAATCGTGTACCCTTCCTAGTCGGCGCGCGCTACTATTATTATCCAGTAGACTAGTAAACGATGCCGCTCCTCTCAAGATTAACGAGCATTCTCAAGCCGTAGCAAGCCGTTTCGACATTTTTCGACATTTTTCGATTTCCATTCGAAACGACCTTTCGCCGACGCCCTTTCCTATTATCTAATTCGAACGTAAAAGTTGATCCAGCCGCGCAATTCCGGCGTCTAGGTAGCGCCTAACTCGATCAAAAGTTTCAGAGTTGGCCCTGAATACGATTAAACCATTAACCGCACCGTTAATGTAATATGCTTCGCTCATGGAACGCCTGCAATCTGACTGCTCCCGATCGATCCATTGGAAATTGCTGCCTCGAGGACTATCGATCTCGAGATAGAGCGATTCAGTTTTAATATGAATGACCGTGAAGCAATTTCGTAATAACGTTCAACTTGCGCCGAAATAGGACGCGTTAAATCAAGTGGCTCTTCGCCCCTCGCGACAACAGGCTGCAAGAAATGTGCCTCGATCATAAACAACGAGATACGCTCCAAGCACCAATGCTCCACCCATGCCACTGTGCAACTGTGCAACTGTATACGGCACTCGCCCGTCTAATTCCTTTTACGCGATCGATATTGCAATTTAGGTCGACGAACCCGCTCTTGCATCTGAACTAGTCCCTCCAGCCTGTTACTATTTAACGTTTCCTTTTCCCTTCTACAGCTATTCTACAGCTATTCATGCATGTGCATCGCGATATAAACATTTTATCGGCGCATCCATACAAGCTGGTCATTACGTCTGTTAACACGGCTGTGATAATGCGATAAGATAACCGGTCGCGGTGTACGTATTCATACGCACTCGTACGCACTCGTACGCACTCGTACGCGTACGCGTGCATGCGCGTTCATGCGCGTTCGCACTTAATGCAAGCATCCCAACATCAATGCTCCTATAGCCTACATATGTATGTATGTACATGTGTTCGGGAGCGACGCAGGGACACGCGTATCGACATCGACCACTGACCCATATCCGAAAACGGCTGCGCCACTCGATTCGTCCATTGAACCACGCGCAATTTCTTTCGCTCCTGGTTTCACCCTTTCGGGCATTTCCCCGGACCGTTGGAACGGATGCGCGTTTATCGTCTATTCCTTATAAACGAAACCTGAGAAGCACAAGACAGCTGCTGGATCATAGTTGCGCTTTCACCTGCTCCCATCGTCGCACGATTTCGGAAACCACTGACATTTTCACCGACAAAGTTTGTCTTTCGCTGCAGCGAAGGGGAACTATCGGTCCCCTGGTCCTTCTGCAAACACTCCTAATTGGAGGGCAATCCAGGGACAAATCCCGTTCGCAAATTGACGCGTTTTAGAAGCAGAGCCTAGAAAGCTTGTTAAAAAAGTTTCCTCGTCTCTTCCTGAATGACATTTCTATTAATTGGCCGCGTCTGGATCGTCGAGCGGATTGCTGCCTTCCGCCTTTTTCCTTTCACGAACTGGCGACAAAGGTACCACCCGGGTTTCACCGAGGGCAAAGAATGAAAAGAAGGGATGCAAAAATCAGGGGTGTGCCGAGTGCGGGCAGAATTTCGCTTCTGCGTTGCATACCGCATATCGTATATCGAATATCGCGTATCGCGTATCGCGTATCGCGTATCGCGTATCGCGTATCGAGTAAAGCGGGCAGAAAAGGGGCACGATATCTAGCTTCCAAGTATATGAAAGTGCGCGCGACTTTTCTGTCACGGTGAAACGGCGACGGCGAACGTTTGAATCTCGATGAAAGCAGAACTGGACGGATCTGAATGATTATTCGAAATGACGAATTTAGCGCGCGAAGGATGTTTGCGCGATGGCGATGTTTCCACAATAATTAGTAACTACGGCTACACTTTGTCGGCCGCAGACCGCATTGCGTCAGTACACGGTAGTAGATTCGTCGGTACAGTCTCGCAACTTTACCCTCGCTATCTTACTCGCTACCACCCTCATCGGCCGCCATCCAGCGCTCCTCTCTGCGCCCCCTGACCTCTGCGCTTCCTCGTCCCCTCCGAACCCTTCGGATCTCTTTCGACCTCGTCCAACCCCAGCCGACCGTTCCTACTCGAGGCAACCTTTCCTCCTCTCTCCCTTTCGCGCATCACCCTTGAGCTTTTGCTCTTCACTGCCAACCACCTCAACCTCTGTCATGCCTGTCACTGTCGCGTCGATAGGACCACTGCCATTATCAGCTACGTCTCCGTCATCGTCTCCAACTCTTGTCGCCTGTGCGCTTGGTTACAAAACGAATAGCGAAACGGCAAACCGCTGCGGCGTGCCGGCCGTCCACGTTTTTACGTTACAATCTTGTACAGGATCTCTATAGAATCGAACGATGCGTTTGTTCCAGAGGTGACGATGTACAACGATCGATCGAGCTGCTGGACAAAGTGCTCTCAGAGTACGACGAGCACGAAGCAGAGGGCGAAGGTGGTGGAGTCGGCGTCGCGGTCGACATCGGTAGTGGAGGTGGCGATAGTGGCGGTGGCGGTGGCGGTGGAGGTGGAGGTGGAGGAGGACGGGGAGGAAGAGGAGGAGGTGGCGACGACGGCGACGGCGACGGCGGCGACGGCGGCGACATCGGCGGAGGCGGCGGCGGAGGCGGGGATTGTGGCAGCAGCACCGAACCGAGTATTGGTCTCACGCCCGACGACGAAAGTCCGTCCTTAGGTATCTTTGACCCCGCTTCCATTCCATTCTACTCCGTCCTCTACGCTACAATATCCTCGGACAAAGTGGTCAAGATTGAAAACTATCGACTCGAGCGTGTTAACGTTCACCACTGTCTCTTTGCTAATCGTTTAAGCCACTTGTCCCCCTCCGCCTCCGGGCATTAAACATTTGCCTGGGAAAATAAAAGCACCGATCCTATCGTGAGAAACAAAATATGTATGCATACGAAACGGGATCTGGTTCGTCGCGAAACTCGCTGACATTATCGCGCGTTAACTTTCTAGTCGGGCCCGCTCGCGACGCGATCTCGTCGAGAGATCGCAAAGCGGAACGATTCCAATGGAGCAGAGAGAAATGGAAGAAGCGAAAGGATAGCAGAATTGTGAATTTCCTCGAGAAAGATTGATCGCGTTTCAGAGAGCAGATCGAGGTGGTAGAAAGTAGCATAAGAAAATAGATGGCCGAGCAATAGTAATTACTAAATACTAATTATGATGAATCAGAAAATGACGAGCGTACGCGGTATCTCGGCAGGACACCAATCCGAGGACGACGGTTACATGAGCATGAACGGACGGAAAGCAAAGATGGCTCTGATAGCGCTGCGGCCAGTTCCAGACTGCCCAGAGCCACAGGATCTCGCGGGTATATCCACGCAAGAGTTTCCACCGCCGCCAGAGGAAGCGGAACGAATAATTTCTACACTGCTGCCAATGTGAGTCGATAGTTTCCGTGAAGCATCCGTGCCATCCGGTTGTCCGCGCGACTCCCGACGCGCGGCCCGTCGAAGGTCCGTTAAAAGCGGCAATCTATGCGCCTCGCTCCACAGGGTATCGCCGGGCAACTCCACCAAGAGGAACGGTCATTCCTCGGGCCGACGAAGCGGACGGCAGCAGTGGATAATAGCTATGGAGGACAGCATACGGGGAGGGAATGGTAGCGGCGTCACCACTCAAACCACTCTGGTGAGTAGCTATAGACGATCGGTGACGACGATTTCGGATTCTCATTGGATTCTTACCGTAGCCGAAGACGCGACACCAGAGGCCGTACGGATGGGAGCATGGTAACGGCGGGAACCGGAATTTGCCGGAACCTGCGAGTCCCCCGAGCAAATTCGCCAGCTTGCCGTACGACGGCAAGGTGACGTTCAGCTGGATCCCGCCGAGGACGAACCCGACCACCGTCGAGAAGCATCGCGAGGTTAGGCGACGATCCTCGGACGAGACGGGCGGAGTCGAGACGAGCAAAAGAAATCATCGGCAGAGCTTCGAGAAGGACCGGACGTCGCACTCGCGAAAGCATCGGCAGAGCAACGAGATGACCAAGTCGAACAGCGTGGAGGACAGGCTGCTAATGAATCACGAGGAGCAACCCGAGCAGAACGGCAGACGAAGGACCGACTCGGACTCGAGCGAGGGTAGATTCTCGCGAAACTCCGAATCGGAGAGATCCCCTATACCCCGCTCGAGTTCCGTCAGCGTCGAAAGATTTTCGATGCGAGCGACCTGCGGTTCGTCCGACTTTTCCAGGGCGAACTCGACCTCGAACGAACGATTTCACTCGGACTTTTCGATAGCCGTGGCCAGCGCCAGCTCGAACGATCGGGTCTCCGTGCCGACCTCCGATCCCTTCTCGATCCGAAATCTCGACTTTGTCTCCTTCTCGTTGCCGACTCGAGCAGACTCGAGCGAGAGGTTCTCCGCGCCCACCTCCGACAGGTGTTCCGAGGAGCACTACTCGGACATGTTCTCCACGAGAAACTCGGACTTTTCCACCAGAAATTCCACCGACTTTCGGACACAATCGGAGGAGGAACGATTCTCCGACGACTCGTTAGAGGAGCTGCTACCACCTCCCCCGGCGATCAGCAAACGGCACTCGATCGCCTGGGAAGTGCCCTTGGAGGACGATCCACTCTACGCGCCAGGGAGTACCAAGGTGATTGGCAGACGGCGACGGAAGAGCAGCGACGTGTCCAGTAAGTTGCCTCCCGAGGCATTTCTTTTTCTCGCGAACTCTTCGTCTTCCTCTTCCCCTCCCACTTCCGATCAGACCGCTGGCCGCTCGTAAATACTTTGTCCAACAAATTTCCAGGCGTCGGATCGGCATCGAAGCTGCGCGACTTCGACGACTGGCAAGATCCACGATTGTCGACTACCGACGACGATCTAGTCTCCCCGTATTCCGACTCCTCGACCAACGATCTGGATCAAGTACGACCCGAAGAGTTAACGAAAAACGGTACCTACGTGATACGGCGCGGTCGGAAAAAGGAAAGAAGAGGGTTGCCGAAGGTCCCCAGCAAAACTAAGAGCTTGTCCTTCGAGAATGGCGCGGAGATCAGGATGTCCGACGCGAAGCGATACTCGAGCACGTTCGACAACATCAGAAGT
This sequence comes from Nomada goodeniana, assembly GCA_963969485.1. NCBI lineage: Eukaryota > Metazoa > Arthropoda > Insecta > Hymenoptera > Apidae > Nomada > Nomada goodeniana. The sequence continues at coordinate 109,260 of OZ018306.1, read as the reverse complement.
CTTCTGAGGGAGAGCAAAATGAGCGAAAGTGAAACCGCGGACGATTCGCCGTCCGAGTTGCCGTCGTTGCTGGCCGTTCCACCCGACCTGGCCCGAGTGGTGTCGCTCCCAGCGATCAACGACGAGGCCGGGATCCGAGCGCGAGAGTTGGAGGTGACGGTAGAAGAGGAGGAAACTTTGGACATCTCGGACAAAGATGCGAAATCGCGAGGGATCCTTCACCCGGCCCGGCCGTCCAGCTCTTTGCTCTCGCTGCCCTGCGTCAAAGCGGAGCAGCTCGACAGAGGAGGCGCCCTTGGGAACGGCGAGGGGCGTGCGGCGTGCAACGGCCTCGCAAATTCATCCTCGAACAGTAGCTCGAAGGGATTCGTTTTCGACTCGCTCGCCAAGAGAACGAGGGCCGGCGAAAGGGTGATCCCCGAGGAGGATTCCGGTACGAGGAGGTCACCGATGCCCAATCTCGGCGCCGAGCACCACCGAGCAGCCTCGAAAATTCCTGTCAACCTGCTGATCGAAGATCAGATCGTGAGGAAGGCGTTGAAGGAGAATCGCCGACAGCTCGAGAAAGTCAGCGACGCTATCAAAGAGATCGAGAGCGTGAAGAACAGCGAATCTTACGCAGAGTGCAAGCAACGATGGAGTCGAAGCGCGGACGGCAGGCAGGCCCCGGCGAAGAGTGACGAAACGGAGGAGCGAAAAGGAGCGGAGAACGCCGGTGGTCGTTCCAAGAGCCACGAGTCGGACGTGGACTCGGACACCGCGTCAAAAACCAGCGCGGAGGCAATGGTTTTCGATGGAACTAGATCGAACGGGAGCGACGACGGGAGCGGTGACGGGAGCGGGGACGTGATAGACGGATACCCCTTGGGGAAAATGTTGCGGGCAAACGGGGTCGACGACCACAAGAACGAGCAAAAGCAGATCGAAAACGTGATCGACGCGATTCTCGAGGATTCGAAGAACCCAGAGTTTCAGGTAAGCACGATTCTGCGCGCTTGGCCTTTTCTCCCTGCGCAATAGATTCGAAAGGATTCTCGGAAAATACTTTGCCCCTTCGTTCAGGTGAGCGTCGAGGTCCTCGACTTTCCTCCGTTACCGCCGTCGCCCGTCGAGGAAGCGGACGAGGACAGTTCGGACGTGGGCCAGAACGCCGTGGCTATCGCCCCGAAGGCAAAGAATCACAGCAATCGCACGATCGAATACAGGCCCAGAGTGCCCCCGCATCGCGGACCCGCGAACAATCATTCGCTGGTGGAAGCTAAAGATCCGCAACAGCCGTCTCTCAACACTAGATCCATGGACGCTGGTTTTTCTCGGGGTAAACGAACATGCACCGCGACCAACTCCAGACGAGAGGTGGGTTTACAGCATTCGAGTGGCACACGCCTCCCAACGCCTCGGCCGAAAGGAATATCCCCGTAACGCTTGCGCAACAACTTGTTTACAACACGAGCAGATTTCCTTCGGCTTCCCGGTGTCTTTATTCGTCGTTATTTCGTAGCAGATACCCGTAGAACGACGGACTTTGCCCACGGACTTGCCAGGACCTTCCCGGCGTCGGCCTTTCGCCAAGAGGCACTCGCCGTCGGCCGAGCTGTGCTCCTCCTCTGGTACCGACGGTTGCGGCAACGGTACACCGGCAAGCGGCCCGTCTTGCACCGGAAACATCAACGTAGCCGGCCCCAGCAGTGGGATGCAGACCTCTTGCTCCCTACCGGAAACTCCGGTTTTCGCCCGAGGAAGCGACATTCCGAGAACGCCGCAGCACACCAGCAATCCTACGCAGATGCGCCGGCAACCTGGTTGGTACGCTCCGACGACGGCTACCACCGGGTGAGAAAGCCCCTCCCATATTAAAGCCTCCCATTTCCTCGTCGACACAGCCAAGCCGAATCAACCGCTCGCGGTTCTAGGTACCGAAGGAACAATCCGGGTCTGGAGCAGGCGATAATGGGCACGGAGCTGCTACGACTAGCCGGTGGACCGAATCGCGGCTGGTATCCAACGCGAAAAACGAATCAACCACGGCCGGCCTCGATCGAGCACCTCGAGCGGCTCAACAGCGCGTACGAACCGCGTCTACCAGCATCCGGGGAGCAGAGGAAACCGTTGACTCTGCCGACAAACATCACACCGAACAAATACTTCGGCCAAAGTAAGCACAGCTCCGCCTCCAGCACTCGCGAGGCGCTACGGAGGGTCACTAGCTTACTCATCAAGAAAGGTAAGCGCTGGAATTTGCGCTATTGCAAGAGGCCCCTCGATCGTGGTCGGGACCAATCGACGCCACCGCGATCCTTCGCCCCTTCGCAAACCAACTCGGTGTACCGCGATAAAACCGCCCCACGTTCTATTACGATACTTTCCATCCTCTTTAGCCACCCGCTCCACTCCGACAAAATAGCCTAACCCACCCCCCACCCCTTAACCAATATTGCTACGGATCGTTGGATCGTTGGATCGTTGGATCGTTGGATCGTTGGATCGTTGGTTCGTTGATCCGTTGGATCGGGGAACAGGACGGCAAGGCGACAGGGCAACGGGACAACGGGACAACAGGACAGCAAAGCGAGTATCGCTGCAAACGTGCTTTTCAGAATTACGACCGATAATCCCTGATGGATCGCGACAAATACTGTTTCGAACAGTGTCGCAGGTTCTGTCGCAGGTTCTGTCGCAGGTTCTGTCGCAAGAAAGAACCCGTCAACCATCCGAAGCATTACCTTCGTTCTTACGATGACTCGTACGCTGCTTTCACGATTCTCCTCGATAAGATATACCATCTTTTTATATTTAACAATTTCGATAACGCGGGGGTGTCGATTTGCATTTCCTTCCCAATAGCGCGTTCTCGTACCGTGGTACGTCGGACGAATCGAATGATGAACCTCAAAAAATATACATAGAAAAGTGTGCATGCGTGTTGGCGCACGTCTGCATACATACGTGTATTTTGCAATTAGATGTGCAGGCGTGCATATCTAATTGCTCTAAGCAGGACCGTCCAATTGCTCGCTACGGCCATATATCTATGTACGTACGCAATGTGCGCTTCGCGCTCCAGTCTATCGAAATGCGAGCCATTTCCCATTCATCGATTTCGAGCAGCGAAATTACGCGCAGCCAAATGGTTCGTGCCCAGCAAGAAAAATTTCGCCGACGTCGACAGAGGAAGCGGCCGCTGTCGCTGTTGGTAACGGATCAATACGTTCCTGCGTCCCAAGAAACCACCGCTCGAACCGCATTCTTTTACGTAAATTTTTCTTTGCTCTACGCGCAGAGGGAGAGATTTTTACCATCTTTTCCAATCACGAAATTCCCCTGCGGCCGACAATGTTCTTTCAAACAGGCGAGCAAGCACCTTCTCTGTACGTCGCGAATCTTTATTAGCCGCGTGCTCGACTTGTCCGCGGTATAGTCGCTAAGCGGCATCGCAAACATTTCTTCTCGTTAAAAAGTGAGGCAAACGGTAAGGTTTTACCGTGCTCCTCTAAAACTCCTCTCAAAGCCAGTTAAACACCAGTTACCTATAGTGTCGGAAAAATCGCCGGAGAAAGAATAGGTAGCAAAGGGTCTGAAGGTTGTGCGCTAGGGGGCTGATCGGCGCGAGCGGGATAATGTTTTCAGTTTGGCTAGTAACAGGACGAATGGTTGTGAACGGGTTGCGCTTAGAGTAGGGATCGTGTCGGAAGCCGGAAGGACACGGAAAGGGTGACTAGTTCACCCCACATGGGGGTGGTGGCAATCGTTACTCCCGTCTGCTGCGAGTCTGTCTGGCAACCCTCCCTACTCAACCAAACACTGTCCCCACCAAACTCGGCTATGATCGCGAGCACGCGAACGGCCAGGCCAGTTCTCGCTGGCTAAAATTTCGCCCCACAGACGGAAAGTATCGAACCAGAAATTCCCCCAAATGCATACCTGCCTGCTTATTCTATTAGTACTCGTTATCGCCCTCCTTTGCGCAGTCCCATTTTCCTTCCTTTCCTCCTACTCCTGCATCTCTCTCGCTTTTACCGACGCGCTCTGCCTCGCTCATCTTATTGTTCATCGTGGCCAAGGAAAATATCGTAAACCACGTTCCTTATCCACGATATATATACATACATGTACATATTTTCTCTATCCTGTCGAAATATATGCGCCTTGGAAAAGCATCGCACACCAGGAGGGTAGCCGTAAATGGATGCACCGGCAGATCTAGCCCGCGTACTGTGCCCTGGACGTATACGAATAGATTACCCCGAACGGAACGTCAGCTGGCTTCAACATGTCGCAGAGTTGGACATTCTTGCTCCTTCCTATCGCTCTCTCTCTCTCTCTCTCTCTCTCTCTCTCTCTCTCTCTCTCTCTCTCTCTCTCTCTCTCTCTCTCGTCGAAACTAGCGAACATTTTTCTGCTTCCGGTTCCCTTCCATGCGTGTGCATATGCGTGCATATACGTGCATATACGTGCATAGGTGGCATTAAAATCTGGAAACATTACGCTTATCGCTTATCACTTATCGCTTATCGCTTTTGCCTGACAGTAGCCCCTTGCCTTGCAATGCTGAAACTCTCAGCCAAGACCACGCGTTTTGTCATCTCGCGCCACTGAGTGAAACAAGATATGGAGAGGTTATTATTATCCTCCCAGAAATAGAGCGGTGAAAACGTACAAGTTACTGGTGGCCGAATAAACGTTCAACGAAGAAGATGCAAAGGACGCTGATTGCGTGCATGGTTTACCGTTCGTGTCGCTCCCCTATTTCAACGCCAATTCATTTCCAATTTCCATTTCCCGGTACGAACCAGTTGACCAAACCATAGTATCGATCTTACGGTAGAATCGTGTTTGCAATTAGACAAATCGGAGCAGTCGGCTCGGTTTTCCGATCCTTTACTTATCGCGGAGATCGTTCGATCGATCGTAACGCCAAACGTTTCTTTCCCTGTTTCAGGAGGTGGAAGCAAGGATGCCAAAGTTGGCAAGGACGGTGCCCCCTCGTGCGGCCCATATGCCGGTAAGTTCATTCTTCACCCTTTCATAGAAATCTGTGTTCCTATTACGAGCGTACTTTCTCCGCGAGCCTCTTTTTCACGATCCTCCCTATTTCTCCTCGACACGTTGCGCCTCAAAATATTCTTTCTCGTTGCATCATCTGCCTCCAGCAGCGGCCCTATTAATGCTCTGCTTATTTTTAAAAGCACCTCTTGCCGAGACGAACGAAGAGCTAATAAGAATGAAATTGATCGAGATCGAAAGCAAACCGGGTTGCAGATTATCAGAGACCGGACACACCCAAAGTTTTGCAGCTAGTACGCGCGTTGCAATGGCGCAGACTACCTATTGGTATTGATCTATACGCACCGTTCTCTCATTCTCGTTCCCTTTATCCCTCTTCTCTGATTCGCAACGTCGCGTCGCGTCGCATCGCATCGCATCGATCTGCCTTTTTTCTTACCACATTTTTCCTTCCTTCCTTCCTTTCTTCCTTCCTTCCTTCCTTCCTTCCTTTCCTTCCTTTCCTTCCTTTCCTTCCTTTCCTTCCTTCCGAGTACCGTATTTTCGATTCGAACAAAAACTAATCTACCCACCCGGTTATCATGCAAGGCAGAGACTGTGTGTGATCATAGCTGTCTTTTGACGTCCATCGATTCGAAGGAAAGACCGGAAAGGCTATCGATTGTTATGCTGTCGGCAAACAATTGCCAGCACTTCTCCTATTAACATATAGCGAAAGTAAAAACGTGCTTGAAATGCGCAAAGCATCCGAGTAGATATATATGTATATGTATACACACGCGGCGCACACGCATGCCAGTAAACCAACAGGTTCGTTTGAATCAAAGGGCACATATTTTGCGCGACAATTGAGTAGCAATCCATGGAGTAAAAAAATAAGTCGATCAACACGCCATGCGACATTTCTGTTTCAGCAGCCGAATGCGGAGATGCGCCGAAAAAGAAAGGATTCTTTAAAGGCTTCTGGAAGAGATCGCGCCATTACTCGTTGGAGAACCAATAGCCCAGGTCAGGATGTAGGGTGACGGGTATGCACCGACAGAGACACGCGACACGACAACACCAGCAATACCAACAACGTGTTGCTACCAGTGCTTTGACGCACAGTGCTTGTTGCTGCATCGTGCAGTAGTCTCGGTCTCGCTTCGTGCCAGAGTCAGCGATAAGGTTCGCGTTTCTTCGTCCATTCCGTCGACCCCTTATATCCGGCCGATCGGCGACCTTCGACTCCTCGTCAACCTACGTCAGCCTCTGGGTAAATTTTTCTGCGTACCTTACGTTTCCGTCTCTCGATTTTCTTCTACCTTCGTTATTTCCGTATCCAACCCACCCCCTATCTGTTTCCTATGCATACAAATCGATTTACTTTTACTCTCGTTTCATTTTTCATTATGTATTTCGCTACGCTCCGTTCAGTCTCGTTCGGACAGACGTCCGCCGCAACCCGTTTCCTCCTTCTCGAGGAACTTAGTTGATTGCGCGAAGCGCAACAGAAACGGCACCGCGAGCCGCGAGCCGCGAGCCACGAGTTTCTTTCCCTCTCACGTTGCCCGAATCAACCATGACCGAGTCGGATGAATAAATGTCCCACTACCTATTCGAAAACTTTCTCTCAAACGCGATCTTAATCGCTTGGTTTGCTCGCTAAATATGTACTACACACTTTCTCTTTCGATTTCAATACTAACCGCGCGCAGGAATGCTCCTCACGCTGTAGGTTTATCAACAGTTGCAAATTATTCGCTTTTGAAAAAACGGCCGCTACTCCGTGTATGTTTCTAGCAAGATAAACCTTCAACGTTACCCTTTTTTCCCGAGCGAGAAGTAACCGCAAGCTTGCATAGCTGTATCGGACGCTGAAGGGATCTTAAATTGAACGATGCTTTTACTTTACAGAGGTCCACCGTTTCAGTTCTAGTAGTCTCATTGGAATGGAACGTTAAATGAGTCGAATGGAACGGGCAGCTATTCGATTAGCACTATCGAAATATCCGCTAGACGGCTTTTCTTTTCTTCTCTTTTTTATTCGCGCAACGACGGTCAATGGTTATCGTGTTTAATCGTACGATCGACGAATCAAGTTCGTTTGCAAACATCAAATCGTACTAGCCATTTCTTTACCATTTTCCTTGTAATATAGATGCGAAGCGTGAATACGTTTAGGAAATACGTAGAACTAACTATAAGCTATCTTGTATTCAAGATTCGAGTATTTAAACATGTATTTTAGTCGGTATTAGATGACACACTATATGGCACAAGCAATAGAGAAGGGAAAAAGAGTGTAGAAGGCGTACAAATGCGTGCATAATCACGACAGTTTCAACTAGTGTTCCCGATTTCTCGATATTTTTCATTTCTCGAGAAACGACATCCGATTCTTGCCGCCCGAAACATTCTATCAAATTGGATCGTGCGTTGCACGATCTCACTTTGGCGTGCGTTCCTAGCATTTATTATAAATTCCAACACACGAGGGCATCTAACATTGTTGCCTGTAGACGAGTTTATACATTCACGATCAACTACCAGTACACCTAGTCAATTTGAATAAACAGAAAATCCATAACCGAAAATTATGCAAATCTCATATATTTGCAATAATTTTCGTCAGCTTGAGTTTCTCGAGAAGGAATTGTCGCCAAGGAACACTAGTTTCAACGAAACGATAGCGTGTGCAATCTACTTATTATAAAATAACTGAATCAATTTATAATTGCACGTTTACGCGGCTCGATCATCCTAATTGTCATCTCTGCCGCACTCGTAATCATTACCCTCCTACTTCTTATCGCTTCTTTTCCTATTTCGAACGCTATCACCGATGCCCCGATATCCACTATCGCGCTATCGTTATCACTTCAATCTGTTACATATCATTATTTATTGTCTCTATTTATTTCTCAGTCTTATATCTCACCTTTCATCTCTGCTGCTTATGAAACAATTACCTCTGTCTTATATTTATATCCCTCTGCTCCTTTCTATCGTCCTTCTTCTTATTTATTGTCATATTGTGTTCCAACGATCGTCGTTCTTATCATCCGTAACATCTTCGAATCAGCTGGCAAAATAATTCTGTGCGAGCAAACTGTCGCAACTCGCCGTGACATGCACGCAATAGTGGCTTATTATTATTATTATCATCATTATTATGATAGAAAGCTGGCATTACTTATCAATATTTTGTGCGTAGCGCGTGTATAGAAGGAGACAAAGAGTGCGAGTAAGATTGAATAAGAATGAAACAGAATGAGTAAGAAAGAGGAGAGAGTACGGGTGTATGGTATGTGTCAACGTTATTGTTGTATCCAGTAATGTAAGAAAACGTAGGGAAGATGACACTCGCAAAATTATATTTGATATCATTTTGAAAGTCGCTTAAATGCCAAAGATTGTCTCCTGGTCTCCTGATCTCCTGGTGCATCGGGAGTTTGACCAATGTGTACACCAGTCTTTGTACGTTTCCCCGAGTCTCGTATCTTTTTCTCGTTTCTTTTTCTCGTTTCTTTTTCTCGTTTCGATCTCGTGCCGATCAATCTATCAATTATACGCAACGTTCCCCACGAATAATCGGAGTAGCAAACCCATCGGGAAACTATGAAACTTGTTCCTGTATTGCCAATTGCTTTGCATTTGTGCATAACTCGGACAAATTCTGCCATTCTCGATCCACTTCGGTGTATTCTTTCGTTTCGATATTTTACTGGCTGCATCTAGAATCTAGAATCTAGAATCTAGAACAATCATTCGGACGCTTTAAATCTCCATGAAAAGTGGAGAACAAAGGACGCATCTAAAAGGGTAGGAGTTGCGAACTTGCAAAAGCTGTGCTGCTTATTGCATTAGACGAACGCGCACAATCTTGTTACAAGGTACAAGTATATAGCAGTTTTTCTTTTTGTAAATAATAATTGCGAATTGCGGTAATACGGGAGAGGGGACGCGAGGGAGTAATGGGCAGCTAATAAAGTTTCGCGACCTGTGCTGCGATGAAAAATCGCATTAAAACTGTGAGAATGATGGGCATTCAAGATGCATCGATCGCGTGCTGCTACAATTACCAGTTAAGTGACCAGTTACCAGTTACGAGTTACGAGTTACGAGCTCGAGAACGCGCTGGGTGCTTTGCCGCGCATTTCTTGCCACGCGTGCACACCTACTACCTGATAAAACTCTAATTCAAAGGTCTAATTTAACAAAAGTTAAGCCTACTCGAATTTAATGAGGAATCATACGAACGTTTTCAAAGCAACAATGCTCAGATCGCGCATACGCCAGCAGGGATTCGACTGCCTATCCCCATACCAGCCTTTCTTTCCCTACTTCCATTTTCCAATAACCCTTGCATCCAGCCAACAATTTCTTCGCCGTATCGTTTCGTTTCGTAAATGGCCTCATTACCGTCGGTCCGAATGCCTATATAAAAAGGAAGACAGACGCGAACGGTAAGAAGAGATTGCGGAACGTTTTCGTCGGACCAACAGAACTGCTAGGGTAAATAGAGAAAACAATGTTAAGGAATTACGTTACAATCGTACCGGCATCTAGTGCACCTGACCAAAGTGTCTTCGGTGAACGAACATAAAACTGGAGAAGACAACGGAAGAAGAGTCTTCCCCCTTTTTCGTCTTTCGGATCTTTAGAAGGATGATTAGGAAAATGTCTACGATATACGATGCAACGGAATGCGCGATATACATGTATGTACGTATAAGCCGGCGTGCAATGTTGCGTTTCAAAATCATGTATCACAGCGGTACCACAGCGATCCGTAGTTGTATACGAAACAGTGGGCTAGAATCAATTAGTACTTACAATTAGTCGATACGAGTGAAATAAAGTCGGAGGAGGCCGAATCGAAGACTAGGGTAAGAGCGTTGTTCGATGGAACACGCGCAAAGTTGTGATTTCGATCACGATAATTAGAGGTAAGGTTTTTTTAACATGAAATTGATGCGAGTAAACAGAAGCGATTTTTATGTAAATTTTCTCGATAATTTTGTAAAGAGTTTTATTTAACGTTCTAATCTACCAATAAATTAAGTGAAAGTTTATAAAATAATTAGACCCGTGTTTTTTTCTAGATCCATACAGTTTGCACACGCGCGTTCAATCCACGTACATTCCTACCCTCAGATATCATCGACAAGCCTAATATGGTAAGTACGAAATGAAAATCGCAGCAAAAGTTTGCTACACGATTTCGATTCTACGCAGCAACTATGCTAGAACGTTCTATTGCAATGGAAATAGCGGGTTCGTGCATAGGGAAAAAATATATCGTGGGGCGAAAGAAAATGTTCTCACTGAACGCGTGGAAATGACGCGGTCCGAGGACGAGAGCGTTAGGAGATTCGTGGACAACACGAAACATGGGGTACAACGAATCCAGAAAATATTAATAGATGCTCGGATTCTTTGGAGAGAGGAAAGAAAGGCTCGTGGGCCAAGTGTAGTTTCGAGTTTCGAGTTTCGAGTTTCGGATAACGAGACTGAACGTAGTACGCGCAAACTGGTAGGTGAATTGTGCATCTGCGGTCGGAAGAACGCGCGGTCGTTATCAGTGATTTACCACATTGACCACTACACAATCCGGCGATGAAGCGAACAACTTTTCGATAATCTCTGATAAACCAGATAGATACTGTTGGACGCATTTACGCACAGAATGAATCAAGAGAAAACGCTTCGTTACACCGCTTTATACAAATTTATTATTTTCTTAAACATTAATCGTACGAAGGTTCCGAAGATCTTTCTCGACGTATGCAAAAGAATCTTAAGAGCAAGAGTATATCGACTTTACAAAGTTGTATCTAATATTAACCGACCAAATATATTCCCTTTCTCTCCCTCTGGCATGCACAGGCAGCACGTGAACACGTGAACACGTGAACACGTGAACGCGTGAGCGTGCGTGCACTAACGCACCCACGCATACGCATACGTATGTATATGTATATCCTCACTCATCCACTCTTTCTTTAACCCACCCTCCCCTTTTCGTTTTGCTCTCCTACTAATTTTCTTGTTCGAACCTCAACATCGTCAACGTTCTTCGTTTCACAATCGACGAAAGCAAAGCGTATCTACAAATATCGAGCAACATCCAGCACGAAAAATCGAGAAAGCAAAGCATTCGAACGCGACTTATGATTATTGTTTCTTTCTCGAGGAAAACAGAAAGGCGAAAGCGAATATCTAAACGACGCCTGGGAGTTACCTTTTATTACAATTATTACTTCAATGTTTATTCCTTCTTTTGTTATCAATAAAAATCGTTACATAGTAGTTTGAGTAGTTGCTTGTCGCCAAACGAATCGGCAAGCAACCAGTTATAGTAATAATAGTAGCAGTAATATTACAGTAATAATAAATGGTAGCGGTATCGTGTGACCATGTGTGCGTGTGCGTGTTGTATGTGGGGGGTGGTGTGTCTGTTGTCGATGCAAGTCGTACGAGCTATGCTAGTCGAACGAGATACGTTTACACGGTCCAAAAAAAAAACTTGCCCTCCTACTTCGATTCCCCATATATCGAAATTTCAACTCTGCATCGTGGTATGTCCTGGTATAATTTGGTCCGAGGTAACATTACCAGACGATTCCAAGCTGGGCAGCATCTTATTATTTTCGATTGCCAGTTCCATTGAGATCGGTCCCAGTTTCGCGGAAAGAAAGCAAAAGGATGAATCGCAGGGCTAAACTGAAGCACTCCGATTGCCCAACCGCGTGCCGTGTACAATCCCATCTTTAAACTCTCGCGACTGTGTTCCTGTGTTTTGTATGCATATCGCGTGCGCTCGCATGTCATATTTATATACTATATACCAACTTGGTCTACAAATTTCGACTGTCGGTCCTATTCCCAACCCCGCCCACTAGCCATTTCCTCTTCTTATCAGTAAATGACAGATCCTTGGCCGTTTTCCTATATTCTTCATACCCATGGCAATAGTAAAGAGAGTGGATAGTACAAGGGTTGTATCGATTTAGGGGAGGGAGGGGAAGGCGGCCAGGATTACAACCAATCCATACCGTTTCACCCTCTGTCGGACGTACACCGCACGTACAGTTATCATCCTCGTAGTCGCTAGAGGTGTATCGCGACATGTTCACTCTTACACCTTCGCTCATCTAGTTTCCTTTTATCATCGGTGTTATCCATCCCACTACTGCGCTCCCTTTTACCTTCCTTCCTTATCAACATCCTGCGCTCTCTCTCTCTCTCTCTCTCTCTCTCTCTCTCTGACTCACTCACACGTGCACACATGCGCCCGCGCAACCATCAAACGTTGTTTCGGACTTTCCTTCCTCTTCGCCGCCCGTGTCCTTTGTCGCCGCAATTCTCATCATTTATTCCTCGAAATCGACCTATCCTTCCTTTTCTTAGCATTCTCGATTGTAAGCGCTCCGTCTTCCACTACTTGTACATTTCTCTCCACCTCGCCCTCTCTCCCTCTTTAACACGGACACACACACTCTCTCTCTCTTTCTCCCCACTCCGTTTCGCGCCCTTTCCGTATTCGTCTTTCACCCCCCTTACTTTCGTTCACCACCCACGCAGTCTGTATCTTTTACTCCTCTCTCAGCCCAACTCTCCAGCAATCTCTATCATCCTCGCACCCTCTCCCTCTCCCTCTCCCACTTTCACGCATCCGCGCTCTTGCTCACTGGCATCCTCTCGATCTCTACAAAAAAGACTGTAAGCCTAACACGCAATAGTTTACTAGTGTTTATTATCATTATTTCTTATAATTAATGCATGCTTGTGTATATTCCCCACCAACAACGATTCGACGTACACGATCGATCGCAAAAGATAAACGTTACTAACTTTTAAATAAATTCCTGTCCTTTGAACCATACAACAATACAAATGCAAAACTGCAAACAGTTGCGATTCATTTCTTTATTGTAATTGAAAATAGCTTTTCGAGCCAACCCCCCTCCTCATGCTCCCTCGCTCTCTCTGTCTCTCTTTCTTAACCCAAGTTTGCAAACACTCGACGCACAGTATAGCTGGAATAAAAAGGCAAAATATAAGGACTACCTAGAAGTTAGAACAACGAAAGATTTTGCTTCTCCCGCGGATTACACGTTATACGCGATCGTTTTCCAAATAGATAAATGCGTGGATCTGTTCCCCGAACGTGCATCGGTCGAATCGATGAGAAGAGAACGACGACTGGAACATGATAACTGTGTGTGTTGCTGGTATTGTTGGTGATCTTGTTGCTGCTGTTGTTGGCTTTTCATCGAATGTCGCGCGCGGCAAGCTCGCGACAGTTCCGGCGCGACGCATTCCATTCGCTGTTCATTAAAATAATCGATCGTATCGTTTAATATTAATATTAGATATTTGTGTTGGGTCCCAGAGGTTACTGAAACAAACAAAATGAGAACCGAATATTCAATAAAAATCTTACAAATATACATATTGCCGCAAGGAACAATATACATATGTGCTAGTGGTTCGCGGCGGTATGTACATAAGTAGGTACTGGAGATTCGGGAACGAGGGACGACAGCAAGTGTAACGCGATTAGTCATCGTGTGACGAGCCAAAGCGCTTCACTGAAATTATGCGAGAATGACTCATTTATGCGAGTCGTGTAGATCTCTTTTGGATTTGCCATTAGCCGTTCGAACGGAAAACCCGTAATCATAAAGGGGCACCGCGTAATTTCGCGTTCGCCAAAATCAACCGTGCTAAGCACAGACAGACAGACAGACAGACAGACAGACAGACAGACAGACAATGTCACTCGAAAATTCGTACGGGCATACTCGCACTCGTTACTCACCTAATAGCCGCAGGACACGAGGTAGTCCCCGAGTTTTTCAACGACCGACGCGGCCTGCTGTGGCTGTATGGGGTCTTCGTAGAGCGAGACGACGACCGTTTGCGTCGTTTTCATGCAGTGGACACCGACCTTGCCCAGCTTTGCCCTTATCACTCTATCCGTGCCCGACAGGTAAATGTACCTGTTGCCGGCTAAGGTGACACCCGACGACGTCAAAATATCTTGTTCGTCGAATCCTTGGACCAATTTCGCCAGCTCCTCTTTACTTACCTGTGCACAAGTAAATCGACACAATGTCAGAGAAAATTCCCTTGTGAAAGAACAAAATTAAAATGAAAATAACATTGGAGACGTTTGCCTGGATCCACAAAAGTAATCGTAAAGTAAAGAGTACACATATTGGATGTTGATATAACATTATTACTCCGCGCGGCACCTCGAACCCTCGAAATTTGCTTGGTTGCAGCACCGTTAATCGTTGCAACGATAACTCGTTGCGCTCGCATTATCACTCGCCTGTCTGCGTATACGTGTATGCGGTATGTGTAAAATATCAAAGAGATAACGAAAAGCGGATTGTGGTGGCCAGTCGCAATCGCTTCTCGCGAAAGCGTTTGCACCTAATACGCCGGTGTGCAAAGGGATACTAAATTCACAATAGTCCTAATCGTTGTCCACTCGTCTACTCGTAACGCGATTCACATTTGAGACGCCCGGACGAAGCCAAGGGTACCAATGACGGCAGATATGTTGCACGATTGTATTCGGAAGCGTTTATCAGAGTTCAAGGTTGCCTTAAATTATCTCGCATCAAAAAGGCACGCACAGCCGTGACAGCGTATCCTCGGATCGCGTTCGCGTTCGCGTTCGCGTTCACGATGAATTACCAAAAAGGATTCCTCGACACTCGGCAATCGGCAACGGTACGTATACGTAGTCCGCGCGACCTCGTGTCGATTTCACATTTAAAAATAACTCGAGAAGAGACGGTTCGGCTTAGATTAAGCCTAGTAGCGTACTCGGTACATTGATATTCATTCGATGGTCGAGCGACACGGAATACATATTCCCTTCCAACGACAAAGGGTGCTCTTCTTTCTACCCTTTCGTCTTGCTTTCGCCTTACGCCTCTCTATTCGCCTCGTTAGTTGTCCCGGACGAAGCTCGTCGTCTTTCGACTTTTCTACGAAACTCGCGATCAAAAAAATCTTCGATTATAGTAAAAAAGACGAGACGAGACCAAGTCTTAAGCGAGGCTTTGGACGGGCTCCAAAGCAGCCGTGTATCGCGAGTCAAGGTATACTGTGGGAGGTTGCTGCCCGACCGGCCGGCATCGCCATTTTGCCATTCGTAAGCGGAAAGTGTGTGTAGTGTGTGTAGTGTGTGCACGCGCGAGGCCATGGTGCAGCTGGCGACCTTTATCTCTACAACGTTTCACCCTCTCTTTCACAGAAAACCTTTCTTCCGAACCAAGAAAGAACTGCTTCACCTTGTAACTGAACACGCTTCATTCTTGCGTAGCTGTTCCTTCTCGGAAGGATCACGCTGCTACTCTACGCGCCTATGTTGATGCTGCTGTGCTGCTGTGCCACTGTCATTCCTTCGAAAAGACCACTCAAAATTCGACTCCGATTTTAATAATCACCAGCCGATCGAAACCATCGAAATGAAATCTTTCCGAAATTATGCATGAATCAAATGCAGAAAATAATATGTGTTTCATCTTTTTAGATTTTCCGCTCCGCGACACATCATCCACGGTATACCATTTCTCCTCTTTTTCGTCCCTACGAATAACCAATTACGCATACAATCTTCCTACGTAAAATCGCCCAAAAAACCCTTCGTATCAAGGATACAACTTTTCCTCTCCCTATTCTTCCTTCGTGTGCGTACGTGCTAATTCGAGGTCCTTAGAATTTACCGACACGATGTGTAAGAGCTTTTTCAATGCAACGAGGATGGCGCCTCGATCGTACTCAACTTTTCTGGAACTGTCTCCTCGAATGCTTTCCAGTTCCACTATATATCAGACGAAATATTTCATTCAAATATTTTACAGAAACTAGCAGTTTTTAATCAACTAAATCGCTGAACAACGAGAAGACTAGCATTTTCACATTCTTCCCCGCCGTTTTCGTATAAGCCACGACATTTTTTTTTTATTTCGTTTTCGCTGGCTACATTTACCTGAAAAATGCCAAAAACAAAAGCCATTTAGCTCGGAGGAGAAAAGATATTGATAAGCCGACCATATGTATGTATGAATGTATGAATGTATGCACGTATGGACGTAGGCGTCTCCACATACGTCGTCCGATAACAGAGGATCGTTTCCAAAGAAATGAGTCATGCTTCGTAACGAACGGGAACATTGAAATTTTTTAACTATTTGAACCGAATATATTGTGCGGCGAAAGCAATGGAAAAGTTTTTGGAGTCAACCAGGCCCTTGGTGGAGACTAGGAGCCATTATTGAGAATAGGAGCCACCATTTCCGTGGGCGGCAGCGGCAACGTGCCCGGCAGGCAGCCATGTTAAATTTAGTCGAAAACCGTTCAAGTTCGACCAAGTAAAATTTTCCCTATCGAAAATCGCCACACCCTACCCTACCGGATCGTAATTTTTCGACCGTATAAAAGCGGGGACCCCTCGTTGCTTCGCTAACAAATACACTCGCGTTTCCTTCTTCCCAGCCGATTCGATGCAATTTATACAAAGGATATATGCTTCTTCCGTTCCAGACATATTTGTCCACGAACTTCACAATTTCTTCGGCAGAAATTTACCGGCAAGAAACAAGTTCATCGACCGACAACGACAATGGCTTTTCAGTATACCCGACGTACTTACATGTATATAACGTAATTTCAGATATTCTCCTTTCGCGATTTAGCCGGCGTCGGTTGCAGGAGGGGACACGACACAACCATGCCGGGTCAACACGCGGAACTTGAACAATTTTATTATACACGCGACAATGGGCATGCCTATGTGTCTGCTGATACAAACAGAGCATCCTAATAGTTACGTGGGTGTCATTCGTTCGCGACAAAACCCACCTCATCGATATACCACTTATTTTCCGACCAAAAATTCCGTTCGATTTCGATCAAATGTAACGACACGGGAACCGCAAAGAGACCAACGTGCATAATAAATTACTACACTATGTACGCGGATCCAGGGCGAAAAATTCAAACGGACAAAAGCGTCGAGTAATAATCAAGGAGGAGCTAGTACGAACGAGAAGTACAGTGCGTTCAAATATCTTTCAGACATATTCAGCACATACTTTCCCTATTCGGATGAATGGCTAATAATAAACCTTCCAGGCGTTAGTCCGACGAACAACGACTGATGATTACTCACTTCGAAGCCTTCGGACTTTGCCCAAAGATTGCCATCGTGTCCTGCGATCGCAGCTTTGCTAACACACCTAGACGCGAGCAGCTGCTTGTCAACGTAATCCTGCCAGCTCATTTTTTTTAACACAAGCGGCTCGACTCAATTGTTCACCACGCCACTAAAGACACAACCCGTCACCGACTGACTCCTCTCGCGACTACCTATATGCGCCGAACGCTGGTCACACTTCTCCTTTGCCCCACCATACCAGCCATCGTGGATAGTAGCGACCTCCCCTGGCCCCACCAAGCGTCCTCTGTCGATGAACGTGTTCTCCCCACTTTCGATGACCGGCCGGTAATTGACTACCGAACAGTTCCACCAACCCGTACAATATAGGGCCCTAGATATTCAAACTCTCTCTTCCTTGATCCTTCTTTTAATCGAGCGTACAATTTCAGAATCATGCCTCCCATCTATTCTACTCCTTATTTATTTATTCCTTATGTATTTAAATGCACCTTTCGTTATTCTATTCTATCGCTATTAACCGCCGCTGAATCGCAAGCCTATACGGTGAACCGCGTCGACCGGATCGCATGTCCTCAAACACAGAAATTCAAATCTTTTCCATACCTCGTACCACGGCCTGCACTGCGTTCACTATTCTATTCCGAATTTTAAACGAGATTCTTTGTCGTTTCTTCCCGCTTCTTTTCACTATCTTGTTTCCTCCTTGCAATTCAGAAAAAAATCACATCACTCATCTATACATATATAGTTTATTGATCTCCCTCTTGTTAGGAAATTTTATGCAATCTATGCATGTCAGTAGTTACCTACATACGTATATGTATGTCCGAGCAATGTCTACCGTGGCGCCAGCTCTTTCCCGAAGGATAAAGCTTTCTCATCTTGATTTATAAATTATGTTAGCATTGCTTTGACATATTTACACGTGGTTTCTCGCCCTCGTCTCCTTTCAATTAATCTCAAGTAATATGTACCGCAGCTTTAACGGACTTTAATATTCTTTCCATTCCTTCGCCACCTTTTTTCTCTCAAAGATGCAAGTCTCCAGCCCGAACAATGTCAAAATTTATAATTTAAGCGCTGGGAAATCTCTTCCAGAGGTAAACATTTATTTTGTCTATTCTTCCTGTTTCTTTATTACTACCCCTCTTCAATCTTTGCACATTCACTTGCAACATTTATTTTCTTAGTGGTTGACTGAGCGCAAGAGGCGTAGCTTGTTGAAAAAAAATGTCGGTAAGTGAGATCATTTCAGTATTAATTTCCCATTGAATGTAATGATTCGTAAACAGTACTCCTGCCAAGCGTAATAATGCTTTTGTAGATATACGACGTCGCATCGAACTCATTCAAGACTTTGACATGCCCGCTGTTAGTACGTCCATTAAAATTACAAAAGATGGTCAATACGTTTTAGCCACTGGTACATACAAGCCACGTGTTAAATGCTTCGACGCAAAGAATTTGTCTTTAAAGTTCGAAAGATGTTTCGACTCCGAAGTTGTCACGTTTGAAGTATTATCGGATGACTATAGTAAAGTAAGTAAGCAAACTTCTGCATTTTATGTACATAGATTCGATCGTTTTTATACAATACAGATTAATCATATACGTTCCTGTTACCCTTTCTATTTTCAGCTGGTGTTTTTGCAGTGCGATAGACACATCGAATTTCACGTCGCTCACGGAAGATATTACAGGCTTAGGGTACCACGGTTTGGTAGAGACATCAAATATCATTATCCTTCTTGCGATCTCTTTGTTGCCGGAGACAGGTTCGCAGCTCTACTTTCTTGGCTCAGATTTCTAATTAAAATACCAATCAGTTAATATATTTTTTCATTGGTTTGCCTTACTTTTACAGCAATGAGATTTATAGAATAAATCTCGAACGGGGACAATTTTTGCAGTCATTTTTTACTGATGCAACGTCGATAAATAAATGCGAGGTAAATCCGATGCACCATTTGCTTTTGGTTGGAACAGAGGAGGGCAAAGTAGAAGCATGGGACCCTCGAACCAAGAATAAAGTCGGTAGTTTGGATTGTGCTCTACATTGCATTGGACAAGATGATAAGTACGAGCGTCTTTACTACGACGAATAGCGTCTAAAGCTGCATGCAGTTTCCTCCAATATAGTATTCTCTTTCTCCTGGTGTAGATTAGATCGAGTTTCTGCAATTACAAGCCTAAAATCACCAGGTGGCTTAACGCTTGGCGTGGGTACATCTACCGGACAAATACTCTTGTACGATATTCGTTCAAACAAACCATTTCTCACGAAAGATCACATGTATGGCTTACCAATTAAAAATATTGAATTTCATGAGAAAATGGATTTGGTTTATTCTATGGACAGTTCTATTGTGAAAATATGGGAACGAAATAACGTATGTACAATGCGTAGCTTAATGTGTGTGACATAGGATAAGAACGCGGCTAACCCGCTTTTCTACCCAAAAAATATTTCACAGGGCAAGCTGTATACATCCGTAGAAGCTTATAACGATTTTAATGATATGTGCATTATACCAAACACTGGCATGATGTTAATTGCAAACGAAAATACAAAAATGCAAACGTACTATATTCCCGCTCTTGGCCCAGCTCCCTATTGGTGCAGCTTCTTGGACAACCTGACCGAGGAACTGGAAGAATTAAATTATGAAATAATATACGACGACTATAAATTTATAACAGATAAAGAATTGGATGATTTGGGTCTCTCCCATTTAAAAGGCACCAATCTTCTGCGAGCTTACATGCATGGATACTTTATGGATATTCGATTGTATAGGAAAGCAAGAGACGTAATGAAACCATTCGAGTTCGACGAATACAAAAGAAAGAAAATCCAACAGAAAATGGAAGACACTTGCAGTAGTAGGGTGCAGGTACCAAATATTTCATTGGTCTCTACAACACACTGTACACACACATGTATACATATATATTTTTATATAGGCACATATATTTTTAGGTTGAAAAGGTACCGAGCGTAAATAAGGAACTCGCCTTGAAATTAATGGACGGCGAAACGAACAAAAACAAAAAGAGGAAGTGTTCTTCAAGTCTCTTGACGGATGAACGTTTCAAACAACTGTTCACTAACCCAGATTTTCAAGTGGACACAAATTCGGAAGAGTATTCATTGCTGAATCCCGTTATATCTCAGCTTAATAAGGGCAAATCTAGGAAACTAGATTCTAAAGCAATGAAAATGGAGTCGAACGAGATAATGGAAGTTGATCGTGCGAATAATGAACAGCATGGTTAATATCTTGGCCCATAATATCATGTAACATGATTCTAGATCATTTATTCAATTCAACTGGGAACAAAACATGTGCTTTCAGATAATAGTTCGGATGAAAGCTTTATTCATGACGATAGTAGCTCAGAGGATGAGAAACCATGGGCCAAGGAAGTGAAGAAACAATATCGATTGATAAAAAGGAACAACGAAACGCAATCAGAGGAGCACGACCAGAGCGTGGAAGATGATAATGGACACGTTAAGGGTCAACCTCGGTTATACGAAATCAAGGAGGATGTAGAATTCAGGGATGCGAAACCAGTTGCAAAGAAACAAAGCAAGTACGTATATCGTCGTATGTGGTGATTGAAAATATATCGAAGTATTATTAATTACGCAATCTTTGCATTTTCCATTCCTTTTCTTCCAGAGCTACTTTGGGTGAACGACTGGGAAGTCAGGCTGCCGAAAGTGTTCAAGTTTCAAACTCCCGTGGTAACAGAGAAATGACTTTTCTCATTGAAGAGGTATATACCTGTTATGCAATATAAAGATAACTATGTGTATTCGCGTGTATATACACGACATAAATTCAGTCCTATGTATATTGTTGTCATTTATTTTCAGAACAAACATTCGGAACGTAGAAAATCACAGGTGCAAAGACATGGAAAAGGATACAAACATCTATTAAGACCGGCAGGGAATTTGTATACCAACAAGAGACACTAATCTATGTACACAGTATATACTGTTGCTTCCTTTTCTTTCTCTTCTGTATTTTTTCATTTCTTTTATTGTTTTCCCTGCGTTTGTTATATTACAAATATTTTTCCTTAAAGATAAGTAACATTCTCTTACCGTTATCGTTTTGTTGTTGTTGTTGTTAGAGACAGACCCCTTCCTATTTTTTTCCCCACCATCTTGAAGTAGAAGTTACTTATACCACGAATAAAATAATTTGCTCCGACGCGATGCAAATGAGTATCTTGCCAGAGGTGAAGTGTCATCTCGAAATAGTGATATAATGAAATTCATACGTTAGGGTGAATCACACCAACTACATCGGTGCAAATGTTTTCTTTTCAAGTTCAAAAGCATCGTGCTCGTTTGCCGAGAAAAATGACACTCGTGAGTATGTTTCATCTAATGCTTTGCTGTGCTTAGTTGTCTACTGGAACTGTATATTGCACTATAATGCACAATTTTCAGGTCTTATTGTCTAATCGTGCCAGTAGCTAAATATCCAATGCAGATAATATTTATAAGCTTCTCTTGAACAAACTACCATTACATTATTTCACACGTATTGTTTATTTTGATTTGGAAGGTCGAGATTCGTGCTCCAATCGATTTCAATACCTGTCATCTCGTATATCAATTTTTCTTCTTTCTTCATGCACTGTGAAATCATTTTCCTCCATCCTTGATGGATTATGAAATTCGTATTAACGATAATGTAATTACGCCCGACGAGACTAGCTGTGTTGACGAGCGATTGCTTCGTCAATTTTGCACAATGAGGCAGTCGAAATTGCGTTCCAATCGTCACTTTCAGATTCATATTAATTCTCTTTTGCAGGCAAGTTCGAATAATGAAGCAAAGAATGGGAAGGATCCTCTGCAACAAAACCGTGAAGAAACCCTGCAGGCATCCACACCATCCGGATTATCAAACTTGCAAATGCAAAGTACAGAAGTGAGATTAATTTACTTTTATGTTGGTGTTTGTACAAGTACAAAACTACTAACTCTATGCAGTATATCTAAAAAAGAAAAAAACAATAGGTTGGCGAAATTACCGAAATGCCAGATTTTGAGATGCTCAGCACATCCGCTGTACTGCATTATTGCAAACACAAAATATTAAGACCATACCTGAGACTGTTAGGTGTAATGGGTTTGAAGCCAATGGGCACGGATGATTCGGAACACTGTTCTTGTCATTGTATTTTTGCGAATCTCCATACATTTCAAGTCACGATATTCATGTGTATAGGATACATTTTACAATACATGGCATGCTTTAGGTAATGAGAAAATATTATACAATGACGCCAATACAACCGTTCATAAAGTGCAACATCTTTTTCAGAAGAGACCGAGGATTTTGCTATAAAGCATTGCCTTTAAAATTCAAAGGTCCATCAAACATTAGCAAAGAGGAACACGCAGAAGATGTTCTTTGCTTTGGAAATATTGCGTTTAGTTATCTGGTTCCCAGTGTTTTACATTTAGTTGCATATTTATACGCGGTATACTTATTCAGAATTAAAGAGAACGAGCAACTACAAAATTTAATGGAAAGAGCATTCCTTTTATCTTCTAATCCCGCGAACCGTGGAAATCAAAGAAAACTTGTACGTATACTTTGGCTGTTCATAGCATTGAGCCTAGTGTGGATTGTTATGGCATTAATTACGGTAAATGTTCTGATGGCCCAAGGAAGTATTGTATTCCAGTGGTTGGATCACAGGTAATGTTCTACATAAAATCTGCTTGCTCCGTGTAAGTTTCTGCCTTGCACTGTATAAAACCATTGTTTGCCCCAACCATTGACCTCTATTGAGTCTGAAACAATGGAGTATTTTAATCATTCCCATCCATCTTATTTTTTCTACACAGTCCGTACGAAGTAAAACTAACATTGAAGATACTTTTAATCGTATGCACATTATGGCACGACATGGTTCAAGGAACAATTATAACCAGTTACTGCTTACAAGGGCAACTTTTACTGGCACATTTATACTTTCTGCGTGGAAAGCTACTTCATCATACTCTACCTCCTATCGATTGGATGAGGGTGCGTACCACCGTTTCTTTCCTATTGTCTTCACTTGCAGCTAATAAAAACAAGCATGCAAGAACAGGAGTAATGATAAAGGAGAAAAGTAAAAAGGAGCCATATTGATTTGCCCTTACATTGCAGGAGATATGCGAGTTTAAAATACTACTGAAGTATTTCAACGACCAACTTGGGCCAACCGTATGCATCTATACAGTTGTAAACCTATCATGGGCTGCCGCAGGTACAGCTTGGTTATTCCGATATAACAACGACACGCAAAACAATCCTGTCACTTGGATTGGAATAATAAATGTCATTCTTTGGATTTTAATATCGCTAGTCCCTTTCATTCAGGTACGTAAGTCAATGAAACACCAGTACAGATAGCCTTATCTTTGATGCACGTGAGATTATGGTACATTCTTACGAAACACTTCTTTATAAATGCACTCATAGTACAGCCAAAAATTGAAATTCAAACTGATTATCTCTTTCTCTTGTTCTCTCTCTCTCTCTCTCTTATTTTTATATAGGCGGCTCGTTTAACAACTGCTTGTTCTATGATTCAAAGCATTGGACACGAAGTGCGTGTTAGACCGTTCGTTTATCAGAGTACTCCAGGCGAAGATCTTGACACTATACTTTTGTACACATCGTCGCTGAAGATGTGCGCAAAGCTCTTCAGAGTACCGGTTACCGGTAGATATCTTTGCCTCTTGTTGACCATGGCCAGCATCTTAATCCTGGTGCTAGGACAATGCCAGCTTCTCTGATCGCTTTCTATAGTACAATGAACTAAATATGTAATTATACGAATAACTCGTCCGATTTATTGTTCACATTACATGTGTAACTCGATACCACCTTTCAAAGTGCGTCAAACCATTAGTTTACATATCATCCTTATGTAAATAAACTATTATCTATGAAAATAACTGTGGGCATCACGACGAAACTAGTCACTACTTAGTGATACCAAATGCACACTCTAAACTACTTATATCTCTCCATACTTATAACACTTGAGCGGATTACATTTATATATATCTGTATACTAAATATAACTTATTACTTGTAGTCCTCGGTCGTGCAGGGTACATACACATGTATACGTGTTTCCCTTCCGATCCCTTCAGTGGAATTCTATTTCTTTATGCGCATATATATGTATATATTTTTATTAAAAGATTGGCATCTGGCATATACATGTGTTTGTAGCCCTATGGACGTAACGTGTGTGCATATAAGTACACTGACTGCACACCGGGGGATTCTGCCGTGTCGTTGGGTTGTGTCCGTTGTGCATTTGACAGAGGGAGAACGCGATAATACGTACAATTTGTACTTGGAAATTTGCTCACATTTCTCAGTGGCGAGATATTTATAAATCTAGCGATGGATTTATTGGGATCTATATTGAATTCGATGGATAAGCCTCCTACAATCAGTGACAAAGAGAAGGCGTTAATGAAAAGTTAGTTGACAATTTAACCTATGTTGTAGTTGTTTCGAGATATGATTTTGGTACTGATTGAAAAGAAAAATACTTTTACTATGTAGAACAAAAAGAGGAATATCAGAAGCATCAAAAAGCAGAAGCTGACAGGTTAAAGGTTTTCCGTGAAAAGGTTGAAATTCCATACCTGCATCCCCCCCGTTTTTGTTACGAAAGATTACCAGCGTTGTGCATTATTGTCGCTTCTTTTATGTCGATATAGGTAGAAGGGAAAATAAACAAGTTCCTCCGAGATGACGATGCAAAGGAGTACAAGTTTCCTGCCATGGATCAAATCTATAGAAGTATAATGTATATAAAGGAAAGGCGGTAGCTTGAATTACAAACAGAAAATGATACCTTTGTCCTTTCATTGTGTTAAAATAGACACGACGTTGCAGAAGTGGCAAATATATGGGCATATTCGTTCGGGGAAGAGGGCATTGATCGCCATATTGTAATTTTCAAGAGGGAATATGCCCCATCCGAGGATCAACTGAACGCATTGCGTAGAGGAGAAGAATGGAACGAAGAAATCGCAAGGAAACTAGCAGTGGAGAGAGAAAGGCAAGCAAAGGAAGAGCTGGAGATTGCAGCTAGACCGAAAAAACGGAAAGACAATTTTGTACCGAACTGTTATTACAAGGATAAGTATCAGCATCTCATCGGAAAGGAAGCCGCTTTGGAGGCGGCTAGGAAAACCGAAGCCAACAGTAGTTACGGTTGCGGTAGGTGAAGAATATTTTGTCGGGTGGTTTATCGCGTACGTTGCGTCATTCAATGAAAACATTTACCCCAGTTCCCAGCGAGAATAAGAAAGATCAGCGAAGTATAGAGCAGACATTAGCCGACATACGTGCCAAGAAGAGAAAATTGGAGCCAAGTATTGGAGAATCGAAATATAAAGATAACAGTGCGAAGCAATAAGGACGCTTATTAACTATAATTACTATTATTATTACTACTACTACTACTACTTGTATTCTACTTATGGTAGTATTATTTGATGTACCTGCGATACAAACGGGAACGAATGATCAACCTCGACGCATGTATTTACTTAACGTGTTAAATTAGGCTTAATAGATTTACCGATATGTACAATATAAATAGATACAACACGCATTCATCTTTTTAGATACTTATATCTTCTTTTTAGAATCTTTCTACATTGCCACCAAGCTGCTACGTATGTACACCTTTCGAATAACTAAAGGTTTTTACTTTCCATTTATATATATTCCGTAGCAGAATACTTGGTTATTGAAGTTCTAGGAGCGGGTTTCGGTTTCATCGGAGATGAAGAGTCGAGGACAATCTGTTCCTTCAGGGCCAATAGTTTCTTGAAAATTTGATTCGTCGTTGATTTATATAATTCTAGCCCTCGTGCGATAACAACATCTCGAATGTATGACGCATTATCGCGCACCAATTGTCTCTGAAAGTGCATTAAAAAGAGCCCAATGGTAATAATATCGTAAGGAGAAAAAAAAGTGAAAGAGGAGAGTTGACTACCTCTTGCTTCAGTTTCGGATTTGTAAGCGACACCATTAGATGCTGTACTTGAATTCGCATCACCGACACTAAAACTCCATCTATTATAGATATTAGTTCTGGGGTTGCCACGCTAAGGCAATCTTCCAAAAGGCTTATGTAAATTCGTGAAAAAGCTAAGGTATTATCCGTCAACGACACCCAACAATCGTTTGTTATACAAAACGATGGAACAGTTATTCCAAGATCATCTAGTTCCGTTAGCAGTCTATGAAGACTTTTGCTCGTTTCTAAATTGCTCGGCCGCCAAGTGTCTTCAGCTATGTGTAATTTTACGATATCAACATATCTCACTCCCGTATCTTGTATGGCCTTTGCCAACGGGGATCTAAGCTGGCCGTCCAATTGATAACGAAAATCCATTCCTAGCTGCATCAACTGTAAACCGAATGTACTAATGATAGAGAAATATGGCAATACCTCGTGTTCGAATTTCTCATTACTGGAAACCGTCAAACTGTTCACATACCTGATCGCAGTGAGCTCGAACAGTAACTATGCATTCTACTAATGTACTTAGAGACACTTGTGGATTAAAAAGTTGCCGAGTTAAATGTGCGGTCAAATGTTTCACTTCTTGACTACACCAAACAACCAAACCTAGACACGGCGAGTGCAGCAAATACCACCGAAATTAATGGAAAATGTTCGATTTCTTATACAAGTTATTCGTATCGCGTCAGACTTACCAGACACACAATTAGTCGACTGTGGGAATATTTTCAAAAATTCCTTTGTCATCTCAACGATATTGCTGAAAGCAATCGCGCTAATCTGCTTCACATAGGCAACAGTCGCCCCTTCTCTTTTAACTCTTTTCAAACGTGCTTTTAACACAGCACTGCACAGCCGTAAGTACAGCTGGCATGCTTGAGCGCTCCTATTTAATAGTATCAATAGTTTTGCAACGCGACGAGCACTCCTCAACCCGCCACCTTGAAGAGACTTTGCTTCCGCGCTTAATTGAAGTTCTTTCGTTAAAACATCAACCAGCGAAGTTCCTCGGTCGTTTACCTTGGCTTGAATATCAATAAAAACGGGTGTGGCTTGCGCATCTTTCAAATACGCCTTTGCTTTCTCTAAAAGGCTGTAAGCCTCCTCGAAATGACGTTGCGCTATACAGGAATCCAAATCTTCTGCAACTTCTAACATCCACTCTGGTGGTGGTTCATGATAATCGGCATCTTCATCATCGATACCTACAAGAGAGTAACTGAAAAATTTCATTTCATGTCGTTTCATTAAGTTTGTTCTATCGAACGCGTTATCCGAGCCATCGGAGTTGCCGAACATACCGAGGGTGTTCGAATCGAGCGACATCGATCGAGAAGGCACTGTTACCTTTTCCACTTTTGAACCCTTGTTATTGCCCGGTGTATCAACCGCTTTGTCGTCGATCAATTTCATTCTCTTTGCTTGTTCACACTTATCCAACCATTCTTTCTGTAAAATAACCACAGCCACTCGTGCAACATCTGTTCCCCATTCTAACTGGCATCGTTAATTTACCTGTACAATACTAACCTTACTTGTTGCCGTTGCGCATTGAAATACTCTTGTATCTGAGAATGCAAGAAGTTTAAATGCCAATTTCACCGTTCCAAGGTCTCTGACATTAACGATAGCCAAACTTTCAAGATTATAGACTGCCTGCATTTTATATCTGGGTGGCCCTCTCCTAGTACCATTAGTTAGGTACAACGCGATCATTAGAATATCATTGAACAAATATGCGTGAACTCTTTTCAGCGGCGTCCCCTCCAACGAATCCAATTCCAGCAACGAACCTTCGTGTAAGCATACCCGGCCAGCTGTTTCTGCCAAACTCTGCGGAAATTAGCTGCTATTATTATTAATTGTTCCACCTGCGAGGACAACAGTTCCTTATCCTACCATTGCTCCTTCTACATTTTCCAATAACTGTGCCAACTTTTGCTTTTGTTCTTCTTCTTTGCCATTGGAATCATTTATATTTTGCAACTGAGACTCGGATAAATCTTCAAAAATAACACCTGTTGCCCTGGTAGAACCTAGTGTGCTCAATAACGAACGTTGTTCACTCAGCAACTGAGATAATTGATACATTTCGCTTTCCAAATGTGAGATTTCTTTAGCAGTCTCTATAAATTGCATATAATTTTGATAAACGTTTCGCTTCAGTTGCGCAGATGTATTATTTGCAAGTTCCTGAATTTTGGAGCGTTGGTGTCGCAACTCGTCAGCCCCAACGCATTGTGCTCCGAGTTCTTTTACAACTGAAATAATGGGAACATGTTCAGTTGCAGCAACGGTTGTTCATGTTTAAAAACGTTTACTTACATTTTTCTGGGCTGAAATCTTCGCTGGCGAAAACCTTTGCTAAACTGTCGGCCATGGTAAACAAAATGTTCGAAGCAAATATCTGTTATTTCTTACACAGGTAACAGATTACGGGTAGATTTACTTTTCATAATACATATGCATGCAAACATATAACTACTCGCAATGTAATAGAGCCATAATAATTTGGGGGCGTGTACGAGTTGTACATCAAGCGCACAATAGGTATATACCGCCTGTTCAGATATTTAGCATTAATAAGATTCCCAATATACTATAATATCTATGCATACGCTGTAATAAATATCTAAAACTGATGATAATTATACATAGTCCTTTTGACCACGCAAGAGACACTTATTCTACACTTGTCAACTAACTACAACCGCAGACGAAATATGTGAATAGCAAATCACCTTATGCACATCGTGGCCCAACGTGACTACTATACCGACTCAGAAATCCGAAACTGTAAGACAAATATTAGTTCGACCTAAATAGTTCATTTCCTCTTATTCCTAACATTAAAATTGTTCCGTGAGCCCCCCCATAGCACTCAGAAACACATATTCACTCAATCACAGATAATTGAATGCGTTCAAAAATTTAATAACTTTTGTACTACAAGTACCATGGTGTTGCAACTTTTCGAGCAGATAGCTATGTTTCGTAGCTTTTATTTAAAACAAGCCCGGTTGAGATATACGCAGTACAAGCCGAGAAAAACACAATTGTTTCAATAAACGATGTAATCCTGAATTTCGGTTTTGAAGCCGCCGCAAAACGGCAAAAAGGCCGCAAACGCGAGGTGGTGCCACATACACGATTATCGACATGTCGTTACCGACAAAATATATAAAAAAGAGCCGAGGTGGCTCGTTCGGTTGGCGGCTGGACTCGTAATCGAACGGTCTTCGGTTCGGGTCCCGCCGATCAGCCGATTTCTGCCGGCACCACTGTACATGTTACATGTGCTTTACACCGTGGTTCTGGCGGTTCGGATTCCACCTAAAAATGTAGGTCCAACTTAGGGTATAGGTTTTAAAACCATCATGTTTCAACCTCAATAGTCACTGTTCCATACCTCACCGTAGTCGCTAATGACCTCTGCAGTCGATGCGACTTTAAACAGTCAAATAAAAAAAAAAAGCGTATTTTTGAAATTATTTCATTTCAATATCTACGATAGGAAGCGCTAACATCGTTTTCTGTAATCTGTTGGTATCGTTGTGAGTTACACGGAAATGGCATGGGGTTCTCGGATCGAAAATATAAATTGACTGATTCCTCTATTCCTATAAGTCGTCGGTGCCATACATACACTATAACTATGTAGATGGCGGCTCTCGTTTAGAAACTTGTTACTGTAAATAACAATAAAACGGTCGCTCCTTTTATTGCATTCATTTCATTCTATTCCATTCGACTACATTCTATTGAATGTATGTTATAGCATAAAGTATATTGCGTGTGTATTTTATGAGATATAGATTTTATGATAATGTCTCATTTTCAAAAGGTGCAAATGTACATCGAGCAGGTGGAAAGAATGAATCGGTAATTAAAAGCGATGAATATACAAAAAATGATGCCGGTTACATCGAAAGATACCGAGCCGAAGGACGGTGATGGTAGAGGCACGATCAAACTTGTAGATCGTCCGACTTTCATTCTGAAAACCAGAGAGGGTGAGAATAGAGCAGTTTCCCCGAGTCAACGGAATGGTAGTAACAAGTACGAATAATTCTCTATACATTAGTGGAAGATATACAAAGTTATTTACGAACCTTGAACCAATTCTTAAGTCTTTGATCCGTGTAATAGGAAAGAGGCTGATGCTTCGTCGAATGTCCCATCAAAGATACAAGATTGTACGTTCCTTTCTTTTACATTAGTTACATTATGAATTTCTCATGGCAATCAATTTTCTAAATCCATTTCTTTTCCCAGTTCGTACTATATTACCAACATGTCCAGAAATGACGGGTTGCGTAAAGTTTATGGATGAAAATATGCAACTATGCGAGAGTCCCCTTGAATTCCTCTGTGATCAGCAGGATTTCTTAGTCATAGGCTGTTTAGGAGCTCAGGGCGTTGGAAAATCTACTATAATGTCTTTCTTAACATCAAACTCTACGTTAGTACTACTTTGTGAAAAACTGTTTGTCCAATTTTACCTCTTGGTCATCGATCCTTTTGCCAATCTGTTACAGAACTGGTATATTCCCCTTCCAAGATACATCGCATCAAGAGAGCGGTGCAAATTGTACCACTGGTATTGACTTTTTTGTAACAAAAAATAGAGTAATATATTTAGATACCCAACCTTTACTCTCTGGATCGACAATAGATTATTCCGCAACTTACGATCAAAAGAAGTCAACGACAGACTTTGTAAATGCAGAGACCAACTTAGAGCTGCAGTCTTTACAATTTGCAGCATTTCTTTTTTCAGTTTGCCATGTCATTATATTTGTGCAGGACTGGTTTCTGGATCCAAATTTGGTGAGGTAAATGTAACATATTTATATCGTTTGGAAAGTTCTGTGTCATAAATCTTTCCCGTGCCAATGCAATCTAACTTGCAGGTTTTTACAAACTGCAGAAATGTTAAAACCATCTTCGACTAGTAACATGGACCAAGATTACGTAGAATATTATCCTCATATTGCATTTTTACACAATAAAGCTGAGCTACAAGATTTTACACCAAGCAGTATGGATAAGATGAAGGTATCAAATATATACTATTTTATGCACACATATATATACACACATGTACACAAACTGCAATTTAATTCTTTCTACACTTGCAGGAGTTTTATAGCAAAGTATTTTCCAGTTCTAGATTACAAACACATAGTGGTTTAGACATGAGTAATCATGGAATGGAGGCAGGGTTGAACCTCTTTCTTATACCCCGTATCACGAATGACGGTAACTTTATTCATTGTCTTAACGATTATATTTTAAGCATCGACGCTTTACATATTTAAGCAACAAAGTTATTGTTTTCACGCAGAAGAACCTACGATGAACCAAAGCGGAAATAAACTAATAGAGAAATTAAAAACAAAGATACACGGTGTTAACAAGAATCCAATGACGCCGTCTACCTTAACGGAGAAAAATTGGCAAGTACAAGGATGAAATGATTTCGAAAGCAATCTGTCTCGCGTTAGTATGTATACGTTAAAAGTAAGCCAGAGATTTTTAATTGAATTGCCTAGGTATCACTATGTCTCGCGAGTCGTGGAGGCAATTAAGAAAGGACACCTATCTTCCGAATACGGAAGGCTAATGCCATAATATTGACTTCCGTCACATACATAATTTATGCGATACGAGAGGACGACCGCAGCAGCGTTCATTTGAGACAATTCAGTCGCATCGTCTTTGAACGATAGAAAAATTATTGAAAAGCATGTGTAAGCATAAGGGACTTGTCCGAAATCGAATAAATTGGAAGGTAAAAATGAGAAAAAGCACTATCTATTCCATTGTCCAATGAATCGTAGTAATCGTCGCAATCGATGGCATGTCGAAGAATCTAAACATTCTTTAAGAGTAATCCTCTTGTTCACTATCAGCTTGTTGCATCGATGCCATTTGTGCAACCGCTTGTAATTGTTGCCATTGCTGTTGCTCCGCCACGGCTTGTTCTTCTCTTGCTTTAGCAAACAATTCTTGTTGCTGCCTGAGGAGTTCCTCTTCTGGGATTCCCAAGTTCTCCAATCTGGTGCTTTGGCGTCTTCGTTTAGCCGCCACTGCCTTGCAGTCCCGCAA
This sequence comes from Nomada goodeniana, assembly GCA_963969485.1. Classification (NCBI taxonomy): domain Eukaryota; kingdom Metazoa; phylum Arthropoda; class Insecta; order Hymenoptera; family Apidae; genus Nomada; species Nomada goodeniana. The sequence continues at coordinate 76,865 of OZ018306.1, read as the reverse complement.
TACTGCTTCCGCTTCCGCGCTATAATCTCCAAACCCAAGCTTCTCCAGTGCTTGAAGAACGTGTTCAGCGTTTATCGTCTTCTTCTGTTGCTGATTACAAATTTCGTTCGCTTCCGAGGAGAGCAAGTGAATGAACTCTGTGCAACAATTTAAGATCAATTCTCGGGACTCATTTGCAACTCGTACATGTGGTAAAATTTCCTTAATCATCTTATTAATCGATGCCCGAGGCAGCGTCAGCTCGTCGTCTTCTGTTGGTGATATCGCAGCCGAGGCCATTATCTCTTTCTGCAACATAAACATGTCGTTCCTTAATTTCAAAGTATCTTTCAATAAAACGCTCGAGTGCTATGCACGTTTTACGCCCCTCCGCCACTATCCAGGAAATAAACGAAATCTATTACTGTCGCAAACGATGATCAAAACTTCAGCCGGTTTAGTACACGTACAAAATTATATATCGAATTCGTAATAGCTAAGCTTATCATCTTATCGCGTGTACTCGAAAGTCTTGCGTGTTCTTCGCAATGGAAAGATTATCAGATAAACTGTTTACGGATACTATATTCTCAGTGAAAAACCAAACGAAAAGAAGAAAACAAAAGAAAGGAAAGAAAAAAGTTGTTGAAACGTTGGAAGGTATCAGCTGGTCTTAAGGTGTTAATAGGGCAGAGTACAATTAAATTACGTTCTATCAAACAGTTGGTAATGCGCGGATGAAATGTTAACGCGAACTCAATCGTTACTGATATACGGCATGCTCGTTGCGCTTTATTTATCTAGTGAAATGTATGTGGCGAGTACGAACAAGCTCGTTGTTGATGGCGTTCAAAATTTAAGCGTGAAAGTTTTACTGCAAGGCCAGGGAATTGCAGGAAGGAAAGAGGCATACAAATTCCTGAAGTTAAATATATCTTGGTTGCCCCCGAAAAGTGTCAGGCAACCCTCTTCGTATAGGTACGCTCGAATGCAAAGAAGAATCGTCGCCAGGCACTACTTATTCGTACTTGTGTATCTCAGCATTCTAGTGACAAGCGTGTCAACGAAGAGCAGAACAAGTACCGCGGAATGTCCAGGGGGAACATTTTTTCATACGTCGATGACCAATGAGAAACTTTACGTGTTGGTGCCTGGAAACAATAGCTTGGCCGACATATCGGACTTATATATTCAACCCAGTTGTTCTTACAGAGTGCAAGTTATCGCTAATCCAAGATCAAAGCACATGGTAAATGTATCCGAGGTAAGTGGTGCATAAGCGACTAGAAACACATGCATCATAGAAAGATTGTTTTCTTATAGGATTTAATTTGTTTCACAGATCTTCTACACAGTTCCAGCATGCATCGGTGATGCGTGTAGCTGCATTAACAACACAATCATACCATCAGCTCCAATTGTAAATGTTACACGGAGAGAGGGTGAAGTAATTGTGAATTGGAACACAAGCTTCGCTACATCATCCAATGTGCAATTTTATACAATAAGGTATACTCGTGAAAAGTGAGCTCGAGCACATTTGCTCATTTACTTATTCATTTGTGAATCTTTTGACAGCCTGGGCATACCTGTCTTAGTGTCGCGGAAAGGATTGCTTGTTTATAATAAAACCAAAATAGGACAAGTATCTGCAGGGAAAGGCATGTTCTTATGGAACTTGGAAACCAATGGACAATACATGGACATTAAAGATGGTTATAAAGTAATAGTTACTCCATTCGATTATCACGGATGCTCCGGGCCAGAGGGTGGTTACATTATAAATTCTGCACTGCATACTGCCAAATCTGTGATACAGTGGCATTTAGTAAGTTAGAAAAAGGAACAATAACAAAGGGAGTCTGAATTTACTGAATCTGTTATATCTTTATTTTTCAGTGGCTCATACTGGTTGTGATAGTAACAAGCTGTATTTTCTTTGGAGTTTCGAGTTTTATAATAAAATGCCGTAAACATACCGTTTCCATGTTGAGTCGTACCAATGATGCTGTTCGGATACACAGAATTTCCAAATGCAAATCCCAATGGAAAGAAACGATACTTCGCAAGCATAATATTCTGTACGTCGGACATGAATGCGAGGTAAACAGATTGCAAGATTGCTTTCGTCACTCGTAATTCTAGCGACGTTAATTTGGTAAACTGAATCTCATAGACAGCAGGTTCCGAGGACGAAACGGATACATGGAAAGTGCCTTTCAAAAGCGTAAAGTTAATACGCGAATTAGGTACTGGGCAATTCGGCAAGGTATACCTTGGCCATTTAGACGATACGAACCGTACATTGGTTGCTGTAAAAATGTCCCAGGAAATAGATGTATCAATCGATTCGGAAACGCGGCAGCAATTCATAAAAGAAATTGAGATAATGAGAATGGTGGGAAGTCATCCTCATTTAATACAGCTGATAGGCTATTGCATACAGCCAAATAGCCCAACGTGTATCCTTCTCGAGTATATGCAAGGCGGAGATCTATTAACTTACTTGCATCAGAAGAGAACACAACGATGCAACAATGCCAATGCTCGCGACGGAAGCAATGATTTACAAGACTTATCAAATCGCTCTGTTTCAGATGGTAAGGAATTTACCAGTTTATTAGATACTTTTTGGACACACCAGGTCTTATAGAACAGTCTTAATTTACAGCTTTATATACAACAATACATTCTAGCGTGTCGAGCAACATAAATATTTACAAGCTTGGGCAATATAGGAATATAGCGGTGGTTGACATGAAAGATGCAATAACCATTGATACTATAGAGACAGAGAAAACAAAGGAGAGCTGGTTCGGGCAAACGAAAGGAAGAGAATTTTTAAGGTTTGCCATAGAAATTGCCATGGGTATGGAACATTTGGAAGCTAAAGGAATCACTCACAGAGATCTAGCTGCGAGAAACATTCTTCTTAGCAAAGATTTGACTATCAAGGTATCTTATGCAATACCAGAGGAGTTTTTTAATTTTTTTTTAGTATTAATAAAGAAAACTATTTAGTATGTATGAACCTCTTAGATATCAGACTTTGGACTTTCACGCAACGGCGTGTATGTAATAGAAAATATAAAAGACAAAACACGTCACCTCCCTATAAGATGGATGTCACCAGAAGCTTTGCACAACCGAGGCTTCTCCTCGAAAAGTGACGTATGGTCTTTTGGCGTGGTGCTCTGGGAAATTGGTACTTTAGGTGCTTTTCCGTATTCAAGCGTTAGAGATGATTGCTTGTTGCGTTACATAGTTCACGAGAATGGTCGTTTAAAACGGCCAAACGATGTTCCTTCGATCATTTACAAATTGATGCTCTCTTGTTGGACATCCGATCCTGAGAATAGACCGAATTTTGCGCAACTAGTTTTCACATTGCGGACCTTACTTGTATCACTGAACAGCCCTCTTTGCACAGTGTCTAACCCCTGTTATACGTTAACACATACAAATGGTACTGACTAGTTTGTTCCTTAAACCATGAGTTGAGATATATGCACGTATATATGTATGCGCGTATATATGTATGCGAGAGAGAGAGAGAGAGAGACACAGAGCGCGCATAATCCGGTTAGGAGAAAATCTGAAATGTCACTTACGAGTCACGTTTCTCCACGGATGTCAACACAATCGGTGGTTCTAACCAAAGAGCGAGCCACAAGCACCTGTACTTTCGCGAGCTGTCTTACTTCCGGTATCGAACACGTGTTTCCGGTAAAACGAGATTTTCAGTCTTGCCCTGCTATATTACGAAATCGCGTCTTTACGTCTAAAGTGTATCAGTTCATACGTTTATCAGAAATTGCGCAGGTACGATAGATACAAATAAATGTGTAAATTTGCACCGCTCATTACTGTTTGGTTCCAAGTATTCACTTTGTTTCGAAAGTTCAATGAAGTCGTTGTTGAACGAACGAGAGAAGTGGATAACTTTGATAATGGCCTTCCCGGTCATCTTTTCTTGATCGATTAATGCTTTTCGGTTTTCATTGCATATTGTTTGTTGTGTATTGCGTATAGTGCATGTTATCGTAGATTGAAAGAAACGTACGAATGCCGATCTACGTATAATTGGTAGAGGGTATATGCCCCCTTGCGGAAGCGACAAGCAACAAACCAAAAAAATGGCGGGTGTTCTCAAGTACAATTGTCACAGAGACCTGTTTTCGTTTAACCGATTTTTCAAATTGAATCAATGAGCACGGTGATATCGTTGTAGTTGGTTCGCCGCGTACATAATAATAAGCAAAAATCGGTGAAAACGGGGATATCCAATTTGCGGTAGGCATATCGGAGACCAGTATCATACCCTTCCGGTGCAGGTTAGGATTGTGCCATTCTATTGCTGAAAGGTATTTACGCGTCGTTCATAGTCGGATCAGTACAGTATACTAACACTGGTGCTTTTTCAGCGGTGAGCACATTCCGATGGTTGGAAAAGATGAAAAAAGTATGGTTGACGAGTGCTCGACGGGGGAAGAGGTGATGGACGCTATAGGTTACGATACGATTTCAGATGGTAAGCTATTTTACTGGACTCCTCTATCTTCCATTTGTGTTTTCCAATTTTTCGGCTTCTCGGCTTTTCGGCTTTCGGGCTTTTTATTATCTTCACTTTCTTCCTGAAGTATGCGATCCACGTTCTCGTTCGTTGAAACGTCGAACGGGTCTTTCGACTGTTATCAACGTTGGTCGTATTGTGCCGGTTGTTTCCCTCGTGAATAAAAGTCGAAGAACCTTAGGTTGCCCAATCTGGAAACTCGGATAAGTTAAATATGTACGTGCCCCAAGTGGAAAATGCGAGCGTCGTGACGACAAGCGTTATAACGCTTGGTCCTATTCCAGCGATGGCAAAGTCTTTGGTCTTTATGTGACCAGCGGCAGTAACAATCGCGTTCGGTGGGGTGCCCACTGGCAGGTGAAAGGAAAAGGAGCAACATAGAGTAGCTGGCAGCATCAAGTACAACGGATGTAGTCGTATAGCTATGCACTGAAACGGCAGGTAGAAGAACGGCGAACATAAATAGTAATAATTGAAAGATAAGTAAGGCGAATCGGTGTATAAGATGGAGGTTCGGGTGATTTCGATCTGTGGGCACAGTTCCTTACCATTTCTGCCAGAACCGGCAGAATGATGTTTGCGACAGCGACATTCGAGGTCAGTTCCGTTACAGTTTCCGCGAACACGCAGACAACGAACAGTATGACGAACGGGTTGATCGATTGCAAAGCAGTCAGACCTCTTCCTATAATGGTGGAAAGGTTGGAGGTGGTACTACCAGCTGAAATAGCGAATCCGCCACCCAGTACCAAGATCAAACTCCAATGCATCTTCTGGTGTATCATCTTCCACGTGATCATGCTCGGCGATGGTTTGTTAGGGCGTGTGGCGGGGTTTGGATCGAAGGATCGTAGAAAATCGAGTCTCGAGGGTAACACGAAGAAGAGAATGGTCACGCATGCGGCTGCCGTTGAGTCCTTAACAGATCTGCAAAGATCGTTGGTTGCTCGGGCATCCATAAAGTACGTATAAATCCATGTACATATACGTAATTACATATGTATATACGGAAAAGAGTAATGGGAATGAACGCATAGGTGCGAACAGTTGTCGGGGTATATGGAAAGGAAAAGCGATACGTACAAATCGGTGATATAAGTGGGCCAACCCCGGACGAATCCAGGACTCCTGAGAAACCAGAGTAACACGACCGCAAGAAAAAGGAAGCCGACGCACGATTCGTGCCACGTAATCGGCCCGAGTTCTTTATACTTTTTTTCTATCACGGCGGCTGCAACTTTTTCTCCTTGCGCTCCGATATCCACAGCTTGCGCATCTTTGCTCGCTGGTCGAAACATACCCATGTACATCACTTGAAGCCACAGCCACGTTAGAAGGCCCATCAAGAGCATGGGCGGGACCGAATAGAGCATCCACGACGTCAGACTAATACCTGTGCTGTTCGGGAATCGCCTGCGAAAAAGGCGAAAGCGCATCTCTCTCTTCGCCCTTTTTTCCTGTCTCCATGAAGAACTTGGACTTACTTTTCAAAGAACCCTTTCAGGGTTAAATTGGTACCAGTCCCAACAAGCGTACCCACACCCCCGAGGCTAGAAGCGTAGGCTGCCACGAGGTAGTAGACCATAGTAATATGCGTTGGTTTCTTCCGGCTGCAATCGTAGGCAAATGTTTGAATAGAATGATTCGTACTTGTTATATGAACAACAACTTTGAATCTCCTTCACGGCACCGTACCGTTCTGCGCCATCCTCCTCGCAGCTGTTTTCCTCTGGAACGAACATATTGCCCAGGCCTTGCTGGAAATAGAAACCGTGAACCGCGCACACAAGAAATCACTCTACTAATTACGCGTACGCGTATGTACATAATATACATATGTATGTATGCGTACGGGGGTGTACGTACACGTGTCTCACCGTTTCAAGTTCCAGAAGCACAGTATCTACAATGGGCAACATCATAGCGGTCGCGGCGGTATTCGAAATCCACATGGACAGAAACATGGTGACACAAAAGATACCGAGTGTTAATCTGTGGATGCAAAGATGGTTATACGTTATCGCGAACGGTGCTCGTTTAATCTTGGGTCGCTAAGAGAGAAACCAACGAGCCAGGTACGTACGATATCAGGAAAGACATTACCTTTGATGACTGCAACCGATCGTTTTAATAATCAGTAGCGCTATACGCATATGCAGGCCAGAATTTTCAATGACGATAGCTATCACCATGCTACCGATGAACATCATCGTTGTATCGTTCATGTAGGAAGCACAGGTATCACCAGTGCTCATTATACCCATCAATGGATAGAGAACGACCGGGAGCAAGCCTGTGATTGGCAACGGTAGCACCTCGGTCATCCAGAACATCCCCATCAATCCAACCACGTAGAGACATCGCATCGCTATTACCTGCGCACAATCGACGCGTAATGCTTTTCGCATTTCAACCTGGGTCAAGTTGAAGAAGAAGCAAGGAATAACGGGGGAATCGGTTATAAAGGAAATATACCAAGGGGAACGTAAAACTCATCAACTACGTACGTGGACGATATAGGAAAACTTATGGGAGAGGAGGAAAATATAGCAAGTGAAAAATGCAACGGAACCTCCGTAGTGTCGAAAATGATTATTGGCAATAGAATCAATGGCCATAACACGATCACAAACGATCTCCAGTAAATCGCAAAGCATCGTGTCAACAATCTGCCGAAGCCGTCAACCTTTCTGCAACATACACAGGGAATTATTGGTATTCTAATCAGAGCAAGGAAAGCGTGATGGAGAAATTGCAGCTTCTGTGCCCGAATCGTTACGGTTAAACGAGAGGGTGGAGGGGAAAAAAGTAATGCTCACCTTCCTTCTGCAGCATCGATCGCATCTGAATACGGGTCGTCGGCCTGACTGGCCATCGCTCTGTTCTCGGACCAAGGGCAGTGCACCTAGAAAGTAAAACGATTTATACATATCATTCAAAGCGATGCTCCTTGAACGATACGCGCGCCTTTCTTATTGCGGAGCAAATATTCGTACAATTCGAAATCAAAGTTGAACGCGTGTCACCCGACCGTACAAAGAGTTGCGCAATCGGTGTCTCCCTGCCGCCGTCCCTGTCCTCCTCGCTGGTCCCTCCTTTTGTGCCTCCTTTTTGTCTGCCGGGAGTTACGGGATAAGTAATTTCACTAACTAAGCGACACCGAACGAGATTGACCTCAAAGGTCTTGCACGACGGACTACGATCGTCTATAAGCAAGTCTAAGCACGCTTTACGGATTCGTCGTCGAATGGTATCGTCTTGTTGCGTTTTTATCGTTCAATTCAAAGCAAAGGGGTCGAGAGTGAAAAAAGGATTGTCGCCGCGGTAGCTATTGTATGACGGTCGCCGGGAACGACTTCGCCAGCATCATCTTTACGACGAGCACCGCGGCAGAATGGAATGAAAGCGATTGCAATTGTAGTACCATTCGATTGCAATCGTGCTACGATCTACAGCGCGTTCCAGCCCCACTAGCATTCACCCGTACCAGAACGAACGGGGACGTTTTTGTATCTCGCCCGTCGCAAAGCTTGCGTTTTGTCTGCATCGAATTAGCAAAAAACACGGAATGATATACGATCGTCGGATTCGAAAACAATCAACACACCGGGCTTACTTTTAATACCACTTTTAGTAGTCGCGAAAGATCGTAAGATAAAAAGATGCGGATCAACAGTGTCTTAAGGCTTCTTCGATACGAATGTTTTTGAAGGAAAGTCTATTACGGTTGGACACGATTAATCCGAAGATTGTTGCTGCTTCTCCCATTTAGTCGGCAATAAACATCGATAGAGTCGGATATTTAGAAAATTCGTGATAATCGCGTTATTAATCCATCGATATCGCACACTCGTAATGATGTTCGATCGTTGCATATCCGAAAACTAAGAAGGGAACTGTTAAATGATCGTCGCATCGGTCGCGTGTAGTTCTGCCAGCGTATAGTATGAACCGAACACGCACGGAGGATCATTGCTTTACTCCCGCGTATTTGCTTACACTATCTCGAGAGTGAATCCCCAAACGCTCTGGCGATTCGAAAGAATCGGATCCCGTTTTTGGTTGTTGCACGCACTCTGCACCACTGACCGTTTTGCTGGAAGGCACACAGAATCGAACCTCTGACGATTCTGAGCTATCACCCCTCTACTTTAGCTCTCTCTTCCTTTGTCGTCCCCTTTTTTCCTTCTTGTTCAGCTGTCGCTACTTCTTCTTCTTCTTCCTCCTCCTCCTCCTCCTCCTCCTCCTCCTCCTCCTCTCCTCCCCCAACCCTACCCCTCTGCCTCTTCCTCCTCCCCCTTCTTCTCCTCCTCCTCCTCCTCCTCTTCTTCTTCTTCTTCTTCTTCTTCTTCTTCTTCTTGTTCCTCTCTTCCTCCTCCTCCTTCTCCTCCTCCTCTCCTTCGTTCTCGCCTGTTTCTTTTGTCACAACTACTGCTGTTTTTGTTTCTTCATCGTACCCCCTAACTCGTACTTCGTCTTCCGCCCGCTTGGATGATCCACCAACGACTGTTAAGCGAACCGAACCAAGCAGCGACTCAGGACGAACGTGTCGTTTCCCGTTCCCCAGTTTTTCTATGTTCAGATTTTCTACTGCCAACTGACACCTGAACACAAATTATCGATAATCCGCGTCGGTCTGTCGCCTTGGAATCATCCACGGTGCCGATACGTGACTATCAAGAATCGGAGCAGGTGGTGCAAGAATCACCGGCGATTCGGCACGAACCCGTTGTCTGGTACAATTATTCACCGGAAAACTAGATCCAACATAATGTTTTAGCACATCTTGGTCAACCCTTTGCAACAGGATAGAACGAAATGGCTGGAATATTTCGTTTCTGTTACATCATGAGAAGAATTTTAATTCTTCGACTCGGTGCATATTTAAACGACGCGAAATAGAGTACGCGTGGCGTTTAAATCAATTTGATCGAGTAATTAATCCCGCTCACGCTACCGTTCGTCCTCGTGTTTATTACGTGACGCATGTCGCGGTCGCAAGCATAGCTGATCGAACATGCTGTTGAAACTTTTCGATTCAAGTTGAACAAAGAAACCTTTGCGATTATTTCCAGAAAAGTGCAGAATCTATGCCAGCATATCCTTTGCCGTGCTCCTGTTGGGTATAGGACTTCCCCTTTGGTGGCACACCACCGCGGTACCACGAGTTTCGCTCCCTTACACTGGAATCGAGCGGCTTTCCAATCTCGAGATCAACGTCAGAACGAAAGTTGTGGTCGTTGCTCTATCTCAAGATCGAGCCGAATCTTTGGCTCGCGACATTGCCGGAGCTTTCGAGAACGCCAGTGAGTAAGAGGGAAAAAAGGGCTGTCCGACTTGTTATCGCGTATGGAATCGTTACAGGTATCTATCGGATAGAGGTGGTCCACCACGTGATATCGCGAAATTTACTGGCATCCGCCTATACGCATCACCAACTCGAAAAGGTAGCGTCTATGTTCGATCTTGAGGTTGGCCAGCTCTTACTTTTGGAAACGAACAATTTAAACGACGCGGTGCTCATTGGCTCGAAAAGGACCGTCTACTTCGCCAGCGAGACCAGTAAGCGATTCATCCTCTTCGATTCAAACCTCACGGCTTTCGTTCAACTTCGATCAAGCTCGTCGCGAACGTGACACCGTGTTTTATCTTAGCTTCGTCCACATTGATTCGAGTACTGTCCGAATGGATGTTGCACGAAAAATCGCTGGCCTTAACGAAGAATGCGCTAGCCGAGCCGACACTGTACAGTCTGGACGAAGAAAACCGGAGAAGATTTCCAGCTAGTCCGGCTTACGATATTTTGATCACGCTCGTCAATCCCGATCCAGACAAGTTAAAAATTACCTGGGACCTACAAACGTTGGCCGAAGGTGTGTAAAAGACACGCCTCACAATTTTCCATCAATTTTCTACCTCTTATTCTCTCTGGTTTTCATCCCGCTTCTGCCCGCTTTTCTCTGATTTTAGAGTACGTCGATCCGTTTCTCAACGAGCTTTCATTAGTAAGCAACTTTTCCGTCAAGTCTCAGTGGTTGTACTTTCTTCCGTTGGACGTGAGCCCGAAACGTGTGCCCGACAGTGGGCCGCTTGGTAGGCATTTCGCGCTACCGGAAGATGTACTTCCGCAGCTCGTCACGCCGTTGGAGAAGAAACTAGGTATGCCACCGTACCCTACCCTTCATCCAAAATAGCGGGCGACGAAGGTAAATTCCGATACACTTGTGTTTCAGCGTCACACATCAGTCTCCGCCCGACTATTAACTTTGTTATTTATGCTGTTCCTTGCGACAGTGCTCCGCTACACATTTACACGCGTTCCGGCCATCGAACGAAGAACAACGCCAACGTCGAAGCATTTCTATCTCCGAGGTAACGCCAGTTTATTATTCTTACCTAATTTCGACCTTCGACCTTCGACCTTCGACCATCATTGATGCTTCGTTTATACATTCTTTTGCCTCTACACAGATGGGGCGGTGTAGTCTTGATCAACCCACCCGTCGAAACTTGCTCGAATGCAGAACCGAACGAACCCGTCACCATTCTCCCCGAACAGGCAACCATAGTTGGAACCTTTCTTGCCCAATTGAAGCTTCTCTTAGGCGTCCCCGATCCGGTAATCGACATTTTTGCATCGCTTCCTCTCCACAATAGCTTGACATGCTCTCCTTGCCGACGACCGTACACCGTAGAACGACGACGGTAGAGAACTATGACACTTTATGTTTTTCAGACATTTCTAAACGGCGTAACCACTGTTCCCTCTGTAGGATTGAAACTGCGCGATTGGGAAGTCGATGGTTTGTTACGCGTCCGCACGATTGAGCAGCTGACATCAGCCAAATTAACTTTACAATCGCTCGCCCGACTTCTCCAAGAAATCGGCAACATCGTCATCACAGACGTTGTGGGAGATAGAATAAAAACAGCTTTGAGCTTGGTAGAAGATTCCGCCAAACGACTGGCACTGGCCGATCTCTCACAAGCGTTTCTTCTGAGCAAAGAGGCGTTCGTTTCAGCGGAAGCAGCGTTTTCCGATCCAACGCTCTTTGCTTTCTTATACTTTCCCGAAGATCAAAAGTAAGAGACGCGACGCGCGTTTACCCTAAAGAGCCATACCATCGTTGATCATTTTTTCTCCTCTGATTTCAGATATGCCGTATACACGCCCCTCTTTTTGCCAGCTGTGGTACCAGTTTTGCTGTCTTTAAAGAACATCTATCGCTACTATTCGTCACGGGAAATCAATGACGCATGAAAGGGGAAACCCATCACGGAAACTACACGAGCTGCCAAATTTCTCATCCCTCCTTTTTTCTTGAAGAACGGCTGGTTACCGGTTTCGACTCTCACGCTGTAACATTTTTTCTTTTTCTCCCATTCCTTTTTCCACGGCCATGGGATCAGCGAGCCTGACAAGGGAGAGGAAGAAGGAACTAACGGGGAGGGGAAAGAAACAAAACAGACGGACAAAGTATCCCAATCATGAGTATCGAGTAATTTTAAGGTATTTTTCGTACAAGTACATTTCATTTTTCTTTCACCTGCATACTCGTCGTACAGATACTTGATCAAAATTACTATTTCTTCGTACGATTCCCTATTACGCATCATTACGCGTCATTACGCGTCATTACGTGTCCAACACAGTATAAAGTAGCGGTAAATAAAAATTTTCTGTTAGTATACAGGTACGCGTTCTTCTTTTCGTACATTTACGCACACAGGTTTAATACCATCAAACCTCTCATGCATATTCACGCAGTCGTTCAATCAGATTCTCAAATTAATTATCATTAGATCGTTAGAAACAACTAATAATCTATGTACAATACACGTATATCAATCCGCAACCAGTTACCAAAATGTTATATAAAATTACCGAGTTGTGTCGCTATAAAAATCATGTTCAACTATCGCGAGAAAGTTTGCAGCCTAAATTTGACCCGGCACGTGTAATTTCATGCAAATTGAACTGTCCGGCCTGTGGTGCAATCGATTCTGTACAGAACAACAGCTCTTCTGTGTAATAGGTCGGGGAAAAGTCAAATCATTCTTCTCCATCAATAGTTGAACATTATCGCTAACAATAAAAATAAATTAATCGGTGAATCGAAACGCTTACTCTTATGGAAAATAGAAAATAAGAAGTAGAAAAGAGTATAGGACGTGACCGAGCAACTGGAGGAGGTGAAAGAAGGGGAAAAGGATAAAGAAGGGAGAGGAGAAAAATAAGAGAAAGGAGGACATCAACGTAGGCGTTGAACTAGCTGTATCGCGTGTTGCAAAGCATCTGCGATATTCTGAAAAACAGGTACACCTTCGCGTGTCGCGTAGTCCGACAGGTACATCCTTCCCCGATTGTAGTCTTTCGTGGCTTGCTCGGTTAGCTGAAGGACAACATTATTCTATATAATTCTCTGCTTAGAGAAGCTGAAGGAGATGCAAGAAATATTGCTCACCTTTTCACCAGAAACTATGCAATCCTCGGGAAGCGTTTGGACACATAACACTAATTTTGCGCGTAATCCAATCAGGTGAGCTGCCAATGTCATTATTGTTATACCGCGCGAATGCTGCGGCACGATCAGTAATATCAACCGCGAATTCTTCATCCGCTGCAATTCTTGTGGCAACACTTTTACATTGTACTCGTTCAGACTTGGTCGATACAACGACAATCCCATTGATCTAAAACGAGGAACGATTTACATGTAAACTTACAACGACGTTGTCGTAATGAGAACAGTCGAAAGAACGTTACATCTCGAATGCTCACTCGATCGAGGTTGCGGCGATTGTCTCTAACCAAAACTGATCTTTACCGATTACTCCAACGTACAAATCTTTCTTCTCCGATTCCACCACGAACGAATTGGTCCAATCTAAAAAGTTTAATGGTATACTCTAATCGTATACCCGATGGTCCCAAACGTTTGCAACAACAATTATTCGATTCGTCTCGTCTCGTCTCGTCTCGTCTCGTCTCTGAAAAACTGTCTGTCCGCTATTTGGTACCCATTAACGATACATATGTCGATGCACATCGTGCGAGATGGCTTTAGTAGAAAAAATACCTAAGAAGCGGTTAAAAGGTTGCACAATAGCTCTGCGAAGAAATTTCGATGCCTTCCTACATAATATACTCCAAACTGAAGGTATCTCACTTTCGCTAGAGACGCCGTTGCTTTTCATCCTCCATGGTGATTCCGCAGCCAAGGTGCAAAACTGCTCAAAGTTTATCCGTAATTGAGTGGGATCCCCTTTCCCTGGAAACCCATCGTCTATCAACGTCCTATACGTTTCTAAAAGCACACGCAAACACCAAGAGGAGTAGAGAAGGACTATGCTCGAGTCTTATCCTCCGCATGATCCCACATGATCACGCATGGGAACGCGCGAAACTTTCGCCATCCAGGAAATGCAACAATTTATTACCCGATTTGTTCACGACATTAAGAAGCTCCGACACCGACGACACGTTGCACTTGACGCTTGATTGTAACGCTACCCAAGCCTACGAAACCAAGAATGCAAAACAACAGTGCAACAAGAGATGCATGTCGTGACAAGTGTTTATTACTTCATAGGAAATATGCCTGCTTCTCTATCAGGCATAATAATAGATCGCCATCAAGTAAACTTACTTGTTCCAAGCTGATACTTCCACTGTCGTTGCCATCCATGGATTTGAAAATCTCCTTAAGCGTACTGCAAAAAAAGCAACTTCAAATAAAATATTCATAGCGCTAGCGCTGATTCGTTCGCGATCCAATCATCGTCTATATGCAATATTTTAACTAGAATCCCTTACACCGTGTCCATCCCATTTTGACCGAACGCTAATTTCATTGTTCTAATACCATCTTCGGAATGCAACTCTTGCACGTGCATCTCTTCTCGTAGTACCTGTGATGCAAATAATCATTTCCTACTTGTACGCATCATCCTTACAATGTTACACGTGCGTCCTTAGATGTACATACCTTAGACGTACAATTCAAAGCAACCGATACACTCTCGAATATTGGTATCCTCTGTCTTTCCATCAGATATTGTAGTACTAGCAATCCATTTGTCAGATCGTAATATTCTCTGGACATTAAGTGGCTACAGTTATTACCCCATCGCTCACCGACGGCCACGACACCAATAGAAAATAGAAGGAAAACCATGCACTTACTGAATGGATACACCTTCGCCGAGTATCGTTTGGCCCTGGCGGTACGGATAAATGACAACAATCAAAGACTCGCGCCGCGTAGCTGCCAATTGAGCTGCTTCGATTATGCCTGCGCTGTTTCGTGTTTGATTGTCGATTACGAACAGCAATACTTTGGCCGTTTGCTTCGCTTCGTATTCTTGCGCTATCAGTTCCGGTCCCCATTGCGATACTTGCTGAAATACATTTCATTGCGGTTACAATTCACGAAAAGTCTATCCTGACAATGAACAGTAAACTGAGATACATCGGGGTAACAAGTACCAACGGGGTCACGTACGGGATTATAGTAAGTGATTCCGAGCCTTTGTAGGGTCGGTATCGCTATTTCGGATCTCCACGTGGTCGGATTACAGGATCCACCCAGAAATACCTCATACGCCATTCTATCTGCGGAAAAAAGAGCTCATCGATAGGCTGGAAAACTTACAACTTGTAACAGTATGCGAAACATTATCCATACATCAAACTATAGATATGGCACTCACTTGCATCACCTTTCTTGCTAGTATCTTTTCCATCACAGTGTAACGGACGAGTGGCGCTCATAGAAACGGCTGTTCTGGAATGAAATGCGCCCAAATTAATCGTGGATCAAACGAATCGGCCCTGGTCTCGAAATTCATACAATATTATCACACTCGAACTAGGTGTGTCATCTTTAACTGGTTTGCAAGAGGATTTAATACATACACGCATGCATGCATATACTTGTACACAGATATTTAATTATTTAATTATTTAATTATTTAATTATTTAATTATTTACTGAATTCACTCAATGATAACTTAGAGCCAACTGACCATCAGACAAAACTCAAATAAATTTTGGTCTGAGTGTGGTAATAATCTAGTTTAATACCATATTACTACTAAACGTACTTCCAAATATCAAATCCTTTTGCAACAAGAAAGAGCACGCTACGCTGCATTGTTGTAAAACCTGTGCTTTCTGCGATTAATTACAACCAACTGTTTGATACTTTAAGCCTGCAACATATGCAATTTTCTTTTGCTGCATAATTATCAATGGGATGAAAACTCAAAAGTAGATTAATATTTGCATTACCTTATTTTGCACAAATGTGCCAATTCTATAGGAAAGATATAATATTCCTGAAGCATTATACAAGCATGAAGACCATCAATGGAATAATGTTCACTAAACTGCCAACCTTTTGATGTCTGTGTCCTCTTTCAAAATTGTAACATTACTCATATTCTTTTTCCCTGAAACAAAATTGTACATTCCCTGAAAACACTTGATAACAGTTATGTGTACACGAAAGAAATATCATTAACAACTGTGCTTACATGGATATCGTCCATGTCTGTCCGTATAAATCTCAACAGATATGTAAGAAGACTTCATGGCTCGATATAATGCACGACGAGCGAGAAATCTCTATGTCCTTACATGAATACATTTATTTCTCAATAGTTTGCAAATGGAGAACTTTGGATTTTCCTATGTAGAAGATTACATTATTATTATTATTATTATTATTATCATCATCATCATTATTAATAGTTTTTTATGCACACACACACACAGACACCCTACATATACATACATATATATATTTATGTATAATATCAATATTATTATCGTCCATCGATATATAATAAAAATAAGTAACGAAAGGAGATTACACATAATTGTTTTAGTCGCACGTTACCATTGTTGAAAAAGTTTTGCAGTCTACACAGTAGAAATAAATTACAGCAAGAGCTAAAGGTAGGCACTAGAATAGTATCAAGTGTTTCATTACTGTTAACAGACACGCACGTTAGAGTGCGTATTTAATTTCCTACTGTGGCTATTCGCTATTATCAGTAGAAAACTAGTATAAGTTCGCGAGGCGATGGAGAGTCTGTCAGACGCACTAACCTTGACGATAGTTCGGACCTGCATGCCCACGCACAAAAAACATATGCGGTACACTTGGAAGAGAAAAACATCGATTCTGAGTTCATTTCTCGCGTGTTATTTTATATATTAGAAATGCGTGTAGAAGAAGTGATGATTAAACTGAAACTAAAATCCTATGGGGAAATGAACGGTGGGAACTTTGATTGTGCACTCGTCCTATTGCTCATACTTATTTATACACCGTTATATTTAAAATGTAAGAACCGCGTCGTCCAAGAGGCACTTTTGCAAACGAATCACAAATAAATTATATACTCGCGAAGATTTCTTCGATATCAGTGACAACGAGCATGTGCGCGTGCTCGTTTTTATCGCCGCGCGAAACTCCACCATTCGAAAGCGCACCTTACGAGATCGATTCACATCGAGTTGTTTCTTCGAGCCTCGAAATCACTAACAGTCGATGGAATCACAAATCAGCGCTACCACTGTTGAACGTCGCGCTTCGTATCGTTCTCCTTTTCCATCTTTCGAACCTCCTCTCTGTTTTCTCTCACCCTCTCCTCCTTAACCCTCTTAGTTACCATCACTCTTCCCTTAGTCGACACTGTGCCCTTTCTCTTATTCTTTTCTTTTCTTTACCTATGAAGATTTTTATACTTTCTCGAATTTATTTTCTCTCCTGTAATCACGAAATTGGAATTGTTGCAACTAAAATGTTAAGCATTTTCTGGGAACCAATGATTTTAGTTTAACAAAGAACGACACGTCCATGTTTCGCTCAGTCTCAACGATGATTCGCGTGTTTTCGCCTCTTTCGTCCCTATCACTTCCCGCCACCATTCTATGCGCGTATGCACACTACCGTAGATCGCGCGAGCACAGTCTCAAGACCAGACACGAGAATGACGTAAACCTCCAACAATGAAGCGTGATGTCACACGGATCGGAGTTCGTAGAGGCCTGCTCTCACCGTTGCCATCATCGCCGTCATCGCCGTCGCTATCGTTAAAATGGTCGCCTTTTCCCTTTCCTTTTCCTTTTCCTTTTCCTTTGCTTTTGCCTTTGCCTTTGCCTTTGCCTTTGCCTTTGCCTTTGCCTTTGCCTTTGCCTTTGCTTTTGCTTTTGCTTTTGCCTTTGCCATGGCTAAACTCATCCATCAGGGTACTTTGGTTGCAGAAATAAATTGTATTCTGTGTTTAATGCGCAGTGTTTTGAACATTCGCAACATGTCATTCGCATAAATTAGTTTTCTTTCATTTCACTGCTACGTAACGGTCAAATAATACTCGGAAGATAATTTTGCCAGCGGTTTCTTCCGTATTCAGACATATTATTCAGAATATTATTATGAAAGGACTGACGTCATTGATTTTATTGATAACGTTCGTACAGGTTGTGTACCATGTTACATTTCATTTTTCTAGTTGTACGATCATTTGGTAACATTTTCAATCTAACGTATTTTCCTTTTTCATTTTTCTTTTAGGTTGCACACAATTCCCTCCTTACTCTCATCGAACCTTCAATTTTACAAATCAATTTGACAAGCACGTTTGCTCCGCTTTATACACGATACGAAAGATATATGTACATCGAAATCGTACAAAGGGCACGCAGAACAATCCGATTAATGCTGTACACAACATACTTCAATTATTTCGGCCGGCTCTCCTCTGCAGCGTGTCACTATAGACAAACAGTTGTTTTCCGATGCATACGACATTACAAAATGAGCAGTTCATTTTAAGTATACTGGTGGTATAAATTAAAATTATTTCCATCTCAAAATTTGCCAAAAAGCTAATTGCACAGTTTGACATTGTACAATTTAACAAAATTGTGACATACTATCTCCCACCAGGTTATCTGGATGAACGTTTACTATAAGTAGGAGAAAATATGGGAAAGAGAATTGCGTGTTACCCGAAAAGCTAATAACCTATGCGGATTTGGCAAATATATTTCGTTGGATCGTATTCATTTCCTTTCTTTTTAAGCTCTTTGTGTAAAATCATCCATATCGCGTTAATACAAGTTTGTTCACATGAAAACGTCCTTCGTAGCTTTAGTTACTGGTTTAGTAGCGAGTTTCCATTCGATGTACCAATGTAAATCGTGACAATCATCATTCCGCGTTGTCGCACGTAGATGTTTGGGTCTTAGGTACGGTGTCCGAACGTTTTACATTGTACGTAGTACGTTATACATACTTTATTCGTTGTACGTTGTACATTGTACGTTGCACGTTGCACGTGAACCGAGTATTCGCTTGGTGCGACCCGACCATTGAAGAAAACTAGAATGATCTAGACTCTGTGCAAAGATGCTTGGCATTATTGTTTCTGGTCGGCTTGTGAGTATTATCCTACCATAGTTCGATTATCAAATCCAACTTTCAACAAATAGCAATGAAAAAACCTAAATACCTCCCAATTGCGGCAACAATTTACAACAACCTGTGCGTAATATCCTATAAATTGTACGTAGGTGCAAACAGACTTTCAACAAATTGGGGAAAATCAGTTTCTAATAACAGTACCCGATGCTGACGACATAAATCATATTGTGGTGTTTCTAACGGGTACTATACCATTTCCCAATGGCATCGGTGGTGCAGGTATATGTTAAAATGTTGTAATATTGCAATTTTCATTATATTTGTGCTTAAAATAGATCCTCGTAGTATATTTCAGTTGGCCAGATCCGACTGCACCACCAAATTGGCAGTTTCTTGGATACATCTCGAATGCTAAGCCATCCGCTATATTCAAGATATCGACGTTGAAAAAAAATCATGAATTTGAGAACAGCAACTTGGGTATATTTGGAGTAGGGAAGATATCTCATGTGGCTCAAATAGGTGTTTCGATGGAACCTATTTTGGCCATAGAGCAACAAGCAGCTACAGTGACAGAGGCGACTTCAAATTCGTTTCTGGAATTTGTACAAAAAATGCTTACCAGTTTCTTGAATTATGTATCAAGTTTCTCTGTAACGCAAGCACAAATGACACCGAACCCAAATGAAAACTTTGTACCGTTATCAACTATCCAAGGGTGGTACCAGACTTTTGAGAGGAGGTTACAGCAGAATCCTAATTTCTGGAAAACATGATGAAGAAGCAACAAACTTTCCATAGTTTGTTCCCATTTCGTGTAACGATGCATCGCTTTTCGACTCTCGTGCTTACGGTCGTAAAATGCGATGTACCGAAATGAGTCGCATTTCATGCCTAAATTTAAACTTTTTTATATTCTCATCACAGAGCAGTGTTGTAATAATAAGAGTAACTAGCATGCGATCGCATTCTTTACTTGAAATGCAGAATTCGCGATTCGTGAATGTATATTTGAACACGTAACCGCTTTTATTATCAGTGGCATCTTTATGCTTACTCTTGAAATTATTGGAACAATAGATAAATGGTTATGCCATTTCCATTCCAATCGTTCATGCATTTCACAACGAATGTATTTGCAAAAGTTAGTGGATAACACTTGTATATATCAAAGTTTTTTTGTCGCATGAGAAACAAAGATGGAAATAATAGAGGAAAGAAGGAAAGTGAAAAAGAAAAAAAAGATAGACAAGGAGGACGGATGTATGGTTGAAATAATAGAAAAAGGGAAAAACCATGCGTGAACTTTTATTTTCTTCAGATTTCAGGGGTATCGAAAATGATTATAAAGCATTTCTACGTTGTTTACAGCAGAATGTAAGTGGTTTATCGGGGTAAGATGTATCCTGTACGTTCTATACCCTTCTAGATGTTTCCTCCGCTTCTATTTTACAATGGATTTACTTCGCATCTAATATCGTGTAAATATCAATAGGAAATATACAGGGCAACAACCAATCGCATAATAGCGCGTGGTGAACGGTCGTCCGTTGTAAGTGGTCACAAAGGTAACTGTCGTGTAATGAAAAGGCGGCTTAGACTGCACATAAGTTAATCTGTCAGTCAGTGTAACGTTCACATCGAGGAGTTTGAGAGTGTCGTGTAGATATTAAGTAAAAATTGAATTCTTCGTAATATCATTATAGCGTAACGAGTGAAATAAAAAAGACGAAGAAAAGATAAAGGAAAGGAAGAAGAAAACCATTGGTTTAATGGAGCTTGGCTCTCGGGATGTTGCATATTCTCATGATTCATCTAAGGTAACGAGAAGCGATCGCCTTTAGATTGGACTCGCGTACGATTAGTTTTGGGATCGTTTATCTCGTAATCTATCTACATATCTATCAAATAACAACGTAAAAACAAAGAAAAGAAAAATAAATCTGCCAAGTATTTGTCAAGCTTGAAAAATCAGATATATATATATATCTTTTCCTACGCGGAGAAATGCCCTTTCACTTAATCGAGTAATGTCCTCATTGTAATACTCGTGGAAACTACCTGTCTATGGATTTCGTATGAAGTATCAAAACGGTTGGATATCATCTGTAGCGGAGGAACTTGGCAGTCCAAGGTAAGGCATTGTCGCTGCTGGTAACTTGTTGCCTGACTTTAATTACCGATTCATTGGAAAATTTCAACGTGAAAGTTTTACGTCCGTTCCCAATCGAAAATGTTTCTCCTACCTTGTAACGTTTTCGCCCATCCTACCAACGTAGAGTTTCATTTCATTTGGTTATCGTGCGCAATTGCAACTGTGGATTTAAAGAACCTGCTGGTCCAATAACACCATTTATGCTTGTTTTACTTATTTTTTCTGGTTAGTACCTAAAGATAGTCGAGAACTCTTGTCTCGCAAACGTTTAGAAGTTTTGCAACTTTTCGAAGAATACAAAGAAGCATCTTCGTATAAATTGAACTTGAAGGATAGAATGTACAAATCGTAGCTGAATATAGAGTATCTTTTTTGTGTACATGTTTAGCACATTTGCCTTTTCAAGACGCTTCTGGCATATAGTGTACGGCTTTGAAACGCACAGCAAATCAATAAGATGTAATAAATTGCGGTGTTCGTTTCTTCCTTCGTTCGCGTCTCGCCAATGTCGTGATATTATCGCGTCGACAGTGCAAGCTGTAATTTAAACAGTAGATCGTGGACTGGGCAGTCGACGGTGCTACAGAACATTTAACGGCGACTGTTCGATCACGTATGTTTACGGTTATTCAAATGTTGTGGTTATGGACAGGATAGGATAAGATAGGACAGTACAAGATATAAGAAAAGTGAGGACAGTTAAATCTATTTTCTCAAGTACAATTGTGAATAAGTAGTTCGGACTTGGTTCAGTTGCCCATAATAATCCATAATAAATTAACGAAGGAATTAGAGAAAGGAATAGGATAAAGTTGTGTGTACAATGTGTCATACAGAGAGGAGATGGAGAGTTCCGAAGAACCGACAAGCCTTCAATCCATTTGTCACATACATGCTTCAGAGTTATTCCCAAAGCATACCCATTTCGAATGCGAGGATCAATCTTTGACTGTTCCATTTACACCTTTGAGCGGGGAATCGGTCGTAGCTCTTGGACGTACATCTGACGGAGTACTAGCGCTTTCCAACTACAGATTATATTTACAATTAAGCCAGACATGCTACAATATTCCATTGGGTTTGATAGAGCAGCTGGAAGTTAAAGAAATATTCTTCTTGCATATCGGTTGCAAAGATGCTCGTTCGCTAAGGTACGTTGTTATGTTACAAGTTATTTGTTTGACAGATTTTGCGTTCCATTATAACTGGTGGTATATTAAAGATAATATAAAATATTCAGTTGTGCCTTTTCCACAAACGAACATTGTTTGGAGTGGTTCAAACGATTGCATAAAGTCACTTGCCCGCGAAAGAATATAGAGGATATATTCGCATTCGCTTATTACGCTTGGTCCATGGAAGAGGGAAAAGACAACAGCAAATTGGGTAAAGATATCGCTGTCTCGTACACTGCTACATTTAACTCCGAAGTAAGTAACCGTTTGGGTGAACATTGGAGGCGGATAAACCGCTGAGTCGAATGCATGTAGTATGTAATGGATCGGACTGTTATTATAGGTGGAACGTTTGAAATTTAATCTGCACGGTACCTGGCGTATAAGCCAAATGAACAAGGATTACCGTGTGTGTCCATCGTATCCACCGTTGCTTCTGGTACCTGCGTGCATTTCCGACGAAAGTCTCGAATTGGTGGCCAAATTCCGAAGTTTCCGACGGATTCCTGCAGTTGTGTGGAGGTAATTGGTGAAATAAGAAGGCAGAAATCGAAGAAAGCGAAGAAAAAGAAAAAAATGTTGAGACATTGACGCGATGTTGCATCTTGCCTCTTGACATAATACCTTTCTTTTCTTCCTCCATTCACGGACAACCCCCCCCCGACCCCCGACCCTCACCCGCAACACCATAAACCAAAAGGCCGCTCTCGGCCTTCTCTCCCTTAAAAAATCGGTTCTTTTTGTGTTTGTTTTCTTTGTCTTTTCTTTCATTCAAAAGGCACGTCAATAATGGTGCCGTGATAGCACGAAGCAGTCAACCGGAAGTCGGATGGCTCGGTTGGCGAGATCCGGACGACGAACGTCTGTTGAAGGCCCTATCGGATGCGTGTTCCTATGATAAAGGTGATTCGACGATGGTGGATTCCTCTATGATATATCCGGCCGATACTGGTCCCGATAGGATCACAACAAGCAATAGAAAAGTGAGCACCGAACATTAGTAATTCCCATGTTGTTTCACCGTAGTCTGTTTGGGACTTGAACACGTCCGCCGGTGTTCCATGGTGGACCGGCCGCGTACTAACAATATTAACGTTGCGCACGTTGTTTCCAGAAAGTTTTAATCGTGGACGCCAGATCGTATACAACCGCTGTGGCGAACAGAGCGCGCGGCGGTGGTTGCGAATGTCCAGAATATTATCCCAGTTGCGACATACAATTTATGAATTTGCCGAACATTCACTCTATACGAAAGAGCTTTCACGCGGTGAGACAGCTTTGCGCGTCGGACGCGGATCAGCCCAAGTAATTGTTGCGTTTGCTTCCACATAATGTATTATCGATTTAGCGTCCTGTCGCTTCGCATCCGAATAGAATTGACACCTTACCCGATCTATTTTCCGATCTCTCCTGCGGCATTTAGCTGGCTCAGCCTCTTGGAAGGGACAAGATGGTTGCAACATATGTCCGGATTATTACGCGCTGCTGTGACAGTAGCATCCGCAATCGAAAGAGACGGTCGGCCTGTGTTGGTGCATTGTAGCGATGGCTGGGATAGGACACCTCAGATCGTCGCCCTAGCGCAAATTCTTCTCGACCCGTATTATCGAACTATGGAGGTACGCCGAAGGTACTTGCTCTTTATTTGCGTATCCGTTCCTCTCGATAATTGTCCCGTTATTCCGCTTTATCCTTGACAGGGATTCCAAGTTTTATGCGAGCGCGAATGGTTAGGTTTTAGCCACAAATTCGCGGATAGGTGCGGCCAAACAGTAGGCTACGAAGATCCGAACGAACGATGCCCGGTATTTTTGCAGTGGCTCGACTGCGTGCATCAACTAATCCTGAAATTCAAGTGTAGCTTCCAAATGGCTCCTGCATATCTCGTGAGTACTCAGAACTCCTGGTATTCTCTGTTGGGTCGACGAACGACCACTGACCCTATCACCAATCCTTGTTCGACTTGCGTAGTTTTCGCTCAACGGATCATTCGTTTTATGATTTCAGGTGAAACTCGCGCAGCACACGTATTCGCAGCTTTTTGGCACGTTTTTATGTAACACAAGGCAAGAAAGGCGACAACTGAGAATACGAGAGCGTACATTTTCAGTATGGCGTTTCCTGAATTCGAGTTCGTTCGTGAATCATTTGTACTCGCCGTTGAAGAACCAGGTAAGGAAGAACGGGTTTTACATACTGTCTGCAGCTTCCGATGCAGCTCCCGATCTAGCCCCCGATCTTTCCCCAATCTCGTATGAACGATTGCTTTCCTTCTCGATAGGTATTATGGCCAAGTTGTAACGTACGCGACCTCGTTTTATGGTCCGAAGTGTATTTAGGCTCCATGGAGTCGTGTTCGGACATGAGGGACGACAAGCGAAGAGTAACGATGATAGATATCGAAGGCGGTGAGGGTGACGAGCCACAGGGGCAGATGACCAAAACCCGTTCGTACGGGGATCTGATGCACACCCCCGACCATGCGGCCTACCTTCATCGACGACTCAGCGATCCAAGCGCATCTGTAGAAAAGTAATTATCAGATTCCATCAAGTTACCCAACTACGACGCTCGGAAGTAAAAGGACATAACCGTGGACGACGATTACAGAAAGTTCGATTGCTTGACGGTCGAGGCGGAAATTGGCGAGGGGGGTGAAAAGCTCGGGGCTGACGGTAGATCCGAGTATGCGGTGGAACGAAACCTTTCGGAAAAATTAGACAACGCGGAAGATCACGAGGACGAGGAGGAGGACGAGGAGGAGGACGAGGAGGAGGACGAGGACGAGGACGAGGAGGAGGACGAGGACGAGGATGAGGACGAGGACGAGAACGAGCACGAGAACGAGCACGATCGTGGGTTGACAGTGCAAGCCTCGAACGAATCACCGGCGAACCCGTCTGTGGATAGCTCGACGGACACGTTGATACCGAGCAACGATTCCTTGCTCGATACAGACGAGAAAGAAACGTAAGTAGCCCACAGTGTAATGTTCCCTACTGATGATAAGCTAAAATCCGAGGTTCGATATGTTCGTTTCGTCGAATAGTCAGGCGCTAAAGGATTCACCACCAGCGGACACTGTGTCGTCATGGGTCGAAAGGAACGCCGGAAGCCGCACCGTTTGCGCTTGCAGTCGTAATAATAATCACAACCAAAACGAGGGTAGCGACGTCAGCGATACCAGCGTACCGCTAATATCGAGAACGCCCAGCAGCGTTTGTCCGGCATCGCCAACTTATCACGATCCGGTACCAGATAATCTCGATCGATTGGACGATGTAGATGGTCTTCCTGTTATACATTGCGACGTACAGACGCGTGTACAACAGATTATCGTGGAACATAAGGTATCGTTACTTTTATCCACAAACGATGCCTACACTGTGCACGCAGTTCAAGTCGCTCGGCTTCCATTCTTTCTTCCGTTTCAGTTGAAAGAGGAAGCGTTACGAAAGGAGCTACATACGACGAGAATGGCTCTGATCAAGCAAGTTTGCAACCACACCGCGGAGACTGACCGCGTCGACGATATCGTGAGTTGACGATCAAACATGCGAGAGAGAACATTGAAGTTACCTGTAAAATGATGCTTCTTTTAATAAGAGAGGGCGAGAGGGGTGGGTTGCGGGGGCGAGAAATAGAAGGAGGGAGCGTTGATAGGTTGTGATCGCGTGTTCTAGGGATCATTGCCCGATTCGGTAGAAAGTGCCGGGGAGCACGGTGAATCATTACCTTCGGACATGTCCTGGGAAGCGGTTGAGGAATTGGGTCCCGCCCCGACTCTCTGGGTGCCCGATCACGCGGTGAGTCGATGCATGGGATGCGATACAGAATTCTGGCTGGGAAGGCGTAAGCATCATTGCAGGTACGCGGCCTGGAGCAGTTACGTACCGATTCTCATCGATTCAAACACCCGATTAAATCCCCTTACACCCCTCCGACCTCCCGACACCCCGACCGCTTTATCACTACTATATGTCACTATTGTCTGTGTATTTACATATTATGTATGGATTCGTTCGTTTTATCGCAGATGCTGCGGTAAGATCTTCTGCGCGGATTGTTCCGAAAACTCGACACCGTTGCCTAGTGAGCAATTGTACAATCCGGTGCGAGTTTGCAGCGAGTGCTTCTCCCGACTTCATCGGCTGACGAGCCCCTGCCTGTGCAGTGGACGCCATCAGAGCAGAGGGGAGAACGACACGGAACTCCTGCCGACGAATTCCGAAAACTTGTCCATATGTCAAAAAACGAAGGGCTTGAACGTGAGAAAGGACAGTTGCTGCGACAACTTGTTGCAAATCGCGCATCAAAAGGTACAACCTCCAGTTACAGCAGCTACGGTAAATTGAAAGGCCTTGCGCGACATAGGCAGTTGTTACCGTTCGACTACTTTCGACGATGCAAGTAGTGTTTTCCTTAACGCGATACATACACACACATACACATATGCGCGCGCGCTCGTGCGAACAGGGTGAGAGAGGGAGAAGAGGGTGGATGAGTTGACGAAATGCATACTATGTACGTGCAATGATAGCCACGGGCCAGATTCTCGGGGAGATTCAATATTTATTGCTAAAAGTATAATTTGTACGAGGAAATAGTGTACAGTATATTGGACAAAGAGAATGTATGGATGACGAGTCAAACTATAGGAATAAACACACACACACACACACACACGCGCGCACACACACGCACACACACACACACACACACACACACACACACACACACCTATATATGTTTACGCGGGTGCTTGGTTGTTCGACAGTTTGTACATAGCGGAGTAAA
Source organism: Nomada goodeniana (assembly GCA_963969485.1). Lineage (NCBI taxonomy): Eukaryota > Metazoa > Arthropoda > Insecta > Hymenoptera > Apidae > Nomada > Nomada goodeniana. The sequence goes on along the minus strand of OZ018306.1, from coordinate 49,747 downwards.
ATTTGATTCCAACGAGTGACACAAGATGGTTTCTTTGGACGAGACTATTCAAGTTTCCCCGCGTTTAGGAGATCTTTTGCTCTTAAGAAAGATACAGCGAGACAAGGCCGAGGAATATTTTGGATAGGCTGTGACTGATGTCTAGTTTTAGGCACCGTACGAGAGGTGTGCCCTTAATTATAATCGATTTGTGTCGACCGCCGAAACGACTTGTTATAATTAGTAGTTGGATCACGCGACACGAGCAACCTGTATTTGTATATTACCGCTGTTTACGACAATTGGAATATTAAATGTCATTATCGTGATGTTCAAATCTCCACATTCTCCTGCCCGCGTGTTTAATCCCGCTTTAGATCGCTTCTCGCGCGATGCTTTTCAGTACCGTCAGATTCTGTAGGGGCGATGCGTTTCTCAGGATTTGCGTCGCATTTCGTATGATATCGACGTCGCTCTTCGTGTCGTCTGCGTTTTGAAATTGTATCAAAATAACGAGATACGTTGTCACCGCTCCCGCGATCTGAAGCACGCATGCAAATGCAATTAAATTAAAGTGCTTCAGCGTTTGCTGAAGCGAAATTCGTCTTCACGCGAATCTCCCCTTACCGATGTTATCAAAGTTCGGTCCAAAGAGAAGAGACCGCATGCCGAGAATTCGAGAGGTCTGTGTAACAATTGAAGCGAGAATATTTCCAATTCTCGTCTAGCGTTCGCATCGAAGCTACGACATAACAATTGGCTGACGAGAACCGCCGTTCCTTTTCCCTACAATAAAAGCAAAAACTCTTTGCACATTCAGGACTGACTGCATGGCTGCATGGATTTCCCCCCCCCCCTTTCTATTTTGCGCTTGCAAACCTCTGCTCTTCCTCACCTCCGCTACGGTGGAGTAGCTAGGTTGTATGATTATCAACATTCTAGTTATATGAAAGATACACCATCCACCCTGCACGAGCAAAAATATCCACTCGTGCTTTCCTCCAGCTTGTAAGATCAAGAAATACGGCGTGATCACTAGGTGTAGTAGACAAGTTACGGTGACGGCTAGTATCATAACACCGAACGTATAGTTTATAAAGGAGACAGCATCGCAAAGCGACGAATGAACCATCGTCAATTCGCGTATGCGGTTCGCATACGGTCTCCCATCTGTAAATCAACGACCCGTGAAATCGCCTCGAAACGGATTGGATCAATTTTTTTGATCAGCATACGTCCAATTTTCGGCAAATTTACCATCCAATGTCCTAGAGTTTCCCTGTGCCGTTCTTCTGTCCGATACTAGCTGCTCGCACGTCCTTACGTTTCGTTCTTTCTTCTGGTCAATGTCGTTGGCTGGCACCAATGTTGTGGGTATGGTGCGCGAATAAGAAAGTATCACATGAATCAATTAATGGATATGGATCGAGATGCCCCGAAGCTTTCGCGCGTAATATCAGTAACTCCGTTGTATCGTGCTTACCTGTTTGACAAGAGTTACCGTTGCTAGTAAACAATCTGCCGAGACTTCTGTTCAACTGAACGAATCTTTGCTCAACGTTATACGTTGAAACAGCGTATTGAATTTCCGTCGAAATGATCACCGTGTACATGAAATATAGGGGCGCATAGTTAATGGGACCTTTGCCGGTCATTGCGCTATTGACTTCCGTCTTACGCTTCCACGTGTAAAAATCGAGGGCCGAGTTAATCCAAAGATAGCCGAGGCTGCACGTCATTAAGCCGATGGCGAATCTTCTAGCTTTGCTCGCTGATGATACACCAATCCTTTCGTCCACCTGTAAAGTTGCAACGACACGACATTTTCGTTTCGTTTCGTTTTATATCGTTTATTCGGTTCCTTGTTTTTCCACCTGGATTAATTTATTTACGGCGAGTTGTAGATATTTCCAGCGGAAAGGGGATGCAACGATGCAAACGACTGTCAAGCTCATCACGCTAAGTACATCGCTACACGTTGCGATCACTGCTGTTCGAGATTTTAGTCTCGTACTGTGCTCCCAGCCATCTTTCAAGTCACGCCACAAACCCCAGATTTCCGCACCGAGCAGTAATATTAGTACACAGAAGCTACAAAACGCAGCGACACTTTAAGTCGTCGACGCGACATTATAAAATCGCATTTTTCTCACATTACCTGTAGACGAGGTCTATAGAGTTCAGACGAGCTTGGCATCCCTCGGAAGTGTGCCGTGAGAATCTTACTGGTACCAAACCACAGACTTTACCGATGTAATATATAGGGGAGATTGCGCGCCAGAGATCCGCCTGAAACGGACCTTTCTCTTTAGACTCCGGTTCCGCCTCCATCACCCACTGTATTGTTGTTTATATTGTTTTTTTTCAGACCACTAAAGTACAATTTTATTCGACTGTTTGATCAATAACGCATTGTGTCCACGATCGGACCGATATTTCACTTAGTCTTGTCTCCGTTCACTATATGGATCTGATTCTAATTGAAGAAAGCGTCAGATTATGCAATTATCGGCACACTGCACTTTTGCACAGTTTTCGTCGCTTCCTTCACAGTGGTCGCACAATATGGTTTTCCAAGTGCCTCTTCCCCTGTTATTTCAGACATTTTAAACACATTAGGTCGAATATTAATCTTCGCTACTCACGTTTGTCCCTGTCAGATCGATCGAACGTTATCGATCGTATCGCGATGTTCGTTTACTTGAAAAACAACCGGACTCTACACATTCTTGAGCGCTCGATAATGCTACGTTGCTTCGTAATTATTCGTAACAGTCGGTCGAGTTCATACTATACGTGCATTCAAATTGTACTAATACCGTAGAGAAATCATGTTTCGGAGCCGATAAACTGAAGAAGCAATGGTCAATGGATTTGTTTTAATACACAATGGCGATAAGGAATAGAAGAAGATCAGTATGTATTCGTTTCGAGTTTTCTTTCCTTTCGATCAAGAGATTGCGGTCGCGTGACGTTCAGTGCGGTGATTATTACCTCGATGTTATCTCGCACGGGACAAGAGATTCGCATCGATCATTCTTCCTACCATTTGTCGCTTTTCTACGATTCGATCGCTCTCTTCTTCTTCAAACCACCGCGGTGCACCGCTACGAATTCAAATTTACGCGGCGTTCAGTAGCGGCGCCTGGCAAAAGTCATCACGAACTGAAATAATAATGGCGCCGTTGTAAATGACAGACGACTAGGTTAGGAGAATGTTTCTACTGGCGATCAAAATTTCTCCAGACTTGTTCGCAAATGTACGAGATTTTATTGCATTAACGTCGGACAGCTTATTCCTTTATTCTATTTTCGAGTATGAGATATAAAAGATGGAGCGCAGCGAAGAAGATTGGTCGTTAGAATGTTCGGACGATGAGAAGTACGAAATGGATGGAAAGGTAAGTACGGACATGTATATATTGTTCCATGTTTATGCGCTTTCTCTGGTTTGCATTATTCATACGTCCTTTTCTATGCATGTTTGCTTAGAATGAATGGATGTTGAAGCCGGACGATATTTTAACGCTGATAGAGGCTCTCGAAGCTAACAACAGAGTTTTGGAACTTGATTGGAAGTGTCCCGGTAGAAGGGGACCGTCTCCGGTGCTTGCAAACAATCGTCAACAAGATAATGGCTCTCAGGAATACAAGTAAACGGCAATTGTGTTGAGAGAGATATTCCCATTAAACTGATGCATGTTTGAATGTATCAGAGCTACGCAGCTCTGCATCATTATATACCTCTCATATCGTCTCTTGTCTTTTCAGAGCGGAAGAAAAGTCCGATTTTGACTTTATGGATGAAATGTCTTCGCCCAGATTACCAGTTCGCAGAATTGGTGAAAGTACTCCAAAAGGAAGCGCCAAGAAGAAAACTGCCAGCTTCAATGGTGTATTATCTACAATGTTGCGTCATCGCAGATTAGAACAACAAGAAATTAATTCCAGTCCCAAGAAGAACGAGTTGCCTGCCTCGAAGGTGCAACCGACTTAAGGACAATATCCAGAATGCTCCCTTTAAATGTTTCAGCGAAATGTGTCACGAATGCAATGGTAATTTTATTCTTGCGACTATTTCTACCCATATGATTTATAGAACGGCAGAAACCACACACTAGCGCTCCCGCGAACCCCGCACAGGGCGTAAATGCACCGTCAAGGATATATTTTTCCTTGGTGTATAATATCAAAGCCAAAAGAAAGTTTCATGTATGTATATACACGCGAGAATGAGATCTTCAAACCTGTATTTGTTAAGTACTATCGCATTTATTTGACAAACGAAGAAACGGAACACGGTGTACGAACGCATCGTAAAATGATAACGATACGGCTGCGTTAAGATTTAATCGCAATGCAAATTGGCACTGGAGTTCTCAACATCTTTCGCCCATTCGGGAAATCCATTGATATCATAGACATAAGTACCCCAAGTGGTGAAGAAAATCATTTGTACTGCGAGAGCGTATATAGAGGGGCCGCAGCCTCCTATCATGAGCGAGTTTGTCGGAATTCGACCTACAACCGATACAATTGCATTCGGTGGCGTACCAACCGGTAATCGAAACGAGTACGAACACATTATGGCAGCCGGTATCATTAAATACATTGGGTGTATCTCCATCGCTACACACTGTAACGAACACGGTGACCATTAATAACAGATCGATGGACGAACGTAATATTACTTGCTGCGTGTTGATCTTTACCATTTGCGCAATGACCGGCAAGGTAATGTTTGCGATACCAACGTTGGAGGTAAATTCCGTAATGGTGCCAACGAATACGGAAACTATGAATAAAATTAAAACGGGAGGCAAGTGTCGCAGCGGTACCAAGGCCTCTCCGATTCTTTTCGCCAAGCAGGAAGCAACGCTGCCTTTGGAGATCGCGAATCCACCGCCCAAGAGGAACATTAACCTCCATGGCATTTTTTTCTCGATCACGTCCCACGTAATCAAACCTTCGGATGGTTGCTGCGGTCTGGCAGCGGCTACGAAATCGGCAATTCTTATACAAAGTACTTGACAACATACGGAGAAGCGTGTTACGATTCTCTTTACTTACGATCATGACTATAGCTACGTAGGAAGTTCAAATCTTTCGGAATGAAAAACATCAGGATGGATATAAATATGACGGGTGCTGAGTCCCGGAGCTCTCTGTTAATATGATGAGATTCTGAATAGATTAAAATTGTACAATATGTTTTGGTAAATCTGTAGAGAAGTGCGTATGCGTATGCGTATGCGTATGCGTGTGGTGTGCGTGTGCGTGCGCGTGCGCCAGTGTGTGTGTCGCGGTACGAGTATGACTGGCAAAGAAACGAATTAATTGCGTGGAAGGATATTTAACATGTCCGTTATAACTTCAGACCATCCGAGTATAAAGCCAGGTTTTCGGAATACCCATAGAGAAACGCAGAGTAAAAAGAGAGTGGCAACTCCAGCTTCGTGGAATGTAATATCACCTAATTCTTCGTATCTGTGCTGTACCACCTTTAAACAGAAAAGGATGAAGGGAGGCGATATGGCTAATACATACCATCTATGGAACATGAGGGAGACTTAGAACTGGTCTCTACCCGATTTGTGATTTCTTCTCCTTCAGAACCTATATTTGCTAGCTTCGCATCGTTGCTGTCCGGCCTGAGGTAACCCATAAATGCGATACGAAGGTAAATCCACGTCAGAGCAGAATTAACGATCATTTGCGGCACATTAGCGATCATCCATTGCGTAAAGTTAACACCCGCGTAAGTAGGAAACGTGGTTTCGAATATCCCCTTGAAGGTAAGGTTGGTTCCTGTGCCTACGATTGTTCCTGTGCCTCCGAAAGTTGCACAGTAGGCCGCGGCCATGAAGTACGCTTTGGTCACCTTTGTCGGCCGTAATATCCTGTGACATACGTCGCAGGTAAGATTAATTTTTGCGTTTCTTGCAATCGCTACCGCTAGTAGATGACATTTCTTTCTTTCTTTCTTTCATTCTTGCCAGTCCTACTCTTTGCTACTCATATTCATTTTATATTTGCTTTATCCTTGCTGCCTGGATACTATCGTACTTACGGTTCGTCCTTTCCTGGTTCTTCTACGAAGACACGACCCAGACCTGCCTGAGTAGAAAAACCATAGAAGTATTTATAGTATCGATGGGGCCGGATTGTTAAGTTTTCGTCATTAGCACTAGCATTAGCATGTTAAACATCAGTATATCGAACCTGTTCCAATTCACTCAGAATTGCGAATATGATTGGTACCATCATGGCGGTGGCAGCGGTATTCGAGACCCACATGGATATGAACGTGGTCACTGCACACAGGCCAGCGAGTAGCTTTGCGTGAGTGCATCCGACCATCTTCATTACACCGAGGGCGATTCTTATGTGCATGTTACTATGTTCGATGGCAATGGCTAGAACTAATCCTCCTATGAAAACCATGATAGTATCGTTCATGTAACAACTACATGTATCCGCCGTGCTTAATAGACCGAACGCTGGAAACAAGACCACTGGGAGTAACGATGTGATCGCCATAGGGAAGCATTCAGCGATCCAATATCCCGCCATCAATAATATAACGTAGGCGCATCTAGTTTCCTGCGAATGTCATCAAGCAAACGTTTCGTCTAATCCTGTACCTCGAATAAGTCTCTGCCGTGCCACATACCGGGAAGTTGTGCACCAAAACGATTATTCCCAGAATTATTGCCCACGATACGGCGAACAGTATCTTCCAGTATATCTTGACGAATTGTCCAGTCAGCAGCAACTTTTCTCCCAACGGCTGTACTTGGCCATCTTCCCGTTGTCTGTCCACCATCCTCGCTACAATTTTGTATAGCTACGTTTCGTTGTACGGTTTCAAGCTGCTCAAGGTCGCGAATGACAACTTGCTTATTTTGATTATATCCTTCCCATCTACAAACCGACAAACCGACAAAGCGACAAAGCGACGGCGAAAAAGTGGAAAAAGTGGAAAAAGCGAAGAAGCGAAAAGGAAAAAAGTGAAAGAACGGTGGACGACAGTTACAATTGATTGCTTGTTTTTGTATCTACGCACGCGTAATTTACCCATTGTTCATTTGTTTCGCTTATTCGCCTTTGCCCGTGCGCTGCGGCGTAATTTTATCTCCATTAATGCGAGCTTTTCACTCTCGATTTTCGTGACATGTCATTTATCTCTGACCCCTCACCGTCGATGGTAGTCCAGTTGTGAAAGCTAGCTGTACGAAGACAAGCTGTCGAATATTCTTTGCGGATACGATTGCCGATGAATTTTGAACGGAACGCGGCAATTCGCTGCAATAGCGCGAGAAAGAGGGCGATCTTGAAGCCCTTTACACCCCTTCCGCGACTTCGTTGCACCGGTCGTTAACAGTAGTTCCGTTGCATGCACCAGTCGCGCCCACGATGGATTCGTGTCGACGTGCGTACCGTGATCTTCCTGCGTGCTAGGGAATACCGCTTTTCTGCAAATACATCCGAGCGAACATACGCGTTAATAAAGTAACGCGAGATTCATCGGAGCGACCACCCTACTTGCTCGGGGTAAGTGGGAGAGGAGCGCCGTTGTACGAGGGTGGCACACGTAGTTTCGGACAGATTCGCTTATACATTGGTCGCGTACACGGTACACGTCCATTTTCCTTTTTCATTTGCTCTGCATTGCGCATTACAGATGACCGATGTATCGAGCCCTCCTTCCCTTCCCTTCCCTTCCCTTCCCTTCCCTTCCCTTCCTTTCGTTTTCTCCACTTTTCCTACTCGAAAGAAGGAAACTCGGCGATAGCTTTGGCCGTACGAGTCCAAGAAATCGAAGGAAAGGAACAATTTCCGTACATCTATTATTAATTAGCATGGGATACTCGGGTCCGATAGACTCGGGTCGAATAGAAGAAACGAGAAGATGCCAACGACAACTGTAAGGAACCTGTAGGTAGGCACACAGTTGGCGGAGTACCGTGCATACCTATGTACGGGTGTTGGGGCCGCGATATCGATCCCACGCATCACCGCGGCGTTCTCAGTAGTGTTTCCGCGGGTGTAGCAACGTTCAACGTGGTCGGGCCGTGGTATGTTCAGGTAACTCTCTGTCGCGTCGGTACCGGCCGTATCCGTGTACAAGGAACCTTTCAACTTTAGCGTCGGTATTCCCGTTTCATCCCAACAGGAACCAGCGCCGAACACTCTCGGTCTCGCAACAAGCAAATCCATTCGTAATGCATCTTACTGATCGGTTTTTTCTTACGTTGCAGGTTACGATAAGCGATAGAAAGGAGAGGGTACAAGCTCTTGGATCATCGTCGAGAATGTGGGAAAGGGCGAGTATGGCAGCTCTGATGGTTCTGCTGGGTGCATGCCTCTGTGCATTAGACGCAGTCGGCGCCCAAGGTATGCGTTCCTTTCGTCTTTCGTTTCTTCCGCTTGCTTCTTTCGACGATCAATTGAACGAGACAACGGGGGGAAATGTTTCCTTTTCTCTCCAGGAAACGCCCTGGAAGCTGGCCCGAGCGACGCGGACGCGGAAAGCATTTTGGAACGTGGGACTGCATGGCTATGGAATCAGCGCGATAAAGATGCCGGTTGGGGAAACGACACTCATCGCGTCCTATTGCTTCTTCGACTGGGCAATCTTTCGCGCGACGACAATATCGCGCCTACGCCTCCCCTCGAACTGCAGCTCAGCAGCAAACAGATGGAGCTTGAAATTGTGTTGCTGTTGTGGAGGTAAAATTCGTTTGCTGGTTCGCCTTACTTAATTCGCAAGCGTCGGAATAACGGGGATGGGTTTTCGTAGGCATAGGGAAAGTAGTTTTTCCCCGGTTCGGTTAGCACGTTACACCCTTGCCTTGAACGGCATGTGCACGGATCCAAGACAGTTTCATGGTCACGATTTGATCGGGACGCTTCAACATCACGAACCGCCCACCGATTACGAGTTCGCGCTTACAACGTTAGCCGCGTGCAACGCGCAAGCTCACGTGCGGAAGAGGCAAATACGCCGATTGCTAGACATCGCGAATGCAGCTCAAGACCACAACGTCGGTAGGATGTATTTTCCTTTACGCGCAGGCGGTGTCCGTTCTCGCGGAATTCACTCCTTTGGAATATTTTCCCTCTCTGATCGTAGATACCGTCGCAATGGTGATACTGGCGTTAAAGTGCATCGTTCAGGATCATAGACACCGAAATCTTCATCACTTTGTCCGTAAACCGTCCATCGGTTTAGCTCAACAGCAAAGACTCGATGGTAGTTTCGGCGATGTTCGCACGACAGCATTGGTAATGCAAGCTCTCGAGGAGGCGGAGAACGAACCGGCCGATAATTGGAATAGATCGGCCGCTTTGGCATGGTTAACTAGCCAGCAACGAACCGATGGTTCATTCGCTGGCGACGTTCGTGCAACCGCTGACGCGCTTCTCGGCGTGGCGCCCCGTGGCTTGGCAAGCATCAGAACTCTCGACTGCGGGCAAGGACCTGCCGAGTCTCTGCCACCGAAATTCGTCAATACCAACGGTAAATCATCTTTTTCGCCTTCCCACTTTGACCCATCTATCGTACAGGTACGCGTACCGTGTCACCTATACGTATGCACTCCTTTGCAGAATCGCCGGGGATTTCGAGCAATCGTAACGAGAACGTGTCGATATCTCCTAATCCCGAAAGCACCGCCACCACCAATCTAACTGTCGGAAACAGCACGAGTAACGCTAGCAATGGAAATAATGCCGGATATGCCTTGAATGCGAACAACACCGACCTTGTCATCGTTAGTCCTGTAGCGCCCGTTATGGTCAATGTTTCTTACACGCTATGGGTTGGCAGTAACGTTAACGAAACATACAGTTTGACAGTGACCGCTCCTAAAAACGAAACGTTTTACGAAGTGATGCTTCTAGCTGCAGAATTGTCGCCGCATTTTCAATTCGTTGCATCCGAGTGGCCGAACGGGCATTACGTTCACACAATAGCTGGTTACAAAGAGGAGCCAATGTCTTACCATTACTGGTTGTTGTATCGACTTACCGCTCCACCTGATTCATCTTTACCACCCGGCAATCAGTTGGTTGCACCTGGCGGTATGTAGTCTCCCTCCCTCTTTTCTTTCTTACACACAGTGACACGCGCAATGATTTCTCTGCGATCGCGACGATAGATCGTTACGATGTTCCAACCGGGATAATGTTTCAGGTGTTGACGATCTACAAATCAGTGAGGGGGAACATTACCTATTTTGGTATAAAAAGCTATGAAAGGTGAGGAAAGGTTGACGTTCGGTTAAAAAAAAAAAATATCAGCAAAAGTAGAGAAAACATGAAATAAGGTACGAAGAAGCGGCGTAAAGGAATAAATAGAAGTGCGGGAAAAATTGTGTAAAGGCAACGGCAAGGGCAAAGAGTGAATGTTTCGAATTACTCGCATACGAGGGCTCACTCTGTTCACTGCCATCGGTTAGCACGCGTACCGTAACGTACGCTACATTTTCCTGAAACATTGCTAAATAATAATTAGGAAAGTGCTCAAATAAATAAGGCTGGCAGTGAGACTTTTCAAAGTTCGCTCTGACAGAGCTAATTCAAAAGCGAGTTGGCAACACACGATAATCCTCCTCGATTGACGTGCTATTATATGGGCTAATAACGAATACCATGCGTATCGTAGCTTAAGCTAAAACAGCATAATGTATTTTCTATGAAACTGCAATGCACAACCACATTGTACCTACTTACATGATATGGCGATATACCATACGATATCAATTGATATTTAATAAAACCTATATCTACATGTATTAGCAACTTACCCTATTTCTTAGTATCTTGCTGAGCGTGTTGCTCTGGAGCTACCAAATTCGTACGCTACGAAACAAGTATGTATTCTGGAAATTCATTCGACGGAAAGCACTTGTCGAACGGCGGGGCGGTTCTGCATTATTTGCTTATCGTTATTACACACGCAGTCACGCGCAGGCGCGCGCAGCACACGTACACACTTTCCTTTGTTCCTCGAAATTAATAAAATTTCAAAATACGACTAACACATGGCGTTCAGTCTTTTTGGCTATCGACTTTATCATTCGATTGTGTTGCGGCGACGTTGGCCACGCCGCACGCCTGTGCGGACAAGCTGAAAATCGTTTGAAGATCGTTCGCGTTATACATGTATTGTGGATTGTAGATTGTAGATTGTAGATTGTAGATATTTACTCGATCGATGCAATTGTATCTCGGTTAATCGGTGAAAGAATAATAGATTATGCGAGAGTAGTTTAAATTAAGTTAAATTAAGTTGACAATCTTAGGACCGTGGCTATCTATAAGTTCCAACCGAGATTTTTCATTCAGTTTATTTAATCAATATGTAGATTGTCTTTTTTTATTTTCATTTCAACTTCCACGATTATTTATAGTTATTTACAGTTATTAACATTAATTGTGTAATTGGTTATGCGTTCGACTTGAAATTCAAAGTAATGTAATTTCTCTCGATGTCCCTCTATAAGAGAAATTCTCCATTTCTATTATATCTCCACATCATTATAGGGTATGGATGGAAAGTATAGAGTCTAGAGAAAAGGTTTACCTCATAAATGTTTTCATGAATTGATAGCGGGAAACTTATTTATGAATAAACCTAATTAATGAATAGTTGTACAGAAGAACTTTTGCGGGTTCAAACACATATTCAAGCATGGTAAAATACTTAATTTTAAATAAAACCCTATCAAACTTTCTATGGTAAGGAAGCTTCGAGCATTAACAAGAAGATCCAACGATAAAAGTTCATAAATTAATTATGCTGCAGTGATAATTTATAAATAACTGGTACTGTACATTTAACACGCTACCTAAGTATACACTTACTACCTACGCTATGTATATACAATATGGAAAATAATAAAATTGGAAAATATTTTATTTCAAAGTAAACATCATAGACATTGGTATAGGAAGAGAGCTGGGAATCTAACTGAAACAAAGAAAGCGTAAAAGTTCAGAATTTAATTGCATTCAACTTATTAGTAGCGAAATATACATCCACATTAATATACTGACATATTCATCCGCAGTCGAGGTATTGTCCCTTGTATTATGGGCCTCTCGAATCCAATTGGAATTTCCATGCCGTTCAGAACGTTATCAACGGATCATAGAAAACGATCTCAACGCTCTTTATGGTAATGATCGAAATTTATATAAAATTCGAGAGATTGGAAATAGCACATTTAATCAAAACTAGATGGCAAAAAATAAAAGTGTACGCTGAAATATTTCCAGGAAATACAACCGACCGTGGACGAAAAAGGTCATCGGGTGTCGAAGGCAACGACGAGATCTCGTCTGTATCGAAGGCACATGAACAGAGGACTCTCAAATCAGCATTCATTTTCTTCGTCGGTATGTCTGTAAAGTAATAGCACCGGCGGGTGGCAACAGTTGCCCATCGTGACTGCCATACCGACCTGGAAACTTAAGACTGACTTGAGCGTCTCCTTTCCACGAATAGATGTCAGTTGGAAAACATTTACTGAAATATGGCCGGAGGGGGGTTTGGGGGTCAAGGGGGATGCGATGGTGCGAATGCTATACAGGGAATTAACCAGAATTACCTATTGGTTCAGCTAAAAGTTGGATAGAAGCTGTAAAAGTCCAGTAGGTACAAGCCTAGGATCGTAGGTTCAGCTAAAACCTAATTGGAACCCGGAAAAGTCCGGTTGGCAGTACCCTAGAGACGTAGGCCCGGCTAAAAGTGTCATTTGAGCTCCTGCTGATCGAGTGGGGACGTCTGGAAGTCGAAAACCTAACGTTCGTTTAGTGCAACTCGAGAAATTTGGTGAGACGTCAAGTTCGAGCAAAAATAGTATTTACTATACCCGTGTTGTCCCGATTTGGTTTAGCATTAATAATGACGAGCATCGCGAGAGGATGTACTGTACTTTGTGCCACTCGGCCGCATAGTATTGTATTGTACATTTTGGCGCGGAAAGACTCCGATACCGTCATGCGAAGATTACGACTGCTAACGGAAATGAAGAGAGAGTACAAGGAATTGTCGGTGTAACCGTGAAACGGTATGCATTAGAGATGTTTAACGAGATGCTGGAATTGACGGTGCAACAGAACTGACCAACTAGGTAGGCGACCAACACGATGAAACCGATCGGCTCCTCGTGAATTCGCTCTCCCTGTATTATAAATGAAACAGACAGGTATCCCAGCGCATAGGTGCACGTGCCCGGAGGCCACTTCGCTCTGAAGCTTCCTTCCTCTTACGTCTCTGGTGGCATCGTTACGAGGGCGTCGCGTTTACGGCGTCAACGTTCCTTGCCAGCCAAGCTTACCAAGACAACACGGACACGTCTGTCGCGACCAACACAGCCAACCCCCTAGCACGAGACCAAGCACGAGGCCACGATCGGTGTACCATGGACATGGCTGAGAGGAACAGGATGCGAAAGAGACGAAGAGAAGAATTCGTAGGGCGTAATGTCGGGTCGATGGCGTGGCACCCAGAGCCACCGATGCGGCTGTAACGGTACAGTGCGGTCAACGTGATAGCAGCTCGGAGCGGTAGGTAGAAGAGGATGGGCGGCATGGTCTCCTGGCTTGACTAGGCGATACCATGGCAGAGCAGGGCTTGGCTCGATTTGCTTCGGCGTGGCGCGGCCTGGCGTGGCGTGGCGTGGCGTGGCGTGGCGTGGCGTGGCGTGCGTGGCGCGGCATGCCGTGGCGAAACGCGACGCCAAGCGACGCGACAAGCGCACTGCTCAACGCGCGAGGGTAAACGGGGAGGGAGGTGGTAGGTAATCACCCGGTGGCTCGCGTTATAGCGTCGTTACGCCGCAGCGCCGCTATCGTACTCTTCTCCCTCTTCTGCCAACACCCCCTGCGTTCTCTCCCCAACCCTCCGAACGTTTTCTACCCGTCTATGTCTCTTCTCTTTTACTATACTTCGTTGTCGCGTTCCCTTCTCTCTATACTTTCTTAGTAAATGCTAGTCTACCCGCCGCCTTTTTTCCAGTTCCCTCGTCCTCCCTTCCATTTCCATCCTTTCTATATCTTTGACAATTTCTCTCCGCTTTTCGATCGCTTTGGAGTGTCTTCATACGCCATCTTACTATCGTTTCTGACGAATCTATCGGCTTTTCCCACTCGTCCTGTGCCACTGCTCCTTGGTTACATACGTCGTTCTAAACTGTTGCCAGATTCATGAATCTTTTAAAGGAACCGGGAAAAAAAGGAACAAGAAACAACGATATTGCTTCACACTCGTCGTTGTTAATCGGGTAGCGGATATTTTATTAAGGATGGATTCCCATTTCGCGGCAAGTAATACCATATACACGGAGAGCAATACATGTATAGTCCCTTTTTTATTAATGACATTAATGTTTTTAGCGGCAGCGAGGAAGCACGCCAGATGATTTCGTAACGGAGCATGAAGGCAAAACGAGAAAACCTGAGCTCCGAATAGTTCAAAGTCGAGAAATACAGATGCGAAAAGATCGGCTAAAGGAAAGAAAAAGATGGGGTGATGTTACGCGTCTCGGTGAAGCGAGCGGGGTACCCTTTCACGTATTCGTCTATAGATTGTATCCTTCGGCTCGTGGTCGTGCCCTCGTGGATAGTAGCAATGGAATCGTGGCGGTTTCAGTCACGCGCGCGTACGAGTATGCCGCGCACAGTTGCAAAACTCTATTCGTATAGAGATCTACATGCAAACGCATAGTCACCCTCCCCCATCCCCGTTCTTCGGCTCACAACGCGGCAGCCCTCGCTCGCTCAACGTGTTCCCGCCCTCTCCGTGTTTCCGCGGCCCGTTCCAACCACCCCGTTCCGTGCCGTGTCCCGCAGGGCATGTCCCTATATAACACAGACTTTCTATTGTCCGCGGCGTCGTTTATGACCTTAATTGCAACGTCTAGTGCCAAGTGATAAAAAAAATTCGCCTCTCTAGTTCGTCGCAATGGATGGAAAACAATAATAACGTAAGAAACATTCTTCGATTTATGCGCTGATTGATTTTATCCAGATATTTCGGTGCGAATCCGTTGCGACAATAATTTCACAGTTCGTGGAAAATTCTCATCCCCTTTGGTGGCACGCTCCGCGGCACGCCCGACCGTCTCTGTTATACTGCCGGCAGCAACCCAACTCCTCTTTCCCGCGGCTCTTCGCTCGACCATCCCGATACTGCCTCACCCTACTTTGCTCTCCTGCTACCGCTTCTACCCCTGCCACAGTTCTCGCGCTCATTCTCCCACGTATTTCCACCATCGCTTGTTCTCTTTTTTCTCCCGTCTTCTGATTTCTTCCTTTCTCTTCTCGCACTCACCCATCCATCTATCCATTCATCCGCCCATCCATCCACCCAATCGTCCATTCATTCATTAATCCATTCATTCATTCCTCCATCCATCCATTCATCCATCCATCCATCCATCCATCCATCCATCCATCCATCCATCCATCCATCCATCCATCCATCCATCCATCCATCAACTTACCTACGGACTTTGGAAGATCTGTACTCCCCCCCCCCCTCTATCTTCGTCCCTCGCCCAATATCCTTTCACCTTTTCCACCTATCTCCTTTGCTCCCACTGTCACGCGTTCGGCGAGTTGCTCGTTAACCTGCTAGCACCCCTATAATTGCCGTTGCTCGACCGCTACCACTATCGATGCTACGTGTGCCGCTATATTTACATATCAATATTCCATACCGGCGTAAAACGCGTATGGATTGTGTGGCTTTTGTCCCTTATTTTTCATAGTACAGTGATTGCCAGGATGTAGATTGTCATCGCACTATGGTCAATTTAGATTCATCTCTCAATTATTCTAACCAGATTCATTGCCTGATAGTTTGTAAAATCTGGCATGGACAGATCGTTCGAAATTACTGAAAGCTCCATAAACTTTTGCAGCCTTCTCGTAGCACGACTGCCACGTTATAATAGCGTTATACGCACATTTTCTGAGCGAGGTAATTAGTAGGACTACTGAAATAGTCTCGTTTCGTTGCATATTTTCATCGCTCCTCTTATATACTATACTTTCAATTGGTTTCGCGTATGCACGTGCTTATGACATACCGCTATATGCTAATTTTAGGTAATTCCTCAGCCTGCCTATTTATACACGTTCGACTCTCGAGACCCTTTAAAACGTCTCACTGGTCCATTTGTCGCTCGAAAGCGCCACGAATAATTTAACGGCTCACTTTGAAACCGGGCCGCGAAAGCTTGCAGACTCGCACGGTCGCACGGCCATACGACCGCACGACCGCCCGACCGCACGACCGCACGACCGCACAACCGCACGATCGCATGATGGCACGTTTGCACGTCCGGCATTTCCACAAACGCCTAGACGAAGGAATCCCGGTTCAACGGAATGAAATGTTCTTTTCTATCGTGCGTGAACTTTTTGTAGAAAAGGGAGTCGAGCAGGTATATCTTTACGTAGCTTGATACACGACTCAATTGTTCAATCACTCTGCTAACCAACCGATCATATAACAGATATTCGTTTCGCTGTAACGAGTGATGCATTCGTTACGGCTGAGGATTGTACTAGTTTGGGGAAATCAACTTGTACGTACCAGGAATAAATAGTAAATGCGTAAAGTAAAAGAAAAGAGGTCGGCAGGATAGGAAAGCAGTGATAGTAGGTCGGTGTTAGGAAGTACGCTGAAAAGCAGCTCGAAGGTAATAGAGCGGTGCAACGAGCAGACACCTCGCAATTTGGCTAATGGCTTCCCGCTGGTATCACCGTGGCTTGAAATACATGAATACGTAACATGTGTTAGCCACGTTTCCCCGTCCAAGTTAAACTACACTATTCTTTCCTCTAATATGTCCATCTTGTTTTTTCGTCGATGGCGAAATCAAGGGAACAAGTAAAACATGCAAGGTATCTCTAGAAGCGAGGGCCGATGTAGCTTTACATAGAGCAACCGTAGTGGAACAGGGGGATGGACGAGGAGATCGTGGACGTTCGGTTGCGAATTCCCAAGGGGTCCATTTCCCTCTTGCCTCGTGCCTTTGTGGGCGTACACACGCTTGCCTCATGGACAACGCAGCAAGCGAGGGATAATGAGACTGAAGTGAAACGGGCATCAAGCGATACGGACATGGAGACGGATAGAATAGATAGATGGCTTGAGAGAAGGAAAAAGGATGGGAAAAGAAAGGATGTTAGGTTTTGAAAGGCGTGTGGGGCGAAGTGGGGTAAGAAGAGCAAAAGGTGGAATAGTAAGAGGAGATGGCGAAGAGGAGGACAAGCAAGAGGAAGAGGAGGAGGAGGAGGAGGAGGAGCAGGAGCAGGAGCAGGAGCAGGAGGAGGAGGGGGAGAAAGAAGATGCAAACTAGAAGGACAAAGAAATAAAGATATAGGCAGAAGTGTAGAAAAGAATGAAAGTAATGCATGTGGGAATGAAAGGGCTATGGGGGGGGGGGGGGTTGTTACACGTCTTTGCGGTTTCTTCGTATCGTATCGGTAGCAAGTACTGTTAACTGAAGTAAACGATTGTTTCTCTATGATTGAGGATTCGCCATAACAACACGTTGAACAAGACTGGAAGATACATCTTTTCAGGATTTCTCGCACGCTCGCTTACACGTGCATGTCTAATGTAACTGGCCGAAAATACAGTTGCAAGTTGAAATTCTGGCATGCAGAATAAACTTCGTTTTTATGGTGTTGGTCCAAAGTCGGTATGCGCTCCTGATGTCGTTGATATGGGTTGGTCGGTGTAGACGAGGGAGGTAGGTGAATCGGTCTGGGGTTGGTGGATCGGTGGTGGCGGTACCGCGATAAACGGATTATCGGCGAGGTCGGAGTTTAGCAGTTGGACATCGCGCCTCGATGGATCAAACTTGTACCTAAAGACGTTCCAATGAAGAACGTATGCCGGTACGACTTGACGGAAGCGACAAAATGAAGGAATGACACTATAGAACTGATTTTCAATGGTATCGTCGCAGAGATTGATAGAAATTTTTGTGAAATTAGCCAACTTGAGCCTAGTACGTGGACATGTACGAAACTGGTAAGTTTATTCAAGGGGACTGCTGTATGACACCTATACACATCGTGTTTCAGTGTACCGGAGTTGTGCATGCATTCAGTGAAATAAGGAATTATCTCACGAACATTTTTTTTAGATATTTTGAGTACACCGGCGTGAGATGGGACAGTCTTGCCGATTCGAAGCATCGAGAACGGACTGTCGCGTTATCACGACGAGCCACGCCACGGTCGTTCCTGTTGAGCTGAAGCGACGTTGGGTCCCGCTAATGAGGACGTCCTTTCTTCCATACCGGATAACGTTTCGCCGTCGGGCGACGCCAGGCGTCTCTCGAATTTCTCGTGTACGCCTCTTCTTCGTTTCGCTCGGCTCCTTCTCTTCTTCAGGGAACGATCAATGCTGAAGCCACCGGGCAAACTCGCTCTTTCCCACCCCTATTTTCGTCTCTCCCTTCTCCTCCACTATCCTGCACCTTATCGCGAAAAGTACGCGGCACGTTGAGTGTGCCGTCGATCGATCGAGTCGTACTCGATGGAGAGACGACAGTTCTAAAGAGCCGCGACAGAAGCTTCGAAACGAATCTTTCGGGAACAATGCTGCACCGATTCGTGCGTTCTTAATTACTCAAAGTATCGCACGCACAGGGTGTAGCACAATTGTTGCTATTTTATATCTTTGTCCGATCGCACCAGCTGCTTCTCCACTCTCTTCTTAAAGCAAGCTCAATGCACGCATATAAAGTGATGGGTGCAATGGACATGATCGATTGTCAACGAGCTGTTGTTATTCCGTATATTGTATGTACCGCACGTTGCGTAGTTGAGGTAATCGTAATAATCATCATCGAAATAAAATAGTGTAATCATTGGATTATTTTTGATCATAAAGTGACCGTTTGTCGCCTTCACAAATAAAGGACCATGTGGACGTAGCATGTGTGTACACGCACACACGCACACACACACGCACACACACACGTATATAGTATATATACCTATACCATAGCAGAGAAAACGGCATGCTGACACGACCCGTCGCGTCGTGCGGTGGCCGACCGCCAGCTCGGCATGCTGCCACGCATACAGGCTTGACACGCACGGTCTCACATATAGGCTCGTTCGCACTGTGCATTTGCGTGGGTAGAACGCTTTGCGCCGCACGTGCCGACGAGTATCGCCACTACCCCCGCTTCCAACGCCTTGTCGGCTCGCACGCTTCATCCCCCTTTGCCTCACCCAATTTCTCTTACTGCTTCCTCACATCCTTGTTCTCTCATTTCCCCCGAGGCGCCGTTGCTTCATCGCCCTCCAACATGCCCGCTGCACGCTTCACGGTCCTATGATCCATCCGTTCAACCGTTCTCTCTTTCACCCTTGCTATGAGCTATGAGCTATGAGCTGTGAGCGGCCGCCGATCGTTTCTCGGTGTTTGCCGTACGCTGCACGCTGCACGCTGCACGCTGCACGCTGCACGCCTGGCGCCGCACGCCGCACACGGTACGGACACCCATCGTTCACCTCTTGCCGCATGCCGGCGACCATCGTCCGCTGCCAGCCCCAGTCGTTCCTCACCCTTCGTCGCCCAACACCCATCGCCCACCACCCATCTCCCGCTTCGAGGGCTTATCACCTCGACGAGCCGAACAGCACGGATCGAGCTTGTCCTGTGACGGCACTTGCCTCGCTCCCTCGACCACCGCGCGCAACCACGTCGAGTTGAGGTGGCTCGATTCTGGCCACGCCGGGCTGCATCGCGCCACGCCGATCCGCGGAGGCGTGTATCACGCCACGTCGACATTTCTCTGTTCGCCTACCCTCACCCGTCTTAACATCGCTACCCCACGCGTCGCGTCACGCCATTTCGAGACCGCGTCGTGCTGGCTTGCTCGTGCCATGCCAACACCGACAACGAGCCACCATCCGCCCCCATCCCTCTGCCACCTTTCTTCAGCAACTCGTCGTAATTCCCTACGCCACGGCGTTATCCCCATCCATATCCAGTCACACGCACACGACCTGCCAGCATTATCATCGTCACCTTTTCATCTGCGACAGGAAGCTAGGAGGTACAAGCGAAAGGATGGATAGAAATATGAAGAAGGATAGATAGATAGAGAGAGTGATAGACAGACACATAGATAGATAGGTAGATAAATAGATGGGTAGACAGATAGCGCGAGAGCCATATAGCGAGGGAGGTAATGAAACAGAGAGAGAGGGGGGAGGGGGGGAGGGGGGGATCTAAAGACATTTTCGGTAATATGGGTAAGCCGAAAAAAGAGGGGAGTGGGTGCTATAAAGACCATCGCAGACAGTAACGGTGAATGCTGCGTGCATAGTTTGAGACTAAACGTTTCTCCTTCTATCGACGGGGCTCGATAAATGTTCTTACATTATTCTCTCAAATGTGAAAATATCTACTCTTTTCTATAGTCAAGTAACTCGAAGTAATAGTAGCATCGACTTTCACACTCCGTTTATATTGTATTACTACGTGGCAGCAAGTGTGATAGTTTAGCGAAAAAATTGGGTACAATTCGAATTGCTTTCTATTCTAACGATACATCACTGTTGTCAGGCGGTAAACGGAATTGGTAAAAAAGGAAAAAGTAAGATCGAGGTAGGTCGCGTGCTTCCTACGACTTGCCAGAAATGGTAAAAGGGAGAAGAATCGCGGTGGAAGGCAGAGAATTGGTGAGAGAGGGAGAGAGCAAGAGAGAAAGAGATTACACGTAGCCGCAGGCAAGGGCGCGCGTGAATCTCATACTCCCTCAGCCCCCTGACGGCAGCGGTTCTGGCAACGAGCCACCATCCAACCCCCGCCACACGCACGACCAACCGCCGCGCCGCGCAATCCTCTGTGCGGCTCGCGGCTTCTCGCACACGACTCACACACACACACACACACACACACACGAATCTTGGGGAAGAGCCGCCAGCTACCGCTCGACGCCTCGCAGTTCGTCATCGATGTTCGTCGAGCGAGGATATCAGCGAGTTTCGCAGCATCGGAAAACTCGGTAGAGAGGAGACCAATAGAAAAACGTTGTTGAATAAATCGACACAGGAAAGACAAGCGTTTTTTTCTAACTTTCTTTGCAATGCTTCAGCACATTGTGATTTGCCGCCTTAAATATGATACAGAAGAATATAAATTTCTTCAGGAAGAGAGTTGGTTCACGAGCAACGCAATTTTCACCTTTTATTAATTCTTTATAATTAGCATACGTTGACACATCAATTATTTTCCGAGGATCCAAAGTTTTCTCGTACCGCGAGATTGCCGAAAAAAGTGACGCACCATGTGGGATCGATTACAAGAAGAACAATGTATTAAGTGAAGTGAACGGACGCAAAATGCGTCAGAAAACAATTAAAAAATTGCTATCATGAAAGTACCATGCAGCAAAAGCACGTGGCATGTTAGAGCTTATGCTCGGATGCACTTTTCGTTGAACTTGGATGATAACATTGAAGCTGTCTGGTGTATAGTTTAGTGATTAAGTTGTGCATACGAGAAGTGTTTGGCTTCGCCTTGGAGATATTATCCAGTGAAACAAGTTTCCTTAGGTTCGAGTGAGATGTATCGAGGTGGTTACAGCTGACACAACGCATGGATGCAACACGTTGCATGTGTTTACGTTGTGCTAAAAGAAACGATTGTAACTGATTTTGTATGTTGCATGCTATGAACAGACAGACAGACGGAATAATAGAAAAGTAATCAGAGATTGAATACTACAATCGAGAGTACTGAATCCAATTTGGAATATTATAGTGTCAGCTTTACGCAGCGTCGCTTCTTCGAACACGAAATGCTGAGTGTCTCAGCCGCGTCCATTCGACTACTTTGGACGCCGAGATCCTTTTTACCACCTACACCGCAACCTCCACCGCCGTCGCCGTCGTCGCCGTCGTCGTCGTCGTCGCCGTCGTCGTCGTCGTCGTCGTCGTCGTCGTCGTCGTCGTCGTCGTCGTCGTCGTCGTCGTCGGCGGCGTCGGCGGCGTCGTCGTCGTCGTCGTCGTCGTCGTCGTCGTCGTCGTCGTCGCCTCCACCGCCTTCGTTACTGGCATTATCGTGGTTACTGGTATTGCTAGCAGTATCATTGTTACCATCGTTTACATTAGCACCCTTACGATTGAGGCCGTGCGTGGCCTATTAAGATGACCGCTCGTCTTCATTCCTTGAGACATCAAGAGAAGAAATTGGCCGGTAATACTCATAGACAAAATCAACTTCAACATTCTCAACATCAACAGAGCTTGCATCAAGGCTCGAGTCCGGCAGTCAGCCCTAGTCCTAGTATCAGCCCGAACCTTAAACTTTCGGATGGTCGTCGCGTGAGTAAAGCCCTAATTGTTAATTAAATTGGAAACGTTGGTATGCTTCTGCTTATACATTATACATATATAAGTTTACATATCCGTATCGGCAGAATGTCCAATTATTTGGCGGCCCTTATATAATTATTGTATTCGGCGAAGATAATAGAATCGTAGGAATAGTTTGATTATGAATATTTAATGGCCGCAAAGGGAGATCCGCTGCTTTTACGAAGTTACTCGAATGATTACAATATTACAAGGACGAACCCGATATAAGTGTAAATACGTAGATGTTTTAAGCATTGATATTTGTTTAGGCCAACAAACCTCTAATGGAAAAACGACGACGAGCGAGAATTAATCAGTCTTTGGCGGCGCTGAAGGCGCTTATCCTGGATAGCGCCCGTCTGGAGAACACGAAACATAGTAAACTTGAGAAAGCGGATATTTTAGAGTTAACCGTGCGACATCTACAGAGGCAAAGATCTCTTTCTCAACCGGGCCTATCGAGATACAAGGCTGGTTATCAAGACTGTTCCAGAGAGGTGAGATCGATCGATCAATCGTAGAAAGTTGAAAGTACGCGTATTTTACTTTACTGACGTACTTTCGATTCGGTTGCGTGTTACAGGTGAGTCGATACCTCGATGCGCCGGATATAATAACTGGCAACACGACGCCGATGGATCCTGCAGTGAAGCAAAGATTACTGCGCCATTTGGATAGTTGCGTGTCAGAGTTGGACTTGGATCTGGGTTCCAGGCCGGACAGTGGATTAGGCAGCAGTCCCGGGAGCGTGACCGATCGAGCCACGGGTGCGGCAAGTCCTAGTCCGTTGGAGCAACACATACCACCGACTGCACATTGTAGTACAACATTGAATCCGGTTGGTTCGATAAAGGCGGAGATTGCGGATAACGAAGCACCTAGACCGGACAGTAGCACCAACGCTGGGGATGAAAATAACAATAGCAGCAGTAGCAGCAGCAACAGCAACGGTGGCAACAGCCGGTCAACTTGTGGCAACAATCATCCTCATCATTATCACCATCAACATCCTTTAGTCCCACATCTTCCTCCACCGCCACCACCACCTCCACCACATACACCATCGCCTCCAGCACCGCCATCGCCTCCTCTTCTTCCGCCAGTATCCGGCCTGACGGTTATCGATCAGGCAACTACTAGTCAAGAAAATCCAAATATGCTGTCAGTAGTACAAGTGATACCTTCCAGATTACCCGACGGACAAGTAGTTTTTCTCCTTCCTAGTCATTACGTCGAACTGGCGGCCGCGGCTGCTGCGAACGGTATCAGTATCGGGCCAAATCCGCCAACGGCAATTTGGGCCGCAGCTAATATGTCGCTGCTCAAAGCGACAGATAAGATAACGAAACGACAACGCGAAGATACGCAAGATTGGGAAGACGCCGCGACCGTGGGATCCACCGTTGCTGTCGCCGGTGCTGCCGCTGCAATCGCTGTTGGTTCCACCGCAACTATTGCATCTGCCGCTGCGACTACGTCTGCTAACACTAATGCTTCCGCCGACATATCTACATCCGCCACTGTTTCACTGTCAACTAGTAATGCGGCGATCCTTCCGAAACTAAGCAAGAGTTCGATGGCCGAGCAATCGGATCAACCGTTAGACTTCACGACCACGTGTAAAAAATTAAAGACCAACGCAAGCAATCTCGACCACTATCATCTTCAACAACTGCAGCAGCAGCAGCAGCAACATTTCCAAGAATCACAGAAACGGGATGGAACAGTATCGCAACGGTCGGAGGAGAGATCATCAAATGATATTAGCGGTGAATCGATGACAAATATTCCATCCCCATCTCCATCGCAACAGCAGGCTATCAAGGACGAAGATGGGATGTGGAGACCTTGGTGAAATCGCGTTTTTTAGCTGCTCAGGGTGAAACCTATTATTGCGTTGCTAACTACGAACGACAGGTAGGATCGATCGATCGCTAGCAGCGCGCAACAGTGGCGGACAGCCAAGGAGAAGAATAAGAAAGGGGACAAAACGGGCAACGTAGTAGCGTCGATTGTAAATACATGTATAGCATAAAGATATAGAACACGTTACGGGCAGGGAGCAACGGAAGTATCACGCGAATAGTAGTTCATTCCGCCGTCGTGTACATAGGCTCGAATGGAACTGTAATTAATGCCGGATATAGATTTATTTTGACGTTACCTAGGTGTATACGCGCGTCGAGATGCCGCAGAGAAAGCGATGTGCAGCAGAGAAGAACCGACGAACACTGTACTTCTACGTCGAAGCACCACAGTTCATAATCAATGTACTTAGACTTGGCTAAATATAAGTATGCATACACAGCCGTTTGACTATTTTGTCTTCCATCCCGTTCAGTCACGTTTAGTTACAGGAGCATCTCATGAATTCGGGGCCGAACAAATACGTTTTTCATGGCTAGTCTGTCCTTATAACTCGTCTGTGATATAACCACACTTGTCCTGCACTGCAACTAATAATTCATTGGCAAATAGTCGACATTTCAATCATGTATTCGTCAAAAATGGAAATTGCATCCCTAGAGCCCCGAAGACGTAAGAAATGTATGCTTATTCGCTCTAGGTACTGGGGTAAGTGCAATGGGATTCATCACAGTCTCCATATCAAAAGGCATAGCCTTCCTCCATTCCGTGGCCAGATCCTCCAGGAACAGCGTCCCTATTCTTTAGCAATGTGACGTCAGGTCGCTGGATATTTTTGAAACTCTCTCCCTTTTCTATATAATGAAAAATCTCGCGAAACTCGATATTTGGAAGACCTAAAGTGGTCGCCAGCCACCATCCGCCGACACAGTGTTTGGTTCCATTCATTCACTTCCAAGACGTACGCTATTGCTAACACGGTTCCAGTGCTCTGCTTCACGCCCCCCAGAAGCGATCATTCACACAGCAATGATACAAAGTGTCATATCGGTCGAACCTGTAAACCTAATACGAATTTAAACTTCTCGGCTTATTATCTCTCGTTCTACTGGGCCGATTTTACTCGACGACGTCTCAAAAGAAAGGGAAACGAACACGCTACTCGATAAAAAATACCACGTTGCTGTAAGTATATGCAGTTGGCTGTAATAACGATTTCGATTGCTTAAATGTTTATAACAATTGAACCGCGCGTCGCATAATGTTGTCACCAATTGGAGATGATAGCTGACACTCGTAGCTTTAATTTATGTATAGTGGTCATTGATGTATCTCGCCAGGAAGTGGCAGTAATCGCATTTGTTTGAAATTTTTTTTTTTTTTTTTTTTTTTTTTTTTTTTTTTTTTTTTTTTTTTTTTTTTTTTTTTTCTTTTTTTTCCGGAATAACAATTTCAATTGTTTAATTGTTTATAACGAACGAACTGCACTTCGGTGAATGTTCACACCGATTGGAGATGGTAGCCTATGCCTCTGGCGTGGATTCATGTTTGAATTCATGCATTCATTAGCTCTCTTTCTTTCCGGCCTGTTTGGGTCAGGTTTGGGTCAGGTTTGGGTCAGGTTGGGGAGCAGAAGCCGGTGCGGGACTTCCCGGTGGTGTCTCGCCGGGTCGAAAACCCTGATGGAACTGATGTTTTCCTATACCCTGGATGCGTTTACCGCTACCAGGGCGGCGAACTTCGGTGAAGTTGGTGGGCCCAAATTGGCTAAATCCACTCACCTCACCTCCACGTGGGGCTCCCTGGGCCCCTGCAACGGCATAGCCGGGGCAGGGGGCGAAAGAGTGAGTGGTAACCGGACGGTATCCTATGACGACAGGGCAAGAGAGGAGTTAAAACAAATAATATGACACGCACAAATAACGGATTGAATAACTACTGCTCAGGAGGCCTCGGAACCTCCAGGGCCGGCGTAGCGGGGGTGGTCAAGCGGGCCCCTGCTGCGTCGTCATCTAACGACTGCGGGGTGTCGGTGGTGGAAAGCCAGGCCACCGCACACCTTTCTACGACTGGTGAAAGGACGGGCGCACCGGTAGGAGGACCGGAGGCGCACTCGGACTCTGGATCGAGTATCCAGGGGACGAAGGGAGGGAGGATGCCCGGTGCCAGAAGGAAAAGGCCCAGGGTCCGGGTCTCCTCGGACTCCCCGCAACAGGGCGGCCGTGGCGGCGGGGACTCCACAACAACGTCGGGATCCGAGGAGGGAGGAGCCCGAACTCGGGATGTTCCACCTGCAATTGTGTACAGCAGGAGCTCGGAGCGGGGCCTCCCAAAGGTGGAGAATCTGCGCCAGGAGGCGCAGAAGGAGTCCAACGGGGGGCTTGGTGGGTCGGTCCTCCACCACATGAGGGAGGTCGAGCGGATATCGTCGACCTCCAAGAACCTCACCGGCTCGTACGTTCGTGCCCTGAGAGTGGCTGCCAGGGAAACATCGGTGGCAGTCACTGAGCTGGTGCAGCGCTCCTCCGACTCTGCCGAGGCAAAATGGCTGTCGGTGGAGAACTCCCAGCTGCGGGCTGAGCTGGCGGCCGTGAGGGGAGAGCTGGATGAGCTCAAGAGGGGGCAGCGAGCGAGCGCTGCGGGGGGTGGGGCGACGGGCCCACTGCCTGTGCCTGCTCCGGCAAAGAGGGTGCCGGTCGGGGGAGAGGGGGAGGCGCCTCCGGCAGCACGGGATGGGAAAACGGCCCAGGAGAGGCTCTGGGCATACATGGGGCAGGAGATGGCGGCCATGGAAAGGCGCCTCATGGCCGCATTCGGCTCCATTTCCCGGACTGAGGACGGGGAAAGGGGAGGGCCGAACAGGGAGGTCTCTGTCCGATCAGCGGCCACGGACGCGGCGTCTCCGTCGCCCCGGGTCACCCAAATGGTGCCGGCGTCTCTGGGGGAGAGCAACGGAGGATGGAGGGTGGTCCGTGGGGAGGCTGCCCGCAAAAAGGACAGAAAGAGGAGGAAGCGGTTGACCACAACGGACCCGGTTTGTCCGCTTCCTCGCCCTCAGGCTCAAGTGCAGCCGCGACACCGAGGGGCTGCGGAGTCCGGGGCCGGACAGGGCCGTGGGCAGAAGAGGACGCCGCGGCAGGTCGGAGGCAACAACACCTCGGGGCGCCAGAGGGAGAAGGGGCCCGCCCTGCAGCGACCCCCGAGAACGGCCGCCGTCACGCTGACAGCGTCGCCTGAGGCCAGGATGACATACGCCCAGGCGATGGCGGCGGCCAGGGACAGGATCAGCCTGGAGGAGCTGGGGATTGAAGGCGTAAAGCCCAAAACCTCCAGGACGGGGGGACTGATCCTGGAGGTGCGGGGCCCTGGCAGCCAGGATAAGGCCCAAAAACTGGCTGCCAAAATGGCTGTAGTACTGGAGGGATCGGGAATGAGGGTGGCCAGACCCACCAAGACAGCCGAACTTCGGGTGAGGGGCCTGGACGTATCCACCAGGCCCCAAGAGGTGGTGGCGGCCATGGCCGCTGCCGGAGGATGCCCGGAGGGGGATGTAAGGGTGGGCGACGTCACCTTCAGCCCGTCCGGGCGGGGGGCAGTGTGGGTGAGATGCCCACTGGAGGCGGCACACCGGGTGGCCAGAACTGGAAGAATCATCGTCGGATGGTGCAGAGCCACGGTGGAGCCCCTTCACGCGCGTCCGCTCCAGTGCTATAGATGCCTGGAGCTGGGGCATACGAGGAGTGCATGCAGCAACCCGGTGGACAGGAGCACGCTGTGCTACAGGTGCGGGGGCAGCGGCCACCGGGCGAGCAAGTGCTCGGCCGCCCCGCGATGCCCGGTGTGTAGTGACCGGGGTCGACCGGCAGGACATAGGCTGGGGGCTCCCTCCTGCGCCCCCGGTCCACCGCGGGATCGGAGAGTACAGCGGGCTGCTGCGCCGGGCCCGATCCCGACGCCTTCGGCGATGACTGCGGCGCCGGTGGTGGAAGTGCCGCTGGCTCCAGACCGGAGGTCGGCGCAGGAGCCACAAGAGAGGAGCCCGGAAAACCCGAACGGGCAATGCCCAATGGAGGAGGGCATGGAGCTGGAGTAGCATTCACCGCACGGCTGCTCCAGACAAACCTCAACCACTCCCGCGGAGCACAGGATCTGTTCGTGCAGACCATGCGGGAGTGGGAGGTGGGACTGGCGGTTGTCGCGGAGCCATATGCGGTCCCCGTTACCCCCTCCGGCACATGGATGGGGGATGCGCGTGGCTCCGTGGCAATAGTGGGGGGGGGAGGCCGGGTCTCCCTGACGGCAACCCTACTGGAGCGCGGTGACGGGTTCGTCGCCGTGCAGTGGGGGGACCTGGCAGTGGTCGGACTGTACGCTCCGCCCAGAGTGCGTGCCCCTGAGTTCGGGTCTTTCCTGGACCGGGTCGGGGCATGCTTGAGGAGGTGCCTCCCCCGGCCAGTCGTGGTTTTGGGGGACTTCAACGCCCACGCCACCGCGTGGGGTTCCCGCCGGACGAACGCTAGGGGGGGCGTGCTGTTGGGATGGGCAGCTGGCCTTGACCTCAGGCTGGTAAACCGCGGGTCCGCGGCGACCTGCGTGCGGCGTCGGGGGGCGTCCATAGTGGACCTCACCTGGGCCAGCCCTGCTGCGGTGCGCAGGATCTCGGGCTGGAGGGTGGCGGAAGACGTGGAGACCCTCTCGGACCACCTCCACATCATCATGGAGGTGGCCGCCACTGGTGGGCCCGCCGCGCGAAGCAGGCCTGGGGGGGGAGCGATCCCGGTCCCAAGGAGGTGGGCAACGGGTCGGATAAATCGGGACGTTCTAGCAGCGGCGCTTCACGTCGTTGCGTGGTCTGACGCTGGCCCGTTGGGGCCGATCACTGCGGAGGGGGAGGCAAAATGGTTCCGGGGGACTATGAGGAGGGTATGCGACGCTGCCATGCCTCGGGCGATACCTTCGCGAGGGGGGCAGGCCGTGTATTGGTGGTCCCGGGAGATAGCCGGGCTCAGGGCCGTGTGTGTCCGCGCTAGGCGCCGATATACGAGGTCGCGACGCCGGGGGCGACAGGCCGCTGGGGCGGGGCCCCTACTGTACGGGGAATACAGGGAGGCGCGCTTGGCACTGCGGCGTGCCATTGCGGTGGCGAAGAGCCATGCCTGGCGCGAGCTCATCGGGACACTCGACAGGAGCCCATGGGGGCGGCCGTACCTCATGGTCATGGGCAAGCTGCGGCCGAGGACGGCCCCACTGACGCGCACGATGGACCCCCGACTGCTGTACAACGTCCTGGACACCTTGTTCCCTGCAGTTGGGGGGGGAGAGGAAGCGGTCGGCCCGGACGGGGAGAGAAGAGCGGACTCGGCCGACTGGTCCGGGGAGCTGGGCGTCACGGAGGGAGAGCTGGCGTCGGTCATGCGGAAGCTGAAGGCCCGCAGTGTGGCGCCGGGCCCGGATGGGATCCCGGGGAAGATTTGGGCGTGGGCGATGCCGTACCTGGGGAGCAGACTCAGGCGGATGTTCGATGCCTGTCTACGGGCCGGGGAGTTCCCCTCATTATGGAGGAGGGGAACGGTCGTTTTATTAAAAAAGGAGGGCAGGCCGGCGGAGGAGCCGTCTGCCTACAGGCCGATATGCCTGCTGGACGAGATCGGGAAGATGCTGGAAAGGATCATCGCGGGACGCGTTGCGGAGCATCTTTCCGGGGTGGGGCCCGACTTGGATGAAAGCCAATTTGGCTTTCGCAGGGGCCGGTCAACGCTGGATGCGATTGCGCGTGTCCGGTCTCTGGCGGGAGCGGCCACGTCCCGGGGCGGAGTTGCGCTGGCGGTGTCGCTAGACATCGTAAACGCCTTTAACTCCGTACCCTGGGAGGCAATAAGGGGGGCGCTAATTCGTCACCGGGTGCCCCCCTATCTGAGGCGAATCCTGGGGTCCTACCTGTCCGGCAGGTACATAGAGTGCCCGGGGAGGGACGGAGTGGTGAGCAGGAGAGTGGATTGCGGGGTCCCGCAGGGGTCGGTCCTGGGCCCGTTGCTGTGGGACCTCGCGTATGACTCTGTCCTCCGAGCTGCGCTCCCCCCCGATGTCAGCGTCACCTGCTATGCGGATGACACTCTGGTGCTGGCGTCGGGGAGGGACTACGGAAGAACCGCGCGCCTCGCTGAGCTGGGCGTGGCCTGCGTGGTCGCGGCGGTGGAGAGACTCGGCCTGTTGGTTGCCCCCCAAAAGACCGAGGCGATGTGGATGGTGGACAGGCGCCGGCGGGGGGAGCCGCCCGCGACCGGGCTGTGTATCGGCCGGTCCTGCGTTGGGGTGGGTCCGCGCCTCAAGTACTTGGGGCTCACCCTGGACGCCCGCTGGAGCTTCGAGGCCCACTTCGTGCGCCTGGCTCCTCGACTGGAGGGGGTGGCGGCCGGGCTGGGACGTATACTCCCGAATCTCGGGGGCCCGGCTGCGGGGGTGCGCCGCCTCTACGCGGGGGTCGTGCGTTCCATTGCACTGTATGGAGCGCCCGTGTGGAGTGGCGACCTGATGGCTAGTCGGCGCAGTCGCGAAATGCTGCGCCGCGTCGAGAGGAGGGTGGCCATCAGGGTCGCGAGGGCGTACCGCACGGTGTCGTATGGCGCTGCGATGATCCTGGCGGGGCTCCTGCCGCTCGAGATCCAGGCAGGAGTTGCCGCGGCCGATTATGCCTCGGCGAGGGCGTCCGAGGATGGCGACCCGCGGGATCACGAGGGGCGCGTGAGGGCCTCGAGGCTTCGGTCTCGGGGTCGTGCCGTGGCCGAATGGAGGGCCAGACTGTCCGCGTCGGCGGGCGCGAGTGGGCGCGTCGTCGGGGCGATACTGCCGAGCCTGGAGAAATGGCTGGGCGTCTCGTGGGGCAGGCTCACGTACAGGATGACGCAGGTGCTCTCCGGGCACGGGTGCTTCGGGGAGTACCTGCACCGGATCCGGAGGGAGGAGACGCCGCAGTGCTGGCACTGCGGCGAGGAAGTGGACTCGGCGCAGCACACGCTGGAGGAGTGCCCGGCGTGGGCTGCGGAGCGCCGAGTCTTGAGGCGAGCGGTGGGCTCGGACCTCGCGCTGCCGGTAGTCATCGCCGGCATTACGCGCGACCGGGCGGCCTGGAGTGCCCTGGCCTCCTTCTGCGAAGACGTGATGTTGCAGAAGGAGGCGGCGGAAAGGGGCAGGGAGCTGGCAGACCCCGCCCGTGGAAGAGGTGGTGTCGGGGGAAGGAGGCGGGGGCGTCCACAGCCCCCCCCTAACCCCTGACTGGGATCCCCGGGGGGATGGAATGGTGGGAACCTTCTGTTCCCACAGGGGGACCACAGGACGTCTGATTGGGGGATCAGGCGGCCCTTGCACGTGGCAAGTGAGGGGCCGCATTGCGTAGTGGTTGCGCGATGCGGCAAAGGGTAAGTTATTTGCAGATTTTGAGGAGGGTCCTTCTGACCCTCCTCGGGACGGACCTCCTTAATAGTTTGAGGTATGGCGTGGGAGGGTGCGGCGTTGTGTCCGCAAGGGTTCCACGCGCCCTCCCAAGTCGCTCAGGAAGGCCACCGTGTGGGTTTTAGTCGGTAGGAATCCGACACTACCCCGGTCACTCCCCCAGAGGCCGGGGTGTCTCATGAAAGATTTCCCACACGTAAAAAAAAAAAAAAAAAAAAAAAAAAAAAGGTTTGGGTCAGGTTTGGGTTAGGTTTGGGTTAGGTTTGGGTTAGGTTTGGGTTAGGTTTGGGTTAGGTTTGGGTTAGGTTTGGGTTAGGTTTGGGTTAGGTTTGGGTTAGGTTTGGGTTAGGTTTGGGTTAGGTTTGGGTTAGGTTTGGGTTAGGTTTGGGTTAGGTTTGGGTTAGGTTTGGGTTAGGTTTGGGTTAGGTTTGGGTTAGGTTTGGGTTAGGTTTGGGTTAGGTTTGGGTTAGGTTTGGGTTAGGTTTGGGTTAGGTTTGGGTTAGGTTTGGGTTAGGTTTGGGTTAGGTTTGGGTTAGGTTTGGGTTAGGTTTGGGTTAGGTTTGGGTTAGGTTTGGGTTAGGTTTGGGTTAGGTTTGGGTTAGGTTTGGGTTAGGTTTGGGTTAGGTTTGGGTTAGGTTTGGGTTAGGTTTGGGTTAGGTTTGGGTTAGGTTTGGGTTAGGTTTGGGTTAGGTTTGGGTTAGGTTTGGGTTAGGTTTGGGTTAGGTTTGGGTTAGGTTTGGGTTAGGTTTGGGTTAGGTTTGGGTTAGGTTTGGGTTAGGTTTGGGTTAGGTTTGGGTTAGGTTTGGGTTAGGTTTGGGTTAGGTTTGGGTTAGGTTTGGGTTAGGTTTGGGTTAGGTTTGGGTTAGGTTTGGGTTAGGTTTGGGTTAGGTTTGGGTTAGGTTTGGGTTAGGTTTGGGTTGACCGCGGCCATCGCGACAGCGGGGGGATGTGGCACGGCGGAGGTCAAGACCGGGGAGATTCGGTCGTCTCCGCTAGGCCTGGGCACCGCCTGGGTTAGGTGCCCGCTGGCTGCTGCAAGGAAGATTGCAGCGGCAAAGAAGATCCGAGTCGGCTGGACCACGGCTCGGATAGAAGCATTGGCGGACCGCCCGCTACAATGTTTCCGCTGCCTAGAGACAGGCCACGTGAGGCAGCGATGCACTAGTAGTGTGGACCGCAGCGGGCGCTGCCACAACTGTGGGAGCGCCGAACACAAGGCGGCAGAATGCAGGAGCGCCGCCAAGTGCCCCCTGTGCGCTGACACCGGGAGACCATCCGACCATCGGATGGGAACGAAGGGCTGCACACCTCCACCACGAAGAGGAAGAAATCAAGGAGTCAAGGAGGCCCAGCAGACGCAACTGGCTCCTAAACTAGCCGCCCTAAGCCTGGAAGGACAGGAAGGAAAGGAGAAGGATGCAGCAGCACCGGCGCCACCGGCGACACCTGCAGCAAGCGAGAAGCAGCCCGCGGAAGGAGGGGCCATGGAGCTGGATCAGTGAAGGGGCCATGGCCCTGCTGATCCAAGCCAACCTAAACCACTCGGCCGGTGCGCAGGACATGCTTGTCCAGCACATGGTCGAGTGGGGTGCCGGTTTGGCGGTCGCTGCCGAGCCATATAGGATTCCGGACCACCCAAACTGGGTGAGCAACCCGGGTGGCTCGGTAGCGATAATCCTCGGGGGAACTACGGCGCCGCTGTCCTTTTCAAAACTGGAGAGTGGCGACGGCTACATCGCGGCACAGTGGGGTGACACGGTGGTGGTGGGTATATACGCACCGCCAAGCTGGGACCTCGGGTCCTTCGGCGAATTCCTGGATGGGGTAGCGAGATGCGTCTCGCGGTATCGACCCCGTCCGACTATTGTCCTGGGGGACTTCAACGCCAAATCTCAGGCCTGGGGCTCCCCCGGGACGGACCTGAGGGGCGAGGCGGTGCTGGATTGGGCGGCTGGCTCCGACCTCCGTCTGTTAAATCGGGGGTCTGACAGCACCTGCGTCCGCTACCAGGGAGAGTCCATCGTCGACTTAACGTGGGCCTCCTCCTCGGTGGTGAAACGCGTAGGAGGCTGGAGGGTGGCGCGAGAGGTGGAAACATTAAGCGACCACCTTTACATCGTGATGGAGGTGCGCGCCACCCGGGGCCGTGGGCCAACGGGAAGGGGTCGAAGGGGTGGGGCTTACGGATCTTCAACCTCTAATAATTCTTCTGTCCCAAACAGGAAGAGATGGGCCCTCAAGCGTATGGACGAGGACGCGCTGATGGCAGCGTCCCTCGCAGTGGCCTGGCCCGACATCCTGGATGAACCAGTCCTGGACATCGAGGAGGAAGCGACACGATTCCAAAGGAGTATGGTGGCGATATGTGAGGTCGCCATGCCCCGCTCCCACCCACCGAAACGACAGGCGACGTATTGGTGGTCGCGGGAGATAGCGCTGATGCGCTGTACCTGCGCGCGTGCCCGGCGTCTGTTCCAGAGGGCCCGTCGTAAACGATGCCGCGACCTGGCCAGGGAATATCAATTATACGAGGACTACCGGGAGCAGGTGGTGGCTCTTCAGCTGGTCATTAGGAAGGCGAAGGCCGGCGCATGGACGGAACTTCTACAAGACTTGGAACGGAACCCCTGGGGGCGTCCGTACAAGATGGTGATGGGAAAACTTCGCGCCTGGGTGCCCCCTGTGACGGAGACACTGGACCCCAGCTTCCTGGACAGGGTGGTTAGTACCCTGTTCCCCCCAGACGAGGGGAGGGAACCGGCTCCGGAGATAGAAGACACGGATCCATCCAACTGGTCGGATGACTTGGAGGTGACAGCGGAGGAGCTGGCTACTGCAGTCAAGAGGATGGGGATCCGAAACACCGCTCCGGGTCCAGACGGCGTACCGGGCCGAGCCATGGCCCTAGCCTTACGCGTCCTGGGGCCCCGACTCAGGCGCCTTTTCAACGCCTGCCTGAAGGCCGGACGTGTCCCGTCCGCGTGGAAGAGGAGCGGGATGGTCCTGCTTAAGAAGATAGGGAAGCCAGCCGATTCTCCCTCGGCATACCGGCCGATCTGTCTGCTCAGCGAGGTGGGGAAGCTGTTCGAGAGAGTGGTAGTTTCCCGCCTCGCTGGGCACCTGTCCCGGGTGGGCCCGGACCTGGCCGAGTCCCAGTTTGGATTCAGGGCGGGACGATCGACGGTCGACGCTGTCGGCCGCGTGAAGTCCCTCTCGGACTCGGCCACGTCTCAGGGGGGAGTGGCGTTGGCGGTGAGCCTAGACATCACTAACGCCTTTAATTCTCTCCCCTGGGGCCGAGTTGGGAGGGCGCTCGAGGAGCATGGAGTGCCCCTCTATGTGAGGAGGGTCCTAAGGGACTACCTGAGGGACAGGTGGGTGGAATACCCGGGCTGGAGAAGTCGGATGTGCGCGAGATCAGTGGATCGCGGCGTCCCGCAGGGTTCGGTTCTGGGCCCCATCCTGTGGGACATCGGATACGACAGTGTATTGCGGGCTGCCCTACCTGCAGGCGTCACGCTCACCTGCTATGCGGACGACACGCTACTGATGGCCGTTGGGAGGGATTGGAAAAGGACCACCCGCCTTGCAGAGACAGGTTTGGCAACAATAACTAATAACATACGAGGACTGGGGCTAGAGATCTCCCCGCAGAAAACCGAGGCCATGTGGTTTCACGACAGGTCTCGGAGCGGGGGACCACCCAGGACTTTTATTCTTGTAGGAGGAGAGTACGTCCAGGTTGGAGACCGAATGAACTATCTCGGTCTTCTCCTGGACGGAAAATGGCGCTTCGAGGCGCACTTCGATCGTCTGGTCCCGCGATTGGAGAGGGCGGCGACCGGGCTTGGTCGCCTGCTCCCCAACATCGGGGGTCCGGAGGAGAGAGTGCGTCGTCTCTACCTCGGAATCGTGCGGTCCATGGCCCTGTACGGCGCACCGATATGGGCGTCTGCCCTGATGGCCAGGAGACGCAGCAGGACGCTACTGCGCCGCGTTCAGAGGAGGATGGCCATCAGGGTGGCCAGGGGATACCGCACGATATCCCACGAGGCGGCTCTGGTACTGGCGGGCACGGTGCCCCTCGATCTTCTGGCGGAGGGAGACGCTTTCGTATACGAGCGTCTCCGTGAACTCCGTGCGGGGGGTACCCATGTAACCATCGAGGAGGAGGAAAGCGTGAGACGGCAAGCTCGTCTAGCTGCGCGCACGAAGTGGAAGGAAGAGCTCCTGGACCGGGGAGCTACGCAGCGGGCCGTCGGAGCCGTCCTGCCCAACATGGACGAGTGGCTGGACCGTGGAAGAGGGACCCTGACCTACCGGGTCACACAGGTTCTCACTGGACACGGATGTTTCGGTGAGTTCCTGTGCCGGATCCGGGCGGAAACAACGGCGGAGTGCCGCGAGTGCGGCGCGGCCATGGACACGGCGCAGCACACTCTGGAGGAGTGCCCGGAGTGGGCGGAAGAGCGGCGCGACTTAAGAGCGCATATTGGAGCGGACCTCTCGCTGACTAACATCGTCTTCAAGATGTTGAGAAGCGGGAGGGCCTGGACGGCGATGGCCTCCTTCTGCGAGGTAGTTCTTCGTAGAAAGGAGGCATCGGAGCGGGATCGGGAGTTATCCGACCCCACCCGACGCGAGAGGCGGAGAGGCAGGACCCGCCGGCCACGGGCACGCCCGTTGGTGGGTTCCCCTGCCCCCTCCGCAGTGTAAAGGCGATGACGCCCGGGAGAGGCTGGAGGCATCCCCTCCTCGTCTCTCGGACGATCATCATCATCGCCTGATGGATGGGTGGACCTGCCGTGGAAGGGCTTCGCCCCTCTGCAAGTCGCAGGACTGCCTGATAGACGGAGTTTTTTCTTTTCACCTGTGATCTGCGCAGAGGCATAAGCGGTGGCACGGCCGAGGGTGCGGGGGTATCTCTCCGCCGCACCACTTGGAATGGTGCCAAGCTTATATGCAGAATGGCGGCTCACCTGGAGGGAGCACTATTTCTTCGCTCCCTGCGCGCGAGGCCGTCAAAGAGCCGGGAGTGGCCTCAGGTGGGGACCCGAGCCGCTCCAATCAACGGCCAGGAGGAGGGCTGCGCCGGGTGTTGCCCCCGGCGTGGCGATATACAAGGAGGGAGGGTCCCTCTGACCCCGACTCAAGGATAGGGGCTGTCGACAGCCAGGATGCGGGGAGGCACCGGAAGTAATCTCCGGAGTTCCCGGAGCCTCCCCATAGCGTAGAGGAAAGGTAACCGAGGTGGTTTTTAGTCGGTAAAAATCCGACACTACCTCATGCCCGTCCCCAGGGCAGGAGGTGTCTTTTGAAGATTTCCACCTCGAAAAAAAAAAAAAAAAAAAAAAAAAAAAAAAATGGGTTAGGTTTGGGTTAGGTTTGGGTTAGGTTTGGGTTAGGTTTGGGTTAGGTTTGGGTTAGGTTTGGGTTAGGTTTGGGTTAGGTTTGGGTTAGGTTTGGGTTAGGTTTGGGTTAGGTTTGGGTTAGGTTTGGGTTAGGTTTGGGTTAGGTTTGGGTTAGGTTTGGGTTAGGTTTGGGTTAGGTTTGGGTTAGGTTTGGGTTAGGTTTGGGTTAGGTTTGGGTTAGGTTTGGGTTAGGTTTGGGTTAGGTTTGGGTTAGGTTTGGGTTAGGTTTGGGTTAGGTTTGGGTTAGGTTTGGGTTAGGTTTGGGTTAGGTTTGGGTTAGGTTTGGGTTAGGTTTGGGTTAGGTTTGGGTTAGGTTTGGGTTAGGTTTGGGTTAGGTTTGGGTTAGGTTTGGGTTAGGTTTGGGTTAGGTTTGGGTTAGGTTTGGGTTAGGTTTGGGTTAGGTTTGGGTTAGGTTTGGGTTAGGTTTGGGTTAGGTTTGGGTTAGGTTTGGGTTAGGTTTGGGTTAGGTTTGGGTTAGGTTTGGGTTAGGTTTGGGTTAGGTTTGGGTTAGGTTTGGGTTAGGTTTGGGTTAGGTTTGGGTTAGGTTTGGGTTAGGTTTGGGTTAGGTTTGGGTTAGGTTTGGGTTAGGTTTGGGTTAGGTTTGGGTTAGGTTTGGGTTAGGTTTGGGTTAGGTTTGGGTTAGGTTTGGGTTTGGGTTAGGTTTGGGTTAGGTTTGGGTTAGGTTTGGGTTAGGTTTGGGTTAGGTTTGGGTTAGGTTTGGGTTAGGTTTGGGTTAGGTTTGGGTTAGGTTTGGGTTAGGTTTGGGTTAGGTTTGGGTTAGGTTTGGGTTAGGTTTGGGTTAGGTTTGGGTTAGGTTTGGGTTAGGTTTGGGTTAGGTTTGGGTTAGGTTTGGGTTAGGTTTGGGTTAGGTTTGGGTTAGGTTTGGGTTAGGTTTGGGTTAGGTTTGGGTTAGGTTTGGGTTAGGTTTGGGTTCAATAACTAATAACATACGAGGACTGGGGCTAGAGATCTCCCCGCAGAAAACCGAGGCCATGTGGTTTCACGACAGGTCTCGGAGCGGGGGACCACCCAGGACTTTTATTCTTGTAGGAGGAGAGTACGTCCAGGTTGGAGACCGAATGAACTATCTCGGTCTTCTCCTGGACGGAAAATGGCGCTTCGAGGCGCACTTCGATCGTCTGGTCCCGCGATTGGAGAGGGCGGCGACCGGGCTTGGTCGCCTGCTCCCCAACATCGGGGGTCCGGAGGAGAGAGTGCGTCGTCTCTACCTCGGAATCGTGCGGTCCATGGCCCTGTACGGCGCACCGATATGGGCGTCTGCCCTGATGGCCAGGAGACGCAGCAGGACGCTACTGCGCCGCGTTCAGAGGAGGATGGCCATCAGGGTGGCCAGGGGATACCGCACGATATCCCACGAGGCGGCTCTGGTACTGGCGGGCACGGTGCCCCTCGATCTTCTGGCGGAGGGAGACGCTTTCGTATACGAGCGTCTCCGTGAACTCCGTGCGGGGGGTACCCATGTAACCATCGAGGAGGAGGAAAGCGTGAGACGGCAAGCTCGTCTAGCTGCGCGCACGAAGTGGAAGGAAGAGCTCCTGGACCGGGGAGCTACGCAGCGGGCCGTCGGAGCCGTCCTGCCCAACATGGACGAGTGGCTGGACCGTGGAAGAGGGACCCTGACCTACCGGGTCACACAGGTTCTCACTGGACACGGATGTTTCGGTGAGTTCCTGTGCCGGATCCGGGCGGAAACAACGGCGGAGTGCCGCGAGTGCGGCGCGGCCATGGACACGGCGCAGCACACTCTGGAGGAGTGCCCGGAGTGGGCGGAAGAGCGGCGCGACTTAAGAGCGCATATTGGAGCGGACCTCTCGCTGACTAACATCGTCTTCAAGATGCTGAGAAGCGGGAGGGCCTGGACGGCGATGGCCTCCTTCTGCGAGGTAGTTCTTCGTAGAAAGGAGGCATCGGAGCGGGATCGGGAGTTATCCGACCCCACCCGACGCGAGAGGCGGAGAGGCAGGACCCGCCGGCCACGGGCACGCCCGTTGGTGGGTTCCCCTGCCCCCTCCGCAGTGTAAAGGCGATGACGGCCGGGAGAGGCTGGAGGCATCCCCTCCTCGTCTCTCGGACGATCATCATCATCGCCTGATGGATGGGTGGACCTGCCGTGGAAGGGCTTCGCCCCTCTGCAAGTCGCAGGACTGCCTGATAGACGGAGTTTTTTCTTTTCACCTGTGATCTGCGCAGAGGCATAAGCGGTGGCACGGCCGAGGGTGCGGGGGTATCTCTCCGCCGCACCACTTGGAATGGTGCCAAGCTTATATGCAGAATGGCGGCTCACCTGGAGGGAGCACTATTTCTTCGCTCCCTGCGCGCGAGGCCGTCAAAGAGCCGGGAGTGGCCTCAGGTGGGGACCCGAGCCGCTCCAATCAACGGCCAGGAGGAGGGCTGCGCCGGGTGTTGCCCCCGGCGTGGCGATATACAAGGAGGGAGGGTCCCTCTGACCCCGACTCAAGGATAGGGGCTGTCGACAGCCAGGATGCGGGGAGGCACCGGAAGTAATCTCCGGAGTTCCCGGAGCCTCCCCATAGCGTAGAGGAAAGGTAACCGAGGTGGTTTTTAGTCGGTAAAAATCCGACAC
Source organism: Nomada goodeniana (assembly GCA_963969485.1). Lineage (NCBI taxonomy): Eukaryota > Metazoa > Arthropoda > Insecta > Hymenoptera > Apidae > Nomada > Nomada goodeniana. Next base: position 10,024 of record OZ018306.1, on the reverse strand, counting down.
TACCTCATGCCCGTCCCCAGGGCAGGAGGTGTCTTTTGAAGATTTCCACCTCGAAAAAAAAAAAAAAAAAAAAAAAAAAAAAAATGGGTTAGGTTTGGGTTAGGTTTGGGTTAGGTTTGGGTTAGGTTTGGGTTAGGTTTGGGTTAGGTTTGGGTTAGGTTTGGGTTAGGTTTGGGTTAGGTTTGGGTTAGGTTTGGGTTAGGTTTGGGTTAGGTTTGGGTTAGGTTTGGGTTTGGGTTAGGTTTGGGTTAGGTTTGGGTTAGGTTTGGGTTAGGTTTGGGTTAGGTTTGGGTTAGGTTTGGGTTAGGTTTGGGTTAGGTTTGGGTTAGGTTTGGGTTAGGTTTGGGTTAGGTTTGGGTTAGGTTTGGGTTAGGTTTGGGTTAGGTTTGGGTTAGGTTTGGGTTAGGTTTGGGTTAGGTTTGGGTTAGGTTTGGGTTAGGTTTGGGTTAGGTTTGGGTTAGGTTTGGGTTAGGTTTGGGTTAGGTTTGGGTTAGGTTTGGGTTAGGTTTGGGTTAGGTTTGGGTTAGGTTTGGGTTAGGTTTGGGTTAGGTTTGGGTTAGGTTTGGGTTAGGTTTGGGTTAGGTTTGGGTTAGGTTTGGGTTAGGTTTCCCCTACTAGGAGCCGCCACCTTGTCGTGGTGTAGGGGCTTGAGTACCCGTAGTGAAGAACAAGGCCATGCCGGCGGGAGCTATGCTCCCGGTAGGTACAACCATGCCGGAAGGGCTTGGGCTGAACGGGGAAACTAAGAAGCGGCTCCACGTCGTAAGCCAAGGTGGAAGGCATCGTGCCGAGGGCTGAATGGCCGGGACGACGTTATAAAGGTGCCCGGTCATTAACGATCCCTGCGGGGCACCTGGGGCCACCCCGCAGTATTCCAGTCCCCTAGCCTGGGTAAGGAGGAGGCCCAGGTGGTCCCTGCTCCTCCATCTAAAACTGTGGCCGCCGGAGGCTTCGGCTGAAGGGGGCCGAATATGATATGATTATGAACTTAAACAAAAACAAAAACAAAAATTTACAAGCAGCAAACCGGACCGGTGAGATCGCTGACGAACGGCCAGATATGGATGACGAGAATGGTAAGGAAAGAACGGACAGTATGGTAGAGGCTCTAGAGGGGCCAGAGAGCGAGTCTCCCCAGGCCACACGGGAGAAGCCAGATGAGGAAAGTAACCCATTCAAGCCAAGGGCGAGCCTGTGCAGAAGCCCGATAAGGCTGACCCCTGGGCGGGCTACCGAGCAGAGAACCAGGGGCGAGGAGGACGAAGTATTCGAAGTATTCGAGGTAGAAGCACCTCAAGAGCCTCAGGCTTCCAAAGCCGCAACGAATACGAAGAGTTTGGTGGATAAAACCAGCACACCCTCGGACAACAACAGTGAGGAAGGCCGACAGGAATGTTTTATAATTTCAAAGGCCGCGCTCACTAAGATGATACGGCAGGCTAAAGAGGCGTCCTTGGCGGCATGCGCCATTTATGACTATGCCTCTACAACAAAGAATGTTAGTAGGCTGCTCAAAGAAAAAAGCGGTATTGCCCTCAACTATCTGGACAGCTTGACGAAGGGCCTGGATCAGACCCTCCGGAAGGGCCGGGCTAGTCCAGGGATGAGGATGGGGGGACTGAACAACAAAGAGGCACCCGCGAGAACCAAAGGGTCAAAAAATGAGAGCACGCAAACAGAAGGGACTGAGCTAGGAGAAGGCACCACTGGAGAGCGGCCCGAAGATGAGCGGGGGATATGGCGTACAGTCTTGAGAAGGGGGACGGCCGCGGTATCAAGAGGGATGGACCGCGGGACTGGGATACAGGCGATGGTGACAGGGCTCACCGAGAAAAGAAAGGTTATATCGCCCCCGGAAATAGCGAGGGTGAAACGCACCTGCCCCAATTCACCAGCGGGCAGCACCCTGAAGCGAGTAGGGGTGAGCAATGATGACCCTGAGAGAGAAGTCCGGCCGGGAGCTAAGGGTCTAACGGCGGCCGAATCCAGAAGCCGGGCAATAAACCCACCCCTGGGGAGACGTGGCCATGCAGAGCGGTGGATGGGAAGTACAGGGACCCAATCCCACAGGCCGGCGAGGGGGCAAGCGCCCTGGAACGAGGGTCGGGAACGAGGGAAAGAGGGGCCGGTAGTAGAGTGGGGCCACCGGCGCCCCCTGTTTGCCGAGGTGGCCGCTGAACCCCCAGTGTATGGCCAAGGGGGGATGGGACCGGGACGCCAATGGTGGGAAGACGGGGAGCTAGGGTACCTGCGAAGAGCGAGGATACCCCACTGGGAGTGGCAGGGGTACTCCAGCGACGACCGCTCGGAGGTCGAGGATATGGAAGGCCCCCTGGGGAAGGTGGAGGGAACGAAGATGGGACCCCCCGGGTGGCGAGACCCTGGAAGCAGACCGAAGAAGCTGTCTGGAGCCAGGAAACACCCTGAGGGTGATGCCGAAGCCGAAGCCGCTACCAAAATCGTAAGGACGGGGCGAAACAAGAGAAGGAGGGCGAAGCCGGATGCGGTCCTCGTCAAGATCGGGCAAGGGGCCACGTACGTAGACACGTACAGGGCTATTGCGGCGGACCTAAAAAACCTCCCGAAGGGGGTCAGGGGGGTCCGGAAAACCAGGACGGGACACTTGCTCATTGAAATGGGTCAAGATAGCAAGGCCGAGGAAATCGGCAAACAGGTCCGAGCGAGATTGGGAGAAGGCTCGGATGTAATACTGATGCAGGATACCGTAACCTTCCTGCTGAGGGGACTCGATCCAATAATCTCTAAAGAGGAGGTGGCGGAAGACCTGGCACAAGCCGGCAAGATGGACTCCACGGAGGTGGCAGTAGTGTCATTGAGACCTATGCGGGACGGCACCCAGACGGCAGTAGCGAAGGTTCCTGCCAAGAAGGTGTCAAGTGAGCTGAGAGCCGGCAGGCTCAGGATAGGCCTGGTCATTTGTAGGGCGACGGTATTGCCGGATGTGACCCGCTGCTACAGGTGCCACCAGCCTGGACACGTAGGGGTAGAGTGCCCTAACTTAGAGAAGGGCAAGTCCCTGTGCAGAAAGTGCGGCCGAGAAGGCCACAGGATGGAGGAATGTCTAGATTCCCCCAGGTGTATCCTCTGCACAATGAAGGGCCTGGAGGGCCCCAGTGCCAAGCACGTAGCGGGGGCGCTTAACTGCCCAGCGTACAGGAGGGAAACGGGAACCAACGAAAATGGCCACCGGTAGATCCCAGAGGAACATGAGAGTGCTGCAGGTCAACCTCAACCGATGCAGGCTGGCCCAGGATCTGCTCTACCAGACATCTCGCCGACTCGAGGTGGATGTTGTATGTGTCTCTGAGCCATACCGCATCCAGGAGGGATGGCTGGCGGATCGGAGGGGAGACGCGGCCATCTACTTACCGCCGGGCAGCACCCTGAATAACCACACCGAGGTCATTGCGGGGGATGGATATGTCCTGCTGGGGGCAGGGGAATGGACGGTGGGGAGCATCTACAGCTCCCCCAACATAACTCTAGAGGAATTCACGGAGTTTATTGGCGATCTGACAGCCGGGATGAGCCAGATAGGGCGGACGAACTTCATCGCCCTGGCGGGGGACTTCAATGCTAAGTCACCCTCCTGGGGCAGTAGGAAGCTGGATGACAGAGGGGCGGCAGTCATGGATATGGCCCTCCTAAGTGGCCTGACCCCCCTAAACTCAACTGGGGGACCGACATTCCAGCGTAACGGCAGGGCGACGAGGATAGACTTCGCCCTGGCTAGTACGGAGGCCCACCGGATCCTGAAGGGTAGCAGGGTTCTGACCGAATTTACGGCGTCGGACCATAACTACCTACTACACGTATTCGACGGGTCCGCCAATCCTAGTAACCCCCCGCAGGTGGCAAAATATTCAGTGAAGGACATAGACCGCGAACGGGTCGAGCAGGCCTACAAGGAGACGAGGGAAACCCTATTCGCAGAGGACGGTACGGGAGTACCGACCGAAGACGCCCTCCCAGCCGCCTACATGGAGGTTATGAAGAAGGTCTGCGATAGGACCCTGAGCAAGGTCGGGCCTCACAAGGGGAAAAATGGTACCTATTGGTGGACCCAGGGGATTGCTGGGCTAAGGAGGACCTCCAACAAGCTTAGAAGGAGGGCCCAAAGGGCTACAAGACGCGACGATGAGAACAAAGGAGCCCTCATGGCAGAGTTCAAAAAAGCCAGGAAAAGGCTCCGCGAGGAAATCCGGAGTAGTAAAGAGACAAGGTGGAGCGAATTTAGGGCCACTCTTGACAACGACCCCTGGGGACAACCCTATAGGTCGGTTACACGGCGCCTTAAGGGGACAACGGCGATGCCGGTATCCGGGGAAATGATATCCAATATCATCAATACCCTGTTCGTGGTTACCCCTACTCACGTTCCAGAGGCAGCGGCAGCAACCCACCCCGAGAATGAAGGAGACCACAACCCCGTAATAGTACCGAGTATCACACCCGAGGAAGTACGACGGGCAGCCAAGAAGGTTAAGCCGAGGAAGGCAGTGGGGGTAGATATGATACCCCCGGAGATAGTCAGGATCATATCAAACCACTCCCCCGAAGACGTCGCCAGGGTGTTCACCGCGACATTGGTGAGCGGAATCCCACCAGAGTGGAAAACGGCCCGCCTGGTGTGTGTGAAGAAACCGGACAAAACCGGTACCTCACCAACGGATTACAGACCCATATGCGTCCTCCCGGCGCTCTCCAAAGCCTGGGAGTACGTTATCAAGGATAGACTAGAGACGTGCTTAGCTCCGAAGGGCCTTCACCCGAGACAGTTTGGCTTCAGGAGAGGGAGGTCCACCATAGACGCATTATACAAGCTGAACGAGATCGCCGAAGAAGCCAGGAAGAGAAACAGAGTCTGCGCAGCCATGACGTTTGACGTGAAGAACGCGTTCAACACCCTTCCCTGGGACCAGATAAACAGGGAATGTCAGGCCAGGAGGCTGCCCGCATATCTACAGGAGGCGATTCATAACTATCTCCATGAGCGGTCAGTTGCGGTACACAGGGAGGATGGGACCAAGCTGGTCCCAATCTATGCGGGGGTTCCACAGGGTTCTGTCCTAGGCCCACTATTGTGGAACTTGGTGTATGATGGAGTCCTGCACCTAACGGGGTATAACTCGGTTACCCTGGCCTTTGCAGATGACCTAATACTCCTTACTACGGCGAAGGATATGGGGAAACTGCAAGGGTCCGTTAACGCCATGATCCCCCGCCTCCTGAGATGGTTCAGAGAGAAAAACCTCAAGATTGGGGTGGATAAGACCGAGGTTATCCTGTTAACAAGGAAATGGATTCCCCCCCGAGTCGAGTTCCTTGTAGAGGACAGTGCGGTGGCGGCGGCTGCACAACTCAAATACCTGGGGGTCTTGATAGACACCAAAAGAACATTCGTAACCCATGCAACGAGGGCAGCGAATAAAGCCACGAAGCGGATGTCGGCCCTGATTCCCCTACTACCGAACACCGGGGGGCCCGGGATAAAATGCCGAAAGTTATACGAGGCAGTATGGTCCTCAGTGGCCCTGTACGGGGCCCCGCTCTGGGGACCCCCTGTACTCGGGAGGGCGACGCCTATGGCGACGCTAAAGCGGGCACACAAGGTCCCTGTCATCAGGGCTGCTTGTTGCTACCGCACGGTAGCGTATGAAGCAGCGTGCGTGATAGCCAGGACTCTGCCTATACACCTGCAGATTAAGGCCAGGGTTCGCCGCTACCGCGAGGAGAGGAAACTACGAGAAGGAGAAGGAGGCACACCTCGGTATAAATTAAACAAGGCTGCGGGCAGGAAGGCCGAAAAAGAACGAAATATCAAGGCCTGGATCGACGAATGGGGTAATTTCGACCAGGATAATTGGACACGGAGACTCATACCGGACCTCCATAAGTGGCTGGAGAATCGGGACGTGGCCACCACGGATTTTCACTTGTCCCAAATACTCTCGGGACATGGAGTGTTCAATCACTACAGGGCCCGGATCGGGAAAGCGGCTGATTCTTCGTGCTGGGACTGTGGACATCCAATGGATACGGCCGAGCACCTCCTGATCCATTGTCCCAGATGGAGGGAGGAGCGTGATAAACTCGAGGCGACGCTGGGGGCGCGGCTGGCAACCCATGAGGTAATAAAGCATGCCGGCAGGAATAAAAAGGCATGGGCAGCTCTCGCGTTATATGCGAGAATCACCATAGACGCAAGGATCAAGAAGGAAAACGAAGAAAAGATAAGGGAGCGGCTACGCACAGGAGAGACCCCACCCCCCGGGCGTGGAAGGGAAGACCCTACCAGGGACGCTGCGGCGGGGCCAGGCAGGACCTGACCCTAGGGCCCAACTTTGAACATAGGGACCGTAACTAGTCGCCTAAACAGGGATGCTTCTGTATCCGTCTACATACCTATGTACTCGTTCGTCTATCTCCATTTTATGTATTTACCTATTTATCTTATTTTAGTAGTTAATGCTCTTTTATTTTATCTTATTTATTGGATCCTAATTATCTTATATCATTTCACCTTATTTATCATTTATTTATTTTATTTATTTATCTTATTCTCTGACTGCTAAGTATATACTAGCTAACACAAACCTTTTACATAAGCGACATAGATTACCGATGTAGTTGGCCGATATGCCACTGTGTATCTGGCCGATATGCCATTGCATATCGTGTGACGGGGCGCCCAGGCGCATTAATAATAGCTCGTCCCGGGGTAGGTGCACCGGGCATCCCTCCCTGTATGCGAAAGCGGGGCGGGGAGGGATGAGAGGGATGGATGGTGGGACTAAAAAAAAAAAAAAAAAAAAAAAAAAGGTTTGGGTTAGGTTTGGGTTAGGTTTGGGTTAGGTTTGGGTTAGGTTTGGGTTAGGTTTGGGTTAGGTTTGGGTTAGGTTTGGGTTAGGTTTGGGTTAGGTTTGGGTTAGGTTTGGGTTGGGTTTGGGTTGGGTTTGGGTTGGGTTTGGGTTGGGTTTGGTTTGGGTTAGGTTTGGGTTAGGTTTGGGTTAGGTTTGGGTTAGGTTTGGGTTAGGTTTGGGTTAGGTTTGGGTTAGGTTTGGGTTAGGTTTGGGTTAGGTTTGGGTTAGGTTTGGGTTAGGTTTGGGTTAGGTTTGGGTTAGGTTTGGGTTAGGTTTGGGTTAGGTTTGGGTTAGGTTTGGGTTAGGTTTGGGTTAGGTTTGGGTTAGGTTTGGGTTAGGTTTGGGTTAGGTTTGGGTTAGGTTTGGGTTAGGTTTGGGTTAGGTTTGGGTTAGGTTTGGGTTAGGTTTGGGTTAGGTTTGGGTTAGGTTTGGGTTAGGTTTGGGTTAGGTTTGGGTTAGGTTTGGGTTAGGTTTGGGTTAGGTTTGGGTTAGGTTTGGGTTAGGTTTGGGTTAGGTTTGGGTTAGGTTTGGGTTAGGTTTGGGTTAGGTTTGGGTTAGGTTTGGGTTAGGTTTGGGTTAGGTTTGGGTTAGGTTTGGGTTAGGTTTGGGTTAGGTTTGGGTTAGGTTTGGGTTAGGTTTGGGTTAGGTTTGGGTTAGGTTTGGGTTAGGTTTGGGTTAGGTTTGGGTTAGGTTTGGGTTAGGTTTGGGTTAGGTTTGGGTTAGGTTTGGGTTAGGTTTGGGTTAGGTTTGGGTTAGGTTTGGGTTAGGTTTGGGTTAGGTTTGGGTTAGGTTTGGGTTAGGTTTGGGTTAGGTTTGGGTTAGGTTTGGGTTAGGTTTGGGTTAGGTTTGGGTTAGGTTTGGGTTAGGTTTGGGTTAGGTTTGGGTTGGGTTTGGTTTGGGTTAGGTTTGGGTTAGGTTTGGGTTAGGTTTGGGTTAGGTTTGGGTTAGGTTTGGGTTAGGTTTGGGTTAGGTTTGGGTTAGGTTTGGGTTAGGTTTGGGTTAGGTTTGGGTTAGGTTTGGGTTAGGTTTGGGTTAGGTTTGGGTTAGGTTTGGGTTAGGTTTGGGTTAGGTTTGGGTTAGGTTTGGGTTAGGTTTGGGTTAGGTTTGGGTTAGGTTTGGGTTAGGTTTGGGTTAGGTTTGGGTTAGGTTTGGGTTAGGTTTGGGTTAGGTTTGGGTTAGGTTTGGGTTAGGTTTGGGTTAGGTTTGGGTTAGGTTTGGGTTAGGTTTGGGTTAGGTTTGGGTTAGGTTTGGGTTAGGTTTGGGTTAGGTTTGGGTTAGGTTTGGGTTAGGTTTGGGTTAGGTTTGGGTTAGGTTTGGGTTAGGTTTGGGTTAGGTTTGGGTTAGGTTTGGGTTAGGTTTGGGTTAGGTTTGGGTTAGGTTTGGGTTAGGTTTGGGTTAGGTTTGGGTTAGGTTTGGGTTAGGTTTGGGTTAGGTTTGGGTTAGGTTTGGGTTAGGTTTGGGTTAGGTTTGGGTTAGGTTTGGGTTAGGTTTGGGTTAGGTTTGGGTTAGGTTTGGGTTAGGTTTGGGTTAGGTTTGGGTTAGGTTTGGGTTAGGTTTGGGTTAGGTTTGGGTTAGGTTTGGGTTAGGTTTGGGTTAGGTTTGGGTTAGGTTTGGGTTAGGTTTGGGTTAGGTTTGGTTTGGGTTAGGTTTGGGTTAGGTTTGGGTTAGGTTTGGGTTAGGTTTGGGTTAGGTTTGGGTTAGGTTTGGGTTAGGTTTGGGTTAGGTTTGGGTTAGGTTTGGGTTAGGTTTGGGTTAGGTTTGGGTTAGGTTTGGGTTAGGTTTGGGTTAGGTTTGGGTTAGGTTTGGGTTAGGTTTGGGTTAGGTTTGGGTTAGGTTTGGGTTAGGTTTGGGTTAGGTTTGGGTTAGGTTTGGGTTAGGTTTGGGTTAGGTTTGGGTTAGGTTTGGGTTAGGTTTGGGTTAGGTTTGGGTTAGGTTTGGGTTAGGTTTGGGTTAGGTTTGGGTTAGGTTTGGGTTAGGTTTGGGTTAGGTTTGGGTTAGGTTTGGGTTAGGTTTGGGTTAGGTTTGGGTTAGGTTTGGGTTAGGTTTGGGTTAGGTTTGGGTTAGGTTTGGGTTAGGTTTGGGTTAGGTTTGGGTTAGGTTTGGGTTAGGTTTGGGTTAGGTTTGGGTTAGGTTTGGGTTAGGTTTGGGTTAGGTTTGGGTTAGGTTTGGGTTAGGTTTGGGTTAGGTTTGGGTTAGGTTTGGGTTAGGTTTGGGTTAGGTTTGGGTTAGGTTTGGGTTAGGTTTGGGTTAGGTTTGGGTTAGGTTTGGGTTAGGTTTGGGTTAGGTTTGGGTTAGGTTTGGGTTAGGTTTGGGTTAGGTTTGGGTTAGGTTTGGGTTAGGTTTGGGTTAGGTTTGGGTTAGGTTTGGGTTAGGTTTGGGTTAGGTTTGGGTTAGGTTTGGGTTAGGTTTGGGTTAGGTTTGGGTTAGGTTTGGGTTAGGTTTGGGTTAGGTTTGGTTTGGGTTAGGTTTGGGTTAGGTTTGGGTTAGGTTTGGGTTAGGTTTGGGTTAGGTTTGGGTTAGGTTTGGGTTAGGTTTGGGTTAGGTTTGGGTTAGGTTTGGGTTAGGTTTGGGTTAGGTTTGGGTTAGGTTTGGGTTAGGTTTGGGTTAGGTTTGGGTTAGGTTTGGGTTAGGTTTGGGTTAGGTTTGGGTTAGGTTTGGGTTAGGTTTGGGTTAGGTTTGGGTTAGGTTTGGGTTAGGTTTGGGTTAGGTTTGGGTTAGGTTTGGGTTAGGTTTGGGTTAGGTTTGGGTTAGGTTTGGGTTAGGTTTGGGTTAGGTTTGGGTTAGGTTTGGGTTAGGTTTGGGTTAGGTTTGGGTTAGGTTTGGGTTAGGTTTGGGTTAGGTTTGGGTTAGGTTTGGGTTAGGTTTGGGTTAGGTTTGGGTTAGGTTTGGGTTAGGTTTGGGTTAGGTTTGGGTTAGGTTTGGGTTAGGTTTGGGTTAGGTTTGGGTTAGGTTTGGGTTAGGTTTGGGTTAGGTTTGGGTTAGGTTTGGGTTAGGTTTGGGTTAGGTTTGGGTTAGGTTTGGGTTAGGTTTGGGTTAGGTTTGGGTTAGGTTTGGGTTAGGTTTGGGTTAGGTTTGGGTTAGGTTTGGGTTAGGTTTGGGTTAGGTTTGGGTTAGGTTTGGGTTAGGTTTGGGTTAGGTTT